>OY728129.1:1402335923-1404835923 GCA_963277665.1 Viscum album
GGATGGTATCATAGAATCATATCCCTCTTGAAACATATGTAACATAAAAAATATGTCATCATAAATAAAAATATCCCTTAAAATGTCACTTTGAGTATTTCTTGATGTAAATACCCTTTTCATTTTGAAATCACATATTTAAAATATAAAAATTTCCAAAATGTTAAGAAAAAAATTTTATTCAAAAATATCCTTGAAATTTTTAAAATGAAGTTTTAAATCATTGACCAGTCATTATGGTGTAAAATTTTAATCAAGTCATGTATTTTACAACAAATATTCCCTTCGCATTTTTATAAAAATTTAAAAATTACTCATTTAGAAAATGGAAAGAATATTCCATTGAAATATTTTAATTACAAGTAAAAAAATTGGAAAAGATGACTTTAAAAAATCATAGTATAATAGTAAAAATATTCTTTAACATATTTTTAAATAAAACATGTACAAGGAATAATAATATTCCCAACCAAAGAGGAAATAAAGTTTTTTTACTTAAAACATTTTCTGGTTCATTTTAAGAACCAAAGATATGGAAATTATACTGTTACTTGAAAATTACATGACTTTATAGTGTAGAATAAAATTAAATGGTTTTATATGATAATGATCATACAGTTTCCCTCAATGTAAATTCAAGTATAATCAATCTCGGTTATAATGATATTGAAACATAAATCCATTACCTCAAGTCTTTTCATTCTTCATACATGTTCGGACCTCCTATATAATATATATAGATTTATTATAAATCTATTATAGTACCATAATCATATAAATCCTAACATATATGATTTACTTATAATGTCTTATCACCTAGTTATTAACAATTCTTTATTCAAATCACTATTCTAAGTGATAACTGCTTCATTTTTCATGCATGTTTTGGATCGTCATTACTAGTACTTATAATTTTATTATAGTTATTAAGTATAAAAAATTATTATCCTGTAATTAGTATAGTATTTAATAGTTATATATACTTTTTTACATATTTATATAAAGAACTGATGAAAAATTAATAACATCACTTCATGGACACGATAGTCCATACATATGCAAGAGTAATATTTCCACTTTTTAATGGATGGAATGAAAAAAAATTAAATAATAATTCACTTTCAAAAACTATAATAATATCATAAATATTGTATATATATTCTGTAAATTAATCATTATAACCATCACTATGAAATGGCGATGAAAAAAAAAATGCATCCCTTCATAGAGGTGGTAGTCCACAAGTATGCACAGGCGATGTTTTATTTTCCCATGGGATAGAAAGGGGGTGGATAATGGTTGTTAAATTATAATAATAATAAGTAAGTATATTTTAGATACTTAATTCATTATTTTAGAATGTATTCCATAGATTTATATGAGGTATAATAAGAAACAACATTGAACATACTTGGTTAAGAGTTATACCTCTTCATTGAGAAACCTCTATTAGTTTACACCTTAATCCTTGAAAGGATAGTATTTTGGAAAGACAAAAAGCAATAAGAAATGGGTAAGGAATTTACAATTTTTTAGGGTAGGTATTTGATAATATATAAGGGATAAAACTTTTTGAATAATTGAGGAGAGAGTGTGACCTTTTATAAATGAGGGAAAGCACACACTTGGAATTTCTTAAAAGATTAAATAATATATATATATATCATAATCATGTAAACTTAAACCAAGGAACCAAAATTTACAATATTAGATATGATATTATCAGAATAAACTCAAAAAATAACATTTGGACACGTTTTGGAAACATTTTATGCATTATATCTTAGTTAAAACACTTTAAACCCATTTTAACCTTAACTGTGATTTCATAACTTTTTTCCATGATAACTCAATTATATGAAAAAATATTAAGAGGTAACTAAAAAAATCAAAATCATTATTAAAAAATTTTAATCCATTTTATCATATTCAATTTCAACAAGCGTCAAAAATTACTTTTAATATAATAACAAAAAATGTATGAAATATAGTTTTTAGTAAAATACCTAATTTAAGAAAAAAATAATTAACCCTTGAAATAAAATAATAAATTGGTTTCCAAAAATTTATTTGGTTAAATAATAAATAAAATAAATTTTCTATACTTTTTTAGTAATAGAAAAATGAATGGAATCTTCCAACAATTCCATTAAATACAAAATGTAAAAATGGTTTTATATTTGAATAAAATATATCACATCTTCACAAATGTCAATGTAACACCCCAAGATTTCATAGTGTGTTATTTCTTCAAAATAATTCAATAACTTGCACTGCACGCAACACCGAGTTCAATCGCACCATGACTTACCAAACAATCCATTCAAAAGAGGTTATGAATAGTATTAACTAAATTTTAAACTAATATATCCTTATAATTTTTGAATCCATATTATGAGTTTCTTAGACATAATGCAAGAACAAATTCATTTTCAGTATTGCACTTTTATCAACTTTTAATAGTGAACCCTTTTTAAATACAATATTTTAAACTTTTTGACTAAATGGGGACATCAAAAATTTAAAATGAAATATCCCAAGCTTCCACGGTACGCTTTCCTTTGAATAATACAGTAGCGTGTGTTGTACGCAACTTCGAGTTTTAACACACACCACAATCGATCAAACTAGCCGTTATGAATAGTAATACCTAATTTTTGAAATTTAACTCTCAAAATGGACTTCATTTTTGGATTCGGAATATCGAATTTAGCCTAAGGTGAAATTTTGGTACTTTTCGGATAACTTTAATATTTTGATGAATAGTGAAAATTACTAAATTTTAATTAAAAACAACTTTTTTAATCAAAATAATTAAAAGTGATAAATAATGAATTTGAGTGGTTTTAAAGTATATTTAGAATATATTTTTACCATTTAATACAATGTTGGTCATTGGAGATAATTTTACAATTAAACAGGACATAAACAAGTGTCAATCTTTTGATAGTTATTATCTCTTAAAAACACGCTTTCTGTTTTAACAACGGGAATTAATTTTAAATTAATTTCTGCCACTTCTATGTTTTGAATTTAGAAAAATGTATTCCATATTTAGAATCAGTATTTTAAAATTGTGTAAATAGTAACTTTTATTTTTAGACATTTTGAATAATTATTGCGGTAAATATTTTGTTTTCCATGGTTAAGGGTAAATCCGGTAAATAAGGGTTAAAAAATAATAATATAATAACAAAAACAATTACCCTAAAACGTGTCCTAACCTTATTGTTTGATACATGTTTGACCATGCGCATATTTGGGTCGACTTTGGGGCCCCATGGTGCCACTTGTAGGTGATAGGGACACATTATTTTAATTAAGTTAAAATGAATACAAAAATGACACAAGCATATATCTTTTAGCCAAACGATTTTTACATAGGGTTATATATGTTGGCTTTTCGACTATAAATATTCATTAGAAATATAAAAAGATTTCCTAAATAGTTATATTTTATTTATAATTTTTAGACATTAAATAATTTAATTTATTTAGGATACAATGATGATGCAGTAATTACCATAATAGTGAAAAATTAAAATAATTGATATTATAAATAAAAAAATAAGTATAATTTGAGACTTTTTACGAATTACACTAATTTTATAAGTTAATATGACATGTTAGGAATGATTTAATTAAATTTTTTCTAAGTAATAATTCTGTTATGAGTTTCAAAAAAATCAACTATTGAATAGTGTCAAAATTGACATAAAAGAGTTTTTAAAACAAAAATTATATTATTAATTAATATTAAATTCCTAAAAATCTAATGTTTGGCCAAGAGACTTATATAATGATAGGTGTATCATTAATGGACCACTTGGGGGTCTCTTGGATTTATATAGTAAGTTTATTAACCATATTATATAAAAATACAAAGAGACATTGTAAAAGTGAAACTAATTAACTAAGAGTTAATACTTAAAGATAAGGTTAATATAATGACTCAAACCTGTCTAAATTCTATTGGTTGAGTTTTTTTCGACCCATACCCACCTTAACATTTAAATAATCAACTTTGGAGCCATTATAAACCGAATATGAATTTATTATAAATTAATATTTCTAGCTTTTCCAAAGGTGCCCCTCACCCTTCTTATAAAAAGGGCACTCCTCCTTCTCATTTCTTCTCACCTTCAAAGCCTTTTGGTTCGGCCAAACTCTGCCCAAATACTCTCCAAAATTCCCTCACTACAACCTAGAGGACTTATTTTGATCAGAAAGCCAACCTAAGGAGCCCTTTTGTTCAAATCAAAAGGAAGAACCCGAAGAAGAGGTAATGATTTCACCACCCTTTTCCAAGTTCCTTTCTTCTTCCACTTCTTCTTCCTTTGTTATTACCATTCTAAAATAATAACTCCAGTATCATATATATACTGTGATGTTATTATAAATATGGTACAACCATATTCAGTATTCTATCCACCCTTTGAATAACATGTCACCATACGTGCGTACGTACGGCTTACCGTCTCCACGTCGTGGTGTAATTGTTATTCAATATATTATTATTTCGATGGGTATAATAATTATGTGTAACTCATGTAAATAATAAATATAACATATTAATAATTCTGTATATATGATATAACATCCATTTATATATTATTTTAATATCAAAAGAATGATATTGTCGTTCGTGCGTATGTACGGACTACCGTCTCCACGAACACGATGAGATTCATTCTCCATCGTATCCATTCGAGTATAATTATCATTTGATGATTTAAAAATGATATTTAAGGACTTGATATCATTCTGGATATGAATAATATACAACCTATCCATAACAAACACGGATTATGTAACAAAACATATAAAAGAAAATGAGTAAGTTAACACCCAAAACGACGATAATTCTAAGATATTATTAACAAATCAATGTTAAAAGATCATATATGATATCATATTGATATATATGATTCTTGTATAATTTAATAACAATTATTTCACCATTATAGAGGAGGTTAACCTACCCTCAACCAAGTAAAAGTTCAAGGTAAGGATTTATTTCGCAATCTCTTCATTATCCGAGGTTGTTTATACGTAATAATCTACTGGGATTTCTTTATCATCCACATCCATGTTTCTTCGAAATGTATTTCAAAACATTTTTAATATTTACAAAGAATATGGGTTAAATTCATTTATACCCTTATGTGTTTTTAAAGGAATATTTCCATCATTTTCCAAACAAGGCACTTTTTACCTTTCGACAAATTTAAGGTAAGAATGTTTTTTTAACTTATACGGCGGGTGTGGCTATTTACCACCGTTATAAAATCGTCAAAGCTTCCCTTACAAAATTATAAGAATATTTTCAAAGTAAATGTTTTATTTTATAATTATGTGACTTTTAAATGATTTCAAAATGAATATTTTAAGAATTTTTTAAAGGTACTCTTTATCAATATCATAATGTTTTAAAGATTTATCTTTCTAAATATTTTTTGATTAATGTCCATGTTTTCAAACTGATTTTAAGGATTTATTTATATGGAAATGAAAGTTTTGAAATGAAATTTATTTTCAAAAGTTTCAAAGTGGTATGGGACACTTTGATTCAAAATTATCTTTTAAATCACTTCCTTTATAAATGTGTGACTTTTCAATGATTTCGAGAAAAGAGATATTTCTCTCAAATAGTTTTGATTTCATCTATGTCAACATCCTTTGATGGATTTTAAGCTTATTTGAAGTTGATTTATTATGATACAAAACTTCTATATTGTATTGAACGTTTTGTGATATGTTTGACTGTGGATGTGCTATTTTTATACCATTCATGGTTTATGGTGAAAGTATTGACATTTCGTATGCTAGTTTTAATACGAATGTTTATGTTATGTTTCAACCTTTTCATATGGGAATTCATTGGACTTAATATGTGACGGGTGGATCCCGCTATAGCTCCTCTATGCATCGGTAGGTCTCATGAGACAAACTAGTGTCTTGGCACAAGGCCTTGGCAAAATCTTATTTGTAGTCTTGGCACGAGGCCTTGGCTATGTGGTTATGATAGTCTGGCATTATTCATTCCATCGTTATGAAAGTGGTTATTGATATTGCATGTGATTATTCGATTAGTAGAATTTCCATGTGAATAAGTAAATGACATTATTTCATTTTACCTTTTCCATACTATGTTGAAGTTCAAGTTTAAAAAGCTTTTGTTTTGGTTATACATTGCCTTAAATGTTTATGCTTATTTTTGAAAGTTTCCGCTATATTGTTATCCTTACAGGGCATTTGAGCTCACCCCTTTTGTATGTTTTATTTTTCCCAGGATGTGAAGAAGTAAGTTATGAATGACCTGTAGGGATATTATGTGGGGATATGAGTGTAGGATGTGGAGATTATGTTGTTGTAGTAGTTTTTCACTTTATGATGTAATGTAAAACTTTATGAATATATCTAGTGTTTCCAAGGCTACTAAACCAATCGGTATTTTGAGATTTGATCTTTCTTGTGATCATGCCAATGTTATGTAATAATGCACCGACTCTCAGTAACTGGGGTCGGGGCGTTATAGTTGGTATCAGAGAAAGTTTAGTACAAACCTTGGAAGCTAGATTTAGATAAATTCTGATTAGAGCACGTAGACCTAAGATGAACTTTGAGGATTAGTATAGGAGAACATCCTAGAATTTTGGTATTGTAGAGATTTTGTGAGTTTTCCGAGAAATACATCCCTGTCTAGATACGAGCAGGTAGAGGCGTCTATGGCACAGATGTACCTAGGGGTAAAACCCGAAAACACTGATTTGAGCTAGACTCGAACGGGAACTGGTGCATGACAACGGGCCTTGTTGCACTCTTGGTTACGACACTCCCGGGGGATATGCTTAGGATAACTCTCATTTTCTTTACAAATCATTATGAAGGGTTTATGAGTATATACATCCTCAAAGAAAACATTTTTATGATTATGGATTATATCCAAAAACGATTTAATTTATGCTATGTGTTTTACAAGTTTGGGATTAGGTATTGTTATTCATAAACTAATCTAGTGTATGCCATTGTTTAGAAATGGCGCCCAGTAGAAGGAATGAGAACTCCAACATTACACATGATCCAAAGAGAAAGAAGGATCATATCTTTCATGGTCTTAAGCTAGAATTTATAAGAGAAATAGTCTCCCATGTATTATCATCATATGAAGAAATAATATCTTGTGTTGATAAGATATGTAAAGAGTTTACTGAGTCCTATGGCTTTGAAGGGAAGCAAGAGAAGAAAAGGATGGAAGAGAGAAAGATGGATAAAGGGAAGAGAGAAAAGAAGAATTTTCCCATATGTGATAACTGTGGGAAGAAACACCCTGGAAATTTCCTGAAAGGAATAGGAGTTTGTTATAAGTGTGGAGAAAAAGGGCACAAAGTATGTGACTGCAAGGGTAAGAAAATGGTTTCAAATGTACAATGCTTCATTTTCAAGGAGTTTGGACACTATGCGAACCTATGTCCCAGTCATCAGACTATGCCGCAAATGATGCTATTAGATAATAATCAAGTTATGATACTACCACAGATGAAAAGGAATGATTAGAGTTCTTATGTTGATTATGTCATTTGAGTGTTTTATCAACAATGTAATTGTTATAATAATTATGGAGTATATAAGGATTGTACTGCAGTACTATTTCATTAAGGACTTGAGATTGTGTGGAACAAAGAAAAGTGACTCAATAGCAGGATAAATTTTTAGAAAATATATGGTTGATAGAATGATAAACCATAATATAGTTCTGATACCGAGGTAGTGATTTTGGAATAATACATGATTGATTTGGATAAATTATATTAGATATTCTTGAATACCTTGAAACAGATTAATGATTTGTATATTCCATCATTTTTGGGGTTTAAAACATTTTTGGATTGAAGGAGTATATTTATTATTCTTTAAGGAATAAGGGATCATGAATTTAATCAATAAGGTTTTATGGTAATTCAGGATTTTGCGGTGTTTTAAAAGAATACATGATGAAGGTGTTCACAGGCTATTACGCGGGAAAAAGGATCTTTACTGTGTTTACCTTCCTTATAAATTTTGGACTGAAGTATTTTGGATAGTTCTAGTTTGGATTATTTTGGATTGCCATAAAAGGACAAATCGGAGGTCGGGCGGCAACCCGTCGCGTCCGGCAAGGCCGCGAGACTTGAACCCACAACCGAAGGGCAACAAGGGTGTATCACCTACCACTGACCCACGTGATTTCCGATATTAAATAATGTAGTTTTTTTTAAAGATATGGTATATTAATTATAAATTCGTTTTTTTACCCTATACGAATAGGATAAATAAAATATTTTTTTTACGTTCTATTATCTTTTAGAGTGAAAGATGAGTTTGGGGTAGAAATTAGTTAAAGGATGGAACTCTACTTGTCAAGAATATATTTTTCTTCTTCTCTTATTCTATGAAGAAATTAATTCTTATACTTTATTTAAGGAATCCTAAAACCAAAAATGTGTTATCCTAATACCCTATGTTTTGTTGAACTGATGGTATTTCAAATCATCATAGATTGATGAATTTAAGGACCTCCGTTTTACACTTGTTTGTGCTTGATGACCTCAATCACTACTTATAAATATTTACATTTTTCCTCCAATTATATGTCTCTAATTGCCACCAATGTTCTCCTAATCGAGATCATAATTTGGTGGTGACCCTTTCATTTCTCTTTTCCTCATATTAAGACTAAATTTTAGTAACCTAATTTCCGATGTGCGTTTTCCCACAAAGATATTTTCTATTTTCAACCTTATATTTTCGAAGAACAATTTCAAATTGCGAGGACGTAATTTATTGAAGGAGGGGAGAATGTAACACCCCAAGATTTCATAGTGTGTTATTTCTTCAAAATAATTCAATAACTTGCACTACATGCAACACTGAGTTCAATCGCACCATGACTTACCAAACAAGCCATTAAAAAGAGGTTATGAATAGTATTAACTAAATTTTAAACTAATATATCCTTATAATTTTAGAATCTATATTATGAGTTTCTTAGACATAATGCAAGAACAAATTCATTTTCAGTATTGAACTTTTATCAAATTTTAATAGTGAACCCCTTTTAAATACAATATTTTAAACTTTTTGACTAAATGGGGACATCAAAAATTTAAAATGAAACATCCCAAGCTTCCACGGTACTCTTTCCTTTGAATAATACAGTAGCGTGTGTTGTACGCAACTTCGAGTTTTCACACACACCACAACCGATCAAACTAGCCGTTATGAATAGTAATACCTACTTTTTGAAATTTTATCTCTCAAAATGGACTTCATTTTTGGATTCGGAATATCAAATTTAGCCTAAGGTGAAATTTTGGTACTTTTCGGAGAACTTTAATATTTTGATGAATAGTGAAAATTACTAAATTTTAATTAAAAACAACTTTTTTAATCAAAATAATTAAAAGTGATAAATAATGAATTTTAGTGGTTTTAAAGTATATTTAGAATATATTTTTACCATTTAATACAATTTTGGTCATTGGAGATAATTTTACAATTAAACCGGACATAAACAAGTATCAATCTTTTGATAGTTATTATCTCTTAAAAACACGCTTTCTGTTTTAACAACGGGAATTAATTTTAAATTAATTTCTGCCACTTCTGTGTTTTGAATTTAGAAAAATGGATTCCATATTTAGAATCGGTATTTTAAAATTGTGTAAATAGGTAACTTTTATTTTTAGACATTTTGAATAATTACAGCGGTAAATATTTTGTTTTCCATGGTTAAGGGTAAATCCGGTAAATAAGGGTTAAAAAATAATAATATAATAACAAAAAAATTACCCTAAAACGTGTCCTAACCTTATTGTTTGATACATTTTTGACCATGCGCATATTTGGGTCGACTTTGGGGCCCCATGGTGCCACTTGTAGGTGATAGGGACACATTATTTTAATTAAGTTAAAATGAATACAAAAATGACACAAGCATATATCTTTTACCCAAACAATTTTTACATAGGGTTATATATGTTGGATGTTCAACTATAAATATTCATTAGAAATATAAAAAGATTTCCTAAATAATTATATTTTATTTATAATTTTTAGACATTAAATAATTTAATTTATTTATGACACAATGATGATGCAGTAATTACCATAATAGTGAAAAATTAAAATAATTGATATTATAAATACAAAAATAAATATAATTTGAGACTTTTTATGAATTACACTAATTTTATAAGTTAATATGACATGTTAGGAATGATGTAATTAAATGTTTTAGAAGTAATCATTATGTTATGTGTTTCAAAAAAATCAACTATTGAATAGTGTCAAAATTGACGTAAAAGAGTTTTTAAAACAAATATTATATTATTAATTGATATTAAATTCCTAAAAATCTAAGGTTTATCCAAGAGACTTATATCATGATAGTTGTATCATTAATGGACCACTTGGGGGTCGCTTGGATGTATATAGTAAGTTTATTAACCATATTATATAAAAATACAAAGAGACATTGTAAAAGTGAAACGAATTAACTAAGAGTTAATACTTAAAGATTAGGTTAATATAATGACCCAAACCTGTATAAATTATATTGGTTGAGTTTTTTTCGACCCATCCCCACCTTAAAATTTAAATAATCAACTTTGTAGCCATTATAAACCCAATATGAATTTATTATAAATTAATATTTTTAGCTTTTCCAAAGGTGCCCCTCACCCCTCTTATAAAAAGGGCACTCCTCCTTCTCATTTCTTCACACCTTCAAAGCCTTTTGGTTCAGCCAAACTCTACCCAAATACTCTACCAACTTCCCTCACTACAACCTAGAGGACTTAGTTTGATCATAAAGCCAACCTAAGGAGCTCTTTTGATCAAATCAAAAGGAATAACCCGAAGAAGAGGTAATGATTTCACCACCCTTTTCCAAGTTCCTTTCTTCTTCCACTTCTTCTTCCTTTGTTATTACCATTCTAAAATAATAACTCCAGTATCATATATATACTGTGATTTTATTATAAATATGGTACAACCATATTCAGTATTCTATCCACCCTTTGAATAACATGTCACCATACGTGCGTACGTACGGCTTACCGTCTCCACGTCGTGGTGTAATTGTTATTCAATATATTATTATTTGGATGGGTATAATAATGATGTTTAACTCATGTAAATAATAAATATAACATGTTAATGATTCTTTATATATGATATAACATCCATTTATATATTATTTTAATATCAAAAGAATGATATTGTCGCTCGGGCGTACGTACGGACTACCGTCTCCACGAACGCGATGAGATTCATTATCCATCGTATCCATTCAAGTATAATTATCATTTAATTATTTAAAAATGATGTTTAAGGACTTGATATCATTCTGGATATGAATAATATACAACCTATCCATAACAAACATGGATTATGTAACAAAACATATAAAAGAAAATGAGTAAGTTAACACCCGAAACGACGATAATTCTAAGATATTATTAACAAATCAATGTTAAAAGATCATATATGATATCATATTGATATATATGATTCTTGTATAATTTAATAACAATTATTTCACCATTATACAGGAGGTTAACCTACCCTCAACCAAGGAAAAGTGCAAGGTAAGGGTTTATTTCGCAATCTCTTCATTATCCGAGGTTGTTTATACGTAATAATCTACTCGGATTTCTTTATCATCCACATCCATGTTTCTTCGAATTGTATTTCAAAACATTTTTACTATTTAAAAATAATATGGGTTAAAGTAATTTATACCCTTATGTGTTTTTAAAGGAATCTTTCTATCGTTTTCCAAACAAGGCACTTTTTACCTTTCGACAAATTTAAGGTAAGAATGTTTTTTTTAACTTATACGGAGGGTGTGGCTATTTATCGCTGTTATAAAATCGTCAAAGATTCCCTTAAAAGATTATAAGAATATTTTCAAAGTAAATGTTTTATTTTATAATTATTTGACTTCTAAATGATTTCAAAATGAATATTTTAATAATTTTTGAAAGGTACTCTTTATCAAGATCATAATGTTTTAAAGATTTATCTTTCTAAATATTTTTAATTAATGTCCATGTTTTCAAAATGATTTTAAGGATTTATTTATATGGACATGAAAGTTTTGAAATGATATTTATTTTCAAAAGTTTCAAAGTGGTATGGGACACTTTGATTCAAAAATCTCTTTTAAATTACTTCCTTTATAAATGTGTGACTTTTCAATGATTTCGATAAAAGAGATATTTCTCTCAAATAGTTTTGGTTTCTTCTATGTCAACATCCTTTGATGGATTTTAAGCTTATTTGAAGTTGATTTATTATGATACAAAACTTCTATATTGTATTAAACGTTTTTTGATATGTTTAACTGTGGATGTGCTATTTTTATACCATTCATGGTTTATGGTGAATGTATTGACATTTCGTATGCTAGTTTTAATACGAATGTTTATGTTATGTTTAAACCTTTTCATATGGGAATGCATTGGACTTAATATGTGATGGGTGGAGCCCGCTATATCTCCTCGATGCATCGGTAGGTCTCATGAGAAAAACTAGTGTCTTGGCACAAGGCCTTGGCAAAATCTTATTTGTAGTCTTGGCACGAGGCCTTGGCTATGTGGTTATGATAGTCTGGCATTATGCATTCCATCGTTATGAAAGTGGTTATTGATATTGCATGTGATTATTCGATTAGTAGAATATCCATGTGAATAAGTAAATGGCATTATTTCATTTTACCTTTGCCATACTATGTTTAAGTTCAAGTTTAAAAGGCTTTTGTTTTAGTTATACATTGCCTTAAATGTTCATGCTTATTTTTGAAAGTTTCTGCTATATTGTTATCCTTACTGGGCATTTGAGCTCACCCCTTTTCTATGTTTTATTTTTCCCAGGATGTGAAGAAGTAAGTTATGAATGACCTGTAGGGATAGTATGTGGGGATATGAGTGTAGGATATGGATATTATGTTGTTGTAGTATTTTTTCACTTTATGATGTAATGTAAAACTTTATGAATATATCTAGTGTTTACAAGGCTACTAAACCAATCGGTCTTTCGAGATTTGATCTTTCTTGTGATCATGCCAATGTTATGTAATAATGCACCGACTCTGGGTAACTGGGGTTGGGGTGTTACAGTCAATATTGGGTTACAAAATTTAAATTAATGCTTTAAAATATATTATTTGACTCCTTAAAAATATCGACAGTTAAACACCACTCATAAAATAGGATAAAATCAATTCTTAGACATATTTTAATGTATTTTCCCATAGTTTTAACATAGTTTTACCTCTTTTAACAATGTGAAAATACTTTACCATAGTTACTATTAATATTTAAAAAAATATGTTGACCATATTATATTATATTAATTATTTTGATTGAAAAATTAATCAATTTTAAAATATTAAATTTCTAGAAGTGGTATAAATTCATTTTAAAAATAAGCATGCAAGATGCAACAAACCTCGTTTTTTGAAAATTCGTTTTTAAGCAAGAAAATGGATTTATTATTATTCCATGCCTAGAAAAAACCATTAAAATATTTTTTTAAAATATATAATCTTTATATTTAATTAAAAACATTATTAAATAGTGATTTATTTAATTTGTTAAGATAAAAACTCATCATGCAAATAAATATAGTTTTTAGATAAATATGTTTCTAAGACTAAAAATGAACTTACACCAAAATAAATTATAAATATGATTCCTTTGTAATTAATTAGATTATATATAACTAAAGGTGTATTATGTTAATTAGAGAACAAATATAAATAATAATGGGACCTTTCAATGAAAATAAATGATAGTTTTACAAAAATTTATATTTTTCACTATTCACTAGGAAATCAATATTTTTATAAAAATCCAAATATTTCACCCTAATAATATTTTCATATATTGAATAAAAAAATGTAATCCATTTTTTTCAAATAAAAAATATAAAATTAGTATATTCATGCAAAAATGCAATAAAACCCATTTGTTGAAGAAAACATATTTTCAAAACATAAAATGAATTTAATAAAAATTGAATACTTATAAATTATGAAGTAAAAAATACATTTGAATTAAGTAAAAAAATTATATTTACATATTTTATAATGTGGTAAATCCTATTTATTCCCATCAATTTAATGGATACATTATAATATATTGTGGTTTATTTTATGCTCAGTGTTGCATGTCAAGAAAGATATCAAACACTTTAAGTTTATTTAATGAAAAATATATTAAAAAATGAAAAGGTGTTAGATTACCTCCAATTTATCTATATCTATAGATATTTATATATAGTTGAGAAATATGGAAGTGAGATATAGATGTGTGATTTTAAGGGTAGTTCATTTAATCCACTTGGACAAAATTAATTGCCATAGAGGGATGAAATTCCTTTAAAAACATAATCTTATCTTGTATATTAGTTCAAGAAACTTCTTATATGAGATAGTATATGAATTTAATATTCTCATGCAATTTTATGAGTTCTAAAACTGATATGAAATAATCGAAAGAGTTGCTTACAATTGCTAAAAATCCAAAATGGGGAGATGAAAGTGTCCTTATACTTTTTGAAGGTTTTCATTTTCTTTATAATATTTAGAATCATTAGATATTTATGAGATGTTTTTTAAGGTTTTGAATAATGTTTTTAAGATATTATAAAATGATCTGGGGTGAATCCATGAGTCTTTTTTTATTTTAATAAATTTGGGATTCTATTGGGAGATGAAAGTTTTGGATAAGACAATTTTTCATAGGTTTCATTTCAACCCAACATATCCATCATCAGAAGTTAGAATAATCTAGAAAATCATCAAAGGGATTACACTGTAAGTTTTAGTCTGCTCAATTAATGTTTTATCTATACTGAGTGCACGCTTGTTTTTATCTACCATAGATTTCATCAAATCTAGTTTAGGTTTTATCTTAATGAGAGTACATATGATGAACAAAGTGTAAGTGTGAATCCACTAAACATATGTTTCATTATAAATTTACATAAATGTGTGTCAACACTTAGGTAAAAATCCAAAAAAAACTGGATGGAGTATTTAGAGGAAATAAAATTAGATGATACACAATCCAATTCTCAATATTTAAAATATCACAATTAAATTGGGATTCAACTAGTATGAAAAAACAATGATCCTCATTTAGTGAATAAAAAGTCTAAAAATGAGAAAAACTGGATAAGATGAACTCAAAAAGAAATGAATTTATTCTTTTTTCAATAATAATGAAGATATTAAATGGGATGATGCTTTATTGTTCTTAAATTCCAGAAAACACTTGAAAATAGTTTATTGATTAAATCTAAGTGCTTTGAACATATGATATCTCCTTAAGCCGAATTTTTAATTTAGTTTCCTAATAAGGAATATATTCATAATTTAAGTAGTTGAGATATTAAATACAGTTGTGTCACAAGTGTTTTCTTTAAGCAACAAGATGGTAGAAAAAATGAAAACAATGGAAACTAAGACACCCAGTCATGTCATCCGCAAGGTGGAGATGAATTGAAATTGCGAATAATCTTATTTAATAAATATGGGTTTCATGTTTCTATTTTTCCAAGGTATAAGATAAGTGTATTTATACTATTTTCATGAAAACATGGGATTATGATACTCCTATTAGGTTGGTGATATTTGTGTGTGTGTCATGGTTGACTAAAATTTAATTACTTTCATGATACATTCCTTTGAAATGATTGAGTAATATTGATAAAACTATTTTTGAGAAATTTTAAAATAGAGAAATTAAAGAGATGTATTTGATGAAAAAATACAAGTCAAAGAGAGATAAAGTTAGTTTCTTGAAAATACCAATGTTGTTTATGTTTGAAAGGGTGAGATGTATTAAAAACATATTTCATATGTATGTTGGATAAGTGTGAGATATAGAAAAATTAAGGAGTAGATAAGGATAAGTGAGTTCATGGAGCCACGATATCATTCATTTGAAACATT
The DNA here is from genome assembly GCA_963277665.1 of Viscum album. Taxonomy (NCBI): domain Eukaryota; kingdom Viridiplantae; phylum Streptophyta; class Magnoliopsida; order Santalales; family Viscaceae; genus Viscum; species Viscum album. The sequence goes on from OY728129.1 coordinate 1,402,351,927, forward strand.
TGGTTTTACCTAAGTTAATAGTGTTATAGTTCAGAGAAAAATAAGAATCAGATTCTAGAAGGTTTCTTCATGTAATGAGTATAGTGGACCGAGTTATTCAAAGTATACTCACCATGTATTTTTAAATTAGTTTCTCTATAATAAAGTGATCTTTTTTTATTTATATTTTTTTCTAGATCAAAGAGGATGTTCATCCATATATTACTAAAGTATCCCATATTAAAAATAATAAATTTCTCAAATTTTTGTGTGTGTATTTAATTATAACTCTTGGGAGATAGTGGGACCTGTATGAGTAGTGTATATTCTAGGAATCACGATCATGGGATGATAACTTACCCAGACCACTTGTATTGATAACAATATATTAGTGGAAAATCCATAGTAAGGGATAATAACCTGTTACATCATGTAATGGGATATCACATTGAGTTTTAACCTTATAAAACTATTATGTTTATTATTCTTACTTTATTTCATATTATTCATGTAAGGTTGATTTAATCTACTTGATATGGTCATATCCTAACCAAGTACAGGGATTATTTTAAATAAATTAATTTTAAAAACAAGTTACACTAATTCACCCCTCCCCTCTCTATGTAGCTAGTCCGTCCACTGGGAATTTTATATCACAAGTTGATTTGTGATTCAGTATGGGGAAGAAAATTAGTGTGTTGAGTTACAATATGTATTTTATAAATTCAATCTAAATCAGTATATTTTTTATGAGAAGATATCATACTACAAGATGAAGAGTCACACCAAAATTGATGGGATCTATTATTTTCATGCAATAATGAAGAGTAATTAATTAAGGATTATTAGTGGTGGATTTTTTGAAGAATAAAACTAAAGCCTACTTGAAGAGATATCTTAATTATTCATTGGACTGTAAAAATGAAAAGTAAAATAGAAAGGGTATTCTTTTCATTTTATAAGATAGAAATTGTTGTGGAAAAAAATAAGATATTGCGGGTGATACCCACATAAAAATAATTGAGTATAAATGAGATACGATCAGCATAAATATTAAAATGAGTTTTTATATATTCTAAATATGGAACATATAATTCTAGTGACCTAAATATAAAAAGGAAAATAATAAAAATAGTGTGTTGTTCAATACTGGAACACTGTGATCATGAGAAAAGATTGAAGAACCACATAACTATCTTATAAGAAGAAGTGGATATTGATCCTATACTAAAGAATATTCACTATCTTAGTATCAAAGTAAATAGAAAAAATACGACCCTAATACAACCATTATTATAGAATTTTTATGAGAAGAAGGAAAAAATAAGAGGTTGAGGATATACGGGAACTGCTATTCATGTTTATGATATGGGTGTCAATCCTTTTATAGATTTATAATATGTTTCATTACTGAATAACATAGGATATTGTTTAAGTTGAGAGTCTTGTAAACAATTTCTAAATAAGAACTGGGAAGTTGTACTGAAATTATTGTCTGAGTTGAAAATTTTTATTCCTAAAGAACCTGTGGTATTCAAAGACTCTCTGTGAAGAAGAAAACATATAATTTGATTTAATTAAATCATGTGATTATTGGAAATCTACTTCAAGAGGTTATAAAGATTCTTTCAATACCAGTTGAGATGATAGAAGTGTAGTGAGAAGTTCTGAGTCCTATGAGATACTGGAAATGGATGCACAATGAGAATATTATGTTGGTGTGATATAAAATAGGGTTTAGGATGATAACTTCCCACACCATTATAATATCATACCATTTATATCATAAAATCTATGATCGAGGTGAATAACTGATCACAACAATGATAAGGTTTCCCACATTAGGGTCGAACCTTGTAAAAATATTGTATTCCATCCTTTACATTCTTTCCTATATTACATGTGGTTTTTCTGGTTGGTAATTATCAAACATATCTAGTATTATCTTAATAGATAATAGAGGTTCAAATACCAAGTGGTAAAATCTTAATAAAGAAGTTGTAATTTTATAAAAAGTATACAAAACTTTATTCATTCCCCCTATTAGGCATATGTATCAGTCCTAAGGGTAAATTTCACTTATTTTTAGAGCCTGGTTATCTTTGATTGGATCTATATATTATTTATCAAGTGTTATTACTTGAATACATAAATTACATATTTTAAATGAAAGATCCCCATGTGGAAATTTTTTTTACATTCCTAGTATAAATGATTTAGAAGATTTGAACAATACATTTCAAAATAAGAAAAAGAAAGAGGTCAATAAGCTGCTAAATAGATAAAATGTGGAAAAGGAATAACCACTGGATGAAATTGGTCAGATTGGTAAGTGTCTTGATAAATCTATTCCATAATATTCCTCTAATGAATAAAGTTTAATCTGTGAATAATATGAAGACTACATACATGATAAATCACTTATTTTTTTAAAAAAATTAAATGAATATCTTTAAATGGTTCTCATTTAAGTTTTTCAATATATACTTTCACATATAAAGCCACTATATGATGAAAATTCACAATACGAATAAGTATCTGATGAGATGGAGGGTGCATCGGTTCAGAAGTTCAGCATATGAAACATTCTCACAAATATAGTTGTAAAAGAATAAGAATCTTTAATATTTTTTAATGAATTTTTTTCTATAAATGATGAATAATTGTAAAGAACTATTTTTGAGAAATTGGTGTTTTATAATTTTTTTCAAGGAAGTGATCCATGCATTGGATAAATTACACAAAGCCTTTATTCATGTCAAAACTTTATAGCAGGAACTTAAAAGTAAGAGAATAAATAATATTGATCATGTGTTTTAAGATACAAATAAAATTCATGAATATACAATTTATAAGATCAATAAATAATTTTAAGAGGCAATGAAACACATAAATACCAAAAGTACTTTCATGATATTAATTGTCTAAAGTTGGATGTCAAGATGGAAAAATTGGAAGTCACCCCTATAAAATTTTCATAATATTTCGTGAGAAATGATGCTACCATATGGTTTTTTGATAATAAAATTAATCCTAATAATATTTATTGTTCATTTAGGATATATGAATAATATCTTGATAAACCCATAACCATCTCATAGAAAAAGGTAACCCATAACCCAATTGAATTTTTTTACTAAATCTATTTTCACTGGGTGTATGGATTTCAAATCCAAATATGTACAAATATAAATATATAAAAATCCATAAAATGAACCACATCATATAGGGTGAATATAGGTACATCTATGAGGATAATCCCCCAAAATTAATCCTTCAATAATGAGGTTTCTATAAAAAATGCGACAAATTAAATATGGACATGTTATATCAACTTGAAAGAGAATGAGATTTTTAGGTATATTTTTGTGTTTCCAAAGGTTTATAAAAAGGTCCATAGATTTCTATAACAATATATACATGTATGAATTTTATATAAGGCTATAAGTATGAGGAGTATATCTTAAACTCAAATGGTTCCTGCTGTGAAAAAATAGTTTTAATAAAATGGGATAAATCTACTAATGAAAAAATGATTTGAAATTTTAGATAACTTTTATATGAACTTAAAAAAATGAGTTCATTTCTATAAATAGTTTTTGTATCTACCAACTCGATACAACTCATATTCCGCTGAGTAAATAAAACCACAATAGTTACAAAAGTGTACAGAACTAAAGCAAATAGTTGTGTCTTGGGGAAAAATAGACGAAGAAAGTTGAGAATTGTATACTCTAGAAGAAATATAATTTCAATATTGTGAAATAATTGAAGATTTATTTCTATTATAGTAAGAGAGTTCACATCACTGAACATTATAAGATGACCATGAATTTAAATAAAAAATGGATTAAGGTAAAATAAAAAAGTGAATCCATCCAAGAGTGAGATAATAGGATTGGATTAGTGATTAAAAATACAAATGAAGTATTTTAATTTAAATATATCTTACTAAATAATGGTAACATAAAATAATAAGATTAAGTTCATGTAAAGTGAAAACAATTGGTTAAAGTGCTGGCAGAAGTAGTACATGGTTTCCTAAACAGTTGATTTTTTTAGAAGAAAATGGAAAGAACCGATAAATATATTACAAATAAGGGTTAAATATTAAAATATAAGGTTGTGAATATACCCAAATTGTGATTAAACATTTAGAAATATAAGTTGGAAAGGGATAGGAATATGGAGAAAGCTAAAATAAATGAAAGTGCTCCATTTAGTAAAGTCAAGAAGGAAATTATAACTAAGGAGAAAGTTTAAAAAAGAAAGGAATGCATTATTCCTAAAGAGTTTGAGATCTAGAAACCAAAATAAAAAGAAATCGTTAAGATAAATAAACATTTTTGAGATATAAAAAATTGAGTTTCTAGGTCGATGAAGAAGTATCATCCCTTCTATTATAATTAAGGAGTTTTTTTAGACCCGTTTTATTTTAATATTTTATTGGTTGTGAATATTGGAAAATGGAAATTAATTTAAACAAAAAATATATTTTAATGATAAAGTAATTGATTCCAATACATCCTTAAAGAATAATTTATCATGGTGAATTAAAAATTGTAACAAGTTGTCTCCTTATAACATATCGTCAATATATTTCAACTAGTATAAAAAATAATCTAGTATCAAGAATTCTTGGAAGTTATTTATGGTAGAAAATTTCCATAGTGAAGGATTTTAAAGATTATCCCTTTAGGGGGAGTTATCAAAGAAGTGAATAAACCAAATATTTATTTATTTCTACTAATTCAGGATATCTGGATAACCCAGTAAAAAGTTGTAGATGAGGTATTATTTTCACCTTCGCATAACTCTTTTGATATATATTGTATATGGTTATCAAGGGGGATACATATCTAACAAAATGGGGGAGAACATACTTTCACTTGAATGTTTTTTAATGTGTTAGTTCAAGTTGATTATAGTTTTATAAAACTTATAGAATATTTTCTAATAAAATAGCTAAAATAATAACGTTTATTATCACATTGTGATTTGTTAATAGATATATTTGTTATCTAAATTGACCACTCCTATTTTCTACATCAAGTTAGGACATATAGACTTATATTTTATTATTTTAATTAACATTTCTAATATAATTTTAATTCCACCATTCTTTCATGTAATTATAAGAGTATATTTAAAGTGGAAGAACAAAAGGAGAGGAGGATGTTTTTAGAAGAAAATTATAACACTACCCTTAGGTATCAATAAGGGGAGATAAAATTCAACCCTTTTAGTTTATTATAAAGAAGGGGGATAAATATTTTGAACTGTTATTTTCATGTATTTATAGTAAATTGGTTCTATAGTATTCAGTGGTATTGACAACAAACACAAGGTGTATATTTAAGTACCTAAAGGTGTGTGTTTTTTGTATTTATTATCAGTGATTGACTATAAATTTTAATATCAATTGGTGTGTGATGATGTTGGTTTATGGAGTTAAAATTCACCAATTTAACATGATTTTTATTCCAAATCTGTATTGTTAGGGAGAATGAATTTGGTTTTCATTTAATATGCAAAGTAAGATTTATATGAAGGCAAAGGAGAAGAAACTTTATGAGAATCCCTAAGATCAGATGATTAGTGAGATAGTTTCTATGGATATATGACAATTTATTAAATTATAAGTACAATCTACAATATTTTTATGAATGTGTAGAATCTATGAATATTGCGAGATTAATGATCTGAGTATAATAGAGTGAAAAAGATAGATTGAAGTTGTGAGAAACCATTAAAGGGGAACTAAGAATCAAGGTTGAAGTATATCACATGGATTAAGTTTTGAGAATAGTGTAAATGGATTGAAGTCAATTGATGTGGCTTGAAATTGATTTAATGAATTATAGAATTTATATTTCTTAGAGAATTTGAAAAATTCCAAAAGCATAAGATTAATCTTTTGCAATATAGGGATGATTTGATACTTATATGATTATCTTTGGTCATTTAATAAACATCATTTATGATGTGTTTAAAGATATTTTGGTGTATCTAGTTGAGGAAATAATAAAATAATGAGATTATAAGGATAATCCCCTGAGCTACATAAAGATAATCTTATTGTTTGTATGCATGAACTCTGAATTTATAAGGATGATTCCAAAGAGTGTAATGATCATTTATCTCAGTATAGTCATCATACATGGTCTTTTTATGTGTAATACCCCGCCCCTACCTCATTGGGTTAAGGAGGTGGTGAGGGTTACTTGGCCTTAAGAGACGTTTTCAAGTAGCCAAAGGCTGGAAATAAATGCTGAGGGCTTCGAGAACAAATTGGGGAAAGATTTTCCCTTAAGACAAAACCAACCAAACCAACCACTATCAATCACTATATGATATATGTCAACCAAAACATTCAAGCATGTATTCCCAAATTACAACCAAGTTGTTCCACAATACAACCCAAAACTAATACAACCAATGCCATATGAGAGTACTATATGGAAGACTCAACAAAAGACCCTAAATAATCCAAGGCACACTCCATGGCTCTACACCAAGATCCATACTCCAAGCTCTACACAGACATCACGATGCACCACTAAAGGAGGGTGATGCCTTACCTTTTCCCATTTCGTGATACACAACATCTGCAAGGACACCAACGTGCTAAAGTAGGGGTGAGTAAAACTACTCAGTAGGATTTCCCCAAATGACTTACATACACACGCCACTAGGATAAAACCATTAGCACATTTATATAAAACAATTTATATAAAATATTCACAAATACAGCCATTTTCAAAAGCCATCATACCCTTACCAAGCCATCTCACCCAAACCAAGCAACCAAAGGAAAGCCAAATAAGCATGCCACAATCCATTTCATCATTTACATACTAGCACAACAATTTCTAACTTGCAAGCAATGCACAAAAAAACGGTGGGACTTCCACACAACTCATTCACCCATTCACACCAAAACAACCAAAATGGTGGGACTTTTGCCCAACCCGTTCACCCATTCACAACTAGTGGTACTTCCTGACCACTACCCACATGGTGGTTCTTCCGACCACTATCCATCACCTTTTATAGTGAGACTTCCCACCCACTTTCACTTAATATTTCAATCAAGCCAAACCAATCATAAACCCACCAAGGTCACAACATCATGCAATCAACCCATTCCATTTCATATCATTACACTTCAATAAATCACCCATTTATTGAAAATCATTTTCCATGCCAAACCACATTTCAGTAAAACAACCTCTTTATTGAAAACCATTTCCATCAATCATTTCACAAATAAACCATAGCATCCCATTTTAAAATCTCCATTTTAAAATCCATAAGAATAGCATTTCATCATAAAACCCCCTTTTTCCCAAAAATCCCTAAAACATCACCCAAGAGATTTCCAACCAATTTCTCACAACAAATCACAATTAATTTTTCATCACAAAAAATTAATTGTAAACAAATAACCACTAGTTCTAACCAAGTGGAGTCGAGAGAGAATCCACCTACCTTTAGGATTCCTGAGAAATCGACCCACAAGCACCCACACCTCAAATCTGGAAAATGCACCACTGAAACCTCTCTAGATCCCCTTCCCTAACCATCACAAGCCTTAAAATTAACATCCAAGGAAACCACAACCATATATCTACACACAATGAGTGTAGATCTAGAAAACTGAGAGAGAGGGAGATGTAGATCTAGAGAAAACCACAAAGAAATCAAGAGGAGAGACTTACCCGGGAGAAACCACCTTCAATCTGCCAAGAACCCTCTTCAAAACTCTTCCAAAACAAGTGGGAGAGCCCCTCCAACCCTTGAGAGCTGAAAATACCGAGTGAGGCTTGAGTGGTAGGAAGTTTGGAGCATTTTAGGTCAAGTTTGAGGGAGCCCGGATTTAAAAACCCCAACATTAAGTGGCCGCACAGTTAGTCCGCACAGTTTGGCAAACTGTGCGCTAACCGTGTGCACGCTACTGCCTCGAGAGAAAGGGTCTGAATGGTTTCCTCGCATGGTTTGGAAAACCATGCGTAGGCCATCCGAATCCAACTATCTCCCCCTGCACGGTTTCCTGGAGAATCCACACGGTTTCCACTAACCATGTTCAAACCGTGCTCCCTAAGAAAAGCCTTAAAACTCATTTAAAACAATTCCAAAATCTCCCAACCTCTTCCCAACTCATCCCATGCACTTTAAAAACATAAAAATGCATAAACAAAGGCTATATACCTCAAACTGGGGGTACTATAGTATGAGTCATTATTGACTCTGTGATAAAAATTGGAAAGGTTTGGATATTTAAGGAGGACTTTTTTATCTGTGTAATCATTATTTAACCTATTTAATCATGATCTTTTGGTTTCATCAGGTTCAACACTAAGAGAAAAATTCAAAAATGTTGTGGACTAAAAATATGATTTCTCTAGAACTAATTATTCAGAAGAAGATATGATATATAAAATTGTAATTTGTTTATTTCATGTTCAAAACATCATGAATTTTTTATAATACATGATTCAATCTTGGGATTAGGGTTAATATCACTACATAATTTATTATGATTTCCCAAAGAGGATATTTAGAAATCAATATTTTCTATCAAAATCTAAAACTATATCTAATGATGTTGATACTGAACAAAAAATCTTTAAATATCACAAAATTAATTATTATTCAATACAAATAAATGATATATTTGATCTTCAAGATAAGAAGAGTAAGATAAAGGTGATATTAAAGGCTTTGAATTTATAATTCCCATAAATGAAGGATATTAAGAAAAAAATACATTAATGTAAATGTAAAGATACTTGGGTGGTGCTTTATTTTTTAAAAGATCACAAATGGAACTTTAATTAAATAAGGAGAATAAATGAATGATTCAAGTTTATATATCTAGTTTATAGAGTCAAGATGAATTAGTATAGGTTTCATGATAAGATATCAAGCTAGAAGTTGAAGTGACACATCACAACTGATGGCCTGTATGATTTCAATGAAGCAATAAATAATAATTAATTATGGATTATCACTGGTATATTTTGATAAGAATAAAAATATATCCTACTAGGATAAATATATTTATGATATATTGGATGATATAAATTATAATTAAAGGATATGGGGTACTCCTGTTATTTTATATGAGACAAATAGTTAAGGTAAAAAATCAAGGAGATCATGGGAGATACCCATGAAAAAATCATTGATAAACAATGAGAGAGGATCAAATTATAGATTTGAATGAGTTTTTATATATTATAAAGATATAAAATATAATTTTGGTGACCTATGTATTGAAATGATTCAACGGGGTATAATAATAATTATTAGAGGCACCAAAAATTATTAAACCACTTGACAGATATCTCTCATATATAAAACATAGAAATATCATAGAACTGAGATGATGTACTACTATAAATATAGAATAACATACACCAAAGAGTATATATAATATCTTAATATACATTACATTTGTTTTAGAGATATCATAGGAGTGGAAACCAAAATACATCCTACCTATAGAGGTATATTTAGGTCAATATGAATCATCCTATGTTTATATGAGATTCTCCATCCCTTTATGGAATACTAATGCCTTAGGTATAAATAAGGAATAATAAGAGATAATTACGTTTATAGGGGTCTATAAAATTATAAACAACTCAGATATATCTAATTTACATTTAATGTAAGTGATACATGAATCTATGAGAATGTTACTCGAGAAACTACATTATGCATGAATTTATAACGCATGTGTAAATGTTTCTTTAAACAAAATCATGTGTGATTGGATAAAATGAATTTCCTCCCCACTGTTTCATCTCATAAAATTATTATTTTAATGATAGAATGCATGAGATAATCCTTAAATGATAACATTTTTATGATTTATCCTACCATTGAAAGTTTCATGGGATCATATACCCATTATACATGAAAATCACAATTTTCATGAAATATAATTTAACTCTTAAATATATCATATAAGTATATTTATTTTGGTTATAACTACTTCCATATCCAACTTTCACTAAATTTTAAAAGTTTTTATTCTAATTCATCTTTTATTTTATCATATAAAAAACACATGAAATAGTATCCTAAAATCATTTTGGATATCTTCCAAAACACTTTTTGGAGATCTATCCTAAAATTTACCTTGTATCACATCATATGTAACACCTTCTAAATATCCAAGAAAAACTATTTGGGATTAAATATAAAATTCTTTAAGAGAATACCTATGATTCAAGATCAATGCCAATTCTATTAGTCACGAAATGTGGCCTTATGTAACTTTATATCATTGATAATAAATAAAAAACACTAAAAATATAATTGTAATAAAAAATTGGTCTTTATAAATACATTAGTACCATTCATGATATAAAAGGATATTTCATTATCTCCATTAAACACATATATCCTTATCCATGTGTCCAATGGTCTGTATTATTTGAAAATTGAATTCTTTTATTTTCCCTTTGTCTGAGAGATTAAGTAACCATGGGACATGGTGTATTTCAATCCCATGAATCATACTCAAACATTCTCAATTATCAAATTATACACTGAATTATTCAGTGAATACATAACATTTCATTCACCCTTGTGGATAATCACATCACAAATCCCATATCCATATAGATATTTAATATCTAGGTGTAGTTACAAACTTCACTAGTCAATCTCAATCATGGAACTAGTTTTCATACATGCCATATGAGAGGGAAAATCTCATCTTAGTCAAGCTCCAACTGATGACATGATTAGTAACATACCCAACCAACCCTGTATTATCTAGGTCAATATATATATTTTCATAAGTAGTTTATCAAAGTATGGATATTATTATGGTTGTTATCTCACTAACCTCATGTAATAGGGCTTAAAATATGATCCAAGAATCCCTAGTATACCAAAGACATTTATGGTATACCTAGTGGGTCATCTAGAACACAAAAAGAATCTTCTTATTTATTTTTTTCCTCAAGAAAAAATAATGTATATCTATACAAGAATATTACTCACCCTAACCATAATACTTCATCATAACCTATAATACTCTATGAGGAACATTATTTAGGGTTATCTCAAAGTCATACATTGAGAGGTCAATTACCATTACACTTTAGAAAATGGATATCTATATATACATTAATTTAGTGAATTTTAAAGACTTATAAAGTTGAGTTTATATATAAATGATGAATTATATATTACTAACCTCTTTTAAAAATACCTAAAAAACACAACATAAGTTTCTATTTATCATATCATATATAATAAACTGCCAGATTAACCTTATTTTCACTACACTTTGTGGTTTTTGTTTACTCATTGCATCCATATGTAATGATTTCTATGTCTCTATGTGACCATCTTATAAAAACATCCCACTAGATATTTAGTGATAAATATATATGAAGTAATATTGTTTGAATATTGATAAGATTTACGAATCAGATTACAAACTATCAAACTCTTTGAACATATTAAAACTTCTAAAATTTATCATAGAAAAATGAAATATTGTCTAATTTTTATCGACATAGAAAATTTTCTAAGTGTATCATCATCATACTTATAAATCTTTCCATCAAAATTTTTCATTGAAATTATTCAACTAATGTAACATTAACATTATTTCTATAAAAATTTGTATTAAGAACTTTTAGGATAAAGTTACATTTACTCCATTATTGTAAATAATGTAACCATTTGCCTTTCTATTTACCACCTTAACCTAAACTCTTTTATGATGTCAAGAGTAATCCAATTTTTAATTTGACTGCTACAATCCTATAGGTATGTTTTTGATTCTTTCTTTGGGGTGCGTGCATCCGTCTATAAGGACCCGCAGCTCTTACCCCACATTCTCGCTTTCCAAAGGTGGGCGGCATCCGCTCTTTATTTAGGGACATCTAATCCTTGATCGAAATGGGATGGTGGGATGTTAGGTCTTCCTTCTGTGGATTCCTCCTCGAAGCTTCTCACCTAGTATGGGTCTCCCTCATAGACTTAAGACGTTGTTCGTGAAACTCTTCTCGGCGCCATATCTTCATAGACACCAGTTAATTACACTGCTTTTGTTAGGACATTTCAAGGGGTCCGGTCAGGGCAGTAACATTTGGTTAGGGGATTACTCATGTTGGGCATCACTGGCATGTCTGGACGCAGGGGGATTGGCGTGTCTGTCTTTTATCTATTATTATAGGGCTTCTTGAGGGCGTGGAAGCCTGAGGCATCCCACATCAAACGTGGCGAATCGTATGCCATGGGAATGTATATGAGGTTTTCCTCAGCTTCCCATGTTTAACATATGGTATGCCGCAAGTTTAGCATCTAGCAGAGAGGATCGAGCTGATTGGAACACTAATTAGAGTGGATCAGGTAGACATAACCCATTGAGGTGAACACTAATGTGGGCAGGTTGATATGACCTCACCAGGATGTGGCGGCCCGGGTAAAAATTCAGGGTGGATGATGGATGTCTTTAGTGAAACGGATGGGGAATGGGATGGGGTTGACCCTAGGGTGAAACTGGTGTTGGTCTTGAGCCTCGAAAAGGATTCCTACGTATCCCCATGGCAGGGAATCAAAGTCCACGTAGTTCAGTCTGGCATGTGGGGCTTACATTCTAGGCTGCTCGGGTGTCACTGGGGCGGACCATAGATGTGGGTCCTTGCTGGGGAATGACAATGACTTACCGCAGAGTTTTGGCTGACAACGGCTTACTACTGGCTGAAGTGGATAACGACTCACCTCGGTATAGGGGTCACAAAGGCTTTCCACTGGACAAGACACAAAGGGGCATACAGTTTAATGTCATGCAGGACGGGGGTGAACCGATGAAAAAAAGGGGGGTCAGAACTGATGGGTGTTAGGGTTGAACCTCGGGGAGGCTTCATACGTACCATTCCAAGACATGGATCAAAGTACTCGTAGTTCGTGAATGGGGATTGGCACACTGACACAGAGACGATCAGGGACAATGGTTGTTGGGCTTGAACCTCAGGGAGGTTTCCTACGTACCTTAATTTGGCAAGGATTAAAGTCCTCGTAGTTCTAGAATGGTGATGGCTTGTCGTCGATGGGGGGATTCAACAGCTTACCGTTGAAATGGGTTGAAAACGGTTTACCTCTAATTAGGGCTTAACCTCAGGGAGGCTTCCTACGTACCATGCCTTGGCATGGATCAAGGCCCACGTAGTTCGGGAATGGTGGGTGGTGAACCAATGTGAAGATGCTCGGATCGCCCGGGTGGTGGTCTTGAACCTCAGAGAGGCTTCCTACGTACCATGTCTTGACATGGATCAAAGTCCTCGTAGTTTGGGAGTGGTGGGTGGTGAACCGATGTAACAATGGTTAGATCGACTGGGTGGTGGGCTTAAACCTCGGGGAGGCTTCCTACATACCATGCCTTGACATGGATCAAATTCCTCGTAGTTCAGGAGTGGTGGGTCATTGACAATGCTTACTCTAATCCCACATGAGTAATACTCAATGTGAGAAACAAGAGGCAGCAAGGACCTGACGATCACGTCGCGAAAGGTGCGTCTGTGGGAAGTGGGGTGGGGCTTATGCGTGGAGTGGCCCAAAGGGAAAATAGGGGCTTTCGCGTGGTCCGCAACCCAAAGGGGTTGATAATTAATCCAGGACGGAGGCATGATGGTGACAAAGCACAACGGGAGAGGGATTTGGGACCGAAGAAAGGAGGATCACCATTCCCCATCACGCCCTTTGCTGGCCTTGGGGACCGAAGAAGAAAGGAGGAGTAGGGATGTTTCCTCCTGTAAGAAAATCTAGGGGCTTACACCTAGGTGGCTACCCTTTCCCCGCGAACAAACGCCACTCCGTTAAGGAGGATATCATCCTCTGTGAGGGGTGATCCCATCCCCGTGGAGACGAGTAGGCGTGGTGAATGTCCAAGGTGGAGGTGCCCCACGTGCAAGGCACGGGGCGAGGTCACAGTTTAACGTCATGTGCTGAGGATGAAGGTGCTTGGAAGTTTAACGTCCTGTAGCTTGGACGACGTGGGTTCACTCCACACCCCTAGGACTTTCATAACTGGTACCCTCTTCTCCTTGGTGCAAAGAGGGGTCAGAAAAAGCTGTGGCAAGGGGGTGTTATGGAGTGAACCATTGGGGGGTCCACATTAGCGTGGCTATGCGAAGAAGAAATAGTCGTTAGCATGCCTATGCGAAGAAGCATGAGGCGAAGCAACATAATGGGAATAATTGTCCAAGGGACATTGAAGTTACTTTGTACGAGCCTAGAAGGTCATACGGGAAATTGGTGTATGATGTGGATGCCCGGGGCATGAGAGACACTCGCGAATGGAATACATAAGAAGATCATGAGACACATGCACTGAGGTACGCCCAAGGATTACGAGGAACGCAAGTGAAGAGGTAGCCGGGAAGCACCATGGTGAGGGGTCCCAGAGAGTTGCGCATAACCTTTGAGTCTTACACACAAAAGAATTAGCCCTGAATGAAAAACATCAGGCTGGTGCAAAATTAGTGAGGATTGGCATGTAAATTGAGCTGAGGCTTTGCACGCAACTATAAAGGATTGCGCGTAAGGAGTATGAATGTTGCACAATTGGGATAGGTTGCGTAAAACGACTGGGGTGCATGGAATTGAAGGGGATTGCGCGCAATTGGCCGGCATGCGCGCAAGTGTAAGAGATTTCACGCAGGGGGTGGACCCTGAAGGGATTGGAATTCAGTCTAAACCAAGGGTATCTAGCGCGAAGGCGGACCCTGGGGTGACTTGGCACAAAATTAACTATTCCTGAAATCCATATTTGTGCGCATGAAAGGCGAATTTCGCGCATGAGAGCCGGTTTGGATTCTTCAGCCCGGAATTCGAAGGGTCCGACTTATATTTATATGAGTTTGGGGGAACAGAAAACAGGTCGGCACAAAATAATTGTGTGCCGATGTAGGCGGCGCAAAATATCAAATGCACGGAGTGGGGGCATGCAATATTCCTCATCCACACTGAATAAATCTCACGAATCCTGGATCTTTCCGCACTGGTCATATTTGTTTCGCGCACTTAGGAATTTTTTTCACGCGACTCCTCTAGGCCCCCTAGACTGGGTCCCCAGATCCGAATATGACTTCACTTTGTCATGTAGAAACCTTCTTCATCCCTTGAGCATTTTTCGGCGTCTAAAAATTACCCCCCTCAGAATCGGATCATTGAGGGGCTGCAATGGTCAGATTCTGAGGGAAACGCCGAAATGTAGAACCATGCGGGGTCCACGCACGCTAAAAACCTGGAGCGGCACGTAAATCCCAAGGGGGCACGGAATCCACTTTTCACACACGCATGTAAACCGAGCTCTACTTATAAAAACCCACCGCAAGTCCTATGTTCCGTACGAATTTCCTCGCGCGACAAGCTCCGATCTCTTGTGCACGAAAATATCTCTGGCCCTGCACGAAAAAAACCGCTCTAGTTGCGTGCAATCTCACCGAGATCAGGCATCGTTTTAGGCACAAACCTAGGATTGTGCACACCGCCTTCTGATATTTTGCAATGGTCACTGATATTTCCCACCTCCCTCTCATATTCTGTGCTAGCTATTCAAGCATTAGTCGGAAGAATATGGCCAAAAATTAGGTTGATGAGGGAGAAGTCACTGTTGGAAGGGCTAAAATGGTCTCCAACCCTGAGGATTATGACACCCAAAGGATTGTATCAAATAAACATACCCTTTTCAACATGCTAACCCCTTCCCAAAAGGAGTATGCCATGTCCAAAAATCTTCCACTATGGGACTTCGGTATTTTGGAGGACGTCCCTTTGCCGAGTTTTGAAGTTGATACACCACGGTCCTGGGTGACCCTTGAGGACGACCTCCCTCAATACAACATCACCAAAAACAGTCATATTTCTAGGGAAACTAGAAGTATGGATGTTTATGTCCTGAATCCCAAGACTAGAACCATTTCTGAGAGTGACCTTGTCGTGGAGAGTTCCTCAACCCTCTATGCAAGAACCTCCTGTCAGAGCGTCACTGGCGAGGCTAAAGGCTAGCTGTAGGATTGGGACCTGTGGTCCGGAGGCAACTTCACCAGTGAATGGGCCTGGGCGTGCTGATTTCTCCATACATGTGACCAATTTGGGGCTGATATATGGCATATTGGCTTGTTCGAGGTAGTTTGAATGTCACAATTTCACTTCTACTGCCAGAACAAGCTCAGGCCGGAGCTGTTTACTCGGTGGTCCCCTGATACCAATACCTTCTTTCTTCATCATGGGGAAGTTGGTATTTGTCTTTGGGAAATTCACTGCATTGGGGGTATCCCTTTGGAGGTCCACCAATATTATGAATTCCTCCAACCAATGAGCACCTGGGGAGACGGATCAAGAACCCTCATGCTGACATGGAACTTATTGGAGCTGGCTAAGGAGAGTTTGGGGGTCAAGGATTTCTTGAAGGACATCACTTACAATGATTAGTTTAGCATGTTCTTGGAAAGGGATCCATAAGTCAAGATGCCAGGGTGAGGGAGACGGTGTCCAACCACGGCACAGAGGAGCATGAGCGGATCGTACTGGAGGATCCTGGAGGTAGGGAACTATCAGTCATGGGTCTATAACATAAATGAGAGTCGGGACCCGAATGTTTGCTATGCCGGATTCCTTGCCACATTCCTAAGTGGGTGGATCTTATTGGTGAGGGACGCAAGGATGGGAATCCGTCCAGCAACCCAGGTGATGGCTGGAATCATGGATTCTAATAAAATATTCAATTTGGGTTCCCCGTGTTGGCTCATCTGTACACCATTTTGGGATGAATCTCGAGAGGGGGGGTCAACTATGAGAATCTGCAGCCCCTTCCAGATCTTCTATGGCTGGGTTGCGGCTCATTGCGGTAGATATACCTTCCTAAACTCCATCCTTCCTCTAGGTAATGGCATGCGACCTTCCCTTCATAACATTTCTGGGGTTATGCCACTGAGGATCAATGAGGAGGGAGTAAGGATCAGAATCGGTAATCATGCCAACTTCACTTTCAACCCATTCCCCACCCTGACTGGCTAGATGATAGACAACGGGAAAGGCTCACTGGAGCAGAGGGAGTACTTCTAGAGCATTAAAGGTAGGTTTTTTGTGGCATGGATTGATGGGAAGATCTTCTATGAGCCTTACGTGACATCCAGGTTTGCCAGGCTGTTTGGGTTCCTCCAGAGGATGCCGAAAAAAGTATACATAGATGTCCGGGAAGAAAGGCATCCCTACGTTCCTCATCAAATGTGGCTGATTTCCACGACCTATGGCTCTGGCAACATCATCACCTTTCCTCCCACCAGAGTTGATTCTGGCCTCTCAACCGAGTATTCCGAACATTGGTCCATAGAATACCCTGAGCAGATTTTGCGGAAGTGAGTTCGACAACTCAAGGTCGCCAGTGTAGAACTCGGGCGGCGAGAGAGCAGGCAGAGTTCCATTAGAGGGGGAATACCGGAAGCACATTAGACAATGGGGCCCACATATGCTGGGACTTTAGTAGTGGGGATGTCACATGGCATGTCCACGCCCTCGTCGCATAGAGGAGGAGGGTCCCACAGAGCGACCAGAGAACTTCCCGGGAAGCAAATAAGATATCTGCTTCAACATTTAATCAATGCAATCTTCCTGGTGCTATGGTCGGCCTAGCTAACCCTGCGATAGTAGGTGAGTACTGAAGCCCTCTGGTAAGAGATAGTTTGATACGTGATCCAACTGCTAGAAGTCTGTCTTGTTTGGATTGTCGACAGAGTGAACTTTCATCGTCGGCTTGCATATCTGATGGCCATGGACATGTACGCACACCAACAGGGTCAGTGTGAGGAGCCATCCTTCTTGGTGAAAGTGACGCTCAGCCAGGATCATGAACCAGAAAAGATGTCGTTGGAGGATGATGACATCAATGATGAGCCAGAGGGCAGTGAGATAGAAGAGGAGGAGGTGAAAGGATAAGGTGAAGGAGAAGGTGATGAAGAAGAGGAGCCCAAAGGTGAAGGGTCTCAAGGGGCGTCCCACCAAGGGAGTCTCCAGGAGAGTGGTGATATCATCGGCTCTCATATAGATGTAACAGAGATACTCGAGGTATGCTTCAACCCTTATCCATCATCCTGCGTTTATCCGCTTTCCTTTGGAATCCTCGATCCACCATCATTATCTTACTCAGGAGCATATTAGTGTTGATCAGGAGTCTCCAGTCGAAGGAGGTGAGGAAGCGCCAATGGAACAAGGTGGGGCACCGATGCCCATTATTGAACTGATGAGTGCTGAGGGATCCCCCAATATGATAGATCCTGTAGTGGCTAGAACACTGGAGGTGGATTCCTTGGTTTTCAGTAAGTTCATTGCTCTGATACCGGTACTTACCATCGGAGAACTCAATTGATTAGGGTGCTCCTTATCTGTACAGTGATCACGGCATTAGAGGCTCGTCGGGCTACTGAGCCCGGACCATCCACAAGCGAGTCAATAGAAAACGTACCGCTCTATCCAGGACATGCCCCCCAAACTGAGACATCCCCAGCAATTGGTGATAAGAGAGCGGTAGACATCGGTGGCACTACTGTCTAGGTAGGGCCAGAAGTTGATGAAGGAGCCACCAGGGTCGATGAGAGAGAGGAAGGTCGCTCAGAAACTGAAGAGCCTAACCCCTTGGGAGGAATATCCGAGGAAGACCTTGCTATTATCCTATTGGATTTTTTTCTTATCTATCGGCCCACCGATCCCGAAGAGATTGATGATTCAGACATGAAAGCGGTTGAGGAGAGCCGGATGACACGATGCAAATTGTCGAAGTGCATCAGAAATTTTCTCAGTCAGCCTCAGATAGAATGGCTGAATCTGATAGGATCACTCCACACCTGGCTTCATTTCTTGTGTTCTGGAGGGGCAGATGCTCAACGCCTTCACTCGACGGTTCATGACTACATGGCCGAGAAGATGCACGAGAGCAGTTGTCGTTCCGACGTCGCCCAGTTTCGGGAGGAGTCAGGGAGTACCTAAGCATTTCTGAAGGAAGATCAGGAGGTTCGACACCTCAAAGAACTGGAAAAAGAAAAGGAGATATTCATTGAAAACTGTTATGAGCTCATGGAGCAGTTGAGGGCCCAGTTGGAAGATTCCCAAGAGAAACTAGTGGAAGCGAGTCACAAGATGACTGAACTTCAAACTGAATAGGCGCGGGCATGGGCTAGGGTTACTGAAGTACGCTTCATATTCATTGATGAAGAGAGGGTCCTCAGGGGGAGGGAAGCAGTCCTAGAGGCCACCAGCCAAAAGGTAGTGGCATTGGAATGATCCTTCCAGGAATCCGACCCTTAAGGGCCCTGTTTTGGCTGAACTCATAAACTTATTTCACCTTACTGCTTCTTATATTCAACTGTATGTGTGGACAAATTTATTTACCTATCCCCTTGGTATTATGTGCTCAACCATAATCCATAAATAAATAGAAATTCATTCCTAATCTCACGTGGGCCGTACCTGATGTGAGAAATAAGGGATGCTTATACTATCACTTCGTTGGATCGTCGGAGCGTCGACCAAGCTTTGGGCATTCGAGATTCGAATCCGGATTTATGAGGAGAAGAGGGAGGCCCAATCAAAGGAAGAGGACCTCAGGCCAATTGATGTATCGTCTTCTCAATGTGCTCTAGCACATGAGCGGGGAAGTGCCAGGGGCATTAGAATCGGTCCAAACATAGGGGAATGAATAATGTGGATCGCGTTACCCCAAATTCAGAACACTGTGGTAGGGGGCGTGGAAATAAAAGATAACTGTTGACCATGTTCAAAACACAGTATCCCTATTGTGTTAGCCAGAAATGGGGATGAAAAATGAGGGCCAACTGCGGACCATGTTCGAAACACGGGACCTGGCTCAAAATATCATTCATCAGTCTTCCAGAACATTTGCCCAGGATAGTAGGCAGACCATAAGCCGAGCATCCATACTATTAGGGGCTCCCTTTAGACGTGAAAGAGGACAAGGGTCCAAATAAAGGGTACGCTAAGCGTGGAAGGTGAAGTGGTGGTTTGTTCAAATAGAATCCAACACTCTTGAAATTACACCACCGTGGTGAAAGTACATTAGGCGGGCTCATTAATATTATCATGGATCATTCTTACTTTTAGATAGGACCTCTATGGTGAGAGAGTTGTCGCTTCCCAATGTCATTATGGGGAATCCCGAACTTGTTCATAGAAAATGCTGAAGTTACACAACTCCCCAAGGGGTCAGGCCAAGGGGCCGATAGTGAGAAAGGATGGGATTTGTGATTCCTGGTGCTAGACCCGAGACAAAATGTCTGGGCATTCCTACGTATCCCATAAGGATGGGAAACAATCCATACGTAGTTCTGGAAAGGATCTTAGTTTGAGGTCTTAGAGCTCGGACCATGGACAGTAGGCAATTCGGGAGACACATGGTGATGTAACTCATACAACCCGACCCGAATGAGGACAAGGTCCACATAATCATGTGTTCCCTAGGGAGTTTTTAGGTCGAGGGGCCAAAAACTAAAGATAGTTTGGGCCTGGGAGAAGGGAACACGGGCGTTCCTACGTATCCCATAAAGATGGGAATCAAGCCATACGCAGTTCTAAGGGGTGGAATGGTAAGGTACCAGTGAAAAGGATGAAAGAGGCATGCGGGTCTGGCCCTCATAATAAAAGGAGTGGCATTTGATAGATCTTGTTTTTTTTCCATTAGGGTAGATGTTTTTTTTGAAGAGACAAGATGAGGACCTAGGGATCCTAGTATTGCCGAGGGAATCAATCCATATGCTGGCATTGACAAATGGTATAGTGGATGACTGATACCCAATGTGATGTCCCCTATGATGAGGTCATCACAACGCAGTTCTGCTTTTCATCGTGCATCCATAACGATATCATCACAGTTTAGAGTCATGTGATTGGACCAAATAGCACAGTTTAAATTCATATGGATTGGACATGAAGGAATGTGCATGAAGCGATAAAGCATACCCGACGTGAATGAAGATGAGGTCCACATAATCACTGTGCGCAACTCTGGGAAGGAGCCTCAGGCCAAGAGGCCAGTAAAAGTTAGAGGATAAAGGGTAGGAAAATCTAGCTCCCAGTTGAGCTGGACCCAGAAACGTGATGTCTGGGTGATACTACGTATCCCATGAGGATGAGAATCAAGCCCCACATAGTTCTTAGAAAAGACCTTAGTTTATGGTCTTAGATCTTGGACCGTTGGAGCCCTGAAGAACGTTGTATTGCAACTTTTTCCCACTGACATGCGAAGTTACGCTGAGGGATAGTGCCAGAAGTGTCGAAACATAACCTAGGAATGATGGGGTGGAACATAATGTGAATCATGTAACCAAAATTCAAGTCCTGAAGTAGCTGGCGTGGTGATGGAGGATTACTGCTTACCATGTTCGCAACACAGCATCCATGTCACATTATCCTGAAATGGGGACAAACAAATAAGCATCGACCACTGACCATATTCGCAAGGCCATACTTGTATCGATTTGTTGCCTGAAACCCTCAGTTTCGCTGACCCATAATGGTAGGATAACCCTTAGTCCTAGCATCCATTCCATTTTTGGGGTCTCTTTGGGTGTGAAAGATAATGGAAGACCAAATTAAGGGGAACAAGAAGCCTGGCGAGTAAATGGAAACTTGCCCAATTTGAATCTAAAACTCTAGGTCCTAGACCAAAGTACTCTTGGACACATCGGCGAACCACTGAAAAGGGTCGAGGGTCTCAACTTGAGAGCAGCCAATTTTCACAGGTGAGTATAGAACAAAGAGATGGCGAACTCTCAAGAGAAAGGGGGCATTTCACGGTTGTCGCAAACCCAACGCGAAGGAGGGTATAACCCAGTACCGCACCTATATATCCCTCTCATGGAAGGGAATAGGGCAAGGGGCCTAGGTGACCGAGGGATCTCTAAGAGATGGGGCTGAACCCGAAATCTAAATGTTCGGGGAGTCCTATGTATCCCATAAGGATGGTAATCAAGCCACACGTAGTTCTTGAAGGTGAAGTTTAACGTCATGCGGGACGGTATAGTTTAAAGTCATGCTGGACTGTGTGAAAATTAAAGTCGTGTGGGACAGTATAGTTTATAGTCATGCTGGACTGTGTGGCTTTGGAAAAATATTGCTTGAGGAACTTGGCATTAGTGGGAGGGGTTTTACGCCCACCATCCATGGTCTCAAGTGAGTACGCACCATTGGGGTAAACCTTATGAACAATGAAAAATACTTCCCATTTGGACTCTAACTTGGGTGGTTTCCTACCAGGTATCATTGGTGTTCTCAGAACCATCACCAAACCGCCTTGCAGGAAAGAGCGGAGGCGAACCTTCTTATTGAAGGCTCGATCCATCCTGATCTGATGCCTTTCTAGATTGTGCAGGGCATGAATCCTATTCTCGTCAAGTGATTCAAATTCATCTAGATGGATTTTAGCTACTCTATCGAGCGCTTGCTAGTCATAGAACATTGTGCGTAATGAGGGAAGCTAAATCTCGATGGGCAGGACGACCTCAGTTCTGTAAACCAGGGAATATGGGGTCACCTGGGTGGAATTACGAGTCGTCGTCCGATAAGCCCAGAGTGTGTTGGGGAGCTTATCCAGCTAACTATTCTTGTTTTGACCAACCATTTTCTGTAGGATGTTATAGAGGGTTTTATCGAATTCCTCAATCTTCCCATTCTCTTTTGCATGATTGTAGGAGGTATGGTTAGAGAGGATGTTGTAATTGACGTACAACTTTTTCAACTCGACTGCTCGGAAGTTGGTGTCGTTATCGGTGAGGACAGTGTGTGGAACTCCAAACCAATGGATGATATTGGAACTTACAAAGTCAACGATAGAATGGGCTTGGACTTCCTTGAGCAGAACTACCTCTTCCCTCTTGGAAAAGAAATCTGTGGTGGTCAGGATGAACCGGCATTGGCGAGTCGTTGCTGGTGGGTATGGTCCTATGACATCTAATCCCCAGACTGCAAATGTCCAAGAGTACTTGGTAGTGTGGAGAGGCTCTGGTGGATGATGCACAAAGTTAGCATTAACTTGGCATGTATGGAACCTCTCGGAGAACTTGATGCAGTCGTGGATCATGGAGGACCAAAAATACCCTAATCTTCAGATCTGGTGAGGCAGTTTTCGCCCAGCCTGATGGGCACTACAAGAACCGGCGTGAACCTCTTGCATGACCTATGGAATCCCAACCCCCTGAATTCAACAGAAGAAAACACCATCAAACCTATGTTTATAGAGAATTGGCTCAAGGTTGGGACCACTATGGAGGGTAAACTATAGCATGCGGCGTCGGATTCGCTCGTGCACAACCCGGTCTGACAGGAGGTTACCATATTGGAGTTATTCAACCAAGGGTTTCCTCCAATCGACAATCATTTCGATCACTAAATCCAGATGCCCCGGGGGTCCTGATGTTGAGATGCTGGCGGTAAGATGGCTTACCTGTGGCCCGTCATCGCCATCCGGGGTGACAGGAGCTATGACTCTCCAATGTTCCCCTGTATGGGGGAGCCTTCATCTTCTCTCGATAATGAAATGATGGCCTGACATTTAGAATTCTTGAACACTTCAGCGTGGAAAGCCTCTGCCACTGCTACCTTTGTCTCAAACTAGAGGGGGCTCCTTAAAGCCTCGGTGAGTGCTTCGTGCATATCTGGCGATAGGCGAAGGGCTTCAAGGAGGGAAAGCCTCGCTGGGATTTCGGCTAGGTTCTTGAGAACATCATACTTTCATGCCAGGTGTGAACATATGCTTGCAGGGAGCCGCTCTGTGATAGAGGTCATGGTGGGCCCTACTGGCTGGACTAGCGGATGACTGGAACTGGGTATATCCCACTGCTCACTAGTCGAAGCCCGAAGAGTAGTTTCCGAATGAGTACTGGATGATTAAAATCGTCATGTAGCAGGGTGAAGCTTGTCGCGGCATGGCCGAAGTGGTTCTGCCTAATCCAGTAGCACAAACGGTGCTGGAGGCGGGCCTATCGACTACGGATGAAGAGGTTGTGCATGCTGAGTTCTGTGCTGGGCCTGCTGTCTAGTCTCAGTGGCATGCACAACCTAGCTGGAGGAGCCAACTGACGTGCCCTGACGACTCATATAGCTACGGCTTCGCCGACATTGTCATCGGCTAGGGACATTGTGGAGGTTTGTCTGGTGCCCCCCATCGATGGAAGTCATATAGGGGTTTACCAACTCCACAGTGTTAACCGAAGCATACCCTTGACTATCAATTGATGAATCATCCACTACCAAGTGGATTCTAGGGGGAATCTCCATCTCAGGGGTCATGAATTCAACAAGAGTGTGGGACAACGATGGCATTAGAGGGGCGCATTGCATTCCCTTGCATCGTAGATTCCTTCTTTTCTAGGAAGAGGCCGGATAAGATGATGATATAGAAGTGGTAGCGACGTTTTCGAGAGGCTCTGGCTGATTCAGTCATTCACGGATAATGCCATGGGCACGGGCGACCGCTTTTCGGGCCATCCAGTCGTTATACTTCTAAGACTGGTGGTCAGAAACCTATTTCAATTCACCTTCGCTTCCACTACCATTGTCTGGCCTTACAAAGACATCTGCCACTTATGTCGGGGCCAGGCCCAATCTGACTATGTGGTTGTCAATCTGGTCTTGGATCCAGTCCTTGAACACATAGCATTTCTTGAGGGTGTGCCCCAGGATCTGGTGATAACGGCAGTAATGGGTCGAACAGTGAGATTTTCCTCTTCTAGCCTTCTTCACTCAGGCAGTCATACAATTCCCTGCTCTAAAGTACTGCGGAAGTAACCAGGGACCTGAGCCTCATTGAACGAGTAGGTCCGATTTCTTCGGTCCAGAAAGGGGGCTCTAGGAGCCTGGCCCTGACGAGGGGCTGGAGGAGCCTTCCGAAGAGGTGGAGATTTATTATCTCACTTAGGTAGTGGCTGCGCGTTACACAGAGGCTCTTGCTGATTTTGAGGCGGTCGCTACTGGGCTGGAGGCTTTGCTCGTGGCAGCAGACCTCTATGGGGATACGGAGCTGTCTCCACTGGTAGTAACTCCAACTATCTGGGTGCCTCTATCTAGGCCACTACGGTAGGCTCGGCTCTGGTGGCCCTACTCGCTGGAATTATAGGAGGCAACGGGCATGATAGGTCGGCTTGTTGAAGGCTTCTTCGAGGCACTAGGACTTATCTGAGAAGTCTCGTAACCTTCCGGGATAGTTCTAAGTGAACAGGGAGGGAACCAGCTCCATCTTAACGTTTCCCACACACATCATTAGTAACGTTTCCTAAGTCAGCGGCATGTCGAGGGATTAGGTGATCCCTTTCCATCGGGCAATGAATTCCATGACACGCTCATCAGGTCTTTGTTTGCACATGAAGAGGTCTGTGATGTTCGTCTTCCGCGTGGTGGAACTGAAATGAAATAGAAACTGCTTGTGAAGATCCTCCCATCTCGCCATTGACCCGATGGGGAGTTGGCTATACCAGACGAATGTAGGCCCTTCCAATGTCTGTAGAAAACATCAAAGCTTGGCGGATTCTTGCTATGCTGAGGTTCCCAACATGGGTCCACACCTTGAAGAAAAGTGGGATAGATGCTGCGGTTGGTCCCCTATCCCATTAAAAGTTGAGAAGGTGGGGTTTCCGAATCCCGGGGGTGCTGGCATATCATCCACCCATGTCAGATATGGCTTTCCATCAGGTGGGATGGCCACCTATTACATCTCCAAAGCCTCTAGGCGGGTGATGAGTGCCACTATTGGATCATCTGGATAGCGGTCCATATCTTGATGGGGGTCCCTAACCACCAGTGTGTTGGCGGGTTCTTCAACATGATAATCAGGTACAACGTCTCACAAAGCGGCTAGTGGGGCATCTGGGAGGACCTTGGCCACGTCCCGAGGGTTAATGCATTGTCCAGGTGGATTTGGCAATGCAGATCTCACCCTCATGCCGTAAGTGCTGGCCTCTACCCTTTCTGGATGGATATGATGTTCAGGGTTACCTGGGGGTAATTCACCGGGGAGAAGTTGTGTCTATCCCTGTTGTATTGGCCAAGGTTCACCATAATCTGGACGAGGTTCCACAGTGTGTTCATCCATGAGGTCATCAACCAGTTTCTTCTATTCGGAAAGTTGTTGGTGTAGTACGGACTTCTCAGGATCTTCCTCTGTTTTCGGTACTGAGTCGGACATGTCAAAGTGTTTGGTGACACCAAGGTGCTCCTTTCCCTTACCGAGATTTCTTCATAGAACTAGTGCCTCGGTGGGTAGAGGGAGACCCATTAGATTTCTCTGTTGGCGAGTAACTCTTCATGAAGGGTCCAGTAGTGGTGGAACGTCCTCAGGGAAGAAGTTCCCATCAAGAAGTTTCATCTCGTTTTCCCCTCCTGATAGATCGATCATGTTGACTGCAACTCTTCTCTGGGGAATTTCCTCAATGTCGCCTAGTGAGTCGAGCTTCCGGCAAATAGAACTGAAGAGGAGGGAAGGGTACTGTCCCCATCCACAGACTTGGACATGGGGGGTAGCCTCCTTAATAACCTTGTGAAGTACTTGGAAACTCTGAACGCATTGCTGTTAGAGGGCCATGTGGTGACCATGTGACTCAGGGTGCTGGACCACGGGGAGTGTGGCCAGGTCAACCAGACGACATTGTTCGCCGATGTCTTCAAAGTGCACTTGACTCATCGGATAAGTCACTCACTGATGTCGAAGGTGGAATTGCGTCACCCAGAGGGTTCCAAATAGATACTAAAATTCCTCTAGGGTTAAAAATTCCGGTGCACAAAAACTTGGTCCTATGACCGACCAAAACTTCTTAGGGAAGTGGTCCGCTGCGAGGATGGTACAGAAGCTCCTCGGCTCAGATTCAGAGTCTAGACCTTGATTGCCCCATTCGCCAACTGGGGGTGGCTGAGGAACTGGCAGTGGTACTGAGGTAGACTGTTGAGATGGTGGGCTGGCAGGCAGAGAATACGGTGAGCAGGCTAACTGGATACCGAATCTTGGGCTTTCCTCTGAGGATTGTAGTGACCAGGCTGCTATATCATGATAGGATGGACTGGTGACCAGAGCTCCTGACAAAGCATCAACGTCTGCCAAGGGTGGTCTATGCCACTGATCTTCCTCCATTGACCCCCAAAATAGCTCTCCGTAGTCTCAAACTGAGGTAGAGGGAACTTCTGGAGATGACGGTGTCGACTGCGTGGTCGGTCCCTGGGGACATGCCAGGTTCTCGTCCTCCGGGATATACCTTCAGAGGGAGAAAGGGGTCCTATGGACCTTGAATTCTAGGATTATGAGGCTGATGCGCCTTGTTCCTTCCCCCAGCCTTTGACTCGGAGGACTGAGGGGAGGGCTCCAGTGCTGAGTCAGACTCCACCTCAGAGTCTGAGAAGCAGACTTGTCTTATTCATGTCCGGCCCTCCCCCGAACTCCTCTGGCTGCGAAGACCACTAGTTCTCCTACCCCTGGGTGGCTCTTTGGGTCAAGGCCCACTTTTGGCACGAGGAGGTCCTTCGACCATACTGGTTCTGGGGAAGAGAGAGCTCCTGCCAGGGTGGGCCGTGGTGCGAGGAGCAGCAGGGAAAATGTCGAAAGGGACACGGGGAGGACCTCCATGGGAAGCGCTGCAGCAGGCAGGACCTCCGCTGGAGCTGACAGAAGCATAGGTAGGAGTGGTAGGAGCATGGGTAGGACCTTCATGCTCACTTCCACTAACTACATCAGTGTGACGAAGGTCCTCATACTTGTAAATCCGAGCATGGGTAGGACCTCCATGTTGGGAATTGGTGAAGTGAAGTTGGCCTCCACCCCATCGATTACAAGGGCGAGGAAGACCTTTCTCAGCTAGTACAAGGATATGGGGAGGACCTCCATGTTAGCGAGTGACCATACATGCAATGTCTCCATACCTACGGTCTACAGCAGGGGGAGTGACCATGTACCCAGTGTAGTGAGTGCGGGAGAGACCCCAATACGGAGTGTTGCTGTCACGGGGAAGACACTCGCTTGGGTTGAAGGTGGCATGGGGCAGACCTCCAAGATGAGGTTGGAAGTAGGGAGGACCCACACCTTCCGTAGTGGCGGTACGGAGCGGGCCTCCGCACTGGGTGGAATTTCTGCGCATTGGTCCGTAGTGGCCATCGCCTATGCTGGCGACCGAGAGAGTTGACCCAGCCTACCCGTGGGGTGGTTGGTTCCTCGATCCAGGTTGGGAGTATAATTTCCCCTGCTCAATGTATGCAGGGAGTTGGGAATATGAGTCAGTGGGGGCTCAGGCCATAGTAGTCGCTAACATTGACGCCCCACAACGGGCGCCCTCTTCCATTTGCATCTGACGCTGGTGACGGGTCAGATGAACCGGAGCCGATGGTGCGGGCATGTGGCTTACCTGCTCCTCAGCTTAGGGAACTGGGCGACGGCGCTGACGCAGCCTACTGGGAACCCTCACCGGGAGCCCTTGGAGTGGGAATCCAATCGGACCAACTCAGAAATTTGTTACCTCTTCAGCGTAGGGCAGGGAGTTGTCAAGGTGTTCTGGGGACAAGCTACCAAAATGATTGAATGTCGGGGTGGGGAGCAACGGGTCCCTACACGGTCCTCAGGGGCGGCATTGATGGCAAGGCGCAGCCGCCTCTAGATCTAGACGGGCCATATCCCTGGTGGGGATGATCCCCTATTCCTCGTACCTACATAAAAGGTCATTAATTACCTTTCGCTGGATAATTTTCGATGGGGAGAGGGGGCATGGGTTCCCAACAGTGGTGGTGGTTGAGGCTGAAGAGGCAGAACCGCGCGAGGTGGCCATGTCGATATTACCCCTACCCTTACGCCGGTGGGAAAGCAGTGATCAAGTTCCAGATGCAACAACTTGGTTCCTAAAATCAGGGATATGAACTAATTAATTCTGATATGAAAATAAATCGACAACCAGTGCCCCAGCACCATTCCATCTTCTGTGGTCGGTAAGAGGGATTCACACTGACAATGTCACAAAATGGGATTCTCAACGTCCTGACTACCCCAACTTCTGGAAAGTTTCATGTCAGGCCTGTTATTTGCTTGGTGTGACCTGGTGTCGGATGACGGGGTCTGAGGACATGTTAATCCATTGATTCCTTGAACACTACTAGTCTCCATATTGAGGAGAAGACCATCATGTAGGGTTCATCATTTCTATTTCTGACGCTTTCGTCAGGGTGCACACATCCGTCTGTGAGGACGCACATCTCTTACCCCGCATTCCCTCTTTCCAAAGGTGGGAGGTATCCACTTCTTATTCATGGACATCTGCTCCTTGATTGAAACGAGATGATGGGATGTCGGTTCTTCCTTCCGTGGATTCCTCATCGGAGCTCGTCACCAAGTCCGGGTCTCCCTCATAGACTTAAGACGTTGTTCGTGAAACTCTTCCCAACGATATATCGTCATTGACACCAGTTAATTACTTTTCTTTTTTCAGAACATTCCAAGGGGTCCGGTCAGGGCAGCAACCTTCGGTTAGGGGAGTAGTCATGTTGGGCATCACCGACATATTTGGATGCTGGGGGATTGGCGTGTCTATCTTCTGTCCCTTATTATAGGGCTTCTCAAGGGTGCGGAAGCCCAATGAATCCCACATATAACATAGGTAATCGTATTCCATGGGAATTTATCATAGGTTTTCCTCATCTTCCAATGATTAACATTGGGTATGACGCAAGTTTAACGTTCAGTAGAGACAGATCGGACTGATCGGAACACTGATTAGAGTGGATCGGGTAGATGTAACCCCTTGAGGGAAACGCTGATGTGGGCAGGATTATATGACCTCACTGGGATGTGACGGCCTGGGTAATAATTCAGGGTGGATGATGGATTCCTTGAGTGAAGTGGATGGATAATGGGATGGGGTTGACCCTAGGGCGACACTAGTGTTGGGCTTGAGCCTCGAAGAGGCTTCCTAAGTATCCCTGTGGCAGGGAATCAAAGTCCACATAGTTCGTTATGGTGTGTGGGGCTTACATTCTAGGCTTCTCGGGTGTCATTAGGGTCGACCAGAGATGTGGGTCCCCACCGGGGAATGACAACGGCTTACCGCTAAGTTTTTGCTGACAACAGCTTACCACTGGCAGAAGTGGATAACAGCTCACCGCGACATAGGGGTCACAACAGCTTACCACTGGACGAGACACAAAGGGGCATACAGTTTAACGTCATGCGGGATGGGGGTGAACCAACGAAAAAAGAGGGGTCAGAACAAATGGGTGTTGGGCTTGAGCCTCTGGGAAGCTTCCTACATACCATGCCTTGACATGGATCAAAGTCCTTGTAGTTCGGGAATGGATCTTGGCACACCGACATGGAGACGGTCGGGGCCAATGGTTGTTCGGCTCGAACCTCAGGGAGGTTTCCTAAGTACCTTACCTTGGCAAGGATCAAAGTTCTTGTAGTTCGGGAATGGTGACGGCTTGCCGTCGATGGGGGGATTCAATGATTTACCATTGAAATGGGTTGAAAACGGCTTACCGCTGATTAGGGGTGAACCTCGGGGAGGCTTCCTATGTACCATGTCTTGCCATGGATCAAGGCCCAAGTAGTTCGGGAATGGTGGGTGGTGAACTGACGTGAATATGGTCGGATCGACCGGATGGTGGGCTTGAACCTCACGTAGGCTTCTTACGTACCATGCCTTGATATGGATCAAAGTCCTCGTAGTTCGTGGGTGGTGGGTCATGGTCAATGATTACTCTAAGCCCACGTGAGTCGCACTCGGTGTGAGAAACAAGAGGCAGCAAGGACCTGATGATCACATCGTGAAAGGTGCGTCCGTGGGAAGTGGGGTGGGCCTTACACAAGGAGCATCCCAAAGAGGAAACAGGGGCCTACACGTGGTCCGCAACCCAAATGGTTGGGACTTACTCCTGGACGGAGGCTCGATGGCGTGAAAGTGCAGTGGGAGAGGGATTTGGGACCGAAGAAAGGAGGATCACTATTCACCATCACGCCCTTTACTGGCCCTAGGGACCAAAGAAGAAAGGAGGAGCAGGGATGCTGCCTCCTGCAAGAAAATCTAGGGGCTTACACCAAGGTGGATTCCCTTTCCCCGCGGACAAACGCCACTCCGATAAGGAGGATATCATCCCCTGTGAGGGGTGATCCCATCCCGGTGGAGATGAGTGGGCATGGAGAATGTCCAATGTGGGGGCGCCCCACATGCGAGGCACGAGGCGAGGTCACACTTTAATATCATGTGCTAAGGAGGAAGGTGCTTGGCAGTTTAACATCCTATACCTCGGATGAGGGGGGTTCACTCCGCACTCGTAGGACTTACATAACTGGTACCCTCTCCTCCTTGGTGCAAAGAGGGTATAGGCAAAGCCGTGGCTAGGGGGTGTTTCGGAGAAAACAATTGGGGGTCCACATTATCATGGCTATGCGAAGAAGAAATAGCTCTTAGCATGCCTATACGAAGAAGAATGAGGTGAAGCAACGCAATGGGAAGAATTGTCCAAGGGACTTCGAAGTTACTTCATACGAGCCTAGAAGGTCGTACGGGAAAGCGGTGTATGATGTGGATTCTCAGGGCATGAAAGAAACCCACGAATGGCATCCATAAGAAGAGCATCAGACACACGTGCGGAGGTATGCCCAAGGAGTACGGTGAATGCAAGTGAAGAGGTAGCTGGGAAGCACCTGGGTGAGGGGTCCTGGACAGTTGCGCGCAACCTTTGAGGCTTGCGCACGAAATAATTAGCCATGATTGAAAAACATCAGGCTGGCGTGAAATCAGTGAGGATTGGTGCGTAAATGGAGCTGAGGCTTTGCGTGCAACTAGAAAGTATTGTGCGCAAGGAGTATGAATTGTGCGCAATTGGGAGAGGTTGTGCACAATGACTGGGGTGTGCGCAATTGAAGGGGATTGCACACAATTGGACGGCCTACGTGCAAGTGGAAGGGATTGAATGTAGGGGGAGGACCTCGAAGAGATTAGAATTTAGTCTAAACCAAGGGGATTGTGTGCGAAGGAGGAACTCGGGGAGACTTGGAGTGAAAAGAACTGTACCTGAAATCCATCTTTGGGTGCAGGAAAGGAAAATTTAATGCATGTGACCCAGTTCAGATTCTTCAGTCCGGAAGTCAAAGGGGATGCCTTCTATTTATAGGCATTTGGGGGTGCGGAAAATAGGTCAGCATGAAATAATTGTGCACCGATGTTGGTGGCGTGAAATGTCAACCGCGCGGGGTGTGGGCGCAAAATATTCTGCACCCACGCCGAAAAACTCTCACGAATCCCAGAGCTTTCCGCGTGGGGCATATTTTTTTCGCGCACTTATGAATTTTTTTCACGTGACTCCTCCGGGCCCCCCAGACTAGGTCCCCAGATCTGAAAATGACTTCTCTTTGTCATTTTGAAACCTTCTTCATCCCTTGAGTGTTTTTCGGCGTCTACAAGGTAATAGAGATGTTAACTTATTATAAATAACTAACTTTAACTCTTTAGATTTTTATTTATCATCACATATCCTAAAAAATTTATGATACTAAGTGAAAAAACTTTAATCTAATATTGGTGTAAAATTTTATTAATTAAATATGAACTTATCTTTGTGAAAAAATACTCCCTCTATACTCTTATATACTATTTTCTTTCAAAATATCATACTAAGATATGAAAACACTTTTTCTAAGAAATAACCCTTATTTTCTATTAGTAGGAATATTTAACAAATAAACTATTATCTCTATATCATATATAATATTCTATATGTTTAAATAATTTGTATATAAAATAAGACTGTTATTTAAAATATACCTTGGATGGTTGGAAATAACATTCCCTTATATTTTAACAAATTACTAAATAAACACTTTTATCTAAAGATTCTCCTCAAAACATGCTTTAGAATCCTGATTAAACAAAACCCATCTATATATAACAAATCATCCCATGTTTGTAATAACAACTATTTGTTAATGAACAACTTTACTTATCATATAAGTGAAAAATATGAATATGTACATATTTTACATAGATTCATTTGAGCTGTATACATTCCTCTACATTCAAATTACTGATTTTACAACTTCTATTTTATAACACTTATTCCTAACATGGAAATTCGATGAATTTTTACAAACTGTTTATGATATTATAGATAATCTCATCATATGTAATTATTAATAATATTTCTTTGAAACCCTAGGTCTTACTGAGCTTTATTTTCTTCTTTAAGTAACATTTTTTATCTTTCCCACCAATATGTATTCTTTTAGATTGAATTTTTACCCACTTATATTTTTTATAAAATACTCTAAAACCTAGAAATCATATGCATGTTTTATATATGTTCACAACATTTTGAGAATACCGAGTAAAAATTTATTGAATTCAATTATATTGTTAGAACATTTCCATAAATGATAATAGAATAGATTCCAAAAACAAGAATAATCCATTTTTAGACCCCCTTAAATCATGTTATATAATTGAGCAAATCATAAACTATGTGTATCAAAAACCCCATCTCATTTCATTTAAAACACTATTTTTTACATTCTCTAAACAAGAGCTAAATGAGATAAAAATAGACATATTATAACAAGTTTATCCAATATTGAAGAATACAAGTTATCAATGTATCAATTCCTTTTATCTATTACTTTAAAGAAACCTTAGAGAGAAAAATATTCAATTATTTATAATCCTTTTATATTTATATATATTTACATATTTTTTTAATATATGGTTGATATCATATGTCTGCCATAATAATAGAATTGTAAAACCAATAAATCTTTTAATAAACCTTTAGTCTCACCAAGTCATTACTAAAATCAATCTTGTTGAATATAATTTGTCCTACCCAATCATATTGAGTATATGATAATAAAATTCCTCAAATCATTGATGCACTCAAATATATAGAGTATATGATTGGACACTCATTTAGCATATAATGCCTTTGAAACTATGATTGAATCATTTTATGCTTCATAACCATCTATATTCACCTATTAGAAAAATAATACTATTCATTTTTTAAAAAGGGTATTGTTTTGGCACATAGAATTTTCCTTAAGAACATTCTCTCAAATCACCAATCATTCTTCAGAGATTGTTTTAATTTACTAGTATTATGAGTAGCTTACATTAAGAATACCCTTCCATGTATTAATTTCAAAGTTTAGTTTTATGATTCTGTTGTTGTTCATCTATAATATATAATTTTATTAGGTTAGTATCATGTTTTAAAAACATTTAATAAGTAATTTTATCAAACAGTCTCTCACTAAAATGATGTCGCCTTTTAATTTTCATTATATCCATTAGTAGAAAAAGATATATATTTCAGTAAGAAAATGATTCTACATTTTAATTCAACTCACCAATTCAAATATTTAAACATTATATAAACATTTGTGAAAAAATCATAAACAAAGTTTAATTATAAATATTTTATAATTTAAGCTTTATATTATAAACATTCCATAGTCTAGAATATAAAAATTTTATATTTATTATAATATAAACCCTATTATATTATTCATTATATGAAATTTTACTTTAAATACATGAAATTTTATGAATTATAAACAATCTATCATTTAATTACTGTTATGTAACCATTTTTCATAATCTAATATCATATACTTAACATTATTGAAATCATGATCAAATCAATCATCAAAACCCTTTTGATGTAGTTTAAATAATATCCAAATAAAACCTCCTCATCTTGAACAAGTCAAATTAATTTTTTATGAAAAATTCATAAAATATAAACATATTTATATTTTATCTTTATTAATGAAATTGATAAACACGTTATAAATTATTCTTATGATTTATAATTCATAAGTCATGCCATATAATTTATTTAATGTTAGTGTAAATATTAAATATTAATATTTAAAGAATATTTAAAGGTTTAAAAAATATTTATTGATTAATTATAAACTTTTTATAATTAATTAATTAATTAATAATAAATATCCCCAAAATAATTTTTTATTACAATTTATATAAAACTTAAAAATTATAAGAAAACTTAACAAAATATAATTTTTTGAAAGTTTCTTTTTACCTTTACATATATTTATGTAAGGGTAGAAATCCATGACCCTTTTGTAGTGAAAACTATGCAAGGTTACTCCTTATATAATCCTTCACATGAACACTTCATGTAAAGGTGAATCTTAAATTACCCTTATGTTAAACCCCTTACATAAAGGTGGTCCATGAATTACCTTTACGTTAACCCTTCATGTTAATGGATGTCTCTAACTACCTTTACATGAACTCTTCAAGTAAAGGTAAGTCTCTAATGCCCATTATGTAAACTCTTCACATAAAGGTAAGTTTTGTACTAACATTATTTTAACATTTCATATAAATATAAGTTGTTTATTACCTTTAAGTAAACCCATTCTGTAAAGGTAAGGAGGGAAATTGCGATGATGTGGTAGTTGATGAAAAATGGTGCTATTTTTTCATATTCTTAATTTTTCAAAAATTATTTCACAAATCTAAAGCATGTTATCACTTTGATACTAATGAAAATATTAAATGGGGTCTAATAATAATTATTAAAGGAAAAAAAGTGATTAAATCATATGATCTCACATCCATGAAATATAAAAATTACATAAAACTAAAATGAAGGACTATTGTAAGTATTGTGTACCAAACATTGAAGATCATATGAAACTTCTCATTCACACTCAAATGGGTCTGAGAGAGACCATGGGAGTGGAAACCAAAATACATCCCACCTCTATAGGTATCCATAAGTTGACAAAAATCATCTGAATTTTGGATGGGACAATTTATCTCTTCATAGAATGATTGTGTCTTGGGAATAAATAATATTTAATAGGAGATCATATGATTTGGGGATATTTCCCCAAGTGTAAAGAACCCAAACACACTCACTTTTTTTGAATAGTAGTGATATATAAATCAAAAGTAATACTACTCAGGATACTACATTTACTTATACATTTATAACACATGAGTAAATATTGTTTCATCCAACTCATATATGAATACATTTAATGAATTTCCACCCTATTATTTCATCTTATAAAATATATCCTTTAATAATAACAAAAATGGAAAATAAATAAATGCTAATATTTTATCAATTAGTTTCAATAAAAATTTCTTGGAATAATATACCCATTTTTCATAAAAATAATAATTTGTGTGAAATATAATTTATATCATAAATATATCATATATATATATGGATTTAGGTCATATTTTCTTCATGTAAAAAAATAAAAGGTAGAAATAGAGTGAGTTAGTTGATACAGGAACACTAAGATCTTGAGAAAATAGTGAAGAACTATAAAACTCTTAAAGAAGTGGAAGATGTAAATCCTTTGTTGAAGAATATTCACCACCTAGGTATTAAAGAAAAAGGAAGATGAAGACCCTGAGATATAAACTGTTGTAAAAGTTTAAAAAGAAGAATAAAAATGTAGAAAATATTGAGGAGAAAATAAAACTTCTATTATTGTTTACGATCTAGGTGTTGAGACTTTTAGAGATTTTAGAGATGTGGGGTTCGTAAAGATCACAGGAGCGCATTTGAGTTGAAAGGCCAGTAAACAATTTTTAAATAAGAATTTGGAAGTTATACTAAAAGTAGATATTGGGTTTCAAAGTGGTATTCCTGAAGAAACTATTGAATTTGAATAATATATTTGAGGAATAAGATCAAATCTGTTAATGTAGTGATATCCAATTCTTATTGGTGATAAACTTTAAGAGTTTGGAAAGAATATTTAAACACCAATTAAGAAGGCTAAAGTGTAGCGAGAATATCTGAGTCTAGTGAGATGCTAGAAATTGATGTATATTGTGACTCTATGTTGGTGTGAGATAAACTATGGTTTGGGAAGATAACCTCCCACACCATTATAATATAAGACTGATTATAGTGGAAATTTTTTGATTGAGTTGAATAATTAATCATAGGAAGGGGTAGGTTTCCCTAATTAGGTATAAACATTCCAAAAATAGTGTTACACCCTTTACTTGATTTCCTACATATCATCTGATGTTTGTGATTGGTAAATATTAAAAAGATCCACTCTTATCCTAACAATAAGCAGAGGTTCATATACTAGGAGTGAAATACTAATAGAGGAATTTTAATTTGGTAAGAAGCATGTAACACTTGATTCACCCCCAGGTGCCTACAAAAATCCTAAGGAGAAATTCAATATCCTTGGATTTTACCCATCACATTCTCAAAATGGTTATCCAAATTGTGAATATATGTTGCATATATTTTCCTATAAATCTTTTCACCCCATAATTTCTATTCTTTAAAGAATCATATGATCATTGAAATATAATTTGGGTGAAATAAAGATGAAACAAGAATAATAAATAATTTTATCTATATGCCATTATCAAAGAATTGTACTAAAACAAGTATAACAACTAAGTCTTTTATTTTATTTATTAGATTTAATTTCATAATTTTTATAGTTTTTTTATTTTATGTTATTTGTATTTTTTCTCAAAACACTAATAACTCCTCAATTTTCCCCAAACAATGGTGTCAAATATGGCTAGTGTAAATGTGTCATTGTATAAAAACACACTCCCCTCTATTAAATGAAATATAACACTGATGAGTATCAATTTATATCCATGGGGATATAAGAGAATCATAACTCATCATGGTTGGTTTGAATAATAAAAATATTAAATAGGGGGTTCTATAATGATTAAAAGATATAGATTGGAAAATAAAAAACTAAAATATTTCCTATGATAATATTACTAGGGAATTGGATTCTACTAAAGTGTTTTTCACTTACATGAGAAGTGAATCCTACTAAATCACTCTATATAACCTATAGTACATGCTAGTGATATGAGTGATCATCGATTGGTTTCTAAGAATTCATTCTCAACAAAATTATAAGGGATTCCTTGATAAAATAGTGGTTATTATTATATTTCCGACAAAATTTCAATTAAGAGAATTAATACACATTCTCTATAATGTGTACCAATCCACCTTCCCAAGATTTTTAATTTTTTACTAGAGTATTCATGACCAATGTGGTTGGTTTTCAATCACCTTTGGTATAGTTTTTCTTCTTCATATACTCCATTTATCCACCTTGTAGTGTCATAATACTTAGTTCCATGGGTGATATTCCACTCCCCTTACTTCACTTTTACCCCACCCTCCCCCCCTGCAAGTTAATATACCCACAAACAGTGTGGTAGAATCTTTAAGTACCAAGGGAAGAATCATAAATAAAAACTTTAAGAGAAAACTAAAATAGGAAAAATAAATAAAAAATAACTCCCCATATTAGAATATATGTACAACCTGGGAAACACAACAATCTCATATATGAAACAAAAAAAAGGTAATAGAATGGTTTGGTGGTAAGATAATCTAGGGTCATCTCCTTCAGATTGTATGTGCACTCCTAAAACTTTTTCTTCATCTTGGTTATATCCTACCTTGGAAATACACAATGATTCCTCTACTTTATTCCTTGGGTGAGTGAACTCCCCTATGGGTCCATTTTTCTCTATTTCATCTACTTCCTTTAATACACGATATGTGATTTCATTTTCATGCCACCTTGTGTGATATTGGCATATAGAAAGGTATTCATGGATCAATTATACATAGGGAGTGTGATTCCTTATTTTTTAAGATTGATTTCAACACATGATCCCAAGATATCCAATTTCCCCCATCTCTTCTAGATATGGTTCCATGTGGAATGATGTTGAAGACTTTTACTGATTCAGTTAGAGAGCCCAGCGTAGGGTTTCCAAGATAATCCCCTTGGATTTCATGTGTGCCACATGGATTATAGTTTATATTCATGGACATCAAATTATCTTCTAAAACATTCTTCAATATACCATATAAATGATGATGAAAGTAGAGTTTGAATGATGCCCATGGGTTCCTAAAGTATTGAATATGTTTTTAAATAAATGAAGTATGTTGTTTTTAGAAACATAATGTTGGGATCATGTGAGAGACTTAATTGGGGTGTGGTAGACATGAAGGGTTATTTAATGAGATAGTGTTGTCTTGATAATGGAATTGTTGCTGATGTGAGAGGTTATATTTCCTATTTTTGTAGAATTTGGAGTATATGTGGGTACACATCGGGACTCCCACAAACTATGACACTATGGAATTGGGCATTTTGAAATAAAGATAATTTAAAGTATCTTAACATCACCTTGATAACATGTTATGATTTGTATCCAAAGGTTATGTTGACACATAAAAGGTTGTTTTAGCACTAGGTTGGTGAGAAACATAATGTGAGGTTCCTATATGAGACAATGTTAGTGTAATAACTCCACCTTGATCTCATTTTCCATCCTATATTGAGTATATAATATAATATTAGGGGATGTAATATATACTATTAATTCATAAATTCTCTCTCATGAATTTTTTCCTTAATAATATGCAGGGGTTTTGATACTCTCTTGAGGTACACCACCATCCTATATTGGCATAACAACATAGTATTAGGTCTTCCATTAATTTTTTGTATCAGCAATTGATTTCTCTAATTATTATTCTTTAGATAGTTTCCCTAGGTTATTTATCTATAAAACTAAGTAAAATTCATGGTCATAAACATTGTTTCAGTAAATAAAAAATAATTAATAAAATTCATCCTTTTTTGGCCAAGTTTGACGATTATGCTCATAATTTTCTAGAACTAAAAAATAATTTAAAAATTGGTTAAATTACATGGTAATATAAAAAAATACTACTAAAAAACTAATGAAAAGTTTATATGACCCCCACTCCCTTACACTTCAGTGATTACTTATCCTCAAGTAATTACTATTAATATACATTCTTACCCTTTTTTGTTTACCTCAAATTGAGTATTTGGCTAATGATGTATAAATGGAAAGATATTAGTTGGATCAATATTTTAATAGTAACACCTTCAAAAATACCTCTCTCTTAGGTTCCTCATCCACTAATACATTTCACACTTCCTTGATACAGCTTATAAAATAATTTTATAGTTCATATTCCCCTTGTTTAAATGGGTTCATAATTCCCCTCACTATCCATCTTCCTCAACAACTAATCACTGTCATTATTTTTTTTGTTTTTAATCTAATTGATATGAAATTTACTTATTTATTGAGTATAAAACACCAATAAATAAATCATATTTTATAACAGGTATCCATAAGGTCTAAGTTTAATAGTTAGGGGATGGAAGAATGGAAAGAGTATCCAAATCTTAGGGAGTCATTTTACTCTTATTAGTGGCCTTTATTTTTTCACCCACAGAAAAAGACTACTCATTTTATTTTAGTTCATATAACATATAGATTTTTATTTAATTTTGATCACTTAGGTTTTATGTTTTCATAGAAAACAAATCACCTTTTATTATGTTAAAAAATAAAGTGAAAATATATCTAAATTTCTATTCACCTAAATTCTATCATTTTACAATACATTATACCAGTTCTGTCAATGAGTTTTAATGTGTCCCTGGAAATTTTAACAGCTAGATCATATTTCACACACATAACACTTGTATATATTTAGTA
Source organism: Viscum album (assembly GCA_963277665.1). NCBI lineage: Eukaryota > Viridiplantae > Streptophyta > Magnoliopsida > Santalales > Viscaceae > Viscum > Viscum album. Next base: position 1,402,392,516 of record OY728129.1, read on the forward strand.
AGCCCCACACACTTGGTTCCTAATTTAAAAATATTTTAAATATTTTTAGATGGATGTAGTGTATGATAATCAATGAAGTTTAAACTGAGATGTAGGTAATATTATAATACTTCACTCTTATTATGATCTTTATAAAATCCCTGACCTAGTTCACCCCCATGGTGACTAAACCAGAGTGATACATACCCTTGGCATGCCTCCTCATTTTATAGAGGTTTTTGATTAGTAGAGGGGCCTTATAATAGAGTGGAGATATTATTCCCCCTAGATCAGGTAACCACAAGTAGCAACAAAATCAAAGGAAACAATAGTCAATATAAAAAAACTAGAACTCAAGGTAAATCAAAACTAAATTCTAAAAATCAAATAACATTATCCATGTTATAAAAATATGAAAATTATACGTATCATGAAAGTTTTATAGAAAAAAATCCCTTTCATGGTCTGGAAATATACAACAGGTCCCAAAATAAACAAAAAGTGAACAAAAACTATAGATAATGGAAAAAATAAGTCTCAGTTCTTGGCCTAGTCACATATCCCAACTCTAGATCAGCTACCCAACATGACCATAAATCATAGTTCCCATTACCTTATCTAGAAAATCATCCATAAAGTCATTCCACATACCCACAACACCTGGACCAAGTGTGAGTACAAATCAGTAGGCCACCACTAATGGTGTCCCTAAATATATCTAGTTTATATATGTTCATATTGATATAACACAGTATATATAAAATAAAAGTACAATAAAATAAACTATAGCTGATTCTTGAGTTTGAAGATGACACCTATTAATGACCCTAATTACATTATCCAGTGTCAGAGTCAAGTCTAAACATGTCACATATACCAATATCAAGTGTTGGCAGAGAACCTTCCCATAATACCACCTCATATCATCTGACTATACCAACAATTGGAATGGCGCCCACCCATGATACGATCACATATCATCACATTGTACCAATTCTCTAAATGTAACCCACCCATGATACAATCCATTGGTGAAAATTGGTGTGTCACTCATCTTTTCCTATATACCCATTCGATAGTATTTGGTTAGTGTGGTTCCCCACCTTACTTTCTAATACATATCACAACATGGTTGGAATGACCACCCAACCCATATCACATAACTATTGAATAACACTCACATTACATGGTTGGAATACTCTCCTGACCCATATCTCATCACTCGTATACAAGCTGAGCATAACACACAAAAAGAAAAATTTACATTTCATAATTTAAAATATTGATTTTAAGAATTCCATGAACACACACAAAAGTAAAAGGTTTGGAACCATGCCCAACTTGAATCAATATATTTCCATGAACACATATAAAATTCTATGTGTTATAAACTTTCCTCGCTCCAATATATATATATATATATATAACACATGTGGTAGGTTATCTGATTACCCAACCTATATTTATCTAAGTATACCACCATGATAGCCTCACCTTACCACATTTATATTATAAATAAAACACTCTAAGGCAACTATAATAGGTCTTCTAGGTTACAGTTCTACTATGGGAACCCCTATAGGTAGCCACTAACACCCATAAACTACCATTATTTTAGGAATAACATTCATCAATGGGTTATTTATGGACTATTTATGGTTTTCTAGTTTCATAATAGAAGAATAAATTATTATTTTTATTCATAAGAAAAACACACAAGATTGGTGTGATCTCAAATCACACATAGAATTAATAGAACATAAACCATGTAGATATGTTAGGGACCACCTACCTCAATTTAGGAGAATTATTTCCAAGAAAAACTACAAAAATAATTAATCCCAAAATGAAGAGATCACCCAACCCAGAGAAAACACCCAAAGTAGGTCATAATGATGGGATATGATGAAATAGTGTAAGAAAATAGAAATACTTAATGAGGAAAGGTTAACCATACTTATGAAAATACAATAGTATTTTTTCAACCATATACCCTAATTGGGGGTAAATTAGGGTGTTAAATTCTTCTCATATCCAGTGGATCTTGTTCTCATGTTTACAAGAACAAATCAAACCTATAAATCATTCAAGCATAGATAATATCCAGATCTATAAATTAAATGTAGGGACACAAATGTTTTACTAGGTTCACCATAATGGGCTAGTCCAAGGATTATACGTCAATGGTGCGTCAACATACTAAAGGATAACATTACTCACTTTACTTGTTACAATGATTTAGAGAAAGACACATTATTGATCCTAGGGGAACTACTTAATCTTGTTTATTTTATCACTACTTTGAGATAAGGATTAAAAAATAAATCAGACACTATATTAACTCACAATGAATCTTTAAAAAGGATAAACACAAAACCAAAAAGGGATTTTTTGAATTTCTTCCATTCCTGCTTCAATATCTTGATCTTTAATTGAATGTCTCAAGCAGTCTTCCCTTTCTATGATTTTCAAGATCTATCAATATTATCCTATATCTCTTTATTTGATACACAGATTACTAATAAAAGTATAATATATAATTTTTATCGATATTTATAGAACTTAATGATTATAATTTCCAAAATATTTATCATCATGATCTTATTCATATTAATTTCTCAATCAATTAACATGAATCCACACCCAAAATCTATGGATCCTTTAATCCTAAAAAAGTCTCCATAACTATAAACTATTTTATTCCTCATAATATTTCTTAATAATAATGATGTGATCCTCTAATCATGGAAATAGGACAACTATGGTGTGTTTATTCAATTAACATATCATAGTACTTTTCAAGGTGAAACACCCATCAAAACATCTAGTGAGATGGATTTCATTCCATGTCAACATCTCTGGGTTGTTTAAATTTTTTGGGAATTCCTTAAACCATATACACCATATCTTTGACTAAAAAAAGTATGATCCTCACCATTTATCACATGGAAACTTCTCAATTGAAATTCCCATTTCAAATATAATGTCCTTGTTTATTGATTCACCATGGTATGTCCAGCCTCACCAAGTTGTGACCAAATCTTCTACTCAAAAGAATAAAATAATAAATTCTTATGAATTTTATCTAGTGTGACCTTACGCATGAGACTATAAATTCTGAGTTGGTATCATTTTCCACATTTCATTATTTAGGAAGATAGTAACTATTACATATTAAGTGTAAATGACTCTTATATATTTTCCTAGATTTTATATTTTAAATATACAAGAAGATATTATCTTTACGTATTGTTTTGATGACCTTTACTTATTCATATATCATTTCTTTTTCTTTGTCACATTTTCACTCAACAGCCAAGATACCCTTATGTATTGGTCTATGTGATTTTTTTGTATATAGTGATCATTTTTCCTTTGTTTAATTTCCTCTCAGCTGCCTAGTTAATCTTATATATTGTTTTGGGTGACACTTATATATATATAGGATTCCACTCATTTACTTTGATATATTTCTCTTCCCCCTCTCATAGTTACTCTTTCATATCAGTGTGAGGTTTAGAAAATTTTCATTTATCCATAAAGTCTATAATTATTAATTTTATGTATATTGGGAGACTTCTCCATAACTTTTTCAATTTATTTTTAACTTCACTCATGTAATTGTATTTGTGTTCAAAGAGTGTTTCATTCAGGTAACATCCAAAAAATTTAAAACTTACCTCCAACCTTTTTCCAGACATAAATTTTTTTTCACACCTTCTAACTTTCAAAACATATAACCTTTAACTAGAAACAATTCTAGACCTTTAACTTCTATAACATTGCTTATGTATCTTCCAATAATAAATTATGAAATATCACCTTCCCTATAATGACTAGAATAGCATCTAGAGAAACTCAAATTCTACAATGATAAGTTATAAAATTCCCATTGACAACAATTCCAATCAAACAACTTGTGGTTCTAAAATTATCCCCATTGGATTATTTTATCAATCCTCCAAATATGTTCCACTAAGTTTATCTATTATCACCTTATAAATGATTATTCTCATATATATTTATTATCTCCCTTTGAAAAATAAAAAAAATAAGGGTTTCTCCTTATCAAGATCATATCTCTTCAAAAAATCCAAAAACTGAAACTATAATAAAAAATAAGAAAATATCTATTTGAAATTTTTTATAAAACTAGATGATTCAATGATAGTTTTGGGAAACAATAGAATTTTTCAATGTATACAGAGTTATCCATGCTATTTTCTTTGACACACTTTTTCTATATTACTGTTTCCCCATGGACTGTGTCACCCTTGTCTTCTACACCCAGCACAAGATGGTTTCCTAAAAGAATAAATAATATCCAAATTAATCATTATATACAATGAGTATAGGGGAATTTATGAACCTCCTCAAGCTCAGGGAGGTGTTTAAAGACCAAGGTTTAACTAATGCTTCTCAAATTTTGATTTAGACAATGGTTTTGTGAATATGTATGCCACATTTTTATCAGTTCCCAAATGTTGTAAATTAGTAGTTCCTTGAACTACCTTATCCTTAATAAATTTTTATTTTATATCAATATGAATAATTTGGGAATGTTTTTCTAGATTTTTTATCTCTATCACATTTTAGTTGTCATAATGGATTTTCAAGGGAAGCTCTACATTTCCACCGAGATACTCTAGTTTTTATTTTATCCAAATAAGTTGTGTACATGATTTTATTATTGAGATATTCCCTATATATGTTATACTTAGAGAAATTATATCTTGTTTCTTATTAAACCATCCAACACATTTTTTCCAACAAAGAAGGTTCCTCTTCTCAGGGATTTTATATTCATAATGTATATAAAAAATTTTTTCTTTTAATGTGAATAAATATCAGTATAATTTACTAAAAAAAGTAAAAAATGATAAAAAAAAGTGTTTCTTGAATGTACCACATGATGTTTTCACCACCAAGAGGTGTTACTCCTTGGAATATATTTTAAACTTCTCATCCAAACTTATAGTGAAATAAATGGTTGGTCTTGTTGTTGTGAGATATAATAAGCCCTCAACCATCCTTTAGTAATGTGTTGGATAAACTACTCTTCCTTATTCAGTTTTCCCATCTTATTTCTAGATACAATTTGTGTTAAAATCAGTTTTCTCTCATATATCTCAAATATTGTTAGTAGATCCTTCACATATTTTTCCTTGGATTTTTTTGTATCCTCTTATTTAACTAACTTTTAACTTAATAAAATATTTGGGTTTTTAATCATTGATATTTAAAACTTTTAACTCATAAACTAGGAAAATTCATCTAGTAACTTTAACTTTTTCCCTATATATATGATTTTTTTTCAATGTATACAAGAACCATGAACATCTCTTCTTTATTCTATTTTACTAAAACATTGTGATTGTGATCACCTATTCTAATATCATTTTTTAATAAGGTGTCCAATCAAACATATTAAAATTTAGGTACTTGTCTCAATCCATATAGGAATTCATTTAACTTACACACCTTCAATTTATCATTACCTATTAGAATCCCACTAATGATTTAATGTAAACTTCCTTTTCAATAATAAAAATTAATAATATTTAATTCGAATCCATTTGATAGGTTTTAAATTTCATTTGAATAGCCACATTAATAAAGACTCTTATTGAATCATGTCTCTCCATTGATGGAAATTTTTATTCCAAATTAATTCATTCTACTTGTGAATACCACTTCCACACCAATATTAATTTGCTTTAAATCACTTTTCCATGCTCATCATGTTTATTTCTAAACACCCACTTTGTTCCTATAACATTGTGATCCATCATCCTATTAATGGGATCCCAAGTCTAGTTTTTCTATATCTAATATAACTACTAATTCATGGACATGACCTATAAATCATCATTCACTACTTCTTAAAATGAGGATGGATCTAATTGAAATAATATAGAGGTGTACTTTATAGTTTTTATCCTCAAAGTTTATGAGGGAGTAGATTTATTACTAATAATATTTGACTCATCAATCTTGGGTTATCTTATTATATATGGAGTCAATAGTTAACTCCCTTTAGAAAACTCTTCATCCATTGATTTATATTCATAGACTCCTTCTTTGGGTTTTAGTTTGTGTATCCCACTAGATTTTGAATCAATTTAATCTCCTCCAACAAATTTCTCACTCAAATATGGAATTCTATATCTATTTCCAACATTTTAATAATTAATTTTTACATCTTTATTTCCCATGATCTTGTTCAACCACTTTTTGAGACAATTTTAAGCCTTAATCATAGAATAGTATCCTAAACATACACCTTCTTCCACTATATCTCTATATTTACAATGATTTATTTCTTTATTTTGGATGTAATACTTTCTACTGAACACTCTAAGGTGCTTAAAAGTTGTATTTCTTCTGTACCACATATCATATAGAGTATTATTCTCCCCAAGGATCAATAAATCCTAGTTTTGAGTGTATATTAATACTTACCTAGGTTACTTAGAATAGTTATGAGATATACCACTTTCAAATAGAAATGTTTTTGACATGTTGGCCTCCATTTGATTCCACCTCTCCACTACACCATTTTATTTTGGTGGTCCCATTTATGATATTGAATGATTAATGTCATACTTATCCAATTAATTTTATAAATCATGATAGTTATACTCCATGAAACTATCAGATTTAATAGTTTGATCATTATCCAAGTTTCATTCTTATATATTCTTTAAAACTACTTAATAGACATCACTAATCATATCTTTAATTTCATTATCATAATACAACATATTCTAATATAATCATTAGCAATAAAGATGATGTATTCCTCAATGTATGTCTCAGAAACATTCATGGGTCCACCCACATTGGTGTAAATAATATACATCAAGTTTATAGCCCTCATTTTCTTTAATCAATGGGGATTTCTCACATATTTCTATCTTACATAGGAATTCATAGGTTTTTTCACAATTATATCATAGAATTGGATTACCTATCACAAATTTCAACATTGATATATTTTCCATGCTTTTTTTATTTATATATCTGAGAATTTGGTGAGAAATGTTGTTTTCTTCTTATAGAGAAATGAGATAGGTGTTATCCTTATTATCCACTTAGTAGATATTGTTGTTGTTTCTACATCCCTTCATTAGATAGTTTATAATTTTTTTTTGATAATGAAACCCTTCAAATTGAATGTGGCCTCAAGTATAGAGTCACATAGTTGACTAATTATCAATATATTATGTCAAATACCATCCACATAAAGATATTGTATATTTTTCATATAATCTTTAGCCATCCTTATCTTTCCACATCCCAAGATTTTTAGAGCACTGTCAATAGTGAATCAGACCATACCTTTAACACAACCCTTCACATTCTTTATGAGATTTATTTTGTTGGTCAAATGGTATCAACACCCACTACCAAGGATACAAGGGTTATTTTTTATAGTATTTTAAGAGTAATTTACTCTAATTTATCCTCTCCATTCTTCCTTTTTTATTTTTCTGAAATATTTGGTTGAGTTGATACCTATGATATACTCTCATTATTTTCATCAATATAGGTTTTGAGATCACAATACTATTTATTCAAAGGATATAAACTATCTTTCAAGGGTAACCTATATGGTTTTTTAGTTACTACTCTACCTTATAATTCATTAGATAAAGTTAGACCTATGTTTTTCTAATATTTATAGATTTGTTAAAAAAGTTAGAACATTTATAATAATATCCATAAAAATATTTTTGTCATCATCTAGTGGGATATGTTATCATTTTTTTTAACTCAAGATAGATTCAACTCTCAAATATACTTCTACCTCCATGAATCAAGTCATTTTGTGACTATTATAGACAAAGAATTATAATTTCAATAAAGGGGATATTCTATCATTGATTCCTCTGCATACATTTCTAACTTTGGGGTTTGTTGTTGAATATTAAAGAAACCTTGATGATTTAGAGTAGTATATAAATTTTTGATTTTTTATCCTATAAAATAATTCCTCCTATGTGGATATCTTATATTCACAGTGGATCCCTCTCTTACCTGTAGTGTTGGGCCTGTGATCATTTATGTTTTTTTCAACAGTTCTAATTCCTATTCCAAACCATTATATCAAATCTTTGTTAGAGAACTTCTCAAATTGTAACATTTTCTTATCACCATCCACTTTTTTTCAATATTGATATTCTTTATTAAATAAAAAAATCTTCTTCATGATATTCAACCCTTTTTATAATTTATTCTCTATGATTATTAATATCATCAATAATTTTTTCTTGTTATTTTATTCTACCTTTTAGTCAACCACTTATTTGGATGTAGCTTGAGAATCCCAATGTTTTTATATAACCTTTTTTAAATAAGTAATTTTGACTTCAATTTGATCAATTTATTCTGATGATTCCTTTATTGGTCCATATACCTTTTGGTTTTTCTCACATTGGATATCCAACTCTTTAAGTGAACCTTTGAGTTAAACATTCCAGTCAATGACTCCTTTGATTTTCTATTCTTCCTCAATTTTATATTTTTTAACATAAATTATTTCCCCCAAAATATATTTCATGTCATAAATAAATTTAACTTAAATATATTTAAAACATATTTAATTGTCTTCTTTTTCCTTACTTAATAAGTTTTTACATTATAACTACTTTCCAGTTGGATTTCCTAATTTAATATTTTCCCTCAGGGGGAATTTCTCTATTTCCCTGGTACAAAACCATCTTCACTTGTATTATAAACCTTCCATAGAAATATTGTAATGAAATGTATAACCTTTTTATAATTAAAGAATGAAAATGATGTATTTCCTTCATAAATCCATTTATATCTCTTGAATTCTCATGTTATAAGTGAAAGAAATTCATCACTATCATGATCTCTATTTCCTCCAGCTTCATTTGTCTCTATATTATCTATGGATTTAAGTAAATTTATTTTGTTGATTGAATGGATGTAATTTCTATAATCAATTCTATTTCATAAAACACTAGATTTATATGAATATCACCATAAGGCATTTCTGTTAGGTCTTATTTTTGAAGAGTCAACACATTTTCTGTAGTACCCCCGGTTTCTGGTAAGTAACCCTTGTTTTATGCTTTCTAAGTACATAAAGTAGGTGAGAAATGGTTGGGGAAAGTTTGGAGACTTTTAAAGTGTCAAAGGGAAAAAGGTGGTGACACACGGGCTTCGCACGGGTTTCCCAAACCGTGCGGAAGCCGTGCAGGTGGTTTCACTTTGGAAAGAGGAGACCACACGGTGTGCACATGGTTTGGGACAACCATGTGAGGAGGCCATGTAGAGCGCCCCTTCCAATCAGTGACTATCGCATGGTTAGCGCACGATTTGACTAACCGTGCGGACTAACCGTGTGCGGGGTCAACTTAGATCCTATTTTTAAGGATCTAAACTGTTTTATCTTTAAACCAACTAATTTTTGCTCCTATATAGCCCTAACTTGGGATTTATCTCTGGTGAAGGTGGTAGAACACTTACCAGGCATTTTGGAAGTGATCCGGAGGTTTTCCTTGGCGTTTAGAAGCCGGTTGATAGCGGTAAGTCTCGTCTCCTTTAGTTTTCGTAGATCTCCTTCTTCTCTCTTGTTGGATCCTTAGATCTACGCCCTAGGTGGGTATATCTAAGGTAGTGGATGACTTTTAAGTCAGGTTATGGTCTTTTTGGTGATAGGGGAAGGAATCTAAGGAGGTTTCGTGGTGTTTTGACCAGGTTCTTGGTTGGTTTCACCTATTTTGTTGAGGTAGGTGGCTTCACTCCTGATTTCTTTTTCTTAGAACTTGAAGGCTTAGTTTCAAATTGTTTTCCTTGATTGAAATGGTTTGTTTATCGGCTGTTAAAGAATGGTTGAAACCCCTTTTTAGTAATGGGTGATGGAAATTGTGTGTTTTTGGAAATTGTTTGTTGAAGTGAATTTAAAATGTTTATTTTAAACTGGTTATGGTTTTTCTGCTTGAAAGAAATGGCTTTCAATAAAAGGTTTGATGATTTAATGAAAGGTTTTGAACACACTTGGTTTTGGTATGGATTTTCATGGGTTGTGGTGTGTGTTCATATGAATTAGGATGGATAAGGGAGAAAAGTACCCCCATCAAAAGGTTGGGATGGATAAGGGCGAGAAGTACCCCCATACAAAGGGATGGATAAGGGCGTGAAGTACCCCCGTCAAGGTAGTCTACTAAGTGACGGCTTAGTGGAACGATAACTCACCACTCGCAAGTATAGGTAGGTCCATGTTTCATGCATGGTTAGTTGTGTGGATTTGTGAAATGGAATGAATGTGCCAAAATGGAAATGAGAATTTGATTGGAAACTTTTCTTGTTTTCTTTTCTTGAGAAAGATGGTTTTTGTTGGAAAATGATTTTGACATGGATCTTTTTATATTCTGAACTATTTTGGAATTATTTTATATAAATGTGCTAACATGTTTTATCCTAGAGTCATGTGTTGGGAATTCATCGGGGAAAACCTACTGAGTTTCATTACTCACCCCCTGCTTTGGCACGTTGGTGTTTTTCAGATTTCATATACCGGGATGTTTTCAAAGATAAAGTGTCACATGTTTATAGCACTACTTTGTGATGCTTGGACTGGTTCATGATGATTGGAGCTTGGAGCTTGTGGATCATGGATTTGGGTTGTCGTCTTTTAGTTTGTCTTTCCGCTGTTTACTCTGATTTAATGTTGGTTTCCACTGTGGTAATCTTGGAAGGTTTATGATCAAAATAAATGGTTGAGTTGTCTTAGATTTTATCATGCATCATTTAGTTGATTAGTTTGGTTATGGTTGTTGGTTATGTGGTATGTCTAAAAGGGTAAATCGTCCCCCACTTGTTTTGAAACCCTTCGGCATTTATTAACAGCATTTGGCACCTTGGGGATGTCACTTAAGGCCAAGTAACCCTCACCGCCTCCTCAATCCAATGAGGTTGGGGAGGGGTGTTACAAATGGTATCAGTTTGTTCGGTCATTGGGGTATAAATGCAATCAGCTTGTTCCTTTCTTTGTGGAACAAGTAGTCATCAGTTGTTTTTGGTCTTGGCATTGAATTATTACGTATCTATTCCGTGGTTGGTCATCTTAGGAAGGAGTAGGATTTTTGGAACATGTAATTTAGAGCATAAAAATATGTAGCTAACCTTTTTATGTTGAACTTCAAGTTACCAAGGAGTTGGGTACATAAGTGTTTTGGAGACACTTATAGGATAAAAAAATCTCATTGTCATGGGTTTAGCCAATGAGATGAGAATGAAATGCATTAGGGGAATGACTTACCACTAGGAGTGCATATATCATTTTGAGAAATAGATTATGGTTTTATATAAAAGTGTGATTTTTAGAAATTTTAAAACTTGTTTTCAAATGCAAGATTTTGAAAAGAGAATGGTTGATGTATTTTGAAAATAGATTGATTTTCAAAAGAAAGAAAAGATTTATTTTTAGAAATGGGTAAATGTGGAAAGGCTTGATGGTTGGAAATCAATGTTGTGATAGTGATGTTATAGGAATTGAAATTCTAATCCTTCAGTTGCTAGGAATTCAGACTAACGGCGTGCGTTGTTTGTATAGAAAATGGCACCCATTAGGCGTTGTAGAAACCAAATGAAAGAGGATTGGAGAATGTGGTCGCACCTGAGCCACAGGTGAAACGGAAGCTAGTACAAAGTATTGTTCAAGCATTTCCGGCTATGGACATGGGGAATCAGAGGGATGAGTCGAGGCATGTAGACCATTCTGTCCAGTTCCAGAAGTAGAATCCACCCATCTTTCGGGGTGATTCTGAACCAGAAAGGGTGGAGGTGTGGCTGAGTAGGATGAATCGTATCTTCGATTTCATCATCACACCAGCAGAACTAAAAGTAAAGTTGGCGACGTATATGCTGTAGGATCTTGCATGATATTGGTGGGATCTAGTGGTGCAGGCTAAGGTGGATTAAGGCCTGGGCTGGGAGGAATTTGAGGAATTGTTCAATAAACAATTCTATCCTCACACGTTCAAGATCCAGAGGACGACAGACTTTTTCAGCCTGAAACAAGAGAATCTCTATGTCACGGAGTATGCGGCTAAATTCATGAATTTAGTGCGCTTTGCACTGGAATTTGCTACAAGTGCATCGCTGAAGGCATGCATCTTTGAATCAGGGTTGCGACGGGAGATTCGCTCAAAGATAGTTGTGCTCTGTATTACGGATTATACGGAGATGGTAAACAGAGAAACAGTAGATGAAAGAGACATCTCAGGAGTTATGGGAGGAGGACGTATGACGATACCCACGGTAACAGGTGGGAACTCTAATGATGGGAACAAGCGGAAGAGGGACACCTACTTCCACGGTGGGAGTGAGAATCAGAATCAGACGGATGGATCGGTGAATCTTCCTCCACGACCCATGATGAAATCCAGATGTTTTCAATGTGGCTCGATTGATCACATGAAACAAGAATGTACAGAACCACCGATATCATGAATAATTGCAACAATATGGGACATCTTCAGTGATATTGTCGCAGTTCTCCATGTTCGGGTGTTCATGAAACTTCTCAGGTGTTGCAAACATCTTATCATTTGATAGGTCGAGGATAGAAAAATCATTCTCGCCAGCAGAACAAAGATATCTATGGTGATTCCAGGAATACCATGACTCCTCAGGTAGGGAAATCTCAACAAGGCAATAAGGACCAAATTCCAGCAACAAAGCAATTGTATGGAGCAGAACAGGTGATTGTGGATGACCAGTCTGGACCATCTATGGTGAGAGGTACGATTCTTTTGAATTCTACCCTCATGCAAGTTTTGTTCGATACTGGTGCATCACATTATTTTCTTGCTTCTATAATTGCTGATTTTCTGAACTTAAAACTTGAAATTATGCCTTCTATGATAAAACTGTAAACTCCTCTCGGTGAAAGAAAATATTGAGCATTTGTGTGTAGAGAATGTTCTATAACTGTTGATGGAGCTGAGCTGAAATGGGATTTCTCTATTCTAGAGATGGATGTATATGATATAATCCTGGGTATGGATTGGTTGACAGAGTTTAGGACTCACATCGACTGCTATAAAAGAATAGTCAGTTTCGTGACTGAGGATGGCGTCGAGCATCTCTTTAGAGAAGAAAGAGTTGTGAAGGCAGGTGCAACGGGTTTTTTCACACCAGTAGTGGAAATAATATCTTACCAGTTGGATGCATTAAACTTGGAATCGATGGACGAGATCGTGAAAAACAGTTTTCCAGTAGTCGTGGATCAATTTCCTAATGTTTTTCTTGAAAAATTCTCAGGGTTACCACCTATAAGAGAAGTGGAGTTTATGATTGATCTCTTTTTGAGGACCAGTCCTATCTCACTTCCATCTTATAGGATGGAACCAACGGAGTTAAAGGAATTGAAAGTTCAGTTGGAAGAACTAGAAAATAAAGGTTTAATTCGTCCAAGCATGTCTCCGTGGGCAACACCAGGTTTGTTTGTAAAGAAAGCAGATGGAACTTTAAGGATATGTGTGGATTATCATAAACTTAACCAAGTTACGATAAAGAATATATATCCACTTCCACGTATTGATGACATGTTTGATCAATTGAGGGGAGCTCAGTGGTTCTCTAAGATTGACTTGCAGTCAGGATATCACCAGTTGCGAGTTCGGAAGGAGGATATTCCGAAGATAGCCTTCATAAGAAGATATGGCCACTAAGAATATATAGACATGCCTTTTGTCTTAGGAATTCACTAGTAGTCTTTTTGGCATTGATGAATCAGATATTTTAGCAATATATAGATTATTTTGTTGTTGTGTTTGTTGCTGACATATTGGTGTATTCAAGAACAAGGGCTGAGTATGAGCAACACTTGGCGATAGTGTTGGATATCTTGAGATACCATCAGTTATATGCCAAATTATCAAAGTGAAATTTTTGGATACAAGAGGTATGCTTTCTAGGCCATATTGTTTCTGATAAAGGTGTTTCAGTGGATCCAGAAAAGATAGAAGTTGTTCCTTCTTGGCAACCACCGAGGAATGTATTTGAAATATGAAGTTTTCTTGGTCTAGTTGGTTATTACCGATGTTTTTTGCGTGACTTCTCATGACTATCTTCGCTTATGAAAACATTGACAAAGAAGAACAGTGCATTTCAATGGACTGAGGAATGTCATAGATCTTTTCAAGAGTTGAAACTTCATCTTACATCAGCACCCATCTTGATTTTTCCAGAATCAGGACAGGGGTACGTGGTGTATTTTGATGCTTCAGGATCTGGGTTGGGATGTTTTCTCATGCAAGGAGACCATTTTTTTGCTTATGGCACAAGACAGTTGAGAGTGCATGAGAAAAATTACCCAACACATGATTTAGAGTTGGCTTCAGTCGTCCGTGCTTTGAAAACATGGAGACATAATCTCTTTGGTAAGAAATTTACTATGTTTACGGATCACAAAAACATGAAACTCATTTTCTCATAGCAATATTTAAATATCATACAGAGGAGTTGGATGGAGTATCTTCAAATTTTTGACTTTGACTTGATGTATACACCGGGTAAGGTCAATTCGGTGGCCGATTCATTAAGTAGAAAGTTGTATGTTCAGTTGGAGAAATAAGCTTCAGATGAGTGGCAGTTGATGTCAGTCCTAGATGACATGAATATGGAATGTAAAGACCAAGTCGATGTTGTGGTTTTCTTTCCAGTTGTGCTTGCTCCTAATTTTGTGGAGATAATAAAGGAGGCACAGGCATCTGATATACACCGTGTTGCAATGAGTTCAAAACTCAATAGTGGGGAGACCATTAAGGGATGGAAGCTGGATGAGAGTTCAGTTTTGTGGTTTCGAGATTGGATGGTTGTACCTTTAACTGCTCTGGAACAACTCCTTCATGCTTACCACCATTCCAGATGGGTTGTACACCCAGGTACACAGAAGATGTATAAGGCGTTGAAGGCGCAGTTTTGGTGGAGCGGAATGAAAAGCAAGGTGGCCGAGTTCGTCTCACGGTGCTTAACTTGTCAGTAGGTTAAAGCAGAGCATCAGAGACCAGCTGGTATGTTACAATCTTGACCTATCCCAGTGTGGAAATGGGATCAGATAGTAATGGATTTTTTTATAGGTCTTCCAAGAACGGTCTGGAAACATGATGCCATTTGGGTGATAGTGGATCGTCTAACCAAGTCGGCCTATTTCATCCCTATTCTTGAAACTCATACGGTGGAAGATATTTCAAAAATATATATCCGAGAATTGGTAAAGAGACATGGCATACCAGTTTCAATCATATCAGACAGAGATCCGAGGTTCACACCTCATTCCTGGCCATCCTTACAGAAAGCCTTGGGAACTCAGATGAATATGAGTACAGCGTATCATCCTCAGATGGATGGAAAATCTGAAAGGACGATACAGACATTGGAAGACATGTTTTGGGCTTGTGTAATGGATTTTGTTGGCTCATGGGAAGAACACATGCCTTTAGTAGAGTTCTCATATAACAACAGTTATTAGGCCTCGATACACATGGCTCTATTTGAAGCATTGTATGAGCATCCTTGTAGTTCTCCACTTTGTTGGGTGGAAACAGGTGAGACTTCACTAGTCGGTCCAAGCCTTGTCCAAGAGACAACTAAGAAAATTCAGTTGATAAAAAAGAGTATGGAGATGGCACAGAGTCGTCAGAAATTGTATACGAATCATCACTGAAGACCGTTGTCGTTTTCGGTGAGTGATCATGTATTTTTGAGAATCTATCCAAGGCTTGGACATCGTCATTTTGGAAAGTAGGGAAAATTATCTCCTCGATATGTAGTCCCTTTTGAGATACTGGAACGGGTTGGCGAGGTGGAATATCAGTTTTCATTACCGTCATTGTTCAGTGCAGTGTATAATGTGTTCCATGTATCTCAGTTGAAAAATTATCAGCCTAATTCTGACCATGTGATCAGATGGGATCTTGTTGACCTAGAGCCGGATGCTTCATTGATACATATCCTGGTATGGATTGTGGATAGGAAAGAGAAATTCTTGCATGGGAAAAGCATCGGTCTAGTGTGGGTTTTATGGCAGCATGGATAGATTCAGGAAGAGACTTCGGAACATGAGAAATAAATAAATGAGCAGTGTCCAGAACTCTTTCAAGAAAGCGATGGTTTTCTACTTTCTGGGGACGGAAAGGCCAATGGTGGTGAGAATGTAGTACCCCCGGTTTCTGGTAAGTAACCCTTATTTTATGTTTTTTAAGTACATGAAGCATATGAGAAATTGTTGGGGAAAGTTTGGAGACTTTTAAAGTGTCAAAGGGAAAAAGGTGGTGACACAAGGGCTTTGCATGGGTTGCCCAAATTGTGTGGAAGCCATGTAGGTGGTGTCACTTTGGACAGAGGAGACCGCACGGTGTGCGCACAGTTTGGGAAAACCATGGAAGGAGGTCATGCGAAGCGCCCCTTCCAAGCAGTGACTACTGCACGGTTGGCGCACGATTTGACTATCTGTGTGGACTAACCATGCGCGGGGTCAACTTAGATCCTATTTTTAAGGATCTAATCTATTTTATCTTTAAAACCACTCATTTTTTCTCCTAGACGGCCCTAACTTTGGATTTCTCTCTGGTGAAGGTGGTAGAACACTTACCAGGCATTTTGGAAGTGATCAGGAGGTTTTCCTTGGCATTTAGAAGCTGGTTGATCGCTGTAAGTCTCGTCTCCTTTAGTTTTCTTAGATCTCCTTCTTCCCACTTCTTGGATCCTTAGATCTACGCCCTAGGTGGGTAGATCTAAGGTAGTGGATGACTTTTAAGTCAGGTTTTGGTCTTTTTGGTGATAGGGGAAGGAATCTAAGGAGGTTTCGTGGTGTTTCGACCCAGTTCTTGGTCGGTTTCGCCTATTTTGTTGAGGTAGGTGGCTTCACTCTCGATTCCTCTTTCTTATAACTTGAAGGCTTAGTTTCAAATTGTTTTCATTGATTGAAATGGTTTGTTTATCTGCTGTGAAAGAATGGTTGAAACCCCTTTTTAGTAATGGGTGATGTAAATTGTGTGTTTTTTGAAAGTGTTGATTGAAGTGAATTTAAAATGGTGATTTTAAACTTGTTATGGTTTTCCTACTTTAAAGAAATGGTTTTCAATAAAAGGTTTGATGCTTTATTGAATGGTTTTGAACACACTTGGATTTGGAATGGATTTTCATGGGTTTTGGTGTGTGTTCATATGCATTGGGATGGATAAGGGAGAGAAGTACCCCCATCAAAAGGTTGGGATGGAGAAGGGTGAGAAGTACCCCCATCCAAAGGGACGGATAAGGGCGTGAAGTACCCCCATCAAGGTAGTCCACTAAGTGATGGATTATTAAAGGATAACTCACCACACACGAGTATAGGGAGGTCTAGGTTGCATGCATGGTTGGTTGTGTGGATTTGTGAAATGGAATGAATGTGCCAAAATAAAAATGGAAATTTGATTGGAAACTTTAC
This sequence comes from Viscum album, assembly GCA_963277665.1. Lineage (NCBI taxonomy): Eukaryota > Viridiplantae > Streptophyta > Magnoliopsida > Santalales > Viscaceae > Viscum > Viscum album. Next base: position 1,402,409,965 of record OY728129.1, read on the forward strand.
TTGGTTTCTTTTCTTGATAAATATGGTTTTTGTTGCAAAATGGTTTTGACATGGAACTTGTTATATTGTGAACTATTTTGGAATTGTTTTATATAAATTTTTTTATATAAATGTGCTAACATGTTTTATCCTAGAGGCATGGGTTGGGAATTAATCGAGGAAAACCTACTGAGTTTCATTACTCACCCTCTGCTTTGGCACATTGGTGGTTTTGAAGATGTTATATACCAGGATGTTGGAAAAGGTAAAGTGTCACATGTTTATAGCACTACTTCGTGATTCTTGGACTGGTTCATGATGATTGGAGCTTGGAGCTTGTGGAGCATGGAGTTGGGTTATCGTCTTGTAGTCTTTTAGTTTTTCTTTCCTCTGTTTACTCTGATTTAATGTTACTTTCTTCTATGGTACTCTTGGTTCTTTTATGATCAAAATAAATGGTTGAGTTGTCTTAGCTTTTATCATGCATAATTTAGTTGATTAGTTTGGTTATGGTTGTTGGTTCTGTGGTATGTCTAAAATGGTAAATTTTCCCCCACTTGTTTTGAAACCCTTCAGCATTTATTGCCAGCCTTTGGCACCTTGGGGATGTCGCTTAAGGCCAAGTAACCCTCACCGCCTCCTCAAGACAATGAGGTATGGGTGGGGTGTTACATTGTCATTGTATAAAGGTGGTGGTTTTCTAATGATTTTCTTTATAACATTGATATCCTTCATCTCATTTCAAAGTCCATTAATGTTTCCCATAACATCAATTAGATGATTTAATAAAACATCAATATTCTCATTTGGGATCATCTTTAAATCACCAAATTTATTATGAGGCACATGTAATTTAGCTTCTTCCACTTTTCCATCACCTTCATAAATATTTTCCAGTTTATCCCAAATGGATTATGTTGATGTAAAACTTTATTGGAAGGTGAATACCACTTCAGTTGACCGTAAATAAAATACCAAATGGGGTTTCTTGGATGTGGTTTGGCCTGATATGCAGACAGTGGTAGTGGAATCTCCCCAATGGAAGGAAAATAATTTGGATAGTGAAATTTTCTAATAGAAGTATTCACGATTTATGGTATGGACATTGTAAATAGAAGTTACTAATTTAAGTGTAACATGAAGTGTTCATAGAGTTAAGTGGTTAACTTCCAGAATGCTATTAGAGACCATCAATCACTATTCTAAATAAAGGGTCATCCATAAATTTAGGAGGTCGGTGTAACTGAGATAAATGTATGTTACTTCCATAAAAGGGAAGTGGGAACCTCATGCATACTGATCATGAATTGATACAGTGATTCATATTACAAAAGAGTCAATTCTAATAATTATTCCTTACTGACTAATTTTTTAGTTGAAGGTGTAATTCTTATAACTTATGATTATAATATAAAGAGAATAATTTTTTCTCCCATATATGTTGGACACATTGTAAAAACCACGTAAATACCTTTGTCATTTCCTTTATTATTTTCACACTTGATTTTTTTTGTGGTGTGAGTTCACTTTAGTGTGTGTGAGGATCGACTTGGTGAGGTCATTAGGGTGTGAAGCTTCCTATCTTTCAGTACACTATGTTATGGGAATCCATCAAAATTACATGGTTTTACATAGTGTATATTCTTGAGGTTTGACTTCTTGTTATCAAAAACTGGGGGAAGACTCCAAACAAGTGGTATTAAATCTTTTGGATTGTTCATTTTTCTCAAATCACACTCGAATTAAGCTCAGGTAACACTCACTTTTACCTTGGGTTCATTTAATTTTTAGATGGATTTTACTATAAGAAAACTTTATGGCACTAGATGAAGGTAAGGTTGATATAGATATGTTTGATGGAACAAATTTTGGATTATATAGGTTGTATATGGAGGATCATCCCATTAAAAAGGATTTATATGTATTGTTTTCTAGATCTTGTCCAGAGAATATAGAAAATGTAGAATGGTAACAATTAGATAAAAAGGAACTTAGGTTGGTGAGGAATTCATTATCATGGAACATATTCTTTAACTTATAAGAATTAAATACTATGATTGAGATTAGGAAATCCCAAGAATATATGTATAAGAAACCTATAGAATGTAATAAATTGTTCATCATGAAAAACATAATTAGTAGTAGGTTATTAGAAGGAAAAATAGTGTAGAATCATGTGAATAAATTTAATATGATTTGAGGGAATGTTGAATCAATGATGGATAAATTCAAAGATAGTATATGGGAAATTCTAATTATATCATCATTACTATAGTCATGGGATGTGATGGTAATATAAATAAGAAAATATTGTGGGAAACCCAATTTGGTATTTGATGGTGTTTGGAACTTCATCCTCAATGAATAACTCTAGAGGTTGGAAGTCTAGGAACCTTGAATTAGTGAACTGAGTGAATATAAATGATAATTTTCATCCTAGAGAAGAAATATAATGAAAGAATGGATGATAAGTCATGATATTGATTCTATGGAAAGTTGGTTAATATTGGTCCTATATGTTGGAGTTTTGGGAAGAAAGGGCATATCAAAAATAATTATAGAATTTATAATAAGAATTCTGGAAGGACATAAACATATATAAATTCAAATTATATTAGTATAAAAATGATTATAAATAGTTTTTTTCTTAGTTTCAATACTCCGATGAAATTATGGGTGGTTGACTTTATAGAATTATTCTATTAAATGGTAAAGCATAGTTGATGGAGTTTGGAAATTAACTCATGGTTCCATACTGTTTGTATGATGTTTAAAGAATGAAACACTATATCTGATCATAGAATCAGATAGATTGGTGTTTCTTTATAGAAAAAAACATCTAATAGTTTGGAGTCACAGAATTTATAATATAAACCCCTCAATGAGAAGAATATGAAGGTTTTAATGGAAATAGGTATACAGAATCTTAATCAAATAGAAATCAGAATTTGTGAGAGTTTCATGCTAGGAAAATTGATAATTGTGTCATTTAACTTGAAAAAGAAAAATATTACTCAGATGTTTTGTGGATCCTCCCCTATTTGATCTCATAGTTGGTCAATTTACTTTGCGGCATACATTGATGATGCTATTAAGAAATTATGGGATTACTTTTTGAATCATAAGTCTGGCTTTTTTTAGTGTTTATTCAATGTAAAGTCATGGTGGATAGGGAAATAGTTTAAAAGTTAAAATTTCTAAGTTCTGATAATGGTGGTGAATACAATGAATGAATCATTTATAATAACTATTGGAATAAGGGGATCATGTTGTAGAAAATTGATTCTAGTACACTATAGTAAAATGGTGTGGAATAAAGGACGAACCAAACGTTAATATAAAATGTGAGGAGTATTTTAATGACACAAACTTTTATAAATGAAGTTCCCTTTTTGAATTAATAAATGCATTATTATGTAATTTATTTATAGGAAACAAATTAACCACTTTTGTTATTTTGAACTATTATATGGTATTTCAGATTTAAAATAACATTAAGAATCATAAACATTGATAATATATTTATTATAAAATTATCATGATATTATTATATATATAGGGTTATAATGAATCCAATTGATATAGGCAAAGGAAGTAATAGCCTCAAACAATAGGCTCATACCCTATGAAGCCCATTTATTAGAGCTTATAATAGAGATAGCATCATTGGGATTTTACCTTGACTAATCCAATGTTTATATTCAATAATTAAATCAGAAAAGAAACCATTTATAGGATAAGTTCAAACTCATTTAGATCATAGTCCAAACCATGTTCATTGAATAACCCCAAGAAACAATCACCATCGCACACCTTACTCTTAGGGAATTAGATGGTGTAATAAAGGGCTATGTATCTAGAACCTAATAATATGAATTTTTATATTTTTAATTTTCTATAAAGTAATTATTATATCTTTCTTTTATTACCTTATAATTATTAAATAATAAGTTTGATTAAAACTAGATTTGGATATGATGAAACACAAATGGTATTTTTGGGAAATATATTATTCCAATCAACACACACTTTTGATGAATTAAAGAATTTTTGAAATAAATTATATTTTCACAAAATATTATTATTAAATAATATTTATTTAATATAAATTATAATATAATTTTATAAATTCAAATATAGTTTTTATAAGGCTCGAAAAATTGTTATTGTCAAAAAACCATAATTTACCAATAAATGGGGATTTTTTATTTAAAAGTATAAATACTTATATTTAAAGAGTTAATTTGATAAAATAAATATTATTTTTGAAATAAAAATTTTGAAATTATAAAATGGTGAATTTTTTAAAATTTTATGAGACAAAAAAAATTTCAGGAAAAAATTAAATACAGTATAAATATACTTTATGTATTATGATATCATAATAACCCAAAGATGATTTAATATATTCTATAAAAGGTATCCATGACTAAATAAATATTTCCCCTTTAAAATAATATTTTTTCGAATTTATTTTGTTAATTTAATAATACCTTAATGAATCCTCAAAACCCTTTATTATAATTTAAAATTTTAAATTTAATTCGTTATGAACATGGCTTACCTCCACAAAACCAAGGGTGTTATTTTAATAATTTAGGTTCTTGTACTTATAAAAAATGGAAACCACCCCTATTTGAAAAAAACATGGGCCAAAATCATGTTACAGTTTGTTCTTTTTGATTACATTACAATATATAGTCCAAAATCAATGTTTTGACATTAATAAAGAATTTCCATCACTTTTACTATAAAACCCCACTAAAAATACCATTATTATTCACTAAAATAACTTATATCATGAATTTAATCTTAAATTACCTCCCTAGATCCCTCCCATTTTGTTCCCGAGATCCTAAGAAGCTCCTACCAAGCTTTTAGAAGTCCCCTCTCATAGTAATGGATCTTCTCCTAATCATTTTTATTCAAGAATCTTCTTTAAATTGTTCCTTTTTTTCTATTATTCAAATTGGGATGAGTTATAACACATCCCTATTACATTCATTATTATTTAAAAGTTATGATAGACCAATTTCACTCTCATTTAACCCTTCCATGAATCTTTACATACCCCCATCATGTTTCCAAAATCATCCTGTAATTTTCAATACCAAATATTTTGTAGTGAATACCCATTCACATTTCCACTCAAATGTATTAACCTAGTTATAACTATCCTTAATTTAATTTTTATTTCCATGTATGTATCCCACACTACTTGATCATGGGGTTAATATTAATTAAATACAGCCTTATTTTGTATGATCTATGTGACACACTTATGCAAGTACATGATATGAAGATGATAGGTGGGCCCAAAATTATATATCCCCCCAATGCATTGGGTAATGTTCTTATCTCATGAGATTCCATATATGGTGAATAAGAGGTTATCATAAGCACATTGTGTGGTGATTTCTTGGTATTTATCCTTTACTTATTCTTAAAATGTTATGTTTTATGTTGTTACCACATTCTCATGTTGCCTTTATGATATCATGTTATATCTTGCCTCATTGTAAAAGATTATGATTCTAAACAATATTATATTACTTTTATATACCTCCTAAATCGCACGTACTAGGTTACCTTATTCTATTATTTTTTTAGTCCTTTATTGGGCTTTATATCTCACACCTTTCTTATGTACATCCCCAAGTTATCCCTCGAAATTTTAGAAGATCACGGGATTTTTAATAGATTTTTGTGGAGTTTTAATTTATGTCATTTTATTTATATTAACACTTGTTATACTATGTACCTAATTACCCAATTTCACTTGGAATCACAATATTATGGGGTTGTTTTAAGTGTATCGTTATGTAATAAATCTTTAATTAAATTGTTTTAAATATATAGATTATCATAGTTAGTATCAGAGGAAAGTCTGTTTATTTTCGGGATTTGGATTCTAAAATCCTACTAAAAAATTTAGTGATAAAAATGAGCATAGGAAAAAATCAAAAAAAAAATCTAAAATATAGGTTAAGTGGTTTCTAATAAAATAAATCCTTACGTGGATACAAAAAGTTTATGTGGCTCAACCACAAATGTACTTAGGGGTAATAAACTTGAAAATGGTTCATTTAGCTAGACTCGATCATCACCGGGTGCATGAAAACAGGTCTTTTTACACACCTCATTTGAAACTCCTAGGGTATATTCTTGGGTAAATTCAAAATCACCTTATGAACCATTAGTAAGGGAAAAAATTCCCATAATATTTTATGATAGGAAATAGATCATGGATAACTTAGATTGAAACTTATAAATTCATTGGATAAAGTATATATATCATTTATGATTTATACATTTAATTTTCATGGTTTCCAATTTATGTATTTAATTGTTTAAAAATTATCATCCCATATTTCCTTAGTTTTTAATCAATGGATTGGAATATGAGGAACCGAGTCAGCAACCAATGTGAAGACCAATGTAATGACTACCCAAATGAAATTCTCAACATAATGGGAGAATGAATCGTGAACTTTGTGATAATAATTTTTCAATTAAATAATATTTTGAACCAAAATTTTAATCAGGAGTAATGACCAAATACCACTAAGAAAAATTTTCAATTTAGACCTTTATGTGACAAAGGCCTCTGACTTTCTATGGACATTTTAATCCCTCAATCATAGAACAATGGATTAACTCCATTAATAAAGTCTTCTCTATCCTTAAATTCTTTATGAAAGAGAAGGTTGTGATGGCTATTTATCATATAGAAGGAGAATCTAATCAATGGTAGGCATTGGTCAAAAATATGATTCAAAAAAGAGGATATTGAATTGATGGAGTGGAAGGAATTATGGAAAATGTTTTTCAATAAATATTTTACTTACACTCTATGGCATAATTAAATAGGAGTTTACTTAGTCTCAAAAAAATGGATGATGAATCCATCCAGTCATAAGATTCTAACTACATAACACTTTCATGATATGCCTCTAGATTTTTCATCTCTCTCAAAAGTAAATTTGGCCGCTTATTCAGTGGGATAAAGTCAAGTTTATGAAAATATTTGGAAATTAGGGACTTTGAAGGCTATAAGAAAATTTGCTGATGTGCCCTCAAAGTTGAAATAAAGATTATTTAATATAAAGGGTTTCCTGGTTTTTTGATATAAGAAGCAGAGAATGGATTTTAATCCCTGAAACTCATGGTGTAAAACAAATTCAACATCCCACATTTATAAAATTTGGGAAGAAGCATCCCATAGATTTCCTGAATGGGACAAGTAAATTATTTAGTTTTGGGAAGGAAGGTAACCTATCTAGTGATTGTTGATAGGGGAAATCGAAAAATGTTATAGAATAAAGGAATGCTCTAGTCAACCCTCAGCCTATTGTAAAATGTTTCAACTACAAGGAATAGGGACACTATGCGAATCATTTTCCTAAGATAAGGGTTTTATATAATAACCGAAAACAACAACCTCCAAGGCCTATAGATTAGGGTTGATATTATACCATCACAATTGTTGAGGTAGATCATGATAATGAAGTGGTCAAAAGTATTCCAGTTATTCATTCAATAATAGTGAACGTACTTTTGAGTCTAGTTCCACACATTTTTTTGTATCATGAAAGTTTAGTATAATTTTTTAAAAATCACCTCATAACATGGAAGTCAAGTTATTGGTGAAAATGATAAATGGGGGAATTATTTCATCCCAAGTATATAGCTCCTAACCTTTACATAACTATGGGATGAAATTCCCAATGAACCTTTTAATACTCCCTTTAGTGGAGTTTGATGTTATTCTAGGTATGGACTAGATTTCCTTATATAGAGAAAACATAAATTTTCAAGGGAAGTAAATCATCCTCTATATTAGAAATATCCCTTGGATTCTATAAAATTGAAAGGAGGAGAATTAATCTCATTTTGAATTATCATCTCATGCATGGATATTATTTCCTTATGAGTAATAATATATAGATCAAATGATTGAGACTAATAAAAAAACCATCCTAAATGATTCTCCCACTATAAGGGAATATGCAAAAGTGATTCATAAATAATTTCCTAGTATTCCTCAAAGTCGTGAGATTGAGTTCTCAATTGAACTTTACCTAGATCATTGCCAATATCAAAGACATTATATAGAATGGTTGTTCTTAAATTGGAAGAGTTAAAGAAGAAACTATAGGATAATCTAGATAAAGGGTTTATGCTCCTAAGTGCTTCACTGTGGGGTGCACGAGTTCTTCTCATTAAGAAGAAGGGTGGTTAAATGTGTCCCCGCATTGATTATCATGAGCTCAATAAAATAATGATAACGAACTAGTATCCTCTTCCATGGATTGATGACTTTTTCAATCTTCTATGTGGATCCCAATATTCCCTAAGGTGGATCTTTGGTCAAGATATTACCATGTAAAGTTGAATAAGGAGTATATCCCCAAGAATTATTTTTATACAAGGTATGGGAAATATTATTTAATAGTGATTCCATTTGGAATCAATAATTTTCTAGTAATATTTACAGACTTTATTAATAGATTCTTTAGGTATTACCTCAACAAATATACGGTAGTATTTATAGATGATACTATTATATTTTTTAAAATCATTGAGGAACATGATAAGCATTTAAATACCATAATGAAGGCCTTCCTAAAGGAAAAGTTATATGGAAAATATAGTAAATATGAGTATTGGTTAGAGGAAGTAATATTCTTGGGGAATGTTATCACCAATAAATGGATATATGTGGATCCTTCAAAAATAGAGGTAATTAAAGGATGGAACAGACTAACATATATGATGAAAATATGTATCTTCCATGGATTAGTAAGGTATTATCATCGATTAGTGAGAAACTTCTCGAAATTTTAAATCCCACTAAACAAGTTGAATTAAAAGGGAGTTAAGTTTATCTATAATAATGAATGTTAGTAGAGCTTCAAATAGTTGAATAATAGTCTAATTATTATATTTGTACTCACATTACCCACTAGTGGGTAAGGATTTTTGATCTGCAAAGATGTGTATAAAATGGTCTTGGGTTATATACTCATGAAAGATGAAAAAGTTATGTAATATTACTCCCTTTAATTCAAGATCCATTAGTATAAATACCCAACCCGTGATCTAAAATTATAAATAGTGATCTTCGCATTAAAAATTTGGTGGCAATATCACTACGCGGGGAAGTGTGAAATATATACGGATCAGAAAACGCTCAAGTATATATTCACAAAAAAGGAGATCAATATGCACCAATGGATATGGTTAGAGATAATAAAGTTTTAGGAATTTTTTCCATTACCATCCTAGGAAGATAGAAAAATTAGATGATACTCTGAGTAGAAAGGATCGTGTAACCCTATTCATGATGAGGATTACACGGGATCCAATATTATTGAACATGTAATGGATAGACATGAAAATAATAAAATTATATTTATCCTAACTTTCACAAATAACTACTAAACTATCTATTCTTGAGAGGATCAAGGAGTCTCATAGATATGATGAGTTTATAAAGAAGAAGGTAGCGAATATTTTAGAGTTCAACTTTGCTAAATATGGAGTTATTAGGATGGGAAACCAGATATGTGTACCATCAAAACCATAACTAAATATGGAACTTCTATATGATACACATAGATCGTCCTTCTCTGTTAATCTACAAACCACTATGATGTATAGAGATTTTAAGAAAACATCTAGTGGCATAACATGAAGAGGGTGGTTGTGAAGTTTGTATCTCGATGATTGGTATGCTAACAAGTCAAGGCATAATAATAGAAGTTTAAGGGTATTATGTAACCATTTCTCATACTAGTATGAAAATGGTAAAACATAATCATGGATTTCATCATGGTACTCCCTAGTACCCCTAAAGGAAATAATAACATCTGGGTGGTATTTGGATGCTTAACCATGTCAGTGCATTTCACTGTTATCTATGAAGATTTATTTCATGAATAACTCACCAATATATAGATAAGTTAAGTGTTAATCATTCATGTAGTTACAATATTTATTATATCTGATCAAGATCCTAGGTTTACCTCAAGGTTATGGATAATACTTCAGTAGGTGTTGTATATGGAGATGAATTTCAGTACTCCTTATCACCCTCAGACTGATGTTGAGTCTGAGAGGACCATTCAAACTCTAGAGGGTCTTATGAGATCATGTTAAATGTATTTCCAAGAGTATTAGGAATAGCACAATCCTATAATTGAGTTCTTTTATAATAATATTTGACATTTTAGTTTTGAAATTCACCTTATGAGGCTCTATATAGGAAGAGGTTTTGAACTCTGACATGCTAGGATGAAGTTGGAGAATTGAAGCTAAAGGGACCTGATCTTATCCAAGATATGATGGAGAAGGTTCAAACCATTAAGCATCATATGAAATATATTGAAAATTGAAAATATATATATAGACAATCGTTGATGTCATCTAGAGTTTTTGGTCATATATAAATTATTATTTCTTATATCACCAGGGAATAAAGTCATGAGGTTTGTAAATAAGGGAATCTTAGTCTAAGATACATTGGCCCATTTGAGATCCTTGATCATATTGAAGCTATGATCTATCAACTAGAACTCCCACCTAACCTATATCAGGTACATGATATGTTTCATGTATCTCTATTACATATCTATATACCATATCCCTCACATGTACTAAATCTAGTGGTGGTACCATTGGAGAAATATTTTTCATACAAGGACCAACTGGTGAAAATCTTAGATTATAGAGACAAATTTCTAGGAAACAATATAACTAACTTGGTCTAAGTGATGTGGAAGAACCACAATCTTGAGGAAGAAACATGGGAATCAGAAGAGGTGATGAAATATAAATACCCTCATCTATTTTAGTGTATGAAATAAAATTTCAAGGGTGAAATTTATAATGTTAGAAATAATATACCAACTCGAACATTTTTAAATGAAATTCCCTTTTGGAATGAATAAATGCATTATTAAGTAATGTAATTATAGAAAAGACATGCACTAATATAACTATTTTGGACTATTATATTGTTTTTCAGATTTAAAAGAACATTAAGCATCATAATTGTTGATATTATAGTCATTATATAGTGATCACATTATTAGTATATATATAGGGCTATGATGAATCCAATTGACATAGATAAAGGAAGCAATAGCCTCGACCAGTAGAATTTTACCCTATGAATCTCATTTATCCGAGCTTATGTATGGGATATAATCTCTTGGATTTTCCCTTGAATAAGACCAATCTAAGAATAAATAACTAAAAAAGGGTCAAATCCTATCATAGGATAATTTCAAGCTCATTAAAATCATGACCCAAACCATGTTCGCTAAACCACCCCAATAAAATATCACCATCACACAACTTACTCTTAGGGAGTTGACCGGTGTAATAAATGTTTATGTATCTAGACCTTAATAGTATGAATTTTTATATTTTAATTTTTTTATAAAATAATGACTATGTTTATCTTTTATTAACTTATAACTATTAAATAATACATTTGACAAAAATTCTATTTTGATACGATGAAGCAAAAATTATATTTTTGGAAAATATATAGTTTCAATCAGGACCCAATTTTTATTAAATTCAGTAATTTTTTAAATAGATTATATTTTAATAAAATATTATTATTAAAAAATATTTACTAAATATAAATAATAATATAATTTTATTAATTCAAATTTACTTTTTATAATGGTTAAAAACTATTATTGTAAAAACATTAGTATTTCTCAATAGATGGGGATTTTCTATTTAAAAGTTTAAATTATCATATTTAGAGAATTATTTTGATAAAATAAATAAAATTTTTGAAATAATCACATCAAATTTATCTAATAGTGAATTTTTCATAATTTTCTGAGATAGATAAATTTTTGGATAAAAAATTAATACGGTATAAATATATTTTATGTATTACAACATCATAATGACCCAAAAGTGATATAAAATATGACATAAAAGGTATCCACGACTAAATACATATTTTACCTTTAAATAATTTGTTTTTTACATTATTTGATTAATTTTATAAACAATTAATGAATGATCTAAAATATTTATTATATTTTAAGGTTTTAAAATCAGTTATTTATAAACATGACTCACCTCAACATCAGCATTGGTATTAATTTAAGTATTTTGGTTCTTTGACTTATAAAATAATGTAAAACATCCCAATTTTATAGAAACAATGGGAAAACCTTTGTAATGTTTTTGGTTTTGATTATATTATCATATAGAGTCCAAAACCTATGTTTTGAAATTAATTAAGAATTCACCTCCCTATTGAAATAAAAACTCATCCAACCTCCCATTAATCTTCAATAAATCCCTTGTATAACTAATTTACTCTAACCATACCTATCTAGATCTATACCAAGGTGTCCAAAATCTCTTAATAATATTCTATCAATATTTTAGAATCACCCTCTCAAGGAAAGAGATCATCTCCTTCTCCTCTTTATTCAAGGAATTTCTTTAAATTAGGCCTTTTATTTTACAATTATTCAAATTGTGATATATTTTCACACATCCATATTACCATCCTTATTATTTATGAGTGATGTGATACCAATTTTACTCTCATTTATCCCTTAAAGTAATCTTTATGTATCCCTGTTATGCTGTTGAAATCATCCTATGGTTTTTCATGCTAAACATTTTTATAATCAATACCCATTTTCATTTACACTTAAAGGTATTCACCTAGTTCTGCCTATAATTCATTTATTTGATATTTATGTGTATATAACCAACACTCCTAAATATTGGGGTTAAAATTTATTAAATACATTTTTATGTTGTTGGATATAAGTGTCACACTTATACGGATACATGATATGAAAGTTATAGGTGGACCCAAAATTTAATGGCCCTCCAATGCATTGGGTAATAATTTTATCACATGATATTCCCTATATAGTTCATGAGATATTATCCTAAGAACACTATGTTATGATATCTTGGTTTCTAGGCTTGAATTGTGTTTATGATGTCATGTTTTATGTTGTTTCCACATTCCTGTGTTATCATATCATGATATATCATGACTCATTGTTCAATATTATGATTCTCACCCCTCTTATGTTATAATGACATGTCTCTTGGATCGAATTTACTACTTTACCATATGATATGATTTTTTTATTCCCATACTAGGCTTTATATATCACCCCTTTCTTATTTACGTCCCTAGATTATCCCATGAAGTTTTAGAACAACAGATGATTTTTAAGATCATGTTATGGAGTTTTAATTTATGTTCCTATATTTATATTTCAATTTGTTATGATATATACCTAATTAACCAAAGAAAATAGGCCTCACAATCATATGGGGTGTTTTAAGTGTATCTTTATGTAATAAATCATGAATTAAAGTGTTTTAAAGATACAATATGACATAAGTATGCATGAACAATCATGAATGTCTAAAAAAATTTCAGTAGAAGCAGTGAACATGGTAGCATACTTGGAAACTAAATTCTATCTTGTCCTATGAGATAGGAAATTCTAGAAAAATTTTGGTCTATTAAAAAACCAAACATTGGTCAAATGAATTTTTTTAGGATCTTGACATATGTTATTGTAGATTCTAATGATAAGGACAATCTTGAGGCAATTTAGAAGGTATGCTTTATTATGGGATATAAATATGAAGATTTTAGATTTTAGCTATAGTATGATGATAAGATACAAGTCATCAGGATTCAGGCTGTTCTCTTTAATTATATTATTTTATGGGAGGACCAAAACTTTTTTAGGAATGAATTTTAAAGTAAGGAGTATACTAACCAAGTTCAAGTTAATCTAAACAAGGTCATATAACAAAGAAAAGTTTTAATAAGTATAAATTTTAGCACTATAAGTCCAGAAGTAAGATTAATGGATGACAAGATAGAAAAATCTAGGTTTTTGAAGCTCAAGTGGGAGTTTCAAAATTTTAGGCCCTCAAAGTAATAGCACCAGACAATATAGAACTAGACATATCAAAATATGCAGTTTAATTGATAATATATTCTACATTTATAAAACTGGTATAGAGGTTTATTGTTGACATGAAATCCTTACATCTAATGGATGAATTTGAACCAAAAATATTGGATGAGGTAGCCACTGTCAATGGGTCTAAATAGTGGGATTCATCATTTCAAGATTAAATTTCTTCATTAAAATACAATGGGACATTAGATCTGGAAAATCTAATATAGGGGAAATGCGTACTTGAGAGCAAATGGTTTTTATTTTTTAGGGAATAATATAATAGAATAATAAGGTGCAAGGCATGAATTGTGGTTATGGTATTTCAACACTAAGTGGGAATTTATTTCTAAAAAAATTATCACTAGTGGTTGAGCATGATACCATTCAGAAAGTGCTAAGCATGGTTTTGTTCGATAATATTTACTTAGAATAGATAGATGTAAAGATGGCCTTCCTTCATGGTGAGTTAGAGAAATAGATTTAAATGAAAAAAATAACTAGGTTTCATAGATAATATAAACTAGAACTTAGTGTGTAAGGATAAGAAAAGCCTTTGTGGCTTGATGTAAGTGACAAGGTAGTGGAATTGAAAGTCTAATGTATTTACAATGGATGGAGGATTCACTCAGAAAAATATGGACCATTTTTATACCAAAATTAACGAAGTTATGAGGGATTCATTATTCTTATTAAGTTCATATATGATGTATTGTTATCTATACTGTAGGATAGTAGATTTAGAATCTAAACATAAATCATTCTAGAAGGTTTGAGATGAAATATCTTGAATAGACCACGAAGATATTGGGAATGGAGATCATGAGACATAGGAAATCAAGGAATTTAGTTCTAGCTCAAAGTGATTACATCTAGAATATCATCAAAATATATTAGATGAAAGGATGAAATATGGCCTCAACTAAATAGTCTAGACACTTCAAATTATCCATGGATAAGGTGCTTAAAATGGAATTTGAGGTTGTGTGTAAGGAAAAAGGTTGTGTTTACTTTAGTGGGTGGAATTTTGATATATTCCATGATATGTACATTACCAGAAATTACATTTATAGATGAAATTTTAATCTGATTCATGTTGAATCCTAGAAAGGAGCACTGAGAGGTTATGGAAGATTTCATTGGGTACTTATAGGGGTTTGAAGATACAACCTTGTGCTTTAGGAAGGATGATCCACCATAAGGTTATATTGATGGAGACTTCAATTGGTATTTAGACACCTAATATAGAACCAAAATATTTGTGTGTACCTATAGAGGAATAGTAGATAGTTTTATTTCAAGGATAAAATATATTGTTACTTTATTCACAACAAAATCTAAATATATTATAGTAGCGAAAGTAATAAAGGAGAAGGTTTAATTGATAAATTTTATGAATGGGATTGAATGGAGTCAAGAGGGTGGGGTCTTATTCAATGAAACTTAGAGTGTGATTCACTTGGCTCAAATTCTCATGTTTCATGCAAGGATGAAACATATTGTCATAAAATATGACTTTATATAGAACATGTTGTATGACAATGAGTTAGATTTTTAAAAGATATCCAAAATCCAAAATCTAGTAGAAATGATTACCAAGGTGTTCATGTGAGAACATATGAGGAAACATCGTGAATCAATGGGACCTGGGTGAAAAAATGAATAATCTAGAACACTTCTTACTACAAAAGTGAAAGGAATTTTAATTTTATGCCAAATTATTAGAGAGTTTTCAAAGGTTCCCTAAAGTAGTCTTCAGGTGGGAGGTTATTGGGATGTGTAGTCCACTTAAATCTATGATTGAGACAATATTTTCAAATATTTCACTTTGTATTATAATAACTCAATCCCATCATCTTAAAATATTGATGCTAATTATCAAATATTTAGATTATATGATCATTTTAGTTTCAATTTCAAAAATTTATTTATTATTTATCATTGATTATTTTAATTAATTTCTAAAATTAATTTCAATGTAATCATGTATTTAGGATGCATAAAGATAATCACTAATTTTGTAAGAGTACTTACAACCTATTTTTTGGGAATGGATAGAATAATTCATGTGTCAGTAATTATTAATAAGTATCTTATTACCATTTGTGATATTCATAATACTTTACATTTTTTTCAAATAGTTTTATAAAAAGAGATCTCATCCCAACTTAGAATCATAGAAGATCGGGCTAGCTACTGGGGGCAGTCTTCCAATCATCGACTGTGACACCCAATATAAGAGAGCATAGATAAAGTCTTGTATAGGTTTTTGATGGCCTAAGGAGAGAACTCCCAATGTATTATGGCTTTAATTGAAGGATTGAACCATTGTGTAGGTAAGAATGGAGGACTCCTAGAGTGTGACCTCTATAATATATTTTCACGGTAATCGTAGTGAGTGGAATGATTGATATAGCATAAGCCTCCCTATTGAATCTTCAATGTTGGAAAATTTTTCCATGGGAACTATTAAAATTTTATATTTTCACCTTTGGAAATGAAAAATGATGTTTGTATTTATTTATTCTTCACATTTCTGTGGTTTTAATAAATGTTTAATGCCCGGTCAGAGTTTCTCGATCCGCATTCATCATCAAAATAATCACTTGTTCATTGAAGAGATATCAACTCCAAGAATTTTGATCACAATATTCATCATTATAATTAATTTAATCTCCATTTATTCTTTGAACGATATATATTGTCCTATGTGAAGACTAGAAACTATCATAGGAGCTCATACACAACTCTTTGCACCATTATAAATCCCTTATACCACCTTGAAGAAGCTCATCGACACTAATGAAGCCTTAATGTGGACTTTATTCACTATAAATTTCCATGAACATTTTGGATAATGGTATCCACTAACATTTTCAATATGGGAGATCAATGTTTTTATTTTTAATTATATAACCATCATTGAAGCTGAAAAGGATCTTGAGTTGCACTACTTCTGTGAAGACCAGAGGATTTTGTGAACCTCCATGGATATGAAAGTATATCTTAAATATGAATTTGGATAGAGTGGAGTGGGGATCATAACAACATGAAATTTTTTGTAGACCTTCATTCATAAAGAACAAGAATAAACATACCCCATCCATGACATAGAATTTTTAAAGCACGTACAAGTCACGTTGTGAAGGTTCAGTCAAGTGAGATTTAGAATAAAATATTTTTGATATATTTATATAATGATTATACGGTTTTACCATAGTGTTTTATACACAAATTTGAAAGTATATTTAGAAATAAATACTAAGTAAGAGGAATGTATAATTAACTATAAGTAAGAGGGGGAATATCTTTTTGAGGGAGATTATTCACTCAAGGAGTTCAATTGGAGGCTTTCTTCTACAAAGTAGCTTAGGATTTTTACTTTAATTCAAATGTTTCATAGTTTTAAAAAAAAATATCTTTATTATTTACCTATTCCTTTCTTCATTGAGTTCTCCAACACTCATGATGGTGAACAAAAATCCCAAGGTATCTCCTGAGGATGAAGCATCAAAACCAATTCTTCACGTGTCAATATTTTAAATGTTTCTTGTCTACTTAGAGTTATTATATGGATGATAAATAGTGGGTAATTGTGATATTGTGTCCCCATTGTGATAATATTAAGGTTATCTTCTTCTTATAAACTATTTTTACACCCTTTTATAGTAATCAAGGCACGTGATGGAGACTTGGTGATTTAGGGTTGAATATGTGTGATTTCAATATAGTAAGGTGAGTTAGGGAATTATCTTGATTGAGTATCCCTCTGACTTACTAACTATAGATGAGGTAGATGTGTAGCGTACTTGTTGATCATTGGCTGTAATATATATTCATAATTGTGATAGAAAAGGATGATCATGTATACGATGGAGCATGTTAATTAAGTAGGTATGTAACTAATAATGAGATGATGATGGTTCACAATGTATAATTCTCTTAGGATAATTTTCTTTATTTCTAAACTCATTCATTTTATTTATATTTTTTATTTTTCTGTTTCATTTATATTTTTCATTCCATAATCTGACCCCCATATTTTACTACTTTTATAAAATATAAGAATAAAAAATACAATAAGTTTCTAGGAGTAATGAGTGATTGATTGAAAAATATCTTCAAGAGAGATGAACATAGTCATCCATTGTGCTATATTAAGAAAATATAAATAATATTTTTTACTAACCCATGGTATTGTGTCAAAATTTGGAATCATATTTAGGGATCCAAGCCAGTATTTCACTTATTATCCTTTATCATTTTTTAAATTATTTCCTATATTTTCATAAAAAAAGTAAAAAATCATTTTATGATGTATTCTATTAGAACCTTATGGGTTTTTGTTGGATTTTTTGATAATATATGTGGAAGATAGACCAAAGTGATTTATTAAAAATAAATATTGTATTTGTCCAAAATGATGCTTAGTTTATTTATAACAAGGCGTGCTTGAAGGTTTTTGTTCTGTATTAATTGTATACACAAAGTGGTTTTTAGTGTTGGGTGAGTTAGTTTCAAATGGAAGAAGTTTGGATGTTATCCAGAAGTGTGAAGAAATTATATGGATCCTATATAGTCACAAGAAGGTTGTAAAATTGTTAAATGAATCTCAGAGAAAGGTATTGGTGGACCATTCTATGGTTAGTATAAAAAATATCAACCAAAGGAGTTCATATCATAGAGTTTGGTGTTTTTGCTTGGGGTTTATCCCAGTCCAAAATAGAGTAGATTAAAATTTTCATAGTGGTGGTTAAGGTATTTGGGGTTATGTAGGATGTTTATAACATAACTAATGAGAGAATTAAAAGTCTAAAAGTCCATAAGATATCAAAATGGGGAACACCACATTATAAAACTTATCATGGTGGTCTAGGAAAATCCCTTTGAGAAATAGGTAATGACATGACATGAGCATCACTTACATAAATATTACATCATTTTATATTAAAATTCAATACAAATTATTATAATTAATTTCCCATAATTGAAAATGTTTAGTGTCTTTGGAGACTAGATACATAATCAACTTATTTTATGAATGATCTTCAATATATCTCACACATTTCACCTCATGTAGTACACTTATTATAAATTATCTACTTAAAATATTTCTTCATAACCTCGAAAAAGGAAACATAAGAAAGGGTAATATAATATACTCAGAAAAGGGTAAACATGGGAGATATTAAAGAATCATCATAAGTGATCCTAAGATAATATTAATAGAATTACAGCATGATCCCAACTTATGAGATCATACCCAACAAGTCATAAACCATAAAAATGATACATTTCATAAGGATTTTTTATAATAATAGACATGAGTTATAAAATTTTGGAATAATCAATAATCAATTATGATCCATGAGAGAATATCATAAGAATAATACATAATTTTTTTGCATAAAATCTTGGCACAGACATAAGTGTAGAAAATAATTTCTTTGGTTAAGTATCACTACCAATACTGTCATAGAAGAAAAATTCCCATAATAGATTGGGAACACTTATCATTACCATAAACATAGAAATCATATGTCAAGGATACATTCTATGACATTTATAACATCATATACTTGATATAACTACTCATGTTCCTTATTAGGATTTTGTTAATCACTCATGTTCACTCTTGGGATTGAGTTAATCACTTATGTACCCTCTTGGGATTGGGATAAACACCAGTGTACCCTTATGGTCTTGGTCTAATCACGCATGTAACCTCTTGGGATTGGGTCAACCTCATATGTACCCTTTTGATATCATGAGATTTAAAACATTACCAAATACATTTTAGGGATATAACAGACCTACTCATTATATAATAATCCTTTATTCATATATATTCAATGAGAGAATATGAGTATTCGTCATTACTTTAAAGTTTATAGAGAACCTTTATGATTTTTTGTTTTAATAAATATTTTTTGAAAACTAATATTTTGTAAAATAATTTTTTTAAATATAGGTGAAAATTGGTGAATGTTTGAACCGAGACATAAAGGGGGGAAAAGTTTTTATCTTTGAGAAAGTCATTTTCCAAACTTAGGATTTTGGATCATGTAATAACAGACACATAAGATTTAAGGCAGATAGAAGATGGATGTTCTATAAATTTTTTGATCATACATATCATCGAAATTAGATCCATGATCATGAAGATCAATATTCATTTTACTCATCATTGGTTGGAAAGTCAGAAGTTGCGAAGAAAGGAAGTCTAAATGTTGCTAAAGAATTCGAATGAGTATAGTGATGACAGAAGTTAGAAATTTATTTAGTTACAAACCTAAAATCATTCAATGCATTTTTAGTCATGAAGTTATCATAAATCTTGAAAACACTCATGATAAAATATTTTTAAGAAATTGAGGAATCATAAATATTGTATTGGTTCAATAAATAAATACAATGTTTGCATCTGATCTAGAATTATTAGACCCATAATTTTTTAGAAATCCGAATGAGTTAGAGATGTTGAGGTTTTTAGATTTTCAAAGTTGCAAAGTGGATTTTCCATTGTAATGATAATTCCATTTTAATTGGAATTCCATCATTATGATGATTCCATTAGACTAACTCTGAGAAATATATTTAGACCTTAATGAGTAGAGAAAGATAGTCATATCATAATAAGCGGAGAATTATCATCAGATCATAATGAGAAGATGAAGATAGTCAGATCTTAATGTGTAGAGGAAAAGAATCAGATCATAATGAGTAGAGAAAGATAGTTAAATTGTAATGATTAGAGGAATAATGTCAGATCATAATGAGTAGAGGATGAAATTAAAATAGTAGTGAGAAGAGAAAATTACATCATAATGAAGATGATAAAATTACATCAGACTGAGGCTGAGGAAGTTACATCGGACTGAAGAAAAGTTAGTATGTTTGAGAAGACTGATTTCATAGAGATATTGAGATTGTTAAATTAAACAGATTTTGAGTTTAAATGCAAGTGATTTTTGGATATTTTAAATTTGGGTAAGTGGGAAAAGTTCTTAAGCTTCTACCTTTGATATTCTAATTCTCCTATAAATAGAATCATAGTACATTCATACTTTTTAAATTTTTCATGTGAGTATAAAATATAGAGTGCTATAGAATTTATGTTAAATTTATCATTTTGGACTAATACCTCATTATATGTTTGCACATAAGAATGTTTTTTTACTAGAATGAGTAAGATCATACTGATCATTTGAGCATAGTTTGAGTTATGAAGATTGAGAATGGGTTCATCGTATTGAGTCTATCAGAGTAAGTCAATCAGATTGAGTTCATCGAACTAAAGGCCATCAGACTCAGGGTTATTGGACCTAAGAAATTTTTTGAAGAATATTGAATAAAGTCTTCATACTTTTTTGTTTCAGTTTTTTGTAATGAAAATTAGTAATGTGGGGGGAGGTCTTATAATCATTCATATTGGGAGATATAAGGTGTCTAATGGAATTCAGCATAGTTTTTATTCACTTATTCAAATTAGTGAATTTCCATAGACCTATAAGAGTGGATATGGAAAATATGTATTTTTCACATTGAGGTCTAACATTGTAAATCTCATGTGATTTAATTTCTTTCCTTATTTTTCATGCTAGAGTATTTACCAACAGATGATAAGGTTATAAACTTTAACAGGTTGCATGGGTTAAGTTTTAAAAGTATTTAAACTTATAAAATGGGAACAACTAATTCAACCCACCCTTCTAAAAATTTATTCAATAATTTTTAACTTTAATTGGAATCAAAGGTAAGGTTTCTATCATGGATAATATCAATTCAATCGTTAGTAGAGTAATTCTTGCATTTATTGGAAAACAATTTGTGGATGGAAAAATAGAACGTTTCCTTATCACATATCTCTTAACCTATAAGTTTTTGATGCTGATATAATTGGGTTTCTACCTATTTATAAGGATACCTCGATGACTTTTTCTAATAAGAGAAATATCAAAGTTAATAGAAATTATATTCATGTTTTCTTATAAGAAAAAGATTATATGAATGTGATTGGTCTCAAAACTTCCAAGAGTATGTGGGGAAAGATGGAAAGTATTTTTTAAGGGAATATTAAAGTGAAGGAAGAAATACTATTAATTTAGTGTTGTAAGTATGAAGACATAATAATGAGATATGAAGAAACAATTTATGTATACTTCGCCATAGTAAATGAAATGTATTCCATCATCATAGGATTTAGGATTGTCCTAGAGTATTCTGTTATTGTGAAGAAACTTATGAGAAATTTTATAGACATGTTTGATTCTAATATTTTCTATTTAGAAGATAAGGATGATTTATCTCTTGATTAATTGCATAAATTTATTGTTTATTAAGTAATAAGAAAAGATACAATGTTAAAAAAGAATATGAAAGATGAAATGGATTTTGAATCTATGACAAAAATGAAAATTCAATATCTTGAAGATTTTGGTCCTTAAGAATCTGATGATAAAGAGGTTGATGAGATGAATAACAAAATAATGTCTCTTATATCTATGAACTATCAAATTATAAGATGAAATTATATAGTTAAACTTACCCTCAAATGTTTTGAGTGTGGTGGAATCAGGCACTTTGCTACAAAATGTCCCCAAAAAGAAATTTAGAGAATATGGAGATGATTATTATAAAAAAACTCAATGGAAGAAGTGGAAAAAAAGTTATAAAGAATAAAATTCATCGTTGAAACATAATAAGAAGTTCACTAGAGACAAAAGGATTATATTGAGTAAAAAAGTTGAATCGAACTCAACTTAAAACAATTATTAAAAAGATAAAAGTTTAGAAAAGGTTAGAACATTCATTGAAAAAGTTGAGATAATAGAATATTCCTCAAATAGTGAAGAAGAAGAAGGTTAAGAATCTTATATAGAGTATCATATTCGAACAAAACTTCTTACATTCCCTGAGAAAAAAATCTCTTAAGAAAGAAATCATAATGATGAAGAAAGACAATGGAAATTTTGCTGAAGGTGAATAATATGGTGTCAAGCAAGAATAAGAATACATCCAAGACATCTTAAGTTAAAAACTAAGAATTAAAAAATAGGGGAAGATGATTAAATAACTAGGTAAGAAGTTAGAATCTAAGAAAGAATAAGTTAACAAGTTTCAATCAAAACATATTGAGTCTGAAAGTAACTTGAAAAAGATTAATGAAAACTTCAACAAAGAATTTGAAGTTAAAGTTGATACTTATAAATTTTTTGAGAAAGCTCAAATCAAGAATCAGGTGAAGTCCTCTCCCTCTAAAAAAAATATTTCATCAAATCTTTCTAACATTTCATGTGATAAGAAAATTGATGGGAATGTTTGGATTGATAATAGATGTGAGAAACCTATCACATCTATAAAATTTAAAAACACTCTCAATGGGAAAGTTGGTCCACACCCAGAGTATGTTAAATCGAGAAGAATTTATCCACCTCAACAAATATTATTTAGATAAATATTTTACTTCAATAAAAACTCAAGATTTGATTTGTATTGTTGGTTTTGTATAATCTATGGTTATAGGTCTTATAATTATTTGCATAACTTTTCACTTTCAGGAAGAATGTTTGAACAAATGGAAATCAATGTTAGAAGAAGGGTGAGTAACATTCCTAACCCACATAATGTTAGAAAATAAAAATATCAAGATGTTAGAAACATTACAATAAAAAATCAATTTGAATGTTTGGAATAAGTTTGTGGAAAATGTGACCAGGTTATTCATCATGAAAAAATATGTATGAAACTCCTTCCATAACAAGTTTCTTATGGTAGAAAATAAAATAAGGTTGGAAAGAAAAAAGTTTTGGAATTTTTTTATATTGAGACTGCTTTAAAATCAAGTAAAAAGAAAAAACCATGCATACATGATAGTAGATTTTCCTCACATATGATAGGTTATATAGAAATATTGAAACATGTTTAAAGTCATGATAGAGGATTATTAACCTTTGGTAATGATAGTTCCTTAAAAATCATAGGAATCAGAATGACTGATACTGAAGAAAAAAAGTTGAAATCTAAGGAATTTTTATTTGTTGATGGTCTAAAACATAACTTACTTAGTGTAAGTCAATATTTTAATGATGGAAAAAATTAATTTTCAGAAAATAATATTATATCATTAGAAGTGTGAAAGATGAAAAATTTATCATAAAAGGATAAAGAACTAGTGGTAATATTTTTCAAATTGAAGAGTTTAGTAACTCCTGTTATATGAGTGCTAAAGATGAAAACAAATTTTGGCACTAAATAATTGGGAACATTGGGAAGAAAAACATAAACAAACTTTCTAAAGTTGATATTGCCCATTTTTTCTAGAATAGTAAAAAGAGATGAAGATGTTTGTGTTTCTTTTCAGAAAGTGAAGATGACTAGAAAAAATTATAAGATAGTTGAGATTCAGTCTACCAGACCTCTTGAAATTATTCGTTATAATTTATGTGGTCTGATGAGACATCAATAAACAAAAGGAGATTTATCATTTATCATTTTTATTGATTATTTAACTCAGATTATAAACACCATTTTTATGAAACACAATTTAGAGGTTGTGGAAATGTTCATTTTTTTCAAAAAAGAAGTTTAGAAAGTAATGGGGGTGTATATAAAGAAGTTGAGAATTGATAATGTTACCAAATTAACATTAAATAATTTTTAAACATTACTGAGAAATCATGGTATCAAACATAGTATAGTGATCCCTACACTGCACAACAAAATACAGTACTAGAAAGAAATGATAGAAGTTTGGTGGAAATGCGAAGAAGTATGTTAGCAGAATACAAGATTTCAAAGTTCTATTAGAGATAAGTTGTAAGTACTATTGTACATGTTCAAACTGTATCCTTGTTGAGATTGGAATCCATAATTACTTCTTATGAAATTTTTTATAACAAAAAAACCTTCATTGATGTACTTAAAAAATTTTGGAAGTCCATGTTTGTAATGACCCATCTTTCAACTAAGGTATGGATCATATTTTTTGTTTAAATTCCTTTAAATGGACCTAATAATGATTACTATTCAAGTAAAGGTTGTATCAAGTGCATATGAGGCTTTTTAGGATCCCAGATTCTTGAAATGGGAAGAAAATACTAGATCGAACGGCTAGGAAAAACAATGCAGCCCATACCACACGGTTTCTCTAAACTATGTGGTTACACACAGTGGAGACCTGGGGGCTATAATGTTATTCTAAAACCATATGACCTATGGTACATGACCATATGGGGATTCATATGTTTTTGGATAGTGGGTTTTACACGGTTTGTGCATGGTTAGATAAAATGTGCACCTAACCATGCGAGTTCCCTATTTGAAGCAGTGAATTGTTCATGGTTTGGCCAACCAAGTGTCCAAACTATGAACCCTTATTTTTAAGGGTGAAATTAAATTTTTCCCCTAATTAAATATTTTTACCTATTCTTCTTTCCTCTTTCATTTCTTCAGTGGATAAAATGGGTTTTATTCACCTGAAGCTTCCCAAAAAACTCAACTGAGGCATTGATGTAACTCCATCATCCAAAGTCCAAATTACAATCCATTGGAAGCATAAGATCCATCTCAGTAAGATCTATAATCCCCTTCCCTCCTATTTTATTTTATCCGTAGATCCATTATGCTATTTAGAAGAAAGTCTGTTTTCCATATTTTTATTTCATTGGACTGTTTCATCAATTTATTCAAACCTACTCCGAATATGAGGCTGATATTGAATGAGGATTCATCTACGACCTTGAGGTAGGTTGTCTCATCATTTTCCCAATGAGTTTTGTTGTTTCATAGATTTTTCATTATGCTGCATTCCAGTTTTTACTAATAATCCACTTTTAATTTACTTCTTTATAAAAAATTGATCAATGAACATATATTAACTCCCTTTGTTCTTTATTTAGTGGTTTAGATGATGTTTACCTCATTTATAGACACCCCTTGGGAGTGCCAAGTTGAATTACCCTTTGTAGTTAATTTTTCCAAATGACTAGAACTCCTATTTAGTTATTGTATTAGACTTTAAATGGAATTTATCTTAATATAATAATGTTAAATGGAGACCGAGTCGCCTATTAAGTTCTTGTTCCACCTATAATTGGAATTCCCCATGTAGGCTATTGCATTATTTGACCACGACACCTTCAAAATGTATCTTGGTCCTTATGAATTTAATTTCTATGTCTTAATAAATTAAATGGTTTGATTATATTGAAATAATTATATATGATGGATTCCTTCCTTTAAATGAGTAAGTTGGATTAAATGAACTAGATTCTAAAGGGTTTTATTTCCATGCCTATCACTTCATCCTTAATTAAATGTCTTCACTGAATTATAATGCCTTTTTTATATTGAGCCTAATGAAAAAATTCATGAGAGGCAATGCCTCCTTCCTATATTTATAAATATGATCATTCCTTCTTATGGATTGTTGTATGATAGTAATATATCTATTAAGAATTATAGTATCACATTCCCTTACATATAGTGTTGAGCATGACGTCTCACACTATTGACACTAGTCAGACATTCGGCTTGATGGGTCGTGTCCCTTGTTCGAGTGTTGACGTGATGGAACACTCACCGTCTCTAGTGATGGGTATGAAATCTCCAACTAATTATTAGAAATAGGTAATGTACCCTCATGCTTGAGTTTATAGACTCATTAGACTAGTTATGGATGTTTGAGTTATTCCCTAATCCATCCAGAAACTAGTATTCCATGTATATGGAAACTTATGTTTGTATGTACTTGGTCCATATAGATAGATGAAATATAAAACTATAATATATATATATATACTATTATATATATATATAGTTACTGATCAGGCATATATCTCAGCCCTGATCTAAATAAGGTAGAGTCTCCATATGTCCTTTTGGAACCTAAGTGGGATGTTATTTATTTATTCATCTTTATCGATTAATTACAATTACCTTTAAACAGTTTAGTTTTGAGCACTACATGGATTAATTCTAGACATAATTGGTGGTGGACTGAGGAGATTTTTATCTCACACCCTACTCAGGATACCTTTGGTACTTGAGAATACTATATGATTGTAGGTATGGATAAGGTAAATGTCTCTATTATAGGTTGTTGATATGAATTTCTTATAGATGGATCATAGGAGAAGAGGACTGAGCATTTGCTCGAGATTATAGTAGATCAATATTTTTTCATTTTTATACTTTTTTCTATCTTGTTTGTGTGTGATTATTCCCTATTCTCATTTTGTATATCAGCATTCTATGCATCCATGTATATGAAACTAACTAGTGGCTTTTGATTCTTATCCAGTTGTTCAGCTATTTTTTGCTTATGCACTTGGTTATTATATCTGTTGTATATTATTTGTCCATTTTTGATTATTATCTATTGTATCCATTGTGAAACTTTTATAAGAGGGTATAGTATCCCCCATCATGCCACATTTACACCCTCACTGCTAGCCAAAATCCTCTATCATACGGTGAGGCATGCTTGAGGCAATCTAACCCACCAGCTTGGGGAATGGTTTAAGTGGACACTGGGTCAGGATGTTGCAAAGTGTTATCAGAGGTTATTTTCCTTTTTCTTACTATTTTGGTATTATATAGGAGACTATGAGTTAATGGGATTTGGAATTGACCTTGTTCCTGGACATAGCTAACCCATGTATAAGAAAATCCCAAATTACCTAGGATGTGAAATTGTTATTATTGATTATTTCATTTATAGTTTATATAACTTTACCATTGGGTGAAACACTTATTTTATTATGATATTATTACTAATATTATTTAAATGGTGATTTATTTTACCTAGAACCAATGAAATGAGGGTGTTTCGTTAGTACATGCATCATATGAGGCACAATAGGTCTAATATGTCATCTATTTTTTCATGTCACGTTTATTTTTAGTATGAATTTTCCTATTTAATATTGATTGTGCAATTATTATGTATATAAATATATTGACATATCTTGTGGGAATTGGAAAACATAATTGACACTTAAAATGCCTACCTTAACCTAACAGTTTTTTCCTGAATAGGTTAAAGAAGACACCTTAAGTAGTCAATTATGGCTCGTCGAACCATGGATCGCTGGTTGCATGAGTGAAAACGTGTTATGGTGTGGTTTAAGTGGATGTAATATTTTGGTTCATAAGTAGTAAGGGCCCTTATAAATCAAAAATGGTAATCCACCTAACTCAATCATTTTAGGATATTTAAATACTTGAACAAGCACAATTTTAAAATGAAAATGACTTTTAAAGTGGAATTAGTTATCCTACACATGTGAAACATAGACTTAGACCCAAACACAGCCTTAGTAGTGGCTATTGGGGTATATCTTGTGTTCTTATATCCTTTTATGGTCTCTCTATATCACCATGTCTTGGATTTAGGAGTAGGAAAATGGGTATGATCATTTCTATAGGAAGGCTATACACCTATCTAGTTTTCTATCTGTAATATTTTTAATTTCTAAAATCTCTTCTATGGTGTGTATTTGTTATTATAGTATCATTACACAATAATTTCCTCGAGTGTCACTCTCTGAAGGCAGTGGAGACTATGCTCTTGAGGTGGTGGGCCTTGATTCGCTAGTGTTCCCTCCTGCGGTGCCACCTGTGGCATCTCTTCGTATACCATACATGGGAATTGATGCCCAGTTACAAGAGGGATTCCAATGTATGTTGTAGAATATGAAAGGTGTTTATTGAAATAACTAGAGTATGGTAGATTTGACTTATAAATTCAAGAAACGTCATCCTCTAACCTTTTCAGGGGTAGTGGACCACACACTACTGAATCATTGCTCAAAGTAATTCTTTCTATATTTGAGCATCTGGAGATGGCTCTAGATAGTTGGGTTAAACTTAATTCCTATATGATATATGGTTATACCAAGATATGGTGGGATATTATGACCCATAATTATTGGCATCATAATATGGTTTGGGTAGAATTTCAGATGATCTTTTACGAATACTTCTTTCCCCAAACTCGGAGGGGTGAAAAATCTAGAGAATTCATGAACCTACAACAGGGAAGTATGTATGTTATAGAATAATTTGATCATTTCAATGAGCTAAATATGTTACCTATTAATCTTGTGTGTGATGATCTTATGATCTCTAGGTGATTCAAGGATGGACTGGTATACACCATACAATCACAGGTCAATGTCTTTAGGTTGACTATCATTTCTGAAATCATCAACCAAACCCTTATCTCAAAGTAGAATCTAAGGGAAGTTGGTGGTTAGATTCAACAAGGTTCATCACCTAATGCTATTATTGGATCGTATATAGGACTCAAGAATATTTTTAGAGTTTCTCAAGAAGGTAGAAGTAGTTAGGCTCCTCATGTAGACAGTTTCTTGATATGTCACCATTGCGGAAAGTCGGGACAAACTAAACCTCAATGCTTGCATGATCTAGTGGAGTGAAGAGATTGAGACAGGATGTACCTTATCCGGAATTTTTAAAAAAAAATTACATCAGTTCCTAGAGATCAAGGATCTATAGCCACCCTGTGTTTAGAAGTAGGGCTAGTAGGATCACGATAAACAAGTAGTCGGAATACCACCAGCTGATCAGGCCGATGTGGCAGTCGAGATAGAGGTAGTTAGACTTATGATTCTCAATGTCAATAGAGAATGATTTATCCGGGAAGATAGGTAGTGACTCAAGGTCAAAATATAGTCTAGTTACATGTAGTTCAACCTATGCTAGAGGAGTAGACCACCAGACTGTCTACTGTATGAGGTACTATTCTAGTAGCCTCTACTTTATTGTATGCTTTATTTCACATAGGCATGTCTCACTCATTTATATCTGAGGTGATCATGGAGAGTTTATTAATTGATATTAAAAACTTATATGGAGTTATGATTCTTAATACCCCATTAGGTATCTGATCGAGGGGTGTTTTCCATTGTAAGGATTTTCCCCTTGATATTGGTGGGTACCTCTTCATTTGGAATCTCTTCTTCCCTGATATGATGTTCTTTGATGAGATCATTTAGATGGACTGGTGAGTTCCCTATCGATCCCATATATATATGTTTTTTTATCATCATATATTGATGTTTACATCACAAGAGGGTGTTATGCACATGAAAAAGCAAGAATGGGTTGTCAGTGAAACTAGAGCTGAAGCCGAGTAGCATAGGATGGGTAATGTGATAGCTCAGATTGCTAGTCTTTTCCTTGATTTCCAAGGGTTATGACCCACTATTTTCCCCATATAGTGAATCATTTTAGGTATGTATTACTTTAAGACTTATCAAGTCTACCTTTAGTGTGAGAGGTAGAATTCACCATTGATATTATATCAGGAGCAGCACTAATAATGATTCCTCCTTATAGGATGTAACCTATGGAGCTTCTATAACTCAAGAATTAATTGGAGGATCTTGAATAGAAAGGATTTATACACCCCAGCACTTCTATATGGGGTTCATCAGTCCTTTTTTCCAAGAAGTAAGATGGTACCCCCCAAGATTTTCATGGATAACCATCGATTGAACTAGCTCACAGTAAATAATCGGTATCCACTACCTAGAATAGACAACCTATTGGATCAGATATGAGGAGATAAAGTGTTTTCAAAGATATATTTGAGGTCGGGATATCATCAGGTGTGTGTCAGGACATTATACATACCTTTCATAACTTTTAAAATTATTAGTGGTCTATACGAGTACCTAGTCATGTCATTTGGACTTATGAACACACGTATCATTTTCATTACTCTTATGAATTGGGATTTCCACCCATATATGCATTCATTCATGGTAGTCTTTATTGATGACATTTTAGTGTATTCATGCTCCATACACAACCATGCCAACAATTTTTAGATCATATGGAATACACTAATAGAGAATCATCTCTATGCTATGATCAGTAAATGCCAATTTTGGATCGAAAAGGTCCACTTATTGGGTCACATTATCTCAGAGTTAAGAGTTTCAGTAGACCTAGAGAAAGTGTGATCTATAGTTTTCTAGAAGCATCCCAAGAACAAATTTAATATCCAAGGTTTCTTTAGTCTTGTTGGATATTATAGACACTTTATTTGGGATTTCTCACATCTTGTAGCGCCACTTATAGGCCTAAAAAAGAAAGGTGTAAAATTAATATGGTCAGAAGATTGTGAAGTAGCCTTTTAGGAGTTGAAGTACAGATTGACTTCAGCAATGATACTAATTCTTCCAAAACCAGATAAAAACTATATTGTATAATATGACACATTATGTATCAAGCTTGGAGATGTTTTGTTGAAGGATGAGTAGGTCATCGCGTATAGTTATTGTCAGTTGAGGCCTCATTAGTAAAATTACCTGATGTATGACATTGATCTAGCTACTGTATTTCATGCCTTATGTTGTTGGAGACACTATCAACTTGGAGATCATTTTTTCATTTATAGTGATCAGGGAAGCCTCAAGTACATCTTTAGTCAGTGGGATCTAATTCTCATGCAACGCAGGTGGGTTGAGTACCTAAAAACATTTGATTTTGATCTTGCTTACACACCAGGTAAGGGAAATGGTGTAGTAGATGCTCTGAGTCAAAAAGAGTCAAAATCAGGTAGTTCAGGAGGCCAATGGTGAATGAGATCTCATTGAATTATTCTCATATATGCACATTGAGGTTCAGGATGACCATGGAATGACTATCCACTTTGCCTTATTAGTGACCTCTACTCTTCTAGAATAGGTGAGGTTGAGACAACTATCTGATCCCAAAGGAATTGTCCTGAGGGAAATCATCTCAGATGATGATACATCTTCTGGTGGGATTGTTTATAGGGACAATACTTTATTATTCCATGGGCATGTATGGGTCCTAGAAAACATTGAAGAAGAGTTGATACAGGAATTCCATGCCTAAACATGGTAGGCTCACCCTGGTGTCTACAAAATGTATCAAGATCTATGGTTCCAGTATTTTTGGCCTTGTATGAAATGTGATATTATCGATTTCATCACTCATTATTCCACCTTTCAGGTGGAGAAGGTTGAATATCAGTGTCTGTTGGTCGGAGTGGATACTCAGGGGGGGTGAATTGAGTTCCAATTAAAATTTCTGTTAAAATATTGTCTATTAAAATCCCCCAATTTATAAAACAAGTTAAACTGTAGTGAATTTATACAGATTTTAAATGTTCAATTATCTTCTCAAAGATTGATCAGGTATCAGTTAATTTAACCACAAGATTAAACTAAATTTTTAAAATAACCTACTGATTTACAATAAGTGTAAACACTTGCTAATTTAACTATCAAAGTAACTTTAAAATGGTTTTTTATTTAAAAGTAACAGCAGAGGAATATAAAAATATATGTAGTATACTTTAAACTTAAACTAAAGATGAATAGAAGATATAACAAGAGGTTCAGTCTCAAGCCGAGACTTAGTCCTCTCAAATTTTTGTAAATTTGATCCACACCCTGGATCGGGGTTAACAACAGTTTACAAAACTGTCCAGTCCATGCAGGGACCTCTACCACAGTTCTTTGTGGGAAACAAAACAAAAACCAGGCCACACAAGGACCTCTTCCATAGTTGTCATGGGTAAAGAAAATTTAAGAGTTTTGGAGTGAGGATTTTGATATCCTCCAGTTCAGTGTAGGAGATAGTGTGTGTGTAAGATAAACAGAGTACACCCACTACTCGAAAGTAAATAAACAAATCAATTAGAGAGAACAAATAAGAGTTTAGTAAGCTCTAGTGATTAGAAATGCAGCTCCGGACTCGTTGGATTTAGTAGAAATGCTTCTGAGTCCTTCTCTGGTTTTTCTGTTGAAAAACAGAGTGACGTGGTTCAGCTTGTATTCCACCAGTGAGAATGATCTCTTGATTCGACGTGTGTTCTTCATTGGTGTTTTATTTCACTCATGAGAGTTCTTTTAAAGTCTTGCAATATTCTTCTTGCTCAGGATTTTTCTTCTCATTCAGCACAGTGCACTCGGGCATATGTAAGTTCTTCTTGTTGTATCGTCACACTTACGCACGTGTACTGCAGCTCAATCTTCCTTATATTCCACGAGTTCTGACAGTAGGAATGATTCCCTTTTCATAGGTATGAGATACGGTTTCCTGAAAAACCAACAACTATCATTAATTATCATTAATTGCATTAAAAACATCAAATATGACCATTAGCATTATTTAAATAATATTGACAAAAAGTTAAGAAACGGTGTCACAATGATTATGTAAGTTGTGTCTTCTTCACGGTATGTGATTCACGGTATGTGGTTCATGGTATGTGCTTCACGGTATGTGATTCATGGTGTATTCTTGTCACAGTGTCTAGATCACGGTGTCTGAATCACAGTTTGTCCTTCACGGTGTCTGGGTCACGGTGTGTCCTTCATGGTGTCTGGGTCACGGTGTGTCCTTCACGGTGTCTGGGTCACGGTGTGTCCTTCACGGTTTCTGTCTGACTGTGACTGTGTCTTGCACACAGTCTGTCTTACTGTGTCATCCATCATTGTGTCTCTATACTTAGACAAATATATGTATTTAGACTTAAACAGTAATACACATAATATGGATTAAGCTTAATCATTAGAGAGTAAGAGAAGTTGAAACATAAATATAGATTGGATAATATAAGTGATATTTGAGATCATGCAAAAGATTTTTAAATAATAATGAGATTAATTAACATCAATAAGATTTTCTATCATTAAAACATAATTAAAACATGATGTGTAGTTATTATTGAGATTGGAGAGCATTAACAAGATGTTCAATTAAGATTTAGATTAATTAACAGTAATAGGATTTGTGATCATTAAAACATGATTAATACATGAGGAGTCCAACAATCTCCCCCTTTTTGATGATCACAAATCATGTATAGTTAAAATATAAATGAAATGAAACATTAAAGAGACTAGAATATTAGAATAAAAAAATTAGAGAATAATAGATTCGATAATAACATATAGCATTATAGTACTGATTCTTTGACTTTTTCTCCCCCTTTTGGGATTATCAAAAAGTAGAGATAAATGGATTGAAACACTGCATTTGTCAGTAAGAAGTTTCAAAAGAAAACATATAGGGGAAATACAAATATTAAACAACAAAAGACATCCCATAAAAAAGAAAACAGTCCCTGGAGTCTTCAGGGATCGACCTTTTCCTTGCCTTTATTAGCAGCAGGAGTTGGGGCTGATGTAGAAGAAGGCATAGATGTGGTAGACAGAGAGGGTAAGGGTAGACCTTAAAAACGGATGAAGCCAAAGTAGGAGAAGTAGAAGATCTAGGCTGTGGTTGGTCAAGAATGACTGGCCGGATCTGAGAGAGTGCTTGGCTGACTAACATGGCAGTGGAGGCGAGGGCAGGGAGACCAGGTCTAAGGAGTACAGCAGCTGGAGCAACAATAGCAGTACTCAACACATGAAGATACGGCTTCAAAAGATTGATGAAATTAGTAATGATATCTCCACCATATTGCATAGCCTTTTCAAAATCATCCTTATTCTCCATGAATTTATCCAACAGTCTGGTGAACTCTATAAGATTCTGAACTTGAGCTTTAAAAGCTTGAGTTATAGGAGGGATTTTCAGGTTTTCCACAAAGATACTTAAAGAGATTTGTCATGTCACTTTTGGAGAAAATCCAGGTGAGCTAAAAATCTATTTTCTTAGTGATCTCCTATTGAGCATCATTGGCTATATTAGAATGGATCTGAACAAGATCAAGTGCTCTATCATTGTTCTTCATAACTTCAGCCAGAGGAGACAGATCTAAACTACTGAAAACATTCTGAATTTCTTCCTTGATTATGGATCAAAACATAGAAGCATCCAAAGAAGGTGTGAAGGTCTGATCAGAGGGAGAAGCATCCTTGACAGCTTCGGTTATAACATTGAGTTGTTTTAAAACTTTCTGCAGACATCCAGTGTACTCATCAGTGAGCTTATTCAGATTTTCTACAAGATCTATCATACGTTCCAGCATTTTTGTGTGTCTTGTTACAATCTTCTCATCAAAAGATAGTATATATGGATGCACTTGAGACACAATCTCTCTATCAAGGGTGGAATCATTTGGTTTAGGAGAAACAGCAACAGGTGCAGGTGTAGAAAAAGGAGCAGGCACAGGCTCTGATCTTGAAGACAGTTCTGATTGCCGGTTTTCCACCAAACCTT
Source organism: Viscum album (assembly GCA_963277665.1). Lineage (NCBI taxonomy): Eukaryota > Viridiplantae > Streptophyta > Magnoliopsida > Santalales > Viscaceae > Viscum > Viscum album. Next base: position 1,402,445,103 of record OY728129.1, read on the forward strand.
TAAAATTTGCAACATAAGCATTAAGAAACCTATTTTCAACCCCGACTTCTTTAATCTCACATATCATCCTTGGTTGAATGTGCAATATAATATTTTCCAGTAGAATTGAGGCATCTTCTTGACTTAACTGAGTCACAGGACGAGGTTGAGTGGATAAAATCTTCTCAACACCAGCCAAGATAGTTTCTCCAAAGACTTTCAAATCATCCTTAGTTAAGAAAGACTGTTTCTCGGGTAAGATTTCAGGTAAATGTAGTGGAGCAGGTTCTGGTGCAGATTCTGGTTGCAATTCAGAGTCATCTTCAGACTCAGATTCTGATTCATGTTGAGGCTGAGGCTCTGGTTCTAGTTCTGGTTCTGAATGAGCTACAGACTTAAATTAAAATAAATAATAAAGATATATACCAGTTGTAGTCACTTGGTCTGACTCACTCACATCATAAAAACTTGAAAATTCATACCGAGTGTACACAGAATATGTGACAGTAGGTTGAGATGCTTCAGCAGATCCAGCTTCTATAATCTCAGGGTTTTGAGGTTCCTCCCCCTCAAAATGTGCTTCCATTTTAGATTCTTGAGGCTCATGAATTGGGTCATGATCCACGAGATCATCTCTAATATCTTCAGAAAATTCTTGCCTTGCTAGCTAAAAGGAAATTTCCATCCTCTCTTCAGCAGAGGGTATGTAATCAGGAACCGATTGTTCTGCTGGTTGTGCTTCCAGACTTTCTTCTTTTTCAACAGGGAGATCCTCTTCAACAGGATCTGTCTCCACCATTTCTTGCTGCTCTAAATCAGGAAAAACCAATTTTCTTGCAACATTAGGATGAGTTTCTGGATTGACATCCTCACTAGAAGCAGGAGCTTCTTCTTATCTAAAACCAACAACAACTTCCTATCTTGAAGGCATTTCAAAAGGAACATCAGCAGGGACAGCAGTCTGTTCTCTTTCAATAGGAGCTGCTCCCATTGGAGGTATTTCAGCTTCTCTAAGTTGTGCATCATCTGCCACTTCCTCTTCTTCTTCAGCATCTGAGTATTCAGCCACTTCATCTGGTTCTAAACCAGGATCAGCTAGGTTCTTAGTTCTTCTTGGATAATCAACAGGATTAAACTTCTTATAAATCTGATCATTATCCTCAACCTACTTCTTCTTCTAGGGGTTCCAACTAATCTTCATCCTTCTGATGGAAGGCTTGGATAAGCATAATATAAAGTCCTATAACTTTTCTTCATTCAGTCCAACCATTCCTTTGGAAACTAGCATGGATGAAATCATCCTTGAGTAAAACAAGGAGGTGGATTTAGAAGTGACTTTAATCAGCTCACAGATATGGTTAATAACATACTTTCATAGGTTGATCTTATGTCTATTCTTCAATAGGTGAATCAGGAACACATCCTGATACTTCATCACAACAAAATCCCCTTTTCTTGGACTAATCAAATTCTGAACAAATTTGAACAGTAGTCTTGTCTCCCCATCTAATTCAGCAGCTATGGCCCTTCGCTTGGTGCCATTTCCAGTCAGGATTTCCAAAGCATTCTCCAGATCAAATATGTCAGTTGTTGGAGGAGGGTCTCTCTGGTAATCCTCACAAACTCTTTCATGTGGAATCCTTAGGCATGCAGCCCACAGCCTTGAAGAGAAAGAACACTTCTGACCATTGATCTAGCTGGTCACCATAAAGCTTTCTCTAAAATCAAAGGAAAACTTCACATATTGGTAGACTTGAGATACAAATCTCGGGTAAATCGGTCTATCTTTTCTAGAGAACCATTCCAACCATCCTTGTTCTCTTAAGATTTTCAGGATTAAAGACTTACTAGACAGCAGCCACTCAGGGCAAACCTCTTTTTCAGGAACTACGGTACTGTTAACAAGGTTTGGGTTCAGGGGTCCTTCAGGTGCTATCCTCGGTATCCTATTCCATTTCTTAGAGCAGCGCTTCTCAGATGAGGGTGAAGATGGATGCTTCATCCTAGGCATCCACTGAAGGTTCAGGCGAGAGAGGAGAAGGTTTTCAAGAATGAGAAGATTCAGGAGAGAGTTCGGGTAAGTAATCGAATGAAACCCTTAAGTTTTATCATTTGGGAATGTCAAACGTCATAAAAACAAAAACGTGGGAAATAAAATAGCAGTGAAATACAAATTACCATGATACGGGTTAAAATAAGAGTATAAATAATCTTCATGGTGAGACCGTGAGTAGGCATTACGGTGTGATGAAAAACAGTCATCACAGTGAGACAGTTGGTGGTCGTCACGGTGAGACAGTGACCATTCTGTGCAGTCGCGGTGAGATAGTGAGTGAATTGTTCTGTCACGGTGAGACAGTTAAGTGACAGACCATGAGTACAAGGTGTTAAACTATGATACCGTAAGCATGAAACAGTAATTGTGAAACAGTGACCATGAAACCGTAAAGTAAAATACAGTAAAGGATTTAAATATTAAGATCTGTAAGATATCTATTTATGATTAATCATACTAAGATCATGTATGATGTAGTCTAATCTTTCAGAATTTAATGGTTTAGTGAATATATCGGCAAGTTAATATTCAGTACCAATGAATTCCAAAGTGATATCACATTTTTGATAATGATCCCTCAAAAAGTGATGTCTTACATCAATATGTTTTGTCCTAGAATGTGAAACATGATTCTTAGAAATGTTAATAGCACTTTTGTTGTCACAATTTATTGGGACATGTCTGAATTGATATCCATGGTCTAGTAATGTTTGTTTCATCCACAAAATTTGTGCACAACAACTGCCAGCAGCTATGTATTCAGCTTCTAAAGTAGATAATGCAACAGAATTTTGGTTCTTACTACACCATGATACTAGTGACTTGACTAAAATGTGACATGTTCCAGAGGTGCTTTTTCTATCTAACTTACATCCAGCAAAATCAGCATCAGAATAACTAACTAGTTCAAATGATTGTCCTTTGGGATAGAATAGTCTTAAATTGGGGGTATGCTTCAGGTATTTGAAAATTCTTTTTACAACATTTAAATGTGACTCCTTAGGGTTTTCTTGAAAACTAGAACACATACACACACTAAACATAATATCAGGACGACTAGAAGTAAAGTAGAGTAGGCTTCCAATCATTCCTCTATAAGTGGTTTGATCAACAGATTTACCATCTTCATCAAGATCCAACTTACAGGTGGTAATCATGGGAGTGTCACTACTTTTTGTGCTATCCAATCCAAAATGTTTTAAAAGACCTCTAGTATATTTACTTTGAGTTAAAATAATTCCATCATCATTTTGAATGATTTGAAATCCAAGAAAGAATTTTAGTTCACCCATTAAACTCATTTCAAATACATTTTTCATCATTTTAGAAAAATAAATACATAGGGAATTTCTTGAAGATCCAAAAATAATATCATATACATAAATTTGTACAACTAAAACATCTTTATATATTCATTTTATAAAAAGAGTAGGATCAGCTATACCTTTTGTAAAACCTTTAGAAATTAGAAAAGTACTTAATCTGTCATACCAAGCTCTGGGGGCTTGTTTTAAACCATATAAAGCTTTTGATAATTTGAAAATATGATTTGGAAAATGAGGGTTTGAAAATCCAGGTGGTTGTTCAACAAAAACATCCTCAGCAATATATCCATTTAAGAATGCACTCTTGACATCCATTTGATATAGTTTGAAATTTAGATGTGCTGCATAAGCAAGTAAAATCCTAATGGCTTCTAATCTGGATACAGGAGAAAAAGTATCCTCATAGTCAATTCTTTCCTCTTGACTATAGCCTTGTGCAACTAATCTAGCCTTGTTTCTAATTATATTTCCATATTCATCTACTTTATTTCTAAACACCCATTTAGTGCCTATGGTAGAGGTGTCCTTAGGTCTTTGTACTAGTTTCCAAACTTTTTTTCTTTCAAACTGATTGAGTTCTTCTTGTATAGAAATTATCCAAAATTCATCATTAATAGCATCATCAATGTTTTTAGGTTCAAGCTGTGACAAGAAGGCTTGATGTTCAACCTGATTTCTAAGAGAAGCTCTAGTCTGTGTCCCTCTATTAAGATTACCAACAACAGCATCTAAAGGATGATTCTTTAGAATTATAGTTGATCTAGTAAAGGTAGGACTAGAAATTTCAGGTTCATCTATAGGTTCGAGTTCATTAGGAGAAGATTCTGGAATAAGTCTAGAACTTGTTGTGTTTATAGCAGGTTCTTTAGATTTTTCATTAAGGTCCAGAACACTCAAATCGTCTTCAATATTTTCAAGAGAGGTTTTAGGCTCATGTGGATCAGTTTCATCAAACTTGATGTGAACAGATTCTTCCACACATTTGGTTCTCTTGTTAAATACTCTATAGGCTTTTCTAGTTATAGAATAACCAAGAAAAAATCCTTCATCACTCTTAGAAGCAAACTTTTCCAGATTATCCTTTGTATTGAGAATAAATACTTTACAGCCAAAGACTCTAAAGTAACTAACTTTAGGTTTTCTATTGTTCCAAAGTTCATAAGGGGTCTTCTTGAGAACAGGTCTGACTAAGACTCTATTAATTATATAACAAGTTGTATTCACAGCTTCATCCCAAAATTAAATAGGCATGTCATATTCATTAATCATAGTTCTAGCAATTTCTTGTAGGGTAATATTTCTTCTTTCTACAACACCATTCTGTTGAGGTGTCCTAGGAGCAGAAAAGTTATGACTATAGCCATTGTGTGAGCAATAAGATTCAAAGTCTTAATTTTCAAACTCATGACCATAATCACTTCTTAGAGTTTTAATCTTTAGTCTACAAAGGTTTTCTACAGATTTGGAAGTATTTAACAAAATAAGAACAAGCTTCACTTTTGTGAGCTAAGAAGTATACCCAAGTATATCTAGAAAAGTCATATACTAAGACATAGACATAGTGCTTCCCATTTAAGCTAGAAACTCTAGATGGTCGAAAAAGATCCATGTGAACCAACTCGAGTGGTTGAGAAGTTGAAACTTATTTATTTGGTTTGAAATAGATTTTGTGTTGCTTTCCCTTTTGATAGGGATTACACACTTTGTCATTTGGAAACTCAAGTTTGGGTAAGTCTCTAACTAAGTTATTCCTAGTCAGTTTTCTAAGTGAGTGTATATTTCAGTGTCCTAATCTCATATGTCATAACCAAGACTCTTTATGAAAAGCATTCAAACAAGTAACATTTAATTTAGCTAAAGAATTCAGATCAACAGTATAAATATTCTCATTTCTCAAAGAAGAAAATACTAAAAAAAATAGAATTAAAAGCATTACAGGAATCATTTTCAAACTTGACATTAAAAACATCATCACACAATTGGTAAATACTTAACAGATTATATTTATGTCCATCAACAAATAAAACTTTAGAAATTACAACTAAATTAGTGTTACCAAATTTTCCTAGGCCGATGATCTTTCCTTTAGAATTATCACCAATGGTGACATAGCCTCCATCAACCTTTATTAAACTATTGAAGCATGAGTAATCCCCAAACATATGTCTTGAACATCCATTGTCCAAATACGATGTCTTCTTGTGGGAACTCTTCAAGCAGGTTTCCTACAAAACAGTTTTAGATAGAATATGATTTTGGTACCCAGATCTTCTTGGGTCCATACAGGTTAACAATCAATGATTTTGGTACCCAAATTTTTCTTATGGGTCTCATATAATTTATAGAATCAAAATATTTTGAGAGATAAACTCTATTTAATTTATAACTATGTGAATAACTAGTTGAAGCATATGAATTTCCAGAACAAGAACTAGCAGTATTCTGTCCAGATTTAGGAATAAATCTATTCTTAGTAATTTGTCTCTATCCAGGTTTGTAGCCAATTCTAGTAGTGTATTTAGGTGCCACTTGATTTCCTAGAATTTGAGATAGAGTGTTCTTTCCATTGGTTAACTTCTCTAAGTCCTTTATAAGTTGTTCATTTGACATTTTCAGTTCATTTTTTTCCTTTAACAGTTGAGCATTTTTCTCTTTTTCAATAGTAAGTTCAGTTTTAACAGTTGTAGTGAGAGAATATTGTTTTTTCAATGATTTATATTTATCCTTAAGTTCATTTCATGTCTCTTCCATCATATTAAAGTATTCAAATAATTCCTCACTAGTCATGTTTTTAGAATCCGAATCAGATTCAGTTCCAGAATAATAGGAATTTAAAGCAGGAGTATCTAAGGTTACCTTAGATGTGTTTGTCATGAAACACATGTTGGAATGTTTCTTTTTAGAATCAGACATTTCAGATTCACTTGTGCTGCCTTTAGAAGCACTCTAGGTAGTCTTCATAGCTTTCTTGTACTTATTATCCTTGTAATCGTATTTCTTGTTGAATTTTAGCTTTGGGAAGTCTACTTTAATGTGTCTTTTTCTTTTGCACTCGTAGAAAACAACTTCATCACTTTTATCTACCTTTTTTCAGTCCTTCTTCCAATGTCCCTTATTGTCATACTTTCCATTGTAATTTGATTTTCTGAAGAATTTATTCTTCCTATAAAATTTCTTAAACCTTCTGGCAATCTGAGCCATTTCAGCATCACTATCAGAGTCTGAACTTTAACTTTTTGAACTGTCAGTTTGTATTTGAGCTTTTTCTTTGTCCTTGTTCTTTGAAGCAGTAGTCTTGAAAGCCACTGATTTCCTTTTTGGTTCATCATCTTCCTCTTTATTCACCTTGAGTTCTTCCTCATACATCATAAGCTTACCAATCATCTCTTTGACAGGTAGATCTCTAATGTCACATGACTCTCTGATTGAAACAGATGTGCTTCTCCCTCGGTCTGGGAGACACCTCAATATCCTCATAATTTTTTCCTTTGCTGGAACAGCCTTTCCGAGTGAACTCACTGTATTGACTATCTCATTGAACCTGAGATACATATCAGAAATAGGTTCATTAGTCTTCATTATAAAATTGTCATATTTAATAGTATATGTATTCAATCTCATTTCATTAAAATTGGTTGTTCCCTCATGAGAAACACCCAAAGTATCCCAAATTTCATAAGCAGTTTTGCAAGAAGATATTCTGTTAAATTCCTTATCTCCTATTGCAAAATACAGAGCATTCATAGATTTACAATTATTATTTTAATCTACTTTAGTAGGTTCATCCCAAGTTGTTCTTTCAGTTTCTGGAATTTTATATTGAGATTCTATAGTAGTCCAGATATCAAAACCCATACTCTCTAAATGAATTTTCATTTTCAGTTTCCACTGGGCATAGTTTTTACCATTGAAGAAAGGTGGTCTATTGGTAGCATCACCCTCTAGTCTATTATCCATAACTAGATTTTAGAAAATAGTTTTAAAGAGATAAAATCTAGAACTAACAGAAATTTAATATCTTTAAAGATGCAACTAAAATCACAGTTGAAAACAGAGTATTTCAAATAAAACTTTAACAAAAACAACCTCTGATACCAAATGTTGGTCGGAGTGGATACTCAAGGGGGGGTGAATTGAGTTCCAATTAAAATTTTTGTTAAAATATTGTCTATTAAAATCCCCCAATTTATAAAACAAGTTAAACTGTAGTGAATTATACAGATTGTAATTGTTCACTTAGCTTCTCAAAGATTGATTAGGTATCTATTAATTTAACCACAAGATTAAACTAACTTTTGAAACTAACCTACTGATTTACAATAAGTGTAAACACTTTCTAATTTAACTATCAAAGTAACTTTAAAATGGTTTTGTATTTTAAAGTAATAGCAGTAGGATATAAAATATATATGTAGTATACTTTAAACTTAAACTAAAGATGCACAACAGATATAACAAGAGGTTCAGTCTCAAGCTGAGACTTAAACCTCGCAAATTTATGTAAATTTGATTCACACCCTGGATCGGGGTTAACAACAGTTTACAAAACTGTCCAGGCCATGCAGGGACCTCTACCACAGTTCTTCATGGGAAGCAAAACAACGACCAGGCCACACAAGGACCTCTTACGCAGTTGTTGTGGGTAATCAAGAGTTAAGAGTTTTAGAGTGAGGATTTTGATATCCTCCAGTTCAGTGTAGGAGACAGTGTGTGTGTAAGATATACAGATTACACCACACTGCTCGAAAGTAAATAAAAAAATCACTTAGAGAGAACAGATAAGAGTTTAGTAAGCTCTAGTGATTAGCAATGCAACTCTGGACTCGTTGAATTCAGCAGAAATGCTTCTGAGTCCTTCTCTAGTTTTTCTGTTGAAAAAAAGAGTGTCGTGGTTCAGCTTGTATTTCACCAGTGAGAATGCTCTCTTGATTCTTCATGTGTTCTTAAGTGGTGTTGGATTCCACTCATGAGAGTTCTTTGAAAGTCTTGCAATCTCCTTCTTGCTTAGGATTGTTCTTCTCATTCAGCACAGTGCACTCGAGCGTATGTAAGTTCTTCTTATTGTATCGTCACACTTGTGCACGTGTACTTCAGCTCAATCTTCCTTATATTCCACGAGTTCTAGCAGTAGGAATGATTCCCTTTTCATCGGTACGAGATACGGTTTCCTGAAATACCAACAACTATCATTAATTATCATTAATTACATTAAAAACATCAAATATGACCATTAGCATTATTTAAATAATATTGACAAACAGTTAAGAAATGGTGTCACAGTGATTATGTAAGATGTGTCTTCTTCACGATATGTGCTTCAAGGTATGTGGTTCACTGTATGTGCTTCACGGTATGTGCTTCATGGTGTCTTCATGTCACGGTGTCTAGCTCACGGTGTCTGAATCACAGTTTTTCCTTCACGGTGTATGGGTCACGGTGTCTGGGTCACGGTCTGTCCTTCACGGTGTCTGGGTCACGGTGTGTCCTTCGCGGTGTCTGTCTGACTGTGATTGTGTCTTGCACACAGTTTGTCTTATTGTGTCAGCCATCACAGTGTCTCTATACTTAGACAAATATCTGTATTTAGACTTAAACAGTAATATGCAGAATATGGATTAAGCTTAATCATTAGAGAGTAAGAGAAGTTGAAACATAAATATATATTGGATAATATAAGTGAGATTTGAGATCAGGCAAAAGATTTTTAAATAATAATGAGATTAATTAACATCAATAAGATTTTCTATCATTAAAACATAATTAAAACATGATGTGTAGTTATTATTGAGATTCGAGAGCATTAACAAGATGTTCAATTAAGATTTAGATTAATTAACAGTAATAGGATTTGTGATCATTAAAACATGATTAATACATGAGGAGTCCAACAGTGTCCAATAGGGATTTTGTAGCCATTTTCAATTCCTGAGTGGAAATGGGATGATGTTTCGATGGAATTCATGAATGGTCTACCCAGATCACCTTAGAAAATGATATAGTGTGGGGTTTTTTTATCATTTGATAAAGGTCAAACACTTCTTACCTATTCGAGATACCTTCTCAGCAGATGATCTATGAAGGTTGTACATCAAGTAGGTTGTATATCTTCATGGATCTCCTCATTCTATCATTTATGACATAGACGCTTTCTTTACATCGCGGTTCTAGAAGGGGTTACAAAATTACTTGGGTACACAGGTGCTTCTAAGCATGTCCTATCACCTATAGACTGTTGGATAGATAGAGAGTATGATCTTGGTGCTAGAGGACATGCTTCGTGCATCTGTCCATGACTTTGGGTTTTTCTAGGAGAAACATATTCCCCTTATTTATTATGATAATATCTTTCATGATACCATCAAGATGGATCCTTATAAAGCCTTGTATGGTATGTATTTCTGCTCACCTCTATGCTAGCTAGAGGTATGGGAGGTAGGCACTACGGGAAAAATCAGTATTTGCGACGGGTTTTCGTCTCCCGTCGCAAATAGTTTGGCACGACTTGGGCGCCAAACCGCACGACATGCGCACCAAACCGCGCAAGAGTATTTGCGACGGTACCCATCGCAAATACCCGGCGGCGGTTAATAGATTTTTGCGACAGGATGTCATCCCATCACAAAAAGAGTGTCGGCAGGAACTATTTGCGACGGGGCCCATCGCAAATACCCTTTTAACCGCCGACTGTAATTAATGCGTGCGAGAGTATTTGCAAAGGCGCCCGTCGCAAATGTCGTCCCGTCGCAAAAAGAGTGTCGGCAGAAACTATTTGCGATGGGGCCCATCGAAAATACGTTTTTAACCGCCGACTGTAATTAATGCACGTGTAGGTATTTGCGATGGGCCCTGTCGCAAATACCTCCATTTGGGACGGGTTTACCATCGCAAATAACCCCGTCGCAACTAATCTAACCTATATATACCCTCATCCGTTTTTTTCCCAAATCACTCAGATCTTCCTCTTTCTGTCTTTTCATTCTTCAGTTTCAAGGAAAAAAATTCTTTGAGTTGAATTTTTTTATATGAGAGCAATTGGAGGGTGCCAATATCTTCAGAATATCAAAGTTTAAGATATTTATATTTTATTTTTTTATATATTTATTTTAATTTTTTATATTTATTTTATTTTTTTATGTTAATTTTAATTGTTGTTTATTAGTTGTAATTAAATTAGATTTCAATTGATTTTTATTTATATTTAATTTTAGTAAGAAATTGATATTGTTAGTGATAATTATAAATAATTAGTGTTAATTTTCAATAATTAGATATAATTAGTAATAATTAGTAATAATTAGTAATAATTAGATATAATTAGTAATAAATAGATATAATTAGTAATAAATAGATATAATTAGTAATAAATAGATATAATTAGTAATAAATAGATATAATTAGTAATAATTAGATATAATTAATAATAATTAAATATAATTAGTAATAATTAGATATAATTACTAATAATTAGATATAATTAGTAATAAATAGATATAATTAGTAATAATTAGATATAATTAGTAATAAATAGATATAATTAGTAATAATTGGATATAATTAGTAATAATTAGATATAATTAGTAATAATTACTAATAATTAGATATAATTGGTAATATTAGATATAATTGGTAATATAATCAATAATTAGTAAAAATTAGATATAATTAGTAATAATTAGTAATAATTAGATATAATTGGTAATAATTAGTAATAATTGGTAATAGTATCAATAATTAGATATAATTAGCAATAATTAGATATAATTAGTAATAATTGGTAATAATTTGCAATAATTAGGAATAATTTGCAATAATTAGGAATAATTTGCAATAATTAGGAATAATTTAGAATAATTAAGAATAATTAGCAATATTTAGCAATATTTAGGAATAATTAGCAAAAATTAGGAATCATTAGCAATAATTAGCAATAATTAGGAATAATTAGCAATAATTAGCAATAATAAAGAATAATTGGCAATAATTAGCAATCATTAGCAATAATTAGCAATAATTAGTAATAGTTAGGAATAATTAGATATAATTGGGAATAATTAGATATAATTAGGAATAATTACATATAATTAGGAATAATTATATATAATTAGATATAATTAGATATAATTAGTTATAATTAGATATAATTAGTAATAATTAGATATAATTAGTAATAATTAGATATAATTAGTAATAATTAGATATAATTAGTAATAATTAGATATAATTAGTAATAATTAGATATAATTAGATATAATTAGTAATAATTAGATATAATTAGTAATAATTAGATATAATTAGTAATAATTAGATATAATTAGTAATAATTAGATATAATTAGATATAATTAGTAATAATTAGATATAATAAGATATAATTAGATATAATTAGTAATAAATAGATATAATTAGTAATAATTAGATATAATTAGTAATAATTAGATATAATTAGTAATAATTAGATATAATTAGTAATAATTAGATATAATTAGTAATAATTAGATATAATTAGATACAATTAGTAATAATTAGATATAATTAGATATAATTTGTAATAATTCATAATAATTAGTAATAATTAGTAATAATTGGTAATAATTGGTAATAATTCGTAATAATTTTTAATAATTAGTAATAATTAGTAATAATTAGTAATAAATGGTAATAATTAGTAATAACTGGTAATAATTAGTAATAATTGGTAATAATTTGTAATAATTGGTAATAATAAGTAATAATTTGTAATAATTAGTAATAATTAGTAATAATTTGTAATAAAAAAAATTATATTATCAATATTTATGAAAAAACAATATTAATATTATTAAAATAATAAAAACTTTATAAAATATTAAAATTATCAATATTCGCAACAGGCTTTGCTCTATTCTTAACATGTTCAAATCTCAATGGGTCGCCAATTGTCAGGTCATGCGCAATAAAAAGTTTGTGTCAGTCATGTCCAATGTAAACTCTATAATTGTCCTTACATAGTTGATCACCTCGCAAGTAGTGTTGCAATAGGACAACCCAAGTCATGCCCTTCTCATTTATAAGAATTATCTCACATGACCCTTTACATAGAGCATTCTTCCTTGAAAATTTAAGGGAAAGATACTAATATCCCCTCAAATTTTTAAGGAAGAATGATCTATGTAAAGGGATATGTGAGATGATTCTTAGAAATGAGAACGACATTACTTTGGTCGTCCTATTGCAACACTACTTGCGAGGTGATCAACCATGCAAGTACAATTATAGAGTTTATATTGGACATGGCTGACACAAATTTTTATTGCGCATTACCTGACAATTGGCGGCCCTTTGGGATTTGAACATGTTAAGAATAGAGAAAAGTCTGTTGCGAATATTGATAATTTTAATATTTTATAAATTTTTAAATATTTTAATAATATTAATATTGTTTTTTCATAAATATTGATAATATACTTTTTTTATTAGTAATAATTAGTAAACGAAAGCTGTTTGGATAATGAAGGGAAATTTTGTAATTATCTCCACAATGATGATTACCAAATTTCTGTTCATTATTCAAGTAGTTTTTATTTAGCTAAGTATTGCTAAGTATTGCTAAATTAGTAATAAATTGTAATAATTAGTAATAATTAGTAATAAATTGTAATAATTAGTAATAAATTGTAGTAATTAGTAATAATTAGTAATAATTAGTAAGAATTTGTAATAATCAGATATAATGAGTAATAATTAGTAATAATTAGTAATAATTAGTAATAATTAGTAATAATTAGTAATAATTTGTAATAATTTGTAATAATTAGTAATAATTAGTAATAATTTGGAATAATTAGAAATAATCAGCAATAATTAGCAATAATTAGCAATAATTAGCAATAATTAGCAATAATTAGCAATAATTAGTAATAATTAGTAATAATTAGTAATAATTAGTAATAATTAGATATAATTAGATATAATTAGTAACAATTAGATATAATTAGATATAATTAGATATAATTAATAATAATTAGTAATAATTAGTACTAATAAGATATAATTAGATATAATTAGAAATAATTAGATATAATTAGTAATAATTAGATATAATTAGTAATAACTAGACATAATTAGTAATAATTAGATATAATTTGTAATAATTAGATATAATTTGTAATAATTAGATATAATTAGTAATAATTAGATATAATTAGTAATAATTAGATATAATTAGTAATAATTAGATATAATTAGTAATAATTAGATATAATTAGTAATAATTAGTAATAATTAGTAATAATTTGAAATAATTAGTAATAATTAGATATAATTAGTAATAATTAGATATAATTAGTAATAATTAGAAATAATTAGTAATAATTAGTAATAATTAGTAATAATTAGTTATAATTATTAATAATTAGATATAATTAGTAATAATTAGATATAATTTGTAATAATTAGATATAATTAGTAATAATTTGTTATAATTAGTAATAATTAGTTATAATTATGCATAATTAGATATAATTAGTAATAATTAGTTAGTAATAATTAGTAATAATTAGTAATAATTAGTAATAATTAGTAATAATTAGTAATAATTAGTAATAATTAGTAATAAAAAAATTATAATATCAATATTTATGAAAAAACAATATTAATATTATTAAAATAATAAAAAATTATAAAATATTAAAATTATCAATATTCGCAATAGGCTTTGCTCTATTCTTAACATGTTCAAATCTCAAAGGGTCTCCAATTGTCAGGTCATGCACAATAAAAAGTTTGTGTCAGCCATGTCCAATTTAAATTCTATAATTGTCCCTGCATGGTTGATCACCTCGCAAGTAGTGTTGCAATAGGACAACCCAAGTCATTCCCTTCTCATCTATAAGAATTATCTCACATGACCCTTTACATAGACCATTTTTCTTTGAAAATTTAAGGGAAAGATACTGATATCCCCTCAAATGTTTATGGAAGAATGATCTATGTAAAGGGAGTGAGATGATTCTTAGAGATGAGAACGACAATACTTTGGTCATCCTATTGCAACACTACTTGCGAGGTGATCAACCATGCAAGTACAATTATAGAGTTTACATTAGACATGGCTGACAAAAACTGTTTATTGCGCATGACCTGACAATTGGCGATCCTTTAAGATTTGAACATGTTAAGAATAGAGTAAAGTCTGTTGCGAATATTGATATTTTTAATGTTTATAAATTTTTTATTGTTTTAATAATATTAATATTTTTTTTCATAAATATTTATAATATAATTTTTTTTATTAGTAATAATTAGTAAACGAAAACTGCTTGGATAATTAAGGGAAAATTTGTAATCATCTCCACAACGATGATTACCAAATTTCCTTTCATTATTCAAGCAGTTTTCATTTTTCTAAGTGTTGCTAAGTATTGCTAAATTAGCAATAAATTGTAATAAATTGTAATAATTAGTAATAATTAGTAATAAATTGTAATAATTAGTAATAAATTGTAATAATTAGTAATAATTAGTAATAAATTGTAATAATTTGTAATAATTTGTAATAATTTGTAATAATTAGTAATAATTAGTAATAATTAGTAATAATTATTTATAATTAGGAATAATTAGCAATAATTAAGAATAATTATGAATAATTAGGGATAATTAGTAATAATTAGATATAATTAGTAATAATTAGTAATAATTAGTAATAATTAAGAATCATTAGCAATCATTAGCAATAATTAGTGTGAGAAAGATGCAATTAAATGAGCCGTTAGATAAAAGAGTAGTTTTCAATCCACAAGAAATTGTGTTTCCCTTAATTAATGGCAATTATTAAGTAGTTGTAATTATTTATCTTCTTTTTTCAGATAGTGTTTTTATAAATTCAAATTATTCAAAAAACAGTGATGATTTTATATTTTATGTAGAAAAATATGGAACAAGGAAGTCGACATCAGTCATTATTAGATGATCGCGCTTGGATAAATCAGCACAGAATTCCAAATGGTTCTGGTTTATATCTGGTATATATTGAGGGTGTTGAATCTTTTTTAGAATTTGCATCATCAAAACTAGAATATGTTTCAGAAGGAACAATTAAGTGTCCTTGTAAAAAAATGTGCTCTGAGAACGTTTGACACATTTGACAAGGTTGGGGGACATCTCTTGTGGTTTGGTTTTCAACCAGATTATGTTTTTTTGTATCAACACGGTGAATGCAGTTCTAGAGAAGATCCTAATAACTTGATTCCAGATCCATCAGGGTTTCAAAATTTAGTACATGATGTTGCAGGTCCATCTGTGCAACAAACTGAAACTCACGATGATATTGATTTAACTCCTGAGTTGGCACCATCCTAATTTTATGAGTTGTTGAGGTCTGATAAGGATACATTATATCATGTTTGCAAGATAAGAAAATTAGAAGTGATTGAAAAATTTATGGCTATTCAATCAGATAATGCAATGTCAAAAAACTGTTTTGATCCGATATTTTCTTTGGTTAAAACACTGTTACTTGAAGGAAATGTGTTGCCTGTAAATTACTATGAGTGCAAGAGGTGGATTCATAATTAGGGCCCTAGTTATTGGAATATTCATGCATTTCCAAATGATTGCATCTTATATTCTGGAAAAAATGATTCATTGGATAGTTGACCCACATGTGGACAATCGAGGTATAAAGAAGCTCAACCAGGGAAGTCTAGATTGATTCTAGTAAAATAGTTGAGATATTTCCCCCTTACACCCAGGTTGCAGTGTTTATTTATGTCTCAGAACACAGTGTCAATGATGTCATGGCACAAAACCTAGATTTCAACTGATAAAAGCTTGAATCGTCCATCTGATGGTGATTCATGGAATCATTTTGACCGTCTGCATCCGTCTTTTGTTATAGAAGACCGAAACGTGTGATTGGGTCTTTCTACTGATGGTTTCTATCCGTTTAGTTCTTATAGTAGTCAGTATTCATGTTTGTCTGTCTTTATAACTCCGTACAATTTACCTCCATGGATGTTGATAAAGGAGCCTTAGATCTTTTTGACTCTATTAATCCCAGGACATCCGAAAAATAATATTGATGTTTATCTGAAACCATTTATTGATTAGTTAAATGCATTGTGGAATGATGGTGTTAATACATATGATGTTGCTGCGAAACAAAATTTCATATTAAAAGTTTTATTGATGTGGACGATTAGTGAATTTCCGACATATGGCATGTTATCTGGATGGAGTACACATGGTCCGAAATCATGTCCTTACTGTATGAAAGAAAACAAATCCTTTATGCTCATCAATGGAAAAAAACTTGCTATTTTGATTGTCACCATAGATTTCTTCCAACCGATCATCCTTTTTGGAGGAACAAATCTCATTTTAGAAAAGGTAAAATTTAAAGGGATGAACCTCTAAAGATGATCTCAGGTACAGAGTTAAAATCAGTTGTACCCCCATCACATTTGGACCAACAGTAAACCAACATAAAATTCATGGCTTTGGGAAAGAACATAATTGGATAAAACGGAGAATTTTTCAGGATCTTCCGTATTGGTCTGATTTGTTGGTCCGCCACATGTTGGATGTTATGCATATTGAGAGAAACTGTTTTGATAATTTATTTCATACAGTTTTGGATACACCAGGTAAGACCAAAGATACTGTAAAGGCACGATTAGATCTTGCCCAAATTTATAGACGACCAGAACTTGAACTATTTGAAAATGTCAGATCATAGAGGTTAATGAAGCCAAAATCTGCTTATACACTGTCCAAAGAAAGTCACTTATTATTTTGTCAGTGGATTTCAGATTTGAGACTTCCAGATGGCTATGCTTCCAATTTCGGTAGATGTGTTAAGAATAGTTATATTACTAGATTAAAAAGTCATGATTGTCATGTTATAATGGAAAAACTTATTCCGATTGGATTCAGAGGTTTGTTGAATTCTATGATTTGGGATTCGATAACAGACATATCATATTTTTTTTGATACATTTGTGCAATGACAACAGACTACGATGCGCTAAGAAAATTGGAAGAAGATGTTGCAGTAATTATATGTAAACTGAAAAAAAAATCTTCCTGCCGAATTTCTTTGACTCAATGGAACATCTGATATTACATTTTCTACATGAATATAAATGTGGTGGTCCAGTATAGTTTCGATGGATGTACCCATTCGAGAGATGCATGTAGAAATTGAAGAAAAATGTACATAACAAAGCATCAGTTGAAGGGTCAATTGCTAAAGCTTATTTGCAAGAGGAAATTTCTTTTTTTTGCTCTCAGTATTTTGAATCTCAATATCCCTCAAAACACAATCGCATGGGACAAAACGAGGGGAATGTTAATGACGAAATGGAAAATCAATTAACAGTTTTTAATCATCCAAATCTTGGTTTCGGTGGAGTTCATGAACGATGGCTTTCAGATGATGAACATCACAGATCTCATACATACGTTCTGATCAACTGTGAAGAAATGACATCATTTGTCCTGTGATTGCTTCAATCACTTATTCTATAATTTAAGTTATAGTATTTAACCTTATTTTATTTGTAGGTTATATGATAATCATATCAAGAAACAACTTCCACAAATTACTACAGCTTCTCTTGAAGAACGCAGACAAAAAAAAATCTAAATGGTTTCCAAAACTGGTAACATAAATTATTGATGGTTTAATATCAATTACGTTTATTATTTATTATATTGATAATTGTTTTACAAATTTTCAGGTGTCTCAATATGCTGATAAAATTGATAAGAGACTTTGTATATTGAGTAACCCACTATCAAAAATGGTTAAATCGTATAATGCATATGTAGTGAATGGTTTTTGATTTCATACACATGCATACGGGGAATCAAAACAAACAATGAACAATGGAGTTTTCTTGAGAGGATCACATCACAGAGAAACTGAAGTTGACTTTTATGGCATTTTGGATGAAATTATTGATCTGGGTTATCTAGGACAGAATTACATAACAATGTTTAAATGTCGGTGGTTGGATACTGAGAGAGGCTTTCATATTCATCTAACTCATGGAATCGTTGATATTAAATATAAAAGTCTTCTTGCAGTAAATGAACCATTTTTACTAGCTCAACAGGCACATCAAATTTATTATGAAAAGTACTGTGCTACTTCAAGAGACTTGAGAGATTGGTGGATTATAATAAAAATGAAATATCAGGAAAATTAGTTTACTCAAACTGAATGTGGTTCCGCTGTAGTGGAAAGAATTGAAATTTTTCAAGAGACTTCTCAAAATCTATTTGATTCACAAAGAGATGTTAATATCGATGATGACACACCACAATTAAGGATTGATGATGATAAAGATGTTAATGATGTTAAAAATTAATTTGAAATGACAAGAGATGCTGAAACTGAAAATCATATGGATATTGATGATGCTAAGGAGGAAGATGAAGACATTGACATTGACATCTATGGAGAAGAGGATGAAGATGTACCTTGACACAGTTAAATGCTGGTTATAATGATAACTAATATATATGTATATATAATAGTTATTTTCAACTATCTGCTAACAACAATAATTTTGTGTTTTAGATGGACTCTGATCTATTGGGTGAGTTAGAGGAGGCTGAGCTACCTTTGGATGATGGGGATGTGGGATCATCTGACCCTCATCCTAATGGTGGTTCAGGAGGTATACGGAGGGAGCATGGTCTTGCGCGACTGATGATTCCAGACCCTATCCCCGAGCGACGTCCACATCTTGGTTTCGATCCACGCACATGGAGGTATAGTAACCTGTATATTTTAGTTATATTTCATTAATTTATTTATATATACACTAATTGTTTGACAATTTATTACTTTTTCACAGTTTTGTGCATGTATCTATTGGACAGGGGAGTGCTATATTGCGCAATTATTTTTTCATCCATGGATAACATGGGAACAAATTTCCATTGATGTGCGATGCGACATGTTCCATCATTGGCTGGTACATAAATAAATAATATTTATTTTGAAATTTATTTTATTAACAACTTGATATTATAAATTATTTGTAGGGTTTATAGTATCCTATCAATGATAGCATGCGCGACACTATCCACACGGCGTGACAAGTTTCTATGTGTGATAGTTTTCGTTAGTTTTTGCACAATTTGAGAAGGACAGCTATTAAGAAAGCAGGAGTAACATAATTTGATGAGTCGTATAGAGCCCATCGACCATATTACATTTCATCTCACGTTTGGGATGGATTATGTTTACACTGGTTGGGTGGTGGATTTCAGAGGAGATATTCAGTGGAACGACAGAACCTGGGGAGACCGAAGGTGATGCATCGAGCTGGAAGCCGTACATTCAGTTCGCATAGAGATCATCTTGTAAGTATATTTTTTAAATATTTATATAACTTTAAATATAAATAGTTTATTTTATATTTTTGTAGGCATTCAAGAATCCCGATATTATGGAGTTCGACATTTATTGGAGGAAGTACAGTGATCCAGCCACTAGAGAGATTAGAGGTGATCGCCAGCGACAGATTGTGGTTAGTATTATTTTTTTAATTTGACAATTAACTACATATAATATTTTCATAATTTTAATTTTAAATTGTAATTGAAGGAGTCATATGAGGCTGCGACCTCTCAGACACAGGCTGAGGGTCAGGATGAGACGACTGAGTAGACCAGTGCGCACCATTTCGATGAGGCAGCATGGATCTAGGCAACTCAGTATGGATTTGAGAAGGGAAGAGTTGTTGGTATCAGCTCTCATTTGACTCCTGGTACTTATTATGGTACTGCAGTGAATTCAGCATCCAGCTCGAGAAGATCTCATGGAGAGGCATCATCTTCTGGCTCACAGTATCAGGAGTAGTTGCGAGCTCAGGCTGAGCTTATAGAGACTTTGCAGAAGCAGCATGAAGAGATGTGTCGGTGGCAGCAGCAAAAGGAGTAGCATCACGAGGAGGAGATGCATCGATGGAAGCAGCAGCATCATGAGCAGATGGAGTACATGCGTCGTCTGACTCGTAGTATAGGGATATAGTTTCCTCTACCAGCTCCTTCAGCTCCTCCACCTCCTCCAGAAGACGACCCCCCAGTGATTTTTTTATGTTAAAAACATTTGAATTTAACATTTTAATATGAATTATTTACATTTTCTATATTTTATATCAGAAAAAATATTACATAATTTAATTTTTAATATGTTATTATTTTTTTATATTTTTTGTGAATATTGAGAATTTTAATATTTTTTATTTTTCTATTATTTCAATAATATTATTATTTTATTAAATATATATTTTTAGTATTATATTTTTTAATGTTTTTTTATTTACTAATAATAATAATAATAATAATAATAATATTTTATGATTTTTTTATTTTTTATTTTGTGAATACTGAGAATTTTAATATATATATATATATATTTAATAATAGTAATATTATTTTTTCATTAATCGTAATTTTATTAAATTTATTTTTTTAAAATTAATTTATTATTTGCGACGGGACATTTTGCGACAGGACCCCTTCGTAAATAGTCTAACTAAATATTTTTAAAAACATATTTGCGATGAGACTACTTACCCGTCATAAATACTTTATTGCGACAGGCCCGTCGCAAAATGTTATATATATATATATATATATATATATATATTTGTGACGGGACGGCAGGCCCGTCATAAAAACTATTTGCGAAGGGTCCGTCATGAAAAATTTTATGTATATATAATACATATAATCGGAGACTTATTTGCGATGGTAATGTTTCCCATCCCAAATTCCATTATTTGCGACGGGCCCGTCGCAAATAATTGTATTTGCGACCGCATTTTCTACGACGGGCTATTTGCGACGGGGCCCCGTCACTAAAGCTTATTTGCGATGGGATCCCATCGCAAATAAGCCATCAAAAATACCATGAATTCCAGCAGTGAGATATTATTAGACCACATCTTTTTCAGAAGACTAGAGTATGTCCAACTGATCAGTAAGCGCATGATGACAACTCAGTCCATAAAGTAGTTATATGCTATCAAACACAGGTGACCTCTCGAGTTCAAGGCCATAGACTGGGTTTTCTTTCGAGTCTCACCCAAGTTGGGCCATAGATGTATTCAAATGCAGGGTAAGATCTCATTGAGGTTTGTTGTACCATTCAAGGTTGTGAAATGGATCAGACCAATGGCTTGCCAATTGGAACCTCCTTTGGGATACTCATCTATGCATGATGTCCTTTATGTATCTTAGCATCATCGATATTATCAAGATCCATCACATGTTTTACAACTGGATGAGGTTGAACTGGATATAGAAGCTTCCTTTGAGGAGTATCCCATTCGTATTGTTGATCAGAGCATCAAGAATATCTGAGGTAGGTTGGTTCCTTTGGTACGGGTGCTATGGCAGCATGGACGAGTATGGGATGAGACCTGGGAATGGGAAGCTGATGTATGAGCTCAGTGGAAAAAACTATTCACTAATGATACCTCTTTACCCTCATAAGGCCAACTTAGGGATAATTTTCTTTAAAGAGGGGAGATTTTAATGACCCATATTTCTAAGAAGGTATAAATAGTTTTGTTTTTGGTTTAAATTCCTTTAAATAAACCTTATAATGATGCCTAATCAATTAAAGGTGGTATCATGTTCATTTGGGGATCTTTAGGAGCCTAGAGCCATAAAATAGGAAGAAAATATCGGGTAAAATGGTAATGAGAAACCATGTATCCCCAACCAAAATGTTTCCCTAAAATGTGTAGTTGCAGATAGTGGAGACCTGGGGGCTGCACAATTTGTCTACAACTATGAAACCCTAGGTTCACATCCATCCAATACTGTAGAGGTTTTTCGATAGTGTTTTTTCACATTTTTCTCATGGTTAGATAAACCATGCACCTAACATTGTTGGGTGTCCCTTTAATGCAGTGAATAGGGCACAGTTGGCACACAGTTTGTCCAATCGTGCAGCCAAACTATTCCCCCTTATTTTTTAGGCTGAAATTAAATTTTTCCCTAATTAAATATATTTACCTATTTATATTTCCTCATTCATTTCTCTATTGGATGAAATGGGTTTTCTTATCCCATATCTTCCCAAGTACCTCGACCTAGGCATTAAGGTAACTCCTTCATCTGAAGTTCAAATAATGATCAATCAGAATCCCCAGATCTATCTCGGTAAGCTCTATAGTCCTCTACCTCCCTATTTAAGTTTATCCTTGGATAAATTGCACTATTTTGGTTCAATACCTTTTGTCCTATTTTCATGGAATTGGATGGTTTTGTCAATTTATTCCAAACTACTCTAAATATGAGGATGATATCAAGCGAAGAGTCATCAAAATTCATGACGTAGGTGGTCTCATTGTTTTCCCCATGAGTATTGGTGTTTTGTAGCTTTTCCATTGTGTCGCATACCTTATTTTTCTGAGTATCCCCTATTAATCAAGTTCTTCATATCAAATTGACTGACACACCTAGATACACTCCCTTTGATCCTTCTTTATTAGTTTAGATGATGTTTTCCTCGTTTATAGACACACCTTGGGTGTGATAAGTTGAATTTCCCCTTGTGGTTAATTGTTCAAAATGCTTGAAACTCCCATTTATCTATCATATTAGACTTTAAATGGAATTTCCCTTGATATATGAGTGTTCAATGGAGACCAAGGAACCTCTTAAGTGCTTGGACCACCATTGATTGGAATTTCCCATGTAGGCTATTGACTTATTTGACCATCGAACCTTTTAAATGTCCCTTGAGCATTAGGAGTTGAATTACCATGTCTGAATATGTTAAATGGATTGATTATATGGAAAGGATTATACATTATGGATGACTTAATTTAAATGAGTAAATTAGTTTAAATGAACTGGCTTCTAAAGGGTGGTATGGCCACACCTATCACTCCATATTTAATCAAATTTCTTAATTAAATTAAATTTACTTGTTTATATTGAGCCTGGTGAATGAAATTCATGAGGGGAAATGCCTTAAGTATATATTTTTAAATATAATTATGCCTTTTTATGGGTTGTGGTGCAATGGTAAGGGTTCTGTTAATCATGATAGTATCATGTTCCCTTATATCAGGTGTTGATCATGATGTCTCACACTATTGACACTAGTTAGACATTAGTCTTGATGCACTGTGTCCCTTATTAGATTGTTGACATGATGGTATACTCACCATGTCATGTGTATGGAATGACTTCTCCTGGCCAATATGACATATAGGCCATGTACCCTAGTTCTTGAGCTTATAGACTCATTACACCGGTTATGTATGTTTGGGTTATGCCCCGGTCCAGACATAAACTAATATTCCATATATAATGCCACTTACGTCTACACGTACTAGGTCCATATAGGTGGATAAAATATATAACTATACTATATATATACTACTACTATACATATATATATATAGTTACTAATTAGACATATATCTCATCCATGAGCTAAAGTAGGTAGAGCTTCCGTGTCTCCATTTGGAACCTGAGTGGGTTGTTATTTATTTATTTAGCTTTGTTAATGAATTAATATTACTTGCACATTTTTTATTTACTAGAACCACTTGGATTACTTCTAGACACTGTTGGTGGTGGTCTATTGAGATTTTTATCTTACACCCTACTCAGGCTATCTTTTGTACCTGAGAATACTATATGAATGCAGGTACATACAAGGGCAAGGGCCCTATTATAAGTTGTTGATATGCATTTCCTATAGATTAATCTAAGGAGAATAGGACTGAGAATTCACTCGAGATGATAGTAGAGCAACATTTTTTCCATTTTTTACTTTTTTATAGATTATTTATGTGTGCTTCTTCCCTATTACCCTTTTTTATATCAACATTACATGAATACAAGTATATGACACTTCCTAGTGGGTATTTATTCTTATTTAGTTGTTTTGTTATTTACTCTTCCACACTTGGTTATTGTATATTATTTATATTATTCTTCCATTATTTATTTTTATATATTGTATCTATCATGACACTCAGATAAGAGGGTATAGTCTCCCCACCACACCACCTTTACACACTTGCTACTAGTCAGCAGCCTCTAGCATACAATGAGGCATGCTTGAGGCCATGTGACCCACCGGCTCAGGGCATAGTTTAGGTAGACCCCTGGTCGGGACATTAAAATGATTTCTAAAAATCAAAAATCCAAATCATGAAAGTATTGATGAAAAATATGAAGAATTATACTTTTTGAGTAATTCCCTAAATAAAATAAGTTACAAATGTTATAATGAACCTTTACAAAATTTGGTAGACTCATATGGTGTGAAAGTTATTGAAAATAAAAACTTCTTAAAAAAACTGTTGAGAATGATGAGGAGGATGAACTAAATGTTTCCGATGAAGGTGAAAATGATATAAAATAAACTTATCAAGATTTTTAAAGAATCATGTGATGAGGTAGATTTATCTAGGAAAGAAACTTTTAAATTTCATACCTTACAAAAATAATTTGAGACAAAAAATATTCTTGGGCATCTGAATGCTCCAGTTCAGACCAGAAGAAAGTTGAGATTAGAAAATAAAATTTCACTAATCTCAAAAGTTGAACCTATATTAGTTTCATAATATATTCAATAATTGTTTTTTGATTCTATGAATGATTAGTTGGATCAAATTGAGAAAAATGAAACATGGGAACTTGTTCCACATCTAGAAGGTAAAAATGTTATCAGAACAAATTTTTTTTATAGAAACAAGTTGAATAAACAAATACAAGTTTCATAAAATAAAGAAATACTTGTTTTTAAAGGATATGTACAAGTGGAAGGTGTGGATTTTGATGAAACCTTTTCCCTATTTTCAAGTTTAGAAACTATTAGAATGGTTCTAGAAGTGGCTACTCATTGTAATTAAAAATTATTTCAAATGGATGTAAAGTCATCATTTCTTACTGGAGAAATTGAAGAAGAAGATTACATTTAACAACCTTTTGATTTTATTCTTTATAAAGATGAAAAAAGGTTTACAGATTGAAGAAATATTTGTATGGGATGAAAAAAGATCCACATGCATAGTATTCTATGTTAGATAATTGTTTGAAAATTTTGAATTTTTATAAATTAAATATTGATAAAAAACCTATATGTGATAGATGGTGAATCTGAAACACTAATTATAATTTTTATATGGATGATATAATTTTTATTAGGGATAGAGAAGATATTTTTTAAAAAATTCTGAATAAATAAAAATGAACTTCGAGATGTCAATGTTATGAGAATTAACATTATTCCTTGATTTAAAAGCTCAACAAAAAGAAAAATACATTTTCATATCTCAAGAAATGTATATCGTGGAATTTTTACAAAATTTTGACATGGAATAATCCAGAGAAGTTTCTAATCCTATCTCATTGGGGATAAAGTTGAGTAAATATGAGTTCAGAAAAATTGTGAGTCAAAAAGACTTTTGGAAGCTAATTGGAAGTATACTTTATCTTATAGCCTCAAGGCCAGATATTTTTAATACTGTGGATTTGTGTTCTAACAATCAAATTAATATGAAATAATAATATATGTTGGCAGGAAAGATAATTCTATGATATTTCAAACGAAGAAATTCATATGGGTTATTTTACAAAATAAATTTTAAGTTGAAGTTTCATAGTTACACTGATACTGATTGGGATGGAGATTGTAATAATAGAAAATCAACCTCAAGAGGAAGATTTTTCTTAGGTGAATGTTGTGTGTGTTTTCCATAGGGCCTTCGGGCCACAAAGACCATGGAGTTTCCCAGTTCACACAAAACAGGACCCAGAAGAGGATCAGAGCAACAAGAGTAGCAGCCACTAGATGCAAAGCTAACAGGATTGGAAGAATGAGAGGGTATGGCAGCCACCATCAGGACCAGGCACCATGCAGTTTTGTACGGGTAAATTCTAGCCAATCAGAAATTCAAGGTGTCGAGCTTGGTGATCAATGATGCAGAATTTGGGGAGGGGCATTTCAAGTGGGTTGGGTCTACGGGTCATGTATTGGGCATGTTATGCCTCTGGGCCTTTGGGTCATGTATTATAGATCAGTCGAGCCTTGTACCTTGGGCCTACGGGTCATGTATGGGTTCCCCTTCAACCCTTAAAATATGAATTATCCATAATAAAATAAAAAATAAGGCCTTTGGTCCATTCGGGCAATGCCAAAAGAAAGGTTTGTTGAGTTGAGGGCGAAACATCATTTTCATACTCCTCTAATGACTTATTAAATCTCATAAGGAAGGACCCAAACTATACTTTAGATTATATTGACAGAGGTGGAGAGAAATTAACAACTTCTTACTTTGTAATAATTCTTAATTTATCTTTATTTTATGAATATAAATTTTTGGTTATCAGATAAAGGAGGAGATAACAACCAAGGGGTAGAGAAAAATAATAGTGAGAAAAGAGAAAAATAAAAGTGAGAAAAGATAAAAGTGAGGGGGGTTTATCATAACATGACCACAATAAACTTTTATCACTAAGGGATGGATTTCCTTCAAAAAAAATTACTTTATCTAATATTTTTGTGTCAGGACATTCTATTTTGATAAAGACTATGTTTTGGTAAAAGTAAAAAAAATCAAGTTGTTTACAAAAGTTGAGTTGTGAAAAATTTCTGAGAGTTGAAAAGATCATTAATGATTGTTTTCATTAAATCAAAAGGGTGAGATTGAATAAACTTTTTAATGTTTTGTTTTAACAAATTTTTTGTATTTCTTGACAACTAATCCTTTGTAAAATAATGTTTTTGAAAAAAAAGTGAAATTTACTGAATTTTTGAACTAAAACATAAAGGGGAAGAAAATTATTTATATTTGAAAAAGTTGTTTTATGGACTCATGCTTTTGGACTGAGTAGTACCAGATGCAGAATGTGTAAGGAAGATATAAGTTTTAAGTTATATAAATATGGTTATCGGATGTACCATTGGACTTAGATGAATTATCATGAAGTCCAAGATTCATCATACTCAGTGCTAGTTAGGAATTAAAAATTTGTGGAGAAAAGAAGTTAGAATGTTGTTGAAGAAGTTTAATAAATACAATGATATTAGGAGTTAGAAATTTCTTGGATTTATGACCTAAAATCAAAAGATTATTTTCTAGTCATGAAGTTCTCATAAATCGTGAAAACTCTCCTGATAAAACCTTTTGAAGAAATGAATGAATCATAAAGACTGTATTATTTTAAATAAAAAAGTCAATGTTTACATTAGATCTAGAAGTACCAAGCCTATAATCTTTGATAATTCTAAAAGAGTTGGATATTATTAGGTTTTTATAACTTCAAAGTTTCAAAGTGGATTTTCCATTATAATGAGAATTCCATCATAATGGGAATTCAATCATTTTTTAGGATTCCATCGAACTGTATCTGAGAAGGATAGTCATATCGTAATGAGTATAAAAAATATAGTGATATCATAATGAGAAAAGGAAGATAGTCAGATCATAATAACCATAAGAAGATAATAAGGTCATAATGAGAAGAGTAAAATAGTTAGATTGTAACGAGAAGAAGAAGTTAGTCAGATCGTATTGAGAAGAGGAAGATAATCATATCGTAATAAACAAAAGAAGAAATTCAAATCATAATGAACTGAGGAAATTACATCATAATGAATCTCAAGAAGTTAAATCAGACTAAATATAAGGAAGTTACATCAGACTGAAGAAAAGTTAGTATGTTTGAGAAGACTAATTTCGAAGAAAATGTGAGAAGGTTTGAAGCAGTCAATGTTGAAGTTTAAATGTGAGTGATTTTAGGAGATTTTGAAATTTTGGTAAGCAGGAAATGGTTTTAAATTTCCTTCCTTTTATATTATAAGTATCCTATAAATAGAATCATCATACATTTATACTATGAAACTTTTTCATGTGAGTGGAAAATAATAAGTGTTTTAGAATTCATATCAAAGTTATCTTTCCAGATTGAGACCTCATTATAAGGTTGTAAATCAAAACTTTTAGTTTACCAGACTGAGTAATATCAGACTAAGCATTTGATTATAGTTTTAGTTATGCATATTGACAATTTTTTCATTGTATTGAGTCGATTGGAATAAGTTAATCGGATTTATTTCATCAGACTGAAGGCCATCGAACTGAGGGTTATTAGACCTAGGAACTTTTGTTGAGTCGATTAAACAAATTCTTTTTACCTTTTTGGATCAATTTTTTATAGGAAAACTTTTTAAACTTATAAGAGTCAATATAATAATTCCTATAGGAAGATATAAGGTTTCTAAAAGGATTTTGTACAAGTTATATTCACTTATTCAAATTAGTGAATTTACATAGACCTCTGAGAGTAGCTATGTCAAGGATGTAGGTTCTCACACTGGACCAATCCTTGTAAATCTCATGTGCTTTACTTTATTTCCAAATTTTTCATGCATGAGTATTTACTAAAAGATGATAAGTTTATAAACATTAAAAAAATTAGGGGGTAATTTTAAAATTATTGAAACTTTTAGAAAATGAACAATTAGTTCAATTCCCTCTTCCCCTCTCAGTTTTTATTTGATCCTTTGGAACTTCAGTTTAATCATCCCATGAGAAAGAAACACGTTTCATGAAACATCCTTAAAAAATCATCTCCATAATCCATCCATATAAATTAAGTGTATGGTATCATAATATCATATCCCATTGAATCATATAAATCTTTAAATCTTGTTGGCATGGATGAAAAATCATTTATAAAATTGTTAGAAATATAATTTGAAAAACCAGATAAAACATCTTTTTATTTTGGTGACTTTTAAAACTAAAAATTACAAAAAAATGGGAATATAATTTTCTTTATAAACCATTGAAACTTGTAAATAAATATTAATTATAAAGAAAATACATGATGGTGGAAAAATAAATTCATGACATAAATGTTTAAAAACGTTATTTTCTTACTTTTTTAAAAATTCACAAGTGATTCATATGAAAAATGTTTTGAAATAATAATTTTAATAATTTTAAATAATGTTAATTTTTTTATAAAATACCTTTTTAGATAATTTAAAATTATATAATAACATTCATAAATCAATTTTGAATAATATGGATATAGAATACAAATATTCATGACCAAAATAAGAGAAACCACATCAACTTTTTAAAAAAAAATCATTTCAATATTTTTGACAAAAAAAGATAGCGAAATTGTACTAATACTTTAAAAACATATAAATAAATAGATTAGAATAAAATATCTAGGTTTTAAGAAATAAATAAGATAAAAATTTTCATAATGAAAAATGAAACGTAAACAATCCAGATAAAAATTGAGATTGTAACATAAACCCTTACCTAAAATATTGACTTGTTTTATACATGATATAAACTATATAATAAATTTTAACCTATTTTAATTCAATAATAGATCCATAATCATACGTACCTTAAAATATATAAATCTATTATAATTTCTAATCACCTATTTATTAAAAATTCTTCATCAAAATTAATGTTTGAGTGTCAATGGTTTTGTCTTCCATGTATGTTCTGGTTCATATATTCTAGTAATTAGACTTTTTATATGGTTTAATTATTTTTAAAATCATAATAATCGAATAAATATTGGATTTATTAATTATATACACCTTTAAAACCATCAATGTAAGGTGGTGATGAAAATTAATTGCATTACTTTATGGAGATGGTAGTTCATACATACACATGAGTGATATTTCCATTTTTAAATTGATTAAAATAAAGGAATTTAAATAATAATTTATATTTTTAGAATCATAATTACGTTATAAATATCAATTTAATTCATTAAATCTGTATATATAACCGTCCTTGAGATACGGGGATGAAAAATGAAATATGTCGCTCATAGAGACGGTAGTTCATATATACACATGAGCAATGATTTCATTTTCTGTTGGATGGAATGGAGATATAAAATGTTTGTGTAATTAACATAAAAAAATATTCATTTTATTAAATGTTATTATTTAATTATGTTCAGATGGTTATGTAATATTTTTAGGAGGTTTTATAAGAAAGAAACTTGAAAAATGTCGGTAAGAACATATACCTCTTCCTTGATAATCTCCTTTGAAAAAATACCATAAGGATTTTTGAATGGCTATTTTTCAAAAAAAAACTCCATAATTTTTTAAGGATAATTAGGATGTTATTTTATCATATATTGTTCAATATAAGGTTATCAAGTTTTGTGTATAAGTGAAAATAGAATGTTCCCTTTTATAAGTTAAAGTAGTGTCACCCTTGAAAATATTAAGATCTTTAAAAAGATAATAGTCACTCTCATGGGAAAGTGGCTCTAAAACACCCAATTTTTTAATATAAGTTTATGGGTGTATAAATACACTCAAACAATTAATTATAGATAGTTTTTAGTGATATATTTAAGCCTTATTTTTTTATTTTAACCCATTTAATCCATTTTTACATTTACCATGGTGAATTTTTTTTTACCAAGGTAAAATATTTTTTTGAGAAAAAATGAAATTGACCTTATAAAAAATTTATAAAAGATGATTCCAAATATAGAACCCATATTTTTAATATTTCCTTTCTAAATGTGGTATAAATTAATTCTAATATCCACACACAAAATGTGTAAAACCCATTATAAAAAAGTATTTTTAAGTATAAAAATAATTTTATTCTCATTATTTGCCTAACAAATACATTAAATGAATGTTAATTTAATTTATTTAATATATTATCTATAAATTTCATTAAAATCATTCATCAATAGTGATTAATTTATTTTATTAACATAAAAACACATTTCAAATATAAAAACATCTTTTCAAAAAAAATATATCTTTTTACCTTCAAATGATTTTATATTAATTTATAACTATTTGATAATAAATGTATGAATGATAAATTATTCTTATATATGTGTAAACAATAATTTTCCATGAATTTAATTCTCAAAATAAAATAAAATAACTTTTAAATAAAACATATATAATAAAAACAATGTTTGAAAACAAAACATTTTCGTTTAACCAACAATTACTAGACTAACACTCCTTATCATTTCTGAAATATTTAATTAATAAAACGACTAGATTTTATTAAATTAATTTTATCAATTTCATTTATCTATCTATTAATGAATTTAATTTTATATTTTTTATAATACATTATTCACTTATATTTGGTATTGCATTCATCGCAAGTCATCGAACACATCAAATTTATTAAAGAGAAATATATTCTAAAATATCGAGGTGTTTAATTCTGCCCCATTATAATAATTTCAATGAAAATAATTTTATTACTATAAAGAAAATAAATTAGGATACTTCTTCATAATTACATTCTATGGTTTCTGTGTAGCTTCCAAAAATTTATAGTTTCACCACAAAACATTGACCAGTTGAGTGGTCTTGTTTCGTAACACTTTATCTATTCTATTCAGAATCTCTAGTAGTTGTTCTTAATGATAAATATAATTATTCAATGGTAAAACCTATTTTTTTAGTACATGGGAAAATTATTTAGTACTTTCTTAGAAGAGATACATGGAACATATCTTAAACTTGGGATAGGTTTGGGGGAAGTGCCCAGAGATAATCTACTATCCTGATACAGTCAAGAATCCAATAGAGGAAAATATATTTGAGGCCCAACTTTACCTTAATTATAAATATCATATACTTTTTCTAAGGATATATTCGTAATAATACCTTATCACCCACATTGAATTCTTTATCTCTCCAATGATGGTCAATAAAACTTTTCTATCAACTATGAGCTACCCTTATGTGTTTTTGAATATCACTAACTTTCTCTATCATTTCTATAACTTAATCATGTGAAAATAGTTTTTTATCTAAATTCATCCTATAATGTTGTATTTATACACTTCTTATCATATATGGGTTCATAAGGTGCCATAATAATTCTTGAGTGAAAACTATTTTTGTAATAAAATTCAACTAAAGGAGGGCATTGAAACTAGAAATGTTTGAAATCCATAGAGAAATCATTAATCATATATTCTAGGGTTTTAATGGTTCTCTTAGAGTGAAAAAATTTCTAAGTATGATATTCAGTGTGAAATATTTACTCTTTATTCAATGATTTCTAAAAACTTCCCCAGAACATTGAGGTAAACTTGGGATCTCTATCAAATATGATTGAGAGTGGTACTCTATGAAACCTTACCACCTCTTTAATTTTTATCCTAGAAAGTTGGTCAAGTGAAAAATCTTCTCTGATAGAAATAAAATATGTCAACTTCATATGGTGTTAGACTAAAAACCATATAGAATTATGGTCTATATATTTCCTAGAGAGTACTATAACAAAATCCATAGTGATGTTTTCTCATTTACATACTAGTACAAATCATGGTTGCATTATCCCTTTAGACATATGGAATTAAACCTTAACTTTTTGATATACCAGGAACCAAGATACAACATCCATAATATCCATATTTATGTTGTCCCACAAAAAATTATCTTTGATATCTCTACACATATTTTTACTCCCATGATGGATATATAATGTTGTGCTATGTGCTTTATTAAATAGTTATTTCTTCAATTCTGGTGTTGAAGGAACTCTATTTCATAGTTCCTTGAAACGTATGTTCTAATTTTATGAATCATTGTTTCCTGGAGGTTTCCATTGGATTTATTTATGGAACTGGAAACATCCAACAGTTCTTTATCCAAAGGGGACCTGCTTTCCAAAGGCAGGCATTCGTTAAGTTTGAACTTTATGATACTTAAGAACATGCATTGGTCGAGAGGATGGGAGGTCGGACCCATCACACCCTTTTGGGGGGAATTATTGTCTAATCCAAAACTCTATTTTTAAATTTAAGATATCTTCATGAATCCTTATTAATTCACCAATCATAACATAATTTTCCCTTGGAATTTACAATCACTTATTAACATGTGTAAAATTTAGAATCATCAGTATACATTCAAGGTTCTTCATTAATAGATATATCTGTATGTATTCGAGGTTTTCCATCAATGGTATCCTCTAATATATTGATTAGAGATTATTTTAATCATCATTATGATGATAATAGTTTTTAATCCACTAAGTGGGGCACTCTGGAATTTATTTTCATCCCGAGAGATGAAGGTTTTGTTTGATTTTGGGATCATGCCCATAAAATGGCCTACCTATGTATCCTTGTA
Organism: Viscum album; assembly: GCA_963277665.1. NCBI lineage: Eukaryota > Viridiplantae > Streptophyta > Magnoliopsida > Santalales > Viscaceae > Viscum > Viscum album. Next base: position 1,402,478,622 of record OY728129.1, read on the forward strand.
AAAGGAATAAAAACCCCAATAGTTCGATGTCACTGAATGGGACACATAATACCTTTTAAGGTCATGTGATAAGGACCTAGTCGTACAGTTTAATGTCATGTGGTATGGACATCTAAGCGGAAGGTGCTTAGTCAAAACATAGTGTGGGACTTATACTAAAGTAACCTAATGAACATTGTAAATAATATGGGTTTCCAGGTAGGATCAGACCCTGTTGGGAATATGGCCCAAGGAGAACATGGTTGATTTATGGTATTGGGTTTGAACCTCAAGGAGGCTTCTTATGTATCCCATATAGATGGGAATCAAATCCCATGTAGTTCGATTAGTCTCATAAGAGAGTATAGTCCTTTGAGAGAAATGAGTTTGGGATTACTTCCTGAAAAGGATTCCTTGGTGACTTAAGGGTTTAATTTGGGGCTTATTCCAAAGTAGAATTCCCAGATTAAAGGAATTAGGGTTTGATTCCTGAGGAGGATATATAGTGAGCTCCAGCCCTAAAAAGGCTTACTGCGTATCCTGGTTTGAACAGGAATCAGAGTTCTCGTATTTCCTTCGATTGTGAAAATATTGTGACCATGAAAAATCTCTAAGCCCATGTGATTCATGCTCGGTGTAAGAAACAATAGGATTTCAAATATTCAACAAAGGCATTCATTCTTTCAAATTTTTCCTCCCCCGCTGGTGGAAGAAGGCACTCCTATGATGTCCAAGGTGAATGAGGTCAAGGCGACCATGGAAGAGGGTGAGGCAATGAGCCTTCCCTCTGTCCTATTTACATTGGAAAAGGGTACAATGTAAGGAGAAAGGGATGAAGGTTAGGGGATTACACCAGGATGGCTGCCCATGGTGACAAAGCCCAACGGGAGAGGGAATGGGAAATGAATGTCCCTGTGCCCATCTCCCCTTTTTTCTTTGGCACTGAAGAATAGAGGAGGAGTAATGATGCTACCTCCTCCAAGAAAAGCTAGGGGGTTACGCCAAGCTGGTTGCCATAAAATTGATCCTTGTATGGGAGGGAGACTTCTCCTTTATTTTTAAAAGGAAAATAAGGTATGGATCGTATCTTCCCATACTAGAGACCTGAGGTTCTAAGCCATCTCTTTGAGAAGGGAGAGACCAAGATCCAACCCTCCTCCAAACTAGGAAATTCCCAACACTGTTTTTGGTAGAAAGTTCCTTGTGACTGTGGATATACAAACCCACAGACACTCCATGATTCCAAACCCCATTTTTGAAATAAATGTTATAAACCTATAACTATGGATATAAAAACCCAAATAAAAGACACGTTGATGTTCCTTTCCCAAAGTTTTGATAAGTCAGGAGGTTTTGGTAGAGGTCTCAACAAAATCCCTTTTAGATAAGGGAGCCAATGAAGAAGAATTCTATCCCTGAATGGCTTTGAGGAAGGATTTATGGCTTGTAGACTAAAGAGAGTAAAGAAAGTTAGTGTATCAAGGAGGGGCGCCCAAGTAGGTAAGGGAATGAAAGTATGGGTGCGCAAGTATACTTGGGATACCTGATGTTCACTTAAGAAACAAACAAACTATATGGTAATACTTGGGTGAGACCTTTCTCAAGCCTTAAAGATTATTCACAGGTGATCCCAGAAGTGGGGTACTCATGTTCCTATAGGAGGAATGGGTGGCGTGCAAGTATTTATAATTTGGGGAGGTTGGGCGCTTTAGATGCGCAAGTGTTATGATTTTCAAACACTAAAAGGAGTTAAGTCCAATGATCCTCCCTTAAATCCTCTACTCAAGGTGTTAAAAAATTACCTTGAAAGTTTTAGAAGACTGGGGTGAAGTACTAGGGTGACCAGAGTAGTAATTGAGCTACGGGGAAATTCGTCCCTCCAAATGAGGGCCCCAATGGTCTATTTATAGGAAAATATAGAACCCTGGGTGAAAGTAGTTTTGGCATGCAAGTAGGTCACACGACAGATAGGGGCGCGCAAGTAGGTTGCGCACCAAAATTGTGGTGTACAGTTACCTTGCGCGCCGACAGTATTTTGGAAAGACAGGGAGAAATTAGTTGAGGTAATTTTGAGTCGTGGCATGTGGAAATACATCTTCAATTGTGGATAAGTGCATGAAACACATTTCATGGTGTCTACAGACTCATAATCAGTTCATGAACCTAATCATTCCATCATTATCATAGTATAACTCGTGAATATTCCTTACTTGATTTTGCATCTCAAAATCCACATTTTTATCCTATTTAATCTTCATATAAATGGATGGTTTGGAATTCATCTATGTAATATATGATTTATCTTCTTCCACTATGATTTCAAGATCCATACTCTACAAATACATAAATATTGAATCTCTTTGAATCCTTATCATAGACAAGATATCATGGCTCTTCAGACTCATATCATCATCCAACATGTTAAACTTTCCAAGGTGGTAATATATCAAGTATTATTAATCTCTAATCAACTATAATTATGTCCTTTTTCAAATATTCATCTATTTCTATGTGAATTTGTACTTAAAGATTTTATTATTGGTATATATATCACACCTTTCACTGTAAATATAATGTATCAATATCTTCTATTCCAAAAATATAGCTTCTAACTCTAAATAATGAGTTGTATAATTTTTATCATAAACCTTCAATTGGTGTAAGTAATATGATACCACCATGTAATTATTTATAAGAACACATCTCAGTCCATTCTTTGATGCATCATTATATTTCATAAACTCTTCTCCAATGTAGGGTAGCATAGAATAGGTTCACTTACCATCCTTATCTTTTATTATTTAAAATTATCTTTACATTAATCCATCCAAATGAATTTGACTCCCTTTTATGTCAACCTGGTTATTGTATTTGATATCCATGAGAAATTTCTCAAAAAGAATTGATAGTATCTATCCAAACCAATAAAAATATGGATATCAACCATCATGGTTGGTTTAGACCAATGTTTAATGACTTTTATATATGAAGGATCCATTGATATCCCCTCACTTGTAATTACATAATCTAAGAATGATAATTTTAGAATCTTGAATCCAAATTTATTAATTTGGAAAACATATTCCCCTTTCTCAAGGACTTCAACAAAATCATTAAATTATCTTCATGTTCACCATTGATTTTGGAATATATAATAATATCATCTATATAGATTTCCAAAAACTTATCAAGGTAGTCTCTAAAGACTCTATTCATTAGATCCATAAAGATAGTCGGGGCATTGGTAAGTCTAAAATGAATCACTATAATTTCATAGTGTATATACCTCATACGGAAGGTTATTTTGGGTATATCCTCTCTTTTGACCCTTAACTGATGATATCTAGATTGAAGTTACATATTGGAAAATTATTATCTCCTTGAAGTTGATCAAAAAAACAGTAATAAATGTTAGGGGATACTTATTCTTGATCATGATATTATTAAGCCATTGATAATTAATACAAAGATGCACTGACCCATAACTATTTTTCATAAAAATAATAGTTTCACTCCATGGAGAAGCACTTAGATGAATAAATTTGTTATATAGATTCTCTTATGGTAACTATTTAAATTCCCATAACAAAATTTGGTCTATTTTATAAGAATTCTTTGAAATGGGTATAGCACCAAGTATGAGTTCTATTGAAAAATAAACTTCACGATTCATGTAAATACTGGAAAACTCCCCAAGAAATATATCATAATATTCCTAAACAATAGGAATATATTCAATTTTGAGTTTATCCCTAACCATTTGAGATTAATACCTCTCATTAATAGGTAGTAGACCAATATAATGGAAATAATTTCTATTTTAAGTTCATTTTTATCCGCACAATGATATAAAATCATAGGTTGATTCAGAATATCACATGTGACTTCCCTTCCTCAGAAATTGATATAGGATATAAGAGAGAGATATAATTCATTCCCAAGATAACATAAAATTCAACTATATGGATAATAACAAAATTTTCCAGAAGTACATTCCCACAAACATCTATCAGGGAGGAGTTATAGACTTGAGATGAAATCGTCACATCATTAGAAGTTTTTATTGATAACTCAATATCTATTCATTGAGGTGGTGATGTGATACTCTTATAAAATTATTCAGATATAAAATTGTTATTATTTACTTAATAAAATAATACATTTTCATTTCTATAGTGGATTATAAGTATACCTTTCACCGCTTTATTGTTATAACCTTCTTTCCCTATTGTGATCAAATGAGTGTTCCCTCTATCTCTTGATTTAAGAAGTTTTTTATTATGATTTTCATAATTAACCCTTGGATTCGTACACTAGTTGGAATAATGGTCATAATCTTTGAAATTTAATCATTAAAGTGTGGGTGGTTCATTTGGTTGAGCTTTCTCTCTATTAATTTTATTGACTAGCCTCTTCATATCCCTTCAGTATTTATTTTATTAAATGACTTCTTTTCCATAAATAAAACATTTACCAGTCCCATATAGAAATTTCACCTCATGATTCTTTCCATTCTTTTCACATTAAGGAATATTAAATTTCATTCCTTTATGGGTTTTATTATTAGAAGTTCCTCAAAACTCCATTTTCTATTCTTATCCCCAAAACTACAAGAATAATTGGAGTCTCTCATATCCATTTATTCCTTGAGATCACATCATATGACTTATTCATAGATATCAAAGTCTCTTATATATAATTCCTTTTAGATACTTGGTTTTAATTCACTAAAGAATTTATTAATTTTTATTTCATTGTCTATGATGAACCTAAAAATGTACCTCAAACATTTGGTGTAATTTTCCTTGTAAGTAAAAATTTATTCATTATTCGTATTCTTTATCTCAAGTAATTCACTTTCTTTTTTCTGTGAATGGTTTGAAAAAATTACTTGAAAAAAAATAACCTCTTAAAAATATCTCATTCCATTGAGTCAACTTCTTCATCTTTCCTGGTATTCTTAATAAGAGTCCACTATATATATTTTTCAACATTCAAATGATAAATAATGAAGAAAAACTTTTCATGCATCGACCACTAGAGAAAAAAATATTTTTTCAATGGTATTTATACATTATGAATCAACCCAAGATAAAAAAACATTAATAATACATTGATACCATTTTTTAATTAATATATCCTATAAATAGTCACACAACCCAAGCACCTAAAGGTTTAGTTTTTTAGAGACTAAAATTATAAAAACACATATTTTACATGTTGTGAACATTTATCTATAAAACTAAACCCACAATTAAGAATTACATGATAAAAAATCATAATTATTCTTATGGAAGGTAAAACATAAAAAGGGGTGAGTTCAAACACCTATTAATGGATAACATAACAAATTCTATAACGGTCAGATTATAAACATACAGAAACTCATAAATAAAGAAAAGTATCTAATTTAAAAGATAAAAAGTCAATAAGTGTTAACCATAAGCATGAAATATAGATATATCTTCTCAAATGATAACACTTTTACCATATAATGATAAAATAATACATTTAACATATAACATAATCCAAATAATATAGGAAAGTAAGTGGAATAATTATAAAAATAGGATTCCTTATCTTTCTAATCCTAGATACCCACCAACCTATTCACAAATAAAATTGTAAACAGAGAAAAATTTCATCATACTCACCCTTTTTAAACCAATATACTCACTAACATGTTCACACATAAAATAGTGGGTAGAGCTAAACACCATCACACTAACCCTTTTTGAACCAAGCTTCTCACTAACTTGTTCACATAATATTTTTATATCATGAGATATAAGCCTTTACCCAATTCATTAAAGGGATATAAAGGTCTCACCCATATTATAATCCATATATTTTGTGTTTAAATTTAAAAAAACATTCATCGGATCATAAAATAACCCATAGAAAGAAAATTTGGTTTCATGACATTATCAAATAGAATCTCATAAAATAACTTCAAAAGTAAAATAAAATGATACGAAAACTTGATCACCCAAATGAAAAACATTATAAGAGCACATATAAGGTTAATAATGAAACACACCTACATTGGGGATATATTATATAAGGATAATGAATAAAAAATCATGAAAGGATTATTTTGAAAACATTTTGTATTTTTTATTGTAAAAGTAAAAGTTACAAGTCTCTTTTTAAAAAATAATTTAAAATAAAACCTTTCATTGAAATGGATTTTAATCAAAAACTATTTTTATTCAAAAATAAAGAGATATAACCCATATAAATATCAGTTCATGGAAAAATAAAGTTCAATGAAAAATTGTACAACTCAAAGAGAGTATTTTTAGTTACCAAGTCCCTTACCTTTACCCTTGATTTCCAAAAAAGCACTCCAACCTCTTGTATTATAAATATAAACATATTAATTAAAAATTTAAGAACCTTATTCATATAAATTTCCATTTATACTATTTATTAATAATAATTCTCTTTATTTATTATATTGTTTTAATCTATTTTTAACATCAGTGTTAATAATCTTGATTTTTTTGAACTAGGTTCGTAAAAGCGATGTCGATCTTCATTTTTATCCCAAATATCATCATTTCCAAACCCTTAAATGTACTATAATTGATTATTTATGATTACTTATAATGTTATAATACCATTACATTGTATTTTTAGTCACGTTTTAGGAAAACAAAAATGGTGATGAACGAGTTTTGGATTATTTATCGATATCGATGGATTACCTTATAACGATCGTTACTTTTTCTGTTATATAAAAAAATATTAATCATATATATATTAATTATTAGAGTCATATATAATAATTAAATATATATTAAAACCATCCATGTTTTTAATTGAAGTAAATAAAGAAACACATTTATTTGTCGAGGTGGTATTCTGCACAATGCACGATTAACGTTTTTTTATTTTCATAATGGAAAAAGGGGAGGATTTTTTATGTTTATACAATAATTATAATAAAATAGAAGTATAATAATGATACTGATTTTTTAATTTTAATATGGTGAAAATAAATTTTAAGAAGAATAAAATTGTATAAAAATAGAAAAAAAAGATATGTTTGGGACTTATACCTCACTTCTTCGATTATCTCCATTATAAAGGAGAATAATCCTTTGAAGGATAACCTTTTGAGAAGACAATATCCTCCTTGAGGTGTATAAAAGTGTATAAGAGAGTTTTTTAAAGATTTTTGGGTTAAAATTATGGGTTTTTTCATGAGGGTAAATGGGGAGAAGAGTTCCCCTTTTATAAGTTAAAAGTAGTGGCATTTTTTAAAATACCCAATTCCATTCAATAGTGGGAAGTCACACTCATGAAAAGTGCCTAAAAATTGATAAATAATAGAGTGGGGAATATATAAGGTTGATAAAATCTTAATAAAATAATTTAAAAACTTGTTTTAAACATGTTAGTCCCTTTAACTCTAAGGTTACTTTTTTTACCATTTTAGTTTTCACAACAGTAACTAGTTTTTACCTAGGAAATTTTTCCTTTATTCATAAAAATAAAATAGTTATTATTATATAATTTTGAGACAATGATTACAAATTTGAAACTTGTTTTTTATTTTATTTTTAAAAGTGATACAAATCTATTTTAAAATATTAAATGTATAATTTATTAAAAACAAATATAAAATATATATATATATATAAATTAAAATTTTAAATGTAAAATACTGGTTTATAATTTAAAAAAACATTTATAAAATTATAAATTAACTTATACAATATATATTTTTTCTTATAAAAAGGTTTTATAAATTTCCAATTTATACTTATATACGAATAAAGTCATAAATTCATGTTATATTTAAAAATGCTATTTATCACTATTCACCTAAAAATAATCCTTTTAGAAAAAATAAAAAAACATATTAAGATAATATTACCATGATAAATCAAAAAATGATGTTAATTATTTTAAATTAAAATCCTAAAATTGTTAAATTTAACTTTAAAATAATATCATAATATATTGTAAAATTCATTTTTTATAAGAAATCCTCGTTTGGTATATTAATTATAAAATTAGAGATAATAATAAATATATAAAACTTGGAAAAGTATCCATTTTAAAAAATAAATTTTAAACATAAAAAGGATATTTTATTAGTTTCTTATTGGTAATAAATAATTTTTATGTTTAAATATGATTTTATTTTTTTATTATATATATATCATAATTTTATCACCATTATTTATACCTTCTAATTCTACATATGACTTATGAAGTTCTATATTGGTTTGGTTTTGGTGTTGCGTGTGGATAAAACCATCAAACATAGTATTTATTTAAGGAGTAAAACTCCAACTATTATATTCTAACCCTCTTAAAATAATTTCATCTTTGAAATTTCATTACTTGGAAGAAAACAAGTAAGGGTTATTTTTTCTCGTCACATACTCAAGTTCCCATTTAGCCTCCCCAAACTTATGATTTCTCAATGGAACATTGAATAGATGGGTGGTCTTGTTCTAAAAATCCTTATCTCTTTGATCCATAATATTCATAGGTTATTATTCATAGAAGATTCCACATTATATTTTCATGGAATCTGAGTTTAATACATGTGATGGATCTAGTATGTACTTCCTCAAATATGATAAATGGAATACATCATGAAATTGGGAGAGGTGAGGAAGGATCCATGAGTGATAAGTTATGACTCTGAAATGATCAATGATATAAAAAGGAATGATTTATCAAGGGATAAACTTCCCTTTCTTCCTAAAAATCAAAACCCAATTTCATATAGATATTCAAAGAAACACCTTATCCCCAAGCTCATATAATAGATCTCTTTGATGATTTTTACAATAGAACATTTTTTGGAAGTATGACATTATGTTATGATACTAAATGGTTTATAACTTCTCCATAATTTCTTTGAAAAGGTGAGGCATGATCATATTTGTTTCTCCAACATAATTCCAAATTATTATAGTCATTCATATCTTCCCATATAGGTCCTCATACAGTTCCATCTGAATATTAGAATGGAATATGTTATTATATTAGGACTCTTCCAAGGGAATATGTTGATCCCAACAACCTTACAAATCTACTGAACATGATATCATCACATACTCAAGATTTTTAATGTTTCTCTTAGCTTTAACATCTATCTGAGTGTGGTAAGTAGTGCTAGAATTCAGCTTTTTCCCCAAAACATGATGAATACTTTTCCATAATCACAATGCATACATTAGATCTTGATCAAATACAATATAGAGTGGTACTCTATGAAGACTAACCAAATATTTAATGTATATCCTAGTAATATTATCTAGTTATATATTACTCTTTTGGTAGTAAATTTTGATAACTTTATAAGGTAATAAACTACAAACTATATGGAATTGTGACATATAGATGTCCTAGGGAGTCCTATGATGAAACCCATTATGATGTTTTCCCATTTCCATATAGATATAGGTAATGGTTGAATCATACCTTTAGTTTGATTTCAATCTACCTTAACTTGATTACATAACAAGAATCATGATATATACTCCACAATTTCCATCTTCATTTTATCCCAAAAAAAGTTTTTCATCAGATCTCCATACATCTTTGTGCCTCCATAATTAATAGAGGATGATAAGTTATGTACATAATCTAAATTCTCAATCTTTAGTTATGGTATATATGGGACATGTGTACAATTTAAAAATTATATGGAAACTTTTTTTATCAAATTTTAACTCTAGAATATTTTCTACCATCTTTTATAGCTCAAAGTCATCCTTTTAGGTTTATTTAATCTTTACATGAATTGGGGGTTGAGTAGAAACTTATAAAAGGTAATATGTATCCCCTTACCTTATAATTTAATGGTTTATCCTTTATAGATCAATGATTATTGGGTGTTTTTCAATCCATAACATGGTTAATGTAGCATGATCTTTTCTACTTAGAGCATCAACCACCTTGCTTGCCTTTCCAGGGAGGTAATGTACTAAGTAGTTATAATATTTTATTAACTCTAACCATCTCCTTTGGAACATGTTTAAATCAATTTGTGTACATAAATATTTTAAGACTTTATGATCTGTGTATAAATCACACTTATCAAAAAAAAGGTACTTCCACCAAATTTTCAATATAAAGATCACCGCTTGTAATTCTAAATCTCGCATCAGGTAATTTTTCTCATGATTATTTAATTGGCATGAGGCATAAGAAATTATCCTTTAATTTTTCATGAGAACATAACCCAACACTTTTAGTGATGTGTCATTATAAATTAAAAACCCCTCTATAGGGTAATGTAATAATAGGTGCAGTGACCAACTTTTCCTTAATCTCCTTAAAGCATTCCCCACCTAATTTTTTCTATAGGAACTGGAATAATTTCTATGATAACTTGGTCATTGGATTTTATGCCCATGATAAATTTCTCAAAAATAATTGATAATATCTAGATAACCCAAGAAAAAAATATATTTTAATCATAGTGGTTGGTCTATTCTATTACACAATAATGTCAGTCTTTAATAGGTCTATAGATATACCCTCGCTTATAATGACATGACCTAAGAAAAATTATGTTTTTAGAAATAATTCACATTTTCTAATTTGTAATACATTCTCTCCTTCCTTAGAGTATTCAACACATTCCTAAAGTGATCATCGTGATCTTACTTTTCTTATAATATATAAGGATATCTTCTATAATGACTACTGCAAATTGATCTAGGTAATCTCTAAATACTCTATTCATAATATACATGAGGATAAAAAGGGAATTGGTAAGTCCAAATTGCATCAATATAAACTCATAGTGACCATAACTTATCCAAAAAAAATTCTTTATAATATCATACCTTTATACCCTCTTTTGATGATATCCAGACTAAAGTTCAATCTTTGAGAATAATTGAGCTCCTTGAAGTTGATTGAATAGGTCATCAATATGGAGAAGAGGATACATATTTTTAATCTTGATTTTGTTGAGCTCATGATAATAAATGAAAATTCACATTGATTTATCCTTATTCTTCATAAATATAACTTGTGCACCCCATGGTCAAGAACTAGGGCATATAAAACCCTTGTTGAGATTCTATTGTAATCGCTTCTTCAATTACCCTAATTCAATGGAATCCATTATATAGGGATTCTTTGAGATAAGAAATGATCTTGGTATGTGTTTTATTGATAATTCAACCACACATTATGGGGGTAGACCATGAAATTCATCAAGAAATACATCATCATATTCATGTACAATAGCTTTGTTCAATATTTTGAAATCTACCCTGATAATATAAGCTAGGAACCCCTTGTTTTTGGGTATCAAGACCCATATTATAGAATTTAAGTCCATAGAATGTGTAAGATCATCCTTTCAATGATACTTGATATCCTAATGATTGGGGATATGAAGGTAGATTTACTTTTCTCCATAATTGATATGATATTTATATAAGGAAAGTCTATCCATATCCAGAACTATGTCAAATTCAACTATGACAAGAAGAAAAATATTAACTGAAATTATCTCCCCCACAAATCCCAATTAGAGAATATTTCTACCCATTAGTTTCATTCAGCATGACACCTGGTGTTTTCAAAAATAACACGATATTCAAAGTTTCAGGTAGTGAATACATATTATTAGAGAACATATAAGATATAAAATAATGATAAGAATCATAATAAAATAATGAATTCATGGTTCTAGAGTATAAAATAAGTGTAACTTTCAACACTTCATTTTTTTGGGTCCACCTCTATAGTATTAATTTCATATGCACTCCCTTTATCCCTTGGTTTATGAGGTTTTTACTGCCTATTCCCTTTGTTAAAAATTATTTTAGGGCATTATTCACTTTATTCTCATACTCTTAGAATTTTAATCATTGAAGAGTCGGTGGATCATTATCTGGGACCTTTATAATAACACAAACTTTTCATAAATAGATATAACATATTATTAGATGAATATTCACTACATATCATAATGATCCACACCATAATCTTATAGGTCTAGTATCTTGGGAAACACTGAAAAATAAAACACTAGTTCATAAGAGTCTCCCATTAAGTTCTTCATCACGAGTACACTTCTTAGACATATCATTCCTAAAACCTTTATTCAGAACCTATGGAAAGGAAACATAATAAATATTGATCTTATATTCTCATTAAGGACAAAAAAGAGAGATATCAATGATCGCATAATCATAACATGAGCATAAGGTTATGACAATATGATCTTAAAATTTGAAATCCATACCGTCCATATTATATATCTTAATATTAAGTCATGGAATAAATCTTGGTATCTCATATGATAGGAATCATAAATAAATCAAAGGAAATAAACCATGAAAGTATACCATTTTCATAATAAATAGAATTGTGGAATACATATAACCAAAGAAAATAATTTTCTTAGTATTCAAGGATCACTACCAAGACAATCATAGTGGGTGGGGGTCACTTCCCATACCATTATAGTAGTACTAGTTCACTCACAAGACTATCAAAGTAGATTAGGTTCACTTCTCAACCCATATTAGTATTCAATGTTCACTCCCAAGACCATAATAGTGGATATAGTCTCTTACTGAACTAGGTTTATTCCCTATTATAGACTTATTTATCTCATTATATATCTATATTTACCAGATGAATTTGAGTTTTATATAACTATTGTCCCTACAAATTACATAATAAAAATCCTACATATGTGTTTTATAAGATCATATAATAATCATCATATCATAACCAGTGAAAATAAATGGGTTTTATAAACATTTCACCATAGCATAACCCATGGAAAAGGAATGGGTTTCATAAACATATTATCATCATAAACCATCTAGATAAATGATAAGGATTGTGTCATTGGATAATATACCTAGAAAAACTTGAGTAACATCAAATTCTGTTGTCTTGAATTAAAATTTTTATTAAAAGATTGCTCGAATATATCTTGAGTAAAATACCCTTTTAATTTTTGAATCATTTCATTAAAATCTAAAAATTTCCAATATATTATGGAAAAAAAATTCATTCAAAATAACCACGAAAAATTATAAAGTAAATTTCAAATAATTGAGTGATCATGATAGTATGAAATTTAATTTATACTGTATATGTTAAAATAAAACATTCATTTCATACTTTTGTGGAAAATGTAAAAACGCACATCATTCAGAAAATGGAAATAAGATTCCTTTTTAAGAAAATTAAAAATTAAAAAATCATTAAAAATGACATTAAAAATCATAAGATAATAGTAAAATTATTCTTTAAAACATTTTTTAGAAAACATGCATATGGAAGAGAAAGGATTTTCGATTGAAGGGAGAAATAAAGTCAGTTTTCCATAAAAAATTGATTTATTGAGTACTTAAAGTGAGAAAAATGAAATTAAAGCATGTATTTTAAATAAATAAAAATAGGATAAGAAAGTTCATGAGTTTATTGAGAGGAATATCATAATATTAAATCATTAGAAACTTATTCATAAAAAATCCAGATAAACCATGAGATTTTAACTTAAAAACCCTTACTACTTTGGTATCATTTTAATCATAAGCCCCATGAAATAAATAAAATTATATGGATTTTTAAACACTCTTAAATTTATAATAATCACCATAAAATATATTAATTTATGTTATATACACCATATAAAAGAAACAAATGGTGAATATTTTATGTGTTTCATAGAAATAAAAGAGAGATGAGACTCCCTTAGCTTAGGTCTGACTTCATTTGTACGCATTGGAACCTCATGTATAATAAATATATATTTATTATACATAGATTAAATAATATTAATCATATATATTATACCATATATTGTTTACTTATAACCTTTTATTACCTATTTGTTAACAATTATTTATTCACACAAACTGCATTTTTATTAAAAGACCAAAAGCAAACAGGCCTTTAGTCAGGTACACAAACATTTAAGGAGGTCTAAAATAGTTAAGACAGAGTTGATCGCCCTTAATCAACCCCACTCCTTCCAGTTCAATCTGCAGAATACTCTGAAAACAAACAACATTATTACCTTGATCTGCCACCCTCAAGGATGCAAAGTAGTCCGCCACTTTATTAACTTCACACCAAGTATGAGAAAGATGAATCTTTTTAATTTCAATCCACCTCTTGTACTTTCTAATAAGATAAGAAATCGACCAGGGAGTATAAATCTTACCCTCCATCAAGTTGAGAATAATCATTGAATCGGTTTCAATTTGAGTAATAGAAATGTTTCTTTGATCACACAGCATAATCCCCATGTTCATAGCCTCAGCCTCAGCTTGAATGGAATTCCCACTCCCATAATATGCAGAAAAAGAAAGCAAAATACTTCCATTACAATCATGTACAACACCGCCTCCCTAAATACAGCCGTCAACACAAGAACCATCAAAATTCAGTTTAAGACCCATGTTAGGCGGACACCATCTTACCCAATTTCCTTTCCTCATAAGATCTAGACGATGCATTACTGGACAGATAAACCTCAAGGAAGGAGTATCACTTGAAATACCAGAATATCGAACCAAGTCAAGCAGAAGAATTCTAGTTCTGATAACAACCTGCCTTTTTGAATAATGTATATCCTCAAAGCGAGCTTTATTCCTTGCTTACCAAATGCACCAATACCCTGTACTCAAAATCACGGATCTTGTTGTTCTTTCAGAACCTCCAATATTCAAATTATGAAACCACCTTTCAAGAAAAGAGGTTTCAGTAGGTAAAGATTCTGAAAACTTAGTAAAACCACCAAAAACGTTCCATACATCCAAGCCCCAATCACTCTCAAAAAATAAATGATTGGAACCTTCCTCCCTATGATTACTATAGCAATGAAATTTGGACGCCAGGTAAATACCCCTCCTTTTCACATTCTCATCTGTTGAAATAGCCTGATTTCTAATTCTCCAAACAAGAAAATTGAATTTAGTAGGAAAACTCTTACACCATACTATATCATTCCATAAATTTTTTTGAGCCTGGTGAAAAGAAATATTCTGAAACTCTTTAGAAGAAAACATTCCATAATTTGAAGCAGTAAAAACACATCTATCTGAATCCATGTTCATCTCAATAAGATCAAAAGTCCTCTTCTGTTCCTTATCTAGAACAACATTAATAAAATTGGGGTAACTACAAGCTTCCCTGAAAGAAATCATTGGAGTAGGACATCCTAGAAAACCAATAACAGATCCAGCCCAATTACACTTCCAGAAAGATAACTCTCCCCTTATTATAATCCAGAGCGAGTGTTGGCAAATAATAGGCAAAAACATCCGAATTAAATCCTAGAAAGGAGAACCACTACTTTCCTCCCTGTAGTTCTCATCCTGGAAATCCATAATTCTGCCCTAAAGAGTGCAGCCCTCAACAACTTCCCATGCCAGCTTTGCATGAAGATAATGAATAGTATCCCCAAGACTTCTGATATTAGCACCACCTTCCTGATAAGGTCTAGCCACTTTTTCCCATGAAGCCCAATGGAATTTTCCCTCCATATTAGAATCCCAAATAAAATCATCCATAACCTTATCAAAAGTTAAAATAACCCCCTTCGGCACATTGCATGCCGAAAGAACATGAATCGAAATAGCTGTTAACACGCTGTTGATTAAGGAAATACTTCCACCAAAAGATAAAAACCGGTTCTCCCAGTCAAGAACACATCTCAGGATTTTATTAAAAATATTATCAAAATCACTAATACTAATATGACTAGGAGATAAAGGAGAACCAAGATAATTCAGAGGAAAATAACCTTTCTTCATATTCAACAGTCTAGAGATAGCAAGAGCCTGATTGTAACCACATTTACTGGAAATGTAAAAACTACTCTTCTCCCTATTAATCAATTGACCACTCCATAATCAGTATTCATCCAGCACTTTCATTAAACCACCAACCGATCTAACATTTTCATTAATGAAAAATAGAGTATCATCCGCAAACATTAGATGAGAAATCGGTGTCTGTCCCATTTTTCTCTAAAACGGTAGAATATTACCCATATAAATATTCTTCTTGATAAGACGGCTCAAAGAATCCTGTATGAGAATAAAGAGGGTCAGAGAGATAGGGTCCCCCTGTATTAGACCACGAACTGTCTTAAAGAAACTATGAGTTTTACCCATATATGAGACAGACATCCAGGCTGAACTAAAACACCGAAACAGAATGTCAACAGCCCCGGAAGTTAAACCCATACCTCTAAGAATTATGATGATAAACCCTCATTCCATCCTTTCATAAGCTTTATTCATATCCAATTTCAAAGCCATATTTGACCCATGACATTTAAGATTAATGTCACGTATCATATCATGATCCAACGAAACCGCACCCGGAATTGATCGACCTCGCACAAAACCATGCTGCTCAAGAGAAATACAACGAGAAACATGTCCAGACAGGCGTAAGTTAATGATGTTGGATAGAACTTTGTATGGCAAATTACACATACTTATTGGCCTATAATCACTAATAGAAGAAGGGTTTCTAATTTTGGGAATCATAAATAGGGTAGTAGCACCAGCCACCCGTGGTATAAAACCCCCACGAAAGAAATCCTGAATGGTGAAAATTAAATCATCTTTGATCACCACCCATGCCCCTCAATAGAAATCCCCTGAAAAACCATCAGGACCCGGAGCACTATCCTAATTCAGCTTCATCATAGCTTTATATATCTCATTCTCATCAGGTATAGCTATAAGCAAATCATTATCCAGACCAGAGACCATATTTGGAATCACATCAAACAGTTATGCATTCCCACCAGGATAACCATTAACCATATAAGAATTAGGTTCAACAAGAAGGTTCTTAAAGAAGGAAACATCCAAGGAACCAATCACATCCCTATCACTCGAGAAGGACCCATCCTCCAAAATAATGTTCGGATTAACCCACCTTTTTTCCCTTAATACAAGCATGGAAATAGGCAGTGTTTTTATCAACTTCATGAATCCATCTAACTCTAGCTTTCTCGTGGGAAATACAAGCATGGAAATAGGCAGTGTTTTAACAATTGTTTATTAAAATCATTTTTCCTAGTGATATCTTCTTCATTTTTCATGTATGTTTTTGTTTGGTAGTTTTGGTCATTATAATTTGATCATGGTTAAATAATATAAATAATGTTAATAATTATATAAATATCATAAATATTCATTATATAAATTTTTATATTTATTCATAAAAGTAGAGATATAAAAATGAATTACATTGTTCATAACGACGGTAGGTTATACCTACGCATGAACGTTGTTTTTGATTTTCGATGGATTAAATAAAAGAAATTTAAACAATATTTAACCATTAAAAATAATTATCATATCAAATATATCGTATATATTCATTAAATACATCATTATTACCATCCAAGTAAAATAATAATGAAAAATGAATCACATCGCTCCATGGAGGTGGTAGTCCACATGTACGCACGAGCAACGTTATCATTTTCTAATGGTTTGGAAGATCAAAAGGTAGATATTATATTATTACTAAAATTATATTTATTTCATAATTATAATATAAAAACATTAAACATGTAAAAATACCTATCCATGAAATATGGTGATGAGATATGTATTGTATCACTATGTGGAGACAGTATGTTATACTTACGCACATGCAATACTTTCACTTCTCATTTGATGGAAAGAGGGTGAATAAAGTTGGTTTCATCAAAATAATAACATTTAAGTATATTTATAATAATTAATTTATTATTTTATTAATAATAAAATTTATTTATAGGTGGTAAAATAATAATTAAAAAGAAAGTGATTGGTTAAGTCGATTACCTCTCCTTTGAAAGAACTCTTTTAGATCTCCTCTTAATGATCTTATGGTTGGTCTTTTTGGAAGACTATAGCCTCTATAATTTGGATAATGAATTTTAGAAAAGATTTTTTCATGGTATGATTGATCTAAAAGAATAAAATTTTGAGAATAAGTTTGGTGAGGAGGTTCGCTTTAATAATTGAGGTGAGCAGCACTTTTAAAATTTCTTAAAAGATTAAAATATAACAAATTCATTGTCAAGATAAATAATTCCAAAATGAAAGGTATTATAATATAATATAGTATGAGGTTTTAATAGATTCAACCAATAATATTTGGGAAGTTTATGTGGTGTTTTAGACATTATCTTTTGGTTTAACCCCTTAGTAAACTCATTTTAACATTAATCATGGTAAGATATTTTTTCACTCTTAAAGGGTTATAATTTTATAGATAAGGTAACAACATAATCATTAGTGGAAAATCGATTAAATTTTAGAAAATATATTATCCAATTTTTCCTCTTTCAAGATATTTATGATTTTTAAATAATTTAATAATATATTATTTTGATAAAATATCATTAATATCAATATCGACAATATTTGATTAATTTGAGTTAAAAGAAATAAATTTAAGTTTATAAATAAAATATTATCCCTAAAAACGACAGTAATATGTAATATTTATATATAAAATTAATTTAATACGATCAGTCACTGAAATTATATTACTTTTATTATTTTTAAAATCATTTATTTTATTGTTTTATTAATTGAATAAATACGGTGTTGGTGTTGCATAAGTATTTAAGGTAATTATATAATTTATAAAAATTATAAATTAGTCTCCAAAATGACAATAATTTTATTAATATAAAAATATACATTTATATTCATTCATAACTATCTTTTTTTCCCTATGTGGACACATGAAAGATATTTATAACTAAGAGATTGTCATTTTATAACTTTCTTTTCTTTAAATATAATATTGGTCATTATCAAGGATATGTGTATATTGATCAAATACATTTCTATACTAAGTTCAATAAGGGTTGAATTAAATTCATTCAATAATAATTAGGGGGAATAATTATTGTTTTATCACTTAGTTTTAACCTAGATTAACACGATTTACCCTTTACCGAGGTGATAAATTTTACTATGGTTACTATTCATATTAACCAAAAAATAAAGGGGGAATTTTAACCAAAATTTAACCTCATGATTCCAAATATGAAATAAATTTTATAACATTAAATTCCTATAAGTGATAGAAATTAATTTTAAAAATAAGTGTGAAAACATGATGAAAACTTCTTTTTAGAAAAAAAATACAGTTTTAAGCATAAAACGTGGTTTATTTTTATCTCATGATTTGAAAAATATTAAATGAATGTTAAAACATTTGAATGAATATATAATATATAAATTTAATTAAAATCATTCACCAATATTGAATAATTTAATTTATTAAGTTGAAAATATATTGTGCACATAAAAATAGTTTTTCAGAAAAATATATTTTTTTCTTTCAAATGATTTTTATTTTTATTTAAAATTAATTTATACTCAATGAATTAATTTATACATATGTTACAATATGTTTTTTATAATTTAGTTAGTTTTATTCATACCCACTAATACAATGGCTAGGTGATACCAATCATGTAATATTTTTGTAGTATACTCTGTTTCATTTAAACTCAATGTTGCATGTAACCTAATATATAAAAGAACTTAAATTTATTTGAAAAATATATATTTCATAAAATATAATGGTGTTAAATCATACCATTTAAAAATTAATTTTACCATATAAACTCTTCACTCAAATATAAATAAATGAGGATATCTCTATTTTATCACATCCTGAGGTTCCCATGTACCTTCTTTGAATTTCTGATTCCTCCAGAGAACTTTCAATAGGTAAGTAGTCTTGTTTTGTAGAAATTTATCTTTGAAATCCAAGAATTATAATAGTTGTTTTTAATGATGAAAATAATTCTACTGTGGTATGACATCTTATTTTAGTTCATGTGATGGATCAGGTATGTGGTTCCTCGGAAGAGATATAAGGAACACATCATAAACTTAAGAGAGGTTTGGTGGTAGCGCAAAACGATAATCTACCATCCCTAATCAATCAAGAATATCAAAAGGGAAAATATACCCAGGGATTAACTTTCCTTTTTTACAAAATATAGTAACATTATTCCATGGAAAAATTCATAGAAACACCTTCTCACCAACTTTGAAATCCAAAACTCATTGATGATTATCATCACAACTTATTTGCTAACTCTAAGATGCCTTGATGTGTTTTTAAATTACTCTAACATTATATATTATTTCATCATCTATCTCAGGTCTCAATATCTTTATTTCTCTAAATTCATCTCATTAGATTGGATTTCTACACTTATTTTTATATAGGTCTTCATAATGAGCCTTTTCAATTCTCAAGTGTAAGATATTGTTGAAATAAAACTCAACCAGAGGAAGGTGTTGATCCCAACAACCTTTGAAATATTAAAACAATATTTCAATATATCCTCTTGGGATTGAATGGTTCCCCCATACTGAATATCTATTTGATGATGATACGCTCTACTAAAACTCAACCAGTTATCCAAATCCTACTAATGAATTTATAATAAATTTTAGGCAAACCTCAGATCCCGATCCTATATAATATAATGTGGTACTACATGCAACCTTACCACTTCTTTAATGTATATTATGGAAATATGTTCAAGATAGAATTCTTATCTAATGTAAATTAAGTGTGTTTCATTCATAAATCGATCTATTAAAACTCAAATAGCATTGTGTCCTTTAAACATATTAGGGAGTCCTACTATGAAATCCTAGGTGATGTTTTTTCATTTTTACTCTGGTATGGGTACTGGCCATAACATCCCCTTAGAATTCTATCTCCTAACCTTAACTAGATGATATACTAAGATCCAATATACATACTCTGTAATATCTCTCTTCATTTCATCCCACCATAAATACTCTTTTATATCTTTATACATCTCTGAACTTCAATTATAAATAGAGAATGATGAAATATGTACCACATCCAATAGATTCATTATCTTTTTATGTATATTTATGGCTTCGGAACTTTATCATTCCATAACAATCAAGGTTAAACTCGGGAACATTTATCACCTTCTTCTGTAGCTATATATTTTTATTATACACCTATTTAATCTTCACTTAGTTAGATAGTTTAAAACTTATCTGAGAAAGACAATATTTATCCTCTTCTATCAATATTTTTTGATCCATAATTTGTGCATATAGAAATATTGTATACTTTTTTATCCTCATCATATATAAACTATCGTGATCCTTTCAACTTAGGTCATCTACCACCTTGGTATCTTTCCCAAGTTGGTATTGTATTTAGAAGTCATAGTAATTAATCAACTCCATCCATCTTCTCTGGTACATAGTCAACTCTTTCTATGTGAATATATACTTGAAATTTTTATTTTTTATTTTTTTTTAAAGGCAAAGCTTCTGACCATTTATTAAGAGAAAGAAGAAGGACAACAGAGCGGCGGATGGGGTCAAACAACGGACATGCCCTCATCCACCAAGAGCAAGTTTAGAGATCATAAAAAGACATGTCATTTCCATAATCAGAATCACCAGCAGTCTCCCACTCATATTGAGACTTGTCCCTATTGAGGATTTTCAAGATATCCAAATCCACTTTCCTTGACACCTTAGACGAAGATCTGGTAGACACAGTTCTAGGTACATTAGAAAAATCCTTACGTTGTCTCCTCTTAAGGGGAGGACCCTCACTTTCAGTAGTCTTTGGCTTGTCACTCAATATTGCATCCTTATAAGAGGCATGACCACCATTGCCCGAGACCCTGATCGGGGTACTCACCCTCCCCTGTTCATCTTCAGAAATGTTCCCCCATTTCTCAGGTAACTCAGATATCTGAAAATGCTTCTGGATTTCATGTTGATAATCAAAATGTAGTTTCACATCACCCTGATTAGAGACATCAACCTGGTGAGAATCAGGGATCACCCGTTCTGGAGTCCGCATGGGGATGTCCTCAACTAGAGGAACCTCTTTAGCCAGCTTCTGAATATTCAGCTGTGAAGAATCATTCACCACCAATGCTGACGCAGGACTCAAATTATCAGAAGTGATAACCTCATGATCTCTAGAAGGGCCGCTATAAGATCTTGTCAGAGTGGAATCAACAATCAACTCTTTTCCCTTTGAAGGAGTCAGCCCATCAGGGGCTGCCTTCATAGGAGGGTCACTGTCCTTGATGACATGCTTTGGAGAGGACGATTCCTTCAAATTATCCTTTTTTCGACAGAGATTGGAGGGGTGTCCTCGCATCCCACACTCCTTACAAGTGTTGTTTTTACGACACAACTCCAAAGAGTGCCCCATAGTCATGAATTTAGTGCAGAAAAGAGGTTTCTTTTCATATTCAACATCAATTAGAATTTGATCAGACGGAATAGAAAGTGTTACCATATCAATGAGAGTGGATCTGAGATCAACTTCCACCAGCATTCTAGCGAAGTGCCCAAATCTGACATCAGTTGTTTCCTTATCAAGGCGGATGGGAGTTCCAATTGTCGTTCCAATATCATGCAGGATCTCTGGATGCCAAAGAATCCAATTAAGACCATGAAGACGCACCCATACCTGAGCGAAGACATTTTTTTCATTCGAGACATTAAATTCAAGTGACCATTCGTGCAGAGGAATCCATCCCGGTTTTAGAAACATGGAACTAGAACTCCATGCCCTAATATTGAGATCCGCCGATGGAAACAAACAGTGAAAGATTCCCCGCACAAGGGAGACACATTTCCAGCTAGCAAAGCCCCACAACATCGAAATTCTACGGAATAAATCTTCACATTTCCAGGGTTGCGCACCTTTAGGAAGAACAATGTGAGCAATCAATGAGTTCTCACCCAATGTCAACCTTTCAGCAATCACACCGAGATTCGCCTCGACGTGAGCCAAAGATCCCTTTCGGAGAATCCTTCTAAAGCAGGAATTCTCAATCTTTTTCTGATCCGATAAAGAATCCTTCATCACATCAACAAAGGAACGCTGACCACATGATGCAGCACCAGTAGGAACCCTCACAGATTCTTGAAAATGGCCAATATTGACATCGGAAGAGGCAATCTTCAAAACATCCTTTACCATGGACTTCGAAGAATCCCAAGCACACTGGTTAAGGGATTTGCAGGGCGGAGGTTTTGCAGCGACGCGATTCAACCGGTCCACCCTCGCCGCACCATCCTCCGATCTCAGCAAAACAGTCTCACAAGAGGAGACCTTCGCACCACCAGCCGATGCGACATCAGCAGAGGAAGCCTCCAGTTTTTTGAAGCTGCTCGGGTCCACATCCTTCCCAGAAGACCGTCGCTCGCCGGAGGAGACAACACCACCAGCCGACGCGAGCAAATCAGAAGAGTAAACCGCTGGCTTTCTGAAAACGGAACTCGACACAGAGGAAATACCGCTCGGAACCGGATCCTTTCCCATCGATCGCATGTCGAGGCGATTGAATCCAAGGAAGTGCGGAAGCACCATCTCGGTAGAAAACCCTAGCAGGCGCCATCACTCCGCGCCGTCACTCGGTTCGCCTCCCGTCTCGCCATCGTCTTTAATTCATCTTTGAAATTTTTATGATTGGTATATATATGACACCTTTCTCTAGAAAGATAATTTCTTTATATCTTTAATGAAAAAATTACCATAGCTAACTCCAAATTAAGAGTCGGATAATTTTTATTATTAACCTTAAATTGATGTGGGGCATAGGATATCACCATATCATTATTCCTAATAATGCATCTTGGTCACTTATTCAATGCATCACTATAGATTATAAACCATTATCAACTATAGGATAAAATAAGAATAGGTGAACTGATTACCCTTATCTTTAATTCCTTGAAATTTTCTTCCTATTAATCAATCTAAAGAAACTAATCTCCTTTCTGAGTTAACTTGGTGAGTGGATTAAATAGTTGAGAGAAATTATTCACAAAGAATCGATAATATCCGGTCACTCTAAGAAAAATATAGATCTTAGTCACAGGGGTTGGTCTAGGACAACATTAAATAATTTCTAACTTTGAAGGATCAACTTATATACCCTTACTAGAGATTATATGACCCAAGAATGAATATTTTTTAATCCAAAATTGACACTTGGTAATTTTTTCATAAATATTCTCATTCCTTATGATTTCAGTACAGTTCTCAAATGATCCTCATGCTCTTCCTTTCTCTTTGAATATATAAGAATATCATCTATAAAGACTACCAAAAATGATCAAGGTAATATCTAAATTCTCTATTAATTAAATCCATGAAGATAGAGGGGTAATTAATAAGATCAAATGGAATCACCATAAATTTATAGTATCCATACATTGTATGGAATGTTATTTGGGTATATCCTCTTTCTTAGACCTTAATTGATGATATCCAAAATGAAGTTCAATCTTAGAAAAGTATTGAGCTTCATATAATTGATCAAACAATCCATAAATACAGGGTATATAATACTTATTCTTTCCTTTGATATTATAAATTTCACAATAATCAATATAGTGCCGTGTCGATCCATATATATTCTTAAAAAAAAGAATTGGTGCACCCCAAGGTGACACACTTGTCTGAATGAATCCCATGTCAATATTCTCATAGAGTTTCTTATCCAATTCTCATAAATCAATCGGGGCTATTCTATATAGAGTCTTTGAAGTTGTTATAGAACCAGGTATGAGTTCTATTGAGAAATCAACTTCACTATTCGATGTAAGATAAAGAAATTCTTCCAGAAAAAACATCAATAATTTCCTACATGATAATAATATCTTCAACATTGATTTTTTCCCCAAACATTTGAGATAAACACCCCCTTTATTAATAATCAATACGCATACAATGGATTTAATTTCAATTGGAAATTCATATTTATCATCACAATAATTGAGGATCATAGGTTGATTATGAATTTCAAACCTGACTTACCTTCCTTTTAAATTGATGTGGGCATTATGTAAAGAAACTAAATCTATGCCTATGATAACATCAAATTAAACTAGAGCGAGAATAATAAGATTTGTAAAAATCATGTTCCTATAAACTTCAACTGAAGAAGAATCATGGACTTGAGACGAAATAATCATACCATTAGGGGGTTTTAATTCTAAATCAACATATAATATTTATGATTTTACTATTATACCATTAATAAATTCATCATATATAAAATAGCGGGCAGATCTATAATAAAATAATAAATTAGATGTTCTAGAGTGGATGGTAAGTGTACATTTCACCACTTCATTATCCTACTCCGCATCACCAATAGTGATTTCATGATATTTCCCTTTTCCTTTGGGATTAAGAGGTTACTAACTTCAATAATAATAATTAACCTTCAAGTTTGAGCATTGGTTAACATAATTTCTTTAATCATTGAATTTGAAACACTGGAGTGTGGGTGGTTAATTATATGGATATTTCTCTCTATTTTAATCATTATATAACTTTTTTCCATTAATTCTACATTATATTTCTTTATGGTATTTATTTACACACTTAAAATATTTACCAACCCCCTTAACATAATTTCCACCATGATTACTTCCATAATTTGTGTATAAGAAAAATATCATCTTATTATCTCCATGGTTTTTAGTATTTACTTTGAATTCCATATTTCTTTTCCTATTAAAAATATAATATTGATGGGTAACTCCAATCTCCATTTACACCTTGATAGTAAATAAAATGATTTACCCACAGCTATATAATTTTATTATGGATAACATCCTTTGGAGACTTGGTTTTAAACCACTAAAGAATCGATCAGCAATAATTTCAAGTTGGATAATAATACCAAAATCATACCACCCAAGTATTGTAAAATTTTCTTCAGGGGTACCTATAGATTCATCATCCTTCATATTTTTCTCAAGGAATTCCTTATCCATTTTTATAAAAAGAATATAAAGAAAATACATTCAAAAAGAAACTCTTAAACTCGTCCCACTCTATGGAGTCAATTTCTTCTTATTTCCTCATATTCTTGATAAAAGTCCACTACTGATCCATATCAACTTTTAATCAATAAACAACCAAAATGAATTTTTCATGATTTAAACACGGGAGAATAGAAAATATATTTTCAATGGTATTTATTGGTTTCTATATAACAATTGTATTAGTAGAACTACTAAAATAAGGTAGATATTTCCTCATGAAGGATTCAACATAACATTGTTCCTTACTTTGCTCATTTGGAAGTTCAGCATGATTCATATCTTGAGAAAGTTGTGTGCACATAGAAATAAATTTTGTGTCCCATCTCCCATAACATTTTGTTTCTCAAGAATAAAATCATTTCATTTTCCATCACATTTATCATTAACATGATTCTTTCAAGTTTTGTCCATTGAATAAAACAAAAAAAACACAGTGCGAGCAATAGTAATCATAATGGAAAACCACATAATCATGAAGAATCCTTTATATGATGTCGAAATCAAGACACCTTATTTAAAATATATGAAACCTTAAGTTTAACCTAAATCATCCATGATCATTATCAAAACTTTAGGATGTTATCCTATACTTATACATATCCCTAAGGTTATTACTAAATTTTTCTCATCATAGATTCTAAATGATAATTAAACCTTACTCTGATACCAACTATAATAAACCATACTTTTCAAACCTAGATATTACATATTATTAGATGAATATTAATTATATATCATAATAATCCATTACATAATCATATAGGTCTAGTATCTTTGGAAACCTGGACACATAAACCATTGGTTCATAAGAGTCTCCCATTATGTTCTTCATAACTAGCACCCTTCATAGAAATATCATTCCTAAATCCTTTATTCATAAATTTGGGAAAGGAAACAAAATAAAGGGTGAGAAAAAATGCTCAGTAAGTGTAAAGAAGGGATATATCAATGATCATATAAGAAAAACATGAGCATAAGGGTATGCAAAAATGAGTTTAACATTTAAAACACTTACCATGTATATTATATATCATAATCATGAGTCATGGAATAAATATTGGTAGTTTATATGACATAAATCATAAATAAATAAAATAAAAATATTCATGTGATCATAACTTTTCATAATAAATGGAATTGTGGCATGCACATAAGAATAGAAAATAATTTCCTTATTAGTCATGGTTAACAACCAAGAATATCATAGTGGATTGGGTTCACTCAACAAACCATTTTTGTATTCAAGGATTACTCCAAAGACTATCATAGCTAATTGGGTTCACTCCTCAATACATTTTAGTAGTCAAGGTTCACTCCTAAGACTGTCATAATGGAAATAGTCCCTTACTGAACAGGATTCACCCTCATTCTAGTCCTTTTTATCTCAAGATATATCTATCTTTACCCAATGAATTTTAGGGATATATAATTAGGGGATCACCCATAAAATAATAATAATAATCATATATATATGTTCCAAAAGATCATAAAACAATCATCATATCATAACACATGAAAAAAAATGGTTTTATAAACATTTCATCAGTTCATCATAGCATAACTCATGGGAAAGGAACATGTTTCATGAACATATTTTCATTTTAAACCATCCAGAGAAATAATAAGGATGGTATAATTGGATCGTATCCCTAGTAAAACTTAAGTAAAATAAAATTATTTTATCATGGGTGGAAAATTCCTTTAAAAAATCACCAGAATATTTCTTGAGGAAAATACCATTTCCATTTTGAAATAATTTCTTTAAAATAAAAAAATCAAAAATATTATGAAAATATTTTCTTTGAAAAAAACCATGGAAAATTTTAAATTAATCTTTAAATCATTAATAGTTCATGGTGATGGTAAATTATGTTCATGTCGTATACATAAAAATAAAACATTCCTTTCATACTTTTGTAGAAAAAGTTAAAAAGTATCTCATTCAAAAAACGACAAGAAGATTAATTTTAAAAAATTTGTAAAAATTAAAACATGGATAAAAATTACTTTAAAAAATCATATTAGAATACTTTTTAGAAAACATGGATATATAAGAGAAATTATTTTTGACCGAAGAGATAAATGAAGTCAGTTTTCCTTAAAAACATATTTTTGGGATCTTGAATACATAAGGTATGGAAAATGAAAGTAAAACAAGTATTTTTAATAAATAACTAGATTATAATAAAATTCATGAGTTTATTAAGATTTATATCATAATATTTCATCATCAAAAACATAATCATAAAAAATCTTGAAAAATGATAAGATTGTAACATAAAAACCCTAACTGCTTTGGTATCATTTGAATCATAAGCCCTATGAAATAAAGAAACTTATATATATATATATATAAAGACTCATTAATTTCATAATAATCACCATAAAATATATTCATGGGTATTATATACACCACATAAAATAAACAGGTGGTGAATACGTCATGTGTTTCACATAAATAAAAGTAAGACCAAAATCCCTTACCTAAGGTCTGACTTCCTTCATGTGTGTTGGAACATTCTATATAATAAATATATATTTATTATTATATATATATATTAAAAAATCATACCCGTACATATTATATCATATATTATTTACTTATAACCTTTTATCACTTGTTTTCTAACAATTCCTTATTAAAATCATTGTTATATCATATATATCATATATATTCAGTAAATCTATTCTTATTACCATCCTAGTAAAATATAAATTACAAACAAATCACATCGCTTCATTGAGGTGGTAGTCAACACATACGCACAAGCAATGTTATAATTTTCCAACAGTTTGGAAGGTAAGAACTTAGATATTATATTTTAATATAGAATTATAACAATTACATGAGTAATTTATATAAACATTAAACCCATAAAAATACCTATTTATAAATATGGTGAGGAGAAATGAATTTATCTCTATGTGGAGACTGTAAGCTGTACGTACGCACAAGCGATACTTTCACTTCCCATTTGATGAAGAGGGTGAATAAAGGTGGGTTCATGATTAAAATAATATTTAATTATATTTAGGATACTAAAATTATTATTTTATGAATAATATAACAGATTTATCGTAGGTAAAATAAGAATTAAAAATAAATTGATCGATTAAGGCGATTACCTCTCCTTTGAAAGAAATCCTTTAGATATCCTCTTAAGGATCCTAGGGTTGGTCTTTTGGGAATAAAAAACCTCTAAAATCTATATAATGTAGTTTAGAAGTTGTTTTTTTAGGTTATGGTCGTGTTATAAGGATAAAAATGTGTGAATACATGAGGGGAGGAGGTGCCCTTTTATAAATGAGGTGAGGGGCACTTTTGGAATTTCATAAAACATTAAAACATAAAAAAGTAATTATAAAGAACAATTATTCCAAAAGGATTTGTATTTGAAGATAATATATTATGGTGTTTTAATCCCATAAAAAATACAATTTTTAGAGGTTTAAGTGAAGTTTTAAATCTTATCTTTTGGTTTATCCCCTTAGTTAACTCATTTTAACATTAATTGTGGTAACATCTTTTTCACTCTTAAAGGGTTATAATTTTACATATAAGGTGAAATTTGTATTATAAATGGAACATTTATGACACTATAGACCATATACTATCCACCTTTCCCTATTTCAATATTTTTATGATTTTGAAATAATTTAATAAAATATTATTTTGATAAAATATCATTAATGTCAATTTTGACACTATTCATTTAATTTGACTTAAAAGACATAAATAAAAAGTTAGAATTAAAATATAATACTTTAACACAACACTGATATTTAATATTTATCTAAATATTTTATTTAACACTATAAATCACTCAAATTATATTACTTTCAGTATTTTTAAAATCATTTATTTATATTTTTTTATTAATTGAATAAATATTTTATCGGTGTTTCATAAGAATTTAAGGTAATTATATAATTTATAAAAAATAGAAACAAATTTTCATCATGAAAAAAAAATCATTAATATCAAAATATATGTTTATATTCATTAATAAATTTATTTTTCCCTATGTGGACACATACGAGATATTTAAAACTAAGAGGGTGACATTTTTTAACTTTCTTTGCTTTAAATATTATATAGGTCATTTTTGTGGAAAATGGGCATATTTAGAAAATTTGGACCACATGATTTCCAATATTGAATAAATTTTATCAAATTCAGTACCTATAAGTGTTATAAATTAATTATAAGAATAATCACGTAAAACATGATGAAAATCACTTTTTAGAACAAATACATTTTTGAGCATAAAACTTGGTTTATTCTTATCCCATGCTGAAAATAATGTTAAATGAATGTTAAAACATTATATTGAATATATAATATATAAATTTAATTAAAATCCTTAACCAATAGTGAATAATTTAATTTATTAATATAAAAATATATTTTGCGCATAAAAACAGTTTATCAGACAAATGTCTATTTTTCTTTCCAATAATTTTTATTTATATTTATAATTAATTGATTCCCAAAGAATTAATTTATAAACATGTAATGATATTTTTTCATAATTTAGTTATTATTATTCATACCCACCAATCTAATTAATAGGTGATAACTATCACATAATATTATATTAGTGTATCATTATTCATTTAAACTCAATGTTGTGTGTAACGTAAGATATCAAAGAACTTAAATTTATTTTTTAAAAATATTTAATAAAATATCAAGGTTTTATTTCCATCTCACCCTAAATGGTTTAATAATTCTTTTTTCCATTACTTTGGAAGTCATGATCTATGTGGATTTCTTTACCACACTTTTAACACTTCCTAAAACCTATTGGGCAATTACCAGGGTGTTTCCTCCCATAGTTTTTAAATTTGGGTATGTTGGGCGGAGAAAGAAAGGAAGTGATGGCAAGAGGGGGGGTGAATTGCTTTTTAAAAATTAATTAACAATTTAAAAACAAAGTGAAAGTGCAGCGGAAATAAAAGAGGCAAAACACACAACTTGATAACGGAGTTCGGCTTAAACCCAAGTCTACGTCTCCGCTCCCAACTCAACCATTGAGAGATTTACTACCGCTTGCTTTTTAATGGTTTTAGCAAGAAACCCACTAGACTTTAAGGTTAGTCTAGAACCTATTACAGCTTGCTTTTATTGGTTATACAAGAACCCACTTGCTTTCAATGGTTGAGAAAGAACCCACTATCCTTCTTACAGATGAAGGCTAGCTCACCTTTGATTCAAGCCTTTTAAAAGTAAAGGCTTGACTAACCTTTTCACACCTTGAAGGTGGTGTGAAAACCCAAAAGAGAGGATGAGAGAAAGAGTTGGGGGTTTGTAGGCACAAACCCAATTTGATGCTCAAAATAAATAAAGCAATGAAAAACCGTAATGGAGAGAAGCCTTGGGCGCCAAAGGATTGATGGAGTTGATGAAGAGTGCTCCCAAGCTTCTTTGGTGGTGCTCCTTGGATGTGGAAGTGAGTTGGAGCAATTGGAGTTCCTTGGAGGAATCCGCCGGAGGTTCTCCAAATGGTTGAGAAATGTTCCCGTGGGCTTCCGTGGCTTGGATATAGTTCCACTATTGTTCTGTTATTGTTCCGGGGCTTCCTTGGCCTTTATTTATAGAGGGGGAACCCTCAAATGGCCGTTCGGGGTCTTCGGAGCCGTTGGAAAAGGCTTCGGAGCCGTTGGGAGCAGGCTGGTCAAAGCCCAACGGCTAGTTTGACTGGCTCCACCGGCTGACCGGTGCTAGGCCACCGGTTGGCCGGTGCTTGCAAAAAGGAGGAGGGCTTCTGTCCAGGCGCCACCGGCTGGCCGGTGATGAGGCCACCGGTTGGCCGGTGAGGAGGCAGTAGCTACCCCTTCTGTCTGGGTGCCACCGGCTGGCCGGTGATGAGGCCACCGGTTGGTCGGTGCTGAGGCAGTGGCTCAGCCTTCTGTCCAGGGTCCATCGGCTGGCCGGTGGTGAAGCCACCGGTTGGCCGGTGGACATGAAAACAGTCCACTTTGGCTTCTTGCTTTCTTGGCCCAATTCTTTGGCCACCTGAAATCATGCCTATTAACAAAAACACTTGAAAACAAGATTAGATAAACAAGAGGGTGATTGTGATCATGAAAATTAAACCACGAGGGGTACGAGAGGTACAACAGGGTAGTTGGACTTTCTTACCCCAATGAGAATTTTTATTATGGATTCTATTATACTAAATATTTATTTTTCGTTATTCAGAATCACATTCATATCCATATTTTAGTTCAACCTTAAACACACATCAGACAACTTCCTCAGAGCTTCCAAATTTCATTATAGTTAATATCTTCCAAAAACTAGGTTTTAAACCATAAAAGAATTAATCAATGTTATTTTTGGGTCTAGAGAAATACTATAAGGTATACCTTGTGAGTATTTTGAGTTATTCCTTGAAAGATAAAACATAATCATCTTTATTTTGTTTCAATTCTATGAATTCTCGTTCCATATCATTGTGGAGATTACAAGGGAAATATTTATTGAAGAATGTTCCCTTGAAATCCTCAAACTTCATAGAGTCAATTTACTCCATTTTTATTATATTCATAATAATAATCCACTATTTTTAGCCTCACATTCTTTATTTATACATCCAAAAATACCTTCTCATGTTCTGAGCATTTAAGGGTATAAAATATATTTTCCATCGCATTAATCCATTTCTCACTAATCAAAGGTTTTGAAGTCTGATTAAAGGATGGTGGACATTGAAACATAAAGGATTCAATAACAATTATATCCCTTCTTTTTCTATTTTAGAGATCCACATTATTTATTTTATTATTCATAACATGATATATTTGAGTGATCATTTCCAAGATATTTTGAAATCAAGTTCTTATCTCATTTTGATAATCACCACATTTTCCATTGCATCCATAATTAGCTTTGTTTATTCTTGTTCAATCCATATCCTTGATAGAAGAAATTTCATGGTGAGGATACTAAAATTTGTGAATGTATAAAGAATAAAAATATAATTAGAGAAGAAATGACTCAAAAATAATGAGTATATTATTCCATAAAATCTTATTAAATTTCAAACTAGTATACCCATGATTATTTCCCTACTAGATTTTCCTTAACGACTCTAGTTAACATGATATCCAAATCCTTTATAATGGTTCATTAAAGAAAATTAGAATTAAACAAAGAATATCCCTTTGAAGTGTCAAACTAGGTGTTTAGTTATGTATTTTTGTTTGTCATTAAATCATAGTGGATTTATTACCCAACAAACACTTTTTGGTTTTTTTAACCCTAGGTAAAACTATTCCATAGCCTGTAGCCACCTGTAGTATCTTAACAATGATGTGACTTCTAGGACAATCACACAATCTCTATTTTACCAAAGTATTGATATTTTATCCCATACTTGGACTCATGTCTTATAATTTTACATAAATTTATTTATAAAGTTATCTAAAATAATCTTCAAAAATAACTAAACCTTTCTATGATACCAACTAAAGTGACCCAAGATAAACATACATAAACAACACATTGATACCATGGTTTAATTAATACATTATATAAATAGTCGCAAAACTCAATGACCTAAAAGTTTAGTGTCATGGATACAATAAAAATAAAAACACTTATTTTACATGCTATGAACATTTCTCCATAAAACTGAATCCACTCTTATATATTCCATGATACATAATCATCTTCAAATCCTAGGGTAGGGAAATCCTAAGTAGGGGTGATATCAAACACTCAGTAAGGGATAACATAGTAATGGCCATAATAGTTAGATCATAAAAATATGAAAAATGTGAATAAGGAAAAATATCTGATTCAAAAGAACATAAATCAATAAGTGTTGGTCCTAAGCATGAAGTAGAGATATATCATATAAAACAATAAAACTTTTACCATGCCATGAGAAAAATAAAACATTTATCATATAACATGAGCCATGGAATATAGGAAAGAAAGGGGCACAATCCTAAAAATAGGATTTCTTATCTTTGGGAACCTGGCTTCTCACAAATCCATTTTCACATAAAATTATGAATATTGATAAATTATATCAAACTCACCCTTCATGAACCTAGATACTTTCAAAGTAACTCATGCAAAAAATTGTGAGTATATCTAAACACCGTCATAGTCACCCTTTGTGAACCTTACTACTCGCTAACCTGTTCAGATAACATTTTTATCTCATGAGATATAATCCTTTACCTAATTCATTGGATGTATATATAGTTCCCACATGTATTATAATCCATGAATTTTTGTGACTCTTAAAAGAACCATCACATCATAAAATAACCCATATAAATAAAAATGTGTTTCATGAAATTGTCAATTGACATATCATAAAGTAGATTAAAAAGTAGAATCAAATGATACAAAAATGTCTTCACCCAAATGAAATAAATTATAACATAACATTAAAAGGTGAATCGTGAAACAAAACTCCATTTTGGATATATCATTTTAAAATAATGAAAACCAAATCATGAGAATGGATTTTTGAAAATATTTTGTATTCATCATTTTAAAGGTCATAGTTAAAGTATCCTTTCAAAAAGACCCCTTTTTTAATAATTGAAAAGAAAACGTTGCATGGAAATTTATTTGAATCAAAAACACATTTTCCATATAAATAAATAGATAAAATACATTAAAATGGAATGTAATGAAAAAATTCTTTTAATAAGAAATTGTTTAACTCAAAGAAAGGGTATTTAGTTACCAAGTCCCATACCATTACCCTTGATTTCCATTAAAGTGATTTAAAATACTATATAATAAATATAAAAATATTAATTACCTATTTAAGAATCATATTCATATAAATTTAAATTTATAATCTTCATTAATAACAACTCGCTTTATGTATTATGTTTTTGTAATCTCTTTTCAACAGCAGGTATTAGTAATCATGACCGTTTTGAACTACGTTCATAAAACGAGTCTTGATCTTCCTTTTTCTCCCAAATATCATCATTTAAAAACCTTTAAATATACTAAAATTAATGATTTATAAATATGTATAATTTTATAATACCGTTAATTTTTAGTTTTATTTGAGTTTTATGAAAATGAAAATGATGGTAAATTAGTATTGGGTAATTTTCTGATATCGATAGATTACATAATAATGATCATTAATTTTTA
The DNA here is from genome assembly GCA_963277665.1 of Viscum album. Classification (NCBI taxonomy): domain Eukaryota; kingdom Viridiplantae; phylum Streptophyta; class Magnoliopsida; order Santalales; family Viscaceae; genus Viscum; species Viscum album. Next base: position 1,402,513,611 of record OY728129.1, read on the forward strand.
TATTATCTAAAAAGAACCTTATTAATGAAATATATATATATTACTTATATATATCATATATATTCATAAAATATAATCTGGAACCATCCATTTTCTAAGAGAATGAAAATGAAACATGTTTATTCATGGAGGCAGTAGTCCACAGAAACCAAGATTCAAGATTTTAATTTTTCTTAATGGAAAAAGGGGTGGGTGGAAAATTCCTATACCCTAATTATAATAACATAAAATTATAATCATGATAATTATGTTATAATTTTAATACAATGAAAATAAATTTGATGAAGAAAAAAAGTACATCATAAAATAGAAAAATAAAGAGAGGTACGGGACTTATACATCACTTCTTGGAATATATCCTTTGTAAAAGGGATTAAACCTTTGAGGGATGGTGTTTTGATAATACTAGAACCTAATTAATCTGAACAATAGTTTTTTGGGTAGTTTTGGGTATATTTTGGGCCAAAATTAAGTGGTTTTGTGTGAGGGTAAGTGAGGATAGAAGTGTCCCTTTTATAAGTGAAATAATTTGTATTTTTTTAAAAACCCAAAACTATTCAATAATGGGAAGTCACTCTCAAGTAAAGTGTCTGAAAAATTGAGAAATAATGAATTTAAAAAGAGATAATTCCAATAAACACTTCCACCAATCAATTGAAAACATGTTTTAAACATGTTAGGACCTTTACCTCTAAGGTTACTCATTTTTACCATTTTAAATTTCCCCATTATAACTAGTTTTTACCTAGGTAATTTATACTTTATGCCTAAAAATAAAATGTCCTTATTATATAATTTTTAAATAATGATTCCAAATTCGAAATCTATTTTTTATTCAATTTTTTAAAATGATAAAATTAAATTTTAAAATACTAAATGTATAATTTATTGAGAATGATTTTTTTGAAAAAAATATAACTTAAATTTTAAAATGTAAAATATGGGTTTATAAATTAAAAAAATATTTTTAAAATTATAAATAAATAATGGTGTTAATTCTATAAAATTAATATCCTTAAATTGATAAATTTTACTTTAAAATATAATCATAAAATATTATAATAAAATAGTTTTTTATAGGAAATCATTTTTTGGTATATTAAATATTCTTCTAAAATTAATGTAAATCTTAAATATATCAAACATGAAAAAATAACTATTTTATAAAATAAATTTTAATAATAAAAATAGATTTTATTATTTTTATAACTATGCTAATTGAGTTTGATGATTAAAGTGAGTTTTATTTTTTTTTCTTATATATATATATATATCATAATTATATTTCAATTATTTATACCTATTAATTATAAAGTTACCTTAAAATGGTCTATAATTGTTTGGTTTTAGTGTTTAATGTGGAGAAATCCATCAATCACTGTATTTATTTATGTATAATAAACTCGAGTTAATACACATTTCTCAAAAACTAGTGGATCGGTGAACCCACGGAAGGAAGAGAGATATTTCCTCATGAATGTCTCAATGGTATATTAATCCTTTGATTATTTGTAAAATCACCATTATTCATGGACTTAGAGAGTTATATAATCATAACAATAAGTTTTGTTATTCTATCACTCATGTCTTTTAATTTATCATGAGGACATTAATTACATTGCCTACCATATTCATTATTAATGTGATTCCTCCTGGCTCCATCCATTGACTAAAACCAAAATTCATAGTGTATGCATCAAGAATCATTCATCAGAGTGAGAAATCATATAATCATGAAAATCATTTGGAATATATCATAAATTATGACACATTCTTATAAACCTAAGACACTTTAGGTTCATCCTATATCACTTTGGTTTATCAAATCTTTTTGTAGGTTGTATCCTCTCATTTATAATTACCTAATCTCTAAAAATAATTAAACTCTATTATGATACCAACTAAGGTGGATTGAGCATCACATACATAAATATTAAATAATTTTAGATGAATATTCAAATCATATTATGATAATACATTCCATGGAACCATAAAGGTTTAGTGTATTTGAAGGCTAGATACTTAATTAAATTATTTCATGAAAGTTATGAAATATATCGCATAAATTCTCCTCACATAGTACCATTATTAGACATTATCTTTTTAAAACTTTTCTTCATAACCTAGGAAAAGGAAATATAATAAAGGGTGATCTTAGATTCTTGGTAAGGGTAAACATGGAAGGATTAAACCAATGATCATAAGTGAGCTTAAGATAAGATTAATGGTATGTGAACATGATCAAAAATTATGAGCTCATAAATAATAAGTCATAAACCATAAAACAAGATCCATGTAATATGGATTTTTTATAATAATAATCATGAGTGATAAAAGAGTGAAATCATCAATAATGAGTCATGATCCATCAATGCATATCATAAGAATAAGATATAATGTTTTGGAATAAGATATTGATATAGAAATATGGATAGAAAATCATTTCCTTAGTTAAATATCACTACAAAGACAATCACATTTGATAGATTCCCATAGTGGATTGATTTCACTTCCCATTCCCTTAAGCATAGAAATTATATGTCAGATTTATTCACCATGAAATTCATCACATATTAAGATTGGGATAAATACTCATATACCTTCTTAAGATTATTCCAACCATCCGTGTACCCTATTGGGCTAGGGATAATCACCTATATACCCTCTTAGGCTTGGGATAATCACCCATGTACCCTCTGTGGATTTCGATAATCACATGTGCACCCACTTGGGATTGGGAAATCCTCTTATTTTCCCTTTTGAGCTCATGTGATATAAAACATTACTCAATTAATTTGAGGGATATAACAAACCCACTTATCACATAATAATAATACATTCATATATATTCCATAGGAACATATGACCATTCATCATTCCTTCACAGTTTAATTAACCCATAAGAAAGAAATGGGTTTCATGAAACATCATTAAAAAATGATCCACATTATCCATATAAAAAAAAGGAAATGGATTGAATCCAAATATCATATCCCCAGCGAAGCATATAAATCTTTAAATTGTGTTTACATAGATGAAAAATACTTTAATAAAATTGTTGGAAATATTCTTTGAAAAATAAGAGAAAACATCCTTTTATTTTGGTGACTTTATAAACTAAAAAATTCAATATAAATTATAATAGTATTTTCTTAGTAAAAACTTTTAAACATTTCAAGGAAGCATCATGGTGAAGAAGATACATGGTAGTGGGAAAATCAGTTCATGTCATAAACTTTTAAAATTATTCTTTTTTAACTTTTGTAATAATTCAAAAGTGAGTCATATAGAAACCATTTGACAATATTTGTTTTAATAATTTTTCAAGAAAATAGAAGGTATTAGAAAAATAAATTTTTCAATAATTTAAAAATAGATGATAACTTTCATAAAATAATTTTGAACAACATGTATATGGAAGATAAATATTTCCAAGAAAAATAAAATAAACTAAGTTTTTCTTAAAAACATCTTTTTTGTATTTTTGAGCACCAAAGAGATTGAAATTGTACTAATAATTGAGAAACCTAAAAATAAACGTATTAAAATAAAATATATAGGGTTTAAGAGATAAATAATATGTAATTTCACATAATTAAAAATGAAATATAAAAAACTCCAATAAAAAGTGATATTGTAACATAAACCCTTCCCTCATGTACTAACATGCATTATACATTCTATAACCTCATGTATAATAAATTTAGACTTATTATAAATATATAATATAAACATACTCATACTTATCTTACTATATATCATTTCTTTATAAATTCCAATAACCAATTTATTGATAATTATTCATTAAATTTGATATTTGGATGTCAATGGCAATGTTTTCCATGTATGTTTTGGTTTGGAGATTATGGTCCTTTCACTTTGGTTATGGTTTTATAATCTAAACAATATTAATCATGTCATAAATATTATATGTATTCATTATATATACTTTTTGATCAATCCATTTAAGTTGGTGGTGAAAAAGGAGTTCCATTACTTCGTAGAGATGGTGGTTTACACAGACACAAGTGATATTCCAATTTTTTAATGGATCGAAAGAAAGGAAGGTAAAAATAATAATTTATAATTCTAAAATCATAATCATGTCATAAATATAATATTTATGAATTAAATCCATCTATATAACCATCCTTCAGAGGTGGTGATGAAAAATGAAAAGCATCGATTCATGGAGATGGTAGTTCTTACATATGCATAACCGAAGCCTTCATTTTCCATTAGATGGAAAGGAGATAGGAAATGGTTATACTATAAAACCTTGATATTTCATGAAATATTTTTACCCAAATTAATTTAATTTTTTCAATATTTTGTGTTACACACAACATTGATATTAGCTTTAATTACACATAATACTAATTTTAGCTTATGTTGTATACAACACTAAGTTTAGCTTGGGTTGCACGCAACACTGGGTATATCTTTCATTATATGTAACACTGATTTTATATTATATTACACATAACATCGAGTTTGAACGAAACATGACATACTATTAAAATATTATTATTTAATACAAAAGTTATCGCCTAGATGTCGAAATGGTGGGTATGAATAGGATTAACTAAATTATGAAAATATATATTTTACCCATGTATATAAAATTAATTATTTGGTGACCAATTAATTATAAATTAAAATAAAAACCATTTGAAAAATAAAGGAAATCATTTTCTGAAAACTATTTTTTTTATGAAGAAACATGTTTTATCTCAATAAAAAAATAAATAAATATTTTTGAATTATTTTAAATAAATTTATATATTATATATTAAATAAAATGTTTAACATTCGTCTTACAAGTTTTTTTGTATGATATAGGAATAAATCAAATTTCATGCTTAAAAAATATATTTTTTCTAAAAAATAGTTTTGTCGCCTTTTGCGAATTTATCTTAGAATTAATTTTTAAAAAATTTATAAAATTAATTTAAAAATATAAAATTATTTTTTAAAATCAACATTTAAAATTATCTTGGATGGAATTATTTATAATTTTATGAAAGGAAAAAAATTTCAATGAATAGTGAAAAATACTGGTTTTTATTCGTAATTTTCTTTTCATTTACAACATTAAAAAACTTAAAAATGATTTTAATATGGATTTAAAAGTAAAAATAGTTCAATTATATATTTATTAATCCATTTCAATTTATTGGAATCAATTACATATTGAATTGGGATATTAAAACATTATATACTTATGAGAATTTTCTCTTTGGAAAATCGGTTTTTGATCGCGTCTATGGGTTAAATTTTAAATTAAATTCTTAAATTATGTGACTTTAATTTGGAAAAATGATCCCATATTTTTAATAAGAAAAATTGATATTTTATAATAATTTCAAATTAATTTTTGACAACTATGAATATTAAAAGCAGTAAAAATTAATTATTGCAATTAAGGTGGAAATGTCTTTACCGGGGGTTAAAGTAAAAATGTAAGAGGTAAAATGACCCGTAAACTTTTACAACACCAATTTTATAGCCATATATAGACCTTATATCTTCTATTATTGAGAATGGTCTATTTTATATCCCTTTGGAATTTGTAAAACATGGGTATATCTTTTTTCTTTTCAAAAATTACATGTGTTCCACTCACCACACTTATAAAAGGCCACCCCCTCTTCTCCACTCTTCATACTTCAAAGACCCATTGGTTCAGAAACTACCTTCAGAAAATTATTCCTTAATCCCATACCCACATCTTAGACTCCTTGGTAATATCATAAATCTAATATAAGAATTATTTAAGTTAAACATAAATAGTTTGTTTAAAGAATAGGTAAAGTTTTTAACTATGCGTTTTTGTTTTAATTATTCTTTTAACTCCTTAAAATCCTCATAAACTATGATAATTATAATGAACCAGCCTTAAAAAATAAATAATCTTGAATTAAGTTAATAATTCACTTTAAGGATCTTTTCTGGTTTATAATTTTAGATAATTAGGAAATAACTATTACATTACATCTCAAATATTACAAAGTAGACACTTCTACTAAGTATCCATTTTTTTCATAAAATAAAAACTCTTGAAAAAAAGAGTCATGTATAGTTCCATGTTTTAGAAAGCATGAATTTTCTTTGATCCCATCCTTGACCCTATTCATCTTTAAGACCTGTGAAAAACATTTCAAAAACTTGGGATGAGCATTAAAAGCTCAGTAAGGATTAAAAAATAAAAAAGAAAACATTAGTCCTTCAATACATACGAAGAATAAGATCTTTAACATACCTCATGAAATTGTAAGATTTACGAATAACTTATAGAAATCATAAATCATAAAGTTAAATTGTGGAATTCATATCATACTTACATTGTAGCTATCACAGCTATGTAAGAAGTTACGTTGGAATACTCATCACAGTATATTCCCTAAATCTCTTAGGAGAAACATTAACGTTTACCTACATCATGTTACCCAATGCATTAGAGAGATATCTTGGGATCACCCTCCCTAGGTTTACCATGTAACCACCTGTATATGTAAATAGTTCCCAAGAACCATAACATAATCATAACACATGAACAACAATAATGGAAAATTAATATATCCACATTGCAATCACAATATAACATTTCAATATATTGACATAATCAATCCATTCTCAAAACCATTTTCAATACCAAAATACATAAGAAGATTATATGGTATTTATTTTCCTTTTAAAAACATTACAGCTTGTTAAGGAATCTAAAGATCAAATAATACTCGTGGCGGAGGAAAGGTCATTGTCACCGCGTACATCAAAAACAAACATTATTTTTGTTGTTTAGTAAAATTCTTAGTAGAGAAAAGATTCCCTTTAAATGAAATTAAAATTCAAATGGGTTTATACACCGTATAAAAGGAAGTTGTGTATAAATCAAAAAAAAAATTCAATGAAAGGAGATTGAGACGAATTCCCTTACAAAAAATTAAATAGATTCGAAAGAACAAAAACACTATCAAAATCAACTCCGAACATAAAATTCATTCATAAAACTAAATATTTAAAAACCAGATATTTTCCCTTACCAAATAAGAATTTATGAATATAAGGAAGAAGTATTATTAAACAAAATTCTAATATAATTTTTCAAATTAGAATTATAATAAATATAATTTGTTTTATAAAATCCCTTTCATAAACATAAATTAAAAACATGAAAATGACTAAAATCTATATAATCTCCCTTATGAAAATATAAATGAAAATTGCACAGAATGTATTTAAAAAATAATAAACCCTTACCGATTTGGTAACATACGAAACAAACACCCCATGAAATAAGGATCATACAATGAAGATGTAAATACCCATAAATTAAAGTATATTACTCAAAGAATACAATCATGGGTAGTATATACACCACACAAAAGGAAATAGTGAGAAATATAGCATGAATCTCATGGGAATAAAAAGTGAGATGAAAACCCCTTACCACATTTTAATCAATCGAGTTGTATGACCAAAAGTTAATAACCACCAAATGAATCATATAATACCATGAATATAAAGATAATCATTATAATATGTATCAAATGGAAGTACACAATACACCACATGAAATAAATAAGTGGTGAACAATGGAAATCTCATGGAGTTAAAAGTGAGATAAGAAATCCCTTACCTTATATAATTGGAAAACTAAAGTCATATATATGTATATGAAAATATTTAACCAAATATAATTTGTTTAAAAAAACTCGTAGCATGAGAAAGGTAAAATATAATTTAAATAAATGAAATCCTTTACCCATATATAGTTTAAGATCAATTTAAACATATGTAGTATTTTTAAATTAAACTCACTTGGCAGAATAATTTTAACACAATTTAAATTCTAACCAAATAGAATTATTTTAAATAAAATTTTATTATAAAACTAAAATACTTTACAAAAATAAGATTTCAAAATAGGAAACAAAATATTTTTCCCTTACCTATAATAGAACCTTATTAGACCATTGATGGAGCTAAGAAAGGCATTGACAAGTGATTTGTTTCTCTTAGATTTCTCATAGATTGCGGTAGTACCCATACAAGTATGTACAGAATTTACATCACTCAAATAAGAAGTGAAACATCTCATAATACATACCCCTGAAGAAGAACTAAAATTATCTATTTATAGACTTCAAAAAAATTAGTGGTATTATATTATGAAAATTTTGGTTTATATCATTTAATAGGAGGTCACGATTTATAACTGGATCCCAATCAAAAATATATCCAAAATATTAGATTCATTGAATTTTGAAACAAACCAAAGTACTATCATAAATTTGATGTTAATATTCTGTATTTTTTTATAAACAACGGATAGTTATAGACCGAATCAATCAATAAAATTTCAATTGCAAAATAAGATATCATTTGCAGTCGAGACTTCTACACAAAGCAATAATACAGAGCCACATAATAAACAATCAGATTTTTTGAAAAATGATGCACACGTCATTTTCAAATTTTAATATTGGTAATTTAAACAAAAAATTGATGATGATTGAATCCAAAAATAGGACAAGCCATATTAATTCTTGCCGAAATTAAGTTAAAGAATTTTAAAACTCAATAGGACAAGCAAATAGATGAAAAAAAATAAATTGTTATACTAATCGGCCTACAGATAATATTCAGATAAACAAATCCTATTTATAGATATAAGAAATCTGAAATAGGGGGAAGTCTATATCGGAGAAGAAGAAAAAAATGAATGAAAAAAAGACTATTTTGTATTTAATTACCGAAAACCCAAATCTAAAACAAGATTTGACAAACTAGAATAAAGAGATAGGAACCCTAAACGGAGCTCATACTCACCGCTCAACCGAAATTTACTCGCCCAGCTTGTGACCTCGACGATGCCCTGCACATCAGCTTCGCATAGCTCAACTCAGAGAGAACCATCGCAACACCTTAGCTAGGTTCAATGCTTCGCCTTCACTCGACCTTGACCCCAACATCGAATACTTCTACATCTCTCGACCAAAACTCAATTCAGCCTCACAATCTTCTCTTGCGGTGAGTTCTTCCGAGCTTAGTCCTAAACACGCGAAACCCTAACCCGATTTCACCTTTAACATTTCATTTTTTTATTTAAATAAAACATTTATATTAATATATATATCATTTCATTATATATATAAATATATATATTCATTTTTTCATTTACAATGTTTTTATTATAATTGTTTATTTAAACAAAAATTATCATAATTTCCAAACATAATTTTATAGTTTTTTTATATTTGAAATGTATATATGATTGTATATGTTAACATAACATTATTAATTATTTTAAATTTCAAAAATTATTTATTATTTTTTTAAAGTAAAAAGAGTATTTATATAAACATTAACATTATGAATCAAAAATTGTAATATATATGTATATATAATAACTTCGAAATAAATTGGTCTTAAATAAGTTCATCTATTTGTTTAAAACATTATATTTACTTATGTATTTAAAAACAATTATTTCTCAAATACATCATTCTAATTTAATTTAATTTATAAAAAAATCATATAACATTCTAAAAATAATTTACAATTATAAAACTAATTTATAAATATATACTATAATGAAAATAATTTTATGTTTTTTTAAATAAAATATGTTACGTTTAATATTAACTTACATTATATTTATTTATTATATATAATAAAATATCTTGTCAAGAAACTAAATTTCATAAAAGTATAATTAATTTATATTATTTCAATATGTATTTAAAAAGTGACATGATGAAAAATAATATAAATAAAAGTAAACAAATTTCATTTTTATTAAATGAAATATCATAGTTTTATAAAAATATTTATACCATTATTTATTTAAAATTATAATTCATTAATTAATTAAGTAAAATAGTTGGGTTGTTACATTCTCCCCCCCCCTAAATGAATTGTGCCCTCGTAATTCTTTCATCGAACTTACAAAAATTCTGAATTTCATCTTCAGAATTAAAGAAACGCTAAGGGGACTAAACTAACTAAAGAAAATTATAAAGCGTAGATTTTTTTCCTCAAGAGACAACGTCTAATCTCTAAAGTTTTCTAGAACATTCCTCTGATACCAATTATAAGGATCTTGACTTAAACAACACCTAATCTTGAATTAAGTTAATAATTCACATTGAGGATCTTTTTAGGTTTATATTTTTAGATAATTAGGCCATAACTATTACATTACATCTCAAATATTACAAAGTAGACACTTCTACTCAATATCCATTTTTTCATAAAATAAAAACTCTTGAAAAAAAGAGTCCTGTCTAGTTTCATGTTTTAGATAGCATGACTTTTCCTAAATCTCATCCTTGACCCTATTCATCTTTAAGTCCTGTGAAAAAACATTTCAAAAAATTTGGATGAGCATAAAAATATCGATAAGGATTATAAAATAAAGAAATAAAAATTAGTCCTTCAATACATATGAAGCCTAAGATCTTTAACATACCTCATGAAATCATAAAATTTATGAATAACACATAGAAATCATAAATCATAAAGAGAACCTGTGGAATCCATATCATACTTACATTGTAGATATCACAGCTACGTAGGGAGTTACGTTGGAATACCCATCACATTATATTCCCTAAATGTATAAGTAGAAACATTAATGTTTACCTCTGTCACATTACCCAATGCATTAGAGAGCTATCTCGGGATCACCAGCCTTAGGTTTATCACGGAACCACTTGTATACGTAAAAAGTGCCCAAGAACCATAACATAATCATAACACATGAAAAAGAATAAAGGAAAAATAAGATTTACACATTGCAATCACAATATAACATTTCAATATGTTTATATAATCAATCCATTCTCAAAACCATCTTCAATACCAAAATACGTAAAAAGAGTATATGGTACTTATTTTTATTTTAAAAACATTAGATTTTTTTAAGGAAGCCAAATATCAAATAATACTTGTGGTGGAAGAAAGGTCCTTGACACAGTTTACGTTAAAAAAATTCTTTTTGTCATTTATTAAAATGCTTCATAGAGAAAATTTTCCCTTTGAATGAAATTAAAATTCAAAGGGTTTTATACACTGTATAAAAGGAAGTCATGTATAAATCAAAAAATGCCTCAATGAAAGGAGATTGAGATGAATTCACTTAAAAAAAATTAAATAGATTCGAAAGAACAAAAACACCATCAAAATCAACTTTGAACATAAAATTCATTTATAAAACTAAATATTGGAAAACCAAATATTTTCCCTTTCCAAATAAGAATTTATGAACATAAGGTAGAATAATTCTTAAATAAAATTATAATATAATTTTTCAAATTATAATTATAAGAAATATAATTTTCTTTATAAAATAGATTTCATAAACATAAATCAAAAACATAAAAATAATAAAAATCTATATAATCTCTCTTATGAAAATATAAATGGAAATTTCACAGAATGTATTTAAAAAATAATAAACCCTTACTAATTTGGTAACTTACAAAACATACACCCACTGAAAGAAGGATCAAACAATGAAGATGTAAATATCCATAAATTAAAGTATATTACACAAAGAATATAATAAGGGTTAGCACATACACCACACAAAAGGAAATAGTGGCAAAAATAGCATGAATCTCTTGGGAATAAAAAGTGAGATGAAAATACCTTACCACATTGTAATCAGTCGAGTCGTATGACCAAAAGTTAATAACCACCAAATGAATCACAGAATACCATGAATATAAAGAGAATCGTGGTAATATATATCAAATTATAGTACACAATACACCACATGCAATAAATAAGTAGCGAAAAACAGAAATCTCATGGAATTAAAAGTGAGATAAGAAACCTCTTACCTTATATATTTTGAAAACCAAAGTCATATATATGTATATGAAAATCTTAAACCAAATATACTTTGTTTTAAAAAACCCCTTAGCATGAGAAAGGTAAAATATAATTTAAATAAATAAAATACTTTACCCACATATAATTTAAATAAATAAAATACTTTACCCACATATAATTTAAGATCAAGTTACACATATGTAGTATTTTTCAATTAAACTCACTTGGTAGAAGAATTTTAACAGAATTGAAATTCTTACCAAACAGAATTATTTGAAATAAAATTTTCTTATAAAACTAAAATACATTAAAAAAATAAGATTTCAAAATAAGAAACTTAATATTTCTCCCTTACCTCTAATGGAACTTTATCAGACCATTGATGGAGCTAAGCAAGGCATTGATAGGTGATTTGTTTCTCTTCAATTTCTCACGGAGAGCAATAGTACCCAAACAAGTATGTACAGAATGTACATCACTCAAATAAATAGTGAAACATATCATAATACATACCCTGGAAGAAGAACTAAAATTATCTATCTATAGACTTTAAAAACTATATTTGTATTTGTTTCCGACGCTTTCGCCGGGGCGCGCGCATCCGTCTGTGGAGGACGCGCTACTTGTTGCCCCGCATTCCCGCTTTCCAAAGGCGGGCGGCATTCGCTCCTTATTCAGGGGCGTCTGCTCCTTGATCGAAATGGGATGATGGGATGTCGGTTCTTCCTTCCGTGGATTCCTCCTCGGAGCTCATTACCTAGTCCGGGTCTCCCTCATAGATTTAATACGTAGTTCGTGAATCTCATTCCTGGCGCCATATCTTCATGGACGCCGGTTAATTACACTACTTCCGTCAAGACATTCCATGGGGTCTTGACATGGTAGCGACCTTCGGTCGGAGTAGACGGCAACATCAGGCATGTCAGGGCATCTTTGGGTGCGTGGACATTGGGGAACCTGTATTCTTCCTCATAAGAGGGCATCTCAAGGGTGCATAACCCAAGGCATGTATCTGAGGTTTTCCTCAGCTTCCCGTGTTTAACACAGGGTATGCAGCATGTTTAACGTCTTGCAAAGACAGTTACGCCAAAGGCGTTCCATCTGAGGTTTTCCTCAGGCATCTCATGTTTATCACGAGGTAGGCCGCGAGTTTAACGTCTTGCGGAGACGGAATGAGGATGATCAGAACGTCCCATAGAGACGGATCAGATTGGTATATCCTTAGGAGGGAACACCTGGAAGGTTTACCAAGGGGATGGATCAGAACACCCAATGAGGACAGATCTGAGGTGGTGCGCTCCCTAGAGGGGAAAAGGGTGATAAATCGGGGTGTACACAGAGGACAACGACCCAGAGATATGATGGGGCTTACACGTGGAAAGCGGCCCATGCGCCGCTAGGAGCAGCGAGGAGGTGGATGGCATGATCCCACCGGGATGTGGCGGCCCGGGTGAGAATCAGGATGGGTGATGGATGGATGAATGAAGTGGAGGGGGAATGAAATGGGACCATCGCAGGGGGGCGACAGTGAAGTTGGGCTTGAGCCTTGAAGAGGCTTCCTACATATCCCCGTGGTAGGGAATCAAAGTCCGCGTAGTTCGGGATGGTGCCAGTAAACTGACGTGAAGCTGGACCTTGGCCCGATGAATGTCGTCAGCGAACCAACGTGAAGGTGGACCTTGGTCCGATAGGCATCATCAGCGTACCGACGTGAGGGTGGACCTTGGTCCGATGGGCATCATCAGCGTACCGACGTGAAGGTGGACCTTGGTTCGATGGGCATCGTCAGCGTACCGACGTGAAGGTGGACCTTGGTCCGATGGGCATCGTCAGCGTACCGACGTGAAAGTGGACCTTGGTCCAATGGGTGTGCAGTTTAATGTCATACTAGACAAGGGCGAAACTCGACGTGAATGAACGACCGAGCAATGTGGCTTGAACCTCATAGAGGCCTCCTACGTACCATGCCTTGACATGAATCAAAGTCCTCGTAGTTCGGATGGGATGAGTCGCAGCGGCTTGCCACTGGACTGGAATGGGACCCGACGTGAAATGGCAGGTGGGCTTGAACCTCGTGGAGGCTTCCTATGTACCATGCCTTGACATGGATCAAAGACCTCGTAGTTCAAGTGGGATAGGTCGCAATGGCTTACCACTGGACCAGAATGGGACCCGACGTGAAATGATGGGTGGGCTTGAACCTCGTGGAGGCTTCCTACGTACCATGCCTTGACATGGATCAAAGACCTCGTAGTTCAAGTGGGATGGGTCGCAATGGCTTACCACTGGACCAGAATGGGACCCGACGTGAAATGACGGGTGGGCTTGAACCTCGTGGAGGCTTCCTACGTACCATGCCTTGACATGGATCAAAGACCTCGTAGTTCAAGTGATGGGTTTGTCGGTGAACCAACGTGAAAGTAGACCCGGGGGTCCACTATTGGTGGGCTTGAACCTCGTGAAGGCTTCCTACGTACCATGCCTTGACATGGATCAAAGACCTCGTAGTTCAAATGGGATGAGTCGCAGCGGCTTGCCACTGGACTGGAATGGGACCCGACGTGAAATGACGGGTGGGCTTGAACCTCGTGGAGGCTTCCTACGTACCATGCCTTGACATGGATCAAAGACCTCGTAGTTCAAGTGGGATGGGTCGCAATGGCTTACCACTGGATCAGAATGGGACCCGACGTGAAATGACAGGTGGGCTTGAACCTCGTGGAGGCTTCCTACGTACCATGCCTTGACATGGATCAAAGACCTCGTAGTTCAAGTGATGGGTTTGTCGGTGAACCGACGTGAAAGTAGACCCGGGGGGTCCACTATTGGTGGGCTTGAACCTCGTGAAGGCTTCCTAGGTACCATGCCTTGACATGGATCAAAGACCTCGTAGTTCAAAGGGGATGAGTCGCAGCGGCTTGCCACTGGACTGGAATGGGACCCGACGTGAAATGACGGGTGGGATTGAACCTCGTGGAGGCTTCCTACGTACCATGCCTTGACATGGATCAAAGACCTCGTAGTTCAAGTGATGGGTTTGTCGGTGAACTGACGTGAAAGTAGACCCGGGGGTCCACTATTGGTGGGCTTGAACCTCGTGAAGGCTTCCTACGTACCATGCCTTGACATGGATCAAAGACCTCATAGTTCAAAGGGGTTTGGTGGTCAGGGTCGGTGCTCACTCTAAGCCCACGTGAGTCATGCTCGGTGTGAGAAACAAGAGGTTGCAAGGACCTGACAATCACGTCGCGAGGGGTGCGTCCGTGAGAAGCGAAAAGGGGCTTACGCGTTGGGTGGCCCATGGTGTTGGGACTTACTCCAGGATGGAGGCCCAGAGGGGGGTGATGATGATTTCGGGCTTGAGCCTTGAAGAGGCTTCCTACGTATCATGCCTTGACATGGATCAAAGACCACGTAGTTCTTCTGATGACGGTCTACCGCCAATTGGTTGGTTTCAACGGCTTACCGCTGGATTGGGTGTGAACGGCTTACCGCTAAATTGGGTCACAACGGCTTACCGCTGGATTGGGTGTGAACGGCTTACCGCTAAATGGGGTCACAACGGCTTACCGCTGGATTCGGTCACAACGGCTTACTGCTGGATAAGGATGTCAACGGCTTACCGCTGAATAGGATCACAACGGCTTACCGCTGGATAGGGTTGTCAACGGCTTACCGCTGCATAGGAATGTCAACGGCTTACCGCTGAAAAGGAGTGACAATAGTGGATGGGGTTTACGCTAGGAAGCTGCCTGGGTGCCGCTATGGAGCGGCACTGGTGAATGGGGCTTACGCTAGGAAGATGCCCGGGTGTCGCTATGGAGCGGCACTGGTGAATGGGGCTTACGCAAGGATGCTGCCCGGGTGCCGCTATGGAGCGGCATCGGTGAATGGGGCTTACGCTGGGAAGCTGCCCGGGTGCCGCTATGGAGCGGCATCGGTGAATGGGACTTAGGCTAGGAAGCTGCCCGGGTGCCGCTATGGAGCGGCAATGATGAATGGGGCTTTCGCTCGGAAGCTGCCCAGGTGCCGCTATGGAGCGGCAATGATGAATGGGGCTTACGCT
This sequence comes from Viscum album, assembly GCA_963277665.1. Lineage (NCBI taxonomy): Eukaryota > Viridiplantae > Streptophyta > Magnoliopsida > Santalales > Viscaceae > Viscum > Viscum album. Next base: position 1,402,529,521 of record OY728129.1, read on the forward strand.
AGGAAGCTGCCCAGGTGCCGCTATGGAGCGGCATCGGTGAATGGGGCTTACGTTGGGAAGCTGCCCGGGTGCCGCTATGGAGCGGCAATGATGAATGGGGCTTACGCTAGGAAGCTGCTCGGGTGCCGCTAAGGAGCGGCAATGATGAATGGGGCTTATGCTAGGAAGCTGCCCGGGTGCCACTAAGGAGTGGCACTGGTGAATGGGGCTTACGCTAGGAAGCTGCCCGTAACGTCTTCCTCATGTCTAGCCATGAGGGCATCCCAACTCACTGGTGGGTTGGGGCCTTCGCCTATGCGCTAGTGCACAAGCGGGATAATGCCAAGGGCATTGGAATCTATCCCAACAAAGGGAGATGAAAAGTGTGAATCACATGCCCAATATTCTGAACGTCGTGAGATTGGCGTGGTGATGGAGGATAACTGTTGACCGTGGCGGAAACGCAGCGTCCATATCACGTTAGCCAGAAATGAGGACAAACAAATGAGGGTCGACTGCTGACCGTGTTCGAAACACAGGACCTGATTCAAAGTGTCGCCCAAAGTCTTCCGGGGCGTTGGCCCAGGACAGCAGGCGGACCATAGGTCGAGCATCCATACTGTTAGGGGGTCCCTCCAGACTTGGAAGTGAGTGACGATCCGAATGAATGACACGCAAAGCGTGAGGTGGAGTGATGGAATGTTTGAATGGATTCCAACGCTCTTGATATTACGCCACTGTGATCATGGCATAATGCATGTTATGCATAGAGCATAAGGCATCTCTTATTTGGAACAAGAGGCATCCTATGTTTGGCACATAGGGATTACTACAGTTTAAAGTCATGTAGATAGGACTGTTAGCATCTCATGCTTGAAGCACAAGCCATCTCTCGTTAGAAGAGAGATGCATCCTATGTTTGGCACATAGGGATTACTACATTTTATAGTCATGTATATAGGACTACTGGCGTCTCATGCTTGGAGCATAAGGCATCTCTCGTTAGAAGCGAGAGGCATCCTATCATTTGTTAGATAGGGAGTACTACAGTTTATAGTCATGTAGAGAGGACTATTAGGCATCTTATGCTTGGAGCATAAGGCATCTCTTGTTTGGAGAAAGAGGCATCCTATGTTTGGAACATAGGGATTACTACAGTTTAGAGTCATGTAGAAAGGACTATTAGGCAGAAGGTGCCTAGAAATGGTTGGTGTTGGGACTTACGCAAGGGCGGCCCTGTCTGGTTCAACCTGGCATAGGAGCCAAGTGATTGGGTTTGGAGGAGTTTCCTGAGGAATGGTTCGACTCAAGGTACCCGGGGAAGGGATGATGAGAATCTCAACTCACGACATGGAATGAAACCAAGAGGATATGTCAACTCAAGGTGTTTCATGGTGTGTGGAGGAGTATCTCAAATCATGGTGTTCCATAGGTGGAAGGTGGGAGCGCATAAGGGCGCAATGGAAAATCCCGGCCCGAAAAGTTTGCGGTGCGACTCTCCATTTGTCATGGGGGTCTGTGACGGTTGCGAAGGGACCGGCCCGGAGGGCCGGGACCGCAGCCCGGCACTGACCCTGAGCGGGGGTGCGGGGGTGCAGCCCCCGCGGTATGGACCGGTGGGCGCGAAGGTAGGATCCTCGCGAAGCATAGGTCTTCGCGAAGTAGCTTCGCGAAGCATGGCCTCGCGGAGCAATGATCTCTCGCGGAGCAAAGGGGTCTCGCGGAGCAAATGGGTCTCACGGAGCAAAGGGGTCTCGCGGAGCTTGGTCTCGCGGAGCAGCATCGCGGAGCATGGGCTCTCGCGAAGCTCGGTCTCGCGGAGTAGCATCGCGGAGCATAGGCTCGCGGAGCATGGACTCGCGGATCCTCCGCTCGCGGAGCAGCAACGCGAAGGAAGCTGCTCGCGGAGCATGGCTTCGCAGAGCCGCAATGCGGAGCTCCGCTCGGCCGCCCAAGGGGCGAAGTGGCCGTGGCCGTCCTCCTTGGAGAAGGGGGTGAGCTGGGTATTTATAGGCAGGGGCGCCGCGAAGCAGAACTCCCGCGCCGCCTCAGGAGCTTCACGGCGCGCTCGCGAACGTCAAATTCGTTCGCGGAGAGGCACCGCCTCCGGAGCTTCGCGGCGGGCTCGCGAACGTCAAATGCATTCGCGGAGAGTTACCGCCTCCGGAGCTTCGCGGGACCGTGCTGCAAAGGTGCTTCGCATCGGTGCTTCGCATCAGTGCTTCGCGAGGGGTCTTCGCGGCGCATCGCAAACGTCAAACGGGTTCGCGGAGCCTCTCACCTCATTGCTTCGCGGCGGCGCTCCGCGATCACGGAGGGGGGGGGGGTTTCGCGAACCAGATTTCCAGCCCAACTTCAAACGTCCATAACTCCTATTCCGTAGCTCCATTCGGGCCCTGCGACCTACCGAATCGAAGCTTGCGAAATGGACTACGATCTTGGATCATGTATGGAAGCATTTGGAAAATTTTGGGGATGCGTTTTCCGGGGTCTACAAAAGCCACCCCTAAGAACGGGGTCCCACGAGGACGAGAAGGGCGAGGCGGACCGCGTTCTGAGGAAACGACTGAGGAAAACGCGTGCATTGGGGTCCATTTTACCTCGATCGCATTGAGGATAAATTCAACTAAATCTCTAAGCCTGCGTGAGCCATGCTCGGTGCAGGAAACAAGAGATAATAGGAGCTCCTATACGAGAGTGTAAAACAACGGAAGGTGCAAGGGAATTGACATGGGACATCAATCACCATTTGGGGGAATCCTGAAAGAGAGAGGGGTCACGGCTGGAGAGCATGGCTCTCTGAACATCCGACCTGCTTTTCCCACCTTGCTCTGGTGCACGAGCGGGGTAACACCAGGGGCGTTAGAATCAATCCAAATAGAGGGAAGTGGGAGGTGTGAATCACGATACCCAAAATCCGGAACACTATGGAGGCGGCGTGACAATAAAGGACAACCGTTAACCGTGGCGGAGAAACGGTATCCTTACTGCGTTAGCCTGAAATGAGGACAACAAATGAGCATCGACCGTTGACCATGTTCGAAACACGGGACCATGTCACAAATGTTGTCGATCAATCCTTCGGGACGTTGGCCCAGGACAGTTGGTGGACCATAGGTCAAACATCCATACTGTTAGGGGGTCCTTCCAGACATGACCAGTCTTCCGGGACATTGGCCCAGGACGGTAGGTGAGCCGATGCGGCATGAGACCAGGCCGTTAGGGGGTCCTTCCAAACATGACCAGTCTTCCGGGACATTGGCCCAGGACGGTAGGTGAGCCGATGCGGCATGAGACCAAGCCGTTAAGGGGTCCCTTCAGGCATGAAAGGGGACGAGGTTCCAAATAAGGGGCACGCAAAGCGTGGAATATGGAGTGATGGTCTGTCCGAACAGAATCCAACACTTAGGTAGTTACACCACCGTGGTGGGAGCACGCCAGATAGGCGCATCGGTTTGATCATGGATCATTCCTTCTTTCAGACAGGGCCTCTCTGGCGAGGGGATCTGTCACTTCCCAGCGGGAACTTGGGGCATCCTGAACTTATTCAGGGTAGTACCGCAGTTTAATGTCATGCGTTGAGGACACATAGACTCCTGTAGTTTAACGTCATACAATAGGACATGGAATAAGAGGGAAGGAGGCGTGCGGCGTGGTAGACATGAAACCGACGTGAATGAGGACTTGGAGTCCAAATCACACCATGTACCCCCGGAGGAAACTCTTCAGGTCGAGGGACCAAGAGTGAGGATTGGGCTGGGCCCGAAGCAATGTGGTCGGGCGTCCCTACGTACCCCACGAGGATGGGAATCAAGCCATACGTAGTTCTGGAAGCGCATTTTAACGTCATGCATGACGATGAGCAGCCCGACCGTGTTGGTACACATCCTTCCAAAACTACTAAGCCCACGTGAGTCGTGCTCGGTGTGGGAAACAAGCAGTAGTGGTGGGAATTTCCCGACACAGAGAGGGGCTAGTTAGGGCAAAGGGACGCTTGGTGAATATCGGCCCAATGACACTAACACGATCATTTAGCGCACCTAGATGCGCGAAGAGAAAGAGCCGAGTATGATGGAATTCCACTCGAACATGAGGAAGTGGAAATGTGTGAATCATGGTGCTCGAGATTCAGATCACAATGATGGCGGCGTGACGACGGAGGGTAACTACTGACCGTATTCGCAACGCAGTACCCTGTCGCGTTAGCCTAGAATGGGGGCAGACAAATGAGCATCGACCGCTGACCATATTCACAACGCGGGATTTTATCGATTTGTTGTCCAATATCCGTGGGGACGTTGGCCCGAAACGATTGAAGGGCCCTTAGGTCCAGCATTCATGGAGAGCCCTTAAGCTTAGTATCCACGTCGTCCGAGGGTCCTTTTGGACGTGGAAGAGGATGAGGATCCAAATAGCGAGTTCACGAAGCTTGGTCGTGGGATGAGGGGAATGTCCCTGTGAAAATCCCACACTTCAGGCTCTTTGTCAAAACACATCTGAATACGGCAACGAAATGTATTAGAGAGAGGGAGCAGATCCCTTTCCCTTGGGGAGATCTTAGTTTAGGGTCGTAGAATTCGGACCATGAAAAGTTAAGCTGGGCCCGCGGGGAAGTGCTCGGGCGCTCCTACGTATCTCATAGGGATGAGAATCAAGCCTTACGTAGTTCTGGATGGACCTTAGGCCATAGATGGGTAAAGGGAGCAGGGGACGCATGGCATCAAAACCCGACGTGAAGGAGGACCTAAGCCCTACTTACCATGCATTCTCTGGGGAAACGCTCGAGTCGAGGGACCGAACACAAAGGTTAGGATGGGCCCGCGGGGAAGTGCCCGGGCGCTCCTACGTATCTCATAAGGATGAGAATCAAGCCATACGTAGTTCTGGAAGTGACATGGTAGGATACCAGTGCCAGGGGAAAAGGGGAGTGCGCGCGTGGCCCTTGCACTAAAAGAAGCGGAATTTGATGTATCTTGTTTGTTCTTTAAGGTGAATGGGTTTTTTTTTTGTGAAGCGACCGGCCTAGAACAGTAGGTCGTGATGTCTCCACAAGAATCAAGCCGTGATGGGCGTTGACAAATGGCATGGCACGTGACCAATACCCAACGTGATGTCCTCTACAACGAGGTCACCACAATGCGGTGCCGTTTTTCGTCGTGCGGCCAGGACGATAATGTCACAGTTTAGGGTCGTATGATAGGACCAAGCATGCATTTTATCGTCATGCAGCGCAGACGTAGCAGAGACGATGCTAGGCGAGAAATGTGCGCAGTGTTATAAAACACAATTGACAGAGACATGATCCCACATCAAATTGTACGCCATCCGGAGAGGGAAACCTTAGGCCGAGGGGCCTACACAGAGGTGAAACAGGGAGAGAGACTGGCTTCCTGAATGGGTTGTACCCAGAGACAGGGCGTCTGGGCGGTCCTATGTATCCCATGAGGATGGGAATCAAGTTGAACGTAGTCCCGAATGGATCTTAGTTTATGGTCTTAGAGCTCGGACCATGGGAGCCCCAAAGGACGCCAGATTGCAGCTTTATCCCCTAGCATGCAAAGGTGCACTGAGGGATAGCGCCAAAAGTGTCGAGATTCCACCTGGACATGATGGGGTGGAAAATGATGTGAATCATGCAACCAACATTCAAGGACTGAAGGGGCTGGTGTGACGACAGAGGATTACTGCTGACCATGTTCGCAACACAGCATCCTGTCGCGTTAGCCTGAAATGAGGGCTAACAAACGAGCATCGACCGCTGACCATATTCGCAACGCGGGATTTTATCGATTTTTTGTCCAAAACCCTCGGGGGAGTTGGCCCGTATCGATAGGAGAGCCCTTGGGCATTGTATCCAGGCCATTATCGGGGGTCCCTCTGGGTGTGAAAGGTGATGGAAATCCGAATGGAGGGGAACACGAAGCTTGACAAGTGGAAGGAACTTGATCAAGTTGAATCTGACACTCTTGGTCCTAGACTAGAGTGCTCTTAATACATGGGTGAACCACTGCAAGGAGTCAAGGGACTCAACTTCGAGGGTGACCGAGAGATGGCAGGTTCCCGGGGGAAGGGGGCACGGTGCCCAAAACCTTGTATCATACCTACACATCCCCCTTCTGGAGAGGGATAGACCAAGTGGCCTAGGTGACCGGGAGATCAGGAGATCACTAGGAGGTGGGGCTGGACCCGAATCTTAAGCATCCAGGTGGTCCTACGTATCCCATGAGGATGGGAATCAAGCTACACGTAGTTCTAAAGGGTGCCTTTTAATGTCATGCAGGACAAGGAATAGGAGGGCCAACTCTCAGAACGGGGTGCGCGTGGTGCAGCTATTGCAAACCTGTCGTGAATGAGGACATAATCCTACACTACGCCACGCGATCCCGTGGTCGGGGTCCTAATGGTAGGACCCGAGAGAGGTGAACTTGCTGAACTCAAGCTGGACCCAAAGACAAGGGGTCTTGAACGTAATTCCAGATGAGAGTCTTAGTTTATGGTCTTAGATCTCGGACCGTGGGTGGTGACAACTCCCGAGTAAGCACAGATGTCAACCCAATCTCTAAGCCCACATGAGATAAACTCGGTGTGGGAAACAAGGGGGGTATCCTCATCGCATACTTGGGGCTTCCACCAAAGGGGAGTTTGATGCAGCTTGTTCTCCCAACGCGCAGACGTGCACGGAGGAAAAGTACCGAGAGTTCTGAGATTCTACTCGGACATGATGAAATGACGAAGGGTGTGAATCGTGTACCCGGCATTTGGGCTTAATGGGTTGGCGTGGCGATAGAGGAAAACTGTTAACCATGATGGAAACACATCGTCCGTATCGCGTTAGCCTGAGGTGGGAACAACAAATGAGCATCGACCGCTGACCATATTCGCAACGCGGGATTTTATCGATTCGTTGTCCGAAACCCTGGGGGGCGTTGGCCCGTATCGGTAGGAGAGCCCTTGGGCGTAGTATCCAGGCCTTTCTTGGGGGTCCCTCCGGGTGTGAAAAATGATGAAAGCCCTGATGCGGGGATACGCAAAGCCTGGAAAGCGGGTGCGGACGTGTCCGAGTAAAGCTTGGCATTCCAGGTAATAAACCAGAGTACTCTTAAGCACATTGGTGAACCGCCGAAAAAGGGATCGACGAAACAGCTCAGTAGGGGGGGGGAGCATGGCGTGGTCATTACGAGATCGTCGTGAATGAGGACATAATCTCACACCACACCATATAATCCTCTCATGGATGAAGGATAGGCCAAGGGGCCGGGATGGGATGAGGATTCCCGAGAGATGGGGCTGGACCCGAATTTTGGACATTCAGGTGGTCCTACGTATCCCATGAGAATGGGAATCAAGCCACACGTAGTTCTCTATATGTAGTTTAACGTCATACTGGACGAGAAGGGGAAGCAATATACCCCGAAACAAGGGAGGTGTGCGATATGGCGAAGAAGCCGACGTGAATGAGGACATAGTCCCACATCACACCATACACCCTGGGTAAGAGGGGACCTGGGCCGTGGCCCGGAAAGGCCAAGGGGCCTAAGGTCAGGCATCAGTCAGGAAGGCCTGACTGGTTTGCAGTTTAACGTCTTACATGAGGACGAGGGTCGGGGACCCGAGAAGGCCAAGGGGCCTGAGGCTGGGCCTCGTAAAGGGAGGGCATACGGCATGGTACATGATCCCGACGCGAATGAGGACATAGTCCCACATCACACCGTACACCCTTATGAGGAATCCTGGGCCGTGGCCCGGAGAAAAGGGAAAGTTATCAGTCAGAAAGGCCTGACTGGTCTGCAGTTTAACGTCTTACATAAGGACGAGGGTCGGGGACCCGAGAAGGCCAAAGGGCCTGAGGCTGGGCCTCGTAAAGGGAGGGCGTACGGCATAGCACATGATCCCGACGTGAATGAGGGCATAGTCCCACATCACACCGTACACCCTTATGAGGAATCGGGGTCGTGGGCCCGATCGCTAGCACCACCTGGGGGAAGTTTGTCACCTCGGGATGGGGCAGAATGAATCACTGTTCTTGATGCCTGGGACATCTCGGGGTGGACCCGAAAATCCAGGACACTGTTGACCATGTTCGAAACACAGCGTTCCTATGGTGACCCGTTGTGGGAGCAGCAAATGAATGTCGACCGCTGACCAAATTCGCAACGCGGGACTTGTATCGATTTGCTGCTTGAAAACCCTCGGGGGCGTTGGCCCGTATCGGTAGTAGAGCCCTTGGGCATTGTATCCAGGCCGTTCTTGGGGGTCCCTCTGGGTGTGAAAAATGACGAAATCCCAGTCAAGGAGTGGGTGAAGCATAGTTGTATCCATCCACGAAAGGGGCAAACACCTCCAGGGGGAATGTGCAGCCGGGTCGAGGCTTGCTCGACGTGGGTCGGGGCAAAAGTGTGCACCCTGCCATGTCTTGACCCGAGGGGAAGATTTTGGCTTTTGGGCTGGGCCAACGGACGAAATGTCTGGGCCTTCCTACGTATCCCATTAGGATGGGAATCATGTTATACGTAGTTCTTGACGGCCATGCAGTTTAATGTCATGTTGGACAAAGGATGCATCTCATTTGGGGATATGTACGGTACGCCAAGTAATCCGACGTGAATGCGGAAATAACCTCACACCATAATGTACAATCCCGCAAGAGGGTAAGTCGGGGAAAACCAATGGGGGACCTGGGGCCAAACCGCGGTGGAGACGGGGCCAGGGGCCCAAGGAGGCCAAGGGGCCTGAGGCTGGGCCTCGTTCAGGAAGGCCTGACTGACTTGCGGTTTAACGTCTCGTAGTGAAGACGGGGGGCCATGGGCCCAAGGAGGCCAAGGGGCCTGAGGCTGAGCCTCGGTCAGGAAGGCCTGACTGGCTTGCAGTTTAACGTCTTGCAATAAGGACGGGAGGCCATGGGCCCAAGGAGGCCAAGGGGCCTGAGGCTGAGCCTCGGTCAGGAAGGCCTGACTGGCTTGCAGTTTAACGTCTTGCAGTAAGGACAGGGGGGATCATAGTTTAAAGTCATAGAGCTCGGAATATTTTGCAGTTTATCGTCTTGCATGACGAAGATGCAGTTTAAGGTCGTGCAGGACCCTACAGTTTAAGGTCGTGTTGGACCATACAGTTTAAGGTCATGTTAGACCAAGGTGCAGTTTAAAGTCTTACTGGACAATAATGTGCAGTTTTACGTCATGACGGACGAAGATGAGCAGTTAAACGTCATGCAGGACGATGATGCAGTTTAATGTCGTGCAGGACGATAATGATCAGTTTAACGTCATGACGGACGAAGATGAGCAGTTTAACGTCATGCAGGACGATGATGATCAGTTTTACGTCATGACGGACGATAATGATCAGTTTAACGTCATGACGGACGAAGATGAGCAGTTTAACGTCATGCAGGACGATAATGATCAGTTTTACATCATGACGGACGAAGATGAGCAGTTTAACGTCATGCAGGACGATGATGATCAGTTTTACGTCATGACGGACGAAGATGAACAGTTTAACGTCATGCAGGACGATGATGCAATTTAATGTCGTGCAGGACGATAATGATCAGTTTTACGTCATGACGGACGAAGATGAACAGTTTAACGTCATGCAGGACGATGATGCAGTTTAATGTCGTGCAGGACGATAATGATCAGTTTTACGTCATGACGGACGAAGATGAGCAGTTTAACGTCATGCAGGACGATGATGAACAGTTTAGCGTCATGCAGGACGATGATGCAGTTTAATGTCGTGCAGGACAATAATGATCAGTTTTACGTCATTACGGACGAAGATGAACAGTTTAACGTCATGCAGGACGATGATGCAGTTTAATGTCGTCCAGGACAATGATTGTTATGCAGTTTAATGTTGTGCAACTAGGACATGGTTGTTTCGCAGTTTAACGTCATGCAACTGGGATGTTGAACCAAACGAATCGTGTCGGTAGAGGAATGGTCATCTCTACTCCATTCTAGTGGTTTGGGATGAGGGGGAATCTATATGATGGGAATTCCCTAAAATCCCCTGATCATGAAAAAAAACTTCCATGAGCCAGTTTCAAGGCCATAGGGAGGACATCTGTGGTTGATGAAACATGGTAGTTGGGATGACACAGAGTGTCGCAAGGGTAGTAGGGATAACTACATTACCTCGACCTGTAGCGGAGAAGATAGAGCGGGGTCGAAAAAGTGCCGATAGAGTTGGGGATGGATTCCCCCTGTGCGGCCTCGCGAGGCGGCGGAGTCGGCGAGGAGCCGATGGAGTCGGGTGGCGGAGCCACCTGCGCGGCCTCTTGAGGCGACGGAGTCGGCGAGGAGCCGATGGAGTCGGGTGGCGGAGCCACCTGCGCTGCCTCTTGAGGCGGCGGAGTCGGCGAGGAGCCGATGGAGTCGGGTGGCGGAGCCACCTGCGCGGCCTCTTGAGGCGGCAGAGTCGGCGAGGAGCCGATGGAGTCGGGTGGCGGAGCCACCTGCACGGCCTCTTGAGGCGGGGGAGTCGGCGAGGAGCCGATGGAGTCGGGTGGCGGCGCCACCTGCGCGGCCTCTTGAGGCGGCGGAGTCGGCGAGGAGCCGATGGGGTCGGGTGGCGGAGCCACCTGCGCGGCCTCTTGAGGCAGCGGAGTCGGCGAGGAGCCGATGGAGTCGGGTGGCGGAGCCACCTGCGCGGCCTCTTGAGGCGGCGGGAGTCGGCGAGGAGCCGATGGAGACGGGTGGCGGAGCCACCTGCGCGGCCTCTTGAGGCGGCGGGAGTCGGCGAGGAGCCGATGGAGTCGGGAGGCGGAGCCACCTGCGCGGCCTCTTGAGGCGGCGGAGTCGGCGAGGAGCCGATGGAGACGGGCGGCGGAGCCACCTGCGCGGCCTCTTGAGGCGGCGGGAGTCGGAGAGGAGCCTATGGAGTCGGGCGGCGGAGCCACCTGCGCGGCCTCTTGAGGCGACGGGAGTCGGTGAGGAGCCGATGGAGTCGGGTGGCGGAGCCACCTGCGCGGCCTCTTGAGGCGGCGGGAGTCGGCGAGGAGCCGATGGAGACGGGTGGCGGAGCCACCTGAGCGGCCTCTTGAGGCGGCGGGAGTCGGCGAGGAGCCGATAGAGACGGGTGGCGGAGCCACCTGCGCGGCCTCTTGAGGCGGCGGGAGTCGGCGAGGAGTCGATGGAGTCGGGTGGCGGAGCCACCTGCGCGGCCTCTTGAGGCGGCGGAGTCGGCGAGGAGCCGATGGAGACGGGTGGCGGAGCCACCTGCGCGGCCTCTTGAGGCGGCGGAGTCGGCGAGGAGCCGATGGAGTGGGGTGGCGGAGCCACCTGCGCGGCCTCTTGAGGCGGCGGAGTCGGTGAGGAGCCGATGGAGTCGGGTGGCGGAGCCACCTGCGCGGCCTCTTGAGGCGGCGGAGTCGGCGAGGAGCCGATGGGGTCGGGTGGCGGAGCCACCTGCGCGGCCACTTGAGGCGGCGGAGTCGGCGAGGAGCCGATGGCGTCGGGCGGCGGAGCCACCTGCGCGGCCTCTTGAGGCGGCGGGAGTCGGCGAGGAGCCGATGGAGTCGGGTGGCGGAGCCACCTGCGCGGCCTCTTGAGGCGGCGGGAGTCGGCGAGGAGCCGATGGAGACGGGTGGCGGAGCCACCTGCGCGGCCTCTTGAGGCGGCGGGAGTCGACGAGGAGCTGATAGAGACGGGTGGCGGAGCCACCTGCGCGGCCTCTTGAGGCGGCGGAAGTCGGCGAGGAGCCGATGGAGTCGGGTGGCGGAGCCACCTGCGCGGCCTCTTGAGGCGGCGGAGTCGGCGAGGAGCCGATGGAGACGGGTGGCGGAGCCACCTGCGCGGCCTCTTGAGGCGGCGGAGTCGGCGAGGAGCCGATGGAGTGGGGCGGCGGAGCCACCTGCGCGGCCTCTTGAGGCGGCGGAGTCGGCGAGGAGCCGATGGAGTCGGGTGGCGGAGCCACCTGCGCGGCCTCTTGAGGCGGCGGAGTCAGCGAGGAGCCGATGGGGTCGGGTGGCGGAGCCACCTGCGCGGCCTCTTGAGGCGGCGGAGTCGGCGAGGAGCCGATGGGGTCGGGTGGCGGAGCCACCTGCGCGGCCTCTTGAGGCGGCGGAGTCGGCGAGGAGCCGATGGAGTCGGGTGGCGGAGCCACCTGCGCGGCCTCTTGAGGCGGCGGAGTCGGCGAGGAGCCGATGGGGTCAGGTGGCGGAGCCACCTGCGCGGCCTCTTGAGGTAGCGGAGTCGGCGAGGAGCCGATGGAGTCGGGTGGTGGAGCCACCTGCGCGGCCTCTTGAGGCGGCGGAGTCGGCGAGGAGCCGATGGGGTTGGGTGGCGGAGCCACCTGCGCGGCCTCTTGAGGCGGCGGGAGTCGGCGAGGAGCCGATGGAGACGGGTGGCGGAGCCACCTGCGCGGCCTCTTGAGGCGGTGGGAGTCGGCGAGGAGCCGATAGAGACGGGTGGCGGAGCCACCTACGCGGCCTCTTGAGGCGGCGGGAGTCGGCGAGGAGCCGATGGAGTCGGGTGGCGGAGCCACCTGCGCGGCCTCTTGAGGCGGCGGAGTCGGCGAGGAGCCGATGGAGACGGGTGGCGGAGCCACCTGCGCGGCCTCTTGAGGCGGCGGAGTCGGTGAGGAGCCGATGGAGTGGGGTGGCAGAGCCACCTGCGCGGCCTCTTGAGGCGGCGGAGTCGGCGAGGAGCCGATGGAGTCGGGTGGCGGAGCCACCTGCGCGGCCTCTTGAGGCGGCGGGAGTCGGCGAGGAGCCGATGGAGTCGGGTGGCGGAGCCACCTGCGCGGCCTCTTGAGGCGGCGGAGTCGGCGAGGAGCCGATGGAGACGGGTGGAGGAGCCACCTGCGTGGCCTCTTGAGGCGGAGGAGTCGGCGAGGAGCCGATGGAGTGGGGTGGCGGAGCCACCTGCGCGGCCTCTTGAGGCGGCGGAGTCGGCGAGGAGCCGATGGGGTTGGGTGGCGGAGCCACCTGCGTGGCCTCTTGAGGCGGCGGAGTCGGAGAGGAGCCGATGGAGTGGGGTGGTGGAGCCACCTGCGCGGCCTCTTGAGGCGGCGGAGTCGGCGGGGAGCCGATGGACCGTAGTCTTCAAACACCGAATGGTACTCATCCTCTCACATATAATGGAGAGGGAATTCACATGGATGATGCCTCAATCTTCCAGACACATTTCTTCCACTCACTATTAAAGGAGAAGAGATTCACGTCGGGTTCACCATTTCTGTTTCCGACGCTTTCGTCGGGGCGCGCGCATCCGTCTGTGGAGGACGCGCTGCTTGTTGCCCCGCATTCCCGCTTTCCAAAGGCGGGCGGCATTCGCTCCTTATTCAGGGACGTCTGCTCCTTGATCGAAACGGGATGATGGGATGTCGGTTCTTCCTTCCGTGGATTCCTCCTCGGAGCTCTTTACCTAGTCCGGGTCTCCCTCATAGATTTAATACGTAGTTCGTGAATCTCATTCCCGGCGCCATATCTTCATGGACGCCGGTTAATTACACTACTTCCGTCAAGACATTCCATGGGGTTTTGACATGGTAGCGACCTTCGGTCGGAGTAGACGGCAACATCAGGCATGTCAGGGCATCTTTGGGTGCGTGGACATTGGGGAACCTGTATTCTTCCTCATAAGAGGGCATCTCAAGGGTGCAGAACCCAAGGCATGTATCTGAGGTTTTCCTCAGCTTCCCGTGTTTAACACAGGGTATGCAGCATGTTTAACGTCTTGCGAAGACGGTTACGCCAAAGGCGTTCCATCCGAGGTTTTCCTCAGGCATCTCATGTTTATCACGAGGTAGGCCGCGAGTTTAACGTCTTGCGGAGACGGAATGAGGATGATCAGAACGTCCCATAGAGACGGATCAGATTGGTATATCCTTAGGAGGGAACACCTGGAAGGTTTACCAAGGGGATGGATCAGAACGCCCAATGAGGACAGATCTGAGGTGGTGCGCTCCCTAGAGGGGAAAAGGGTGATAAATCGGGGTGTACACAGAGGACAACGACCCAGAGATATGATGGGGCTTACACGTGGAAAGCGGCCCATGCGCCGCTAGGAGCAGCGAGGAGGTGGATGGCATGATCCCACCGGGATGTGGCGGCCCGGGTGAGAATCAGGATGGGTGATGGATGGATGAATGAAGTGGAGGGGGAATGAAATGGGACCATCGCAGGGGGGCGACAGTGAAGTTGGGCTTGAGCCTTGAAGAGGCTTCCTACATATCCCCGTGGCAGGGAATCAAAGTCCGCGTAGTTCGGGATGGTGCCAGTAAACTGACGTGAAGCTGGACCTTGGCCCGATGAATGTCGTCAGCGAACCAACGTGAAGGTGGACCTTGGTCCGATAGGCATCATCAGTGTACCGACGTGAGGGTGGACCTTGGTCCGATGGGCATCGTCAGCGTACCGACGTGAAGGTGGACCTTGGTCCGATGGGCATCGTCAGCGTACCGACGTGAAAGTGGACCTTGGTCCAATGGGTGTGCAGTTTAATGTCATACTGGACAAGGGCGAAACTCGACGTGAATGAACGACCGAGCAATGTGGCTTGAACCTCATAGAGGCCTCCTACGTACCATGCCTTGGCATGGATCAAAGTCCTCGTAGTTCGGATGGGATGAGTCGCAACGGCTTTCCACTGGACTGGAATGGGACCCGACGTGAAATGACGGGTGGGCTTGAACCTCGTGGAGGCTTCCTACGTACCATGCCTTGACATGGATCAAAGACCTCGTAGTTCAAGTGGGATGGGTCGCAATGGCTTACCACTGGACCAGAATGGGACCCGACGTGAAATGACGGGTGGGCTTGAACCTCGTGGAGGCTTCCTACGTACCATGCCTTGACATGGATCAAAGACCTCGTAGTTCAAGTGGGATGGGTCGCAATGGCTTACCACTGGACCAGAATGGGACCCGACGTGAAATGACGGGTGGGCTTGAACCTCGTGGAGGCTTCCTACGTACCATGCCTTGACATGGATCAAAGACCTCGTAGTTCAAGTGATGGGTTTGTCGGTGAACCGACGTGAAAGTAGACCCGGGGGTCCACTATTGGTGGGCTTGAACCTCGTGAAGGCTTCCTACATACCATGCCTTGACATGGATCAAAGACCTCATAGTTCAAATGGGATGAGTCGCAGCGGCTTGCCACTGGACTGGAATGGGACCCGACGTGAAATGACGGGTGGGCTTGAACCTCGTGGAGGCTTCCTACGTACCATGCCTTGACATGGATCAAAGACCTCGTAGTTCAAGTGGGATGGGTCACAATGGCTTACCACTGGACCAGAATGGGACCCGACGTGAAATGACGGGTGGGCTTGAACCTCGTGGAGGCTTCCTACGTACCATGTCTTGACATGGATCAAAGACCTCATAGTTCAAGTGATGGGTTTGTCGGTGAACCGACGTGAAAGTAGACCCGGGGGTCCACTATTGGTGGACTTGAACCTCGTGAAGGCTTCCTACGTACCATGCCTTGACATGGATCAAAGACCTCGTAGTTCAAAGGGGATGAGTCGCAGCGGCTTGCCACTGGACTGGAATGGGACCCGACGTGAAATGGCGGGTGGGCTTGAACCTCGTGGAGGCTTCCTACGTACCATGCCTTGACATGGATCAAAGACCTCATAGTTCAGGTGATGGGTTTGTCGGTGAACCGACGTGAAAGTAGACCCGGGGGTCCACTATTGGTGGGCTTGAACCTCGTGAAGGCTTCCTACGTACCATGCCTTGACATGGATCAAAGACCTCATAGTTCAAAGGGGTTTGGTGGTCAAGATCGGTGCTCACTCTAAGCCCACGTGAGTCATGCTCGGTGTGAGAAACAAGAGGTTGCAAGGACTTGACGATCACGTCGCGAGGGGTGCGTCCGTGAGAAGCGAAAAGGGGCTTACGCGTTGGGCGGCCCATGGTGTTGGGACTTACTCCAGGATGGAGGCCCAGAGGGGGGTGATGATGATTTCGGGCTTGAGCCTTGAAGAGGCTTCCTACGTATCATGCCTTGACATGGATCAAAGACCACGTAGTTCTTCTGATGACGGCCTACCGCCAATTGGTTGGTTTCAACGGCTTACCGCTGGATTGGGTGTGAACGGCTTACCGCTAAATTGGGTCACAACGGCTTACCGCTGGATTGGGTGTGAACGGCTTACCGCTAAATGGGGTCACAACGGCTTACCGCTGGATTGGGTCACAACGGCTTACCGCTGGATAAGGATGTCAACGGCTTACCGCTGAATAGGATCACAACGGCTTACCGCTGGATAGGGTTGTCAACGGCTTACCGCTGCATAGGAATGTCAACGGCTTATCGCTGAAAAGGAGTGACAATAGTGGATGGGGCTTACGCTAGGAAGCTGCCCGGGTGCCGCTATGGAGCGGCACTGGTGAATGGGGCTTACGCTAGGAAGCTGCCCGGGTGCCGCTATGGAGCGACACTGGTGAATGGGGCTTACGCAAGGATGATGCCCGGGTGCCGCTATGGAGCGGCATCGGTGAATGGAGCTTACGCTGGGAAGCTGCCCGGGTGCCGCTATGGAGCGACATCGGTGAATGGGACTTAGGCTAGGAAGCTGCCCGGGTGCCGCTATGGAGCGGCAATGATGAATGGGGCTTTCGCTCGGAAGCTGCCCAGGTGCCGCTATGGAGCGGCAATGATGAATGGGGCTTACGCTAGGAAGCTGCCCAGGTGCCGCTATGGAGCGGCATCGGTGAATGGGGCTTACGCTGGGAAGCTGCCCGGGTGCCGCTATGGAGCGGCAATGGTGAATGGGGCTTACGCTAGGAAGATGCCCGGGTGCCGCTAAGGAGCGGCAATGATGAATGGGGCTTATGCTAGGAAGCTGCCCGGGTGCCACTAAGGAGTGGCACTGGTGAATGGGGCTTACGCTAGGAAGCTGCCCGTAACGTCTTCCTCATGTCTAGCCATGAGGGCATCCCAACTCACTGGTGGGTTGGGGCCTTCGCCTATGCGCTAGTGCACAAGCGGGATAATGCCAAGGGCATTGGAATCTATCTCAACAAAGGGAGATGAAAAGTGTGAATCACATGCCCAATATTCTGAATGTCGTGAGATTGGCGTGGTGATGGAGGATAACTGTTGACTGTGGCGGAAACGCAGCGTCCATATCACGTTAGCCAGAAATGAGGACAAACAAATGAGGGTCGACTGCTGACCGTGTTCGAAACACAGGACCTGACTCAAAGTGTCGCCCAAAGTCTTCCGGGGCGTTGGCCCAGGGCAGCAGGCGGGCCATAGGTCGAGCATCCATACTGTTAGGGGGTCCCTCCAGACTTGGAAGTGACTGACGATCTGAATGAAGGACACGCAAAGCGTGAGGTGGAGTGATGGAATGTTTGAATGGATTCCAACGCTCTTGATATTACGCCACTGTGATCATGGCATAATGCATGTTATGCATAGAGCATAAGGCATCTCTTATTTGGAACAAGAGGCATCCTATGTTTGGCACATAGGGATTACTACAGTTTAAAGTCATGTAGATAGGACTGTTAGCATCTCATGCTTGAAGCACAAGTCATCTCTCGTTAGAAGAGAGAGGCATCCTATGTTTGGCACATAGGGATTACTACATTTTATAGTCATGTAGATAGGACTACTGGCGTCTCATGCTTGGAGCATAAGGCATCTCTCGTTAGAAGCGAGAGGCATCCTATCATTTGTTAGATAGGGAGTACTACAGTTTATAGTCATGTAGAGAGGACTATTAGGCATCTTATGCTTGGAGCATAAGGCATCTCTTGTTTGGAGAAAGAGGCATCCTATGTTTGGAACATAGGGATTACTACAGTTTAGAGTCATGTAGAAAGGACTATTAGGCAGAAGGTGCCTAGAAATGGTTGGTGTTGGGACTTACGCAAGGGCAGCCCTGTCTGGTTCAACCTGGCATAGGAGCCAAGTGATTGGGTTTGGAGGAGTTTCCTGAGGAATGGTTCGACTCAAGGTACCCGGGGAAGGGATGATGAGAATCTCAACTCACGACATGGAATGAAACCAAGAGGATATGTCAACTCAAGGTGTTTCATGGTGTGTGGAGGAGTATCTCAAATCATGGTGTTCCATAGGTGGAAGGTGGGAGCGCATAAGGGCGCAATGGAAAATCCCGGCCCGAAAAGTTCGCGGTGCGACTCTCCATTTGTCATGGGGGTCTGTGACGGTTGCGAAGGGACCGGCCCGGAGGGCCGGGACCGCAGCCCGGCACTGACCCTGAGCGGGGGTGCGGGGGTGCAGCCCCCGCGGTATGGACCGGTGGGCGCGAAGGTAGGATCCTCGCGAAGCATAGGTCTTCGCGAAGTAGCTTCGCGAAGCATGGCCTCGCGGAGCAATGATCTCTCGCGGAGCAAAGGGGTCTCGCGGAGCAAATGGGTCTCGCGGAGCAAAGGGGTCTCGCGGAGCTTGGTCTCGCGGAGCAGCATCGCGGAGCATGGGCTCTCGCGAAGCTCGGTCTCGCGGAGTAGCATCGCGGAGCATAGGCTCGCGGAGCATGGACTCGCGGATCCTCCGCTCGCGGAGCAGCAACGCGAAGGAAGCTGCTCGCGGAGCATGGCTGCGCAGAGCCGCAATGCGGAGCTCCGCTCGGCCGCCCAAGGGGCGAAGTGGCCGTGGCCGTCCTCCTTGGAGAAGGGGGTGAGCTGGGTATTTATAGGCAGGGGCGCCGCGAAGCAGAACTCCCGCGCCGCCTCAGGAGCTTCACGGCGCGCTCGCGAACGTCAAATTCGTTCGCGGAGAGGCACCGCCTCCGGAGCTTCGCGGCGGGCTCGCGAACGTCAAATGTGTTCGCGGAGAGTTACCGCCTCCGGAGCTTCGCGGGACCGCCCTGCACGGGTGCTTCGCATCGGTGCTTCGCATCAGTGCTTCGCGAGGGGTCTTCGCGGCGCATCGCAAACGTCAAACGGGTTCGCGGAGCCTCTCGCCTCATTGCTTCGCGGCGGCGCTCCGCGATCACGGAGGGGGGGCTTCGCGAACCAGATTTCCAGCCCAACTTCAAACGTCCATAACTCCTATTCCGTAGCTCCGTTCGGGCCCTGCGACCTACCAAATCGAAGCTTGCGAAATGGACTACGATCTTGGATCATGTATGGAAGCATTTGGAAATTTTTGGGGACGCGTTTTCCGGGGTCTACAGTATTATATTATATGATAAATTTGGTTATAAACAACGGATATTTATAGATAGAATCAATCAATAAAATTTCAACTGAATAATAATATATCATTTTCAGTCAAGACTTCTGCACAAAGAAATAATCTAGAGCCACATAATAAACAATTATAATTTTTGAAAAATGATGCACACGTCGTTTTCATATTTTAATATCGGTAATGTAAAAAAAATTGATGATGATTGAATCCAAAAACAGGAAAACCCATATTAATTCACGCTGAAATTAAGTTCAATAATTTAAAAACTAAATAGGACCAGCAAATGGATGACAAACAAGAAATTTTGATACTAATTGGCCTACAGATAATATTCGTAAAAACAAATCCTATTTGTAGATATAAGAAATCTGAAATAGGGGGATGTCCATATCAAATAAGAAGACGAAAAATGAATGAAAATGAATATTGTGTATTTAATAATTGAAAAATCAAATCCAAGACAAGATCCAACAAACTAGAACAAAGAGATCAGAACCCTAAACTGAGCTCGTACTCACCGTTCAACTGAAACTTACTTACCCATCTCGTGACCTTGAAGACGCCCTACACATCGGCTTCACACATCTCAACTCGGAGAGAACTATCATAACACCATAGCTAGGTTCGATGCTTCGTCTTCACTCGACCTTGACCCCAACGTCGAAGATTTCTAAATCTCTCGACCGAAACTCAATTCGGCCTCACCATCTTCTCTCACAGGGAGTTATCCTGAGCTTGGTCCTAAACAAAAGAAACCCTAACCCGATTTCACTATTAAAATTTCATTTTATTATTTAAATAAAACAATTATATTAATATATATATCATTTCGTAATATATATATAAAGATTTATTTTTTTCAATTTCAATGTTTTTATTATAATTGGTTATTTAACCCATAATTATCATAATTTCAAAACATAATTTTACAATTTTTTTATATTTGAAACATATATATGATTTTATATGTTAACATAACTTTATTAATTATTTTAAATTTCAAAAATGATTTATTATTTCTATTGTTTTTAAAGTAAAAAAAGAGTATTTCTATAAACATTAACATTATGAATCAGAAATTGTAATATATATGTATATATAATAACTTCTAAATAAATTGGTCTTAAATAAGTTAATATGTTTTTTTAAAACATTATATTTATTTACGTATTTAAAAATAATGATTTCTCAAATATATCATTATAATTTAATTTCTTTTGTAATAATTTTTCATATAACATTCTAAAAATAATTCATAAATATATACCATAAAGAAAATAATATTATGTTTCTTTTAAACAAAATATGTTACGTTTAATATTTACTTACAGTATATTTATTTATTATATATCAAAAAATATCTTGTCAAGATACTAAATTTCATAAAAGTATAATTAATTTATATTATTTCAATATGTATTTAAAAAGTGACATGATGAAAAATAATATAAATAAAATTAAATAAATTTCATTTTTATTAAATTAAATCTCATGGTTTTATAAAAATATTTTATACCATTATTTATTTAAAATTATAATTAATTAATTAATTAATTAAAATAGCAGGGTTGTTACAATAATATAATAAAAAATTATATAAAATATATTTAGATGTTATTATGTTAATGTAATAATATATATCCATTTATACTTCTATCAAATGGGATACAAAATCAACATTTTTCTAAATGACAGACTACCGCCTCATGAGTCGATGTAATTCGTTTTACATCAACACCTCTTTCAACTAGATATAATGATATATTTCATATTTATAAATTATATTTAGGATATTATTATACCTATTTATCTATAATACCACATATAACTTCTTACCTCTAAAATAGTTGCAAAATAATAATATCGCTCGTGTGTACGGAAAACTACTGCCTCGCGAACTAATGTGATGTGTTTTTCTATTTCCATTTTACTTAGATGTAATAAGGATTTATTAAAATAATATATATTATACACATAACATAATTATATATATATATATAATAAATATATGATGTACATATTCTTACTTTTCATTCAGTGGGGGATACGATAACATCATCCATGTGTATGGCGGACTAC
This sequence comes from Viscum album, assembly GCA_963277665.1. Lineage (NCBI taxonomy): Eukaryota > Viridiplantae > Streptophyta > Magnoliopsida > Santalales > Viscaceae > Viscum > Viscum album. The sequence goes on from OY728129.1 coordinate 1,402,550,702, forward strand.
CGCCTCACGAAGCGATGTGATTCGTTTTTCACAAATGCTTTGAATAAAATGTAATAATGTTAAATTAATTAATATATTTTATTTATATGAACTAGAAATTATTCTTTAAGTTTAATATATTACTTAACTTTCTATCATTTCATCCTATAAGAAAATAGAAATGGTGTTGAAGTGTATGTACGACCTACCATCTCCATAAGTTGTGTATTTCATTTTCTATCTATAAATTTTTTGGATTAATATAAATAAATATATATTTAATATATATGATATTATTATAGTTTAAATAATGTGTAATATTCAACCATGTTCAAAGTAATAGGACTTGAAATAACAAATCAAAACATACATTAAAAAAATTAGTTATTAACCAAAACATGATTTTAGCAAGGAATTACTAATAAATGAGTAATAAAAGGTCATAAGTAAATCATATATGGTATAATATATATATTTATGTATTTATGTACGTATTTATATATGTATGGTTACGTAATATATTTATAATAATCTTATATTTATTATACAGGAGTTTTGAACATGTATGAAGGAAGTTGAGACCTATGGTAAGGGATTCTCGTCTCAATTTTTACTTCTATGAGACACATGATATATTCACTACCTAATTATTTTATGTGGTGTATTTAATTCCCATTAATGTATTTTATTATTATGATCCTAAAGATTATTTTCATTTAAATATCCATTTTAGGATCTCTCTTTCATGGAATTTACGGTTTAAAAGTTATCAATGTGGTAAAAAATGTTTATCTCAATTTGCCTTTTTTGGGACATAATTTATGTTTTGATCCTTTATTCTTCTATGAGGTGTATATAATTCTCATTTTAAATTTTTTATCATTAATATCCTTCTTTTAATTATATTAAAAGTTTCATTATATTTAATGGGGACTATGATTCAAAATATACCCAAGTGGAAAAGTTTTGATGTTACAATATCATTGTTTATTGGGATTGTTTATGATAATTCTTTAAATGATGAAATATTATAATATATCTCTCAAGAAACTCATAAAATTTAGTATACTTCGGTTATTACTTTATAATTAATTTTATTCATTAATTTTCTTTTATTTATGTACTCATGATCCCAAAATAATGTTTTTAAATAAAATCGACATTATTTCCCTCTTTGGTCAAAAACCCTTTTTCCTAGATATACATTTTTTTTAAATGTTTTAAAATATGTTTTAATGCTACTCTAGGATTATTTAAAGTAATTTTCACTCTTTTTTTGATTTTTTACAAAAATAATTAAAATCAAAGTTCATTTTATTTTCAAAAACAAATCCTGTTTGGATTTTATTGAAAATGTGAATGGAATATTTGTTTTAAATGTACAACATTTTCCTCCATAATGACCACCAAATTTTTAAATTTTAATTTATAAGTATAAAAGTTTATTTTCAAAGAAAATTATTCTTAAATTTTTTTTAAGAATTAATTTTTTTTAAAAGCATTCTTTAAATTGAAAATGATATTTAACTCAATAAATGTTTTAGATGATTTTTAAAGATTAATTTATAAGTTCAAAAAGTTTATTTTTCATGAAAAGTGTTTCCAAAATATTTCATGAATTTCTATTTTTTAAATGTTTTTTTTAAATTGTAAAGTCTATTTTACTCATGAAATATTCCAAGTGATCTTTCAAAATCATTTTCCATGTAATATGACATCCATTGAAGTTACATATGCTTTATTGGGGATAAGATTGAATGATACCATCATTAATACTTCTCTGGATGGTCAAATTTTATATTGATTAAATGTTTATGAGTCCCATTTTTTTAATTTTTCATGCTATGGGGAATTGATGAAATTTTTATGAAATGTGTTTTCCTTACATGGTTTATGATAGGATGATATGATTAATGTTTTATGATATTATATCACACAAAAGTATGGTTTTCATTATGAGATAGGTGGTGAGTATATCTCCATCCAATGTTTTGGTTAAAGCTTTATATATCATGATATGATAATGGGAAACAAGTTGATCATCTTGATCTACTATGGGAAATAAGTGAGTCCTGATCCACTATGGGAAACAGGTGTGTCTTGAGCTACAGTGAAAGAAAGTTGATGGTCTTGGATCTAAAATGTTTATGGTCATAGTAGTTAACCTTGATATATAAAGTGTTTCTCTATATTTATGATGTTTCCATGATTTTATTAAATGAGATTGTGTTTTATGATTTATTTATCAAGATTTATCTCTCTTATGGGCCATGTTTTCTATAATTATAAAGCTTTATGCCATGACTCATGTTTATGATCTATGAAAAGTTGGGTGTGAACCTTGTAAGTTTTATTCATGTTCACATAATATTATACTTATCTTATGATTTTATATAATCATAGATTAATATCTACTATGTTTTCCCTTATTGAACATCTGATATCACCCTTTCTTATGTTTCCTTCCCTGGGTTATAATGAAATTTTTAGTAAGGGTATGCCTATGAGGATTACTATGTGAGAAGGTCTTTATGCACTACTGGAAAACCAGGTATTTGCGACGGGCTATTTGCGACGGGATCCCGTCGCAAATAGCCATTTGCGACGGGGTCCCGTCGCAAATAGCCCGTTGCGGAAAACGCCGTCGCAACTAAACTTATTTGCGACGGGACCGTCGCTAAAGCCCTTTTTTGCGACGGGCATTCTCCCCGTCGCAAATAGTATTCCGTTTTTTGTAAAAAACTTTTTAAACAGTTATTGCGACGGGCCCGTCGCAAATACCTTTTGCGACGGTTCCCGTCGCAAATTGTTTTTGCGACGGGCCCGTCGCAATAACGTTTTTTTTTAAAAAATAAAAAAAATAATAATACTAGTATTTGCGACGGGAACCGGGACCCGTCGCAATTACTATGAATAGTATTTGCGACGGGTCCCGTCGCAAATACTCTTTTTAAAAAAAAATAAAAAAATATTAATAATACTAGTATTTGCGACGGGCATAGTATCCCGTCGCAAATACTATAAAAAAAATAAAAAAAAATTATTAATAAATTATTTTAATTAATATAATAATAGAATTATAATTTACAAATGAAAATAATAAATTATTTTAATTAATATAATAATAGTAGAATTATAATTCAAAAATAAAAATAATAGAATACTAATAAATAATTTAATTAATATAATAATATTATAATTATAATTCATAAATAAAAAAAATATTAATAAGTTATTTTAATTAATATAAAAATAATAGAATTATTTTACATTCAAATATTAAAATAATTCAAGTATTACAAAAAAATAATTAAATTATAATATTATAAAATTTTAATATATATATAAAATTTTAATATATATATAAAATTTAATATTATAAAATATAAATATTATTATTATTCATATTAATATTGTTATTTAAAAATATAATATTATTAATATTTTATAATGAGACAGAAACTACGAATAGAAAAAAAAATATTTTGATTTCACAAATTTTATAACAGAAATACAAACTCTAATCTGTAGGAGGGGGGGAGGTGGGGGATCTGCAGATGGTGGTGGAGGAAACTCCATCCCTAAAGCATGAGTGAGTCGGCGCATGTACTCCATCTGCTCCTGATGCTGCTGCTGCCACCGACTCGTCTGCTCCTCGTACAGCTGCTGCTGGCGTCGACGCTCCTCCTCATGCTGCTGACGTATCTGCTCCTGCTCCTGTCGGAGACTCTCTATCTGTGCAGTCTGAGATCGCAACTGCTCCTCATACTGTGTAGAAGAAGATGCACGAGCTCCCCTCGAGCTGGACGCCGACATCGCAGCACTGCCATAATAATCTCCGGGAGTCAGTCGAGAGCCGATACCAACTACCCGGCCCTTCTCGAAGGCATACTGGGTGGCCTGCATCCATGCCGCCTCATCAAACTGACGGGCAGTGGTCTGATCTGATGACTCGGCCTGACTCTCAGGCCGGGCCTGTGCCGCTGCGGCCTCATATGACTCCTACAGTTGCAATTTAAAATTAAAATTGTGAATATATTATATGCAGTTAATTTTTAAACTTGAAAACAAATAATACTGACCACGATGTGATGCTGACGATCACCTCTGAGCTCCCCAGTAGCAGGATCACTATACATCCTCCGATATACGTCGTACTCTGTAATATCGGGGTGCTCGACAGCCTATAAGAATAAAAAATAAACTGTTAATATTTATAGTTATATAAAATATTTATAAATAATGTACGTACCAGATGCTGTCTATGAGTACTGAAAGAACGACTCCCAGCTCGATGAGTCACCTCCTGCCTCCCCCGATTCTGCCTCCCCACCGATGATCTCCTCTGAAAGGCACCACTCAACCAGTGCGCACATAATCCATCCCATACATGGGATGAAATGTACTCTGGTCGGTGTGCTCTACATGACTCCTCAAAATCTGACACTCCTGATTTCTTCATCGCAGCTTTTCTTAAATTGTGCAAAAACTGACGAAGGCGATCACGCATGGCCACCTCCCATGCCTCGTGGATGGCGTCACGCATGGTATCCTCGATCGGATACCATAAACCCTACAAATAAATCAAAATATCAAGTTAGAAATGAAATAATTTTCAAAATAAAAATTATTTATTTACGTACGTACCAACCAATGGCCGAACATGGCCTGCTGCACATCAATGGGAATCTGCTCCCATGTGGTCCACGGCTGAGAGAAATAGTTGCGCAAAATAGCGCTGCCCTGTCCGACTGCTATATGCGAAAAACTGAAAAAATAATAAACATTTATTATGTGAATAGATTAATGAAATCTTAGTCAAATTCACAGGTTATTACACAGGTTATCACACCTCCGGGTGCGCGGATCAAACCCAAGACGTGGACGTCGCTCGGGGACGGGGTCAGGAATCATCAATCGTGCAAGACCGCGCCCCCTCCGCGTACTCCCTGAAGCGCCTGCAGGCTGAGGGTCATCTGCCAACAACTCATCCGCATCGAAAGGCAGGTCAGCCTCCGTCAACTCACGAAATGTGGCCTCGTCCATCTGAAACAGAAAATGTTAATATTAGCAAATAATTGATAATTACTATTATATATACATATATATACATATTATGATTGTATATAAATACCATGGAATTCTATAAGTGTTCATCTTCATCATCATCTTCATATATGTCAATGTCATCTTCATATTCCTCCTCAACATCATCGATATCCATTCGAGTTGCAGTTGCTTCATCTCTTACCATTTCAAATTCATGTGTGACATCATTAACATCATCGTCATCACCGACTCTTAAATGTGGGGTGTCGTCATCGATACTCATATCTCTTTGTAAAAAAGATTGATTTTGAGTACTTTCTTGAAAAACTTCAATTCTTTGCACATCAGTGAAAGCACATTCACTTTGACTAAACTGATTGTCTCGAATTTTGATTTTTATTACACTCCACCAATCAGTCAAGTCTCTTGATGTTGCACAGTACTTTGCATAATAAACTTGATATGCCTGTTGAGCCAATAAGAATGGTTCATTTACTGCGAGAACACTTTTACATTTAATATCGATGATTCCATGAGTCGGATGAACACGCACGCCTCTCTCTGTATCCAACCACCGACATTTGAACATGGTTATGTAATGTTGTCCAAGATAACAGAGTTCAATGATTTCATCAAGCATGCCATAAAAGTCAACTTCATTTTCTCGATGATGAGATCCTCTCAAGCTAACTCCACTGTTCATTGTTTTTTTCGATTCCCCATATGCATGCGTGTGGAATCGAAATCCATTCACCACATATGCATTATAAGTTTTAACAAGTTTGGAAGGTGGGTTACTCAATACACAGAGCCGTTTGTCAATTTTATCAGCATGTCGAGACACCTGAAGATTTGTGAAATAATTATCAATATAGTAAACTATACATTGAATGAGTTGCTAAATGATAAAGAATTTATGTTACCAGTTTTTGAAACCACTGAGAGAAATTTTTCAGTCGCCGTTCTTCGAGAGCAGCTGCTGTAATTTGTGGAATTTGTTTCTTGATATGATTATCATACAACCTATAAAAACCAAAGTTATTTACTGTAACATAAATGATAGAATAAGTGATATAAACACTTACAGTACAACTGATGTCATCTCTTCACAGTTGAGCAGAACATACGTATGAGCTCTATGATGTTCATCATCTGAAAGCCAGCGTTCAGAAACTCCACCAAAACCAAGCTCTGACTGGTTGAAAACAGATAATTGATTGTCGATTTCATCAATATTCCTCTCATTCCGTCCCATTCGGTTGTGTTTTGAAGGATACTCAGATTCAAAATAATGGGAGCAGAAAAAAGATATTTCCTCTTGCAAATAAGCTTCTGCAATAGATCCTTCAACAGATGCTTTGTTGCGTACTTTTCTTTTCAATTTTTGCATGCATCTTTCAAATGGGTACATCCATCGAAACTGTACCGGACCTCCACATTTGGCTTCATATGGCAAATGTAACATCAAATGTTCCATTGAGTCGAAGAAAGACGGCGGGAATATTTTTTCCAGTTTACATATAATTACAACAACATCTTTTTCAAGTTTGCCTAGAGCATCATAATCTGCCGTAGCCGCACAAATTTCCCGAAAAAAATGAGACATGTCTGTTATGGAATCCCAAATCACAGAATTCAACAGACCTCTTAATCCAATTGGTAGAAGTCTCTCCATTATAACATGACAATCATGACTTTTCAATCCAGTAATATGACCATTCTTTACACATCTACCCAAATTGGAAGCACAGCCATCTGGAAGTCTCAAATCTGCAATCCACTGACAAAATAATAAACGGTTTTCTTTAGACAGTGTATAAGCTGCTTTTGGTTTCAGTAACCTTTCTGTTCTGACATTCTCAAATAGTTCCAATTCTGGACGTCTGCAAATTTGGGCAAGATCTAAACGTGCATTTACATTGTCTTTGCTCTTTCCTGGCGTATCCAAAACTGTATGAAACAAATTATCAAAACAGTTCTTCTCAATATGCATGACATCTAACATGTGTCGGACCAACAAATCAGACCAATATGGCAAATCCCAAAATATGCTACGTTTAATCCAATTGTGTTCTTTCCCAAAACCAGAAATTTTCTGTTGGTTTATTGTGGGACCAAAAGTGATGGGAGGTAATGAAAATACAACCGATTTTAACTCCGAACCTGATAGCATTTTTGGAGGTCCATCCCTTTCAACTGTTCCTTTTCTGAAATGAGATCTGTTTCTGCGAAAAGGATGATCAGCTGGAAGAAATCTGCGATGACAGTCAAAATAACAAGGTTTCTTTCCATGAATGAGCATAAATGCTTTGTTCTCTCCCATACAGTAAGGACATGATTTCTGACCATGTGTACTCCAGCCAGATAACATCCCATAAGCCGGGAAGTCACTTATTGTCCACATCAATGCTGCTCTCAGTATGAAATTCTGTTTCGTTGCAACATCATATGTACTGACACCAGTACTCCACAATAAATTTAATTCATCAATCAATGGCTTCAAATAAACATCAATATTTTTCTTCGGATGTCCTGGAATTAGTAAAGTCAAAAAGATATATGGCTCCTTCATCAACATCCATGGAGGTAAATTATACGGAGTTAAAAAAACAGGCCAACATGAATATTGACTACCATAAGATCCAAACGGACAGAAACCATCAGTGGAAAGGCCCAGTCGAACATTTCTAGCTTCTAAAGCAAATGATGGATGCACTCTATCAAAATGTTTCCATGAATCACCATCGGCTGGATGATTCAAGCTTTTATCGGTTGAAATATTCTCTTTATGCCATGACATCATTGTCGCTGTATTCTTAGACATGAATAAACGCTGAAGTCTGGATGTAAGCGGAAAATATCTCAACTGTTTTACAGGAATCAAACCAGACTTCCCGTGTTGTCCTTCTTTATATCTCTGTTGCCCACATGTGGGACAACTATCCAACGACTCATTTTCCCCTGAATATAAAATGCAGTCATTTGAACATGCATGAATCTTCTGACAAGTAAGCCCCAAATTTCGAACCAACCTCTTACTTTCATAGTAATTTGCAGGTAAAACATTTCCTTCGGGTAACAGTGTTTTCAGCAAAGAAAATATCTGGTCAAAACATGTGTTTGACATTCCGTTATCTGATTTGATAGCCATAAATTTTGCAACTGCTTCTAATTTGCTCATCTTGCAGCCAGGATATAATGCATCCTCAGCAGACTTCAACAACTCATAAAATTCAGACGGTCCCAACTCAGGATTTGAAGCTATATCAGCCGGAGTTTCTGTATGTTGAACAGATGAACCTGCAACATCATGTACTAAATCTTGAAACTGGGATGGATCCGGAATCAAGTTGGTATCAGCTGCTCTGGAACTGCGTTCACCGTGTTGATACCAAAAAACATAATCAGCTTGAAAACCAAAACGCAAGAGATGTTCCCCCACTTTGTCAAACGTGTCAAACGTTCTCAATGCACATTTTCTGCAAGGGCATTTTATCTTTCCTTCTGAAACAAATTCTGAATTTGATGCCGCAAATGATAAAAAAATCTCCACACCCTCTATATATACTGGATTTAAACCAGAACCATTTGGATTTCTGCGTTGATTTATCCATATGCGGTCATCTAATAATGACTGTTGACGACCTCGCTGTTCCATATTTTTCTATAAAATATAAAAGCATTACTGGTTTTGAATAATTTGTTAGAAAAAACACTCAAGCAAGGATTACTAATTATTACAATTTATTACTAATTATTACAATTTATTGCTAATTATTACTATTTATTACTAATTTAGCAATACTTAGCAATACTTAGCAAAAGGAAAACTGCTTGAATAATGAAAGGAAATTTGATAATCATCGTTGTGGAGATGGTTATAAATTTTCCCTTCATTATCCAAGCAGATTTCGTTTACTAATTATTAGTAATTATTGTTAATTATTCCTAATTATTACTAATTATTGTTAATTATTCCTAATTATTACTAATTATTGTTAATTATTCCTAATTAATACTAATTATTGGTAATTATTACTAATTATTGGTAATTATTACTAATTATTGGTAATTATTACTAATTATTCGTAATTAATACTAATTATTCCTAATTAATACTAATTATTACTAATTATTGTTAATTATTCCTAATTATTACTAATTATTGTTAATTATTCCTAATTATTACTAATTATTGGTAATTAATACTAATTATTGGTAATTAATACTAATTATTGGTAATTAATACTAATTATTGGTAATTATTACTAATTATTCCTAATTAATACTAATTATTCGTAATTATTCCTAATTATTACTAATTATTGTTAATTATTCCTAATTATTACTAATTATTGGTAATTAATACTAATTATTGGTAATTAATACTAATTATTGGTAATTAATACTAATTATTGGTAATTAATACTAATTATTGGTAATTAATACTAATTATTGGTAATTAATACTAATTATTGGTAATTAATACTAATTATTCCTAATTAATACTAATTATTTGTAATTAATACGAATTATTTGTAATTAAAACTAATTATTGGTAATTATTACTAATTATTGGTAATTAATACTAATTATTGGTAATTAATACTAATTATTCCTAATTAATACTAATTATTCCTAATTATTCCTAATTATTACTAATTATTCCTAATTATTACTAATTATTCCTAATTATTCCTAATTATTACTAATTATTCCTAATTATTGTTAATTATTCCTAATTATTACTAATTATTGTTAATTATTCCTAATTATTACGAATTATTGGTAATTAATACTAATTATTACGAATTATTGGTAATTAATACTAATTATTGGTAATTAATACTAATTATTGGTAATTAAGACTAATTATTTGTAATTAATACTAATTATTTGTAATTAATACTAATTATTCCTAATTAATACTAATTATTTGTAATTAATACTAATTATTCCTAATTATTCCTAATTATTGGTAATTATTACTAATTATTCCTAATTAATACTAATTATTCCTAATTATTCTTAATTATTACTAATTATTCCTAATTATTCCTAATTATTGTTAATTAGTCCTAATTATTACTAATTATTGTTAATTATTCCTAATTATTAGTAATTATTGTTAATTATTCCTAATTATTACGAATTATTGGTAATTAATACTAATTATTGGTAATTAATACTAATTATTGGTAATTAATACTAATTATTGGTAATTATTACTAATTATTCCTAATTAATACTAATTATTCGTAATTATTCCTAATTATTACTAATTATTGTTAATTATTCCTAATTATTACTAATTATTGGTAATTAATACTAATTATTGGTAATTAATACTAATTATTGGTAATTAATACTAATTATTGGTAATTAATACTAATTATTGGTAATTAATACTAATTATTGGTAATTAATACTAATTATTCCTAATTAATACTAATTATTTGTAATTAATACGAATTATTTGTAATTAAAACTAATTATTGGTAATTATTACTAATTATTGGTAATTAATACTAATTATTGGTAATCAATACTAATTATTCCTAATTAATACTAATTATTCCTAATTATTCCTAATTATTACTAATTATTCCTAATTATTACTAATTATTCCTAATTATTCCTAATTATTACTAATTATTCCTAATTATTGTTAATTATTCCTAATTATTACTAATTATTGTTAATTATTCCTAATTATTACGAATTATTGGTAATTAATACTAATTATTACGAATTATTGGTAATTAATACTAATTATTGGTAATTAATACTAATTATTGGTAATTAAGACTAATTATTTGTAATTAATACTAATTATTTGTAATTAATACTAATTATTCCTAATTAATACTAATTATTTGTAATTAATACTAATTATTCCTAATTATTCCTAATTATTGGTAATTATTACTAATTATTCCTAATTAATACTAATTATTCCTAATTATTCTTAATTATTACTAATTATTCCTAATTATTCCTAATTATTACTAATTATTGTTAATTATTCGTAATTATTGTTAATTATTCCTAATTATTAGTAATTATTGTTAATTATTCCTAATTATTACGAATTATTGGTAATTAATACTAATTATTGGTAATTAATACTAATTAATGGTAATTAATACTAATTATAGGTAATTAATACTAATTATAGGTAATTAATACTAATTATTGTTAATTATTGGTAATTATTACTAATTATTCTTAATTATTGATAATTATTAGTAATAAAATGAATAATTATCAATAATTAGAAATAATTACCAATAATTACAAATAATAACATTATTAATATATTTTATTATTAATATTAAAATAATATAATTTTCTAATTTATATACAGTTCTTTTTTCATCTGTGCGTTTTCTATCTCCACATACAAATAATACATGTGAAGACAGCAAACACACAGATGAAAAAAGAACTGTATATATATAAAAAATTATATTATTTTAATATTAATAATAAAATAAACTAATAATGTAATAATGTTCTTATTCCTAATTATTGGTATTTATTACTAGTTATTAATATTTATTCTTAATTATTAAAAATTATTACTAATTATTCCTAATTACCATATAAACAATACTAATAATTTAAATTTATTAAGTAATAAAACAATGTAAACATAATTAAATTACAACTAATTAATAATAATAAAAACTAATAAAAAATTAAAAATAAATAAAAAATTAAAATGAAGATAAATACCTTGAAAATTGATCTGTTCTGATCGTTCTTCAAAACTTTAATATCAGCTCCGGAGAAAAAACTTAAACTGGAGAAAAACTAAACTCTAGAAATATGATTCTGAGAGAGAGAGAAGATAAGGAATGAGAATGAAATGAAAAAAACGGATGGGGGTATTTATAGGTTAGATTAGTTGCGACGGGTCCATTTGCGACGGGAATCCCGTCGCAAATAGTATTATTTGCGACGGGACCCGTCGCAAATACCTTCGCCAACATTTATTACGGTCAACCGGTAATTAGTTATTTGCGACGGGACCCGTCGCAAATAACCCTCTGCCGACATAGTATTTGCGACGGGGGAATATTCCCGTCGCAAATACCATTTACCGCCGCCTGTTATTTGCGACGGGAATATTTCCCCGTCGCAAATACGTTTCCCGCGATTTGGCGCGCATCGCGGGAAAACTATTTGCGACGGGGAAAGCAATCCCGTCGCAAAAGCCTCCTTATTTGCGACGGGTATGTACCCCCGTCGCAAATACTTTTTTAACATGACTATTTGCGACGGGATTTAATCCCGTCGCAAATAACCCGTCGCAATTGCTCATTTTTCCCGTAGTGATGGGAGATGTTGAAGACCTTTCATGAAATAAGAATATTGTATTCCTAGTATCCAAATACAATAACCTATTATGGACCTCAAGTGTGTGTTTATAAAATATATTGAATATTCATGTAAAAAGGTATGATATTTATGCATAAAAATTCTATATCTCTATAATTGGTATCATAGGTGAAGAAAAGAATCTAATCCTTGGGAATTATCATGTGTTGTAATTTGATGAAGCATGAATTTCCACCCAAGTTCTTCATGAGGAAATATCTTCCATGGGGATGGTGGTGTGTCCCTCCCAGTATGTGTAACTTCCAATAGATTTCCCTGATACGTTTCAATTATAGTCCCCTAGAAATAATTATAGACCGCTATAGTTGGTATCAGAATAAAGTTTTAGTTAACCTTTGGAAACATGGATGTGAAAACTTTAGTGATATCCCTAGGGATATTTATAAGGATGATTCTAATGATGGTAGAAAGTATAGGAAAATATCTTGGAATTGTATTAAAGGATATACTGAGTAGTTTCCAGCATTTATATCCATGTTTGGATACTACAAGTGGATGTGGCTCTGACACAGAGGTACCCAGGGGTAATAAATCTAAAAAGGGTGCATTGAGATAGACTCGATTATCACCTGGTGCAAGATAATGGGCCTTGTTACACACCTGGTTTGACACTCCTAGGGGATATGTTTTGGAAATTCAAGAGATCATTACAAACCATCATGAAGGATTTAAATAATGACCATGAATGAACTAGGTTAATCCTAATGTGTTATATAATGAAAATAAGGTGTCATGATTGAGACATCATGTAAGTGATTATTCATGATTATATGGTTACACATTATTATTATTGTTTCTTACACTATGCTTTGTGGTTTTAGTCAATGGATGGGACCTGGAGGAATCGTGTTAACACTAAATGTGAGATAAAATTTAGTGATTATGAGAAACCAAATTGGATGATTATTGGAGAGAAAGATATTATGATTATTCAAAATCAGCTATCTTGGTATATAGTTAACAACATGAACTTCAATGAGATTACTAATTCATAAAATAAGAGTAATATGGAATTTTATGAAAGTTTTTTTGGTAATGAACATATTAGAAAGAATTTTTATCTTTTTACATTTCATGAAGGTGGGAAGAAGTACCTAGATCAGTTTATCAAATAAAGTGAAATTTGTTTTCTATGCGTAAATGAAGGTCATCGACTAGTGAGTTTCCAAGTAATTCGATATCTTATATGTGAGGATCTTGGGAATTATCTAATCCAATCCCCTAAACCATGTAAAGACCTATTCTATTTCAACTAATGAAGTGAAAGGATTGAAGTGTGTATGTATTTAGATTCATGAATTATATTGAACAAGTATTTCAGTAATGGTATTTCAATTATATTAATCATGAAACATTTAAGTATTGTCTTAATTTTAGAATCATATACATCTTCATGTGATATTAAATTAAGAGTTAAGGATGCCACCATGGGTTTATGAGTATAAGGTTGGTTATAAGTTCAAAGTCATAGACACCCCTTTTGAGGTTTTATATAATGGGTGTTTATCAAGATTGAGGATATTTTGGAAGACATTTATGGAAATTCAAACCTTTGGTTTTGTATATGTTTTAGTGGAAAATATTAATTTGAGTTGTAATGCCTTTATATTTTTTGGGAATAAGATTAAAAGTATTGATAACCTTTATAGTTTATCATATCTTTGATGTTATGTTAATTGTGGTTTATTTAAATGTTGGAACTTTTTTATTAATATATTTTTGGAAAAAAAATAATCCTCAAGTCGGGTGACAACCTGTTGCGTCTGGAAAGGATGTGGGGCTTAAACTAACAACTAAAGAGAGATAAGGGTATATCACATACCATTGGCATATGTGAAAGATTATTTTTGATGGGATAACATGAAGAAAAATATTTTTGAATATGTATCAGAGTGCTTGGTATGCCAATAATTAAGACCAAGATGAAAATATTTAAGGGGATTCTAAAATCATTATCCATACTAAAAATGAAAATGGGAAAACATCACCATGTATTTTTTCATAGGATACCCCAAAATGTATAATGGTAATAATGCTATATGGGTTTCAGTTTATCTCCTTAAAAATTCATCACACTACTTCGCTATCAAAAAATATTTCTCTCTTGATCGTATTTATAGGGTATACATTAAGGAAGTGGTAATGCTACATAGAGTACCACATTCAATTGTATCTAATCAGGATATGAGGTTTGCCTCAAAGTTCTGGTGAACTCTTCAGCAATATCTTGATTCGGATTAGAGTTTTAGCATTGTGTATCATCCTCAAATAGATGGCCAGTCTGAGAGAACAACTCAAACCCTATAGGATATGTTGAGATCTTGTTCTATGGATTTTAATGGTGGTTGGGATAAAAACCTTCCTCTATTTGGATTTTCATACAATAATATCTTTCACTCAAGCATTCAAATTTATCCTTATGAAGATCTATTTGAAAATAAGTGTAGAACTCCAATGTAATTGAATGAATTTGAATAAATAAAGCTATTGAGACCTGATCTAGCTAATGAAATGGAATATAAGGTTATAGTCATTCAACAACACATAAGGGAAGCACAAAGTTAATAGAATGATTATGCTAATAATCATCGATGCAATCTATAATTTGAAGTTGGTGAGAAGTTTTTTCTATGAATACCTCTATGGAAGAAATAATGGAAAATAAGCCCTGGGTATTTTAGTCCCTTTGAAATTCTTGATCGTATCGGGATGGTAGCTTATCGTTTGGAACTTCCATAGAACCACACTTAGGTTCATGATGTGTTCCATGTATCTCTCATGAGGAAGTACATACATTATCCTTCACATATACTAAACTTATAGGTTATACTGATAGAGCATGATATTTCTTATAAGCAACAATTGGTTGAGATCTTGGATCATACAACGAAAGTTCTATGAAGCAATACCACTCACCTGGTCAAAGTTTTCTGTCAAACAAACCAGCTTGAGGAAGCTATGTGGGAACCTGGGAATGTACTAAGGAAAAGGTGTATTTAGTTGTTGGTACTAAAAGTTATGAATTTAAAGGTATAAATTAATCTTAAATGGGTTAGAATATAATATATCAATATTTTATGAAATATTTTTTTCAAATTAATTTTATTTTTTTGATATTTTGTGTTACACACAACACTGAGTTTAGCTTGTGTTACTTGTAACACTGAGTTTATCTTGTATTACATGAAATGATAATTTTATCTTGGGTAACATACAAAAAATATTTTTTCATACATTACATGCAACATGGAGTTTATCTTATGTTACACGCAACAACATGTTTAAAAGAAACATGACATACTATTAAAATATTATTATTTAATTTGAAGGTTATCGCATATTCATTAGAATAGAGGTTATGAATAGGGTTAAATAAATTGTGAAAATATATGTTTTAAACATGTATATAAACTTAATTCTTTGGTGAACAATTAATGATAAATGAAAATAAAACCCATTATAAAATAAAATAAAACGGTTTCTAAAAATAATTTTTAGGCGCACAAACATGTTTTATCTAAATAAATTAAATAAATAACTCTTCGTGAATTATTTTAATGAAATATATATATATATATTCAAAAATAATTACCATTCATCTTATGTTTATTCTATGTATGAGATAAGAATAGATCCAATTTAATGCTTAAAAACTATATTTTTTTTCTAAAAACAGTTTTATCACTTTTCACACACTTGTCTTAGAATTTATTTTTACCACTTTTAGAAAATGAATTTCAAAATATAAAATTTATTTTTTAAATCTAAATTTAAAAATTACCTTGGATTAATTTTTTTATAATTTTTTAAAAAACTAAATTTTTCAGTGAATAGTAAAAAATATTGTTTTTATTAAGAAATATCATTTCATTTACAACATTTAAAAACTTAAAAAATATTTTAATATTTTTTAAAAACAAAAATTATTGAAATTATATATTTATTAATTAAATTTAGTTCATTTTAATCAATTACATATTGAATTTTTAAAGTAAAACTTTCTTTAATTATGATATTTTTCTCTTTAGAAAATCGCTTTTTCGTCTCGTTAGTGAGTTTAATTTTAGATTAAATTATACCAATTATATGGATTGAGTTTAAAAAAATGGATGAAATATTTTTTATTATAATTATTTATAGTTTATAATAATTTTAAATTAATTTTCAACCAATATAAAATGTAAAATTAGTAAAAATTAATTATCAGGGTTAAGGTGAAAATAAGTTTATTGGGGGGTTGAACTAAAAAGATAAGGGGTAAAATAACATATAAAATTTTCCAAAATCTAGTGGATAGAAAAATTTAGAACATATATATTATATCCTTTATAATGGTCCATTTTTTATCCTTTTGGCATGTGGAAGACCTAGGTACACCTTTTTCTTTTCAAAAATTACAAGTGTGCAACTCACCTCACTTATAAAAGCTCACGGCCTCTCCTCCCCTATTCACACTTCAAAATCCCTTTGTTTTATCCAAGACCAAACAAAATTTATTCCTTACTCACCTACCCATATAATATATTCCTTGGTGATATCAAAAAGTAAATATTATAAGGCTTTAGCTTAAACCTAGAGGTTTTCCAAAGAAGAGGTGAAGTTTTTAACTATACATTTTTGTTTTAATTATTCTTATAACTCCTTAAAATATTATAAAACTATGATAATATAATAACACCAGTATCTAAAATATACTTATATGTTATTTTTTAAAATTTAATAACCTGTATTCATATCCTCTTTCATCAAATAGGTTACAAAATCATCATTAAGGTGTAAAGTGGACTACCGCCTCGTGAACTGATGTTATTCGTTTTCCATCACCACCTCTCACAGATGATTATAATGAAAAATTTAATATTTTTATATGATATTTATGATATTATTATACCTATTTAATTATAAAAACACATCTTTATTCTTACCCCCCCAACCTATTGGAAAACAATAATGTCACTCTCGTGTGCGGTGGACTACCGCCTTGCGAACCAATGTGATATGTTTTTCCATTTCTATTTTAATTGTATGGTAATAAGGATATATTAAATGAATATATATTATTTTTTTTAACATAATTATACCTCTATAATAAATATATCACATATACCTTCTTACTTTTTATTTTGTGGGGATACGATAACATCATTCATGTGTATGGCGGACTACCGCCTCACGAAGTGATGTGATTTGTTTTTCAATAACACTTAGCTTGGAAGGTAATAAAGGTAAATTTAATTAATATATGTGATACATATGGAATTAAAATAATTATATAAAGGTAATATATTATTTACCTTTTTTCATTTCATTAGTCGAGAAAATGGAAGAGCGTTCATGCGTATATATAGCCTACCGTCTCCATGAATAGTATATTTAATTTTCTATTTATAACTATTATGGATAACTATAAATACATATATACTAAATATATAAGATATTTATATCATGGTTAATATTCTGGATATGATGGAGCAATTTTCAAAGTAAGAGGACTGAAAATAATAGATCAAACAATACACAAAAAATAAAGTATTTATTATCCAGAACGTGATTTTTACAATGAATTGTTAATAAATTGGTAATAAAATGTAATGACCCGGGTTTTTCTAGATAGGAATTTTGATCAGAAATTTGAATTTTTTCTTTACATGCTTTTAAGGGTTAAAATGGTCATTTTTTATAGAATATGATCTCCTATTGTTTTTATGACCACTCTTTTAGTCCCAGAATAGGGTGTTTTCCCTATGATAAGAGTTTGGAGGAATTAAAAACTATTCTAATTTTCATGGAATAATTGATATTTAATATATATTTAATTAAATTTTAATTTACTCACACATTTCTTTTTAGATATATATTTTTAATAGAGCATTGGATTGAGGTTATGTCTCCTCGATTGAGACTGGAATAGGGAATCTTTCTTAGGTAGAGTATATACTCATGTTGGGCACCAGGGTCGGGCTGGGCCCCTTTTTCTTTTCTTTTCTATCTTTTATTTTATTTTCTAATTTTCCTTCCATGGATTATCATTCATTCCCCCATGGTATTCCTCCTTTCCAAAATTGAGAGATAAATGGAGAGGGGATAGGGAGAGATAGGTAGAGAGAGGGGGAGGTAGGAAGAAGAAGAGAGGTGCCTTCGTGGAGATCGGGAGGAGTCAGATCATCGTACGACAACCATGGATCATTGAAATAGGTGAAGCATCAGTGGATTCCTCGAAAAGATAATTCTTTTTTATTTTTTATATAAATACCTATTGATTTGTCATTTTTAAGTTTTAAACCCCTATTATCATATCTTAGGACCCCTAGTGGGTTTATCTATACCTTTTGAGGAGAAAACTTGGGTTTTAGGCCAATTTTAGGGGTTTCCCATTTGGAAATCTCAATCACACAGTGTGTAGTTCAGGAACACACACTGTATGTTCTTCCCGTTTGGGGAAGATGGCCTTTTATAAGTACATATTGTGTATAGAATATACACGTTTTATACTAGGACTCTATCATGTAGTTGAGTACCCAACTAGATAGGTCTTTTAGGGGAACATGTCTATGTAGAGTACACAGTTTGACCTTTTGTGGGTCACACACCATATAGAGGTACACGACCAGAAAAAATACATGTCCAAGCCATGTGAGGTGCGTGGGAAGGTACCCCATGTAGGGTACAGGCTGTTGACTGTGTTGTTATGAAATGTCAAAATTATTATGTTTTTAAGGGTGATTTATAGCATAGAGAATACCATAGGTCATCTCTCAAGAAGCATTGATAGATTTAGAGTGCGTATTTTTAATAAATAGTACTAAAATAGGGGATTGTTTTGAAAACGTTTTAAGAAAATAACTTAATTTAAAGAGTTTAATAGTTGAAAAAAAATTATTTTAAAAAATATGAGATAAATGGGTTAGTTTTATTTCACTACACACATTTCAAGCTCATTTTTCTTATAGATTCATTCCGGTTTGGATTAATTATTTGGTTGAAATTAATTGGAATCCCGATTAGTTCCTAAGATTTTATATCAATTCTTGAAGAACTAAACCTTGACATAAAAATCATATTGCCAAGGTCCAGAACTTATTTATGGAATAAGATCTTCCAAATTATACTTAAACCTCAAGAAATTGGGTAAGAAAAGGATTCTTTCATTGTCCAATCGGAGCAACACAAGTCACACACTCAAAACCTCACACCGATTAGTTAGAAATTATGTGCATATCAATCACATGAATCAAAACAAACATTAAAATATAAAATAATGTAAGATAAATGGAGTAAAATGTTTTAAAACCCAAATTACTCCAAAATAGTTTTTAATATATGAATTTTAAATCCTTTTACATGTGTGTATCTATCTCACAATGAATGCCCACTGTTTAGCCTGACATTAAGAGGAGGAGGAAGCTCGGGTGGATCACCTTCTTCATCCTTGATCCTACTATGAAGATAGGGGCCTCAAGGACTTCTATGATTAGGATATGAATTATATGAAACTATAAAATGGAATCACTTAACTCGTTGGTCGAACTTGCAAATGGGGTGCCCAATGTTCTAATTTATAGGCAAAGTGAAAGGTGGTTTTGGGCACCCTGATTTCGAGAAACCACTTGGGGCATAGTTTTCAGTGACCGTATAGTATTATATCACTTTTTAAAAAAATAAAAAGTTGTTTCCACACCTATATAATAACTCTTCTAAAAATATGGCATCATTTGGAAAAATATAGCCCGAGATATGGATGAAATACAAAACACAACTTTTGACTTCACGCAGATTTAGATCCTTGGACATATCAGCCTAGTTGGGCCACCAGATGGACGAATTGGGCTTGTGTGTCTTCATCAAAGTTGTATAACACTTAATTTTAGATAATCCCACAAAATCACAGCCCAATTTAATGCACATATTAGTAGAAGTGTGAAGTTGAGTCCCCAAATGTTCTTGAATTATTATTCAATTTGGCCCATTTTAACAGTGATTAACACAAAATAATTGAATCAAACATGAAGTAAGTTTGTTATTAAATTTGGAATTTATGATACAATATTAGTTTATCACAATGGTATAAGTGTAGAAATGAATAGTGGATAATTACATGATCAGCTATGTACATGTTTTACACACTCTTTACATGGTTTTATACATTCCATGTTTAGTTGGAGTACACTCCTAGGTAAGGATTTGAGGGTACATGGTTTGTACCAGATTACAAAAGTTTTGTACTCCTCCCCTGATTCCTTTTTGAAGTTTTTTCATATTTTTATACCCTAGAGTTCGAATTGGATGTAATAGTAGTCCATTTTGAGTATATTTCTACATATATTATGATGGTGAAACCCTTGAGGTAATTTTAGGACTCCTATGAGGTGTTTTGGTATTTTTCCTAAATGGATATGTTCTTCCTTCATTAATAAAATTCAACTATCTTTTGAGAGTGATACACTTTGATCTAATATTATCCATGAGTTATATATCCGGACATATTTTTTGTAGCTCTTCCATGAGGATGTATCCCTTGAGATATTTTCCCTTATAGCCTAAGAATTTGTGAGAGTAGTTGTTTCTAAGGAACCCTTATAGGATTCCTCTTCTTATGTTTCAACCTAAAGAATCATGTGAAGGATGCCTCTACCTTATTACTACTACTGAGGTTCCCATGTGGGATACCTTCATGTATATGATGACCTAGGAAATCCCTTTTAGGATCCCTATACCTATATACTCTTCTCTAGGATACCATATAGGATTTATCTACATATGTATACCATTATAAGAATCTTGTGTAGGATTCCTCTATTTACTTACTTCTTTTGAGGATCCAATATAGGATGCCTCAAGTAGAATATTGTTTCTGAAGTTCCCAAGAGGTATGCCTTCACTTATGTATAGACTTTAATTATACCAAGTAGGATTCTTATCTAGTTTTTTTACCAGAGGTACCTAGTGGGTTCCCTAGTGTTTGACCAAACCTAAGATAGTATGTCAGTTTTAGGTATAGATGGTAGTGAGTGTCATCTTATAACCCTTATCAAAATTGAAAGTTATGAGGTTGTGTCTATAGTGTTGGGTTTAGGCATTCAACCACCCTCTAATATTTTATTTATACATTAACCTCTTTACTTCTAATAAAATGTTGTTTACCTGTGGTTCTTATTAGTTTTTAGATGATGAGCTTGATGTGATGTGACTTTATTTATTGGGATATCCGATTGTATTTCCTAGGATCTAGCTTCTAATACATGTTATTGTTTATTATTTTATTAGTATTCCTAGATGTATTTTATAGAATATAGCTTCTGATCCTTTTATTAGTTTGTTATATTATCATTTGGATGATCATATGTACTTCCAGAGATCCATCCTTGAACCTTATATTTTATGATAATCAAGAATGGAATCCCTATTGACTATGATACTCATGGAATATTATGGTCTTCTAATAAATGGGGATGATTACACTCTCCCTAATAAATTACATGACCATGGTGTTGGGCATGGAACTCCACATAGTTGATAGATACTCAATGGATTATTACACTCTCCTTGAGTGAAACCTAGGATTCACCCTAGGGTCAGGAAGACGCACCATTACTATTTTACCATATTTACTTCCTAGGGATGGGGTTGTTGATCCATTTATATAAATGGATACCAATCATGTACTTATATCCGAATATAATTCCATTTTCAAGATATAAGGGTCATCCTCTTAAGGTTTATCTGAGCTCCAATGTTGTGACATACTATGGATTAGGACCTAGGGCTTGGACATTGAAAAGTATTTACATAGCTTGAGTTTCATGATTTCTAGCTCAGGCACCATTTACATAATGTCTTATTGTTACCTTTAATTCTTTATTATAGTTATTGGAGGTTAATGTGATTGAACCTAGGGTTCGGGCATGTTTCCCCCTATGGTGATGCATCTTGCTTAGAGGCAATTCTTATTTTTCCTAAAGTAGGTATTGTTGATCATGATTATAGACCCATGGATCAAATTTATTATACATGGATTAAGTATTATTAAATACATCTTAATTCACATTTCACAAGATGTCCAGATGATCGAGATTATGGACCGAAGGATTGACTATTGTTGATTTATGTTATTTTTCACCTTACTCATGTATATTCATATATATATATATGGGAATATATATATATACACATATAAATATAAATACACATGATACAACCTTACCTAGATGACTGGGATTATGGACCTAGGGATCAACTATGGCATCACGTTATTTTTTTATTTGTCTTTTTCAGTTGTCTCTCAACTAGACTAAGGATGTTGCATGAATATGAACTTATAACAACATATTTATTTGTTAATCATTGTGGTGGCCTACTAATATTATTTCTCACCCCTATATGTCCGACCCAGTGTGTGTGAAGACCTTATGTATACTTCTCAGGTTGAGCACAAATACATGATGGTTAGTGTTGTAGCCTAGGGTTACATGATCGAGTGTATCCATTTATGTGGATTCTTGTAATTGGTCTAGAGCATCTTGGCAGTGTCCTAAAGACTGGGTATGTGGTTTTTCTCATAATTAGTAGTAGTTACTTGTACTTTTATTTTAGTTTCTTTTTTTACTCCTGCATGTATGGTCATCCCTGTGGGTGATTAGTGTTGTATGTATGACATGGTTGTTCAGGATTCTATAGTATTTCATTCATTATTACAGCATGCTTCTCTTTCAATTTATTTACAACTTCTTAACTCTATTTATTTACTTCTTTAGATGATATAAAGTTATTTACACTGTTTTTTACTCTGATATGAGGTCACAGTCTCTCTATGGACACACCTTAGGTCCTCACTACTGGTTGACAGCCTCTGACATATAGAGAGGCACACTTGAGGCATTATGGAAAACCAACTCGGAGCACTGAATTAGTAGAATCTAGGTTAAGATATTACAAATTTTTATCCTAGGTGATCCTTTCCTTTTGGTTTTCTATTTTTGATATGGTAGACATGGGTATAAAGAATTTGTTATAACCTGTGATTTATATTGTATTGGTGCATCAAGAACACCTATTCCAATAAGAATTACTGCTTTCCAGGGATATGGGATAAATGTTCTGATCTATCATGTTGTAGTTTTATTTGATTTTCTCTTTGAAATATGCACATTTTGTGTTGATGTTATGATTTATTATGGATTTATGGATCATGGTAATTGGTAAGAGTCCATTGATTGATTTTGACTCTTGGTTTTAGAAGAAAACAGTTGTCTCATGCATTATATTTGGTACGTAGGATTAATGTGTTATAGGCCTGATAGTGTGTGGTTATTACTGATGAAAGATGCTAATTGTTTAAAGTTTTAACAAAAATATAAATGGTTATTTCTTGTATAGGTTTTTGGTGGCATTATACTCAGTTGATCTAACTTTCATATATATATTTTCTTCGGGTGGAAGGCTATGTGGGCCTATGGTGAGATGTTTGGTGGTGAGGTTGATGACTTGGTCCACATGCATGGAAGGTGTGGTGGACCTAGTATGTCTATAGGGAACATGATGCCCAAATTTTAGACCACTTATGTGGTGTTGTTTTCTTTTTTTGGTTATTTAAAGTGTCTGTAAAACCTATACAGTGTTTTCTTGTATATCTTGGAATGAAATGATACTTAAAAAATCTTAATTTGTTTTTATCTAGTCAGATTTCGGAGAATGATTCTTATATGTACCAGGATATTTATCATATACTAGAGCTCAAGGGGGTATTACCATATATGGATGCCTAATGAGTGTCAGTTCAGTATCTCTTCGACATTATTATCTAGACCTCTAGGGAAAGTTCCTTATGAAGATTCTCATAGAGGATTGGGCCCTAGTAGGACAATGTTTATAATTTTTACCCTCATAAGTCAATTTTATATGTACCTCACTCGTAGAGGTTTGACCATTAGGCTAGGTAGTTTAAAATAAATTCTCTATTATGAGACTTGATTAGTATATCTAAGTAGGAAACTAGGAGGACCCTATTTTTTACTCACACCCGTGTAGGTCAATATTCAATTGGATTAAGGGAAGCCTAAGAGTAGGGTTGTCCTAAGTATGTGGATGCCTTCTTGTGTAGGGATCTTGGATATAGGCTCATTTGATACTAATTCATGGTTAGTGCTTGGTCATTATAATATAGTCATGTTGATGACTTTGGATTTTGACAAATCACCTTGGGTGATTTGGTATCAAAGTTGGATTTGATGGGTAGGACCATTTGGGTACCAAGACCTTTTGACCAATGTCTCCATTGTAGCTAATGTAGTTTGATTGTTGGTTGACACTCATGACTGGAATGATGTAAGGTGATGGGTGGTTATTGAATAAATCATGGAAAGGGTGAGGTGCCGGATTTTGAAGAGGTGTTCCAAGGGATCTTTTAGGTTGTTTATACTGATGTATCATGTAGCATGGTCATCTTAGCCTTGTAATGTATGAGTCACTGGAGTATAGGTTGGGTGATAAAGTTTCATGTTGGTTTCACATAGTACCATTTAAATCATAGATCAGTTAGGGGTCGTGTGTGAGATGAGGACTAGTGTTTTCAAGACTTACGGTGGACATGGTTTACCAAGAGTTGTGGATAAAATGGTGAATGTCCCTCTGTGGTATAGGATACATCAAAAACTAATTAGGATCTCTGAGATGGTTAACCTATGTTTGGACCTTGAAATTTTTTTTCAAGATATGTGGAATTAGGAGTTGGTTAATGGTAAGAATAGCTTGTTTGATGTAATCATGGTCCAGAGAGAGTTATACATTCTTTTAAAAGGAATCATATTGTGCTCCTAGTAAGAGATAATCATGATCTATCTTGACATAATCCTAAGTACAGTGAGAGAGAATAGTCTATGAACCAATCATATTTTATTTCCTAATATCTTTTCTAGTTTGATGAAGTAACCTATTAAGGTTACACTTGAGGAGTGTTATAAGGTAAGAAATATGGTGGGAAGTGAACCTTTGTCCATTTGAGGGCGACGAACCTCATTTTCAATTGAAATCTGACATTGTCATGGAAACCATTCTTGGGAATTGGGAATGTGTAATTTTATGAGATGATAATGAGGATACTTTTATGGTAGGGAGTATCAAATCGATCATGATTAAACATATTCATTTGTGGAAGAGTTGTTAACGTTGTGAGACTTGTCATTGAACAGTCAAGATAGAATAGTTTCAAAAATGCTCAAGATGATATCATGGCTACTAGTTTTACCACCAAGTCTTCACGGGGAAAATAAGTTATGAAGTAGGGAGGTTGTAACAACCCATGTTTTTTCATGCTGGATTTTCAAGCAAAAAAATTAATTTTTTATTTCAGATGCTTGTAAAGGGTAAAATGGTCATTTTTCCTAGTATTTTATCTCATATGAATCTTATAACTACACTATTGGTCTTATAATAGGTTTTTAATGCTAGGATAAGAGTCTTTTATAATTCTAAACTGTTCGAATTTTCATGGAATAATTAATATTTAATATAAACTTAATTAAATATTAATTTATCTGCACATGTATGTTCAACAATATATTTTGAACAGAGTGTCATATTAAAATTCTATATCCTTCATTGAGTCCAAAATTTGGGTTTTCCTATGTGGTAAATAAACTCACGTTAGGTGTTGAGGCCATGTCGGGCCCCTTTTTCGTTTTCTTTTCTTGTCTTCCTTTTCTTTTCATTTCATTTCTTTTCTTATTTTCCTTCCATGGATTCTCACGCATTACCCTTTAGGATTCATCCTTTTTGTGATTAAGTGACAAATAGAGAGTGAGAAAGAGATATTGATATATGGAGAAGAATATTGGTACCACCGTGGAGCTTGGGAGGAGCTAGATCATTGTGCGGTAGCCATGGATCATGGAAGTAGGCGAAGCTTCTATGGATTCTTCCCAAAGGTAGTCCATTTTTATATTTTGCTATAAATACCAATAGATTTATCATTTTTCAAGTTTTAAACCCCGATTATGATTACTTATTACCCCTTTATGGTTGATCTATACCTTTTGATAAGAAAGTACGGCTTTATGGCCAATTTGAGGGGTTTCCTATCTGAAAATCCCGATCACATGGCATGTAGTTCAAGAACACACACTATGTGTTCTTCCCATTCAGGGAAGATGGCCTTTTAAAAGTAAACTCCATGTATGGGGTATACACTCCCTATACTGGGACTTGTATGGGTAGCTGAGTACCCATCTAAACAGCCTTTTTAGGGGAAGATGTCCATGTAGAGTACACATTCATACCCCATGTGGGTCTCACGCCGTGTTGAGGTACACAACCAAACAAAATACATGGCTAGGCCATGTATAGTGCATGGTAAGGCACCCCATGCATGGTTAACATTGTTTACATGATTTACACTCCATTTACATGGGTTTCTATATTCCATGTCTGACTAGAGTACATGCCCTAGGTATGGATTTGAAGATACATGTTGTGTACCAGGGTACACATATAGTGTACTCCTCCCTTGATACCTTTTTTAGGGTTTTTTGTATATTTATGCCCCATAGTTATAATTGGATGTAATAGTAGTCTATTTTTATTATCTTACCTTGTAGATCATGATTGTGAAACCCTTGCGGGGAATTTGAGGACTCCTAGGTGGAATTTTTGGATTTTTTTCTAAATAAAGAGGCTCTTCCTCTAGTAATCAAATTCATCTATCTCTTGAGAGTGAAACCATTTGGTCTAATATGAGCCATGATATATCAATATTAAATTATGCTTTCATAGCTCTTCCTTAAGGTTGTCTCCCTTATGAGATATTCCTTTCTAGCCTAAGAGTCCATGAGAGTAGTTGTTTTTAGGGATCCCTTGTAGGATTCCTCTACTTACTTTTCAACCTAAAGGATCCTATCTAGGATACCTCTACCTTATTACTACTATTGAGGGTTCCATATGGGATACCTTTACATACATTCCGACCTAGAGAATCCCCTGCATGATACCTATACCTGGTTAATCTTCCCAAGGATCAATTGTAGGATTAATTTTCCTACATATACCTTTTTGAGGATCTCAGGTAGGATTCCACTATTTACTTACTTCTTTTGAGCATCCCATGTAGGATGCCTTGGGTTACTTATTATTACTAAGGTTCCCCAAAGGGATACCTTCTCTTATATATGTACTTTGAGGATCAAAAATAGGATTCCTCTATAGTTTTTTTATCACAGGGACCTAGTGGGTGCCCCAATGTTTGACCAACCCTGAGCTAGTACATTGGGTTTGGGTAAAGATGGTAGAAGGTGTCACCTTTAAATCCATACTAGTTATGGATGTCATGGTGGGTTTATTTTTTGGTCTACCCTCGCTATTTAATTTAAGAATTCACCTATTTATTACTAATGTAGTGATTATTACTAGAGTTGATTCCTAGTTTTTGGTCGATGAGCCTCACATGACACTACTACAAAACAAGCCTTTAATAGCACTGGTATTTATCATCGCTAGAAAAAAGCACTAATAAATGGCATATTTATCAGCGCTAAAGAAATGCTAAAAAATTTAACCTTTTATCAGTGCTTTTTTAGCACTGATAAAGGGAACTTTTAGAAGTGACTTATTTTTAGCATTGATAAAGAGAACATTTATCAACACTTTATTTTCAACACTGATAAAGGGTACACTTTATCAGCACTTTATTTTTAGTACTGATAAAGTGTTCCCTTTAGCGGCACTTTATTTTTAGTACTTCTAAATATTTATTTCATCATCATTTTTTTAGCGCTGATAAAAGTCTGAATAAATAAAATTAAATAATTAAATAAAAAAAATAAAAAATGAGTTTATTAAAAAAATATTACAAATTTTATTAATTAAATAATTATTGATAAAAATGAATAAATTGATTATGAATTATTAAATATTAAACATTATATTAATTAGATAATTATAATAATTAATATTATTAATGACAGTGCCCAGTCGGAGTAATGTATCACTGAGAGGGGGAGGGGGTGAATCAGTTGTACCCTTTTTATTGTATGTTTCTTATCAATTGAAACAAACTTCGCCTCCTGTTAAAGATATCAATTACCTAATGAGAAAAAAATAAACACATATCCAAAGAAACACAAAGATTTACAAGGTTCACTATTCAATAAGAATAGCTACGTCCTTGGTATGGTTTGGAAATGATATAATACCATAAAATCCACTAGAAATTAATCCTTGTATTATAATGAGTAGGATGTACCCTTTACTCGTGTAGCACTATGAAACAATACAACTAGTGCATGTGCATCCTCTTAGAAAAATAATGTAATACTATAGTTTTGTAACAACTCATGTTACATGTACTTCTATTCAATTCAACAAATGTATTAAATTAAAACAAAATTCATCAATTTATTACTCCGAAGAAAGGTAAGAACCACCTAGACTTTGTTATGAAACACTGAGTCTGATCTTTTCGGAGTCTGATTCCTCTGAGTCCAATTCTTAAAAAATAATACTCCCAGTCCGATTTTCTGATAGAATATGATATTGTAGAATCAGAACCACTTCAATTCCCAAATAAAATTATAAATGCGAATAGAATATGAATGAATTAGCACCACTTCAATACCTGAGTACGGTGAAACTCAGTACGATACTTCCTCAGTTTGGAATTATTCAGTACGATGATACCCAATACGGAAAATCTCATTCTAATTAATTCATCCTGATACCAAACTTGGCTGAATAAAATCCTCGTCAAAATGTATTCAATACAAAACAAAATGGTATCAATTTCTCTCACTAAAAACTCAGAGCTTCTCCGTATTCTATGGTGACTAGTGAAAGAATCATACAAAAGTACAATGTACTTATTTCCCTTTTATAGGTGACCCAAAAAAAGTTTAGGCAAGAATCCTAAAACATTTTCTCACTCACCTAAATTCACCCAAAATGTCATTTACCCTAAAATCTCAAAATGCATTTTGACTTCTTCAATGCTTCTCAATTCTTCTCAAAACTTCCTCAATCTTCACCTCTTCTTCTTTAGTCTCCCATTTCAATTTCTAAGACTGATTTCTTTTATTAGGAACACATGGGTCTGATCAACTGAGTATGATTCCTCATGTCGATTTCTAAATATGATTCTCAGAATAATTT
The DNA here is from genome assembly GCA_963277665.1 of Viscum album. Taxonomy (NCBI): domain Eukaryota; kingdom Viridiplantae; phylum Streptophyta; class Magnoliopsida; order Santalales; family Viscaceae; genus Viscum; species Viscum album. The sequence continues at coordinate 1,402,580,264 of OY728129.1, forward strand.
GAATCAAAATTTTGTATTTGAATGTTCATATCCCCCTAAAAAAATCAATCAGAAATATTATTCTCTTTTCTTTTTCTCTTGAACCACTTGAGAAATAATACTTCATTCAGAAATCATTGCTTGAATCATGACTACCTTCATGACATATAATTAATTGAGGATCATCTTTAGCATCATCTGACTTTAATTAGAAATTATTTTAACTTTCCATTCATTCCTAATTCTTTATTTTCATCTCAACCCAAGCATGATCTTTTTGGAATACAAATGTTCTAGATACGATCATCTTAAATATGATAATTCTAGATATGATCATTTTAATACGATCATTACCGGTTATGATTATTCTGGTTAGGATCATTTTGGATATGATCGCTGGTTACGATTATTCTGGTTATGATCATTTTGGTTACGATCATTCTGGATATGATATAATACAATCTGAAAATGATGATCTTCCAAGATATGATACAATACAATTTGAAAATAATGATCTACCCAGATACGATACAATACAATCTGAAAACGATTCCTTCTTGATCGATATCACCCCTTATATTTCTCCCAGATCTGATCATTTTGAAAAACAATCAGTACCATCTCTTACTCTTCTATTAGAACCCCTTTTCAACTGGAGCCACTTTTAAAAATGGAACCACTTTTCAATAGACATCACCTATTCCATCGACACCATATTTTATCACTACCACATGATTACAAATCGGCACTACCTTCCATCAGCACCACCTTTCATCGGCACCACTTTCCATCAGCAAAACTTTTCCAAATTGGATATGATTGTTTTGAGAAACAATTAGCATAGCCTATTCAATATGGATACAATTTTTTTGAAAAACAATCGGTACAACCTCTTCAATTTAGATACGATTTTTTTGAAATAAATCATTACCATTTATTTCTCTCTGCCATCCGAATATGATAAATCAGAATATGATTCTTTTCTGAATGACAGCATCTCTTTCACCCCCCCTTTCTTCTATTAATCTTTCATCACATGTTATCAATAAAACTCATTATTTATATAAAATAAAAATCAGTAAATCATAATCACAATTACATCATAAAGTATCATAACTTTCCATTCACCCAAGTTTCTTTATTTCATTCTCATTCACATCCTAAGAACAAACTTTCTAAATATATGAGTCCAATTCTCAGAAAACATAGTTTTAATTCTTTTCAAAAAACCCCAAAACAATTGTTTCCACCAAACAAATTGAAGTGATTTACTTTCTTCAAAACATACCTTGGAAACAAAATACAACTCTTGAATACAAAACACATTCATCATCATCTTGGTCCTAACAATATTCCTCTTTGGATTTTTTTGTCAACCAAGTTTCATAAATCAATGAACTTTGTAACCTCAATCAATGGATTGCATATTAATAATTCTAAGCCTGTGTGAGCTAACTCATTATAGGAAACAAGAATAATTAATAGAAAACCCATTCTATCCCAAAAAAAGTGATCATGACAACCTATTTCTTTTCTATGTATTTTCTTCATTCTCCCAGGGAAACAATTCAATTTCTTTTTCTACAACCACTCCAACAAACAGTTAGAATAGTTCACACACTAAATAATGCTGAATTCACAGCTTACCCACGACTCTCTCTTTTTGTGAAATAGATGTATGAAACAAAACAATTATCCCCCTTAACAAAACAATACAAAGGTGAGATGAGAGAGGGGACAGATATACATACCTTAGCCTTGATGAGAAAGAGATTATATGCCCATGTTCAACCTCATTTTTGAAAATGATTCCTTCGATAATGGTTTTGTAAAAATATCAACAACTTGTTCTGATGTTGGAATATACTATAGCTTCAATTCATTCTTATCCACATTCTCTATGATGAAATTATATTTGATATTAATGTGTTTTGAATGATAATGTTGCTCAGGATTCTTGGGGACATTGATTGTAATTTGATTTTCACAACCCAATAGCATGGGTAACTTCACTTCAACAAGTAAATATTCTAATTATGTTTTCATCCACATAAGTTGAGTAGTGACTTCAGTAGAAGAAACATACTTATCTCCATCCATACTGAGATTTACTGAATTTTTTATCTTTGAATTCCAACTAACACCATTCTTTCACGGAAATAATACACCACTAGATGTGGATCTTCTATCATCAACATTTCATTCCCAATATGCATCTGAATACCCAAACAATTCAATACAATTTGAGCTATCATATTTGACTCAAAAGTTTGTTGTGCTTTTGATGTATCTTAGAATTATTTTTTCTAGTAAGTAAATTTGATTGTTTTGGAGCACTTTGAAATCTTTCATATAAGGTAACATCATACACAATGTCGGGTTCGGTGGTAGTAAAATAAAATAGACTTCCAATAAGCTTTCGATACTCTTTTTGATCAACTTATTTTCCTTCTCCATCTTTACTTAGCTTTGTTCCCACTGAAATGGGTGTGGAAATAGGTTTTCAATTTTTCATACCAAACCTATTGAGAAGTTATTTTTCATACTTTTATTCAGAGAGGAAAATGTATTATTTATTTTTCTAGATTTGTAACCCAATAAATTATTTCATTTATCATAGAATGGACATTTCAAATGCATTCTTCATTTCTTCAGCAAATCTTTCACAGCTTCATTCATCATTCCCAGCAAAGATAATATCATCAACATAAATAATTACAATAAGGGAATAATATTAACTTTCTCTGATGTAAATATTGATATACACTCTTCCTTTGTTAAAATTTATCTTTCTTAAGCATGTGTCCAATTTAGAATAGCATGCCCTCGGAGCTTGTTTTAGGCCATACAATGAATTTTTCAATCTGTACACATAACCTTCATATTTTCCAATAACAAAGCCACAAGGTTGTTCAATATAAACCTCTTCTTCAAGATCACCATTTAGAAATGAATATTTAACATCCATTTCAAAGATATTATATCCTCATTGTGTGGAAATAGCAAGAAAGATTCTGATTGTTTCAAGTCTGTACACTAGAGCAAAGGTTTCATCAAAATCAATACCCTCAATCTATGAATACCCTTTGAAAACTTATCTTTCTTTGTTTCTTATAACTTCACCTTTTTCATTCATCTTGTTCTAGAAGACCCATTTTGTGCCAATGAAGTTTTTGTTTTCAGGATTGGGTATGAGTTCCCATGTAAAATTCTTTTCAATATAATCCAATTATTCATTCACGACTTGAAACAATTCTGGATTCTCAAAAGCTTCTTTCACATAATTTGGTTCCACTTTTGAATACAAAGAAGTATGTGTAATAGAATTGGTTTTTCTTCTTATTTGAACCTTATGATGTTGATCAATAAATATATTATATGCTTCCACATGTTTTCTGAAGCCTTGGATAAGATTTTTGATTGTCTTTATCATCACGGGAAATATCGTAGTCAGTTTCTTCACCTTTATTAGGATTAAAATCATTTGTATCCTTTCCAGAATTATCTTCTTCAACTTGCTGAACGTGTTTCTATTTCTCATATACTTCAATCAATTTTACATCAACTGAATCAAAAATTATTTTTGTTATGTTTTTTGAAGCATATGTGCTCTCTTCCTTCTAGAGAATATCCATGAAATATTCCATCCTCACCTTTCTTCTCAAGCTTACCATAGTTTCCACCTTTCTTAATTATAATACAAGGACTCCTGAAAACTCTAAAGTGCTTCAAACTTGGAGTTTTTTCCATAAAACAATTCATAGGGAGTCATACCTGATTGAGGCCTATAGAAATAATGGTTCTGAATATAAACAGTATTACTCATGTCTTGCCTCAAAAAGTAATGATAAAGGACATTCTCAAGTAACATGGTTCTTCCCATTTCCTCTATGTTTCTATTTCTTTTAGCAACCCCATTTTTTTGGGGAGTTTATGGAGAGCTATACTCATGCCAAATTCCATGCTTCTCAAGATAGTCTATAAACTCTTCACTTCTATATTTACCACCATTATCAGTTCTCAACTTCTTCACAGAATACTCACATTCTTTCTCATCTTTTATTCTAAAAATTTTAAACATTTTCAAACTGTATGATTTTTGTTTCATGTACATAACACAAGTAATGTGAGTAAAATAATCAATGAAAGTAATGAAGTACTTATCTCTATGTTTTTATTGTTTTCTCATTGTCCCACATATATCGGAATGGATCAGATCTATGGGTTTTTTAAAAAAAATATCAACTTTCTTATTCACAACAATTGTAATCTTTCCTTTCTAGAAAATAGTGCAACACAAATATCTTCTTCTTAGAAAAACAGGATTGTCTCATACACTGTCTATTTTGAATAACTATCTCATGTTTCTCTACCACATATGTCCAAGAATTTTATGCCATAATGGATTCTCTTCCACCATACTCATGTAACAAGAGTTTTGTGACTTACCAACCTGAAACAAATTTCCTTTCATACGTTGGCCTCTTGAAACAATCTCATTATATTATTCACTCTTTACAACAAATGCATCTTTCTTGAAGCTAACCTTGTTACCCTCAACACACAATTGTGAAACATAGAGTAGATTGTGTTTCAGACCATCAACGTACATTTTTTTCTTAGATTTCATCTTTTCTTTTCCAATAATGGTTGACCCGACACCTTTGACTTTCAACAATTCGTCATTTCCAAATATCATTGTTCCTTATTCATAATCTTTCACATCATTCAAAAATTTCATGTCTCCTGTCATGTGAGAATAACACCCACTATCAGGTATCTAGGGTCGTTCATCTTTTATTTATTTTAATACAATTTCAACGACAAACACCTTTTCTCCATTATTTTCATTATTCACATTCATATTTTGAGAATTAAGAATCTTTTACTGAGCCGGTAACAAAAAAAGATATATTTTTGCAAGGTTTCTAGGTTTTTCACATCTTTCAAAAATATTTTCCAATGGTTGGAGCCTATTTTCAATCTTCACTTCATTATTTTCATATTTCTTCAAGACGACATTCTCATTTTTCTTTCTTTAAGGAGAATGTCTCCCCCCTCAATCTATTACTTTCATAACCTATGGGATAATAGTAATGTTGTTGATTGAACCAACAGATAATTTATGTGTGCTTAAATCCCCCACAATACTAGCAATAACCATAGAAAGATTATTTACCTCTAAAACCCCCATACTGATTAGAATTGTGAAAATATTTTTCAACCATCTTCTTTTCACATTCAATTGGATTTTTCTTCTTATTTTCAGCCATGATAGGATCAGAATTATTTGAAACTTTTTCTGGTCTAGATATAACCTTTTCGAACTTAGGATGTTTTTTAACTTCTAAATTCTTCACTTTGACCACACACATAACTTTCCCAGTATTCTTCTTTTCAGAAACAATTCCATTCTTCTTCTCACACTTTGAAGGTATCTTTTTTTGAACCTTATCAATTTTCTCATTAGGAGAACATTCACCAAATTCAGTGATAGAGTTTTGGAAACATATACTTTTCTTTTTAGCTTGAGAGAGTTTTTTTGGACAAGTTCCAGCTATTCTTCTTTTTTACTTCAACTTCACTTCCAAGTGAACATTGTGATTATTTTCATCTTCAAAAGACTTATTCAAATCATCAATATCTTTAACCAGCTTTTCTTTCTCACCAGTAAAACATTCTTGGTTGCTTGATAATTTATCTTCCAACTTTTTTTTCTTTTCAATCCTTCTGATCTTTCTCAGACATTCTTTCAACTCTTATTTCAAATTAATTTCAAGACAAGTTTCTTCTTCTTTAGAACTACTACTTGTGAATTCTTCATCATTCACTATTTCAATGAAAATATTTTTATTAGCATACTCAATGGATTTTTCAGATTCAGCATCACTCCCTTCTTCTTCTTCATCTTTGGACAAGAAACTTCTTATTTTTGATTTGAATAATTTCTTTTCTTTTCCTTTGTCTCCCTTTTTCTTCCACGGTCTTCTTGTCTTTCTTTCTTCAATATCATTATCCACTTCTTTATTTATTCAAGGACAATTAGCCACAAAGTGACCAACACCTCCACATTCAACACATTTCAATGTAAGTTTCCCTTTATATTTCTATATACCTATTTTCACATTGTTAGAAAACAAGGATAGGATTTCATTGAGATTTTTATATAACTCATTTTCAAAGTCAGAATCACTAAATTCATCTTCAATAATAATATTCTTTTAAATTTCATTATTCATATCCTTAAACGAAATTTCTCTATCAACCTTTTTTTATTTATTCATATCATTCTCTCTTCTCATTTCATAGGTGATAAGAGTGTTATGTAAATCATCACGAGATAATGTTTTAGGATCTATGTCTTCCAATGAAGAATTTTTTTCATCAAATTTGTCAGGTAGTATTTTCAAGATCTTTTCCACAACTATAGAGTGTTTAAGCTTTTCTCCAAGACATATGATAGTACTCACAATGTCATTTACCCTATTAAATAATTCTCCAACAAATTCATGCTCACCCATCTTCAAATCTTCATACTTCAATCTTCATATTTTTAACTTTTCCTTCTTCAGTTTTGTATTGCCTTCATATATGTTTTTTAATTTATCTCATATACCTTTAGCTGTGGAAACACCTTTCACTATCAATAATTCAATTTCAGAAATTGATGATAATATTTCATTCTTGGCCCTTCCATCATTCTCATGAAACTTCTTGTCAACAGTTGTAAGTGGATCACTATCATCAATGGTAGGAAACCCAACTATTGCAGCTTCGAGAACATCATAACTGATAGAAATAAGATATGGAAACATTATATCTTTCAAAATATGATAATTATTTCCATCATAGAATGGAACACTATTACTGTTCACACATTTCACGTTCTCCATCAGGAAAGAACAACAAAGGGAACCTCCCTCTGATACCAATTGAAAGTGCCCAAACAGAGAAATGTATCACTGAGAGGGGGAGGGGTGAATCAATGATACCATTTTTCTTTTATGTTTCTTTTCAATTGAAACCAACTTTTTCTCCTATTATAGATTTCAATTCCCTTATAAGAAACAAATCAGCACACATCCAAAGGAACACAAAGATTTGTAAGGTTCACTATTCAATAAGAATAGCTACATCCTTGGTATGGTTTGGAAATGACCCAATACAATAAAATCTACTATAAATAAATCCTTAGATTACAATGAGGAGGATATACCCTTTCACTCATATAGAACTATGAAACAATAAAACTAGTGCATGTGCATACTCTTAGCACAGTAAGGTAATACAATTGTTTTGTAACAACTCATGTTACCTCCACTTCTTTTAAATTCCACAAATGTATTCAATTGAAATACAATTCATCAATTCCTTACCCAGAGGAAAGGTGAGAACCACCTGGAATTTTTTATGAAACACTGAGTTTGATCTTTTCTAAGTCTAATTCCTCTGAGTCCAATTCTTACAAAACAATACTCCCAGTCTGATTTTCTGATAGAATGTGATAGAGTAGAATCTTCACCACTTCAATTACCGAATACAATTGTCAAGCTGAATATAATATGAATGAATTAGAACCACTTGAATCCCTGAGTATGATGAAACTCATCATGATACTTCCTTAGTATAGAAATCTTCAATACGCTAATACCCAATACAGAAAATCCCATTCTGATTAATTCATCCTGATACCAAACCTAGTTGAATACAATCCCCATAGAAATGTATTCAATACAAAACAAAACGGTATCACTTTCCCTCACTGAAAACTTGGAGCTTCTCTCTCTTCTATGGTGAACAGTTCTAACGTCATACAAAAGTACAATGTACTTATTTCCCTTTTATAGGTGACCCAAAACAAGTTTAGACAGGAATCCCAAAACATTTTTCCACTCACTTAAATTCACCCAAAATGTCATTTCCCCTGAAATCTTAGAATGAATTTTTACTTCTTCAATGCTTCTCGATTCTTCTCAAAACTTCCAAAATCTTCACCTCTTCTTCTTCAGTCTCCCATTTCAATTGCTGAGACCAATTTCAATTGTTAGGAATACATGGGTCTGATCAACTGAGTCTGATTCCTCATGCCGATTGCTGAATACGATTCTCATAACCGATTTGAATCAAAATCTTGTATTTTAAGGTTCAGCTCCCCATCAATAAATCATTCAGTAATATTATTCTCTTTTATTTTTCTCTTAAACCACTTGAGAAACAATAATTAATTCAAAAACTAGTTCTTGAATCATGACTACCTTTATGACATTAAATTCATTGAGGATCAGCTTTAACATTGTTTGACTTCAATTGGAAAGTATTGTAAGTTTCTATTCATTCCTACTTCTTTCTTTTCATCTCAACCCAAACATGATCTTTTCTGAATTCAAATGGTATGGATACGATCATCTTGAATTAGATAATTCTAGATACGACCATTCTAGATACGATCATTTCTGGTTATGATCATTCTGGTTGCGATTATTCTGGATACGATCGCTGGTTACGATTATTCTGGTTATGATCATTCTCATTATGATCATTCTGGATATAATACAATACAATCTGAAAACGATGATCTGGATAGATACAATACAATACAATCTGAAAATGATTTCTTCTTGATCGATATCAAATCTTCTATTTCACCCAAATACAATAATTTTGAAAAACAATCAGCACCCTCTCTTACTCTTCTATTAGAACCCATTTTCAACTGAAGCCACTTTTCAAAACGGAACCACTTTTTAATCGGAATCACCTATTCCATCGGCACTACCTTTTATCACCACCACCTAATTACAAATCGGCACTACCTTCCATCAACACCATTTTTCATCGGCACTACTTTCCATCGGCACAACTTTTCCAAACTGGATATGATTATTTTGTGAAACAATCATCATCGCCTCTTCAATCTGGATATGATTGTATAGAAAACAAAATTGGTATAGTCTCTTCAATCTGGATACAATTGTTTTGAAAAACAATCGATACCACTTCTTTCTCTCTGCCATTAGGATATGATAAATCTGAATATTATTCTTTTCTGATTGATAGCATCTCTTTCACTCCCCCTTTCTTCTATCAAGCTTTCATCACAAGTTATCAATACAACTCATGATTTATATGAAATACAAATTATCAAAGCATCATAACAATTACATCGGTAAGTATCATAACTTTCCATTCACCCAAGTTTCTTTCTTTCCTTATCATTATCATCCTAAGAATAAACTTTCTGAATACATGAGTCCAATTGTCAGAAAACATGGGTTCGATTCTTTTCAAAACAAACCCAAAATAATTGTTTCCAAAAAAGAAAGTGAAGTGATTTAATTTCTTCAAAACTTAACTTGACAACAAAAGACAACACTTGAATACAAAACACCTTCATCATCATTTGGGTCCTAAAAATTAAATTGTATATTATATATATATATTAATGTATATATATATGATTTATATATTACAAAATATTTATACGCTTTATATTTAATAATCAAATATTTATAGAATAATATTTTATAATTAAAAAATAATATGAATTAAAAATATTGAATAATTGCATAGTAATCGATATATAATTGAATGTTTTTTGATTTTTCAATTTAACATAGATCAAATGTGTCTTATATTGATTTCACATATATGTAATTAATGTATTTTTATATACAATGAGCACACACAAAACTTATCTATTTTTTCAATATTTTTAAAGTGTTCTTATTTCTAATTTATTAAATTTCACTCATTTTTAACATATATGCATGCACTTAAAATTAAATATTCATTAATAATGTTAAAAAATATTTGTAAAAAAATATTTATAAATAAATATATTTATAAATTTACATTTACTATATTTATAAAATTATATATTTATAATTTTAAATAAATAAATATTATTTTAAAAGAATTTATATAATTATAAATAATTAATTATATATATTTAAATAATTATTAAATTTATAATAAATTTACTTAGATAATGAATATATTTACTATATCTATATTTATATTTATTTATTAAATATATATATATATGTAAAATTATTTAAATATATATAATGATATAAATATTATTTTTTAAAAATATTTCTATAATTATAAATAAATAATTATAAAATTATAAAAAATATATTTATAAAGGAATATATTTAATATATTCTTATTTATATATATTTATTAATTATATATAAATATTTAAAAAAAATTTATTTATAATTATAATTATAAATCCTTTATCAGCGCTTAAGTAATAAGCACTGATAAAAGCATCTTTATCAGCGTTTTTACACACTGATAAAGATGAGCCTTTATCATCGATAAACAAAGCACTGATAAAATTAATATTTATAAGAGCTATAAATTTAGCGCTGATAAAGATTGATTTTGTCAGCGTTTATTTGTAAGAACTAATAAAAGTTTCCCAATCTATTTAAAAAAACCCTAACCATTTGTGAACCTATCACGATATCAGAAGCTTTATATAGAATCCACCCACTACCTTCACTCCTCCTCAGTGAATCAAAGCTCGAATCACACCACTCGACTACCTCCAGTTTATTGAACATCTCGTCTAACATCCAGTGTTTGTTTGTAGTAAGGGTTTCTGAAGAGGGTCTTGGATTTTCTTCAACCTAGCAAGTTAGGCCTTCCAATTTTATTTTTATATTTTTTGATTCATTTTTTATTTCTTATTCCATGATATTGTTATTTATGGTTTGGTGATTTTATAATATTTGGATTTTAGATTATGAACATAATGATTTGTTTATGTTCCATTGTTTGATTGACTACTGATGTATGGAACCTCTTGGTATATGGAGTTATTGGTTATATCTAACATTGAACCATGGATTTATTCATTAATGTCTTACTGCTATGTTTTATATATTCTTACTAAATAATTTTTTTTATATGTATATAAAGTTATAGAAATTTTCATGTATATTATTTTTTATTGACTACTTATTTGAGGCACATTGGTGGTTCCCTAATGATTATATATGCTCACAACTTCCATGGAAACCTCAGTTGACATGAAACATTAGATTCTATTTTTAAGGAACCATGTTAGTGGAGTGATGTATGTTCCTCTATTGGTTATATGTATCATAGGATCTAGTTCCTCATAGAATTCACTATGGTCCTTAGTTTTTTTTATGGATCAGATTCAAAGGGGCCATCCCCTATTAAGAACATGATGTTTTATCACATCAAGTATTTACTTTTTGAATCATTATGGAGCCTTTAGTTCACGTTATGTTTGAATGTTAGGTTTTTATATATTTTATATTTCTTATAGAATATAAGTGAGTTTTTATACTGGAATGACAAGTATGTGTGTCTATATAGATATTTCATCATTTATTTCCATAGTTGTTTGTCTAACAGGTATGCATAAATCAGGTAATGATGATTTCGGGTTTTCATGTCTATTGACCCCAAGGGTCATGCTAGAATTTTGTTCGACCTCTGGTACTAATTGTTTCTATTTGGGGGGGGGGACCACCTCCCATTTATGGTTTTTTACACCCAAAGTTTAAACCATACTTTATTGAATTTGAGTTGTGTTAGAGGTCATAAGATGATCTAACCAGGTGTTGTTTAGGTAATTCAAGCAAGGTTCATTACATTATCAATCTTCCGGTTTACACCTATAAAGTTTAGTGATAATATCATTTATTATCTACCTTTATCTCCCTTCTATAGGTATCCTTCTCACCCTCACTCTCTCAATGTGGTTGATAATCATGTATGAGGGGTTCCAAAAAATTTAACTTCTATTATTGGGAGGGAGCCATCAAATCTAGTGGCCAAGGGAAGGATTGAGGAAAGTAGTGGGGAAAACCCAGTGACCTTGAGGAAAATGAGTGAGGGAGTAGTATCCCAATCCTTGAGAGACTACACCAAATTTAGAAACAATAATATAGTTTTGAAAATCATAGCCTTCATTGAAGTACTAATCCCCTCTAACAAAGATTTATTTCTTTCTTTCCAAATGCACCAAAATTCTACAAAAAGAATGATAGTTCTCTCCCTTTTATCATTAGCATTATTTCTCAATCCATGAAACCATTGATCTAGTTGATTAAATGATAGTTTATTATTCTTGTTTATCATATTTGAGTTTCGAATTACTCCTTAATTGTCTATATTATATTTTCATTTGTTTATGGGATTTAAGAAAGATTTTATATGGATTAATTCTTTTCATAAATTTAATTACCCATTTTCTTCAAAATACTAAAATTCATTGAAACAATCAAATGTTGAGTTTCCCTTATTATAATTGTCTATAACTTTTAATTTTGATAATGAATATCTTATGTGTATTTATTTGTATATTTTATAAAATTAATCTTTTATGAACCCAATAGGATGTATATGAACTGAAAATTGATGCATGTTAATAGTTTGAAAAATGAATATGAAGATAGAGTTAAAGAGTTCATCATGTTTACAAGATAGCATGCAGACGACCCTTATAAAATCTAATGTCAGTGTTTACATTGTTTTCATTTAAGAAAAATTAGTCTGAAAGAGTTGGATGAACATTTGATTTATCATGGAATAGATCAAAGCTATAAATATTGGACTAAACATGGGGAAAACTGAATGTCTACATCGATTAGGATGATACTATGGTTTATGAATCATTTGATATGAATTCCTTTGTAAAAGATGCCAAAGATTGCATGGAAGAAATGACAATGGTGATTGAATATGACCTTTTTTATTTTCTATAATTATTTGAGGAGTTAAATAGTTGTTCCAAGATTCCATTGTATACTGGTTGTACTAAATACACAACCTTTTCAACTATATTGAATTTATATAGTTTGAAAGCTGGAAACGGATGGAGTGACACCATCTTTACAGAACATCTTGGTCTTCTGAAAGATATGATACCAGAAGAAAATGAACAACCATGCTGAACATATGATGCTAAATTAATTTTACATTTAATGGGAATGATATTTAAAAAAATACATTCATGTACAAATGATTTCATATTGTTTCACAAGGACCATAAATCACTCATAAAATTCCCTAATTGTGGCACATATTTATACAAGAAAAATGAATCAAGTCCTTTGAAATATGTATTGTACTTTCCTATCATTCCACAGTTTATAAGATTATATGGATGTCAAGAAACTATATTACAATTAACATGGAATGTAGATACAATAATTAAATTTGGGAACCTGCGTCATCCAATAGATTCTCCTCAATGGAAGAAAATTGATTATGAGTTTCATGAATTTGGAGATGAGCTGAGAAAATTTCATCTTGCATTATCTACAGATAGAATAAATCATTTTGGTGTACAGAGTAGTACTCATAGTACATAGCCCATCATGTTGGTAAATTGAAACTTTCCTCTATAGTCATGCATGAAGTGAAAATACATTATATAGTCTCTGCTTATATCTAACCAAAGCAACCAGTTAATGACATTGATGTCTATTTGGATCCATTGATTGATGATCTAAAATTGATGTGGGATATAGGTGTTATAATGTATGATTCTCATAGAAGTAAAGAATTTATATTGAGGTCCATGTTGTATGGAATGATAAATGACTTCCCCTCTTATGTAAATTTATCAGGATATAGTATTAATAGAATTTTAGGGTGTCCCATTTGTGAAAAATGCACACACTCAGTTCGGTTGAAACTGTAACGATCTGATAATTTATGAATAAAATTCCATTTATTTTAATGTCTTATGGATATAGAAAACACATGGACTCTTTTTTTATTATTATTGGGTTTAAATTACCGTTAAGTATCATTACCCTTGATAATATAGTCGTGGAATAGTGATCACACAACTGATATAAATATAAGGTTTTAAAAAAATCCTTTCGACATAGACAAAGGAGATAATGGCCTCATCCAGTAGAATCATTCTGTATGAATCTCATTTTTCGGAGCTCATAAAGAAGGTAGTGTTACTGGGATTCATTCTTGACCAAGCCCAAGCCTAGCTTCAACACATTAATCTTGAATGGAATCACCTATGGGAGAATTTCAAGTTAATAGAGACTACCACCCTAGCGATGTTGTCTGAGCCACCCCAAGATTCTGTCTCCATTGCACACCTTACCCTTAGGTCTTATGTGGGTATTATAAGGTTCTATATAACAATTTATTAGTTAGTTATTTTTTAATACCTTTTTATAAATAAAAGTCTTATTCCACAATTTCCTTTATGAATGATGAATTTGATAAATTGATTTTTCAGGTAAAAATGGTACATTTGATAAATATAAATATTAACATTTTTTTTAAAAATATTATAAAAACAATTCTTATAAAATATTATTAAATCATTTCCTTATCTATAAATGATTGGGATATCAGTTTGATAAGAGTTATATTTTATATGATAAAATAGAAAGTGTATTTTTTTAATTAAAGAATTTATTTTAAGGAATTAAAGAAATTTAGAAATAATTAATATTTTAATAAAATATTATTATCAAATTAATTTTTTAAATAATAAATGAGTATATAATTGTTATGAAGGTTTAAAAACTATTTTTTTCAAAACCTGTCAATTTTCAATAAATGTCGGTTCTCATTTTAAAAGTGAAAATTCACATATTTAGAAAATTATTTAGATAAAATGAATATTATTTTTGGAATCAGGACATAAAAATTTTCCAATGGTGAATTTTTCATACTTGTTTGAGACATACAAATTTTTGGGTAACGATTAAATAATATATAAATATATAGTGTGTTTTATGACATCATAATGACCCAATAGTGATGTAATAAATTTCATAAAATGGGTCTTTGAACAAATATATGTTTTAACTTTAAAAGAATGTGATTTTATATTTGTTTTACTTATTTTACAATTCCTTAGTGAATCGTCCAAAATGTATAATATATTTTATGATTTTAAATTCATTTCCTTGAGAGTGTGACTCACCTCCTCATAATAAAGGGAAATATTTTAATATATTAGGCCCATGGCCTTATAAAATAATTTTTTCCACTCCTCTTTGGAAAAAAACCATGGGAAAACCCCATGGTAAGGTTTTTGGTTTTGAATATTTTAGTGTGTAGCGTCCAAAACCTAAATGATAAATAATTCCCCTCTTTTCCTATATAAACCCACCCAAGCACCCATTCCTCTTCACTAAAACTCCTTTAAGCATGTCCTAACTATTACCTTTACTCCTTAGAGTCCTCCCAAGACACCCCCAATCTCTCAAGAAGCCTCTCTCAAGCCTTTGGGATCACACATCCAAGTAAGGGATCCTCACCTTCCTTCCTTTCTCATTTTGTCCAAGTTTCCTTAGATTTTTATAACCTTTTATTTTTCAATTAAAAATTATGGGGTAAATTTTATCACCTCCCCCATACTTCCCTTATTATGTTTTAATGGTGATATAACCCTTTTACTCTCATTAATACCTCCCATGTATACCCATTACCATGATGAAATTCCATAAGGTATTTCTCTCTCCTCATTTCCAATCAAGCATTTATTTTATTTAATGCATCTAAAATTTCATCTAATATATTTGGATATTATTCTACATGATATCCTTACTACCCATTTCATGTATAAATTATTAGATACCCCTTCTTTTCTCATCAACCCATTTTATGAATCCCCATGTGATGTCATTATGCTGCCGAAATTGCATCGTGATTTTCCATACCAAAATCATTGTGTAGTGAATACCATACCCATTTATCTATCAAGGGTATTAAACTTTATGCACATATACTTTCGTGTATTTATTTCACATTCCTTTATCATGGAATAAATGATGATGTTTAATGAATCCATGTTATATGATCTATGTGGCACACTTAAGCATGAGATTAAAATGTTCATGAAGGGTGTGCCCTAATAGTGCTCTAATGAATTGGGTAATGTTTAGTATCATGATACATCTTGTTGTGATAGGGTTTTACCTGATTCCTTTAAAGTAATTTTTTCCATCATGTTGGGATGTGGGTTTACCTGATTCTTTTATGTTAATGATATAGTTTTTTAAGTTATTACCACATTTCCATGTTATGATAATCATGTTATATCATACCTTCATGTTCATGTTTCTCTTATGTTCCATTGATATTCCTATTGCCTAACATGTATTTTATTCTTCACGTTATGCCTTGTTTACTCCCTTACTAGGCTTTATAGCTCACTCTTTTCTTATGTATGTCCTTAGGATATCCCATGCAATGTTAAGTATGAAGGAATGTTGTGGCCATGTAAAATAAGTTTTCAATAAAGATGTTGTATTTTATGTTTTAAGTTTTCATGTAATGTTCCTAGTCCCTAAATACACTAGACCTCTTAATATTTTGGGTTGTATTTAGTGAAATTTTATGTAATAAAGTGTGTTTAAATGTTTAATAAATACCAAGGTTGTTATAGTTTGTAACAAAGGGAGGTTTATTTATTTTTGCGATTAGGATTTAAAAACCATAGTGAAATCCTTAGGGATACGAATAAGTATAAGAAAATAATCCCTAGATTTTGGTGAGTATAGAGTAATTGGTTTATCAAGAAAATACATCTGTGTATAGATACAAACAAGTAGAGGTGGCTCTGGCACAGATGTATCTAGGGGTAAAACCTGAGAACACCACTTTGAGCTAAACTCGAACGAGAATCGGTGCACGAAAATGGGCCTTGCGACACTCTTGGTTCGACATTCCTGAGGGATATGCTTTGGTAAATTCATAATCTTAGTAAGAACCATTATTAAGGGAAAAAATCCCATAAGAATATATGCTAGGAAATAGACGGTGGATAACTTAGATTGAATCCTAGAAATCCATAAGTAAAGGAAATATATGTAATTTATAAGTTTTACTTTTTTTTCATTGGATTATTCTTTATGTGTTTAATAGTTTAAAATATATACCCCTAATTTTCCTTTTATTCTATCCAATGGCCAGTAATAGGAGATCTCTGGCTAACAATTGATGTGAATATTAATGTGATGACTATTCTAATGAGATTCCCAATCTGAGGGAAAAGGGAATCACAAAATTTGTTATGATACTCTCTCAATTAACTCATGTTTTGAATTGAAACATGGGTCAAGAGGAACTTCTAAATCCCCCCCCCAATAAAGAACAATTTGCAATCTAGAGCTTCATCAGACAAATGTATCATGCTTTCAATGGATCATCTAATCCCTCAATCACTGAACAATGTATCAACTCCATTGAGAAGATCTTCTCCATCCTTCAATGTTCTGAACAATAGAAGTTTCTTCTAGTTTCTTATCGTATGGAGGGTGAAGCTAATAAATGGTTTAAATTTATCAAAAATATGAATCCTGAGGAAGAGATCAAGGTGATGAGATGAAAGGATTTCTAGAAAATATTTTTTGATAAATATTTTCCATGCACCCTCCATCTTAACATAGAAATATATTTCCTTGCACTCAAACAAAAGGACGATGAATCTGTTGGGGTGTACGATGAAAACTTCACCATACTTGCATGATATACCTCTGGTTTTACCATTACCCCTGAATTCAAGGTTGACCGCTTCTTTGGTGGGCTAAAACCTAGCCTACGGAAATCCCTAGCAATCCATGACTTTCACAACTATGAGGAGATTTTCTGATGTGCCCTCATAGTCAAGATGGATATCAGAGAATCTTAGGGGTATCATGGGGATAAGAAGCAGAAAGTGGACTTTAATTCTAGTGGTCCGATGGAAAAATCTAATGGTGTTAGTAAATTCCATCATCCCACTTGACAAAGGTGCGGAAATAATCACCCTAGATATTGATTGAATGGGATGAGGAAATTCTTTAGGTGTGGGAAGGAAGGGCACCAAGCCAGCGATTGCCAACAAGAAAACCCACTACGACGACATAGTAAAGGAATACTCCATTCAATACTTAATGCATCTTTCATTGATACAACTAAATAGAACCAAATAACTTTGTGAACCAGTTCCCTAATCCAAGGGTTTTCAAAGGCAACCAACAACCTCCAAGGATGAAAGGGTGATATTTTTCTATCACTACCACTAAATCTAATCCCAACAATGAAGTGGTGAAAGGTATGCTAGTTATTCATTCAAAAAGAGAGAACGTACTTTTTGATTATGGTTCTATGAATTATTTTATATCCTAAAAGTTAAGTAGAACAATCCAAACATCACCACAAATAATGGAAGTAGATATGTTGGTGAAAACGGAAAATGGGGAAATTATTATATTCTATGAATATAACTCACCCTATCACAATTTGTGGATTGAACTTCCTGGTGAACCTCATCGTACTTACCTTGATGGAATTTGATGACATTCTTGGCATGGATTGGCTTTCCCTATATAGAGCCAACCTAAATTATCGTGAAAGGTAAATCACTCTACATATGGTGAATCTACCCTTGATTCTATACAAGTGAAAGGAGGATGATGAATCTTATTTAGAAACATCATCTCAATCATGGATATTACTTCCCTATGAGCATGTGTATCTTTCTAAGATGATTGAGTCTAAGAAAGGAACCATCCTTGAAGATGTTCCTATTGTGAGGGAATTTGCTGATGCATTTCCCGAGGAATTGTCTGTTCTTCCTCCTAGAAGATATGTTGAATTATCGATTGATCTGATACTTGGGGTGTTTCCAATATCTAAGACTCTGTATAGAATGGATGTTATGGAGATTGAGGAGATAAAGAAACAACTACTAGAGAATCTGGATAAAGGGTTTATACCCCGAAGTGCTTCATCATGGGGTGCACCAATCCTCTTCATCAAGAAGAAGGATGGGTCAATGCATCATTGCATTGATTATCGTGAGATCAAAAAAATCACAATAAAGAACAAGTATCATTTGCCAAGAATTGGTGACTTGTTCAATTAGCTATGTTGCGAACAATACTTATCCAATGTGGATCTGTGATCGAGATATTACCAAGTAATGGTGAAGAAGGAGGATATCCCCAAGACTTCTTTTCATGCAAGGTATGAGCACTATGAATTCATAGTAATGCCTTTAGAACTCACTAATTTTACAGAAATCATCATGGACGTGATGAATAGATTCTTTAGAGATCACCTCAAAAAATTTGCGGTTGTCTTTATAGATTATATTATAATATGCTTTAAAACTAAGGAGGAGCATGAGGAGAATCTAAGCACTATATTACAGACCTTGTGAAAGGATAAGCTCTATGAAAAGTATAGAAAGTGTGATTTTTGGTTAAAGGAAGTCTCATTCTTAGGGAATATCATCATAAGTAATGGGATATGTTTGGATCCTTCCAAAACAAAAGCAATTTAGGGATGACTGAGGTAGACATCTATGATGGATATCCGTAGCTTCTTAGGGTTAGATGGATATTATCGCCGATTTGTGAGAAATTTATCATGATTTTCAAACCCTATTACCAAGCTAACTCAGAAGGGAGTCAAATTTTATTGGAATGAATAATGTGAAAAAATATTCATGGAGTTGAAGAAGAGGCTTATCACTACCCCCATGCTCACACTACCCACAAGTGGGGAGCTTTTCATAATCTTCAGTGATGATTCAAGGAAGGTCTTGGGCTGTGTGTTGATGCAAAATGACAAATTAATCACCTATGCCTCAAGGTAGTGGAAAATTCATGAGAAAAACTATCACACGCATGATCTAGAGTTTGCAGATTAGATATTTGCATTGAAAATATGGTTGCATTATCTCTTTGGGAAAAAGTGTGAAATATATATAGATAAAAAGTCTCAAATATATATTCAAAAAGAAAGAGCTGAACATGCGCCAATGAAGATAGTTAGATCTCATCAAGGATTACGACTGATCAATCCATTACCAACCTAGAAAAGTGAGCAAGGTGGTGGAAGCTCTAAGTATAAAGGATCCATCGATTCTATCATTGATGAGAATTGAGAAGGATCCAATCTTCTTATATTTGGTTAATATAGACATGGGAATCATAAATAAGGGAACATCAACAATCCTTTTACAAATTATTGCTCAACCATCTCTTTTGGAAAGGTTAAAGGATGATCAAAAAGATTATGTGACAATTCCGAAGAATGTTGAAACTATTAGAAAAAAAAGAAATCCTTAGAGTTCACTGTTAATGAAGAAGTAATTGTGAGATTTGGGTCAAGACTATATGTTCCAGAAAATTCAGAGTTAAAGAAAGAACCTTTGGATAATGTATATAGTTTGAATTTATCCATTCAACCAGGAAAGACAAAGATGTATCGGGATCTCGGAGACCATTATTGGTGGGATAACATGAAGAAGGATATTGTTGAATATACATCAAAGTTCCTAGTATGTCAGTAAGTGAAATTTGGGGGCCAGAAGTATAAAGGGACAATGCAACCATTGCCTATACTAACATGGAAAATTGGAGAACATCGCCATGGAATTTGTCACTGGACTTCCGAAGACATCCAATGGAAACAATGCTATCTGGGTTATTTTGGATCTCCCTACAAAGGCTACACACTTCATTTAAATTCGAGAGGATTTCTCATTGGATAAACTAGCACAAATATACATCATAGAATTGGTAAGGTTTCATGGTGTACCACTATCGATTGTATCTGATTGAGATCCAAGATTGACCTCTAAGTTTTGGAAGAGTCTCCAATATGCTCTGAATACTGAGCTGAACTTTAGTATGACTTATCATCCTCAAACTGATTTCCAATCTGAGCAGACTATCCAAACACTTGAAATTTTTTTGATAGCATGCTCAATGGACTTCAAAGGAGGATGGGATCAACATCTTCCTATGGTTGAGTTCTATTTCAAAAATAATTTCCAATCAAGAATCCAAATGGATCCTTATGATGCCCTTTATGGGAAGAGGTGCAGAACACCGTCATGTTGGGATGAAGTTGGGGAGAAAAATCTTCTAGGTCCAGAACTAGTCAAAGAAATGGTGGAGAAGGTTAACACCATCCGACATCACATTAAATCTGCTCAGAGTCGACAAAAGACCTATACAAATAATCATTTATGAGAGCTAGAGTTTGTGTTGTATACATGGTATTCCTCTATATATAACCATGTAATAGAGTTATGAGATTTGGGAAGAAGGGAAAGCTTAGTCCAAAGGTACATCAACCCTTTTGAGATCCTTGATCGCATCGGAGTAGTGGCCTATCGACTAGAACTCCCATCGATATTGTCTCAAGTATATGATGTGTTCCATGTATCACTCTTAAGTAAGTACATACCAGACCCATCACATGTACTCAATCCAGAGGTAGTACCATTTGAGAATGAACTCTCCTATGAAGATAAGTCGGTGAAGATCTTAGATCGTAGGTAAAAAGTTCTATGAAATAAGACAATGCCCTTCGTCAAAGTGTTGTGGAGAAACCACAAGTTTGAAGAAGTGACATGGGAAACAAAGTAAGTGATGAGGTAGACTTAACCTTATTTTTTTTTAGTATGAGAAAAGGAAATTTCAAGGGTGGAATTTCTTAAGGGGGGAAGGTTGTAAAGACCTGATCATTTATGAATAAAATTACCTTTCTTTTAATGTCTTATATATATATAACACATGAAATATTTTATTATTATTATTAGGTTTAAATGAATATTAAGTATCATTACCGTTTATGATATAGTCGTTGAACATTGATCACACAACTAATATAAATATAAGGTTTTAAAAAAATCCTTTCGACACAAATAAAGGAGATAATATCCTCATCCAATAGACTCAGGTCTTACGAAGCTCATTTTTTTGAGCTCAAAAAGGAGGTAGTATCACTATGATTCAATCTTGTTTAAACCTAAGCTAAGCTTCAATACATTAAGCTTTAATAGAATCACCTATGGGAGAAGTTCAAGTTCATAGATATTACCACCCGGGCGATGTTGTTTGAGCTTTCCCAAGAGTCTATCACCATCGCACACCTTACCCTTATGTCTTATATGGGTGTTATAATGGGTTATTTAACAAGATATTAGTTACTTATTATGTAATCCCTTTTCATAAATAAAAGTCTTATTCCACCAATTCCTTTATAAAAATATTCTTTCTTAAAAAAATGACAGATTTGATAAATTGATTTTTTGGGTAAAAATGGTACTTTTGAGAAATATATACATTAATTTTTTTATTAATAATATTATAAAAAGATCTTATAAATGATTATTATATCAATACCATATCTATAAATGATTAGGAAATCAATTTTATAAGAGTTATATTTTTATACGATAAAACAAAAAGTGTATATTTTTAATTAAAGAATTTATTTTAAGGAATTAATTATTTTTTGAAATAATTAATATTTTAATAAAATATTATTATAAAATTAATTTTTTAAATGATAAATGATTATATAACTATTATAAATTCAAATGTAAGTTTTATTAAGGTTTAAAAACTATTTTTTTCAAAAGCTGTTAATTTTCAATAAATGTCGGTTCTCATTTTAAAAGTAAAAATTCACATATTTATAAAATTATTTAGATAAAATGAATATTATTTTGAGAATAAAGATGTTAAAATTATCCAATGGTGAATTTTCATAATTTTTTGAGAGTGGAATTTTTGGGTAAAAATTAAATAATATATAAATATATAGTGTGTTTTATGACATAATATTTTCCCAATAGTGATGTAATAAATACCATAAAATGGATCTTTGACCAAATATATGTTTTAAATTTAAAATAATGTGATTTTATATGTATTTTACATATTTTATAATGCATTAGTAAATCCTCCAAAATGTATAATTTATTTTATGATTTTAAATTCATTTCCTTGAGAGTGTGACTCACCTCAACATAATCAAGGGAAATATTTTAATATATTCAGCTCATGGCCTTATAAAATATTTTTTTCCACAATTTGGCAAAAACAATTTGCAAAGACCATGGTAAGGTTTGTGGTTTTCAAATATTTTAGTGTGTAGTGTCCAAAACCTAAATAAAAAATAATTCATCCTATTTTCCTATATAAACCCACCCAAGCACCCATTTCTCTTCACTAAAAATCCTTTAATCTCATCATCACTCTTCTTTCCACTCCCTAGAGTCCTCATAAGGTGTCCCCAAGCTCCAAAGAAGCTTTTACCAAGCATTTGGGATCACACATCCAAGTAATGGATCCTCACTTTCCTTCTTTTCTCATTTTTTCCAAGTTTCCTTATATTGTTATACCATTTTATTTTTGAATTACAAATGATGGGTTATTTTTTAACCTCCCCCATACTTCCCTTATTATATTTTAATGGTGGTATACCCCTTTCACTCTCATTTATCCCTCCCATGTACACCAATTTCCATGCTGAAATTTTGTAAGGGATTTCTCTCTCCGCATTTCCATTCAAGCATTTCTTTTATATTATGCATCTCAAATTCCATTTCATATGTTGGGATATTATGCTCCATGATCCCCTTACTGCCTATTTCATGTTTAAATGATGAGATACCCCCTTTTCTCCCATCAACCCATTTTAGGAATCCCAGTGTGATGTCATTATGCTGCCGAAATTGCACCATGATTTTCCATGCCAAAATCATCATGTAGTGAATACCAGGCCAATTTTTCTATCAAGGATATTCACCTTTATGCACATATACTTATTGATTATATATTTTAATGTATGTATTCATCATTCCTTTATCATGTAATAAATGATGATGTTGAATGAATCTACGTTATATGATCTATGTGGCACACTTTAGCATAAGATTAAAATGTTTATGAAGGGTGTGCCCTGATAGGGCTCCAATGCATTGGGTAATTTTTAGTATCATGATACTCTATTTTAAGATAGGGGTTTACCTAATTCCTTTTTAGTAATTTTTTTCATCATGTTGGAATAAGGGTTTATCTAATTCCTTTATGTTAATGATGTAGTGTTTTAATTTGTTTCCACATTTCCATGTTATGATAATCATGTTATATTCCTTATTTACTCCCTTCTAGGTCTCTATATCTCACCCTTTTATTATTTATATCCTTATGTTATCCCATGAAATGATAATTAAGAATGAATATTGTGGTCATGTAAAATAAATTTTCAATAAAGATGTTGTATTTTATGTCTTATGTTGTCATGTAATGTTCTTATCCCCCAAAGACACTAGAAATATCGATCTTCAGGGTTTTATTAAGTGAAATTTTATTTAATAAAGAATTTTTAAATGTGTAATAAAGACTAGGGTTGTTATAGAAATATTCCTCGAAGACTATGTTTTTAAGACATCAGAAATTTTTACCTCAAAAACATAAATACTGATCCTAGATGACAGTATTTGATGGGAATATCAAACAATGTACAACACCATCCCTAGTAATGGGAAATCAAATATAAAAAAATTAAAAAACATTTCCAATTTTTTCCATAAACCATTTTCAAATAACATTACAAAATCATGTTATAAGAAAAGATCAATTTTATTTGAATTATCGTATTGTAATTATTTGTATGTCAGAAATTTTCTTGATGTTATGCATGCATAAAAAATGTATTTGATAGTGTTATTGGAATGTTACTAAATGTTCCTGTAAAAATAAAATATGGAATCAAGTCTATGTTGGACTTGATTGAAATGTGAATAAGGGAAGAGTTGTCATCAGTGAAGAGTAAAAGGCGTAATTTTCTTTCTCCCGTAGCTTACACTCTATCCAGACAGGAAAAATTATAATTTTTCCTTTTCTTTACTAGTGTATAAGTTCCATAATGGTGTTCATAAAATATCAATATTTTCATTTAAATGACTTATTTGAAGTTGCAAGGACTAAAATCACATGACTATCATGTTTTGATACAACATTTAATGTTTGTTTCTTTCTGTTTCATTCTTCCTCAAAATGTACAACAAACATTTACCAGACTCTACTTCTTTTTAAAATCTATATGTAGTAAAGTTGTAGACCTTGTGAAGTTTCCCATCATGAATAAAGAGATTTCAGTCATATTATCTGAATTAGATATGTTCTTCCCATCATAATTCTTTGATATAATGGTCCACCTGATGGTTCACTTGGTCAGAGAGGTTCAACTATGTGGTCATGTCCATTACAGATGGATGTACCCCATTGAACGGTATATGAAGATTTTGAAAGGGTATGTCAAGAATCAAAGTTATCCAAAAGGTTGTTTTTTATAATGATATATTGTTTAAGAATCTATTGAATTTTATACCGATTACCTATCAGATGTTGAAAGTATCGGTCTCTCAAAGTATCATCATAGCGAATTCCTTATGGGTGAAGGGATTTATAGAAGAGATGTTGTTACAATTACCTTAATAGGGTGGAAAAAATAACATATTTACATATTATATAATATTGAATATGTTGATCCATACATTGAAGCTAACAAATAAATTCTTATATATTTCAATCCATCAAGGGATGAAGAATGGATATCAAATACACATAATCAATATTTTATAGGATGGTTCAAAAATGAAGTTTATAAGGATTTATCTAAAAATATTAATTCAATTGTTGAATGAATTCAATGGCTAGCCAGAGGATTGAATGAAAATTTTATATCTTACACTAGTTTTGTAATCAATGGTTAAAAGTTCTATACAAAAGAACATGATGACTTCAGTCTGATGAAAAACAATGGTGTTATGCTTGCAACTAAAGCGATGCACACATCTGGTTCCAATGATAGAAATATAGTTTATGAAAATATGTCATATTTTGGAATTGTTCAATAGATATATTAGTTGGATTATACAACATTTCAAGTGCCACTTTTCCATTGCAAATGGGTTGACAATATCAATGGAGTGAAAGTTGATGAAATGTACTTTGTGAAGGTGAATTTTAGTGTAGAAGGGGAAAAAGGTGAGCCATTCATAATGGAATCACAAGTAGTGCAAGTATTTTATGTATCTAATCCAAAAAACAAGAATTATTTGATTGTCCTACTGGCCACTGAAAAAAAAATTAAGTTAGATGAAAATTCAGTCAAGGATAACCCTTTATTTTGACATCGCAATCAGTTCATATAGGTCCCATGTAGACAATGTCTTGTATGTTAGAGGAGACCACAAAGAGGGGATTTTGATTCTCTATATAGGAACAAAATCCTTGAAACCTTTAAAAAAATAAAGAGAGTTCAATTAGAAGGTAAAAGTTTTTTAATATATTATTTTTTTCCTCATAATATTATATGTTCTCTACTATATTAATATAATCTAAATTAAACGTTTTACTACTCATTTATACAATTTCTTCTACACATGATGTTGTTCCCAATCCCCTGAAAGAACCAACTATAATAAAGGAAACCCTTTAGAAATATGTAAAGTTAATGTTACAATATACTATGTCTACTTCACCGAAAATTTATATAATGGAACAGTGATTTAATTTTCATTATTCCTTATAGAGTTTTTTTATTTTAGAAGATTTATAACCATGTATCATGCCTTTTCAAGAAGATAAACTAAATTGTCTCTGCTCAATCATAGAGGTAATCTTGATGTTTTCACAGTAAAATCATTATCTATATAATTAATGTATTGTTTTATATTTATGTTTAATTTTTTTTATTTTTAGTATTACTCACATAATAATTGTTTTCTTATATATGTGGATTATTTTGTTCAATTTGTGGTGGTCTATCCATCTTTCATGATTTTTTCACCAAGACTTTCACAGACTTCTTCTCCCTTAAAACCTTTTCACCCCTGCACTGTTTCATTCATCACTTTCCTTAATTTTCTCTCCACTACCTTTTCAAGAAGAGCAATGATGATGCCTATGCTCAATGAAAAAAGTAATTTTGATGTTTTTATGGTAAAATAATTTTCTATATAATTAATTTATTGTTTCATATTTTTTTTAGTTTATTTATTTTTAGTATTAGTCACATAATATTTTTTCCCTTATATAGGTGGATTATTTTGTTTGAGTTGGGGTTCTATGTCTATCTTTCATGCCTTTCTAGACCAAAACTTCCACATACTTCTTCCCCCAGGAAACCTTTTACTCCTACAATGTTGACATTTATCACTTTCCTTTAAGTTCCCTCCACTGCTCAATCACAGAGGTAACCTTGATATTTTCATTGTAAAATAATTTTCCATAAAATTAATTTATTGTTTCATATTTATGTTTAATTTGTTTCTTTTTATTATTACTTATAATAATTTTTTTCTTATACAGGTGGATTATTTTTTTCGAGTTGAGGTGGTTTTTTTGAAATTACTCATGCAGTGTTAGAAGTTCGACAAATAAAATCAATGGAAATAATGGTAACATTTAAAGTTATGATTGTTTTGAGACTTTGGGACATGTAGTAATCCATTGCAACTCAATCCAATACATGATCCAAAAGTAATATGATATTTTTTGGAATTAGCCGCACCTTAATCTCACACATGGTGTGACTAGTATGACTCCAAGTGCATCTTTTTATTTAAAATTGACCTCAATTTTAGTAAAAACAAAACTTTATGTCAATTAATTTCCTTATATTATTACTAACATAAGAATAGTTTTCTTATATAGGTGTGTTCTTGTTATCAAGAAGTGGTTAGTTTGTTCAGCAATAGTATGAGTCAGGTTAGGATTAAAAGACAAAATAACATTGATGTTTTTGAATGTATGCAAAAAAAATTATTTATTTAATTGTATAAACCAATGTTTGAAATGTCTATAATATAGTGTTTTTTCTTGTATTTGTGTTATAAATTTCATTTTATTTAAATTCTGTATTGGGAATTGTTTTTGTTGGTATCTGGTATGTTTCTAGTCCTTCTAGTGTTGCGGTGTACTGTTACATCACATTGTAGTGGTGTTTCAGTGTTCTATTATAGCATACTATAGTATGGACCTATATCATCCCTTTTAAAAGAACTGATAAATGACACAATTATCACTGCTTCTATCAGCACTGATAAAAGGTCCTTTATTAGAGATTTTATAAGCACTAATAAAGGACCCTTTATGAGTGCTTATAAAAGCACTAATAAAGGGTTCCTTTAGAAATGATAAATAAAAGCACTAATAAAGGTCCCATTTATTAGAAATTTTTTAGCATTGATAAATGATTCCTTTAACTGTGCTTTTTCAGTGCTGATAAAAGACTTTGGATTTTAACCTCTCTCATGTAGTCAGCACTTTTCTAGTGTCGATAAAGGTCATTTCTAGTACTATTAAAGACGTATTTTGTAGTAGTGTGATGTGAATTTCTTTATTAGGATACCCGAATGTATTTTTTGGGGTCCAGATTCTAATACATATTTTTTTTTATTTTATTGGGATTCCTAGATGTATTTATTGGGATCCATCTTCTGAGCATTTTTTTGTTATATTATTATTGGGATTCTCATATGTACTTCATGGGATCCTTCCTTGAGAATTACAATTTATTATTTTTAGGAATGGTGTCCCTATCAACAGTGATACTTTTGGATGAATATTCTCTCTTGAGTGATGGGTATGATTATTTTCTCCCTAGTTGATTACTTGATTATGGTGTTGTACATGGAACTCCACATAGTTTATGGATACGTGATGGATGATTATACTCTCCTCAAGCGAGACCTAGGATTCTCTCTAGGGTTAGGTGGATTCACCATTACTAAATATCATAAATTTAATTTCTTGGGATGGGGTTGTTGAGCTATTTATATGAATGGATACTGACCATGTACTTGGATCCTGGGAGAATTCCATTTGCATATCGCCTAAGGTTCATCCCCTTAGGGTTCATCCAAGCACCAATGTCCTGACCGCCTATGTATTGGGACCAATGGAATAGACATCATATTATATTTACATGGTTTGGGTAAAATGATGTCCATTTTAGAGTCCATTTAAATGATGTCTGGTTATTACCTATAATCCTTTGCTATAGTGATTTGAGGCAAGTCTGAGTGAACCCAGGGTTAGGACATGTATCCCCCTACGGTGACGTGTCTTGCTCAGAGAAATTTATGGAATTAGTGAAAGTAGTTGTTTTTTATCAATATTATAGATTCAAGGATCAACTTAATAATACATAGCTTGAGTGGTACAACATCCAACTCAATTATCATTTCACAAGATGTCCAAACGATTAGGATTATAGACCTAAGTATCTACTACTATTGATTTATGTTATCTTTCACCTTACTCATGTATATTAATATTTATGTGTATATATATCTGTGGTAATATATATATGTGGTAATATATATATATATACACATAAATATAAATATACATTATTTCACCTTGCCCATTTGACCAAGATTAAGGACCCAAGGATCGAATGTGGTTTCACATTATTTGTTTTATTTTTCTTTTATAGTTATGTCTTGTCGAGGCTAGGCATATTTAATGATCATGCACTTATAAAAACATATTTATAGGTTCATCATTTTTGTGGCCTTATGATATTAGTTCTCACCCTTTTATGTGCACCTCGGTGTGCATGTAGACCTTATGTATACTTTTTATGTTGATCTAAGATGTATAATGGTTAGGGTTGAGGACCAGGGTTTTATGATCGGGCAGAGTGACTCATGTGGATTCTTTTTATTGGGCTGAAGTAGCTCGGTAGTGTCCTGGAGACTGGGTTTGAGTTCTAACTCAAAGTTATTATTAGTGCCCTATACTTTTATTTCAGTTTACTTTCTGCACTCCTGCATATATGGTCATCATAGTGGGTGATCAATATTGTGTGTATCACATGGTTGTTCAGTATTTTATATCATTTCATTTATTATTATAGTATTCTTCTATTTTAGTTTATTTATTACTTACTTACTCTGTTTATTTACTACTTTGGATGATATCTATTTATTTTTTTATTGTTTACTCTGATGTGAAGGAATAGTCTCACCACAGACACACCTTAGTCCTTCACTTCTAGTCAAAAAACTATAGCTTATGGATAGGTTCATTTGAGGCCTTGTGTAGAACCACCTTAGAGCATTGAATTAGTGTAATCTAGATTGGGATGTTAAAATTCGGTATCATAAAAATTCCTTTAATTTTGATTTAATATTTTGGATATGGTAGATATGATTATTAATAATGTGTTAGAACCTATTATGGATATTATACTAGTGTATTGAGAACACCTGTTTTGGTAAGAAGTCATGGTTTCTAGGGAAATGGGATTAGAGTTCTAATATGTGATGTTACAATTGTATATGATTTTCAATTTGAGTGATGCACATGTTGTGTGGGTGTTTCGATTTATTATGTATGTATGGCTCTTGGTCATTAGTAAGACACCATTGATTGACTTTGACTCTTTGATAGAAAAGGAAAAAGGTATCTCATGCATCATATTTGGTACATTGGATTCAAAATATATAGGCCTTATAGTGTGTGGTTATTACTAATGATGGAGGAATTTTTTTTAAAGTTCCAACAAACACCTAAATGGTGTTTTTACATATTGGTTTTTGGTGGAATTTTACTCAATTGATCCAACTTTCATATATATATTTCCATCTGATGGCAGATTATGTGGATTGATAGTGAGGCATTCGACGGTGAGTATGATAACTCATTCCTCATGCACAAGAGGTGATGTGACCCTATTAGGTCAATAGGGAACGTGATTCCCAAATGACGGACCCCTCATGGGGTGTTATTTTCTTAGTTCAGTAATTTAAAGTATCAATAACAATATATATGGTTTTTTTCTTATATAGCTTGGAATGAAATTCTACTTAACTGGACTTCATTTATTGTTATCTAGTTAGATCATTGAGTAAGATACAGATAGGTACCATGACATTTATCATGAACTGGACCTTGAGGTTTTATTACCATATACATATTCTAGATGAGTTTTGGTTTAGTGTCTCTTTTATATTGGTATCGTGATCACCAGGTGGTAATTTTTTATGAGGATGCTCGGAGAGGATCAGGGACTAGTACGTTGATATTGATAGTTTTGGCCCTCATATGTCAGTTTTATATGTACCTCCTTTAGATAGGTTTATCCTTTGGGATAAGAGGTTAGACATAGATACACTAATAAAAAAATTGGTTTATCCAGTTCTAGGGTTTTAACAGTGCTAACTAAAAGTGATGTTAAAAACCCCCTTTGTCAGTGTTAGAAAAAAAACATTTTTAAAGGGGTCCCTTTATCAGCACTTGTAAAGAAGTGCTCATAAAGCCCCCCCCAATGGAACGAGTAAAAAAGAACTGATAAAGGGGGGCTTTATCAGTGCTAGTAAAAAAAGTTGATAAAGGGCGTATTTATCAGCATTTTTTTACTAGCTCTGATAGAGGGTATATTTCAAAAAATATATTTAATTAAAAATAATATATAAATACAAAAATATATTTATATTTATATAAATATAATATATATTTATTAAATATGTTTTAGATCTGAATAAAAAGACTTTTACACTTAATATATAAGATATTTAGTGAAAGTGGATTATAAAATAATTAAAAAAATATTTCAAACGAATAATTTTCTAATTAATAATATTATAATGAATAATTTTCTAATTATTATCAATTAATATTCATTTAATAAAAATTCAAAGATAAAAAATCAAAAATAATATTAAAAGATCTAAAATAAGTTTAAAACATAACTCAAACTTCAAACAGCCATAACTTTTGATATGGGTGTCTATTTGAGTTCTACCACATATCAAATCAAATCCTACAATGAACTTTATTCCCTATTAATAGGAGAATCCTCTTTCATGGTTTTAAGGCCAAAAAGTCACATAAGGCCTCCAAAATTGAGTTTTTAGTCGGGGTACCCCAATTTTTTAACATTTGATGGAATTTCAGCCACCTTTAAGGGGATATTTTTCCCCTTTTCAGGGGGTACTAAATTTATTCCCATGTCTTACATTCATATTAGTATTATGGTTTTAAATTATATCATTTTTCACAATGTAGTTTTATTTATAATTAAATATATTCATTTTTTATTATATTTACTTATAATAAATCACATGTATAAATATATATATATATATCAACATATTAACGTAGAAATTTATTTTTAAATATATAAAATAAATATTTGTTATTCATTTTATTTAAATTAAAAAAATTATCCATTTTATTTTCCTTATAAAAATGTATTCATATGTGTATATATACCTATACAATTAATGTTTACATATAAACATGTGTGTGTCAATTATTAACAAATATATATATATATATTCTAATATATGTAAATAAATACATATTCTAAAAAATTATTCAAAAAAATATCTAACCATTTTTTACATTATACAAATATAATATATATATATAGTTGTGTATTAATAAATGGATATATATTTATATTATATTATAGTATATGTAAATTAAATAATATGTAATATATTTAAATTAATATAAGTATATATATATCACATACACACATATATTTTATAAATATATCTAAAAATAATTATATAAAAATATGACTAAAAAATATATATTTGTAAATATATATATATAGAAATATCATTAAACAGATAACAAAACAACATGGTGTGGTAGTTAAGGTGTTCCATATTCAAAGGTTAGGTGTAGGGTTTGAATCCAGGCAAGTGCAAGTGGCTAGAAATTCACAAATCACTGATAAAGGGTAGGTGAGGTGACAAGCACTGATAAAGGGATAAGGGAGTGCTATTAAATGGGTCATAGAAGTGCTGATAAAGGGATCATAGACGCACTGATAAAGGTTTTAGGCTCTAGTTGTTTGAAAAAAATATAATTTTACCACTTTAACAGTGCTAAAAAATCACTGATAAAGGGGTGAATTATCAGTGATTTTTTAGCGCTGATAAAGGAACCATTTAATATCACTTTTCTAACACTGATAAAAGTATAGTGATTTTAATCATGATCTATTAGTCAGCGCTAATAAAGTATTATTCTATCATTTTAAAGGCCTCTTTCATAGTATTGATACCCTGTTATGAGACTTGATCAGTAGGTCTAAGTGGGAGACCTAGAGGCCCTTAGTTTTTACTTAGACACTTGTAGGTTAGTGTTTATTTTGATCAAGGGAAACTTGTTGGTAGGGTTGGATAGATTTTATGGATTCTTTTTTAGGTGGGGATCTTGATTATATAATCATTTCAGAACGATTCATTTTTGGTGCTCAAGTTTTGTGATTTGGACATGTTTATGCCTTTGAATTTTGACAAAGCACCTAGGGTACTATGGTATAAATATTGGATTTGATGGGTAGGATAGTTCGGGTGCCTAGCCCTTTCGACCAGTGTATCCACTGTTTCAAATGTAGTTAGAGTGTGGCTATACACTTGTGACTAGAAATACATCAGGTGATGGATGGTCATGGAATAAATTGTGGCATGGGTGAGGTGCCCAATTTTAAAGATGAGTTCCAAGGGAGCTTATAGCTTTTTGAAATTATGTGTTATATACCACATTCATCTTAGCTTTGTAAAGGATGACTCACTGAAGTATGAGTTGGGTGATAAAGGTACATGTCGATTGTATATAGTATCATTTAAATCTTAGATCAGTGAGTGTCCATGAGTGAGCCAAGGACTGATGTTCTCAATACTTTCTACGGGCATGGTTTCCTGAGTGTTGTAATTAAAATGGAGAATGTCCATTCATGGTGGATACATCATTAATGAATCAGGTTCCATGAGATGGTTAACCTATGTTTGTACCTTGACACACATTTTCATGAGACGTGGTTTTGGTAGTTGGTTAAAGGAAGGTATAACTTGTTTGATGTGAGTGTATCTTGGAGAGATATATACAAGCCTTTTGATCAAATATTAGAATACTTCTAGTTATAAACAATCATGCTATATCTTGACATCATCTTGAGTATACTGAGAGAGTTATAGCTCCTTTTTTCAAATATCTTTTCTAGTTTGATGAAGGAACATATTAAGGTTACACTTGAGGAACGGTATTAGGTAAGCCATATGATGAGAAGTTCACCTTTTTCCATTTGAAGGTGGTGACCCTTGTTTTCAGTTGAAATATCACATTTTCATGGAATCCATTCTTGGTAATCGAGAATGGGTGATGTTATGAGACAATGATAAGGATACTCCTATGGTAGGGAGTATTGAATAGGTCATGGTTAAACATATTCCTTAATGGAATAATTGTTGATTCTATGAGATTATTCATTAGAAAATCGAGATAGTGTAGTTTTTAAAATTTTTGGGATGAGAGAATGGATGTTATTTTTACCAACAATTACTCTTGGGGATTAGAAGGTATATTTTGGGGAGGTTGTAATGAGCTATGTTTTTTTGGACTGTAATTTTTTAGCAGAATTTTGAATTTTTTCTTTCAAGTTCTTATAAGGGATAAAATTGTCATTTTTTCCTAGCATACGATCCCAGATTATTTTTCTAACCTCTCTATTGGCCCTAGGGGTTTTTTACCCTAGTACAGTAGTTTGGTGTAATTTTTAACCATTTGAGTTTTCATGGAATAATTAATATTTAATATATATTTAATTAAATATTAATTTATTCACACAACTCCATTTGGATATATCTTTTGAATAGAGCATCAAATTGAGATTCCTTATTCACTATTGAGTATGTAGTGGGGATTTTTTCCAAGGTAGGTCATAAACTAATGTTGGGAACTAGAGCCATTTTGGGCCCCTTTTTCTTTTTCTTTTATTTTTTTATTTTTTTCTTTTATTTTATTTTCTTCTTCTCCTTCCCTAGCTCCTTATGCATTCCCCCATGGGATTCCTCCTTCATGTGACCAATATAAAAAGAGATATGTATAGGGTATAAACGAAGAATAAGAAGAAGAAGTGAGGTACCACCATGGAGCTCAGGATGATTCGGATCATTGTGTGGCAGTCATAGATCATGGAAACGAGGTGAATCTTTAATAGATTCCACCCAAAGGTAGGTTGTTTTTAATTTTTGATGTAAATCCTTGTAGATTTATCATTTTTAAGTTTTAAACAAATATTATCATTTCTTAAGACCCCTTAAGGGTCAAACTATACCTTTTGAGCAGAAAATGGGGGTTTTGACCCGATTTGACAGGTTTCCGATTCAGAAATCCCAATCACATGGTGTGTAAATTAGGAACAAACACCATGTGTTTTTTCCCATTCAGGGAAGATGACATTTTGGAAGTACATGTTATATAAGTGTTATACACTACATGTACTAGGAATCATATACATATCCAAGTTCCCTACCATATAGCCTGTGTAGGGGTACATGTTCTTATAGAGTACACGTCCAAACCCCATGTGGGTTGCACGCCATATAGAGGTACACTGATAGAAAAAATACATTTCTAGACCATGTAAGGTACACAAGAAGTTACCCCATGTAGGGTATATTCCATGTACATGTTTTACACACTATGTACATGGGTTTATACATGCCATGTCTAGCTGGAGTATATGACCTAGTAAGGCTTTGAGAGTATGCGTCGTGTACCAAGGTTTACAAGTCCTATACTCCTCCCTTGCAATATTTTTTAGGATTTTTTTTATCTTTATATCCCTGAGTTAGAATTGGATGTAAGAGTAGTCCATTTTTATCATATTTTTACATTGACCAAAATTGTGAAACCCTTGAGGGGATTTAAGGAATCATAGGATTCATTTTAGGTTTTTCCCTAAACAGAGAGGTTCTTCCTCTAGTAATAAAATTTAAATATCTCTTTAGAGTGAGACCTTTTGATCTGAGATGATCCATGAGATATATCTCTTGACTAATGCTTTCTTGGATCTTACTTGAGCACATCTCCATTATGATATGTTACATTATGACCATGGAGGTTTTGAGAGTATTTGTTTCTAAGGATCCCTTGTAGGATGTCTTTGCTTATGTTTCAACCTAAAGGATCTTTTGTTGGATGACTCTACCTTATTATTGCTACTGAGGATCCCCTATGGGAGAACTTTGCATACATTTTGAGCTAAGGAATCCGTTGTAGGATCTATCTACTTGTTTACTCTTCTATAGGATCCCATATAGGATACATCTGCCTACATATACCATTTCAAGGATCCCATGTATGATGACTTTGTTTACTTCTTCTGAGGATCCCATATAAGATCCATCTAGTAGCTTATAATTTTCGAGGTTCCCCATAGGGATGAATTCACTTATGTATTTACTTCAAGGATCCCAAGTAGGATGCCTCTCCATTAATTTGACCAGAGGGGCCCAGTGGGTGCCATAGTGTTTGACCAACCCTAATCTAGTACGTCGGGTTTGGATAGAGAAGGTAGAGGGTGTCACCTTAAAACCCATACCAAACTTGTAAGTCATGCGGTTTTGGATTTATTAGTGGGTTTAGTAATTAATCCACCCTCACTCTTTTATTTATTCATTAACCTAATAATGCAATGATGATTATTAAAGGTGATTCCTAGTTTTTTATTGATGATCTTGATATGATGTGAATTTCTTTATTGGAATATCTATATGTATTTCTTAGATAATAATTCAAATCCTTATTATTGTTTTTTATTTTCTAGGTATAACTATAAAAATCTCATGGGATCCATCTTATGATCCATTTTTTGTTATATTATTATTGGGATTATCATATGTACTTATTGGGATTCGTCTTTAAGCCTTATTGTTTATGCTATTCAAGCATGTTTTTCCATATTGACTATGATACTCATGGATTATTACACTCTCCGGAGTGATGGGGATGATTATTCTCTCCCTAATCGATTACTGGAATTTGGTGTTGCACATGAAACTCCATATCATTCATGGATACTCAATGGATGATTACACTCTCCTCAAGCGATGCTTGGGATCTTCCCTAGGGTCGTATGGACACACCATTATTGAATAACCCAAATGCACTTACTGTGTATGGGATTGTTGATATGTTTATATAAATGGATAAAAATGTGTACTTGGATCTAGAGATCATTCCATTTGTAGAACACCTAAGGGTCAGCCCCTTAGGGTTCATCTGAGGTCCAATGTCATGAATTCCTATGGATTGGGACCTAGGGATCAGATATCAGACTAGATTTACATGGCTTGAGTGGCATGATGTCCATCTAAAAGACCATTTACACATTGTCTAATTATTACCCTGAATCCTTCATTATAGTGATTGGAGGTGAGTATGGGTGAACCTAAGGCTTGGACATGTATCCCCCTATGGTGACGTAGCTTACTCATATACATTTCTCACACTACCAAAAATAGGTATTATCAATTAGGATTATAGACCTAAGGGTCTACATAATAATACATGACTTGATTGGTATGACACCCAACTCAATTCCCATTTCATAGGATTTCCAGTAGATCAGGATTATGGACCCAAGTATCATTTGTTTTTTATTTATTTTATTTTTCACCTTAATCATGAATATTCATATTTATGTGTGTATATATATATGTGTGTGTGTGTGTGTATTTATTTATGGGAATATATATATACATATATAAATATAAATAAAAATTATGGAGCCTTTCCAAGTTGACTGGGATTATGGACCCAAGGATCGACTTTGATTTCACATTATTTGTTTTATTTTTATTTTTTAGTTATGTCTTGGCTAGGATGATTATATTGTATGAGCATGAACTTATGAAAACTAATTTATAGGTTCATCATTGCGGTGTCCTACTGAGATTAGTTATCACCCATGTATATGCACCCTAGTGTGTGGGAAAACCATATGTCTACTTTTTAGGTTGATTACATATACATGATGGTAAGGGTTGAGGCCCAGGGTTGAATGATCGAGTGAATCCGCTCAAGTAGATTCTTATGATTGGGATGGAGAATCTTGGAAGTGTCTTGGAGACTAGGTATGTGGTCTGGATCATAGTTAGTAGTAGATCCCTATACTTTTATTTCAGTTTCCTTTATGTACTCCTGTATGTATGGTCAACCCAGTGGGAAATTAGTGTTGTATATATGACATGATAGTTCGGAGTTTTATAGAATTTCATTTGTTATAATAGAATGCTTCACTTTAAGTTTATTTACTACTTCTATAATCTATTTATTTAGTGCTTTAGATGATATCTAGTTATTTACATTGTTTTTTAATATGATAAGAGGGAATAGTATCTCCACAGACACACCTTAGTCCCTTAATACTATTCAGAAACCTATGGTATATGGGGAGGCATGCTATAGGCCTTATGGAAAACCAGCTCGGAGCACCAGATTAGTGGAATATGGGTCTGAAAATTACATAAAATGTCATAAGTAAATCATATATGGTATGATATATATATATATGTGTGTGTGTGTGTGTATTCTTCTATAATATATGTATAATAAACTTATATTTAGGGGGTTTGAACGTGTACCCAAGATGTCTAGACTTATGGTGAGGGATTTCCTTCTCGCTTTTTACTTATGTGAGTCACATGTCATATTCACTACCTATTTATTTTATATAGTGTATATACAACTCATGAATCTATTTTATGATACTTATCATAAAAATTATCATGATTTACATATCCATTTTAGGATCTATATTCCATGGGGTTTATGGTTCAAAATCCACCAACGTGGTAAGGTATTTGTTTTCTCAAATTTCCTTCTTTCGGACATAAGTTATGTGATGAACCTATCTTATTCTATTAGGAGTATATACTACCCCTTTGAAATGTTTTTTCATGAATCTCTTTCTTTTCAAAATATTCAAATTTACACTAGATTTTATTCTTTAACAGTGCCTAGGATTCAAAAGAAACCAAAGTTGTAAAGGTTTGATATTACAATATCATTATTTATCAGGATTGTTTATAATTATGCTTTTGATAATGAAATATTATAATCGATCTCTCAAGAAACTCATGAACTATTCTCCTCTAGTTATTTTTTGAGAATACATGTTTTACTTCATTTTCCTCTCTATATGTATTGATGATTACGAAATAATATTTTTTTTAAAAATTACTTTATTTCCCTCTTCGATCAAAAACCCTTTTTTCTTCCATATCCATGTTTTCCAAAAATGGTTTTAATGATCCTCTAGGATTTTTTAAATTCATTTTTACCCCTATATTACTTTTTATAAAAAAAATTAAAAGGAATCTTTATGTCAATTTTAAAAAAAGGTTTCTTTGGATTTTATTGACAATGTGAAAGGAAAAAAAATTAATGTGCACAATATTTCTTGCCATCAAAACCACTCAATGTTTTAAAGATTAAATTTTAAATTTTAAATTTTATTTTCAAACAAAAGGATTTAAAAAAAATTTATGAATTTTTTGTTTTAAAAATGTCTCTTCAAAGTGGAAATGATATTTTTCTCAAGAAACCTTTTAAATTATTTTTAAATCTTCCTTTATAATTTTCAAAGTATATTTTCCAAGATAAAGGATTTCCAAAATATTTTATGATTTTTTTTTTAAATCGAAGGAGAAAGAATATTTTCCTCATCACATGTTCCTAATGATATTTAAAAAAAAACTCCATCTGTAATGACATAATTTGATGTTACTTATGCTTTAATGGGGATAAGATTGAATGATATCATCCTTATTATTTCTCGATATGGTTATTGTTTATGTTTATGAAATGTTTATGAAACCCATTTATTTTTTATGGGTTATTCTATTCTGAATTGATTAAATGTATATGAATCTTGTTTTCCTTACATGGGATATGATTTGATGATATGATGAATGTTTTATGATATTATGGCACACAAATGTATGGTTTTCATTATGAGATGGGTGGGAAATATATCTCCCTCCAATGCATTAGGTAAAGCTTTATATATTATGAGATAACAATAGGAAACAAGTTTATAGGATTAATCCACTATGGAAAACATGTGAGTAATGATACACTATGGGAGAA
Organism: Viscum album; assembly: GCA_963277665.1. Lineage (NCBI taxonomy): Eukaryota > Viridiplantae > Streptophyta > Magnoliopsida > Santalales > Viscaceae > Viscum > Viscum album. Next base: position 1,402,619,980 of record OY728129.1, read on the forward strand.
GGTGTGTCCTGATCCACAATGGGAAACAGGTGATGAGTCCTGATACACTATGTTAATAGTCTTGGTAGTTAACCATGAAATATGAAATTTTTTCCTATATTTATGTTAGTGACACTCTTTTATGACATGATCGTATGGTTCATGATTGATTTATGATGATTTCTCAGTATTATGGACCATGATTTCTGAAATGATAATGTTTTATTCTATGACTCGTGTTTATGATCTATAATAGGTTGTGAATGAAATTATTATGTTATGTTTATGTTCACATACCCTTATCCTTATATTATGCTTTTATATGATCATAGATTGATATCTACTATGTTTACCCTTACTGGGCATATGAGATCACCCTTTCTTATTTTTCCGTTCCCAAGTTATAAATAATGGTTTGGGTTGGGTATGCCTAAGAGGAGTACTATGTGAGAAGACCTTTGTGGAAGATATTGAATTCCATTCCTGAAATAAGAATATTTTTTTCTATTCTTCAAATAAACTATACTATAATGGTCCTCAATCATGTATTTATTAAATTTAGTGAATATTCACCTAAAACGATGTGATATTGATGTATGAAAAATCTAGGTCTCTATAGTTGGTATGAGAGGGAAAAAGAAGGAATCTTATCCTTGGGAACTCTCATGTGTGAGTGTTGGACGAACCATGACTCTTTAAACAAGGGATTCATGAGTAAAGGGATACCAATGGGGGTGGTGGTGTGTCCCTTCTAGGAAGTATAGCCACACATGGAGTTCCCTAATAGGTATTAATACTATTCTATAGGAAATAATTCCAAACCATTATATATACCATTAACAAAAAATAATTTTAGTATAGTAAAATTACTAATTTAATTATTTTAATACGGTTATTGAAGATTTAGAGGAGGTTTAAGAATAGTGAATCTTGAAAAAAGAATAGTAAGAACATATACTTCTTCCTTGGATAATCTCCTTTGAAAACACATTTAGGCTTCTTGGATGGGTGTTTCGAGAAGACTCAAAACTCTAGGATATCAGGAGGAGAGTTGGTAATGTGTTTTGGGAAGATATCGGTCTAATTAAGGTTCTAAAATTGTGTAAATAATTGAAAATAAGTGGTTCTATTTTATAAATTATGGAATTGGGACCCTTATAAATATTAAGAACTTTAAAACATAATAAAGTCACTCTCATGGGAAAGTGGATCTAAAACATAAAATTTTAAAAGATAAGGTGTGGTTCAAAAATTATGCAACCAATGAAATTAAATATATGTTTTATTTATATCTTAAAGCTTTATCCCTTTATTTTAACCCTTTTAACTCATTTTACATTTACTATGGTGAAAAAACTTTTGCCAAGGTAAGTTATTTTTATGAAAAAAATTTAATTGACCTTTCAAAAAAAATTACCTGCTAATTCAAAATTTGGAATCCATTTTATAAGATTAAATTCCTAAAGGTGGTATAAATTAAATCTAATATCCACAAAAAAACATGTAAAACCCATTTTTAGAAAAAATAATTATTTTTTAGCATAAATATGGTTTTATTCTCATTATTTGAATAATAAAAACCCTTATATGAATGTTAATTTATTTGATTGAAAACATTATCTACATATTTTATTAAAATTATTCATTAATATTGATTAATTTAATTTATTAAAATAAAAAAACATTTCAAATATAAAAATAGTTTTCTAAAGAAAAATATATTTTTTACCCATAAATAATTTTATCTTCCTTTCTAACCATTTTATAATCAATGTATAAATGACTACCCAATTTTCTACATGTGTAAACAATAATTTTCCATAAGTTTAAGAATAAAATAAATTAACTTTTAAATAAAATATATATAATAAAAACAATATTTGTAAAAAAAATATTTCTATTTATTTAAGAATTACTAGAATAAAATTACCTATCAATTCTCAACTATTTCATAATTTCATTACTTGATTTTATTACATTAATTTTATCAATTAAATTTAACTATATTTTAATTTATTTTTATATTTTTAATAAGTCATTATTCACTTAATTTTAGTGTTTCATACATAATAAGATATCAAAGAGATCGAATTTATTTAAGATAAATATATTATAAAATGTAAATTTGTTATAGGAAAGTCAACTATGGGAATTTTGGTTAGTGTAGAGGAATTGCAGTTGCTGGATATTGAGTGTTTTGATGCTAAGATTAAATATCAAAGTGACCATGGTGATGATTGTTTCAAAAGGTGTTTTCCCTATAAAATAATTTCAATATATCATGGTGTCGTGGTGTAAGGAATTTCATGGTCTTTTTTCTCAAAAAAATATCTACATACAAGTTAGGGATCAATACAATAATTTAGATAATGTGCGGATGGTTCTTAAATGATTCAAAATCATGGTACTTTGAATTTGAGCTGTGATTCAAGTTGATATAGAAAGTTTTTTTCATGATATTATATTAAATAAATAAAGATTAATTTTATTATTTTTCAAAGGAGAAATATGGACCCTGAAGTACTTATATGCATAGATAACTAAGAGAATTGTAGAGATCATGGATATTATAGGAAGTTGGTGGAGTATTTCACAGTTGTAGTTACATTTTTATAGTTTTCATATTACTATCTAGACTAAGAAAAGTTAAATAATGATGGAGTAAGACTAATGTTAATTTCATATTGAAAATATGGAAAGAGAAATCTTATGTTGGATGTTCTATTTTCCATAAATGGTAGAATAATGAAAAGAAGGAATAATACTTTGTTATTCTTGAAAATACTTGTACATCAAGGATGGAACCAGCACTATCTTGAAGATATTTTTTCCATTAAGTAGAAGTGGGAATTGTTTCATTATAGTAATATTTGTCAAAGAGAGTTTCTACTAACCTCATTATACATATAAAGGCAGAAGATAACAGAGTGATTGACAACATTATTATTCCTTAAAGAAATATGTTTTTTGAAAAAGATGAAACATATAACTTCCATGAAGATCCGATTTCTAGGAGAATAAACAGAAGTAGATTGTTGTAGTATAGTAAAGGTGAATTCATTACTATTATAGAATTGGAAAGGTGAAATATCTATCCATGACCACACATGGTAAGGTTTTCATTTCTATTCAATGGGAATTCAAAAATTGTCTATAAAAGAGTAGTTTAAGAGCTCAGCATCACATCTATCCATATTTGAGGATGTATTTAGCCTAACATCTATTTTTGAATATCAAGGGACATACATGTCTATAAACTATTGGTGATCCTACACCAGAGCAGTTTTTGAAGGAGGAGGAAGGGTAGTACGGTTGAGGATAGGAGTGACTCTGTCCCTAAAATATCTTTTGAGGTGGTGATCCTAGGAATAGAGAGACCACAACCTTTTTATATCCACTAAATAGTATTAATCCTAGTGTATTCTAGTTAAATGGAATATTTTTTATAGTATGCACCTTGTCCTCATGTGGTGAGGGAAGTAAAAATCATTATTTCCTTGCATGTTTTACTATCCTACACATTCATATAGTTTAGTTAAGAGGATTGTAAGTGTGTTCAATAATTGTTAGATAATATTCCCTACCCTTGTGGGAATATGATACATGAAGATAAACTAATTTAAGAGAGAATAAAATATTTAAACTATTCACACCCTGATTCCCCCTCAAGGTTCCTTAGGGACCTATCAATTGGTATCAGAGCCCAAAGTTTTTGTCTCGTGTTCAACACCTAAAACTGATTTTGGATTTTCTACTCTCATGTAATCTTTGATGAAAACACCATTTTTTAATTTTGTTTAATTTCATAGGTGGAAAAATGAGTTCACGAAATATATTGAATACATCCTTGGAGTCCCTCGTGAATTTTTATTTAAAGGTATTGTTATTTTGATCCAATATGGATTTATCTTTGAATAAGTCAAAGTAACATGGAAATTAACACTTATATCAAGAAGGAAATAAAGGGTGATCTTAGAGAATATTATATTAGAATATTTTTTATTGTATGTTTTCTAAATATATGTGAATAGAACCTATAATATGTAGGTTCCGGGCGCAGCGGAAACGCGTTGGTGGGTTTGCCCAACTTTAATTTTAGCGTTAAAGGACGTTCAATCCGAGATCCATCACGATATAAAACGTCGGATCTTCGGAATAGAATGAAGAACGAAAAAGAAAAGAAGAGTCCCAGAACCCTTGATAGAGGATCTTCATATATTGGTTATAATTAATTTAATTAATTCATAAGAATTACCTCGATGGAATTCTTTCTTCGTTGGTGTCTCTAGTCACGATCCTGTGATCCGTCGTTGCGTCGGAGAATCCAAGTGTAGGATTCCTCTATTGGTGATCCACACGTGTGCCACGTATCTCTAGACGTTGCCGAAGGGAGCTCCAGGTGCTAGCATGGAAAAGCCTTCGCTTGCGATGTCCGTCTTCGATCGCCTTGATCCGGTGGGGGATCTTGCTTTCGTAACTTGAAAGAGTTCTTGGTGGAAAGGGAATTCTCTCTTGTCTTGAGAGTATTTCCAATCCATTGTGCACAACCAAAAATGGTTAACCCTGATTGAGAATAATGTAATTGGGATTTATAATACTTAGAATAATAAAATGAATTAATTGCCCAAAAGCATTTAATTATTTCATTTAATTCTTAGTAATACCCCATATCTTAATAATGACAGTTGACCATTATTATTACTTGACATGTATCCAATGTATCACATTGAATATCATTTAATTAAATAAACAATATTTTATCAAGAATCCTGAAAAAACAAACTACACGGCATGTACTTTTATTTTTCTAGTTTTATTTATTTTCCTCCACCTCATTTATTAGACCTTGAGTAATGGATATTTATTTCTTAGATAAATTTAACTGCATTACTCGCTAATAAATACATATTATTTCTCCCACAATATATTCTCTCGAATAACTAGTGTTGAAATAAATGCGATCAGACATCCTTGAATAATTATTAAACCACAATTGGGAATAATCTTTATTCAACTTGTTAAATTAATATTTAACTGAGATACATGGACACACTAAGTGTGTGACCCTCTAGGCCTCTTTCTCAGTAGCATTAGGCGGAACCTGCCTAAAGTCCAAGGTTAGCGTCTAGAAACACGCCAAGGCACCCATAGAGAAAGAAGTTAACGCCGCAATGACGTTTCACCTCCTACGAATGCTTACTGTGTAATATAATACCTTTGGCTCGATATCTCTAATCAAGCGGGTTGCATGCTAGTGCCATCAACCCATGTGCTTGATTATTCTTTCTTTGACTTCCTAGAATTGAACTCGCCCATACCTTACCATGGCCATGGATTTATGTAGGCTATATCAATTCCATAAAAGGGCCTGAGATATCTACTTACATTATGGAATAGAAGGGAAAAATCCTTTCTCACATTATCTATTAATGCAGTATTACTCGTGACGTACCCAACGTATCCTACCTCACTGTGAACAGTGTGTCATCACAGTTTCCGTCAATACATCTAAGTGCGTGAGTTGTAATACCCATTAATAATAATCTTAAAGTCTAAGGACCAATACACACGTCCGTAGATAGTAACATCCAATGACACTATGAAATGTGGATTTCCTACTGGCGGGTCTCGTTCTCATAATATTCTCCTGGATATTACCAAGGGCGCACACCATGAGAAGGTGCCTCAAAGTTTTATGAGTCCTCACCCCTAATGTCTTGTATTATTTGTGTCCCTCAAATAATATCATCCGTCCATAGAACATATATTCAAGAACAGTGTTATGGCACTTCCGGGTTCTCATCATTGAAGGGATCTGCTATGACCCATTAATGCAACAGCTGTCCTTAAGACATTATCACATGCATTGTCACGCAGAAAAACAATCAAGATGTGATAAGGAATTTATTAATTAATAAAGTACAAAGTAGTTGGTTATAGGCCACCAACTCCAACAGACTCCCACTTGGACTAGAGCCAACTGCTAACAACCTTTAACACGCTAGCTCTCACATGATATTCATGCTTCTGCTGAGATAGACCTTTAGTCATGGGGTTCGCCACGTTCTCTTCCGTGGACACTCTACTCATAGCAACTTCACCCCTCTGATAGAAATCCCTCAAGAGGTGATACTTCCGGAGTATGTGCTTTGTCCGTTGATGTGACCTTGGTTCTTTTGCAAGAGCCACCGCTGTAGTATTATCACAATAAAATGTAATGGGATCTTTACTGCTAGGCACCACATCATGCTCCTGGACAAAGTTCTGAATCCAGACGGCTTCCTTGGATGCATCAGAAGCCGCTATATACTCGGACTCCGCTGTAGAATTGGCGACAACTGGCTACTTTGAACTCTTCCAGCTCACAGATCCTCCATTGAGACAGAAAACATATCCAGATTGCAACTTCAAAATCATTATGATCTGTCTGAAAACCAGCATCAGCATACCCTCTGATGACAAGCTCCTCGTATCCTCCATACATCAGGAACATATCCTTAGTTCTTCTCAGATACTTAAGGATAGTCTTAACAGCAGTCCAATGTTGTTCCCCTGGATATTCTTGATATCTGCCTACCATGCTCAGTGCATAGGCAACATCAAGCCTGGTACATAACATGGCATACATGATGGATCCTATAGCCGAGGTTTATGGGATCTTGCTCATCCTATCTTTCTCTTGTTGTGTCTGAGGACACATTTTCTTAGAAAGATGTAATCCATGTGACACTGGAACCAATCCTCTCTTAGATTTTTCCATACTAAATCTCTTTAGTATCTGGTCAATGTATGTACCCTGACTTAGTCCAAGCATCCTCTTGGATCTATCACAAATGATCTTTATCCCTAGAATGTAGGTTGCTTCGCCTAAGTCTTTCATGGAGAAGCACTTGTTCAACCAGTCTTTAACCGACTGTAAGGATGGTCGTCATTTCCAATAATTAATATGTCATCAACATATACTACTAGGATAACGACCACATTCCCATTAAACTGCTTATAAACACATGGCTCACATTCGTTATTAATGAAACCAAATTCCTTTATGGCTTCATCAAATCGAATGTTCCATGACTTGGATGCTTGCTTTAATCCATAAATGGATTTATGAAACTTGCAACCTTGTTTGGCTTCACCTGGTGTCACAAACCCTTCCGGTTGTGTCATATAGACATCTTCTTGAAGGTTCCTGTTAAGGAATGTTGTTTTGACATCCATCTGCCAAATCTCGTAGTCATGTTAAGATGCTATGGAAAGTATGATTCTTATGGATTTAAACATGGAAACTGGCGAGAAGGTTTCATCATAGTCAATTCCTTGACGCTGTCTGAATCCTTTAGCCACTAGCCTTGCTTTATAGGTGCTAACTTGACCTTCCATGTCCAGCTTTCTCTTGAATACCCATTTGCATCCAACAGGCTTTACATCAACTGGCTCATCGACCAGAACCCAAAATTAGTTCTGATATATGGAATCCATCTCAGAATTCATAGCTTCTAGTAATCTTGCAGCTTATGAGCATTATACTGCTTCCTTGTAGTAGAGAGGTTCATCATTGGCCAACAATAATGATTCGCCATCCTCAGTGACTAGGAAACCAAATCTCTATGGTTCCCTTACCTTTCTTGAGCTCCTACGCAGTACTTGTGTTTCTGGAACCTCTTCCATGGGGACCTATAGAACTTGTTCCTGTACCAACTCTTATGTATCTTGAGCATCAACTTCGTTGAAGTCAATCTTGCTCCCACTATTCTTATTGAGGATGTGCTCCCTCTTAAGAAAGATGGCTTGTCTGGCGACACTCACTTTCTTGTCTTGAGGGTTATATAGGTAATATCCTTTCGTTTCCTTAGGATATCCTATAAAGATACACTTCATGCCCCGGGGTGCTAGTTTGTTGCCTGATAAGGCCTTAACAAATGTCTCGCATCCCCATACACGTGTATGAGACAAAATGGGTTTCTTTCCATTCCATAACTTGGAGGGAATTTTATTTTCCGCCTTAGTTGGTACTCGGTTTAATGTGTATGCTGCAGTTTGTAATGCATATACCCAAAAGGATAATGGAAGATCTACATGACTCATCATCGACCTCACCATGTCCAACAAGGTGCGGTTCCTCATTCCACTAACACCATTCCACTATGGTGTATAAGGAGGAGTGAGATGAGATAGAATCCCAGACTCCCATAGAAGATCTATGAACTCTTGGTTCAGATATTCTCCACCTCGATCTGATCGAAGCTTCTTTATCTTCTTACCAAGCTGATTCTCTACTTCATTCTTGAATTCCTTAAATTTTTCTAAGGCTTCTGACTTATACCTCATTAAGTAGACAAATCCATATCTACTCAAATCATCAGTAAAAGTAATGAAGTAAGAATATCCTCCTCTAGATTCTACTGGAAATGGTCCACATGCATCCGTGTGTACCAATCCTAGAAGCTCTGTGGCCCTTTCACCCTGTCCACCGAAAGGCGGCTTGGTCATTTTACCTTGTAAACAAGTGTGACATCTATCAAGTGGTTTTAGCTCAGTGGAGTCTAAATAGCCCTCTTGACAGAGCTTTGTCAAACGCTTCTCATTTACATGACCAAGGCAGTGATCCCACAACTGGGTGATGTATGAGTCATGTGAGTTTGTTTCGTTATCGATTTCCAACACTTGGTTTTCGTAATTCAATACATACAAACCATTATTTAAATGTACCATACCATAACATATGTTGTTTTTATAAAAGTGACAACCCTTATTTCCAAACTTGAAAACAAATCCATCCATATCCAAACAAGATACCGAAATTATGTTCTTGGTAACACTAGGCAAAAAATAATAGTTTTGAAAAACCAAAATCATACCAGTTGGCAATGAGAGGTGGTAATCGAAAATAGCCAACACAGACAGCCTTGCGCCATTGGTAGCTCAAAGATCCACCTCTCCTCTGGCAATCTTTCTAAATCTACTTTGTTCCTGAATTTGAATAAATATGTGAGCCCCACAAGCTGTATCTAATACCCAATGTGTAGAAATAGAAAGATTACACTCGATAACAAACACACCTTTAGTGTCCCCACGCTTCTGGGTGCAGTTCCTCTTCCAGTGGCCCTGCTTTCCACATGCAAAACACACTGCCTCCCATTCCTTGCCCTGCCTATGGATCTTCCCCTTCTTGGACGGATGGTGCTCGGGGGCTTCAGACCGTTTATAATTCTTTGGTCCCTTTGCCTTGTCCTTCCTTTTCTTGTTCACCATAAGAACCGTGGGTTTGTCATGCCCCGTGTCCTTATCTACCTGGAGAATCAAGGTCAGAAGTTCTGATAGACTCTTCTCATTTCCACTCATATTATAGTTGACAATGAAGCTAGAGAAGGTCTTGGGTAGTGATGATATGATGAGATCTGTACGCAACTCATCCGGGAATTTAATCCCTAAGATGTCCAGGCGTTCAATGTAGCCAATAAGCTTGAATACATGAGGCCCAGCTGGCACAGACTCTCTAAGCTTTGTAGTGAACAAAGAATTGGAGATCTCATACCTCTACTACCTCTCCTTCTCTTGGTAGAGATCCTTAAGGTGAGACATCATGCTATATGCGTCCATGTTTTCATGTTGCTTCAAAAGCTCATTAGACATGGCCGATAGCATGAAACACTAGAAATTTTTGGCATCATCCATGTGTTTCATATAGAGAGATAATTCCTCATCACTGGCCTCTTTCCCAAGCGCAACTGGAATAGTCTCTTCCAGCACATACAATTTTCTTTCGTGGCGAAGGACGACGCGTAAACGCCTCTGCCACTCTTGGAAATTAGTACTGGTGAGAAGTTTTTCCTTCTCGAGTATGGTGCGCAATGATATGTTTGACGTCATTTTTCTTGCCTTTTCTACAAATTAAGATGAGAAAAGGTTTAGTACTTATTACAAAAATTGAGACAAATAAATAAATTAATACTTATTAGTCTCCCACTATTTTATCGAAATCCAATATCCCTCACCATTGACTTTGGAATATTCTGTTGCCTAAATATTCTAGTGGAAAGGATCCATATTGCCCTTTGCATTACCCCAACTAGGGTTGTTCAAGCAACTTGAAGGGTTTTAGGTAGGCATTCTAAATGCCAACTGCATTAACTCACAGCTCCTTGATCCGCTGAGTGGACTCCCCAATCCTAAAATCCTTTTATTTTGGATTTCCTCAACCTTTGCCTCTTGGTCACACGAAGTCCTGCTGTGGAAGTCAACCCTTGATGCGAACCAAGTCAAGTCAACCCAAAAAATTGAATTAGAATTACCTGATAATTGAAATCACCCCAACTAGGGTTGGTCAATCACTTTGAACTATGGTTCGATTCTAACCAATATTATGGAAGGCTATGCCGACTTAATATTTATTTTGAGGGATTTTATCCTTATACGTAAATTGCCATTTTATTATCTTTGATTACATGCTTGTTAATATTAAGTGGGATATACTTAAGTGATCAACCATGTCTAAAATAATATTTACGTATAAGCCGGCTTTTATTTTAGTTCCATCTTGCATGCTTGTTATATTCATTAATTGTGTGATCGTGACAACACACCCACAATAAATAAACCATGAAACTGATAGAAATAAAATAAATGGTATGATCATGATCTTGTTCTATTGGTTAGTTTATCTAGCGGTTGATAAACTAACCCAAGACCTAGGGGAGAAACACCTTGAACCTTACGGGTTCGTGTTTACAGCTTTCCACCTGTCCACCTTTGTATCTCCTTGGATTGGTTTCACCTCGGCTTCTGACTTGAGTCGCCTCCACTAGCTTGGGAGATCCATCCATCACATATGCATTTATCTCACACGCAGGTGAGGGGTAAAAAGGAGTTTTTTTTACATAAAAGAATCCTTGGGCACATAGGCCCTTCATATTAATGAGGAGATGGCTTGCAGAACAACAAATTTAATTTAAATAAATAAATTAAAAGAAACTATTCAAATACAAAGGTCTCGGTCTAGCTCATGATCATCCACACATTAAACGATATTTACACATAAATAAAACTAGCATTCAATTCTTTAATCGTTCTTGTTTAAGATAAATCACGCTCGAATCAATTAATTATCTTTAATTAATCAATCCTTTTATCTTAAACCCTTTTCTGAATTTCCTTGAGATTCTCATCCATCATAATTTAAACAAATAAATTCATTTAAAATTATCCTTGTACGTAACTTGTACCTTGGAGGCAACCCGGTGAATTCCCATTCATTACACAGATGTTAAATTAAACACATATATATAAAACACCTATCACGTGTTGTGCCTCAGCTTTACGCTTGCACCATGGTACACGTCTCAAGGGTTTGTATAATATAATAATAAATTTTAATAAATCTACGTAATTTGGGTGAGTACACGGCATGTAGTTCTGACTACACGGCATGTACTTTTCTTCACCGTCCATCCGAAGTACATGCCCAGGGACAGGGCATGTTAATGTACTTCGGAAATTTTTGGAGTACAAGGCGTGTTCTTTTGGACACATGCCATGTAGTTTCCGCATTACACAGTTTCCAGTCGGGAAAGCCGTGTACGGGGTACACGGCCCAACCCTAACCCGAAGGGACTACACACCGTGTTCAGTTGGACCACACGGTGTGTAATCCAGAAACCGTGTGCCACCTGTTTCCGGTCAACACACAGTGTCATAAATGACCTCAATACACAGACTGATTTTGCGGATTGGTCAATGCATTGAACCTAGACTACACGGCGTGTACTTCCGAATACACGCCGTGTATTCTGGTGTTGTACGGCCAGAAACGTTTGGCTCCTCCGGATTAGTTACTCTATTTTATTTTAATCAAAATTAAAAGAAAAATTTGTTTCTGTGAGGTGAACGAGAAATGAGGGAGGAGGAATGGATCTCGATATTCAGATTTCCAGAACTATTAAACTTGAATTGAAACAACTAAATTATTAAATGCGTAAATCACAAACGAAAAACTAAATAATTATAATCAATGATATGACCCCTTTGATACCACTTGTAGGTTCCGGGTGCAGTGGAAGCACGTTGGTGGGTTTGCCCAACTTTTATTTTAGCGTTAAACGACGTTCAATATGAGATCTTTCACGATACAAAACGCCGGATCTTCAGAATAGAACGAAGAACGAAAAAGAAAAGAAGAGTCACAGAACCCTTGAGATAGGATCTTTATATGTTGGTTATAATTAATTTAATTAATTCATAAGAATTACCTCGATGGAATTCTTTATTCATTGGTGTCTCTGGTCACAATCCTGTGATCCATCGTTGTATCGGAGAATCCAAGTGTAGAATTCCTCTAGCGGTGATCCACATGTGTGCCACGTATCTCTAGACATTGCCGAAGGGAACTCTAGGTGCTAGAGCGGAAGATCCTTCGCTTGCAATGTCCGTCTTCGATCGCCTTGATCCGGTGGAGGATCTTGCTTTCGTAACTTGAAAGCGTTCTTGGTGGAAAGGGAATTCTCTCTTGGCTTGAGAGTATTTCCAATCCGTTGTGCACAACCAAAAATGGCTAACCCCGATTGAGAATAATGTAATTGGGATTTATAATACTTAGAATAATAAAATGAATTAATTGCCCAAAATCATTTAATTATTTCAATTAATTATTAGTAATACCCCATGTCTTAATAATGATAGTTTACCATCATTATTACTTTACATGCATCCAATGTATCACATTTAATATAATTTAATTAAATAAACAATATTTTCTCACGAATCCCGAAAAAAACAAACTACACGGCGTGTATGTATAAACATACACAGCGTGTAATTTTATTTTTCCAGTTTTATTTATTTTCCTCCACCTCATTTATTAGACCTTGAGTAATGGCTATTTATTTCTTAAATAAATGTAACTGCATTACTCGCTAATAAATATATATTATTTCTCCCACAATATATTCTCTCGAATAACTATTGTTGAAATAAATGTGATCATACATCCTTGAATAATTATTAAACCACAATTAGGAATAATCTTTATTCAACTTGTTAAATTAATATTTAACTGAGATACATGGAAACACTAAGTGTGTGACCCTATAGGAATCTTTCTCAGTGGCATTAGGTGGAACCTGCCTAAAGTCCAAGGTTAGCATCTAGAAACACGCCAAGGCACCCATAGAGAAAGAATTTAACGCCGCAATGATGTGTCACCTCCTACGAACGCTTACCATGTAATATAATCCCTTTGGCTCGATATCTCTAATCAAGCGGGTTGCATGCTAGTGCCATTAACCTATGTGCTTGATTATTCTTTCTTTGACTTCCCGAAATTGAACTCACCCATACCTTACCATGGCCATGGATTTATGTAGGCTATATCGATTCCATCAAAGGGCCTGAGATATCTACTTCTGTTATAGAACAGAAGGGACAAATCCTTTCTCACATTATCTATTAATGTAGTATTACTCGTGACGCACCCAACGTATCCTACCTCGCTGCTAATAGTGTGTCGTCACAGTTTTCATCAATACATCTAAGTGTGAGAGTTGTAATACCCATTAATAATAATCTTAAAGTCTAAGGACCAATACACACGTCCGCAGATAGGAACATCCAATGACACTATGAAATGTGGATTTCCTACTGGCGGGTCTCGTTCTCATAATATCCTCCTGGATATTACCAAGGACGCACACCATGAGAAGGTGCCTCAAAGTTTTATGAGTCCTCACCCCTAATGACCTGTATTATTTGTGTCCCTCAAATAACATCATCCGGCCATAGAACATATATTCAAGAACAGTGTTATGGCACTTCTGGGTTCTCATCATAGTAGGGATCCATTATGACCCATTAATGCAATAGCTGCCCTTAGGACATTATCACATGCATTGTCACACAGAAGAACAATCAAGATGTGATAAGGAATTTATTAATGAATAAAGTACAAAGTAGTTGGTTCTAGGCCACCAACTCCAACATAATATTCATTCATTAAATATTATTTATTTAAAAGAGTTCATAAATCTAAAAAAATATGATATTATGGGTGAAATTTTCCTTATTTATAAAGGCAAGAAGATTAAGAACAAGTGGAAGTCTCCATAAAATATGGGATCTCTAATTGAGGTATTAAACTTTGAATATTTTTTTATATCTAATATTAACCCTTGTTTAGATAAATCAAATGTATTAAAATTTTTATACTCTATTATGGAGATAAACAAATTTTTGATTCCAATGATAAAGAAGTGGAAAAAATATTAATTTTACAATATAGGAAATGAATATAAAGACACTAAAAATTGTTCCAATACCTAAAAGAATAGGTGTATCAAATGGTATTCATGCATGAAGTGTATCTTGAATGTGTAATGGATTTATCTTTGGAAAATAAGAGGATAAAAAGAGAGGAGTATTCCCTAAAGTTTGAAATAGATGAAATGGGATCTAATATCAAGGAACAAAGCAATATGCTTGAAGATATTTACCAAGATATCATAAAATAGATGGCCATGGAGAAGGAATTGAAGGAAATAATTATTCCACTCAAAACATAGTTTTAATAAAGATGAAAATTTAGGGTGGTTGTAGCTTTAAGTTTGAAATAAATGGTTGAAAATTTAATAATAAGGATGATGAAATCAACGGGTCTTAAAGAGAATGGGAAAACCTCTATTTAAAGGGAGAACACCCATTCTATAAAATCCTCAACATGAATGTAATAAGGGATACAGATCTGAAAACTGGAATAAAAAGGAGTTTATAATCTATAAACAAATGGATATTCTATTAAATATCTAGAATCAATTATCCAAAAAATAATGTATCTTAGAAATGATACTATTGTGGAAGACATGGGCACATTTTGAGTATGTGTTTCGAATCCCAAATTCCAAAATGAGGAAACCAATTAGTATTCCAACATCACAATAAAGATAATACCAAATGAGGTGTGGTTACTATAGAAAATGATTTATATGTTCTAAAATCATCAATTTGGAGAGTAATTGTAGTTGTAAATAACCATGGATAGAAAATTATTTCATAAAAAGGTCATACACTCATGTGTCATATAAAGAGAGATTTTATCTAAGAAAACGACCATTAAATTGGAAAACAGATTCATTGTTTTGGAGGATAATCATAAATCCCAATAAAAAGGTGCATCAGTTACCAAAATATTAGCACTCACAATATATCTCTTAGAAGAAAATAAATAAAATAAGAAATAAAAACAAGAAGTTTCTATAACTGTATGGAAGGTGGAAGAACAAGGGAAGAAGAGTCTACTAAGGAAAGAGACATTTGAGGTTTCCCTCATGTCCATCAAGGAAAAGGAAAACCTAACCGGTATTACAAAAAACATTATGGGTAGGAGATGAATACTTATGGAAGTTTCCTCTAATAACGGAGGAAACATAATAGTAAAAGAATTGGAATAGCATTAGAGATGGTAGAATACAGAATTGGAATTATATTCACTATAAAAAGGAAGCATAAGCCAAGGAAGGATAACATCAATGAGATCATCCAAAATAAAAAGTTTGTAAGTGGAATCACACAATTAATATCCACTTACAATAAATTAAATAAGATCACTAGTGGGAATGATCAAGATGAAGATGAATTTTACTAAGTGTTGGAATTCCTTTCCTTAAATATGATAAAGGTAAAATTAATATGTGAAGATGAATGGTTGGTTCATTATGACCAGACACAATCCTCAACTTGAGAAAATATTGGGAACCCCTCTCCCCATATACTTTAGTTTTTCCTATATGTTTTGAGTGTGGTGAATAACTAAGGATGAAATATGATCCATGGTGTAAATATGATAGAAAAATCACATGTTTTTAGTTGGTGTAATATTTAAATATTTGAGAAAAATACACACAAAAATAGGTGTTTGACAATCATCTAGAACTTTAAAGCTGAATCTAAAATTTTCTTAATAGAATAAAGTGGCCTAGACTATGGAAGATCCTAATCTAAAGTGAAAAGAATGGATATTCAAAATCTATACTTGAAATAAATAGTGGTATCATGCTGAATCCGGTGTGTAACAAGTGATATCAATCCCTGGAGTTAGAGTAAATGGTTCACTAAAGGAGAAAGATAGATTTTTTTGGATACAAGATTCTCCAATTTGGATTAAATTATTCTCAATAAGTAGTACCCTCAAATTTAAAAACAATTATTCATATCAATGGTTAAATACTTGGGTAGAGTTTTTGATAATTTCTGAAGGTTATTAAGCCTCATATGTGAATAAAAAATCCTATGAATAATTGGAGTTTGAGTGTTATCACCAGTTTATATTTAAAAAGTGGTTTCGATTTATTCTTAAAGTGTTACGTTTCTCACACTTTGTGATTTTCTGTTTATCGACTAATAGTTTTTATGAAGATGTAATGATATCAGAGGTTATGTTTTTACTATTAAAGTGGAAATGTTAAGATGTGATGGTCTTATTAGTATCAATGAGTGATATAGACATCTTTGTGGAGGTAAACATAGAATCTTATTTCTTATACCAAACTCGGGATTAGTGGGCTTAGAGGATTTGTTGACAGACCAAATTCTAAGTGGTAAATTCACTCACATAATTTATTTGAGAAAATGTAGCTTCCATGAAGGTTGTATTAAAGTAATATTCTAGATTTGGATAGTCTAACAAGAAATTGTTAACAAGTTTATAAATAGAGAATTTGGTAAATCAACAAGTAGTTGAATCCAAAATAAGTACTTTGACATGGGTAGATATATCAAAAATCAACCCTCAAAGGGGGAGTGTAAGCCCATGTGGATACCCTCTTATATTTTTAATGTGGGAAGAAAAATTTGGTGTAAAGATATTATTTCCAATGGTTGAGTCTAATATAATGAGGAAACCTTCACATATTCTTAAGACGAAGGTGGAGTGTGCACTTGGTTCAAGATGGATACTTATTCCCATGGTTCTCACATATTGAAGGGTTGTGAAATTATATAAGGATAAAGTCCAACTTTTTAATTTCATTGAAAAAGGGGGTGAGTATAGACTCTTAAATCCATATCTTCATTTGAATAAGGAAGGAAGAAGAGATTATATTGTTAAAAAATATAAAGGGGGGTGTTTTTGGAACCTTGTGGGGTTGTGTTTAATTTTTTGAAAATATATGGGGAATACGGACCAAGGTGATTTTTTGAAAATACATTTTATATTTTTCTAAAGTGATTATTGGTTTATTTATGACAATACTTATTTGAATATTGTTGTGTTGTTTTAATTTTCCACAAAAATTGGTTTTTGTTGGAGGATCTATAACAAAAGGGAAGAAGTATTTATGTTATCTAGAAGTGTAAAGATATTTATAAAGAGTCTATGTGGTCATGAGAACATAAGATAAGTGTTTAAGGAATCTTATAGGAATGAAGTGGTTTATCATTCCATGGTTAGTGTAAAAAATGGGCAATCGATGGAGGCTACGCCGTGGATATCTACATTTTTTCATGGGGTTTTTCCCTATCTAAGATGAGGTATCCCAAAATAATCATAGTGTGTCTTGTATTGGTCATGGTTAATTAGGTTTTCTAGAACTTAGAGAACGAGATCATTGAAATCCTAAAAGTATGGAATATATCAAAATATGGAGAACCATTCCATATAACTTAGCATAGAGGTCTGAGAGAATCTTTATACGAAATGAGGAATCCATCCACAAGAATTTTTTGGTGTGGAGTACTTCAAAGTTTTTGGTATCATTTGTTCTAAATATGAGAAGAAATGGTGAAGTATCAATGGTGATGATCATTTTAAAATGTTTTTCCCTAAAAAATGTTACACTGCACTATGGTGTTAATATAAAAGGTGTTTCACTGGGTGTTTTTCTTGGATAATATTTTTTTATAAGTGATGGATTCAATATAATAATTCAAAATATGTGTATACAGTTCTTAAATGATTTAAAATTATGATACTTTGAATTTTATCCATAACTCAAGCTAATTTGAATTAAATTTTTATGATATTTTTATGAATTAAATGAATATTAATTATATCACTCTATAAATTAGAAAGAATAATCAAGAATAAGTTTCATGAATGGAGATCTGTGATAATTGTGGAGATCATGGATATTATGGGAAGTTGATGGAGTATTTCTTGGTTGTAGTTATGTCCCAATAGTTTCCATATTCCTAGATAGACTAAGAAAAGTGGAAGAATGATGAAGCAATATTATTGTACATTACATATTGAAAACATTGAAATAGAAATATCATGTGGGATATTTTTTTTTCTATAAATGGATAACAAAAAAAGTAAGTTGAATATGTTATTCTTGAAAATAATTGTATGTTGATGAAGGGAACATCATTATATTGAAGATCTATTTTACAATAAGGATAATAGGTAATTGATGAATTGTAGGAATATTAGTAAAGGGAGTAACTATCAAACTCATTGCACACCTGAAGTTAGAAAATAAGAGAGAGATATTAAACACTATTATTCCTTGAATAAATATGTACATAGAAAAAGAAGGAACTTGTACCTTCCTTTAAGAGGAATGAAAAATAGATTAAAGGAGTGAAAAAAAGGTCAATTCAATCCAATTGTATCACTGGAAATGTGAAGTATTTTTTATTGACCTCTCATGTGAAGGTTTTCATTTTTTTCAAGGGGAGTTCATAGATTTTCTTTGAAGGAGTATCTTAAGAGTTCAGTAAAACATCCATCCAATTTTGAGACTGCATTTGAACTCTTATCTATAACTGAATATGTAGGTATCAACATTTCTATAAACTATGGGTGATCCTACCCTAGAATAAAGCATGAAGTAAGATAAAAGGTAGTGCACCTTGGAAGAGGAGTGACCATTTCCCTAAACTATATTATGAGGTATTGATCCTAGGGGAAGAGCAGCCACATCTTTTTTGTATCCATTGAACAAAAGTGATCCTAGTGGATTCAAGTTTATCATAAAATCACTAATATCTTAATCATTGTATTATCCAAGTGTAGGTGAACCAATTAAAATTTTTTATTCCCCTATATAATTTAATTTATTACACATTCATTTAGTTTGGTTATGAGGAGTGAAATTGTGGTAAACAATCAATTAAACATAATTCCTACCCACATGGGAATAATATTTATTAAGATAAACTATTTTAATGGAGAATAAAAGAATTATATTTATCACTCCCTGATTTAACCCCTTATATCAGTGTTCTTGAGGAACCAATCATATTATAATTTAGATTATTATGTATGGAATAACCAATATCATGTGTAAGAAGAAGAAGTATTTTTTTATGAAATAATATCTCTGTTGCAATATATTAGAGATAACATGATGGAGGTGAGGAACCAAATAAAATTTTAAAAAAAAATCCTTGTATACAATGACCAGTAGTAGGAGCAATAAGAACAAAAACCAATGCAGGGAGAACTCTCTACTCATTTTTTCTATTAAATAACCAGTGGTGTATGAGAATGAGTTTCTTAAAGAATTACCATAAATACTTTATCATCTATGGATAGAGGATATTTTTCAAGAAAACATGTTAGTTGATGTACATGAAGAAGATCAATAATTTTAGAAGGAAACTAGATTCATTTCAAGAAGGTAATTTGAAACATGGTCATTATAATGAACCATACTTTACATACATTGATATTACTTAAAATTTTAAGAATATTCATTACAAAATATAATAAATCCATGATAGGACCGTATATGTATTGTGTCTTTTGAAACTGGTAAACATAAACAATTGGTTCATAAAACATCTACATTGTCTCCCGATTGTTTCTTCATAACTAGAATCATTTTTGACATATATTACTTAATACCCTTCTTCGTGACCTAGGAAAAACAAACATATGAAATGGTGAGCTCAAATGCTCAGTAAGGGTAAATAGTGGAGATATCAATCAAATCATAACCATAGGACATAAAAACATAACATTTGAAAATCTTATCCAACATATAAAATATCATGATATCATGTCATGGGATAAATCATAAAAGTTCAACATTATACCAAAAGTCATAACATAAGACACAAAATTTTTTGGAATACACATAATCATAGAAAAACATTTAATAATAGTCAAGGCTCATTTCCAAGACCATCATAGGGGACAAAGTCCATTACTGAACTGAGATCACTCCTCATTTCAGCCTTGTATTACTTAACCGGATTTACTTATCATTACAATCATGTCTATCTCATGAGATATAAATATTTACCCAATGAATTAGAGGGAGATATAGGTCCCACCCATATCATAATGAAATCATTCTTACATATTCCAAAAAAACATAAATTATTTATCATAGCATAACCCAAGGAACAAAATTGGGTTTCTTAAAAATCATTCCATTATAATTCATATAAAATAAATGGATTTCACAAAAATAATTCCATCATAAACACAATCAAATCATAGTAAAAATAGGGATAGAAACATAACCATATTTAAATAATTTCATCTTAGATGGAAAATAATTTTGATAAAACACTTGAAATTAATTCTTGAGTAAAATATCATTTCTTCTTATGAAACACTTTTTTTACTCAAAATGCCATGAAATTTTAAAATAAAATAATTAAATTGAAAATACACTTGAAATATTAAAAAGTAAGCTTCATGGAAATAATTTGTTATGAAATCGTAAGAATCTGTTGATTTTGTATAAGTTAAAAAACATTATTCTCATACTTTTGCTGGAAAAGACAAAAAGTTCATCATACTGAAAACAAAAAAAAGATTCCTTTCATTCCATTTAATAAAAAATTAAAAATGGGTAAAATTGACTTTAAACAATTTTAGAAGAATATAAATAATATTACATATTTAGGAAACATGGAAGTGGATGATAAATATACCCTAGTAAATACTTATATATAAACAATCTCGGATAAAAATAAGATTATGAAATTATACATTACCTTAGGTCCAGATTCCTTTGTATGTATCTGAACCTACTATCTAATGACTTAAATAATGTCATTGACTTATTCCAGAATCATAGTAATTTTTATTATATCATATATGATCATATTATCATTTATTTGTTAGTAACATTATTACTCATCCATCAGGTATTAACTTATTTATTTTCCTACACATGTTGTGTCGAATATGTTCTTATTACTCTTATTAGGTTATAGTTATATCATATACATAATTATATTAGTATAATATATATCATATTTATTCATTCAATTTATTTATATAATATTTCTTTAATTAGTTTCATTTAGAAGGAATCACATCGCATCGTGGAGATGGTAAGCCGTACGTACGCACGAGCGACAATATCATTCCCATAATTGTTGAATAGTATTGAAGTGTATGGTGTATAATATTTCAGAATCAATATAATTTTATAATAATCATATATAGTTATTACTTCCATCATTATAACTATCCAAGTAAGGTGGTGGAGAAAAAATATATTACACCACGACGTGGAGACGGTAAGCCATACGTACGCACGTGTGATGATTTCATTTTTTATAGGATGGATAGAAGATGGAATATGGTTGTTTCATAATCATAATAACATCTCAGAATATAAGTGATACTAGATTTATTGCTTTATAATGAAACAACTCATGAAGATAAATTATAAGAAGAAAGAAGTTTGAAAGAATCAGTAGAGGATATTACCTCTTATTCAACGTGCTTCCTCTAAATCTCTTCTTATAGCACTAGATTTCATCTTTGAAGAAGACCAGAACCTTGATAATGTTACTAGGGAATTTTATAAGTTAAATGGATAAGGTATTTACAAGCTTGAAGGATCAAATTGAAGTGAAGAGGTGAGGTAGGAGGTTCCCTTTTATAATTGAGGTGAGGGGCACTTTTGGAAACTTCACAAATATTAATTTATAATAAAATCAAACCCCATCCAAAAACCTAAAAAATGTCCCCATTTAGAATATGATATTATATAGGGTTTTAATCTTATAAAAAATAAATTTTATACAAGTTTTTATGTCAATTTAAACATTATCATTTTAATTAACACTTAGTTATTCTATTTAATTTTAATTAAGATAACAAATATTTCAATATTAAAATGGTGTAATATTTACTTATTTGATGTCAATTAGACCATAAATAAGTACCTTAGAAATTTTTTGAAAATATAATAACTATTATATATTTTTTAAAAATGTTTAATTATTTTTAAATAATTTCATAAAACACTATTTTGATAAACAATCAATTGTATCAATTTTAACACAATTCAATTCATTGTTTTTTAAAAATATTAATATAGAAAGATAACTTCAAAAAAACAATTTTTTTATATTTCTAGGAGTTCAAGGTCATCTATAAAATTTATTATAAATTTTAATTATCCCAAATTATATTTATCTTAACATTTTTAAAAACATTTATTTGATATTTCTCTTAATAAAATATTTACAACAATAGTTTTGTGTAATTATTTAAGATGCTAATTTGTTGAATAAAAATTAATAATAAAATACTATGATGAATATAAATCTAATATATTTAATAATAATACTTGTAGTTGAATTTATTTTTTGTAAAATACAATATTTAAAATTCTATACTTACTAAATTATAAAGGTGGCAACATTAACATCACTTTAAATAAAATAATATAAGTGTCATAATCCCTTATATGAGGCTAAAAATGGTCAATAACTCTACCCTTGGATGATTATGGTCGCGATATACTCAAAAAATAATATTTAGTCAAGTTTTTGAGTCTTTTAATGGGTATTATTATTTTAATATAAACTATATTATTGATTTTTCGTCAATTAAATAATTTCTGCATCATTAATAAATAAGCTATTAAGGTAATTAATTATTTACTAAAACTTAAAAATAAAATAAAATGATAAATAAAAACATCTTAGATTTCAAATTATTGTTTATAGTCAAATTTATCTATTTTATAATCTTATATTAAAAATTATTTAGTTATTAAAATTTGAGTGAGACATATTTAACTTTTCTTTAAATAAAATAAATTAAATGTCATAATCTCATCCAAGTGGATTAAAATGGATACAAATTATACCCAATAATGATTTAGGTCTAAAAAACTCATAAATGGATATTAAGACAAGTTTTAGGGTAATTTTATAATATTATTATTACCCTTAATTACCCGGTTTACCATTTTACCATATTAATAAAAATTATCGAAGTTACTATTCATGATGCCCAAAAATAAAATAAATCTATTTAAATAATTTGTACCAAATGATTAAAAATATGGAATCCATATTTTAAAATTCAAAATATATAAGTTTCAGTAATTAATTTAAAATTATTCTCATTGTCAGAAAGAGAGAATGGGTTTTAATAGTTAAAACATTGCAAAAGATTGAAATGTTTTTACATCTGAATTCAATGTAAAATTAATAAGAATGGCATAAATTATATTGAATTATATAAAATATATTCTATTTATAATTAAAAACTATTAAATATTAGAATTTAACCATACAAATTATTTCAATAAAAAAATTGTTTTCAATTAAAATTTAGTGTATTTTTTCTATTTATTAAAACTTGAAAGTTATCAGAAAAATATCAGAAATTAATCCAAAGTAAATTTTTATTTCACACATCAAAATAATAGGTTTATGTTTTCATATAAAAATTATTAATGTTTCAAAATCTTAATTTAAAATGGGTTCTTTATTAAAAGGCAGAAAATTACCCATTTGAAAAATATAGGTTTTTATACATCAAATAGGGTTTATTCATACCTGATGACCAAAATATCCATTGGATGAATTTAAAAAATATTTTATTAGTTATATGACATATATATTTCCTTAATTTAATTTACTAATAGTAATTCACATATAAAAATATATAATTGATTTATATTTTTTATAAATAATTGGTAGTGAAAGACTTCACCATACATTTTCATAAGTTAGTTATATTTATTCCTGCTAACCTAATAGCTAAGTTAAAATAGTCATTTATACTAAGTTAATCTCCCAATTTTTTTAAAATCATGATTTCATTTAATGAAATTTATTGAAGAATTAAAATTATTTAATGAAAAATATTTCATAAAACCATATGGGTGTTACATTCTAGCCTCTTAAACTGAATTTCTCCCGCAAAATTCATCACTTGGATACAAAAAGATGAGGATATCTCTCCCTTATCATATCCTCAAGTTCCCACATAGCTTACTCAAATTTTTGGTTCTACCATAAAACTTTAACCAAGTGAGTTGTTGTGTTTCATATAACTTTCTCGCTACGATCCAGAATCTTTATCGGTCGTTCTTCATAAGAAAGATCTTTCTCCAGTGGTATGACTTATAAGTTTAGTAAATGTGAAGGATTAGGTAAGTACTTTCTCAGGAGAGATACATGGAACACATCCTATACTTGAGATAGATTAAATGGAAGCACCAATTAGTAAGCTACCTTCCCAACACGATCCAGAATTTCAAAAGGACCAATATACCTAGGGCTCAGCTTTCCATTCTTTCCAAATCTCATTACTCACTTCCAAGGATATATTTTTAGAAACACCTTGTCACCCACTTCAAACTATAGGGCTTTTCATTGGTTGTTAGAATAACTTTTTTCGACTATGAGCTTATCTTATGTGTTTTGGGATAGATCTGACCTTTTCTACCATTTTATCAACAAGATCAGGTCCTAATAGATTTCTTTCCCCAACTTCATCCCAAAAAGATGGATTTTTGTACATATTTCCATAGAGGGATTCATAAGGATCAATCTGAATACTAAAGTTAAATCTATTGTTGTAAGAAAATTCCACCAAAGGTATGTGTTGATCCCAACCACCTTTGAAATCCATAGAACAAGATCTCAACATGTCTTCTAGAGTTTGAATTTTCCTCTCAGACTGGCCTTCTTTCTAAGGATGATAAGCAATGCTGAAACTTAACTCTATATCTAGATCCTATTTAAGACTTTACCAGAACTTCAAGATAAACCTTGAATCCCAATCAGATAAAATTGAAAGTGATACTCCAGGAAATCTTACCACTTCCTTTACATATATCCTGGAAAGCTGATCAAGAGAGAAATCTTCTATGATAGCAATAAAGTGTTCCAACTTTTTAAGGTGATCAACTGTAACCCGTAAAGCGTTATGGCCTTTAGATGTTTTGGGAAGTCTTATGATAAAGTACATAGTGATGTTTTCCCATTTCCATTCTGGTATGGGTAACTGTTGTAACATCCCCTTAAACTTCTATCTCTCAGCCTTAACTTCCTGATAAATCCAGAACCAAGAGACATATTCAGAAACATCTCTTTTCATTCCATCCCACCAGAAATACTCTTTCAATTCCATGTACATATTTGTGCTTCCTGGATGAATAGATAATGAATAACTATAAGCCTCGTCAAATAGATCCTTCTTTAATTCTGGTATGGGAGTAATACAAACATAGTTCATAAACCTTATTATTCCATCATAATCAAGGTTTAATTTAGGAAAATTTCTCACCTTATTTTGTAGCTCTACATCTTCCATCTGTGCCTCCTTAATCTTTACTTATATATATGGTTAAACATCCATTTGATAAAGACAAGATTTCTCCCCTTCCTTTAAAATTTCAAGATTTATCCTTTGTAAATCCATAAATATTCGATCCTTTTTTAACCTCATCATGGATAGGCTATCATGGTCCTTTCAACTCAAAGCATCTTCCACCTTGTTCGCTTTCCCAGGGTGGTAATATATTGAGTAGTTGTAATCTTTAATCAACTCCAACCAACTTCTTTGGTGCATACTTTACTCCTTTTTTGTAAAAATATACTTTAAACTCTTATGATCAGTATAAATATCACACCTTTCACCATAAATACAATGCATCTATATCTTTAATGAAAATATTACCACAGCTAACTCCAAATCATGAGTTGGGTAAGTTTTCTCATGTATTTTCAATTTTTGTGAGGCATAAGCTATCACCATATTATTTTAAATGAGAACACATCCCAAACCCTTTTTGGATACATCACTATATATCACAAACCTTTCTGCACTATAAGGCAGTGTGAGAACATGTGCACTAGATAACCTTATTTTGAGCTATTTGAAATTCTCTTCACATTCCTCCATCCACATGAACTTAACTCCTTTTTTATTCAACTTGGTGAGTGTATTACATAATCAAGAAAAATATTTCACAAAATGTCAAAAATATCCAGCAAAACCAGAAAAACTTCAGATATCAGTTACCATTTTTGGTCTCTACCAAGATTCAATAACTTTTGTTTTTATTGGATCCACAAATATCTCATATCTTGAGATTATGTGACCCAAAAAATGAAACTTTATAAATCCAAAATTCACACTTGGTAAATTTTTCATAAAAATTATCCTTTCTCAAGGTATTCAGTAAAATTCTCAGGTGATCTTCATGTTCTTCCTTACTCTTCAAATAGACAATAATATAATCTATAAATAATACCACAAACTAATCAAGATAGTCTCTAAATAATATATTCATTATATCTATGAAGATAGCAGGGGCATTATTAAGACCAAAAGGCATCACTATAAATTCTTACTGTCCATACCTTGTACGGAATTCCATCTTTGATATATCCTCTTTATTGACCCTTAATTGATGATATCCTGAATGAAGATCAATCTTGGAAAATTATTGAGCTCTACATAGTTGGTTTAATAAGTCATCAATGCGGGGAAGAGGATATTTATGCTTGATGGTGATCTTGTTAAGCTCTCAATAATCAATGAAAAGTCTTATTGACCCATCTTTATTATTAACAAATAGAATAGGTGATCCCCAAGGTAATTCACTAGGTCATATGAATCCCTTTTCAAGATTCTCTTGGAGTTTCTTCTTCAATTCTTGCAACTCAACTGGGTCCATTATATAAGTTGTCTTTGAAATAGGAATAGAACCCCGTATGATTTCTATTGAAAAATCAACTTCATGATTTGGTGTAAGACCTGGTAATTATTTCAAAAATACATCATTAAAACTCTCATAAAATAGGTGTATTCTTAATGGTGAGTTTATCCCCAACCATTTGATATATATAACCTTCATTTATAGGGATAATGACTCATAAGATAGAAGAAATTTTCACTGGAAGGTCATACTTATCCTTGTACCGATATATGATCATAGATTGATCTGGAATATGAAATGTGACTTCCCTTCCTTGAAAATTAATATTATTTCCATATATATAAAGACAATACATGCTAAGAATGACATAAAATTCCATTATAGGAAGGATTGAGAGATTTATAGGAAGCACTTTTCCAAAAACGTCAACCAGAGAATAATTATAAACTTTTGATGTGACCTTTGTGACATTCGGAGTTGTCACAACTAACTCAACATCTAATTGTTGAGATAATATGGTGATACCCTTATAAAATTCATCGTAAATTAAAGAGTGTGTGGATCCATAATCAAATAAAATATTGTCTACTTTAGAGTGGATGGTAAGTATACCTTTAACCACTTCATTATCATACTCCACGACACCAATAGTGATCGCATGTGACTTGCCTTTGTCTTTGGCCATAAGAGTTTTCTGACATCGATCATCCTCAATAACCCTTGTATTAGGGCATTGATTGGAATAATTCCCCATTTCATTGAACTTGTAGCACTGAAGTGTAGGAGGTACATTCTATGTAGCCTTTTCTCTATTCGCATCATTAGACATATTTTTTGCATCACTTCAGTATTCAACTACCTGATGACCATATTTTCCACACTTAAAACATTTACTAGTCCCTTTAAGACAATTTCCTCCATGTTTATTTCCACACTTTGATCAAATGGTAAAACTCATCTTCTTTTTAGTGTGGTCTTTATATTTTCCCTTTAATTCCATTTTTATCTTCTTATTAAACCCATAGGACTAATGGGTTAATCCAATATTAACCTCAACATTGAGAACACAACAAATTATTTCCTCATAGCTATTAAATTACATCATGGATAATTCCCTTTGGATACTTGGTTTTAATCCACTAAAGAATTGATCAATTTTACTCTCAGGTTGGATAATAATTCCAAAAGCATACCTTTTAAGTCTTGTAAAATTTTATTCATAGGTACCAATGAATTCATCTTCCTTTTGCTTAAGTTCAAGGAACTCCTTATCCATGTTTTTTCAAAGAATATGAGGAAATTACTTTTTGAAAAATAAGTTCTTGAACTCGTCCCATTCCATGTAATCAATTTCATCTCTTTGCCTCATATTCTTGATAAGATTCCACCATTGATCAGTTTCACATTCCAAATGATAGACTGCTAAGATGACTTTATCATGTTCTCAATATTGGAGAATTGAAAACATGTTTTTAGTGGTACTGATACATTATTCAGCTACTAATGGATCAGAAGACCCGCTGAAAGAAGGTAGATGCTGCCTCATGAAGGAATCAATAGAATATTGTTCCCTCATTTTCTCATTTGAAAGCCTTGTATAATTCATAGCTTGAGAAAGTTTTGTGATCATAGTTGAAAGATTTTTCATTCTAGCTCTGATAGCATTTGGTTGCTCAAGAGTACAATCACTGCATTTCTTGTTAGATTCAGCATTAACATGGTTCCTTCAAGTTCCAACCATTGACTAAAACCAAGAAGCATAGTGTGAGAAACACTAATCATAAGGGGAAAACCACATAATTAAGAATAAAATTTCAATTGAGGATACTTTAGGTTTTATCATATTTTATTCATGATCATTTATAAAACACTAGGATTGTAACCTATACTTTGACATATCCTTTGGGTTCTTACTAAGGTTTTCTCATCCTAGTTTCCAAAGGTTAACTATACCTTTCCTCTAATACCAACTATAACGACCCATAATTTACATACATTGATATTACTTCAAAATTGAATAAGGTTCATTACAAAATATAATAAATCCATGATAAGACCGTATAGGTATAGTGTCTTTAGAAACTAGGAATCATAAACAACTGGTTTATAAAATATGTACATTGTCTCCTACTTATTTCATTATAAATAGACTCCTTTTTTATATATCTTACTTAATACCCTTCTTCATGACCTGGTAAAAATAAACATATGAAAGGGTGAACTCAAATGCTCAGTAAAGGTAAACATGGGAGATATCAATCAAATCATAATCATAGGACATAAAAACATAACATTTGAGAATCTTATCCTTCATATAAAAGATCTTGACATCATTTCATGGGATAAATCATAAAAGTTCAATGTAATCCCAAAATTCATAACATAAGATATGATTTTTTTTGGCAGACACATAATCATAGAAAATCATTTCATATTAGTTAAGGCTCATTTCCAAGACCATTATAGCGGACAAATTCCATTACTGAACTGAGTTCACTCCTCATTCCACCCGTGTATTATTGAACTAAATTTACTTGTCATTCCAGTCATGTATATATCATGATATATAAATCTTTACCCAATGAATTAGAGGGAGATATAGGTCTCACCCATCTCATAATTAAATCATTCTTACATGTTCCACAAAAACATAAATTGTTCATCATAGCATAACCCAAGAAACAAAAATGGGTTTCTTAAAAATAATTCCATCATAATTCATAAAAAATAAATAAATTTCATAAAAATCATTCCATAATAAACACAATAAAATCATATTATTAATATGGATATAAACATAACCCTATTTAAATAATTTCATCTTATATGTAAAATAATTTTTATAATACACTTGAAATTAATTCTTGAAGAAAATATCCTTTCTTCTTCTAAAACGTTTTCTATTCCCAAAATGCCTTAAAATTTTAAAATAAAACAATATAATAGAAAATAAACTATAAATATTATAAAGTAATATTCATGGAAATAAGTAATTATTAAAGTGTAAGGATTCTTTGATGTTTTATAAGTTAAAAAACATTCTTCTCGTACTTTTGCTGAAAAATTCAAAAAGTACCTCGTACCGAAAATAAAAAAATATTACTTTCATGCCATTTAATAAAAATTTACCAATTGGTAAAATTGAAATTAAAAAATTTTATAAGAATATAAGTAATATTACATATTTAGGAAACATGGATGTGGATGATAAATATACCCTAGTAAATACTAATGTATAAACAATCTCCGATAAAAATGAGATTGCAAAATTATCCCTTACCTTAAGTATAATTTCTTTTGTATGTATATGAAACTCCTATATAATGATTTAAATAATGTAATTAACTTATTCCAGAATCATATTCATTTTTATGATATCATATATGATCATATTATCATCTGTTAGTAATATTATTACTCATCCATTGGGTATTAACTTCTTTATTTTCTTACGTATGTTGTGTCGAATAAGTTCTTATTCCTATTATTTGGTTATAGTTATATCATTTAAAGAATTATATTAGTATAATATAGATCATATTTATTCATTCAATTCATTTATATAATATTTTTTAATTAAGATCATGTAGAATGAATCGCATCACAGCGTGGAGACGGCAGGTCGTACGTACGCACGAGCGATGATATCATTCCCATAATTTTTGAATGGTATTTAAGTGGATGGTGTATAATATTTTAGAATAAATTTATTTTTATAATAATAATATATACTTATTACTTCCATCATTATATCCATCAAAGTTTGTGGTGAAAAAACAGATTACACCACGACGTGGAGACGGTAAGTCGTACGTACGCACACGTGGTTATTTTGTTTTTCAAAGGGTGGATAGAAGATTGAATATGGTTGTTTCATAATCATAATAACATATAATTATATAAGTTATACTTGATTTATTACTTTATAATGAAAAAACTCATGAATAGGAAGTAGAAGAAGAAAGAAGTTTGAAAGAATCAGTAGAGGAGATTACCTCTTCTTCGACGTGTTTCCTCTAAATCTCCTCTTAGAGCACTAGAGTTGGTCTTTTAAGAAGACTAAAACCTCTAGAATTTTACTAGGTAACTTGGGAAGGCAATTGGATAGGGGATTCCCTTGATTTAAGGATCAAAGTGAAGTGAATATGTGAGGTAGGAGGTTCCCTTTTATAAATCAGGTGAGGGGTGCTTTTGGAAAATTCACAAATATTAATTTATACTAAAATAAAACC
The DNA here is from genome assembly GCA_963277665.1 of Viscum album. NCBI lineage: Eukaryota > Viridiplantae > Streptophyta > Magnoliopsida > Santalales > Viscaceae > Viscum > Viscum album. Next base: position 1,402,651,055 of record OY728129.1, read on the forward strand.
CCATCAAAAAAACTCAAAAATATCCTAATTTAGAAGATGATATGAGATAGGGTTGTAATATAGTCAACAAATAAGTTTTAGACAAGTTTTTATATCAATTTAAACATTATCATTTTAATTAACATTTATTTATTTATTTTATTTTAATTAAGATAACAAATATTTCAATATTAAAAGGGTGTAATATTTACTTATTTGATGTAAATTAGACAATAAATATGTAAATTAAAACATTTTAGAACATATCATAATTATTATATATTTTTTAAAAAAAATTAATGGTTTTTAAATAATTTCATAAAACATTATTTTGATAAACAATCAATAGTATCAATTTTGACATTATTGAATTAATTGATTTTTAAAAATATTAATATAACAATATAACTTCAAAAAAACTATTTAATTATATTTTTATGAGGTCAAGGTAATCTGTAAAATTAATTATAAATATTAATTAGCCAAAATTATATTAATTTTAACATTTTTAATAACATTTATTTGATATTTCTCTTAATAAAATAATTACTACAATAGTTTTGTGAAATTATTTAATATGATTTTTTGATGAATTAAAATTAAAAATAAAATACTATGATGAATATAAATCTACTATATTATAATAATACTTCTATTCTAATTTATCTTTGGAAAAATCCAAAATATAAAATATTATACTTATTAAATTATGAAGGTGACAACTTTAACATCACTTTAAATAAAATAATATATAAGTGTCATAATCCCTTCTATAAAGTTCCAAATGGTTAATAACTCGACCCTTGGATGATTATGGTTGAGATATAATCAAATAATAATATTTTGTTAAGTTTTGGGTATTTTAATAGGTATTATTAATTTAATAAAAACTATATTATTGATTTTTTATTAATTAAATAATTTCTACATCATCAATGTATAAGTTATTAAGGTAATTATTTATTTCATAAAAATTAAAAATAAAATACCATTATAAATAAAAACATATTATCTTTAAAATTATTATTTATAGTTGAATTAAAATATTTTATAACCTTATATTAAAAAAAATAGTTATTTAAATTTGAGTGAGACATATTTAACTTTTCTTTAAATAAAATAAATTAAATATCTTAATCTCATCCAAGTGGATTCAAATGGATACCATTTCAACCCAATGATGATTTTGGTAAAAAATAATCATCAAATTATATTAAGACAAGTGTTAGGATAATTTTATAGTAGTATTATTACCCTTAATTACTCGGTTTACCCATTTACAATATTAATAAAAATTACCAAAGTTATTATTCATAATGTCCAAAAATAAAATAAATATACTTACATATTTTGGTCCTAATTATTCCAAATATGGAATCCATTTTTCAAAATTAAAAACACTGAAGTTTTAGTAATTAATTTAAAATTATTCCCATTGTCGAAAAGAGAGAACATGTTTTAAAAGTTAAAACATTGCAAAAGATTGAAATGTTTTTACATTTGAATTCAATGTAAAATTAATGATAATGGAATAAATTATATTTAATGATAAAAAATTATTCTATTTATAATTTAAAACTATTAAATATTATAATTTATCCCTATAAATTATTTCAATTAAAAATGTTGTTTTAATTAAAATTTATTGTATTTTTACTATTTATCAAAACATAAAAGTTATCAGAAAAATATTAGAAAATCATCCAAAGTAAATTTTTATATCCCTCTTAAAGGGAAATTTTTTATGTTATCATATAAAAATTATTAATGTGTCAAAACTTTAATTTAAAAGGGGTTCTCCATTAAAAGGCTGAAAATTACCCTTTTGAAAAATATAGGTTTTTATATATCAAATAGGGTTTATTCATACCTTATGACAAAAATATCCATTAGATGAATATCAAAAATATTTTATTAAGTATATAACATATATATTTCATTAATTTAATTTACTAATAGTAAATCAAATATAAAATATATAATTGATTTATATTTTTCATAAATAATTGGTAGCGAAAGGCTTCACCATACATTTTCATAAGTAAGTTATATTTATTCCCGCTAACCAAACTGCTAGGTTAAAATGGTTATTTTATACTAAGGGCATTTTGTGGTTTATTTAAACTCATGATTGTGTGCAATGTAAGCTATTGAAGAATTAAAATTATTTAAAAAATATATTTCATAAAAACATATGGGTGTTATAATCATCCCATCTTTAAAGAAGAATAATCAACACCTTTGTATCTTTCTATAACTTTATAAGAATACACCACTTAAGTTGTTGAATTTGAAGAGAAGATATAGTGGATTTACTATATCATTCTAAAGGAATTCATTCAAGAACAAGTTCTATAAGACTATTTTACTCAGGGAGATAGTATTTTCTTGAATTTATCTCTTTATAATTTTATTGAAACTAAATTGAGAATTGCCTATCATTGTTTATAATTTTTAGATTTTTTTAACTCATGGATTAACTTATAGAATGAAAAATAAAAAATAATATACAACTTATTAGAAACACATAAATCTCTATAAACCATTTGAAAAATTATTATATTGATTTAATAAATAATTTATAATGGATTTACCTGAAGAAACTAAGTCGCAGATTTTCCAATTTTAGGGGGAAGATTTAAAAATAAATTTATCTTGTTTTAATTTTATTTAAATAAAAATATTTACCAATTCCCTATTTGAAATATTTAATTAAGTAACATGTGAGAAATCCCTAGTGGTTTAATAAGTTACCAAAGAAGTTTTTTATAAAATACATAAGGAGAAACGATTATTTTTCCTACCCAACCATATAGGTTATACATTATTGTAAAGGGGATATATTAGATATACTCTATACATAGGATCTTATACAAATACCTCAAGATGAAGAACACTAGAAGGGATAATTTTTGGTGGTTTAAATCACACAAACCTCACCCACCATCAGATTATAGATAATAGTTGGAATTGTATTTCTATGAGCAATAAAACCCTAGTACCCACTTGGGGGTCCAAAATAGGATTTTTTCCATTTTATTTTCCATTATTTTTGTTTTTATTTCAATAAAATTCTCATGTTTACTTTATTTATTTTTCTTTTAGGTTTTCAATGGGTGGTATTTAGGAGATTAACTAAAATCTTCCATGACCAATAATCTTCGTTGTATCATTCCTTTTCCATTATTTTTTTTACTGACTAGATAAATTCCATATGAAAAACTGATAATATCATTCTTGAATAAAATAAGGGGTGGTAAAATTCTAATTGTGGGGAGAGTGGAACTAATATTTTTATAACTTGTATGATTTTCTTTCTATTTCTTGATTTTTAGAGGGTTTTTTAAGATACCTTGAACCTCATTGAATACTTTTGGAAAATTCAGACCATATTGGTATTTTTGAAAAAACTGTTTGATTTTAATTACTATGGTTTTAAATGATTGTTAAAATGGATATTGTTTCTTGATTTTTAATATGATTATTTAAGGAAGGTTAGTAAAATGTGAAATTCATGTGCACAAGTACTTTCCAATGTTTAATTTTCCTAAACACAAGAGGAATCTAAACATTAATGAAAATTTTGTTACATTTCACTTTTCCTTGAGTGTCTAAATGCATGTTGTGAAATATTGAACTTTTTATTTTTCTCTATTTAAAAGATATTAAAGTTCGTGAGCTATATCAAAAATTATTGAGACACCATTTGGAAAAGACAATTTTTACATTAAACTTCTACTTTCAATCCTACACTTAAATATAAACTTTTTATTAATCCCCTGGTAGCCATGAAATAAATTTTTAAGCATCCAAATTATAATACATTTATCCCTTTGTAATATTTTCTAGTAGTGATTATATGATAAATGTTGAGATCAGGTGTGTGGGTTGAGGAGATTATTTGTATTATTCTTTTTTGAAAAAAACTATAGAAACTATTTTGTGGTTGTTATATCTTACTGATATTTTTCTATGGGAAGAAACTATATGATAGAAAGATAAAAGGATAACTAAAATACCATTCAAATTTGGGATGTGAATTCGCCACTATTTGAATACAAAAAGTGACCTATATTTTCCTTAAAAGTTCAAAATTGAAAAAAAATTATAAATATAAAATTAACTGGATAGAACTAATGTAAAAGAGAGAAGAGGGAAGAAGATATTTTTTATGCTAAAATTTAAAATTTGTGTGAAACCTAATAAATAAAATATGTTTTTGGAGGTAAAAAATTTTCCAAAGGTATTGAGTATTATATCATTCTTGATTATAAACTATTTTCATACATTTTTCTTTATTATTAGAGTTATGGACTCCTCATTCTACTTCTAGGTTTTATGGATTTAAAACCTACCAACCCTTCAACCATGGAACAACCCAGGTAAATTACTCATAATGGAAACACATTTATGAATCTATGGAGGGAATATTCTAGGAATTCATCAATCCTATGAAAATCATACAAGGTCTTAATAAAGAGAAAATATTTAATTCAAAATCCTTGAGTGAAGAAAGATATGAATATGTGTTGTAAGTAAAAAAATGAATATAATGATTAAAAGGATACTGAATGGAATTGTATGATCATTGATTAAAAAGATAATTAGGATCCATGTTAGAGGCATGATATTACTTTGATTTTTTAATTGAAAATCAATATCATTTATATCTTGAGAAATTGGTTATAACCTTCATATGAGATGATTTCCCTGGAGTCCAATGTTTAAGTGTGAGGGAGTTAATAGAGCCAATATTTTACTATATTTCACTTTTCATTTTAATGAATTTAATCTCAAAATCTTCATATTTTATGGTTAATTATCACATATTTAGATTTTAGGATTTTTTGGGTTCAATTTCAAAAATAACTTAATTCTATATCATTAGATTTTTTACTCATTTTTAAAATCACACTCTATATATTAATTTGTTTTATAGCAGTAAAAATTATAATATTGTAATTTTTGTGATTTTTGTGAAATAAGAAGAAGAATGCATCCTCATATCTAGATATCTAGAAGTATTGTATTGTAAGGAGTTTACTATGTGAGTTTTTAGAAAAGGATGGTATTGCATAAACATATTTTGCAGGTTTTATAAATATAATCACCAACTTTATAAGAGTCTTTTCTACTTGTTTCTATCAAAGGATAGAATACTCCATATGAGTTGATTACTATTATGAATTGGATGAGTACAAGTTGTGTTGTTTATAATACTACCTTTATTTCAAGGAGTTTAATAATAATATGGTTCATCTCGGCCTAGAATCATAGGAGATCAAGACAGATACTAGTGTTAGTTATCCAATCATTAACAATAACCCATGAAATAGGAGAACATAGAGAAAGGATAGAATGGGTTAGAATTGGACTAAGGAGAGCACACCTATCATGGGGAGGCTCTAGACAAAAGATAGAACCATCGTGTGAGGTGTCATGATGAAATCCTAGAGCCAGGAAGCCCTAATATATTTTCATAGTGGAAATTGGGGGTGGCTTGATTGATATATGGAAGGCATCATAGATACATCTTTGATGTGGAACATGTTTGTTGTGGGAACTATTCATTTTTCAAACACACACACTCAAAAATGAAAAATGTTATTGTTCAACCTTTCTTCTTTATGATGGTAGTGTTCTCATGCCTATTGAGTGCCTCATCATAATTTTCCTAGCCACATCCATTAGCAATAGATCCACCATCTCACTTGAGGGAGCTTGAGTTCAGGCATTTCGATCACTATCTCCATCATTATAAAAACCAGAATCACTATTTTTTCATGAATGATTTTGATGTGCCACTATATAGACTTGTAACCTCCATAAGAGCTCGAACATAACTCATTTCACCACTATAAATCATTGAAACCACCATGAGGAAGCTCTTTAGCATGGATGAAGCCTTCATGGGGACTTTTTGTACCACAAATCACCATGAACATCAAGGATAAATCTAGCCACTTCCACTTTCTACATGGGATCTGGAAACCAAAATTGAATCTAGAGAGAATCTTGATTTACATTTCTTCTATAAATACCATAGGATTATATAAACCTATATAGATATAAAATGATAGATCTAATTATAATAAATATGGATTAAAGAGATAATTCTATCAATAATGAAAATTTCATGGACATGCATACACAAAAAAGAATAATATGTGTGCCTCGTTAATGAAAAATAATTTCAAAATCACTTTAAAGGAATGTTTTGAAGGTTTGATTATGTAAATGTTTTAATAAAATCTTTAAAATATTGTTAGAGAATAATATTATGGGATTGGACACTGAGATTCATGTGAAAATTTGAAAGAAGATTTAGAAATAAATTTGAAGTTTGAGGAAGGTGGAATTAACTATATATAAGAGGAGGTATGGATGGATAAAGGAGATTATTCAATCAAGGATTTTAGTAGGAGGCTCTATCATATAAAGTATGTTAGTAATTTTACTCTATTTTATTTTATTTTAATTCTACCGATTAATAGTTTTAATAAAATTTCTCAATTTCTTTCTCTTTTGTTTCCCGCTTCCTTTCTTTTATGAGATATCCAACACCCACGATGGTAAGGAACTACCCTGAAGGATCACTCGGGGGATGATTCCAATTTCAAACCTAAGTCTTAACATATTTATATTTTAAATTTCTTTTATTCACTTAGAGTTATTATGTGGATGATCATAAGTGGGGAATGGTGAAAGTGTTTCCTTACTATAGTTTCCTTAGGGGTGTCTTCTCCTGCACTATTTTTCCTACCTTATATAATCATTAAGTAATGTGATATATACTTGGTGGTTTAAAATTTAATGAGTGTAATTTCATTCCAGGAAGATGATTTAAGGGTGATCTTGATAGAGTATCCCTCTAACTTACTGACTATACATGAGGTGGATGTACAGTGTACTTGGCATTCATTGGGTGAACTGTATATTCAAAATTGAGGTAGAATATGATGATCATGAATAAAATATATTATGTTTATTAAGTAAGTATAAACTAATAATGAGATGATTAATGGTCACTTAGGATGATTCTCTTGGGAGAATTTGTTTTCTTAACCTCATTCATTCTGTTTTTATTTTTCATCTTCATGTTTCTTTTCCATATTTTATTCCACTACAAAACCCTCATATTTTTACTACTTTCATCAAATATAAAAATAAAAAATTACTATAAGTTTCTAGAAGTAGTGAGTGATTGATTATAAAATATCCTCAAGAGAAACAACCCTGGTCAGTCATTGTGCCACATTCGGAAAATAGAAAAAATATTTTATAATAACCCATGATAGATGTGTCAGTTGACTAGATATAGAAAACTAGATGGAGTTTCAATAAATGTGGCTCAGCCTGATGTGTGGACAATATTAGTAAAAATTGTCTACTGAATATTAGGAATTTCATATGGTGATATTTTCTGATGGTATTGTGCATAAGTGATTATCTAGATATAGAGGATGAAATTTACTGATACAAGTGTAACTTAAAGTGTCTATCGAATCAATTAGTCAATTTTCAAAATACCATCATTTAGTATTCTAGATGTACAGTTATATATGAATATATAAGTTTGATGTGACTGTGATGACCAGGTAGGTACTTCCATAAAAGTAAAGTGGTGACCTCATGCACAGTGATTGAGAATCAAAATATTGATTTGGATTATAGAAGAGTTAATTCCTATAATCAGTCCTTATTGATAGATTTGTGAGTTTAAATTGTAATTCCTCTAACTTCTAATTGTAATGGAAAGAGTATAAATGTTTCTCCCACAGATATAGTACACATTTTCTATCCAATGTAAATCCTTATATACTTTCCATTATTTCTTTTATACTTGAATGTTTCTAAGTTGTGAGCCCGTTTGAGTGTGTGTGAGGATCAACATAGTCAGCGGAGTAGGGTACAAAGCTTCCTATATTATGGTACACTAATAAGGGGTATTCCATCTAGATGACCAAATTTTCTACTATGTATCATCTGGAGGTTTGATATCCAGTGGTAAGAAATTGGGGGACAACTCCCAACAAGTTCATCACCTTAATATAGATTTAGATGGAAAAGGATCCAAATATGGAATTTTATGGCTTTTCATTGACATCAATAACTTTCTTATCAGCTTCAATCATTTACATTTTTATAGAATCATTGAATCAATGAATTTAAGTTGTAAAAACATCAAGTCCAATATATTTTATGTGAGATCCCATCTAATTATTCAATATTTTGAAATTATAACCATCAAATAAGGGAAATCCTTTTCCATTCACTATATTCACCATAGCAGTAATCTTTTAATGACATTTTCATTGAGGATGAACCTTTTTTATTTAATAATAATTATTGGGAATATAGGTCTAATTCACTCTAATAGGGTTTGTATGCATTAGTTTGTTCAATTCATTTCGTCTTACATTGAATTTTTCTCTCATATTAGTAATAACAGCTTAAACTAGTCAATCTTTCAAGAACACATAATATCCTGATAAATAAATTAAATGTTGGGACATAAAGGTTTTACAAAGCTTTCCAAAAAGGGAAATTTTAAGGAGTATACAATGATGGTGTGTTGGAAGACTAAGTATAACAATAATAACTATATGTGTTATAATAGTTTAGTAAAGACACATTTTTGATCTTTGGGGTAACTTCCCTATCTTATATATCTTCTCACTACATTGAGACAAGGAATAAAAAATAAATATGACATGATGATTGATCATAATGAATCTTTATAAATGATAAATACTAAACCAATAAGGGTGTTGTTGACACTCTTTTATTCCTCATTAATTATCATGATCTTTAATAGGATTTCTCTAGTATAATTCTCTTTATCTGATTTTCTATATTTATCATTATTATCATCTCTCTCTTTATTCGACTCTTAGATACATCAATAGAATAAATGTCTATACTTTTTATTAATATTCACACAACCACATGAATATAATTTCAAAAATATTTGGAACTATAATTTTATCCATATTAATTTCTCAACTGATTCACATGAATATACCCCCCATGATCTACTACTCCTTTAATCCTCAAAAACTCCCCATAACTATCAACTATTTTATTCCTTACAGTATTCCTTAATAATCACAGTGTGATCCTCAAATCACATCAATAGATAAACCATGTCAGGTTTCTTAAATTACCATAGTATAGTACTTTTCTAGGTGAAACTACCTTAAAAATATCTAGTGAAATGACTTGTGTATCATTTCAATATCTCCAACTCTTATATGATACATGTTTTTTTTTGAAACACTATTTTCTATGTTCACCACAGTTTTTACTATAGTGTGTATGAGCCTCTTCATTTCTCATGGGGGAGCTTCACAACTGCAATTCCCTCTAAAATACTCATTTTAAAGATAGTATGTCTATTTTTTGATCCACCAAGGAGTGTCGAGTATCACCATAATTTGATCAACTATTCTACTAAAAAACATAAAAGGATAAATTATTATGAATGCTCTCCTATAAACCCTTGAACATGAAACTATCAATTCTGAATTATTTTCCATTACCAAATTTCCTCACTTTGGAAGATAGAAAATCTTTCATATTAAGAGTAAATGATTCTTATGTACTATCTTGTATTTTCCTTTTTCAACATACTAGAAGATATTACCTTTATATATTAGTTTAAGTTCCTTTATGTGTTTGGGGATCATTTTTAATTTGTCACATTTCTTCATGGAATCCTGGTTTCTCTTATGTATAGATTTTAGTGACCATTACATATACAAGGATCATATTAATTCTATTTTATTTAGACTCATAATTATAGTTGCTCTTACACATTGGTTTGGGTGACCTTTATATATATAGGGTTTTACTCTAGTAATTTTCCATATTTCTCTTCCTCATATCCTATTTACTCTTTGGTATCACTATAAGGTTTATCGTCTTTTAGTTTCTCTACTCAGTATTTAACTATTAAATTTATGTATTCATGGTTACTTATCTATTAATTTTCTAATTTCATGTGAACTTTACTCACAGCATGGTATTTGTGTTTACATTGTGGCTTGTTCCTATAAAATCCAAAACTGTTAGAAATTAACTCCAGACTTATTTTAGAATTATAAAAACCTTATCACAAATATTTTCTTATAGGACATACATCCTTAAAACAAAAATAAACTTTCATAACTTTAACTTTTATCCTTTAAGTCCGGATCCTCTAAGAATAACTTTTGAAACATACAATTTTTGGGAATGATAGGAACAACTTTTGAAAAAACTATACTTCCATAATGAAATATTATATCCTTATAATTAGAAAAAAAATATAATAAAATAACCTATGGTTATAAAAAGGATATACATAACTCAAATATGAGATCAAATAAGGGATAAATCACTTAGAGAGGAGAGGGGAACCCACTGTGAAGGGGTCATGGGAATCCTCATGGAGGAAATAAGAAAGATACAATTTTATTTAGATTTCAAGAATTAAAACCATTTAATTTATTTTTTTTAAACCTCTATAGATATTTTTTGCAACATGACCACACTTTCCATGACACAACACCCCTTATCGAGGGTAACATTACAGTGTGACCCATTGTTCATGCTATAATGCCCCCTTCTAGGGTAGATCCATTGAACCCAAGCCTCTTACCTTCACAATGAATCCTCTCCCTTTACTGTGTAACATCCTCCACTGGCCCTACATCTATGGTGTATCCCCCATGCACTGTGATGTGACACAAATTCCTCAGACCGACCATTATGGTGTAGCCTAGGGGCCATGGAATGACTGACTGCCTGTGTAATTTTTTTAATCTTATGCATCCCTCTCCATGGCACAATGACCTAGGTTACGACGTGGTCTTTCATATAACTAAGAAATTTTAATCTCATGTAACCCTCAATCCCATAAAATTTTCTCCATATATCCTTATCATGATAAAACCTCCTTGAATTATGGTTTCATAGTCCCTTGATTAGGCCTTATCACAATGAAACACTCACCTTTTACTATGTGATGAGCCGCCCGTCGTAGATTTCCAGCTCAAAGTTGTGGACAACTATTAGAAACTAACTCTAAGTATCCTACTAAAAACTCTAACAAATAAAAAACATTTAATTACACAAGGTTTATAAAACATTAAAGTGGGTTTATAGATTAAGGATATTCGAGGTATTACAACCTTCCCTCCATAATGCTTCTCATTAATGAGATATGTTCCCAAGCATAATCGTAACTCATTGAAAAAATAATAATTACCATTGGGTTCATATATCTAAATCCAAATCCCATTAATATTCATATTTAATCTTATTTTTACACTACACATGTACTATAAAAACCATATTCCCATGAAAAATATTTTTTCTATGATCTACAAAAATAAGTATTCGATCCTCAAAAGATATATCAGCCTCCATCTCAATGTGGTTATTAAAAATCACATGTGAAAGTTTATGATGATATAATCGAAGTCTTGATACATGAAACACATTTATTATATCACTAAAATACTAAGTTTTAACTAATACACAATAATACTGACCCTCTCAATAATCTTAAACAGTCCCATGGACTTGGGTGCAAGCTTCCCCTTCCTCTAAATCTGATAGTGCCCCAAATATGGAAACAATTGTAAGAATAAATGGTCTCCATATAAAAAATAGAGAAGATACTTTTGTTGGTACGCATGTGAAAAATTCATACTTTGAGTCATAAACCGCTTCTTGATTATCTAAATATAATTTTATGTCTCTTGTATGATACTCACCCTGAAAACCACTAACTTTCCAGTATCCATCCAACATAAAGGTGATCAGTATGTACTATAGTAAAATGTCTCAAAAAGAACCATATAAATTGAATATTGATAACTATTATTGTAAGAAAACTCTATAAATTAAAGATAAATCTCCCAAAGACCTCATAAATCCAAGATGCATGCATGCATCATGTCTTCTTGGATCTTGATCGTACACTGAAATAGCCCATATTTCTAAGGATGATAAATATACTCGGATGCACTTACAAACCAAGTGACTTCCATATCCCTCACCATAAGCATGATGTGAAATGGGTATCCTAGTTTAATACATTGTTCCTTAGACTATGAAGATGTACTATATTCCAAACATTGAGATTTATTATCTCGTCGACAAAGAAATACTCTCATATTGGTAGAAAATGGGAAACCTTGGCCAACTAGTCCACAACAACCCACACCACATCACTGCCTTAGGGAATCCTTAGTAACCCTATCATGAATTACATACAAAAATAATCCCATTTAAATTTATAAATGGTTAAATACTAAAGAAGACTTGTGATTCATTAGATCTTACCCATCATTTGTTGACAAGTAGAGCACCTTATAACAAAACACATTATGCCCTTCTTCATCTAGATCCACCAATATTATCTATAAATATCATGGTACATATTGGTAATCTCTTGGTGAAAAAACCATATCAAGGTGTGTAAGTCCTTCATCAGTTCATTGTACATTCTCATAGGGACCACAAATCACCCTCAAACATAAAGGAACTTATAGTTATCAAGGTACTAATCAGGTAGAGGTTCTAAACCATATATGTTGTCCTTAATTATAAGGTAATTAGAATTTGATAATCGTTTTAGCTTCATCCTCTTAAAGAGTGAATAGGTAACACTCATGTATGTCATGGATGCCCTACCAGGATACCCCCAGATGTTAAGATGTATCTTAGTGATTTGGATCATCATCATCCAATCACTAGTACCCTCCTACACCACATGATCCTAAATATTTCTACATAAATGGGTTTTCCCTTTCTATGAGTGTTGACATTGAAAATTGGAGAATGTCCGCATCAGGCGGATAAAAGAGCAACAAATGAATTTGGGATGGTAACAGAAGATTTCGGGTCCTGGGAGGCAGACGTGCGCAAGATTCGAAGGACGCATGCAAGTGGCCTTCCGGTGTGCAAAATCTTGCATGCCTGGACCCCTTTCCACACCCAATGTGACATAAAATAGGCGTTTACGCACCTGGACCCCTTTCCATGCCCAAGGTGACATCAAATGGGCGTTTTCCAGCTCGACCCCCTTTCCGCACCCAAGGTGACGTCAACCACAGCTTTGCATGTCACAGCCCTTTGCGCGCTGCCCTTGAGGACTTCATCTATAAAAAAAAAATATCTCCACCCTTCAGGGATGGTAATAGAAGATGAATCAACGCTCTGCTGTGTGAAAGCCACGTCTTCCACGACCACGCGAAAAACCCCATGGCCTTCAAGTATTAGATTTTTCGTGACAGATCCCCTGAGGGGGCTCCTTCGGGTGGACCCTCTGGGGCCTGATCCTCAAGAATTTATTTTATTTCCAATTCATTTATGCGCAAGGGTTCCCCTTTTGTGCACAAGTTACCTCTGCATCAGGCCAATCTTGTGTGCAAACCATCCATATTTCATGCAAACTTTCCCTCTTACACGCAACACCTTCATCTTGCGCGCAACCAGTCCATCTTGCACGCAACCTTTCCCTCTTGCACGCAACCCCTTAATATTGTGCACAACCCTTGCATCTTTCACGCAAACCTTCTATATTTCCCCCATCCCATTATATTATGTGCGCTCCATGTGTTTCCCTCACCTTAAGGCACCCTGTCCAAGACCCTATTATGCGCAACACACCTGCATCACACGCTCTCTTCCTGTGCAGCCCTTTCAAAGTCCCTTGGGCCGCACTTTCCATTGTGCTACTTCGCCTCATGATTCTTCGCATAGGCATGCTAACAGCTATTACTTCTTCGCATAGCAATGCTAACATGGACCCCTCAATGGATCTCTCTATAACACCCCTCACCACAGCATTGCTGATGTCTTCCCTTCCCCAAGGGCTGGGAGGTATCGGTTATGTAAGTCCTAGGGGTGTGGAGCGAACCCACCTCGTCCGAGCTGCAGGACGTTAAACAATCAAGCACCATCATCCTCCGCACGTGACATTAAACTGTGAACCCACCCCATGCATCATACGTGGGGTGACCCACCTTGGACATTATGCATTCCCACTGGTCTCTATGGGATTGAAATCATTCCTCATAGGGAATGAGATCTTCTTTACTAGAGTGGCATTTTTATGCGAGGAAAGGGCAACCACCTTGGTGTAAGCCCCTAGCTGTTCTTGCTGAAGGCAACACCCCTGGTCCTCCTATCTTCTTCCTTGATAAAGACCATAGGAGAGATGGGAATCGAGACCTTTGTTATCCCGTCCCTCTCCCATTGGGCTTTATCACCACCTGGGCCTTCATCCTGGAGTAAGTCCCAATATCTGTCACCTTGGGAAGCTAACCACACATAATCCCATGTTTTCTATTTGGGGTGAAAACTACGCATAAGCCCTTGTTTCCTTTTTGGGTCACTAACCACATGTAAGCCCCCATTCCACTTCCCACAGACGCACATTCTGCAATGTGATCATCAGGTCTTTGATGCCTCTTGTTTCTCACACCGAGAATGACTCACATGGGCTTAGAGAAAGCATCGACCATAACAACCTCTCTAGGCAGCCTAGAGTGTAATCCTCACACCCATAACGAACTACGTGGACTTTGATCATTTCCAAGGTAAGGTACGTAGGAAGTATCCCTGAGGTTCAAGCCCAAAACCTATTGGTACTGACCATTTTCACGTTGATTCCCACTCCTTCCAAACTACATGGACTTTGATCCTTGTCAAGACAAGGTATGTAGGAAGTCTCCCAGAGGTTCAATCCCAACACCTATCGGTCCCGACCATCTTCACATCGGTTCCCACTCCTTCTAAACTATGTGGACTTTGATCCTTGTCAAGGCAAGTTACGTAGGAAGTCTCCCTAAGGTTTAATCCCACCATCTATTGGTCCCGAACATCTTCACATCGGTTCACCAAAGCACCAGCCCGAACTACGTGGACTTTGATCCTTGTCAAGTCAAGGTACGTAGGAACCCTCCTTGAGGCTCAAGCCCACCATCTATTGGTCCTAACCATCTTCACGTTGGTTCACCAAAGAACTCCTCCCGGACTATGTGGACTTTGATCCTTGCCAAGGAAAGGTACGTAGGAAGCCTCCCTGAGGTTCAAGCCCAAAAACATTGGTTATGACCCCCTTCACGTCGTACCACCTTCATCTCGTATGATGTTAAACTACATGCCACCTTTTTGTCCTGTAAGATGTTAAACTGCATCCACCATTCAGCAGTAAGCCGTTGTGACCCCATCCAGCAATAAGCCATTGTGACTCCATCCAGCAGTAAGCCGTTGTGACCCCATCCAGTGATAATCCATTGTGACCCCATCCAGTGGTAAGCCATTGTGAGTCCATGTCAATGGTAAGACGTTTTCAATCTGAGCCCAGTGGTAAGACGTTGTTGTCCCTTCTATTGGGACCCATATCACTAGTCTTTCCCAATGGCATCAAACCAACCCTTAGGCTGCTAAACACGCGTAAGTCCAAGAATGTCATTGGGTCGTTTTCCTTCGCACGCACCCCAATTTCATGACCAAACCTAGAGTTTCCACTGCCTTCAAATCTCATCCATACATGTTTCCTCCTTAGGTGTCTCATCGCTTCATAAACTACATGGACTTTGATTCCCTACCACAAGGATACGTAGGAGGTCACTTTGAGGCTCAATCCCAACATCATCATCTCCCTTAAGTCAACTCCATATCATTCTCCATACACTTTATTTAATCATCCATCATCCATACTGATTCTTACCAGGGCTGCCACATCCCAGTGAGATCATTCCAACTCACCTCCTAGCATCAGTGTTTCCTCCAGGGGTCACACCCATCTGGTCCACTCTAGTTAGTGTTCTGATCAGTCTGATCCATCTTCTCTAGATGTTAAACCTACGGAATACCCTGTGTTAAAAATAGGAAGATCAGGAAAACCTCAGATACATTCCTATGGCATATAATTCCCCACATTCAACATGGGATTCCTCAGGATTTTGCGCCCTCGAGAAGCCCTATAATAAGGGGAAGAAACCCAAACGCGCCAGTGTTCCAGTGTACAGACATGACAGTGATGTCCAACGTGACTACTCCCCCAACCTAAGGTTACTGCCCTGACCGGACCCCTTGGAATTTCCCAACAAAAGAAATGTAATTAACAGGTGTCTATGAAGATATGGCACTAGGAAGAGTTTCATGAACAATGTCTTACATCTATAAGGGAGACCCGGACTAGGTGACGTGTTCTGGGGAGGAATCTGCGGAAGGAAGAACCAACATCTCATCATCCCATTTCGATCAAGGAGAAAACGTCCCTAAACAAGGAATGAATGTCACCCGCCTTTGGAAAGTGGGAATGCGGGGAAACAAACAGCATCGTCGTCCTTGAACAGACGGACGTGTGCGCCCTAGAAAAAACGTTTCGGAAACAGAAATGGGGAACATGATATGAATGTATTCTCATAAATATGGAGATTAGTAGCATTCGAGACATCGGTGGATTATTATGTCACCAGATCCAGTTATCTGGCGTCAGGTCCTACCAAGAAAATAGCGGGCCTGGTGTGGAACTCACCAGAAGTTGAGGCAATCAAAACATTGGACATCCCGGTCTACGACGTTGTCAGCGTGGATCCATCTTACCATCCATGGAAGACATAATAGCATTGGGGAACTAGTCATAGATTCCTTTCCCTTCATCACTAATGGGTTAATCTCTCTGCTTTTCAGGAACCAATCTGCTATAGGAATTCAATCACCGCCCGTCCAATGACACAGGGGCAGGGGAAATGCCAACGCAACCGTCTCTTATAGCTCCACCGCTTTTGAGAAAATCTCAACATATACAAATATCGGGCACCCACGCCTCATATTCCCATCTGAATTCATTCAGCATAGGGTGATCAACGACCTCATATGCCAGTACGAGAAGGAGGGGATTATCCCAACTTTGGATATGGCCCTCCAAGATCTAGAGGCATCTGCATCTCATCACCACCACCGCCCCCAAGGGCTGCGTAGGGATATATTGTTCCCCACTCCAACGTACAATCATTTCAGGCGCCTCTCCCTGGAACACCTTGATGACTCTCACCCCAACGCCAATGAGGTAGGGGATGTTTGGGCCAGCCCGGTTGGGATCTCGTTTCAGGGCCCCCCAAAGAGGGCTCCCACTAGGCTGTGAAAGCGCCGCCATCCAGTCCCATGAGTCAAGGAGTAAGTAAGCCATGCACATGCACCATTGGCCCCAGTCCAGTTTACCCGACGCCAGCGTCGGGCACAGGCTGAGGAGGACGCCCACCAAGGGGATTCAACGTCAGCAACTACTGTGGCTCAGGCCACTGCCAATGTATATCATCAACCCCTTATGTATGATAAGCAGGGGTACTTGTATACTCGGCCTGGATCGAGGCCCCAACCACCCCACGGGTAGCCTGGGTCGACTCTCTCGGCCACCGATGCAGGTAGTGGTCGCTGCTAGTACGGAGGCCCTCCCCGTACCACCACCATAGAGAACGCAGGTATTCCCCGCTTTCAAGCTCAGCATGGAGGTCCGCCTCATGCTACCCTCATTCTGAATGAGGGACCTCCCCACGATGGTGAAACTCAGTACGGAAGCCTCTCCCATGATCATTACATCAGGTATGGAGTCATTCCTCCTGGAACATACCGTCGGGGTGGGGACGTCTCACACCCAGTCAATCTATAGCATTGGGGGCCTCCCCATGTCTTCAAAACAGCTGGAAAAGTTCCTTCTCACCTCAGCAATCAGAGGGGTGAAGGCTAGCTTCACTCTATCTGCACCCTGCATGGAGGTCCTACCCGGGTTCGGCTCGACCAGTACAAGGACCTTCCTCGCACTGATGTCACCAGGGGAAACAAGCATAGAGGTCCTACCCGTGCTTCTATCAGCTCGAGTAGAGGTCTTTCCCACTCCATGACTTCCCACAGAGGTCCTCCCTGTGTCCCCTTTGATATCTGTCCTGGTGCTCCTCGCAACCCGACTTACTCAGGCGGGACTCCTCTCAGCCCCAGCACCAGTAAAGCCGAAGGTCCTCCTCATTCCTGAAATCTACCTTGTCATGAAGAACCATCTCGGGGTAGGACGGCAGGCCATCAACACCATAAAAATAACACTGAGAAGATTCAGACTGATATCAAACTGGTTTGCTTCTCAGAATCTAAGGCGGAATATGACTCGGTGATGGAGCCCTCTCCAAGATCCTCCGTGTCGAGGGCCAAGGTAGGAACAAGGTGCATTAGCCTCATACTTCTAGAATGTGAGGTCCATAAGATTCCCAAATCCCTCCGTGGGTATATTCAAGAGGAAGATAATTTAGCAACTCCATAGGTTACAGCCATGAAATCGCCACCATCATCACCAAAAGCACTCTCTACCTCGACTAGAGATCACGGAGAACTATTCTGGGGACCAATGGTGGACGAACAGTAGTATGGTCCACCACTAGTAGTTATATCCCCTTCATCATAAACTGCGGTCGACAAACCATCTTACCGCAATGTGGTGGCTAAGTCACTACACTCTTCAGAGGATAGTCCAATATGCAGTGGTTTGTTAGCTCGCTCGCCATTTTCTCCACCAGCCAGTCTACCATCCCAGCGGTCTGCTTCAGTACCGCTACTCATTCCCCAGCTACCTCCAGTCAACAAGTGGGGAAATGAATGGCCAGACCCTGAATCCGAGCCCAAGAGCTTATGGGATATCCTCACAGCGGACCACTTCCCTGAGATGTTTTGGCCGGTTGCAGCGCTGAATTTTTGTGCGCCAGAATCCCTCACCCAAGAGGAAGTTGAGTGTCTCTGCTAGACACTCTGGGTGACTCATTTTCATCTCTTCATCAGCGAGTGGCTTACCCTAAGAGCCAAGTGAATTTCTAGGACATTGGTGAACAATATCGTCTGGATTATTTGGTTTCACTCCCTGTGGCCTAGTGCCTTGAGTCACCAGGTTGTCGCAGGGTCCTCTAGCAACGGTGCGTTCATAGTTTTAGGGTACTCTTCATGATTATCAAAGAGGCTTATCCCCACACACAGATCCATGGCTGGGGGAAGTATGTCACCCTCCTCTTTAGTCATATCCAGCATTAACCCAATTTTCCTGGCAACATAGAGTATATGCCTCCAGGAAGGGTCGCGGTTACCATGGAGGACATGCCGGAGGTCAAGAACGAGCTAGAGCTTCTTGGTGAGGACCTACCCCCCGAGGGAGTTTCACACTTTTTTGGATCCATCTTGAAGGATTACTCGACAACATAGGAATCTACTGGGTCTTCCCGTGCCCACTGAGGCACTGGTCCTCATCCAGAATTACAAAAAGGGAAAGGAACACCTCGGAGTCGTCAAACCCTCCGACCCGTCTGGCTCAATGCAGAAGGTGGAAGAAGACCCTAAAAAAGCAGCGTTGTGTCAGAAACTCGCCGAAAAGTAGAAGGTGGTCGAATACCTCCTTACTGAATGCACTGCAGAATGACGACCAGACTACGGTGATCCTAGGTCGGGGCTGCAGGGGCAGACACAACTTCCCCTCAGTGAATTTCCTCCAGGTGACCCTGACCATCCTGCCCACGCAAACAGGTTTGAGGCTAGAACTTACGGTAAGAGGGTTTGGTATGTCTCACCCAATCCTCCTGAACGGTGTGACAATCCTCGGGACCCATCTCGGATTCCCCCAGCTTCCCCACATATTGTTCCACCAGCGGCTCCATGAGTCGTTGGGCTGACTTATCATGTAGAATAACCTGCCAATGCACTGGTAGTCAAGGATCCCCATCAGGACAGGAATCCCTACCTAGATTATCCAATGGCCGCACTCATTTTCCATCTCGAGGCATTAGAAATGCGACATGTGGCACTCCTGCCCGATGGTAAGCCTTATCCAGTGTGGGTGGATGATATGCCAGCACCCCCAGGTTTCGGAAATCCCACTTTTTCCCCCTTCAACGAGATAGGGGACCCGCCACAGCACCTGGACCACTTTATCTCAAGGTGTGGCCCCATGTTAAGAACTCCAGCACAGTAGGAGGCCGCCAAGCTCTGATGTTTCATACAAACATTGGAAGGGCATGAGTTTTTCTGGTACAACCAGCTCCCCATCGGATCAGTAGCTTGCTAGGAAGACCTCTATAGGAAATTTCTCTACCAGTTTAGTTCAACAACTCAGAAGATGAGTATCGAGGTCCTCTTCAAGTGCAAGCAGAGGCCTTATGAGCGTGTTACCGACTTTTTTGCCCTGTGTAAAGGACTCACATATTCCCTTGACATGCCGATGACCTAAGAGAAACCACTGAAGATGTGCGTAGGGAATGTCAAGACGGAACTGGTCCCCTCTCTAATCACCCAGAACTGTCCTGGGGGATTCCAAGACTTCTATGATAAAGCTCAATTCCTAGAGGAATCCTTACAGCAAGTTAAGCAGGAACGTCTGTTGCCTCCTGCAATCCCCGCAAGAAGGGCCTCCAGGGATGATCCCACTGCAGTGGCCCAAATAGAGTCCCCCAGGTGACTAGAGTTGTTACCAATGGATCCTCCTTTATAGCCTCACAGAGGCCCTCCACCTCAGGTGCATCCACTGGCCCGACAGCGCCCACCTCAGAATCAGCAGGTGCCCCCGCGCAATGTGTCACCACCGCCCAAGTGAGATAACCAAGCTCTACCTCCTCGACAGGCTCCTCTAGCTCCTCGTTTGGGTCATGCTCCAAGATAACACTTTACAAATAGGAGAAACTAGACATACTCATTCAATGAGGAATAGGTATATGGTTACTTCCATAGTGCCTTAGAGCAGGGGATTCTACGTTTTCCTGAGTGCAGAAGGCTAGAAGAGGAAAACCTCACTAATCGCCATAATTAATGCCCCTATCACTAGATCCTGGGGCACACTCTCAAGTAGTGATATGTGTTCAAAGACTAGCTTCAAGACCAGGTAGATCACAACATAGTCCATTTAGGCCCACCTTCGGCACAGGTGGCATACGTCTTCATGAGGCCAAACAGCAGCAGCGATAGTAAGGGAGAGTGGAATCAGGTTTCCAATCACGGGTCCTAGATGTATGATGACCGGATGGCTCATAAAATAGTCTCTCATTCCCATGGTGTCATCCTTGCATGCCTGAATCATCTAGATCCTTCAAAAGTCGTAGCTTCTACTTCTGCATCGTTGTCTTATTCGTTCTCTTCCCAGAAGAGCAAACACCGGCGATGTAAGGGAAAGAAAAGTATCCTGCCAATGCCATCGTTGTCCCGTACTCTCGGAGACTTCATGCCCCTGGATAAGGAGATCCCTCCTAGAATCCTTCTAGAAGTTTATGACTCTTTGAGTGATAGTCAAGGGTACACCTCGGTTAACACCGTAGAGCTAGTAAATCCCTACATTATTCCTGACAATGAGGAGCACCGGGAGGATCCTCCCAATGTCCCCAGTTGTCGTCATTGTCAAAGGAGTCATGGCTATATGGGTAATCAGAGTGCCTCGGTCAGCACTTCCAGCCAGCCAGTGCACACGATCGAAACCAAGTAGCAGGCCCAGCACAGAGCTCAGTATATGCAGCCTTCTCATCCAGTGACACCAGGCCTTCCTTCACCGTCGTTCATGTTGTTGGATTAGGCAGAGCCACCTCGACCATGTCGTGACCATACACGCCTCGCTAAAAGCCAGTCTTAGTCATCTGGACCTCATTTGGTATCCACTCCATAGGCTTAGACTAGTGAGCAGTGGGATAATCCTAGTACTAGTCATCCACCGGTCCAGTCGGTAGGGCCCACCATACCTTCTGTCATAGATCGATCTACTGTAAGTAGAAGTACACGCCTCGCACGGAAGTACAATGTTCTTAAGAATCTTTCCAGTATTCCAGAAAGATTCTCCATCCTTGAATCCCTTCTCCTTTCATCAGATATGCGTGAGGCCCTCGCCGAGGCTTTAAGAAGCCCTATCCAGTTTGAGACGGAGGTAGCAGCCACAGAATCCTTTCATGTTGAGGCGGTCAATAATGCTAAATTCTAGGTCACCGTCTCATTCTATAGAGAATATGAAGGCTCTCTCGTATAGGGGCACATTTTCCCATTGTACATCATCGACCAGTTCAATGGTGTGGAGGTTCATCGCTGTATTGTCGACAGGGGCTCTGGAATCAACCTAATCTCAACTCAGACACTATAAAAACTGGGATTGTTTGAAGATGATTTGAGTCCCTATGACCTAATAATCCAAGGTTATGACAGGACGACACAGACACCTGTCGTAAATATCCTCTTGAAGACCCTGTTTAGTGGCATACTTTCTAGCACCAAATTTATGCTTGTCTCCTAGTACACCACCTACAATGCATTGATGGGAAGGCCATGGCTCCACCTGCATGAGTAAGTTCCCTCATCATATCACCAATGCCTCAAGTACTTCCTTAATGGTCAAGTGGGCGTGCTTGAAGGTGACACGTCTCCCTTTGCCTCTTGTGAATCCCGCTATCTGGATGCTGACTACTACAGGAGCAAAGACAAGTAGATTCAAGCTAATGAGGTTGGTTATGCCATGGCTGCGACCGACCCGTGGATAGATCTAGATGACGCCTATATCTTTACAATCCATAGATTAGAGGCTACGACCCTGGACATGGGATAATGCATCGTTGTTTCTGGAATGAGGGGGGAACACATTCCCAGGCCTAAGCGATGCTAGAAGATCACCTTGTACTCCTATACAAATCAGGCTCAGGTGATCTTATAGCCTCCTACTCTCATAATATATCGGTATGTCTACCCCATGGAAATGAAAATATGTCATACTTGCTTGTTTTTTCATGCTGGAATTAACCGGCTCAACCCGATGCACCAATATTGCTTCGATATCATCAAGCATGGCCCCTTGGGCTGAAGACCAGATGGGATTGGATTAACAACCTTCATCGTTATGGTCGCGGTAGCACAGGAGTTCCCCGATGCAGTGTCCACTACCGCTCATGCTAGTAATAGCCTCCAATCCGGAGTTGCTAACTCAGAAGAGACTCCTCCCATAGAGGATTCCCCCTCCATAAGTGAAGAAGAGGATTTAGAGGATTCTCCCCCTGCCTTTGAGTAGGGAATCTCCGCTACAGTTGATGAGTTGGTACAGGTGAACCTCGGTAGCGAGGCAGACCCGAAACCCACATTGATCAGTGATGCCATGCCCCTCTAGGAGAAATAGCAGTACATAGAATTCTGAAACAACACCATGATGTATTCTCCTGGAGTTGAGAAGATTCCAGGACTAGATCCTCAGGTAGCTTTCCACCGCCTCGGTCTCCCGAAAAATCATCGTGGGTTCAGGAAACCTCCCAGAAAGATGCACCCTTCTCACGGTTCCCTGGTTGAGGTAGAATTTGATAAGCTCATCAAATCCAATTTCGTTAAAGAGGTCCAGTACCCCAAATGGCTGGCCAACATTGTGCCAGTAATGAAGAACAATGGACAGATCAGAGTCTACATCGACTTCCTGGATCTCAACCATCACTGTCCGAAGGATGATTTTCCCTTTCCTATGACAGAATTGTTGATCGACGCTAAAACTAGGTTCCAAGCCCTCTCCTTCATGGATGGGTAATCCGGGTATAACTAGATCTGAATGTCCCCCAAGGATGAGGAGTTCACAGCCTTCAGGGCACCACAAGGTACTTTCTGTTACCAAGTCATGCCCTTCAGTTTAAAGAATGTAGGTGCCACCTACCAGCAAGCTATGCATCGCATATTTAAGACGATCCTCAGAACATTGGTGGAATGCTATTTGGAAGATCTAGTGGTCAAATATCTCCAACGTTAGGACCATATCAAAGACCTTGAGAAAGTTTTCGGCTTCCTCCATTACTTTCACCTAAAGATGAACCCATTGAAGTGTGCCTTCGATGTCACCTCTGGAAATTTTCTTGGCTTTTTGTCAGATACAGGGGCATTGAGATAGACCCAGAGAAGATCAAGGTAATTATCCAGATGTCTCCTATGAGTAATATTCGGGAACTTTGAGGCTTCCAAGACCACTTAGCCTACATACGTCGATTCATCGTGAATTTGGTTGGCAAGTGTAAGCCCTTTTCTCGGATCATGAAGAAAGGCACTATCTATGAGTGGGATGAAGAGTGTTAGACTACTTTTGAGAAGATTAAGCAGTATCAGCTCCAGCCTCCAGTCTTAATTACACCAGTCTCCGGAAATCCACAAGTCCTTTATGTGACCGCCTGGAAGTGATCTCTCGGCACCCTTCTCGCCTAGAAGAATAATGAGGGGATGGAGAAGAACCTCTACTTCCTCAGCCACATGTTCCTCAATACGGAGACCAGATACTACCCTATCGAGAAGAGCTTCTTCGCGCTCGTATTCACAGTACAGAAATTGTTACATTACCTCTAGCATCATGAGGTGCAGCTGGTGTCTCGGGTATATCCTCTGAAGTACATCTTGAACTGCCCCATGCTGACAGGCCGACTAGCTCAGTGGGCGGTAATCCTCCAGTAGTTCGATATCCGGTTTGTCCCTCAGAAGGATATTAAGGGGAAAGCACTATAATAATTCCTTGTTACCCATCTGGATCCTATTTAACATTCCTTGGATCTCAATTTCCCCGATGAGGCGATCCTCTCGGTATACCAAGGCACGCCGTAATAGCAGATGCAGTTTGATGGTGCTTCCCAGAGCCCCACCGACATAAGGCTCAATGACCCCGGACTAAACAGAGTAGGCCTGGGTATCATCTTCATTACCTTGGCACAATCCATTCTTCTTTATTCATTCATGTTGTCAGAAGGTTGCACCAACAATGAGGCAGAGTATTAGGCTCTCATCACTGACCTCGAGTTGGACCTCAAAATTAATGTGCCCCATTTTCATGTGAAAGGGGAATCTGAACTAGTCATCAAGCAGATCAATGGTGACTATGTCTTTAGAAAGCCAGAGCTTGTACCATTGTTGGAGCACACTCTCCAGATAATGGCCCAGTTCCCATCTCGGCTAGAAGTTACTCATGTTCCTTGATCTCAGAATGGTCAAGCTGATGCCCTGGCCGGCCTGGTTGCATCACTTGCAGAGCCCGATCAGGATGATATGATTATCCACATGGCACATCGGAGATTCATTGCTCCTGTCACCCTAGATGATGACAATGGCCTACAAGTAATCCACCTTACCGTCGGTACCTCCACGTCAGGACCCCTAGGTCCCCTGGATGCAATGATTGAAGTGACTCCCAACTAGAGAGTCCCCTTCGTTGAGTATCTCCATAATAGTAATCTTCTATAATATTGGGCCGAGCGTGAGCAAATCCGACGTCGCGTGTTATAGTTTACCCTCCAGGACGGTCCTAGTCATGAGAAAATCCTCTACAAGCGTGGGTTTAATGGGGTTATCCTTCGTTGCATTCAACGAGTCAAGATTTCCCAAGTCATGTAGGAGGTTCATACCGGTTCCTGTGGGGCTCATCAAACTGGGCCAAAACTATCTCACTAGATCTAGAGACTGGGGTACTTTGGGCACTCCATAATCCATGACTACATCAAGTTCCCCAAAAGGTTCCATGCATTTCATATTCATGCTAACTACATGCATCGGCTACCAAAGCCTCTCCACTCCACCAAGTACTCTTGGCAATTTGTGGTATAGGGACTCGATGTCATGGGACCATATCCATCGTTGACAGCTCTCCAGTGCAGGTTCATCCTGACTGCTACAGATTTCTTCTCCAAGTGGGAAGAGGTAGTTCCTCTCAAGGATGTCAAGGCATGTTCTATCGTTGACTTTGTGAGCTCCAACATCATTTACTGATTCGGAGTCCCTCACATCATCCTCACCGATAATATCATGAACTTCCGGGCAGCTAAAGTGAATAAATTGTATGATAAGTACAACATCCGTTCTAACCATATCTCAAGCTATCATACACAAGAAAATGGAAAGATCAAAAAGTTCAAAAAACCCCTCTCTAACATTCTGTAGAAAATAGTTGGCCAGAATAATAAGAGTTGGCCAGAAAAGCTCCCCAACGCCCTCTGGGCATACCAGACGACGACTCGTAATTCCACCTAGGTGACCCCATATTCCTTGGTGTATGAGATGGAATCTGTCCTACCCATTGAGATTCAATTTCCCCCATTGCGCACAACTATCTATGATCAGAAATTGCCAGATAAAGTAGCTAAAATCCGTCTTGCTGAGTTGGAAGTGCTCGACGAGAACAGGCTTTGTGCCCTACACAATCTGGAAAGGCATCAGAATAAGATAGTTATAGCTTTCAACAAGAAATTTCACCTCCGCTCCTTCTTGAAAAGTGACTTGGTATTGGCCCTAAGGCCACCAATGATAGCTGGAAGGAAACCACCCAAGTTGGAACCCAAATGGAAAAGACCTTACATCATTCACAAGGTTTACTCCAATGGCGCATACTCGCTGGTTACAATAGATGGTGAGCGTATAACTCCTCCCATCAATGACAAGTTCCTTAAGAAATACTTTGCCTGAGTCCCCATGGTCCTTCATGACCTTAAACTATATGGTCCTGCATGACCCCAAACTACGTGATGGTCCCGCACGACCCTAAACTGCATTATGGTCCTGCATGTCCTTAAACTGTGAAATGTCCCGCATGACACTAAACTATGTTTCATCCTACAAGACGTTAAACTACATCTCAAGAACTACATATGGATTGATTCCCACCCTCATGGTATATGGAGGAACACTCAGACACCTTGTCTTGAGTCCAACCCCCAATTTCCTCTTTGACTATCCCCTCTTGGGTATAGTTATTTTGGAGGATCCCACATGGCATCGTATAGGCTTCTTTGGCCCCACCCATGTCAGGGTTACGATGATTTCACCATGTTCCCTCCTTCATTATTCTAATCCTCCCACATCCTTACCACATGACGTTAAAACTGTGTGGCCCTTCCAGAACGATGTCTAGCTTGATTCCCATCCTCATGGGATACGTAGGACCGCCCAAACATTTCATCCGTAGGCCCAGCCCCAAACTTCGGGACCTCCCATTGGGATGAAACACATGGTGTGGTGCAAGATTTTCCCTCATTCCCATCAAGGTCATCATGACTGTACCATGTATCCCTCTCCCCTGAAGATCTCTATCTATTCTATTGTCTAACTTTATTTGAAATTGCATGGGCACATTTATTCTCCACACACCCCATCACCCGGGTTCCCATTATCTTTCACATCTGAAGGGGCCCCCAAAAGATAAGGATACTTTTCCTAAGGGCTCTCATATCGTTTCGGTCCAACACTCTAAAGGGTTTTAGACAAAAAAACCGATATGAGTCTCACGTTACCAATATGGTCAGCAGTCAACGCTCATTTGTTGTTCTCATTTCAGGTCACACAATATAGATGTTGTGTTTCAAATCTGGTCTACAACTATCCTTTGTTGTTGTCACCACCCCCATATGTCCCAAACATGGATTGTACTGGTTCATTCTCCCCCACTGTCTCTCCAAATCTCGATCTGCCTTGAGTGGGAGTGTAATTCCATCTTTCAGACCCTTATGTGATGGGGAGATCCTAGTCCTACTCCTTGTTTCCCACACCGAGCATTTCTCATGAGGGATTAGGAGCTATGAAGGCAATGCCCACATGAGAGGTCATATGGCTACAATTGGCCGGGACACCCATCCTTTGACTCCGTCAACCCCTTTGGCCCCCTAGTCCAAGTTCTCATTTAGGATTTGTGGTGTGGTATGGACTCAGGTCCTCATTCACATCAGGCTATTTCTCCATGCCACACATATCCCCTTGAGACATCCCTTCCTTCATTTATTGTATTTACCATGATCACAGGACTCGTTATGCTTTGTGAGCCCCATCATTTGGGTTTTTATCACCTTCTATATCCAAAAGGGCCCCTGAATGGTATGGATGCTCGGCCCAAGGGCCCTCCTACCTTTATGGGCTAAAATCCTCGAGGATTGCGAGTAGTAAATTGATATAATTCCTGTGTTGCGAGTATGGCCAATGGTTGATGCTCAATTTTTTGCCCCAAATTCTGGTCACACAAGGGTGGATACTGTGTTGCGAATCTGTTCAAAAGTTTTCCTCTATCATCGTTGTCTGTTTTTGGTCTTCCATAGGCACAATGATTCGCATTCTCTATCCCACAAATATGACATTAAACAAGGAATATAAGGTCTGAGCTCTATGACCCTAAACTAAGATCACCTTTTTCCTCACTGAAAGACGTTAAACTACAAGCTGGCCATGACATTCTGTATGTGGCCCAGCCTCATGCCCCTTGGAATTTTCAGGCCCCTGTCCCAGGTTCTCACTTAGGGTTGTAAAATTTGGTGTGGGATTATGTCCTCATTCACGTCAAGTTACTCGTTTTTCCGTACACATCCCTGTATGAGATACCTTTCCCCTATATTCATCCTTACTGTCATGATGTTAAACTTCACGGAACCCACAGAACTAGGTATAGCTTGATTCTCGTCCTCATGGGATATGTAGGAACGTCCGAACATTTTGTCTTTGGGTCCAGCCCCATCTCTTAGAAACCTCCCTATAATTTTGGTCCCTTGGCTCACGTTCTTCTAGAAGAGGGGTACACGGTGTGGTATGGGCATATGTCCCCATTCACGTCAGTTTTATAAGAACCATGCTGCATACATCTCTCTCCTAAGTGGCATTCGCTCCCTTTCCCTTCTCTCATCTCTTTGATTCAGCTACCCTTAAGTCGGGTCCCTTGGCCCCCTTTGGTGATTCACCAATTGGACCATGAGTACTATGGTCTAGAACCTGGAGTGTTAGATTCTACCTCGACATGCTTTTACCCATTTTTTAGGCTTCGTGTTCCCCTTCATTTGGGCTTCCATTATCTTTCACATCTGAAGGGACCCCCAAATGGCACAGATGCTAGGCCTAAGAGCTCTCCTACCATTACAGGCCAACATCCTCGAGGGTTTCAGAAAAAAAATTGATACAAGTCCCACGTTGCGAATATGGTCAGTGGTCTACGCTCATTTGTTGTTCCCATTTTAGGCTACACGATATGGATGCTGTGTTTCGAATAAGGTCAACAGTTATCCTACATCGTCACGCCAACCCCTTAAAGCCTTGAATGTTGGTTGCATGATTCAAATTATTTTCAACCCCATCATGTCCAAATGGAATTTTGACACTCCTGACACTATCCCTCGGTGCGCATTTGCACATTAGGAGGACAAAGTCACGATAAGGAATCATTTGGGGCTCTGCACCGATTTCCCTTTTGTGTGTGTTCCAGGTATTGCAAAAACCTCTTCTACCCTTGTTTCCCACACTGAGTTTGACTCATGTGGGCTTAGGAATTGGATTGAGGTCAACGCCTACTTGGAAGGATTCCATCTCTCCATGGTCCGAGCTCTAAGACCTTAAAATAAGATCTCTTTTAAAACTACGTATGGCTTGATTCCCATTCACATGGGATACATCGGAATGCCTAGACATCTTGTCTTTGGTTCCATCTTGAGTTCCACTAATTTATCTCTTATGTTCTACCTTCTAGGACCCAACTCTTATAGGACCGCGCGATGTGGCGTGTGTGGGATTTTTCCTTCGTTCACATCAGGTTTACAATTTCTACATCACATACTGACCTTTAAAGGAGCTATTCCCTCCTATCACCACATTCTCTAACCTTTTCTGGCCCCCTCAGACTGAGGTTTCTTTCTTGGAATTGTGCACGACATGATGTGGGATTATGTCCTCATTCACGTCAGGTATGTTTTATCACTCCACGCACATTCCCTCTTAAACCTCACCTCTCTTGTATATGTCTAATCCATATGAATATAGACTATGCTGCCTGGTCCCACATGACTTTAAACTGTTATTTATATACTGCACAATGTTAAAGTGCATGGTTTGTCCTATCACATGACCCTAAAACTGTGACATTATCGTCATGGACGCACGACGAAAAAACAACACTGCATCATGGTGTTCTCATCGGAGAAGACATCATGTTTGGTATCATTCACACACCATACCATTTTTCAACGCCTTCATATGGATTTATTCCTATGGAGATGCCTGGACCTTCTATCCTATGTCCATTACTTCACAAAAAAACACACATTCATCCTAAAGGACAAACAAGATCTATCAAATACTGCTTCTTTTGGTAAGAGGGACAAACCCGCATGACCTTATTATCTCCGTCACTAGTACCTTACCATGCCACCTTCAGAACTATGTATGTCTTGATTACCATCCTCATGGGATACGTAGGAACACCTGTGCACTTTTCCTCAGGCCCATCCTAACTTTCGTTTTCAGTCCCTTGACCTAAAACCTCCCCAAGGAACACATAGTGATCTGGAATCCAAGTCCTCAATCATTCCATGTTTCATAATTACCTCACCATGGGTCTCCCGAATTCCCTACCATCTCTGGTCTGAGTTATATGACCATAAACTAAGATCAATTTGTGTCCTTCCTGCAAGATGTTAAACTGCATGACATCTCCCAGAACTATGTATGGCTTGATTTTCATCCTTATGGGATATGTAAGAACGCACAGATACATTGTCTCTAGGTCCAGCCCCAGGAATATAAAATCCCATCCTCTCTTTCGGCCCCTCGAATTGAACTCTCTTGGGAACATGCGGTGTAGCGAGTACCTCATGGGTCCTCATTCACGTCGGGTTTTTGTAAAAGCCACACCATGTGCCTCCCATGTCTCTTCCCAACCTGGTCCGAGTTCTATAACCTTAAACTAGGGGCTACAGTCCATGTACCATGACTTAAAACTGTTAACCTTGGTCCATGAAGTATGACCTTTAAACTATGTGCACCGTCCTCAATGTATGACGTAAAACTATATGTCATTTGAGGTCCTTACCAGGGAGGTCTTGTTTGGAAGTAGGTATGATCCCTGATCATATTGATGCGCCCACCTAATGTGCCTTCACCACGGTGGCATAATTTTAAGAGTGTTGGACTCTATTCGAACAACCCATCACGCCACACTCCATGATTTTCATGCCCTTTATTCAGACCCTCATCCTCTTTCACACCTAAAGGAACCCCCTAATAGTATGGATGCACAGCCTATGGCTCGCCTACTGTCATGGGCCAATGTTCTGGAAGGCTAATGGATGACATTTTGAGTCAATACCTGTGTTTAGAACATGGTTAGCGGTCGTCCCTCATTTGTTATCCCCATTTCAAGCTAACGCAATGAGGATACTGTGTTTTGAACATGGACAACTGTTATCCTTCATTATCACACCATCCCTATAGTGTTCCGAATTTTGGGTATTGTGATTCAAACTTTCCACTCCCATATGTTTGGATTAAGTTCAAACACCTCTAGTGTTATCCTTCTTGTGC
The DNA here is from genome assembly GCA_963277665.1 of Viscum album. Lineage (NCBI taxonomy): Eukaryota > Viridiplantae > Streptophyta > Magnoliopsida > Santalales > Viscaceae > Viscum > Viscum album. The sequence goes on from OY728129.1 coordinate 1,402,682,357, forward strand.
ACTAGAGCACATTGGGAAGATAGCACATCGATTGTTCTGAGGACCTCATCCTCCAATCGGGCCTCCCCCTTTTTTCTTCCTATAAATTTGGATTGGTTGTTAGAACCTTGGATTCTTGAAATTTGGTTGGCACTCCTACATTCACACGAAGTAATAGTGTGAGCATCCATTGTTTCTCACATCAGGCACAACCCATGTGAGTTTAGGAATGGGTTTCTATCTATTTCAGGAGTATGGTCGAAGTGAATTAAAATAAATAAGCAAATAGTCCATCCATACATAAAATTCAGAGCTAGAAGTAATAAAGAAGGATAAGTTTAGGGGGTTGGCCAAAACAGGGCCCTTAAGGATCGACATTTTGGATTGACTGTTCCAATGCTGCCACCTTCCTACTTGTGGCCTCCAATATCACTTCCTGTCCCCTCAGATCCTTATCTTCGATAGTAATGGCGGGGCGTAACTCATTAGCCATGGACTATGCCCATGATTGTTCAGTTTGGAGCTCAATCATTTGGCGATTCACCTGCACCATCTCTTCCTGAGCATCCACGAGCTGGGCCTTCAATCGCTCACTGAGCTCAGATTGGTTTGCAATGAGTGCCTCCCTTTCCTTCGCTTGTTCCTTAAGGTGTTGGACCTCCTGTTGCACCTCCAGGAAGTCCTGAGTATTCTATAAATCATCCTAGAACCGGGAAACATCCGAATATTGTCTATCCTCCCGTATCCTTTCGGCTATGTAATCAAGAATCATTACGTGAGAATGGCGAGCATCTACCCCTCCAGCATAGAGAAAGCATAGACAAGTGTAGAGTGACCCCATACGGCTTATCCATTCTGTTGGTGGCTGGATGAGAAAGTATCTAATGCACTTACACACCTTGTGTTGTGTCATATGTCTCTCCTCAACAGCATCTGAGTCGGAATTGTCAATTTCTTCGGGGTCTGCGGTCCTGTATTCGGGGAAATAAAGGATGAGTGCAGTGGTAGGTTCTTTTTCAGGAACTCCCTCCTCGTTAGCAACTTCACTCTTGTTGGGATGGAGCTCCACCCTGGCAGCATTTCCACCCATCATTTCAATCTATGGCTCATCAAGTATCGGGGTAGGGTCACCTAGAATGGTTGCTTCTGTAAATGTCGATGTAGCTGCTGGCAGGGCTCCAGCAGATATCCCAGACTCTATGGTTTGTCGTGCCTCCAACCTTGTGATCACTGCATTAGGAATCAGTATCTTGGTGAGCTGAATTCCCCCGGAAAAGAGGGGAACCAATGAAAAAGGACTTACGGAAGCCAAGTGTGGCAGTGTCCAATGCTTGTGTCATGGAGGGGGTCACCGCTACAGGGGAGCCTTCGGCGCTTGTCAACTCAATCACTGGCGTCAGCTCCTCTTGAACAATGGGGATGGTGGGGGACTCTACTTCTGGCTCATTATCGCCTACTCCATCCATAATCGGCACCCCACTATGATCATTCCTGAGGACAGGCTCCTGAGAATGCTCCCCGACCTCCATAGGTACATCGTCATCCCCTGTGGGGAAGGCTTCCGGGGGACCCTCACCCATGTGTTCCTAAATAGGATAGGGTTTGGTTGAAGGATTGAGATTATGAAAAGATAAAGGCTAGTGAAGATAAGGTTTAAACCATACCTCAAGCTGCTCTGCCAGTTCTGCATTGGAACAGACAATTTCACTGCTCTCCTGGGAGTTCTGCTGGTGAGCGGGAGCTTCTGAAGGCCCCTTTCCACCAATACCTTAAACTTGGTCCTCCTCCTACTCTTCATGTCCATATTCATCACCTCCTTCTTCTTCTTCTTCTTCTTATTCTTCTCCTTCCTCTACACTTTCATCCTCAGATGGAATCTTCTCTGGGTCATGCTCCTGGCCAAGCATTACTTTCACCATGAGATGTGGTTCTTCATACAGCCCCCGCTGGCATGCGTACATATCCATGGTTGTTAGGTATGCATGATGATGGTGAAATTTTACCCTATCTTTTATCTTGATGCGCCCAATGTCTGGTATATCGATCCCAATGTGTACCAACCTCTGCCACAACTCTTTGGCAAGCATGGACTATCGCAGCATTCTCCAAGAAGACCACAGAGAAGCGAAGATATCATTGGAAGATGGAATCAGGAGGTACCTAAGTTGATTTCCTAGGAGTTCCCTAGCTGGACCACAAGGACGTATACGAGACCACCCTTACCCGGAGGGTAGAGGCACGTTCTTAGCCTGCGCTTCCCCTACTAATGAAGTACTGACCTACGCCATGCTAGCTTCCCAGCCCATTATTTGCCTCACTTCTCCCACAGCACCTCTTCTACCTTCCTACTCTTCGGGCTATGCACTAGCCACCTTGATTGGTCGAATGCGTTTCCAAAGAATCACCTTGGGATATGTTCTCATCCAGTGTTTGGCATACTCTGTCGACAGTCCCACACTGACATCAGTGCGGGGAAGAGTGATGATTTCGCCAAAGACTGCCATCATGAACATAAGACACAGATGGCAGAGAATGCAGGGATACCGCTCTTCCCGAACCTCTATGTATACTTTCTTGGGCATCAGCTACATACACCCGAACTTCCTGGAGAACCTGGTCAGCACATATGGTTCGCAGAAGATTTTTCCATCAATCCAGGCCACTAGCACGCCGCCTCGGATGCTCTGCAGGTACTCCCTCTACTCCAGTGGACCCTGCCCATCATTTTCCATTTGGATGACTGGGGTTTGGAACGGGTGGAAGTTGAAGTGGGTGTGGATGATGATCTTGAGCTTGATTCCATCATCTTGAGAATTAATGGGAAGATTCCAATGATGTTCAAGAGGGATGGTCATATACCGTTACCAGGGGAGAATGGCATACGGGAAGTCATAACCACCACAATGGGTTGTGACCTAGCCGTGGAGAATCTGGAATGGCCCACATATCCTCCTAGGCATACTTCCCCTAGAGATGCACCCTATAATACTATACAGCCTAGCCAACACTAGAACCCCTAGGTCAACTTTGTTCTTTGCCTCCATAATCCCATCCATCACTAGTGTCCCTGGGTGGACTCCCATCCTCGTGTCCCTCATAGGCAAAAACCATACACTCAAGAATACAGAAAGAAACCCAAAAAATCACACATTCGGGTCTCGACCTTCATTAATGCCAAATCCCCACGATCGGTACTCTCCTGTCTCCAAAACCTTCTAGTATGATCCCACTTTTCCCCTCTGAGATGTGTTCAGTCATTGCTTCCCTCGACCTAGCATCTTCACGGCCGTGTCCTGGGTCAGGAAAAGACTAAACCACCCTGAATAGGATATTTCCTTCAGGATATATTTTATTTTGAGATCCTCTTTATCCAGCTCCAGCAGGTTCCATGATAGGATTGGGGTGTGTGTCTTATCCCCCCAGACATTCTCTGTCGGGAGGAACTTGTTGTACTGATACCCCTCCAAGGGGATTCCCCCGATATAGTGGACGTCCCATAGACTGATGCCCACCTGCCCATGGTGGAGGTGAAAAGTGTTGGTATCAGGCGACCAGCGACTGAATAGCTCTGCTACCAAGTCCTACTATTGGTAGAAGTTGAATTGGGACGTCCAAACAGCCTCAAAAAGCCCAATGGACCGCATCTCCAGCCCTAATTCCTTGCATGTCGGACGTACCCAGTACGCCCATGCCCATTCATTGGTAAAGTTACCCCCGGATCTGAAATCCCATTCCTGCCATCCCTTCATCTCGTCAGTAATGCTTCTTATGAAAGTACTTGTATAAATAGCGGGATATTCCTCGAGGACTAGATCACTTCCCACAACCGTCCTGATCTTTAGATTTAGGACATAGATGGCTATATTCTGTGTTTCCCTAGTAGGATGGTCGTTGTTTGTAATGTGGAATTGTGGAAGATTATCCTCGCACGCCACCCATGGACATGGTGTGTCCATCTCGAAACTGAGAATCATCACCTCTTCCAGAAGATCAAAGTTCCATAGTTGTAGGCTACAAACCAGGATGTAATCCTTTTGATCCTATGTAAGCATGCAGAAAAGAATTTGGTTATCAGACACAACCCTCCTGGCACAAAGAATCTGAGGGTTTGTGATCATTTGGGTTCTTCTTACAGTAGTGGTAGCCTCCCTCTCGGCATCGGTCTATTGAGAAGCCATTTTGGAAATCCAAAGGAATTGGCTTGAAAGAATGAAGTCTGGCATGCAAAAGCTATGACGGCGTGAAAGAATGTTGACGTGCATGAAAAAAAATTGGGATGGCGTGCAAAACCAGGAGTTGGTCGTGGAATCTTACGGGCATAACGGGACTGTTTTCATGCATGAGAGAAAAACACCTGTCATGTGGAAAAAGTCAAAGTAGGGCCTAGGGGGATCCACAACCTATTTATAAAGCGTTGATTCACCTTCTGAGCGCGCACAATAAAATTTTGCACGCAAAATGCGTTTTTGCGCTCCCCAAAGATGTTTCCCTATTTTTCGGCATACCCTCAGAATCCTACCTTTGGGGTCTCTTTCAACTCTGATTCTAAGGGGGGGAATTTTTTTACACTGAAATTCAGAGAAGTTCCGCATCGGGCAGATAAAAGAGCAACGAATTAATCCAGGATGGAAAAAGAAGATTTTGGGTTCTAGGAGGCAGACATGCGCAAGATTCGGGGGATGCACACAAGTGGCCTTCCGACGCACAAAATCTTGCGCGCCCAGCCCCCTTTCAACACCCAAGGTGATGTCAAATGGGCGTTTGTGCACCCTGCTCCCTTTCCATGCCGAATTCAACGTCAACCACAGCTTTGCGCGCCACGGACCTTTGCGCGCCACCCCCAAGGACATCGGCTATAAAACAAAACATATGCCCACCCTTTAGGTATGGTAATAGAAGACGAAGCAACGCTCTGCTGTGCAAAAGTCACGTCTTCTGTAACCACGTGAAAAACTCCATGGCCTTCAGGTATTGGATTTTGCGTGATAGATCCCCTAAGGGGGCTCCTTTGGGTGGGCCCTCTGGGGCCAAATCTTCGTGAATTTCTTTTCTTCCCAAATCATTGGTGCACAATGGATCCCCTTTTTCATGCAAGTTCCCTCGGTGTCAGGCCACTCTTGTGCAAAACCTGTCCATCTTGCACGCAAACTTTTCCTCTTACGTGCAACCCCTTCATCTTGCATGCAACCAGTCCATCTTGTGCAAAACCTTTCCCTCTTGCATGCAACCCCTTAATCTTGCGTACAACCCTTCCATCTTGCGCGCAGACCATCTATCTTACCCCCATCCCTTTCTCTTATGTGTGCTTCATGTGTTTCCCTCACCTTAAGGCACCCTGTTTGATCCCCTCTTATCTGCAACACACCTGCGTCACATGCTCTCTTCCCATGTGGCCCTTTAGGTTTTCACAGAGCAATTTCAAAGTCCCTTGGGCGTCACTTTCCGTTGTGTTGCTTTGCCTCATTTTTCTTCTCATAGGCATGCTAATGGCTATTTATTATTCGTATAGCCATGCTAACATGGACCCCTCAATAGATCGCTCCATAACACCCCCTCACCATGGAAATGCTTGTGCCTTCCCTTCCCCAAAGGGCGGGAGGTATCAGTTATGTAAGTCCTAGGGGTGTGGAGAAAACCCACCTCATACGAGCTGCAGGATGTTAAACTGTTAAGCACCATCGTCCTCAGCACATGACGTTAAACTGTGACCCTGCCCAGTGCATTATACGTGGGGTTCCCCACCTTGGATATTCTGCATGCCCACTAGTCTCTACGGCAGTGAAATCATTCCTCACATGGAATGAGATCCTCTTTATTGGAGTGGCACTTGTCTATGGGGATAGGGAATCCACCTTGGTGTAATCCCCTAGCTTTTATTACAGAAGGTAGAACCCCTAATCCTACTATCTTTTTCCTTGACAAATACTAGAGGAGATATGGTCATCGGGACCTTTTTATCTCGTCCCTCTTCCGTTGGGATTTTTCACCACCCGGGCCTCCATCCTGGAGTAATTACCAATCTCCGTCACCTTGGGTTGCTAAAAAAAATGTAAACCCCAGTTTTCTATTTGGGTTTTGAATGATGAATAATCCCCTGTTTCCTTTTTGGGCCACTAACCACGTGTAATCCCTCATTCCACTTCCCATGGACGCACCTTCCACGAAGTGATTGTTAGGTCTTTACTGCCTCTTGTTTCTAACACTGAGCATGAATCACGTGGGCTTAGAGTAAGAACCAACCATGACATACTCTCTAGGAATCTTAGAGTGTAATACCCACACCCATTATGAAATATGTGGACTTTGATCCTTTCCAAGGAAAGGTACGTAAGAAGTATCCTTGAGGTTCAATCCCAACACCTATCGGTCCCGACCATCTTCACATAGGTTCCCACTCCTTTCAAACTATGTGGACTTTGATCCTTATCAAGGCAAGGTACATAGGAAGTCTCCCTGAGGTCCAATCAAAACACCTATTGGTCTCAACCATCTTCACGTCAGTTCCCACTCCTTCTAAACTACGTGGACTTTGATCCTTGTTAAGGCAAGGTATGTAGGAAGTCTCTCTGAGGTTCAATCCCACCATCTATTGGTTCTGACCATCTTCATGTTGGTTAAACAAAGCACCATCCCGAACTATGTGGAATTTTATCCTTGTAAATGAAAGGTATGTAGGAAGCCTCTCTGAGGCTCAAGCCCACCATCTATTAGTCTCGACCATCTTCATGTTAGTTTACCAAATCACTCCTCCCAAACTACGTGGACTTTGATCCTTTCCAAGTCAAGGTACTGAGGAAGCCTCCCTTAGTTTCAAGTCCAACAACCATTGGTTCCGATCCACCTTCAAATCGTACCACCTTCGTCCCGCATGATGTTAAAATGCATGCCCCCTTTTCATCAAGAATGATGTTAAACTACATCAACCATCCCGCAGTAAGTCGTTGTGACCCCATCCAGTAGTAAGTCATTGTGACCCCATCCAGCAGTAAGCCATTATGACCCCATCTAGCGGTAAGCCATTGTGACCCCATTCAGTGGTAAGCCATTGTGACCCCATCCAGCGGTAAGCCGTTGTGAGTTCATGTCAATAGTATGTCGTTGTCAATTCGAGCCCAGCGGTAAGCCGCTGTTGTCCCTTCTGTTGGGACCCATATCGCTGGTCTGTCCCAGTGGCATCAGACCAACCCTCGGGCCTCTAATCATGCTTAAGCCCTAGCATGTCATCGGGTCACTGTCCTTCGCACACACCCAAATTTCATGCCCCAACCTAGAGGTTCCACTGCCTTCAGGTCCCATCTATACGGGTCACCTCCTTAGGTGCCCCATCACTTTACAAACTACGTGGACATTAATTCCCTGTCATGGGGATATGTAGGAGGTCTCTTTGAGGCTCAAGCCCAACATCATTGTCACCCTTAAGTCGACTCCATATCATTCTCCATACACATCATTTAACCATCCATCATCCATCCTGATTCTTACCAAGGCCACCAAATCCTAGTGAGATCATGCCAATTCACCTCTTAGAATCAGCGTTTCCTCCAGGGGTCATACCCATCTGGTCCACTCTAGTTAGTGTTCCAATCATTCTAATCCATCTCTAATAGACGTTAAACCTAAGACATACCCTGTGTTAAAAATATGAAGCTAAGGAAAACCTCAGATACATGCCTATGGAATATAATTCCCCATATTCGACGTAGGATTCCTTGGGCTTCCGTGCCCTCGAGAAGCCCTATAATAAGGGGAAGAAACCCAAATGTGCCAGGGTTCCAGCATCCAGACACGCCAGTGATGTCCAATGTGACTACTCCCCCAACTGAAGGTTACTTCCCTGACCGAACCCCTTGTAATTTCCCAATAGAATTGGTGTAATTAACTGGTGTCCATGAAGATGTGGCATAGGGAAGAGTTTCACGAACAACGTCTTAAGTCTATTAGGGGGACCCGAACTAGGTGACAAGTTCCGAGGAGGAATCCACGGAAGGAAGAACCGACATCCCATAATCCCATTTTGATCAAGGAGAAAACGTTCCTAAACAAGGAATGGATGCCGCCTACCTTTGGAAAGTGGGAATGCAGGGAAAAAAACAGCGTCATCATCCTTGAACAGACAGATATGTGTGCCCTGACGAAAAGTGTCGGAAACAATTAGTCTATTCCAAATTAATTCCAAAACACTATAGATTATCAACCCACCACTTCTACCAAAGGTTCAAGTCATGATATGAGAAAATATACTTCAGGAACATATAGTTAGTATATACCAAAAACCGCTCACCCAGATCATCGTGATTCCAACTCCTCAAAGAATGGAGCATCTCCAAAAAAATAAAATCCTAAGTTAGATAGTTCCTCTCATGTGGCCTAAACTACCTAGATACATAGGCAAACACATGTACATAATATATTATAACTACTCCATACTCAACTCTTGATTTGTCATGATACAGTCTATACTCTTTAACTAGGTTAGGTAAGGTCAGGATCAGCAAGGTCACCAACCACCCTTTCAACTCTTAAAAGGCTATCTTATAATAATATGACCAAACAAACTTACCCCCCATTTTATTCATGCCTATAATTAGTTTTTCCAAGTGGAAAAGGTCCTATATAAACCCATGGTAGTAACCTGTAAATACTAGGAGACTACATATCACAAAAATATTCTTGGTTTACTCCTAATAAACTACAACCTCAACCTTATCAGGTTTTATAGATACACCATCCTCTGACAACATTTGTTCTAAGAAGTGTACCTAATCGATCCAAAATCAGTACTTTGAGAGCCTAAAATACAAAAAAATTATCTCTAAGTATAATTAGAACAACCTTTAGATATTGATAGAGATAATCTCTTTACCAAGATTACACTAAAATTTCATCTAAAAACACCACCAAAAAAGAGTCAAAGTATGGAATGTAACACCCTAAGACTTTAAAGGAGAAACATCATGTTTAGTAGTATATATGACACGCAACACCAATTTTAGAATATAAATTAACACCCTAAGACTTTATGATATATTTATTTTTAAATAAATTCAATCTCTTTAATAGTTTTCAATGCCCGTAACACCATGTTTGAATGAAAAATGATGCTTTATTAAAATAATATTATTTAAAAATTAAGATTACAACCTAGCCATTAAATTAGAGGGTATGAATAATAATACATAAATTAAAAAAATTATATAGTTTATAAATTTATAAAATAAATAAAATTTATATCTATTTATTAGATATAAAATAATAACCATTTGAAAGAAAGAGTAATGTATTCTGAGAAACTGTATTTTTCTAAAAGGCGGTTTAGTCTCACTTTGCGCACATAATTTATAATTAATTTTTTGTACTTTTAGAAAATTTACTTGAAAAAATTGAATTCATTTTTAAAATCAATATATCAAAATTATATTAGGGTTATTTTTTGGATTTTTTTGAAAAGTTTCCTTTTTTGATGAATAGTGAAAATTCTGAATTTTAATTTAAAATGATTCTTTGTTTAAATTATTTATAAAGTTAAATTATATTTTAAATTTATTTCAAAGTATCATTAGTTAAAATATTTATCTATTAATCCAATTTATTCCACTTAAATCATTTTCATATTGAATTTTGATATAAAAACTTTGTAAACTTTTGAAAATTTTCTCTATGAAAACCAGATTTCTCATTGTGTTTGTGGGATTAATTTTAAATTAATTTTTTATAATTTTGGGAATTTAATTTTAAAAAACGGATTATATATTTAGAATAATCATAATTTATATTATCTATTAAGGTCAAATTAAAATTTCAACATAAATAATATTGAAAACGGTAAAAATTAATTATCGTGGTTAAGGTAAAAATGGGTTTACTATGGGTTAAACTAAAAAGATAAGGGTTAAAATGACCTAAAAACTCATATAAAATCTATTGTGTGGACATATTTAGTACTTATAATGTCTAATTCTCTATAATAACCCATTTTTAATCCTTTTGGTGTAACATATTGTTTCCCTCTTTCAAGTAATTCCCTTCTCTTTGCTTGTTTTCCTCTTTAATTGGGTGTGTCTTAAGACTCATGAGGATAAAGGACATTTTCTGAGAAAAATGACCTAAAATTTATGGATGTATGTTTTTTTGAATTAATGGAGTCTGGGTATAAACTTGTAATGTATTAGTGGGGTTCCTCTTTTGTTTGGAGAATGCCCTAGGTGGTTTGGGTTTTCATGTAAAAATCTGCAGTTTTTTATGTCTATAGGAAATTTACACACCGTGTAAGGAGTACACAATGTGTACTGCTCTCTAGAATCAAGTTGTTAGGTGAGTTCATAGTATGAAAGATTAAACACCAAGTAATGTTAAAAATAAGGTTTTTAATGAAAATTCTATCGGTTTTCATCGTAAAAGGACCATGTGGATTACACAACACATAAAGGGATTACACGTTGTGTAAATGCGTAACTATTGGTTGGACGGCGCTCCCGGCTCCCCTCTCGATGTCAATGCCCTAGGCACCGATGACGGCACTACCGACTCCCCTCTCCTCTTTGGAGGGGGGAGGTCCTCCATTCTCATCCTCCCCTTATCTTCGTTACCCATTCATTCCTTTCTCTGACCCCAAATCTCTCCTGAAGATTCCAGATATCTTGCTCGGCCCAAAGGCCCCTGATCTATTTGAAGGTTCTCTTCAGCTTCCAATCTCGCTTTTGGAGTTCTATGATGCCTCAATCTTCTTCAACCTAACACTGGTTGTTAGATTCCGGCAGCATCGGCCCTCAATCGATGAGTTCGATCGATTTATTTTCGAATACTGGGGTTTAAAAAATCACACAGTTGTAGTGATTCTCGACCGCAAACACGTCATGGTGAGGTTCGCGACTGCGGAGTATCTCTCTCTTGCATGGTCCAGTGCCCCCCGTAGATGCAACGGCTTCTCCTTCCACGTCTTCCATTGGTCCTTTGATTCCCACTTGAAGAGGGATTCTCCAACGACAGCAATATGGGTAAGTCTTCCGGGACTTACTCTCCCCTTTCAAAACCCTACTATATTGAATGTAATTGGAAACCTCGTCGGGAGATTCTTGTGCTCCGATAGTCGAACTAAAGTTGTCTGCCACCCCTTTTTCCCCCGTATATGCGTCGAGGTTGACGTTTCTAAGGCACCGATGGACTGGGTCTGGATTACAGTAGGTGAGGAGCTTCGGTGGAAGCAGGTTGTTGTTTATGAATCATGGAATGATTACTGTGAAACCTGTGGCCGGATCAGGCATCTGGATTCTGTATGCCGTAGCGGGTATCGGAAAGGCGGTAAGGGTCCCCGTGAGAAGATTATTAGGGGTGATGGTGTCTCCCTCAACCTGGTGTCTATTGGTCCCCCCCTGATCATGGAGGCTTGGTGAATGAGGACTGTTTTGATACTATTGAAAGCTGAAGGGTGTATGGTCATGTACTCCTTGGTGTGGGTGCACAGGCTGTTCAGAAACCTCCAATGTCCAGGCGGCTGGAACCAAAAGTCTCAAACATCTTTAGAAGACTGAAATGTGATCTGGGAGTGGATGGTCTGTCTCAGGAAGTGGAGGCAGTGGATGTTGTGCCTTTTTGTAGCAGTGTGGACCACTTAAATTCTACAATGCCAATTTGTGGAAAACTAACAGGAAGTGCAGGTGCTGGAACGGTTATGCATCTGGTTCCATCAACTCAAATCATTAGATATGTGGTGCTTGGAGAATCCTACGTTGATCTGCCCACTTGTAAGGATCCTCAACGGTTGGTCCTGGAGAATTCAAATACTCAAGTCCAATTTATGGGTCGCGGATATGAGCAGCCAAGTGGCCCAGAGATGCCAATGCTGGTCCCACATGTAGGGCAGTCCTATGCTGAGAAGGTCAAGTCTGGGGGTGTCTTGGGACCCTCAGACCGAAACACCCTTGGTGATAAATCTGAAATTTACCATAAGGCTGGGAATGGGGGTAATAAAAATGGTTTGGAGAATAAAGCAGGAGAAGGCTTGACACTCAAGTTAGGGAACCAATTTAAAAGTTTGGATGTTCACGAGCCACCATTAACTCAAGAGGCGGATACTTCAAGTGATGAAAATTATATTTAATTTTCAGTGGATAGCATGGACCTACTTCAAGGGGAATCTCATAGCCCTAGAAGGAAGAAGGGGAAAAGGAACTTGAGACTTGGGGAAGTGCATAGTGGTCCAAGGGAAAAAACTGAAGGGACGTAAGGATTACTCCCACTTTCCGAAACCGATGGAGATGAGGTCGGCCAATAAGGAAAGAAACAAGGAAAGAAAAGGCCTTTAGAATGGGGAAAGTGAAGAATCAAGCCAGAAAACAACAGACATGGAGGAAGATCATGGCGAGTGCTTGAAACTTATCTTTCACTCCATGGAAGAAATGATAGACAAAGCTGTCCAGCCCAATGTATCAGAAGAGGATATTAAAATAATTTATGCAAGAAGGTTTCAAGTAGATTACAATGAGGATAAAGAATCATGGATAGATAAACAAGATTGAATTTTTCCCGGGGCTTCAACCAGAGAAAAATCAACTCTGAGGAATTCATTCAGACAATGGAAAGGATGATCACTCACCTTGAAGAGCTTATCAGAGAGGATCCAGATATGCAGGTTAGTATGCTGCAATGGGAACTTTATAGAGTAGCTGATTCAAGTAACCTTAGTCTAGTGTTTAATCATTTTTTGAGTTATTTCAGCATGTAGTGGTCTCTTGTGTGCGAACTTTAGTTTTCCATTTTTTCTTAAAATGGTATAATAAAAATTTAAATTTGGATGGATGGTTGTGTAAATGATGTGGACATGGATTTCAGGGTTCCATATGAGTGATATTTTTTCTCATTAATCTATAGGAATCCTTCCTCTTGACCTAGATCTCTTATCTAGTGATTTTAGAGACCTCCAATCCTTACAGATCATTTCTTTCAATGATTTATTGTTGTTGTGGTCATGGTTCAGTTCTCCAGGTGAGTAATCATTTTTTCTTCTTCATTTACTTTCATCGTGGTAGCACCATTGCATTAAATTATCAAATGTTTTTACCATTGGAGATTTTTCTTCCTATTTAATTCTATATATTTTGTGTGATCTTGTTCCAGGGGACGATTCTTTGTTTCTTATGGTGTGTCATGTGTGAATTATTATGGTATGTGTTGTTTCCTCTTCTCCATCGACCATTTTGTTAAATTAAATCAATTTTGAGATGTGTAGATTCAGTATAGGTCCTCTGTTTTCATTGTCGTGTTCTTCCTATTGGTGAATCCTATTGTATGCATGTATTACCTGAGTTTTGAAGTGGGTGGTTTCATCTCTAGCCTGTGTTGATGAACTTCATTGTTCTAATTTTGATAAGTTGTTTTATTAAATTAAATGGCATGATTGACTTTTTTTTAACTGGGTTTTTTATAAAATATCATTTTCCTCTATTTTTGGTAAATGTAAATGGTTTTAAAATAATTATGAAATGGTTTTATGAACTGGTTTTCAAAGAATTATATGATGAAATGGTTTGGAAAATAAATCACATGGGAAGCTTTCGATACTTAGGTGAAATCTATATTAATATCTCTTGTCCACTTCCAAAGGGTTTTCTCATGGGGATTTCCTCTTCTCCCTAGGCATATTGTTCTAGGGACTTGCTATACCTATTAGGGGTTAACTTTCTAGGGTGTTCTTATTCTCTCTATACTTGATGCATATGTCTAGAATCTTGATGTGTGCGATTATCTATGATTAGGTGTGAGTGTCTTAGCTATACTGACCTAGTGTGATCCTCAGTGTGATATCACCAATGCTTTTCTTTAGCTGATTTGGGCTATTTTGGCTTGTAGTGTTTTGGTTGTACTTCCATGGATTTGATATGAGATGTGGTTCATTCTTTGTTTTACTTTAATTTGATATATCTATTTTGAGATATGTATATGAAATGCTTTGAGACTAATTTACCTAATTTATTAAGAAATGTGTAAAAAGAATAAATTAAATGTTTTTCCTTTCTTTTGATATAAAAACTATTAAACTATTATCATGCATTATTTTATTTAAAGTTTTTTGTGCTTGGGTTATTTTTTAGAGACTTAATATAGAACACCTAGGTGGGACCTTCCAGATCCTATTATCTCACACCCTATGTACCCCTTTAATGGTTCATAGACCTGGTTATGTCTTTCGATGCATGGAATAGAAAGGCGTCGTAGTGAGGCAGTGAGGTTTTCTATTAGCTGGGTTTGGGTAGTTAGATTGGGATATGGTATGGGTTTTACCATAATATCATATGGATAATGTTGAAGCAGTTTAGATTTTTCATCCTTAGTAGATGGACTTGTCTCTTGGAGATTTTTTTTCTACATTTTTAGTTGTATCACTTTCATTGTTCTCTTTCTATTATGAAATATATATATTCATGTTTTCTTCCACTTTTGCTTTCTATACATGTGTATATATGTCATTTTTTATACATCAGGTTGGAAAAAATCATTCCCTCTATTTTTTGTTGTTTACACGGGTGCAAGATGACATCCCGTAGGGATCGGGAACGCCCTTTATACATGTGAAAATTCGGGTTGGGTGCCAGTTTGAGAGGGTATATGGGTTGATTTCGTCACGATTTTATATCAAAGGTGGTATGTTCTTAAGAGTCCTTACCTTGGGATGTTTGGTAGACTATAGATAGGATTTTTGGGACTTATGTAGGTTACAGTGAGTTCATGACCAACTCTTTCCATGAAGAGACTCAAGTTTCCATGGGATGTTTGGATGTGTGTATCTTTTTTTGATTTATTGATGTTAATATAAGTTTTTTGTGACATGTTTTCTATTTTGAACTAAGATTATTATGTTGTCTAATCATTTATTCTATTTTGGTTTGCAGCAATATGCTTCCGAGACATGTTCCAAAAGTTCCTCAGGAGGATTCTGGTGATTCACCTCAAGGGAAACCACCAATTCATCAGAATTTTATTGAGGCCATTGTGCTGGAATTTTTTTTTGTTTGATAGAATGTACCACAAACTTAGAACACATTCATTGAGGTATAGATTAGGGCTATAGGAGAGAGAGATCGATCACGTGATTTCTTTCTTGAGAATCCATCATCCTTTAAAGGTACAAATGAACCTCAATATATGGAGGATTGGTTTGAAAATATTGATCAGATATTCAAATTCCTATATACACCTAAGAGTATCAAGGTGAAGTACGTGGTGTTTATACTTGAGGGTCCCAGTAAGTGATGGTGGGATTCCATGGGATTGTACTGTAAGGGTTTCAAGACTCTATTCTTCTAGAAATTGTTTCTAGAGTTGCTGATGGTGGAGAAGTATCTGGAGTTCATCTCTTTATAGTAGGGAGAGTGTTCGATGTCATTGTCCACCAATCAGTTTTCATATTTTGTTTTTTTCACAAATGGTTTTAAAATATTGACCTACTAAAATCTCATAAGTACCTACAAGGTTTGTGACGAGATATCAAATTTCATGTATTTATACTGAATATTTTGACCTATGCAAAGATATTGGATGGGGATATGATGGAAGAAATGAATATGGAATGAAAGGTTGGATATTTTTTCCCTTATCTTCTACCTAATGGAAGAATCATTGGTATAACAAGGAAAAATAGGAAGTATTAGGATCGTCGTAGGGTTGGTGGAGGTGGTTCTCGACAATAGGTCTCTTTGACACCTTCAATTGCAGCTAGTGGTATAGAGACCCTTCTTTTTCTTACATTACTATTACATAATTTTAAAGACAAACAACATAAAATAATTACACAATGAGGATCCAAAGGTTTACTGTATTGGGGAAATTTGTACCATACATAATATTTACAAAATAAAACATGAACATTTATTTAATTCCTTCTTCTCTATCTTTTTAGACGTCTTCTCAATATCCTTAGTACAAATAATCACCTGAGGATATACATAAAAAAGGGTGTGATAAAATCTCAGTAAGAGGATATATAATAACATAAAATAATATAACATGGGTGAGAATAATAATTATCATCATAACATAGTAATATGATCATAATCATGAGAGGAATAATTAAGAAAAGGCTTGGAATTTGGCAATGCATAAAAATGAATCATCATGTCTTAGTGGCCAACTACCAAACATAGTTGCGAACAAAGCTAGAATCATGTTCGTGAATATTTAACTTTGTCTCATGAGATGAATTACATTACCAAATGAATTTAACCGCTATATAATTCCAAGCACACCCATCACATCATAATATTCTCATTGTGCTATAAAATTTCAGGCTCACATGTCACATCATAACATTTACATTATCATGATACCACATAGAAAGTATATCAATATTGGACATAAAATAACCATGGAAAGGAATGGGTTTCATTTTATAAAGCATAAATTCATAAACTTTGGGTTCCCAAAATGAAAGATGGAATAACATACTTGATATAAGAATCATCAACCTTGAGTAAGAAGTAAAAGGTGTGTCTTTTTAAGAATATTTCTTCTGGAAAACATTATGTTTATCATAAATTCAATTAAAAAACATTTATATCCTATAAAAGGTAAGATAATTATGAAGAAATGATATTTAAGGAATATCCCTGCTAAAAATGGGGTGAGAGAGGGAAATCCCCAAAGAAAGAGAGTTGGGTTCGAGAATTCTCATTACCATGTGTACGAAAGGTTCCTTCACATTAATATCCTATATAATAACATTATATTAATTAATTACAAATAAATAACCTTTAATACATGTATATGATTAATTATAGTTTTATTAAATTCGTTTATGGGCCTTTCTATGAGTTAGAGATTTTGATTTCATCATTTAGAAGAATTTGTTTTCTTAGTTTTCACGATTGGTTCACTTGTATTCGTGAATGGAAGTTCATGTGAAAAGAGGATAAATATCCAGAGTTATTATTATATGTTATTAATGATCTCAAAGAAGATTAAATTTTCTTATAATTAATTTATTTATATGGTATAAGGATTAATCATTAGATAAAATATAATGATGATCATTTTAAGTTATTTTTGGCGGTTTTTCGATCACAACGAACTCATTTTATTTAATCATTCATTATTATGTGAATAAAATATTTACAAAAAAAAAATGTTATAAAATAAAATTTAAAATATGTTTAAACTGCTATAATGGTTTTATTAACATCCTTTAAGGTTTTAAAGGGAAATGAAAGTGCATCACCCATGATGTTGGAAAATTGACACATCAAGGGCGAAGATTTCATTTTTAGAATAAAAGAGGGGGGGAGTTTAATGATGGATATTCCATTAACATGATATAATTATATTATATCAGACATACTACAGTTATCATGATATTTGGATAAGATAATTTGGGTATAATAGAAGAAAATAAATGAAATTGAAATGAAATTAAAAGAAAAAAGAAGAGGATTTTACCTCTTGGGTTTATCCTCCTTGAGAACCTTCTTAGGGAAAAGGTTTAAGTCTTTTGGCGATATCAATAGCTCATAGAAGTGTGGAATGGTCTAGGGGAGAGTATTTGGCTAAATTTTTGCAGGTCTCAAAGCTTGAGAGGTATGAGGAGAAGAGGGGTGAGGGTGGTATTTATAGTGGAGGAGAGGGGTGTTTTCTCAATATTTTAATCATTAGTTTATTATTTTGTCTCAGGACTATGAATAGTTTGAGAATTATCCCTAAATATATTAAAATAATGAAGGGAAGTTTGATATTATGTTTCTTACATCATCGATTACTCAATGAATAGTGTATTTAGCTTATAATGTATATATACCATAAATTACCATATTTTACTATTCACCAAAACTTCAAGTATTTCAGAAAATTCACCCTAAGAATTTTTAAATGTTTAGAATTAAAAAATTAAATCAATTTTATGAAAATAATTTTCTAAATTTGATTAATTAAATTTTTTAATTAAAAATATCATTTATTCGGAAAATATATATTTTAAAATTATAACTGATTTTATAACACTTTTAAAAATTACTTAAGGTCTCATAAAACTATCTTAAAATCATAAGACATAAAAATATTAATTTATGAATAGAATTTATGAAAATAAATTTTATTTTAAATTATTAAATTAATCATAAAATTATAATTAAATATTTATAACTTATAAAAATACCAACACTTAATTTTTAAAATATTTACTTACTTATACTGTGATATAATTATATCAAATTTTCATTTATAATATGCCTAAATTTTATTTATAATTTCATGGTTGGGGATACTATTTTTTTGGCCTGTTTACTATTCATAAGGGTTATATTACTATTCCTAAGGATAAGTTACTATTTCATTAGTATTAGTTCCTTAACTTCTAGAAATACTTCTTATTTCATTAATTATTTATTTATAAAGTTTTTATTATGGTCCATAAGTGATTATATGTGATTTATACTATATAAAATTACTATAAGAAGGGATAAATTCCTTTGATAAAAGTTTGGGTCGTTACATTCTTCCCTCGTTTTGAAATTTCACCCTCGAAATTTTTTTTTACATAAAAAGGTGAGGGTATTTCTCCTTCATTGCCTCCTTTGGTTCCCAAGTTTCTTCTTTATACTTATGGTTCCTCCAAAACACTTTGAAAAGGTGGATTGTCTTGTTTCGTAGAACCTTATCTCTCTAGTCTAGAATATTTACTGGCTGATCCTCATAAGAGAGATTATCTTCCATCTATACCACCTTTGAGTTCAGTACATGTGAGGGATTTGGTATGTACTTCCTCCGTAGTGATATATATAACACATCATAAACTTGATCTATATTTGGTGTAATTTTAATCCAATAGGCCATGGATCATATGTGATCAAGGATCTCAAATAGGCCAATGTACCTTGGGCTTAGCTTCTCTTTCTTTTCAATCCATGTGACTCTCTTCCATGGTGATATTCGAAGGAAGAATTTATCTCCAATGTCAAACTCAAATTCTCTTCGACAGTTGTCAACATAGCTCTTTTGTTAAGTATGAGAAGCTTTGATATGTTTCTGGATGGATTGAACCCTCTCTATCATCTCTTGCACAAGATCAGGTCTAGTTATCTTTCTTTCACCAACTTCATCCCAACAAGTTGGAGTTCTACATCTCTTTATATACAGAGCTTCATATGGATCCATATGAATACTTGAGTGTAATTTATTGTTGTATAATAACTAAACCAATGGGATATACTGATCCCATCTACCTTATAATTCAAATTAGTAGGATCTTATCATATCTTTGAGAATCTAAATAGTACTTTTAGATTGGCCATCAGTTTGGGGGTGATAGGTCATGCTGAAATTTAATTCAGTACTCAAATAATATTGAAGACACTTTCAGAATTTAGATGTTAACCTAGGATCATGATCAGAGACAATCGAGAGTGGAACCCCATGCAGTCTCATCACTTCCTTCACATATATCTTTTCAAGTTGTTCAAGCGAAAGATCTTCCCGAATAGTGATAAAGTGGGCATTCTTGGTGAGTCGGTCCACCACAAACCATAATGCATTATTTCCTTTGGATGTATTCAATAGACCTATGACAAAGTCCATAATGACATTCTCCCATTTCCACATGGGTATATTCAATGGTTGCATCATCCCTTTGGACTTCTATCACTCGGCTTTAACTTGCTCACATATCAAGAACCTTTAGACATACTCCACAATATCATTCTTCAAATTTTCCCACCATAAGTGTTCTCGGAGATCATGGTACATCTTGGTACTCCTTGGATGGATAGATAATGTTCAGCCACGTGCATTTTTCAAAAGCTCATTTTTTATCCTAGGTGATAAAGGCACACAAAGACTCATTCCAAACCAAATCACAACATCATAATAGATATGGAACTCTTGCAACTTCCCTTCCTTTACTACATTCACCTTCTTTTGTAACTCTGGATCATCCCTTTGTGCCTTCTTAATCTTCTTTTAAAAATATGGTTGGGAAGTCATTTGGGAAAGGTAGGATGTATTCTCCACCATTGTGATTTCCAAATCCATTCTTTGCATATCCATGAAGATAGGGTCTTTCTCAATCTGTAACATAGATAGAGTAGCAGGTTCTTTTATACTTAGAGAATCAGATACCTTGTTCGCCTTACTGGGATGATAGTGAATAGGGCAATCGTAGTCTTTAATTAGATATAACTATATCCTTTGATACATTTTGAGATCCTTTTTTGAATATATACTTTAGGCTCTTTTGATCAGTATATATGTCACACTTCTCGCCATAGAGGTAGTGTTGTTAGATTTTCAAGGAAAAAATCATAGCTACTAGCTTCATATCAAGCATTGGGTAGTTCTACTCATGGATCTTCAACTGCCATGAGGCATAGGCTATCACATTATCATTTTGCATGAGTACACAACCCAAGACTATCTTTAAAGAATTCGTGTATATCACAAAACTTTCTCCACTTTTTGGTAATGTGAGTACAAGTGCAGTGATAAGCCTTCTCTTTAGCTCCTTGAAGGTTTCCTCACATTATTCTGTCTAAACATACTTTACCCCTTTCCTTGTTAAGTTATTTAGTAGGCTGGACAATCATGATAAAATTATCACAAAACATCAGTAGTACCCAGATAATCCAATAAAACTATAGATTTCTATGACACTAGAGGTTCTAGTCCATTCTTCAATTTCATTTTTAAGGGTCCATAGAAATTCCCTCACTTGTGATCACATGTCCCAAGAATGTGACTTGCTACATCCAAAAGTCACACTTGCTGAACTTGGAATAAAAATTCTCCTTCCTTAATGTCACTAATACAAACCTTAGATGTTCTTCATGTTCCTTATTACTCATGGAGTAGATGAGAATATCATCGATAAACACTACCAAAAAAATTCAAGGCAATTTATAAAGACTTTATTCATCAAATCCATAAATATTTCAGGGGTATTAGTAAGTCCTAAGGGCATAACTAGAAACTTGTAGTGCCCATACCTTGTATGGAAGGTGGTATTCTGAATATATTCATTATTAACCTTTAGCTAATGATATCCAGAATAGATATCCACCTTTGAGAAGTATTAAGCTCCTTGTAACTGATCGAAGAAGTCATAAATCCTTGGAATAGGATATTTGTTCTTTATGGTGATATTTTTGAGTTCCTGATAATCGATACACATCCTAATTGATCAATCCTTATTCTTGAAAAAGATTACTGGTGCACCCCAGGGTGATGCACTAGGGTATATGAACCCTTTTTTCAAATGCTCTTGCAGTTGGTTCTTTAACTCCTTCAGTTCGATAGGGGCCATCCTATAGGGACATTTTGAGATAGAATTATCTCTGGGTATGAGTTATATTGAGAACTCTACCTCATGATCTGGAGGAAGTCCGGGTAACTCTTAAATAAATACATAACTATATTCTATCACAATGGTAATTTCCCCTAGGTTGATACCTTCCTTTAACTCAACCTTTTAAGCAAGGTATTCTTCTTCATAGGGAATCAATACCCACACCGTTGAAGGATTTTCCAAAGATGATTCATGATATTCCTTGCATTTTTAGAGGAAAATGGGATGGTTTGGAATATAAAAATACATTTCCTTTTCCTGATAGTTTATGTGTTCTCTATATAATGAGATTCAATCTATTCCCATTATAGTGTCAAATTCCACCAAGGGAGGTATCACAATATTTGTTGTAAGAATCTTCCCACATACACCAATAGGATAAGATTCCAACACTTGGGTTGAAAATATTTCACAACTTAGTGTTTTTACAAATATCTCTATTTCAAGGTTTCAGGGCATTGATTCAATAGTTCTAGAAAACTTTCATGATATTAAGGAATGCGTAGAACCATAATCAAATAAGAATTTTTCCATTATAGAGTGAATATGAAGTATAACTTGTATGAATTCATTTTATTTCTCCACTTCTATAGTAGTTATGGCATAATCCTTCCCTTTATCTTATGGATTTGGTGGCTAATGATGTTTCTTACCATCGAGAACTCGATGTTTAGTGCATTGGATTTCATAGTGCCCTTTCTCCCTATAGTTGTAGCATTGGACCATGGGTGGTGATCTCCTTTCCTCCACCACATTATCCTTATTCCTTATATCTTCTAGACATTCATGAGCTTCTTAGACTTCTCTCCCACACTTTAATCATTTACTTATCCCTTTTAGGAAACTCCCATGATGCCTCTTCCCACATTTTTGACATGTGGGTGGTGGAGTTTTCTTTCCACCTTTCTCATTATATCCTATGATTTGAAACTCCATTTTTAGTTTTTTATCACCATAGCCATGGGACCATTCTCCAAACTCCATATCCACTTTGAAATCACATCTAAAAACTTATTCATAACTCCCAAAGTCTTGAATTGATAAATCCTTTTGAAGGTTTTGTTTTAATCCACTAATGAATCTATCAATTTTGATATCATTATTAATAACAAAACCCAAAGCATACCTTGTAATCCTTGTAAAATTTTCTTCATAGGCCATGATAGATTCTCCTTATTTTTACATCATCTCTATAAATTATATCTCCATATTTTTATGAAGAGTTCAATAGAAATACTTATTAAGAAACATTGTCTTAAATTCTTTCCACTCCATCTCTTCAATTTCATCCCTCGGCTTGGTGTTCTTAATCAACTCCCACCATTGGTCGACCTTTCCATCTAAATGGTAAATGGCCAGAGTCACCTTCTATGTCTTAAAATAGTGAATCACAGAAAATATATTTTCCATTGAGTTGACCCATTGTTCTGCAACTAGTGGATCAGAAGCTCCACTAAATGTCGGTGGTTGTTTCCACATAAAACACTCAATATCCAGTTGCTCCCTCTTAGGTGAAGGTGGATGTTCCATATTATTTAGTTTATTTTTCATAACCTTAGATAGCTAGGTAATAATACCCATTAAATTTTGAACTCCATCCCCAAGGGAATGGGGACATCGTTCAAGCAATTGTTTCACTATACCTTGCATAGGTTTCTGGCCTGGTTTATCCTGGTTCCCACAATTTCTAAAATAGAAAATGTTAGAAAAAAATATAATTTAATAATTAGTGGATAAATAATTTATTACTTTGTGAAATTAAGTCTAAGGGAATATATTATGGGGTCCCTATGTTTAGAATTTTCTAAAACAAATATTATTAGCTTCTTACGTATACTTAGTCTCCAACTAATGGTTTTTACTCAGGTTTTATAATCCAAATTCCCAAATTAACTAAACCATACTCTGATACCAACTATAGCGACCCTGTTTTTTATTACATTACTATTACATCATTTTAAAGACAAACAACATAAAATAATTACACAAGGAGTATCAAAAGGTTTAGTGTCTTGGGAAAATTAGGACCATACATAACATTTACAAAATAAAACATAAACATTTATTTAATTCCTTCTTCCCTAGCTTCTTAGTGGTCTTCGCATTCTCCTTAGTACAAGTAATAACTTGAGGATATACATCAAAAAGGGGTGAGATAAAAGCCCAGTAAGAGTATAGATAAGAACATGAAACAATATAACATGTAGTGAGAATAATCATTATCATCATAACATAGTCTTATCATCATAATCATGATAGGAAGCATTAAGAAAAGGCTTAGAATGTGGAAATTCATAAAAATGAAACATCATATCTTAGTGGTCAACTACCACACATAGTTGTGAACAAATATAGCATCATGTTCACACATATATCACTTTGTCTCATGAGATTAATTACATTACCCAATTCATTGGAGCGCTATATAATTCCAAGTACGCATGTCGCTTCATAACATTCTCATTGTACTATATAATTCTGGGTGCACCCATCACATCATAACATTTACATTATCATGCATGCCACATAGAATGTATATCAATATTGGATATAAAATAACCCATGGAAAGGAATGTGTTTATTTTCATAAATCATAAATTCATAAACTTTGGGTTCCTAAAATGAAATAGGGGATAACTTACTTGATATAATAATCATCAACCTTGAGTGAGAAGTAAAAGGTCTATTTTTTTAAAGAATATTTCTTTTGGAAAACATTGTGTTTGTCATAAATTCAAGTAGAAAATATGTATATCCAAAAAAAGGTAATATAATGATGAAGAAATTATATTTTAAGTAAAATCCATACTGAAAATGGGGTGAAATATGGGAAACCCTAAATAAATATAGTTGGTTTAGAGAATTCCCCTTACCTTGTGTCTAAAAGATTCCTTCAAATTAATATATTGTATAATCACATTAGATTAATTAATTACAAATAAACAACCTTTAATACATGTATTTGATTCATTATATTTTTATTAATTTCATTTATTAGCCTTTCTATGTGTTATAGTGTTTAATTTCATCATTTGGGAGCATTTGTTTTCTTAGTCTTCACGATAGGTTCACTTGTATTCATGAATGGAAGTTCGTGTAAAAAGAAGATAAATATCCAGAATTGTTATTATATGTTATTAATGATCTTCCAGAAGATTAAATTATCTTATAATGAATTTGGTTATATGTTATGAGGATTAATCATTATATAAGATTTAATGATGATCGTTTTAAGTTAATTTTGGCAGTTTTTCAATCACAATGAACTCATTTTGTTTTATCATTTATTATTATGTGTATAAGATATTTATAGAACATAAAAAGGGGTTATAGAGTACACTTTAAAATATGTTTCAACCATTATAATGGTTTTATTAACATCCTTGAAGTTTTTAAAGTAAAATGAAAGTGCATTGCCCATGATGTCGGTAAATTGACACATCACTGACAACGAGTTCATTTTTAGAATAAAAGAGAGAGAGGGATGAGTTTAATGATGGATATTCCATTAACAAGATATAATTATAGTATATCAAGCATAATGGAGTTATAATTATATTTTTATAATATAAGGTGGGTGGAATATAAGAAAATAAATTAAATTGAAATTAAATTAAAAGAAAAATGAAGAGGATTTTACCTCTTGGATTTATCCTCCTTGAGAACCTCCTTGGGGAAAAGGTTTTGGTCTTTTGTTGAGACCAAGAGATTCTAGATACAGGGAAGGGTCTAGGGGAGATTATTTGGAACAATTTGGGAAAGGATCAAAGATTTAGAGGTGTAAGGAGAATAGGGGGTGAGGGGTGAGGGGTGGTATTTATAGTAGAGTAGAGGGGTGTTTTCTCAATATTTTAATAATTAGTTTATTATTTTGGCTCAAGAATATGAATAGTTTAATAATTATCTATAAATATATTAAAATAATTAATGGAAGTTAGAGATTATGGTTCTTACATCATCAATGAGTGAATTAATAGTGTATTTAGCTTATAATGTACATATATCGTAAATTACCGTATTTTACTATTCACCAAAAATTCAAGTATTTCAGAAAAATACCAAAAAATAACCCTAAACATTTTTCAATATGTAGAATTAAAAAATGAACTCCATTTTATGAAAATAATTTTATAAATATTATTAGTTTAATTTTTAATTAAAATCATCATTTACTTGGAAAATAGAGATTTAAAATTATAACTGATTTTATAACACTTTAAAAAATTACTTAAGGTCTCATAAAAATATGTTAAAATCATATGACATCGAAATATTAATTTATGAATAATTTTTATGAAAATAAATTTTCTTTTAAATTATTAAATTAATCATAAAATTGTAATTAAATATTTATGACTTATAAAATACCAACAATTAATTAATAATTTTTAAAATATTTACTTACCTGTACTATGATATAATTATATCATATTTTCACTTATAAGATGCCTAAATTTTATTTATACTTTCATGGGTGATCCTACTATTCATTTTTCCAGTTTACTATTCATAAGGTTCATATTACTATTCCTAAGATCAAGTTACTATTTCATCGGTATTGGTTCCTTAACTTCTATAAATACTTCTTATTTAATTAATTATTTATTTGTAAATTTTTTATTATAGTCCATAAGTGATTATATGTGATTTATACTATATGTCATTACTATAAGAAGGGTTAAATTCCATTTATAAAAGTTTAGGTCATTACAAGTGGTGTGCTTATGACTTTCTATCAATGTGTAAAGATCATACACACATGGAATTATTGTCCTTAACCTGTAAATATGTGCAACAATTGTGGACATTATGGTCATCTGTATCATTTCTTTCACGCTATGTCTACACCTTCATATGGTCAGGGATCATCGGCTCCAAAGGCTATTGTGGTGTAGTCAGATGCTTCAATGACTATAGGGCTCTATCCAAAGGCCTCAAGATTAGATCACCTTCATGAAGTAGATGAGTTTCTAATGAAGGAAGATGCGGATCCAATGATAGTGATAGGTACCATATTTATTTCATCTTTAGTAGTGGTCACTTTATTTGATATTAGTTCATCCCACTCATTTATATATGGTTGTTTGTTGATATGATTAACCTTATAATGGAGCTCATATCCTTTGTTATGGAGTTAGTGACACCACTTGGAAATGGGAAAGAGTAGGGGTTTTTGTGTTCTTCTTGTTCACTATCGATAGTTGATGCTAAGTTAGTCTAGATTTTTCTTATTCTCAATCTGGATTTTTTTGACATCATCATTGGGATGGATTGGATTGTTGATCATCATGCTGAGATTTATTGTTATCCTTGATATGTACCATTTATTATAGTTGATGGGAGATCATGGGTGTTTCAAGTAGAGTGGGATCTAAGGTTTGGTCATGCATAACCTTCCCAACCAAAAATCAAGAGTTTTTTTTGATATTTCAGTTGATCTTGATGGAGTTTCTTCTATTGAGAATATTCCCACTGTTTTTTGGGACTTTCTTGAAATTTCACAGATGATTTCTCTAAAATTCTTCGAGAGAGGTAAGTGTATTCTATGATTGACCTGGTGCTAGGTACACATCAAATTCCGATACCTTCCTATAATATGGAACCATCAGAGCTGAAAGAACTCAAGATTCAGTTATACTACCTAATAGAAAAGGGTTTTGTTCACCTTGGCATTTTTCCTTGGGAACCCCCACTGCTCTTCGCTGATAAGGAAGATGGTTCACTCCGATTGTGTATAGACTATTGGAAGTTGAATTGGGTAATAGTTAATAATAGGTATCATTTTCCCTGTGTGTATGATTTTTTTTGATCAGTTAAAGGGGACAAGGTGGTTTTAAAAGATTGATCTTCAGTTGGGTCATAATCAGCTTAGAGTTTAGGAGTTTGATATACTGAAGACAGATTTCAGGATAAGGTATGGCCATTACAAATATCATTTTATATTTTTTGTTTTGACTAATTCTCCAATGGATTTAATGGATTTTATGAATCTTATATTCCATCAGTATCTCGACACTTTTATAGTAGTGTTTGTGGATTATATTCTGGTTTAGTCAAGATCTAAGCGCAAGCACAATCACCATTTGAGTTTGGTTCTATAAATCCTAAGGAGTTGTAATTTGTATGGAATGCTTTTGAAATGAAATTTATGGATCCAAGAATTTAATTTATTAGGGAATGTGATTTCTGATCAGGAATTATTAGTTTATCTTGAGAAGGTAAATTGTGTTTTTTCTTGAGAAGATCCATGGAATGTCTTTGAGATTTAGAGATTTCTTGGTTATGTTGGATACTATCAATGGTTCGTCAAGGATTTATTTAAGTTGATATAACCTTTTACTACTCTTACCAGGAAAGGGGTGAAATCCACATGGGATGAAAAGTGTTAGTCTTCTTTCAAAGAGAAAAAAATACTTTTGATTTTGGCTCATATTATGATCTTATCTAAGCTCGGTATGAGGTATATAATTTTCTATGAAACTTATGGAATTGGTTTAGATTTTTTGATCATACAGGATGATCATGTGTTATCTTATAGATCTCATAATATTCACCACTTGAGAAGAATTACCCCACTCATGATTTAGATCTTGTCATAGTTATTCATGCTCTTAAGTGTTGGTAGCACTATCTTTTTTGGGAGAGGTTCACATTATTTTTTTACCATAAGAATTTGAACTATATATTTTTTCAGAAGGACTTGAATCTTAGATAAAGTTGGTTAGTGGTATACCTTCAAACGTTTGACTTCAACATCACCTACACCCTGAAGAAGTGGAATTTCATTGCATATTCTCTCAGTAGGAATGTTCCATCACTGGTTATTTTGGAATCAAAGAAAGAGCGGAACCTTGTGGGTATTTTTGCTCAGTTTCATCTTGATAATCGAGAGGAGGTTTTAGGTATGATTATGACTGGTGTTCAGTTATCATCATCCATACTTAAGTATATTCTATAGATTCAGAATTAGAGTGATGAGTTTAAAGGAATTAGAGAACCCCTATATAGTGGGGAGACCGTTTTGGGTTTGTCTCTCTCTTCATATGGTATTATCAATTTTGGGGATCAGTTTTTCATCCCAGAATCAGTGAGTAGCTCTATTTTTTTTCATAGTTCTTCGTAGTTTGTTCATTAGAGAACTATAAATATGTATTATGATATGATATGGTGATTGTGGTGGTTGGGTATTAATCATGAAATTCCTGATTATGTGTCTCGTTGTTACACCAACCAATAGATAAAGGCAGAGCATCTGAAACCTTATAGTATATTGTATCTTCTTCTGGTGCTGGTTTAGAAATGATATAAGGTCTCCATGGGATTTTTAGTTGAATTAACATAGAATACCCTAAGGAAAGAATGATATTTGGGCAGTGATTAATCATTTTAAAAAGTTATCTCATTTTATTCTGATGAGGGACATCACTAAAGTTGAAATTTTGGGAAATCTATATGTGTAGTAAATTATGAGGTTACATGGGGTTCCTTATACCATTGTTTCATACAGGGATCCTAGGATTTCTACAAGGTTCTAAAGAATTCACCAGGAGGCGATGGGAAATCAGGTCATATTGAGTACAGCTTATCATCCACAGATAGACAATCAGACAAAGGGTGTTATTTAGATCCTAGAGGATATGCTTCATTATTGTGTCTTGTATATTGGTGGATCATGGGATCTAGGATTGTTTGAGTTTCCTTATAATAAAATTTATCAATCCTAGATCATAATGGATCCTTTTGAGGATCTGTATGGTCACACATGCAGGTCACCTCTTTGTTGGGAAGAGGTGGGAAATGCTTATTTGGTAGGACCAAGTTTGGTTAAGGAGACATCCATGAGGATTCGGTATATATATTAGCAGTTTGTTATAGCATAGGCTAGATAGAAATCTTTTACAGATCAATGACGTTACCCTTAGGAGTTTTCCATATGTAACTGGGTTTTATTGAAAGTTTCTCCTCAGTTGGGTCACCGTCATCTTGGAAAATAGGGAAAGTTAACTTTGAGATATGTGGGACCATTTTAGGTCACTAAGAAGCTTGGGCATGTTTATTATCGGTTATCATTTTCTGTTCATTTGACAGGAACTCGTGATATTTTATAAATATCATAACTCAGTATATTCCATCATGATCCCTCTCACGTTTTGAGTTGGGAAGAGATTTAGTTAGAGCCATATGTTTCTATTTTGGATCATCCAGTAGATATTGTTGACTATCAAGTAAAAGTCTTGCATGGGAAGTATATTTTGTTAGTTGGAGTGTTATGGAGACATGGTTTAGATTCTCATAATAGTTGGGAATGTGATTCATTGATGATTCAGAAGTATCCTCACCTCTTCACCAAACTTCATACTTCCCCTTGACTTCATTAGGGAAGAAAATATTTTCATATGGATTTTGTAACATCCTATTACCCACTTTTAAGTGATTCCCTTTTCTTTGATGGTATTCCTATTTAATTGGGTGTGTCTTGGGACTCTCAAGGATGGAGGACATTTTCTTAGAAAAATAGATAAATTTTTAGGGATGTATGTTTATTTCGATTAATGGAGTCTAGGTATAAATGTGAAATAGCTTAGTGGGGTTCTCTTTAAGTTTGGAGAACACCTAAGGTAGTTTGAGCTTTCGTGTAAGAATCTGCAGCTTTTGTTGTCTGTGTGAAGTTTACATATCATGTAAGGAGTAAATGACATTTAATGATCTCTAAGATCAAGTCATGAGATAAGTGAAAAACATGAAATATTACATGTTTTGTAAATATTACACACCATGTAATGTTAAAATTTTGGTTTTTTATAAAAAGGTGATGGGTTTTTTAGCATAAAAGGACCCCCTATATTACACGACATGTAAAGGGATTACAGGTAATGTAAATTTCACATAAAGGGATTTTAGGGTGTCATAAAATTGATATATTTTCTCATTAATCCATATGACTCCTTCCTCTCAACCTAGAGAACTTCTTTGGTGATTTTGGGGCCCTCTAACGTTTACAGATCATTTTTTTCGACGATTGATCATTGTTGTGGTTGTAGTGCATTTCTCCATGTGATTAATCCTTTTTCTTCTTTGTTTCCATTGATTGTGGTAGCATCATTTCATTGTGTTATCATATCCATTGACCTGTGGTGATGTTTATTATGTTTTCCTTCAAAATTATTTGTGTGATCTTGTTCCGGTTTCTAATCCCTTGTTGGTTGTAGTGTGGAGGGTATGTGTTCTTAAGGTATGTATTGTTTCCTCTTTTCTGCTAACCCTTTTGTTAAATTGAATCAATTATAATATTTATAGATAGATTATAGGGCCTCTATTGTCATTTTTTGTGTTATTTCTATTTGTATATCCTGTTGTGGATGTTTGTAACCCGAATTTTGAGGTAGTTGGTTCCATCTCTAGCATGTGTTGGTGAACTGCATTGCTCTAATTTTGATAAATTGTTTTATTAAATTAAATGGTATGATCGGATGATTTTTTTTGTGTTTAGGATTAGTTTTTTAATAAAAGATATTTTCCCCTAGTTTTGGTAAATGGAATGGATTTTCAAAGCATTGTGATATGGTTTTATGAAATGGTTTTCAAATTATGATATGATGAAATGGTTTGGAAAATAGAGAACATGGGAAGACTTGGGTACTTATGTGGAAGGTATAGTAATAGGTCTCATCCACTATTGGGGGGTTTTCTCAAGGAGCTTTCCTCTACTCCCTAGGCCTATTGTTCTAGGTACTTATTAGACCTATTGGGGGTTCACTTTATGGGGTGATACTCTCCTATCTAGTCTTGATGAATATGTCTAGAGGCTTGATGTGTGTGATTGTCTATGTTTGGGTATAAGTGTCCTAGTTATTCTAACCTGGTGTGATACTTGGTGTGATATTACCTCTGCATTTCTTTAGCTGATTTAGTCTATTTTGATTTGTAATATTTTAGTTGTACTACCATGGATTTGATATGATATGTGATTCATGATTTTTTTTATTTGATTTGATATATATGTTTTGATATATGTATATGAAATTATTTAAAATGGATTTACCTACTTTATTTGAAAATGTGGAAAATGGGAAATTAAATTTTTTTCTTTGCTTTTGAAATAAAATTTTTTAAACCATTATCATGCCTTATTTTCTTCAAATTTGAGAATGATTGGATTTTTTTCAGAGACGTGATATAGAATGCCTGAGTGGGACCCTACTGAGGTTGTTAGCTCACACCCTCCGTACCCCTTTGGTGGTGCATAGACCTAGTTATGTATTTCGATGTAGGGAATGGAAAGTCGCCACAGTAAGGTGGTGATGTTTTCTATCAGCTATGTTTGGGTAGATGGATGGTGATATGGTTTGGGTTTTCCCATGCTATCATATGGAGACTGTTGGAGTAGTTATTTGGATTCGTCATCCTCTGTGGTTGGACTTGTCTCTTGGAGATTTGCTTTCTACATTTTTAATTGTATCACTCCCAATTTCCTCTTTCTGTTATGATATATATATATATATATATATATATATTCTTGTTTTATTACACTATTTCTTTCTGTAGATGTGTATATATTTCATGTTTCTTACTTTAGGTTGGGTGAAATCGTTCTCTCTATTTTTTATTGTTTGCCTAGGTGCTAGATGCCAGCACATGGGGATCAGTAAATCCCTTCGGTTACATGGAAATTCAGGTTGGGTACTAGTTTTAGAGGGTATTTGGGTTGGTTTTTCACATTTTTCATGTTAAAAACGTGGGTATTCCATTTTATTTTCAAAATTCACAAGTGTGTCACTCACCTTAGTTATAAAAGGACACCCCCTCTCCTCTCTTCTTCATACCTTCAAACCCATTTTATTTGGACAATACTAATCTAAATCACTTTCCATCTTCCATCCCATCATCCTAGAATCCTTAGTTTGGTCATAAATACATTCTAGGAATACTTTAGGTATAATCCTAAATAAGTGTTCTAAAAAGACATAAAATTCATAACTATGTCATATTATTTTATTTCTTCTTCCACCTCCTTAAAAATTCTTCATTTATGATTATATAATAACAATATTATATCCCATATACTGATATTTTATTATGTTAAGTAAATTACCTATATCCATCTCATATTCCCTCAAATGGGAAATGATAACGCAGCTCGTGTGTATGGGGGACTACTGCCTTGTGAACCGATGTGACGCATTTTCCATCAACACCTCTCACGGTTGGGTATGATGATAAATATAAAGTATATATATGATATTTATAACATGATAATACCTCTATATTTATTATATTTTATATACCTTTTTACTTTCCATTTCATATGGGGTGTGATAATGTCACTCATGTATACGATGCACTACCGCCTCATGAAGTGATGTGATTCGTTTTTCACTAACGCTTTACATGGAATGTAATGAGGATAAATTTAATAAATATATTTGTTATAACTAAAATAATTATAATATTAATTACATATTTATCATTATTAAAAGATAATATATCATTTCATTTCTTACCATTTCACTCACTGAAAGATGATAATGCCATCTGTGTACGTGTGGACTACCACCTTCACTAAGCGATGTGACTCTCATTATATCACCATACCACATGGATGATATATATAAGTATATTAAAATAAATAATATGGTATATATGATATTATGACCATTTAATAAAGATAATGTAATGTCCCTAAATTCCATTGATTTTTTTTTCAAATTTAAATGGGATTTTTACGAGACCAGACTCTGAGACAACACATAATTCTGAGACCCGAAGCGGCTAGAATGGATTTTAAACTTTTTTGAAGGTTTATTAATTAAAAATGTGAGCGTGTTTTTCTATATTTTGAACTACTCCTCGAATCGGTAATTTTAGGGAAAAGTTGAACTTGGAATGGTGAGATTCACTTAGAAAGGGCCTAACGTTGGCCGGCACGGGCCAACAATGGAAGTTAGTTTTTTTCCATAAATAAAATAATTAAATAAAAATTATTTTATTTTCAAATCCTTATAAATCCTATATGGTAACTTAGATTGGAAATCCAAGAGTACTGTTGAGCTCCTGAGGGCATGTTTCCCTTAGGTGCAGCTTAACCTCGACTGGCATAGGTCGAGGGTGAAAGTTAGTTTTTGAGTTTTGTTTAAGTGAATTAAAATGGTGCAGGTAAGTGGTTTTGAAAACTTCTAAACGGGTGCCCAGATTGAAAATACGAGGGAACCATTGCATCCAGAACAGTGACATTACCTAATAATGAACCCAACATCGACTGATGTGGGTTGACCAGAAAAGATAGTTTTTGTACTTTTAAGAAAAAATTAAAATAAAATAAACTTGTTTATTTTATTTTTGTTTGAACTCTCGAAACTGTTGCAGTGAAATAGTGCATAACACAACAAAACCAAAATGTTGTTTCATTAATGAAATAGCGTAAGGAATTTGTAATGCAGCGTAACAGAAAATGATGAATAATGATTCACCATTTAATGGCTTATAAAGGATCTAAGGTTGGGGGAGGATGCTAGATTTTGCTGAGAAGCCTTGAATAATTCATTAGCGAATGGCCAACGATGGTGAGGAATCCCCTCCAACAATGAACGCCCGTGAACCGAGAAGTGGAAATGACTCCGTTGGAGATCAGAACTAAGACCAGAGATTGATGATCGCTAATAATGAATCGGATCAAGAATAGATGAATGACGACAATGCAGAGACGTTCTATGTTAGTGAAAGAAACTTTTGAGGTAGGGGTTTTGTTTTACGTTGTTCTTCCCCATTATTATATTTAATGATGAATACGGATCGACTCACACCAGTTGACCTGTGGATCGTCCATCTTGTGGGAGGGTTTTTATTGGCCTTTTTCTTGTGGAAATTAATATTCCATATTTTTTTACCATGTTTTTATTTTTCTCCGTTTAAACCTTCTAAATGGGGAGGAATAACACCGTGAGGAACGAAGATTGAGGTTCATTCCTCTTTTTGTTTTTTGGATTTTCTCTTTCCTTCTTCCCATGTTCTTCACATTCTTCACAGGACGATGAGCATCAATCATTGCGCAACCGCTCTTGGCACATCAATGACGGAGGAGCAACAAATGATGACAATAGATGGATTAAGGTGGTGTGTGAGATACCTAAAATCAATCGCTCTCCTATGGAAGGAATCGCAACGGAGTTTTGAGCCCCTAGAAGTGAAGAACACAACACAAGTATTGCAGGGATCCTTCCGATTCAAATAAAGGACCACTGAAGCGCGTCCGGGGGTCTGCAAAATAACTGGCCAACGTGCCAATGCCGACGGCAGCCGCGTCCTGGTGTGATGGAGATTGTCTTCCTATAGCGGCGGTCGGTAGAACCTGTGGAATTTTCTGTGGAGTTGCTAGATGTGGTCAACTGTCACTTTGACCGTGATGGGGCCGCGTGACTAGACGCACGTGGCTAGGCCACGTGCGATAATTCCTATACACTGATGTGGACTAGTTGGATAGGCCGGTGGCACTAGCTAGCACCACCCAATGGCAAGAGGACATGACTATGTCGTGTCAGGTCTAGAAGAGTTGGCCCACTCTGATGCGGGCTGGGTTATGCTGGGCCGCACCCAGCCAGGCGGGTTAGGCTGGCAGCGGGCCAGACCTGCTGCCAAACGGGCTGAGCCCAATGGGCCGGGATCTGTGGCCTAGTTTTTCGGGCCCATCCATTTCGGGCTGGGTTAGACCCGGTTCATTGGCCCCCAGTCCAGATCAGGTCGGGTCGGACTGGATCCGGACCCAACCTTCCCCTGTTTCACAAAAATTCATGTAACTTTCAATCAGATTATCCGATTGACGAGCCATCTATGATGTTTTTACCCTTGCGAGGAGAAGGCACTTTTGATATACTATAAGTGAGCTTTTAGAAAGTTATAGGATGTAATCTTTGATTTTAAGAGTAGGCCCTCCCGGTATGGGAAGACTTAGGGTAGAATCGGGGTGATTCTTATGTTGAGATGTTAGGACGGTTACTCCCTTGATGACTCAAGGAGTGGGTAATCCTTATCCCTCTTCTTTGGTAGAGACGAGACTCCCCACATTTTAGGGTGTGGGTTCTCGAAGAAGTTCGTAAAGGAAGATTCATTACTCCACTGTCGTGCTAGGGACCGAGTCCTCTATCCTTGGAGTTAGCACTCCACTATTGAAATAGGGTGTGGTTCCTATATACCTAATGTATATAGATTCGGTACTCCCCTACCGAGTAGGGAGTGTGTCCTCTATTGTAGGTGTTAGTACTCCCCTGCCGATCCAGGGTGTGGGTCCTCCTTACGCAGTGCTACGGCAGAGTCGGTACTCCCCTACAGTGCCAGGGAGTGCGTCCTCTAGCCAGGGGTTGGTACTCTCCTAACATACTAGGGCATAGGTCCCCCATAGTGAACAAACTAATGGAGTATGTACTCCCCTATTGTTTTAAGGTGCTGGTCCTCCACACTTGATCGAATAGTGTCAGTACTCCCCTACCGGGTAGGGTGTAAGTCCTCTATTATAGGAGTCGATACTCCCCTAACATACCAGGGTGTGAGTCCTCCACACATGAACTGATAGAGCCGGTACTCCCCTGTTATACCAAGGTGTGGGTCCTCTAGTCACTGAGTAGTACTCCCCTATCAGGTAGGGTGTGGGTCCTTGATTGGATATGGAGCTCCCTCGGCTGTTGGACACAGTAGCGAGGTGTGGGCCCATCCATTTGATGAAAACGATACCTAGATAGAAGTTAGTGCTCCCTCGATAGACTGAGTCACGGGACACTCTATATAGGAGCAACTGAGTTATTTTAGGTCAGTTTAGAGCAGTGCTCCCTCAACTGAGTGCAATGACGAGGAGCGGGCCACTTCACTTGGGTTTCCTTAATCTTGCATGGGGAACATGATTTTGATGACTAAACCTCTAGTTCTAAGCACAAGAGTCAAACCTAGTAGAATGTTTCTGATGGATCACTCTCTCTTGGACATACCATTTGGAGTGGTAGGATTGTACATGATGGGGTGCATCTCTCGGATGGGTTCCATTAGGGATGGCTGAGCTCATGGAGTCTGATATGCTAGTTTTTCTGTTATGACTTGAGCCTTTGATGAGAATCCTGAAACTGGCTTGTGTGGTTGGGACCACATGTTTTCTTAGTGGATGAGACAAGAATATCTGGATGTTCATGGTATATGTATAGGTATATACCCGAGTAGAGTTGACTGTTCATTCCATTGTGGGTTTTCTCTTGTGCTTTACCTTTGTGGTTTTGGGGTCCCATACTGAGTATTGTTTTACTCACCCCTGTACGGGATTTTCCCGCATGTGTCGTGTCTTGTGCAGATGATTAGTGATTTGACGGAGTCTAAGGAGGACTAGGGCCTAGTGATGTTCAGTGAGATAATACAGATGAGGTGCACTTCTACATCTTTAGGCAGCTACCCTCCACCTACCCTTTAGGTAGGCTTCCCAACGTACGAGCTTCAGGGACTTAGAGTTTTAATTTTGTTCTGTTTTTATTTTGGTGGGCTTGTATACTGAACAGGGTTTCCACCATGTACTTTACTTTCTGTTGTACTCTGTTTGTGTTTTACTTAGTGGATTTGATGCATATTTTCCTTGGCTTTTACTTTATAGTGCCTTTGGCTGGGAGTTGTGTGCGTGTGTACAGGTACTCAGGAAAATGCCTCCCACTTGGGGAATAATGCCTTCGGTTCTAGTTTCCTACCTCTAGAATTTGGGAGGTGGTCTTGGGGTAGTCACAACATGGGCCCCGAGGGACAGGTCATAAAAAATTGGTATCAGATTTGTTCGGTTATACCTCAAAGACCAGGGGTCCATTTTTTGGTTTTGGGAAATAATGTTAATTATTTCAAGTTCAGATTTCAGGCTAGGGACTCTAGTGTTGGTGTGGTAGTTGATGTATCCTATAACGTGATCGTGATGATGATCCACCCCAAGCAGAGGCTTCAGTACAGGGCACTGAATCTGTGGTATTACCTCCGGGTGGTGTACCAGTGATGTAACCACCCATCGATCAGTAGTTGCTACCAATGGATGATGTGCACAGGATGAGTGCACTACATGAGTTCCAGAGGCAAATACCTCCTAGGTTCCAAGGCAAGAAATATCCTCAGGTAGCTGAGGATTGGATTGAGGTAGTTACACGAGTCTTCCGCCTAGTGAGGACGCCTCTCAACTAGATGGAAGTACTATATGTGAGCCTTCTATAGGGCTCAGTAGGATGATGGTGGAGATTAGTAATCTAGATGCATGACAAGGAAACCCTCACCTAGATTTACTTTGACCAGATCTTCAGGTAGAAGTTATTTATGGTGACTTTACACTCTGTGTGTATACAGGAGTTATTGAACCTTCAATAGGGCAGCATGACGGTAGCAAAGTACTTGGAGAGATTCACAGATCTTTCTTTCTACTCTACATATATGGTGTGATACCCTTACTTTAGGGATCGGACCTTCAAGAAGGGACTATGCTGAGAGATCAGGGCGTCGGTGATACCCCTTAGCATTCCTATATATGCTGGGGTGCTGGAGTGAACCCTTGTGGTTCAAAACTACCTGGAAGAGGAGCATATGGATGTGACATACAACAGAGGTTACGAGGTAGAGGCTTCGGCTGGATCTAGTAGACGACATGTGATAGGATCACGGCGTAGGAGGCATAACCATACTCGAACACAGACATATGGTTCTGTAGTGCTAGATCATCGCCAAGGAGCAAATCAGTCGCATGAGAGATGATGTTACGCTTGAAATATATTAGGGGATCTCTCTAGAGATTGTACAACCCATCGTGTTGCTGAGAGGGAACCAATATACGAGCCTCCCTGGAAGATACAACACTTGGATCAAGGAGTTCTATAAGGTGGTGGATAAGGAAGAGGAGCTAGAGAAGTAGTAGGAGGTGGTTTGTGCTAGGCTCAGGGGGATGGAGGGAGAGGGTGAGGACATCTACATTCTATCATGGCATATGACCAAGAAGCTCTATGAGAGATTAGAGGTACAATATATGTCTTTTATTTTGGTTTCCTTCTTAAATAGACACAGGTGCTGAACATTATCCTTTTTTCGAGAGTTCTTTTTGAGACTTTTAGGTTTCAGTTGGATCATGGACTTGACCCTCATGTTTAGAGACTCCTACTGGAGGAGACTCATTGATCACACACTGGCATAGATAGTGTGAATTAACTCTTAGAGGCGAGAGTTGTGATTGGGATCTCTTAGTCGTGGCGTCGAGGCCTTATGACATCATTCTTGGTATGGACTACTACTGTTCATACCCGAGTTGAGTATATTAAGAAAAGGATGTGGTGTGTATGTTTAGGTAAAGAGGGGTTTTCCCTTGTAGTGAAATGGAAAGCTAGGAAAAACATGGTGGACTCTCACAAGAGTCCTGTTTTGGACCATTCCGTGGAGGCAGAGTTAGACCTCATAATGTTTTCGCAATATGAAATGGTTATTTACCATCCATACTTAGGTAGAATGCCACTAGTGAGTGTGGTAGTGTTCCAGTTTTGACAAGTTGTGTGGCCGTTGGAGGTTGTAAACAGAGGGCCTAGAAAGACCCAACATTTTCTCTTGGGAAGCCCTGTTTCATTCATAAATACACCTGCGTGTTTAGTATCAAACTTTAATGCATAACGCTTGTGGAGGCTTTAGCATATTTCATCCAAGGGTGGGAGTGAACTGTGGGGTTCTTTCTATATCTGCGTCAGGTTAGTGTGGAGGTGAGCCACTAGACACCATGACTGCAGATGGATCATAGTACATGGTGTGTTCCCACTTGAAGAATCTAAAGAAACATGAGCTCGTTGTTTCATGATATTGACCTAGTAGAAGCTAGACATGAAAGTGGTCAATCTCGGTGGTTCCTTGAGGCACATTCTTGCAAGAAGCGTAGAGACCCTTGATGAACTCAGTTTTTTCCCTTAATTTCAATCATTTTCTTTTTAGGGATGAAAAGGCTTAAGGTGGGGAGAATGTAATGTCTCTAAATTCCAGGGATTTTTTTCTAATTTAAATGGGATTTTTATGAGCCCATACTCTGAGACGGCACGTAATTCCAAAACTCAGAGTGGCTGAACTGGATTTTCAAACTTTTTTAAGGTTTATTAATTAAATGTGCGAGTGAGTTTTTCTATCTTTTGAACCGGTTATCGAATAGAAAATCTGATGCAACCGTTGAATTCATAATGATGGGATTCTCCCAGAAAGGTCCTAACATTGGTCGGCATGGGGAAACAATGAAATTTAGTTTTTGGCTGTAAATAAAATAATTAACAATTATTTCATTTCCAAATCCTTATAACTCTTAAATGGTAACTCGGATTAGAAATCCAATAGTACAGTTGAGATCTTGAGGGCTTGTTTCCTTTAGGTGGATATTAACCTCGACTGTCATAGGTCGAGGGTGGATTTTATTTTTTGAGTTTTTTTAAGAGAATTAAAATGGTGTAGGTGTGTGGTTTTGACAACTTCTAAAGAGGTGCCCTGATTGAAAATATGAGGGCACTGTTATGTCTGGAATGGTGACATTACCCAAGAATGGACCTAATATTGACCATCATGGGTCGATAGGAAAAGATATATTTTTTAATTATAAGGAAAATTAAAAATAAAATAAACTTGTTTATTTTATTTTTGTTTGAACTCTCGAAATCGTTGCAGTGAAATGGCGCATAACGCAATGAAACTGAAATATTGTTTCATTAATGAAATGGCGTAATGACTTTGTAACGTAGTGTAATAGAAAACTCGGAATCATGATTCACCATTTAATGGCTTAGCAAGGATCCAAGGTCGGGGGGGAAGACGCTGGATTTTGCTGAGTAGCCTTGCAGAATTCATTGGTGAATGACCAATGACGGTGAGGAATCCCCTCTAATAAAGAATGTCGGCGAACCGAGAAGCAGTGATGATGCCTTTGGATATTAAAACCGAGACCTAAGATCAATGATCGCCAATAATGAATCGGATCAATCATAGAAAAATGACAACAATGTAGAGACATTCTACATGAGCAAAAGAACCTTTTGATGTAGGGGTTGTATTTTAAGTTGTTCTTCCTCATTATTAAATTTAATGAAGAACGTGAATCAACTCACACTGGTTGACCCACAGATCATCGTTCTTGTGGGGGGGTTATCATACTTGTTCTTGGGGAAATTAATATTCCATATTTTTTCCCATGTTTTTATTTTGCTCCGTTTAAACCTTCTAACGGGAGAGGAATAACGTCGTGACGAACAATGGTGGAGGTCTGTTCCTCTTTTATTGTTTGGATTTTCTCCTTCCTTCTTCCCGCATTCTTCGTATTCTTTGTGGGATGATGAGCTTTGGTCATTGTGCAACCTCTCTTGGCCCATTGACGATGGAGGAGTGACAAAGGATGATAACGAATGGATCGAGGTGGCGCTTAAGATACCATAAATCGAGCGCTCTCTGGCAGAAGGGATCGCAATGGATTTTTGATCCTCTAATAGTGAAGAACGCAACCCAAGGATCATAGGGATACTTCTGGTTCGAATAATGGAACATCGGAGCGCATCCGGTGGTCTATAGAACAACGGATCCGCGCACCAGCATCGACAATGGCCAGTGGCGGCTGCGTGCCGGTGCGATGGAGACCGGAAACCTTCAGAGGTGGTCGAGATAACCCACAACATCTATCTTGGGGTTTCTGGATGTAGAGAAATTTTTTTCTGGCCATGGCGAGGCCGTGTGACCAGACGCACGCGGCCAGGCCACATGCGATAATTCTGGTCTGCTGATGCGGACCAGTTGGATGGGGTGGCGGTGCCAGCTGGAGTCGCATAGTGGCAAGAGTATGTGGATATGTCACATCCGGTCTAGAAGATCCATACCACTCTAATGTGGGTTGCGTTATGCTGGCGAGCTATGCCCATCCAGGTGGGCCAGGCTGGCAGCGGTCCAGACCCGCTACCCAGCAGTCCAAACCTGCTACCTAGACAGATGAGCCCAATGGGCCGGACACACATCCCATTGGGCTGGGCCCAGTCAGTTTTGTCCGATTCAGGCATAGGTTGGACCTAGGTTGGGTCAGACCCGAGTCGGTAGGCCTTGGTCTGGGTCGGACCGGACCCGTACCCAACCGGCCCCAGTTTCACAAAAATACCCGTAACTTTCAATCAGAACGTCCGATTGAAGAGCCGTCTATGGAATTTTGACCCTTGCAATGAGAAGGTCCTTTTTATATACTCCAAATGAGTTTTTGATAATTTTAGAGGATGGAATCTTTGGATTGAAGTGTATTCCCTCCCGGTACGGGCATAATTAGGGTAGAATCAGGGTGATTCTTATGTTGGGATGTTGGGATGGTTAGTCCCTTGATGACTTAATTCACAAGTACTCCTTATCCCTCTTCTTTGGTAGAGACGAGACTCCCCACGTTTTAGGTTGTAGGTTCTCGGAGAAGTTCATAAAGGAAGATTCGGTACTACCCTACCGTGCCAGGGAGTGGGTCCTCTATCCTTGGAGTTGGCACTCCCCTATTGGACTAAGGCATGGGTTCTCCATACATAGAACATATAGGGTTGGTAATCCCCTATTGGGTAGGGAGAGGGTCCTCTATTTTAGGAGTCAGTACTCCCTTGTCATTCTAGGGTGTGGGTCCTCCTTACGCAGTGTTACAGTAGAGTCGGTACTCCCCTGCCATTCCAGGAAGCGAGTCCTCTATCCAGGGATCAGT
The DNA here is from genome assembly GCA_963277665.1 of Viscum album. Lineage (NCBI taxonomy): Eukaryota > Viridiplantae > Streptophyta > Magnoliopsida > Santalales > Viscaceae > Viscum > Viscum album. The sequence goes on from OY728129.1 coordinate 1,402,724,365, forward strand.
ACTCTCTTAACATACTAGGGAATGGGTCCTCTGTAGTGAACAAACTAATGGAGTCGGTACTCCCCTGCTGTTTCAGGGCACGGGTCCTCCACACGTGATCGAATAGAGTCGGTACTCCCCTACTGGGTAGGGTGTGAGTCCTCTATTATTGGAGTTGATAATCCCCTTACATACCAGGGTGTGGGTCCTCCACACATGAACTGACAGAGTCAGTACTCCCCTATCATACCAGGGCGTGGGTCCTCTAGTCACTGAGTAGTACTCCCCTACTAGGTAGGGTACGAGTCCTCGATTAGAGATGGATCTCCCTTGGTTGTTGGACTTAGTAAAGAGTAGAGGGCCCATCCACTTGATGAAAATGATACCTAGATAGGATTTATTACTCCCTTGATGGAATTAGGTGTGGTACACTCCTTACACGAGCGACTGAGGTATCACAAGTTAGTTTGGAGCATCGCTCCCTCAACTGAGTGCATTGACGACTAAACCTCTAGTGCCAAACACTAGAGTCAGACCTAGTAGAATGTTCTCAATGGAGCATGCTCTCTCAGACATACCATTCTGAATGGTAGGATTGTACTTGATGGGGTTCATCTCTCAGATGAGTTACATCAGGGATGTTTGAGCTCATGGAGTGTGATCTACTAGTTTGTGTGTTATGACTTCAGTCTTCGATGAGAATCCTGAAACTAGCTGCGTGGTTGGGACCACATGTTTTATTAGTGGCTGAGATGAGTATATATGGATGTTCATGGTATAATTATGGGAATATACCCGAGTATAGATTAATACGCATTCCTTTTTGTGTTTTCTCGTTTGCTTTACCTTTGTGGTTTTGGGGTCCTCTACTGAGTATTGTTTTACTCACCATTGCATGATATTTTCTCACACATGTCGTGTCTTGTGCAGAAAAATGACACTTTGACAGAGTCCAGGGAGGAAAAGGGGCTAGTGATGTTCAGTGATATCAGACAGACGAGGTGCAATTCTATAGCTTCAGGCAACTACCCTTCACCTACCCTTCAGGTAGGCTTCCCGGTGGATGATCTTTAGAGACTTGGAGTTTTACTTTTGTTCAATTTTTTTTTGTGGACTTGTATACTAACACGGGTTCCTACCCTATACTTTACTTTATGTTTTACTCTAGTTGTGTTTTACTTAGTGGATTCCATGCATGGTTTCCTTGTATTTTAATTTCTAGTACCTTTGGTTGGGAGTTGTGTGTGTGTGTAACGCCTTCGGCGCTAGTCGCTAGCCCATGGCCTTTGGGATCTAGGCTTGGGGTATTCACTATATGGGCCCTGGGGGAAAGGTCTTGACAGATAAAATATTACTTACCTTCTTTCCATAATGATCATTGAAAAATGGAAACATTACTCATGCGTACATATGGACTATCTTCTCCATGATTGTAACATAGTTAATTTTTCATAACCATATTTCAATATTGGTTTTAAAATTATAATTTATGTATAAATATGATAATTATTTCATGATTACTATTATGGATATTTTTAAATAATTACCTATTTGACCACATTTGACTTACCAAAGTCATTTTTGACATATAAGCCAAATATCATCGAAACATATGATGTAAATTTAATTGATTAAGTAATCATATATAAAAAGGTAATAATTGAAATAAAAGGTATAATAAACTTGAAAATTTTTCTTAATAAAGTAAAAAAATTAACATAAGTTTATTATTCAAGAAGATAAAGAGCGTATGTGATGATTCAAACTCAAGGTAAGGGTTTCACATCTCACTTTTACTTCTATGAGACATAATCCATATTCACCAATTATTTATTTTTTATGGTGTATATAATACCATTTGTGTATGTTAAATCATGAATTAATTTGTCATCATGGAATTTAATGTTTCATTTAAAGATATTTCTTTCATGGGACTTAAGATACAAAATTTATCAAAGTGGTAAGGGTATATTTCATAGTCACATCATTATTCAGGATTATTTTTATTTAAGTTTACCATGGGGGGATTATTTGATATTTCTATCTTAAGATAAATATATTTTCTTATCATATGGTTATAAATTAATTTTTTCAAGTAATGGTACCATTTTTCCTCTATTTGGTACTAAAAATGATTAATATTTTTTTTAATAAAATCCAACTTCATTTCTCTCTTCAGTCGAAAATCCTTTTTCTTACAAAACCTAGTTTTCTAAATATATTCTCAATTTTTTTTAAATTTCATAAAATATTTTTTAAAAATTATTTTTACCCATGTTTTACTTTTTAAAAAATGGTTTTAAAGAAATCTTATTTTCACTTTCCGAACAAGGCACTTTTCTAACCTTTTTACAGTGAAAAAGGAATGTTTTTTAACATATATGGAATGTATGGAATTACCCACTATCATGATCATAATTTCTTTAAATATTACTTTGAAATTTTATAAGGTTATTTTTAAATAAACTTTTTTCCTTAATATTCTATAAAATATTATTTTTTAAGAGTGTTTTTCAATGAAAAGGATTTTGAAAATATTTTTTAAATTTTCTAGTTTTAAAATAAAAAGGGTGATTTTCAAAGAAAGGTTATTTTAATCAAGGAATGTTCCAAGTGATCTTTAGAAATCATTTTCTATCTAAAAAGGAATCCTTTGATGTTACTTATGATTTAATTTGGATATAATTCAATGATACTATCCTTATTATTTCTCCATATGGTTTATAATCATTTTGGCTGGGGATGTACTATGTTGATACCATTCATTTTACTCTGGATGGTTTATAATTATGTTTATTTAATGGGTGAAGTATTTACATTTCATATTCTAGTTTAAATACAAATTTTTATGTGAATTATGTTTCACCCCTTTCATATGAGGAATTCGTTAGACTTAGTAATTAAAGGGTGGGTCCTACTATAACCCCTCAATGCATCGGTAGGTCTCATGAGACAAACTAGATTGGGTTTTGGAAAAGGACATACCCATTTATATATAATTCATGTCATAAGGACTTGATGGTATTATATGTATTGTTATAAGGCCAGGATGGTGTGTTTTAGATGTCCATCATTATACATTCCATCATTATTAATTAAATCATTGATATTCCATGTGACTATTTAATTAGTTAGAATATTCATGGTTAAGTTTTTAAGCTCATGTGTTTATTTATATAGAATTATTTTATCGTCATTTATTCTTTCCATATTACACTCAAGTTATTGATTAAATGGAATTTTTTTTATTTATTGACCTTTATATATTTATTATTCCTTATTTATTCATAGATTTTGATATATTCTTACACTTACTGCACATCTTAGCTCACCCCTTTATTATTTTTTATTTTCCCCAGTATACAAGGAAGTGTTTTGTGACTGATATGCAGGGATATTATAAGGGGAATAATGGAATTCTCAAATAAAATTCTTTGTGTATTTTATGTTTTAAAATGTAATGTGAATTTCAAGTAGGTTTATAGTTTACCAAGACTACTAAACTGTTATGTCCTTCTGGATGTGATTCCTTGTATCTTATGCCAATGTGATAAAGTAGACACTGGAAACGGGCTACTAGTGTTGGGGTCTCTATATTTAATATCATAGGAAGTTTAGTAGAAACTATGGGAACTAGATTTAGGAAAACATTTATTAGGTAATATAACCCTATGATATATTTTGAGGATAAGTATATAAAAACATCCTAATGTTTTGGTAAGGATGATATTATGTGTTTTTTTCTAGAAAATATATCCTTGTTTGGATATTACAAGTGTACATGGTTTTTGGAAAGATGTACCTATGGGTAATAACTCCAAAAAGGCACATTGGGTTTGATATGATCATCATCGGTGCATGAAAATGGGACTTACTATGCAACTTGTTTGACACTTTTGGGGGATATTATTAGGATAATTCACATTTTCATTAAAACCCATCATGAAGGATTTCAAAATAAATATATCCTAAAAGAAACCAAGTTTATTATTATGAGATTAGATATGTATAAATTTTTCAAGTATTTTTGGGATTATATATTATTTTTCATAATTATATGATCTAATATAGTGTATTCGATCGTTCATAAATGGTTCCTTACAGAATGAATGGGAACTGCATAAATGCACATAATCCAAAGAGTAATAATGATTGTTTATTTGATGGGATTAAGCCAATATTTTGAAGGGAACTAGTATCCCAAACATTATCATCATATGATGATATAGTATCATGTGCTAACAAAATAAAGAAATAATTCTCTATGTATTTTTTCTTTGAAGGGAAGTAAGAGAAGAAAAAAATGGAAAAGATAAAGATGGATAAAGGGAATAAGGGAAATAAATATTTTTTCACATGTGATAATTCTGGAAAAAAAAGTGCACCATTCTCATGATTTCATGGGAAAGAAACAGGTTTACAATGTGAAATGATTCAACTTTAAAGAGATGGGGCCCTACAAAAATGAATTCCCCAATCATCAAAGGAATATACCTCAAAAGTATTTAATGAATCATGGTCAGGTATATGATATTACCATAGATGAAGTGTAAAGATCAATTTTCTTTTTTCTGGATTCAATAATTATTTCATTTGAGTATTTTATCAATGATATCCTTGTTATAAGAATTATGAAATGTATAAGTATTGTATTGTAGTACTTTTTCATTATATATTTAAAAGTGTATTTTTAATGATACCGGTGACCAGGAAAAATGATTCAGTGTCAAGTTAAACTTATTGGAAAATACATGATTGAGGGAAATATAACCATTAATATGTTCATGATGTTGAGATAATTATGTTGGGATAAAGATATGATTGATATGGATAAATAAAATTGAATATTATTGACTACATTGTAAATGATTAATGATTTTTTGAAAAAGTGGTTTTTATTATCATTGATCGAGCTAATAACATTTTTTGTATTTAAGGAACATATCTAATAATATGTGTTTTATTCGAGGAATAAGGAAGCATGCATGTTTTTAGTGAGGTTTTATGGAAATTCAAGTTATTACCATGTTTCATGAGAATATATGATGAAGGTATTTACATGTTTGGTATGGGACTATTAATATTTACTTCATATTGTTTAGGGAATTAATGATAATTTAATTTTAGAAATTTAGTGACCTTATTAATAAATTTGTGGATATTAATATTTTTGAATGGTCATAAGGATAAGCATTTATGAAATTGTTTGAGTTAAAATTGGGATAAGGATTTATATATTACTGTATTACTTCACCATATGATGATTTATGCATATTTGATAACCTGTATTGACCATTTTGTTATAATAATAACTAAAGATCAAAGGAATGACTTATCATTCTATTATGGATATTACGATCTGTTAAAAGTAAATTTGAGTGCTTCAGGCATAAAAATTCATTTTTGGATATTCATTTATTAGAGTAAGTGATGAATTGGAAATTTACCAAAGCACAACCAAAATATGAAATTTTTTCTATGAGATATAAATATATCAAGTAATTATATTTTAATATATTCTCAATCTAGATGGTAATGGAATTACTCAACTCTAGGAAAGGGGTATTGAAACAAAATGTTATCCAAATACCTTTATTTATATTAAATCAATGGTCTTTTAAATTGTCACATATTTATGGTTTTTAGATCCTTAACCTTCCATTGATCATTCACTTTATTGTGATCGATTTCCTCTATCACTATCTATAATTATTTACTTTTTTATTCTATATCAATGTTTATATCTCCCGAAAATGTTATCCTTCATGGAAACATAGTAATGTGTTATTTTAGAAGACCTATATACTTCCTCTTTTCTATTATCAAGTGGATTTTTTATCAACCCTTCTCATGATGAGGTATTTCAATAAATTTATTTTCAAATTTAAAAACTTGATTACTGAGATCAAGATTAAATTGTGATGATACAATTTATTTAAGGGGGGAATGTAACACCCTGAGATTTTAAAAGAGGAACATCGTATTCGATAGTGTATATGAAATGAAAAAAAAATATTATAAGAGAATGTAACAACCAAATACTTTATGATACATTTATTTTTAAATAAATCCATTCTCTTTAATAGCATGTAATGAATGAAACACGGGGTTGGAACAAAACATGATACTCTATTAAAATGTTATTATTTATTCACTACCATTATAACCTAAAAATTAAATTGGAGGATATGAATAGTAATAAATAAATTATGAAAATTATATGGTCAAAAATTGTATAAAATAAATAAAATGTATATATATTAATTAGATATAAAATTATATGCATTTTAAATAAAAAAGAAATATTTTCAGAAAAACTGTATTTTTCTAAAAGGCAGTTTAGTCAAGATTTTCACACATAATTTATAATTATTTTTTACCATTTTTATTAAATTTATTTTAATAAATAAGATTTATTTTTAAAATAAAAATATCAAAATTATATTAGGGTGATTTTTTTTATTTTTATGAAAAGTTTCATTTTTTGATGAATACTGAGAAATATTGAATTTTAATTAAAAACCTTATTTTGTTTAAATTATTCATATACTTAAATTATATTTTAAATTGGTTTTAAAGTAAAATTAGTTCAATTATGTATCTATTAATCCAATTTAGTTCATTGAAATCATTTTTATGTTTAATTTTTATATAAAAAACTTTGTAAACTTTCCAACATTTTTCTCTTTGAAAACCTGTTTTATCATCCTGTCTATGAGATTAATTTTAAATTAAAATTTCTCAATTATATGAAGGTAATTTTTAGAAATGGATTAAATATTTTTAATAATAATAATTTATAATATCTAATAATTTCATCTTAATTTTTTACTATAATGAATAGTGAAATGAGTAAAAATTAATTACCGTGGTTAAGGTAAAAATGGGTTTATCGGGGGTTAAACTAGAAAATTAAGGGTTAAAATAAAATAAAAAAATTTCTAAAATATATTTTATGACCATATTTATACCTTATCATGTATAATTATCAATAATACTCCATTTTTTACCCTTTTGGCATGTGATAAATGTGGATACACCTTTTTCTTTTCAAAAAATATAAGTGTGTCACTCACCTCACTTATAAAAGGCCACCCTCTATTTTCTCTTCTTCAAATAAAACCCTTTTGGTTAGGGAAAAAATGTAAAAATAACTTCCCAAATTCCATATCATAATCCTATAAGAATTTTTTTATAAATCTATTATATGAATATTTTAGGTATAGTCCTAAAGAGATGTTCCAAGAAGAGGTAAAAATCCTAACATTCTGATTTTATTTTATTTATTCTTCCATATCCTTAAGATTTATTTAATTTATGATTATATAATAACACCAGTACCTCCATTATACTAATATGTTATTATTTTAAGTGTGTGAATTATATCAAACTTCTCTTCCCTCAAATGAGAAATGATAATGTCGCTTGTGTGTATGGGGGACTATCGCCTTGCGAATAGATGTGGCACGTTTTCCATCAATACCTCTCACAGTTAGATATAATGATGGATATAAAGTATATATATGAAATTTATATATAACATAATTATACCTATGGAGTAATTATATCATATATACCTTTTTACTTTCCATTTTGTAGGGGATACGATAACGTCATTCGTGTGTGCGATGGACTGCCACCTCACGAAGTGATGTGATTTGTTTTTCACTAATGCTTTAAATAGAAGGCAATAAGTATAAATTAATAAATTAAATAATTATTATATTAATGAAATATTTTTAATTCTTAAAATATAATATATCATTTTATTTCTTACATTTTTACTCTCTGAAAGATGATAACATTGTTCATGTACATGTGAACTACCGCCTTCATGAAGCAATATAACTCTCTTTACATCACTGCATCACATAGATGATATATATAATTATATTTAAAGAAATAATATGGTATATATTATATTATTATAATTTTTTAAATATAAAATGTTACTTACCCTATTTCCATAATGCTTATTGGAAAATGGAAATGTTACTCATGTGTACGTACGGGCTGCCATCATCATGATTATAACATAGTTCATTTTTTATAACCATATTTCATGATTGATTTTTAAATTATAATTGATGAATAAATATGATAATTATGTAATTATTATTATTCTATATATTTTTAAATAATAACCTCTTTGACCATAGTCAACCTACCAAAGTCATTTTGACACAAAATCCAAATATCATCGAAACATCCAATGTAAACTTAATTGATTAAGTAATAATATATAACATGTAAATAAGTCAAATAAAAGTAATAATAAACTTTAAAAAAATTATTAATCAATTAAACAATTAAAATAAGTTTATTATTCAATAATATAAATAGCATATGTGGTGAGTTGTAATCAAAGTAAGGTTTTTCATCTCGCTTTTACTTCTGTGAGACATATTTCATATTCACCATTTATTTCTTTTTTTGGTGTATATACAACCCTTTTTTATGTCGTATCATGAATTAATTTATCATCATGGTATTTAATGTTTCATTTAAAGTTATTTCTTTCATTTGGCTTATGATACAAAAGTTACCAAATTGGTAAGGGTTTATTTTACAATGTCATCATTATTCAGGATTGTTTTTTTAAGTCTATCTTAGGGTAATTATTAGATATTTATATGTTAAAGTAAATATACTTTATTCTCCTTTGGTTATTAATGAAATTTTAAATGGTGCCATTTTTCCTCTCTTTGGTACTTAAAGTGATTAAGAGAATGTTTTTAAGAAAATCCAAATTTATTTCTCTCTTTGGTTGAAAATCTATTTTCTTCCAAAACCATGTTTTATAAAAATGTTTTCAAAAATGGTTTAACATTATTAAAATGTTTTATTTAAAAAAATTTACCCATATTTTAATTTTAAAAATCAGTTTACAAGTAATCTTCTTGTCTTATTCCGAACAATACACTTTTCTAGCCTTTTATGGTTAAAAAGGAATGTTCTTTTTTAACTTATACGGTATGTATGGAATTACCCACCCTCATGACAATCATTTATTTAAAACATACTTTTAAATTTTATAAGGTTTCTTCTAAATAAAAAAATTTCCATAATATTCTTGAAATTATTAGTTTTTAAAATTGATTTTCAAAGAAAAGTATTTTGAAAATGTTTTATGAATTTTCTAATTTTAGAATAAAAAATGGTGATTTTAAAAGAAAGGTTATTTCTCTAAGGAATGTTCCAAGTGATCTTTAAAAAAAATATATCTAAGAAGACATGCTTTGATGTTGCTTATTATTTAATTGGGATATACTCTAATGATACCATCCTTATTATTTCTCCAGATGGTTTTTGATTAGTTTGATTTGGGATTTACCATGTTGATACCATTCGTTTTACTTTATATGGTTTATGATTATGGTTATTAAATGGGATAAGTATTTAAATTTTATATTCTAGTTTTAATACTAGTTTTTATGTGCATTATGTTTCAGACCTTTCATATGATAAATGCATTTTACTTAGTAAGTGACTGGTGGGCCCGTTATAACCCCTCTATGCATCGGTAGGTCTCATGAGACAAACTATATTAGGGTTTATTCAAGGCCTTACCCACTTATATAGATGTATTAGAACAAGGCCTAAATGATATTATATTTCTTATCGTAAGGAATTGACGGTAAGTTTTAGATTTACAACATTATTCATTACATCATTATGAATTTAGTTATTGATATTCCATGTGATTATTCTATTAGTTAGAATAAACATGGTTAAGTTTTAAAGATCATGTGATTATTTATATAGAATTATTTGATCATCATTTATTCCTACCATATTATTCTCAAGTTATTAATTAAATAGAATGTGTTTTATTTATTTTTATTTCCATGTTTATTATGTATTATTTATTCATAGCTTTCATTGTACGCTTACTCTTACTGAGCATCTGTGCTCACCCCTTTCTTATGTTTTATTTTCCCCAAGATATAAAGAAGTGTTTTTTGACTGATATATAGGGATACACTAAGGGTAATAGTGGAATTATCAAAGAAAATTCTTTTTTTTTATTTTATGTTTTAGAATGTGATGTTAATTTTAAGTATGTATCTAGTTTACCAGGACAACTAAACTATTCGGTTCTTCAAGATGTGGTTCCTTGTATATTATTTCAATGTGATAAAGTAGACACTAGATCTAGGTTAATAGGGTTGGTATTGCTACATGGAAGACCATTTTCATCATGTACATAAATACAGTTTGTGAATTCATCAAACTAAACCACATCATAAGATACTTATATAGGACATACCTTCTATTGAACATAGTATGAGGTATGTTAGAAGGCCTCACACACACATGACAATAGTATGATATCAAATAAATATAGGAGAACACTCTGGATCCTATAAACAGGTTAAATGGATCATCAATATATATAATTAGATACATTGTTTCTTGACTATCACTAGGTTAAACCTCTAATAATCTGCATATGGATGTAATGAATTGCCATCCTTTTTTGGAAAATAAGAACAAAGTACTAAAAAGTCCCATATTATTTGTGAAATCACTAAGAGGGGGGTGGATCAGTGATTATAAATTAATTTTTATATTTCTTCTTGAAACAACCTTCACCATCTATTAATATGTTAATTTTTTCATTTTCAATACATTCAATCACACGCACAAAAGGGAAAATATATTTATAAGGTTCAACATTCAAAATGAAAGGTTAATACTTGGTATGATCCAATTTTCACTAAGGTAGTTTGACCCACAAGTATCAACATATAGGTAAAAATAAGCATGGAATATCCTTTTACTCATGATACAAGTCTTCTGACTATGTTTAAGTACTTTCTATATTTCTACAATGATAAATGATTTTCTTTTAATAAAAAAAATCCTTTAATAGAATTATACTTCTATTGAGTTGTTTTGGTGCAGCTTCTCCTTCATTTTCTTCAACAAATACTAACATGGGTTTCTTTTTTTTCAATATCATTGAACTTTATATCCTCTTATTATTATACTTATTCTCTCAAAAATATCCTTTAAAACTCTATATAGACTCACATATGTCACACATCCTTCTCTTTTTCATCTTCTTCTTATATTCCATCTGCATTATTTTTTTTATCGCACATCACATAGTATAAAAACATGTTTGAATTTGAATTCTAAATTTAAATTCAAACAAATAACCTCCACTAACGGATTTTTAACTTCTTCTCCTTCTATTTTCTTATTTCTTCTTCTATTTGAACTCTATTTTAGATCACTATAGCGAAGTAGAAATTGATGAGAGTAACTAGGAAGTTACTCTATAACTACTCTTATTTTCTTCTTCTCCATTTTTCAAAACTTTTTCTACCTTTTCTTGAATCACAAATATCATTTTTCGATTTTTAAACCTTGATCATATAGCTTTTATATCAACCCAATGAATATTTTCTTTAAATAATTTATTCTAGAAATTCTAATTTTATGTACAGTTTCTAATTTTATGTACAGTAGAATTATCAAAAAATTTACAATCCTAAAGTCATACACAAATCATAAGTCTTAAGAAGATAAGAAAATTTCATATGAGCATAGATTAAATTTTAGAAAAGATTAGGAAAGTTATATAAGATAGAAAAAAAAGTCATATGAAGTCTTATTATGGAATTATCATGTGGTTTCAAAGTTTGACACACTTCAAAAAAAAATCATTTGTCCAAATCAAATTCATAGGCGTGCACAAACAAAGTCATATGTGCACACATAAAGTCTTATGAGACCTTCATTCCTTTTTCATTTTTATCCTTGACTCCAAAACTTTAGGCTTAATCAAATAATTCCATAATTCCTTCAACTCATCTCTAAAATATTCCAAACCAATTCCATACATCTGAAATTAAATAAATTCACATAGAGGACTCCATTTTATGTGAGTTTTAAAATAATTTATTCATAGAAAACAAAATCCATCACATTAATCATATCCACTATAATTAATTTTCACAACCCACCTCCTTCTATATAAACTCAATAATATTCCCAAAATACTCAATAAAATCACAAATAGATCTTAGGCTCAATAATCTCCCTCTATGGATTTTTTTGGAAACCAAGGAACATAAATCACTTTAAAAATAAAACCACTTATCAATGAATCATAATTCAATAATTATAAGTCTATTTGAGTGAACTTAGTGTAAGAAATACGAACGTTTAATAATAATATTATGTTGTTTTTAAAACAATTATTTATATTCATACCTTATTTAAACATGATAATATTATTTCAACTAGATGAAATTATACCACATAAAAATTTATTTGAGAATGGATCACTTCTTATTTAGTCAATAATTTATTATCACATCATAGATTCCCTCAACTTGAAATTTTTTTCCATGGAATCTATAAGACATAAATTTTTTCATGCACTTCAATAAACTATTAGAACAATTTACACTTTCACAATATTGAATTAATAGCCTACCCCTTTTAAAAATATCTCTAAATACATGCTACCCCTTGAGAGATCACACCCCTAAAAGGTTAAACACATATCAAAGGATTACTCCCCTTATATAGTCCCTCCCCCCTTTGTGTATAAATTAAGAGAGTAAACATAAAGATATTTATGTTTACAATTTTTATCCCCCTTTGACAACAATAATCCAAAGAAAAAAATGAGAGAAGGTATTTAATCACCATACCTTATCCTTGATATGGGTGATTTTAAACACCCAACATTAACCTCAGGTTCTAAAATGCATCTTTAGGCAATGGTTTGGTGAAAATATTAGCTACTTTTTCCTTTTAAGGGACAAATTCTATATTTAACTCGTTATTTTACATAAGTGCTTTGAATTAGTGATAATTTATATCAATATTATTTGACCTTGAATATTGAACCAAATTTCTTAAAATATTAATAGCACTCTTATTATCACATCCCATGAGGAGTGGTAACTTCACCTCAAATTTAAGAATTTGAAACTAAGTTCCCATACACATAAGTTGAGTTATAGCTTGAGTGAAATCAAAATACTCTACTTAATAAGTACTAAAAGCAATGGAACTTTGATTCTTAGTGTTCTAACATACACACCCTTCTTTATGGAAGACAATTCTACTATATATAGACCTCCTATCATTAACACAACCTACCCAGTCAGCATTTGTGTAACCTAACAGATCAAGTTTCTCTTTATTATCATATTTCAAACTAAAACCAGTTATAACTTTTATATACCTAATAATAATTTTTCAAACACTAAAATGGTACTCATTTGGAGAACTTTTATACCTAGAACAATGTTTAATATCATAAACTATATCTAGTATCAATGTTTTCAAGTATATAAAACTATAAATAATATTCTAGAGTTCTCTTGGATTCACTTGTTTTCCTTTAATATCTTTAAAAAACTTATCTCCCACTGAAATGGTTGTGTAAAATAGATTTTAATCATCCATTTTAAACTTCTTTAGTAGATCTAGTGCAAACTTATCTTGAGAGAAAAATTTGATCTTCCTCTTGAGAGATTTGTAAACCCAAAAAATATATCATCTCACCAAGAATGGACATTTCAAATAACTTCTTCATCTCTGAATAAAATTCATTACAAAATTTTTATTTATTTTTAGACAATATAATATCATCTATATGAACAATAATAATGAGAGATACCTATTTTTCATCTTTGATGTAAGGAGTTTTGTCCCCACTTCCCTTTTTAAACTTTAAATTCTACAAGAAAACATATAACTTTTAATACCAAGATTTTGGATATTTTTTAACCCATATAAATCATTCCTTGACCTATAAACATAATTTTATTTATAAATAAGAAATAATCCACAAGGTTGCTCAATATAAACCTCTTCTTCCAAGTCACTATTGAGGAAGGCATAATTGATATCCATTTAGAATATCTTGTATTTCCTTTAACCTGCAATATCAAGAAACATCCTTATAGTTTCTAGACTTGAAACCAGTGTAAAGGTATCATAAAAATAAATTACTTACACTTTATAATACACTTTATACAGAATTATTTCTTTTTTTCTCACAAATTCACCCTTTTTATTCAACTTTTTATAGAATTCCAATTTAGTTTCAGTGACGTTTTTATTTTTTATCTTGGGTACAAACTCCCAAGTTTAATTCTTCTCTATCTAATCCAAATATTTATTCATATCATCAACCCATGATTTATTTTCTAAATTATATTGTATATATCTTAGTTAAACTTGCTAAAATAGTGAGGTATGTGATGTTGACATTAATGTTCTTCTTGTTTGAACATGTTTTCCCTTTTATCATATGATATTTATAACATGAACAGTCTTTATCAGCCTTATATGAGATGAATGAGGTTGTTCCTCATCACTTTAAATGGATTAATATACTCTTTCATCCTACACATCTTTCACACTTGAATAATTTTATATAACTTCTTCAGTTGGTTTGAAAAAAAAACAGTTCATCTCTATCACTTTTGTAACTTTCTTCTTCATGTATGATTTATTTATTTATGTGTTTCAACACCTTCACATCATAAGTATCAATAGTATTTACTTTCACATTATTGTAATAATAGTATCCTATTCCATGTAGAGTATAACAAATAAATATCCCAACACCTTTTTGCTCAAACTTCCTAAGATTCTCTCATTTAACCTTGATCACACAAGGGTTCTCAAACACCCTTAGGTAATTCAAACTTGGAGAATTTTTGTAATACATAACATATGGGGACATATCTTAATTTTTTCATATATAATAAAAAAAATTGAATGTGAACTATAGCACTAATATCTAATCTACTAGAATACTAAGAGGTATCATGCTCAGTCAATATTATTTGATACATCACCACTAAACTTCTATTCTTCTATTCAAGAAAACCATTTTTTGTAGTTTATATGTTGAACTAAGTTAATGTTGAACACTATGATTCTCAAGATAGTAATTAAATATTAAAATTTTGTATTCATTCCCATTATTTATCTTGGTATTCGTCAAAGGAAAATCATACTCCTTTTCTATAATTCTTATAAAACTTTTAAACATTTTTAGAGCCTCTGATTTATGATTCATAAAAATAATACTTGTCATCAAATTAAATTAATAAGTAATGGAAATAAAATACTCATCTCCATTTTTTTATTTATTCCTAATAGTCCAAAAAATATCTGAATGGATGAGATCAAGTGATTGGGTAGATTTAATCTCTACTTTCTTGTGTGAAGAGTTAACGATTTTTTCCTTTTGGAATACTGACCACATCCAATTCCTTTATCCTTTTAACTTAGGAACATCATGAAAAATGTCTTCTTATATAATATTTATCATTCTATTTTGGATTAGATGGAAAATTATGTTATGACATAGTTTATTTTCTTCTTTTTGTTAGGTCCAAAAGTGGCCTAGATTCCCTAAGAGGGGGGTGAATCAGGGTATGAATATTTAATTCAAAATTATTCCTACCCCACTAGATATTGTCATCTTTATTATAAGGGTCACTTTTATTCACTTAACTATTAATTTTTATCTTATTATTCCCTTATTTATATGATGATGATTATTTTAATGTAATAGAGGAAATAAAGTATATAGATACACTAATTTTTACTTGGTTCACCCTCACTGAGTTACATCCAAGGAGCATACAACAGAAATGTGCTGATGTACCAAATCCACTAAGGCTCACTACCAAAATGTTGTTCAGGATATTTTACTTCTATTGACAGTCTCACTGCCTTTACAAGGTTTAGGGTTAGCTCACTGCTTTTCCAAGGGTCGCTCCCTATGTCTCTTTCTCTAGCTCACTGTTGGTGGAAAGAATCATTGCCTTCCTCTTCCTTTTCTCAATACACTTGGAAGGGATCCACACATTGTTTATGGACTTGTAGGTCCCTTTATTATCACTAATGAATACATACTCATTTATAGATCGATGCTCTGTTGAAGTTACAATTTCATCTGATTGATGAATACCACTTTACCATAGATTTACTCGAAAATCCATTTTAAACACTTTTTATGATGCACACTTCCTTCGTGAAGCTCCCTCTTTCATAAAGCTCACTTATCCTTCATGAATCACCTCACTTTCACGATACTCACTAATTTTGCGAAGCACACAACTTTTGAAAAGCTTACTTAGCCTTCATGAATCTCATCTCTTTTGGTTGGTTTTTTATAGACTTAGTGAACATCCTTCACTTTAGAAATTCTCAAAACATTCAGTTGGCTATCATAGCCTTCTCGAACTTTCTCGCATGAACCACCTTCACAAACCACCTTCCCAAATCTAGAGCCTTAAGATTTTCATTAAGTTACACTCATTTTATGAAGGGGTAGAGGCCTATTTATAGGTGTTTCCACTGATTCCATAAGATTCTGACAACATCATCACCATTTCATAATGCTCCCTCATTTCAACCATGATTCTCCATTTTTTATGAAGCTCCACAGAAATTTTCTGATTGTGATGCACGACGTAGTCGTGGAGTTTTCTGTCAAAACCTTCACGCCTTTGTGAACCACCCTTCACAAAACCCAATATTCTTTAAACTCATGTCTTTTCCATATTTTTATAAGTCCTTCAAGGGAATCCATCTTTTGCGATGTTATCCATCCATTAAATTATGGACTCAAAAATTTTGGAAAATGCTGGGAAACATCATCACCTTGTATACATAATTTTTTGTACCACTTCTAGGATATCCATTCCTTTGTATTAGAACTTTTTAAATATACCTTTTCAAAAATCTCTCTAGAGTTCCACAACATTCCTTGGAAACCCACTTTTTAAACAAACCCAATCCACCCAAAAAATATGAAATGTTACCTTGAGATATTGTTTCCCAACAATATCTCCCTTTGGGATTATTAACAAATCTTCACATTTTCATACCTCTTTGAAGCTTCTTCCATGTTATACCAACATTAGCTTCATGAGATTCTGATAGAAATAAATGATTTACTTAATAAACACTCTAATCCCATAATATCCATTCTTGGTGCGAGAAATAAGAGTATAATGAAAAGTCCATCAATGAATCACTTCATTCCAAAACCTCTCAATTTCTTTCATCATGAACTTCATCTTTCGTGATATATAACCTTTGATTGATCAACTTTAGAATATTCATATTTAAAAACTCCCCTTATCTCATTGCTTCCCCTATCAACATATCCCCCTTTCTTGATTAAGATATTTTCTTCCCTTTTATATCCACAATTTATCCTCTTTTGTCAACGAACCCAAAGGTCACTCCTTTGTGGTCTGCAACAGAGTAAAGAACATATATCAACACATTAGGAAAAAATACACCATAACATGGGGATATGGGGTCCCACATCCACAATTTTTCAAGTGTGGGGATTCAACTAAACTCTAAGAACTAGCTAGTTCTGTTCAAATACTTTTTTGGGTAAGGCCTTTTTGAGAATGTATACAACTTGTAGGTCTATACGCACATACTCTAACTTCACAAGCCCTTACTCCACATTCTCCTTGATAAAATGATATTTGATTTCAATTTTATTTTTCCTTGAGTGATATACTGTATGTTTTCTAAGATTTATAGCACTTGAATTATCACAATGGATTCTGATCAGATAATTCACTTCAACTCCCATATCATCAAGATTCTGCTTCATCCACAATAACTATGTGCACACTTGAGTAGTCACAATATATTCAGCTTCTACGGTGCTTAATGAAATGAAATATTGTTTATTTCTCAGCCAAGAAATAAATAAACTGTCAATATAGAATACACTAGTTGATTTTTATTTCTATCATCCACTAAAATGGCCCAGTCTGCAACCATATATCCCAATAACTCTGGATGAGATTTGTCATTATACATCAAACTGAAGTCCACCATGACCTTGATATACCAAAGTATTCTTTTTTACTATAATAATGTGGATTTATTTTATATTTCTTTGATATTTTTCCAGTTGGAATGTGGAAAAAGAAATATGAGGTCTTATCATTGTAAAGTATAGTAAACTACCAATGATTTTCATGTATCCAGTGATATTAACTACATTGTCTTTATCATCATGTGATAGTTTCATCTAGGTAACTATCGGAGTCTTCATCTCCTTTTAATTATCCATTAAAAATATTCTCAAGGCCTCCTTAGAATATTTACACTGAGAAATGAAAGTTCCATTCATTCCTTGAGTTACCTATAAACTAAGGAAAAACATCATTTCACCAATCATTGACATTTAAAACTCACTTTTCATGAATTTAGAAAACTTTTTGCATTGAACTTTATCTGATCCACTAAAGATTATGTCATTGACATACACCAACACCATTATCCTTTGATTGCTGTCATTATTAACATAGAGATTGTAATCAATTCCACCACACTAGAAACCAATCCTCTTCAAAAACTAATCTATCCTTGAATACAATGCTATTGGTGCATGCTTCGACCCATATAGAAACTTCTTCAGCTGAAAAACTCTATTCTCATCTTCATGAATGATAAAAACTTATGGATAACCAATATAAAATTCTTCTTCTAGAACCCCATTAAGAAATGCAGACTTGACATCCATTTGGAAAACTTTGAACTTTCTTTGCACTATTATGGCCAAAAATAATCTGATTGTCTCTAGTCTTATAGTAGGTTAAAATGTTTCATCGACATCGATACCCTCTATTTGGGAGGAACCTTTGCACACTAGTCATGATTTGTTTCAAATTATCACACCATCTTCATTCATTTTTTTTTGAAATACCCATTTAGTCCCTTTGAAATTTTTATCTGTTGGCCTCAAAATAATATCCCATGTTTGATTCTTCCCAATTTGGTAAAACTCTTCATTCATATCCTAAACCCAATTCTCAGCTCTAGATTATTTATCAAAAAATTTAGGATCTACTTGCGATAAGTACAATTCTTGGGGTAGAGTCTTCATCCTTCTTGTCTACACTGGAATTTTATGATGACCAATGATGTTTTCTCTATCCATTTCATCTTATATAATCAGCTTTCATGCTGATATAGATTCGACCTCCTCTTATTAATCACCAGTATCATCTTCTAAACCATAATTTTCCACTTATACTCTCCCTGATTCTCTTACCTTCTCACCACTTTCATCAAACAATTGGTCACTATGTTTTTGATGATTCTGTTCATTCTCTACTACAGTGACACTATTACTTTCAACTACTCTACCCAGCTTCTTATTGAAACACTTTTAATATTCTCTCATATATTCTTGGTATCCTCAAGACATTAAGACGATAACATATTGTTAGAACAGAATATATAATCATGAAATACATGGATGTTTTTGCTTCTCCCCCAATTGGTCTTCTTGATGTCAGACAATATAAACTTTCGTCCTTTCTATACCATTGAGTTATTTCATCTAATTAGGATATAGAAAGCTCCCCCTACGATGTGTAAATCCTCCTATTTATAGGCCCATTGTTTATACCCACAAACATTCTTCTTATCCTGTATAATTTATTCACATGTGACTATGGGTTAGAGAACCTTCTCTAGCTCAATAACATTTTCTAGTTATAGATTCTTTACATAATATTTTTCAGTGGATGAACTTACCAATTAGTAATGATCCATTAAAAAATCGCTAATCCTACTGAGTCAAAACTCAATGTAGGAAACAAGAGATAAATTTAATAATATAATCATTGTCCATTGCACTCAATTACTTCCATATATCTCATGCAACCATAAACCATTAACTCCTTTCAAGGAATTATTCCAGATTTATTCTTTAAATCTAGTAACTAATTTGAATCTATTGATAGCACGACCTGACCCAACGGGGATCGAGTTGTGAATCCCCAAGCCCACCTCCAATAGGCCAAGGACTGGAGACTAGTTCCAAGTATTCTATCACACACATGAGTGGCCTTATCCTATTGTACATGTACACACGCACCCACATACACCTCCATGAAACAGTGTAGAGATATAGAAAAACTAAAAAATAAAATGCATGCATACATATATCCCAAACTAGAGTACATCATAAGTATAAAAATGGAAAATACAGGGTCCACAAAAAGAAAAATATAAAAGCATCTAACCTGCTCAGATGGAGGGGTTCTCTATCAAACTCTTGCTGGTAGGATCTGTGGTATGGCTCCAGCAAAAACCATGGCTAGTCCTGCTACTATACTCTACCTGCTCCAGGTCATACTGGGACTCTGTCGAAGGACCAGTGGTATGCACAAGACACAACACATGAAGGAAAAGTCCATTCTTGGGTGAGTATAAAAATAATCAGTAGGAACCCCAAAAACCCAAACCAAAAAGGGAGTAACTAATAGGCATCAGTTGAATCGGCCCGTCCTGAGGGAACCCAAATGAGAGAGAAACTCCATCTCGAGACCATCCTTGGATAAATAGGACTAGTCAACTAGATGTCCCTGGCATTTCAATAAAATGACACATACCACAGGTACTCCTAGAATATACCCATATATACTCAACTCTGACTCCAAGTCTCATGGTCCTTACCATAGACTTCCCATAGTAGTCAAATCGAAGGTCCAACGCAACACTCACAATGGTCTCATGAGGTACCGACCTCATAGATAGAAATAGGCTCCTACCCAAAGGTTAGTGGAATAATCCTACCTCATATCACATGCAACAAGAAACTATCCCTCTCTGATGGCGCGCGGAATGATAGGGGACAAGTATCGACAACTCGTAGTCGATGATCCAACCTCACCATACCCAATGGTACTCAACTGAGATATTCCACTATATCATAAAAAAACTAACGGCACAACCCAGACAACTCTCACGGTACCCATACAAGAGGGAATTCTCTATGGATAGAGTCACAGAAGAATTCACCCATTGACTAAACTAACTCTAACTCCTCGGGTAGGGTATCCCACTCAGGGTCTGCTAGGGGTCACCCTAGCCAGAAACACTAATCACAGAAAGGAGAATTGTGCAACAACCCAAATCTGGAACAACTTTCCTAGTATAGGATCAATTCCCATGTAGAGTTTGTTGTGTTGATATAGACTCTACTGAGGAAATATCATGAAGAAGGACCAGGGGGACTCACTCAACCTTGATAGTCAAAATGTTGTGGTAGATCATAGAAGGAATAAACACATCTTGATACAAAAATAGAGGGTATGCACCCAGGGCTCACTGGGGGGTCCATACCCTACTATAAAAAAACATCATGGTTAGAGGATCAATGCCCAGGTAAATATTGTTCACACTGATACCAACCCTACTAGGGAAAACGTAAGGATGTGAGGATCACGTTGGGCCTCTTAGGTCGATACGTGCTCCAAGTCTGTTGAGTCTGTAGTTGAAGCGAACTAAGGTGACTCACACTAGAAAGTGGAAACACATCTGCATTGCACGTACGCAAAGTAGATGAAGAGGGTTCATATTCCATGAAAGAGGACTTGATACCAAAAAACCTCATAGAAAAAGGACCAGGGGGAACCAATCAACCCATCTAGTCATAAAGCCGTCAATATAGACTAGGGGGACCCACTCAACCCAGCTAGTCAAAACATTTCAAAAAGATACCAGGGGGACCCACTCAACCCATCAGATCAATGTCACTAACCCAAGTGACCCACACAACACCACATGCACACCGCAACTCCCAATCACAAATCAAGGCCACCATCGCATTCTATGCGGAAAACTACTCAGGATATACTACTCATGATCTTGAATCAAACTATATTAAAGAAGATATGGGAGGAAGAAGATCACTCGAATATCCTCAAGGAGTACATGACATGTAAGGGGGCCACACGGCATGTGAACCCACCCAAACACCCGGATGTGTATCCTCCTTACACGGTTTGTTGACCCATGTATCCATACACCGCGTGTAGAGATAGTACAAATTGTGTCCCTCTTCACCCATCCCATGACTGTGTTTCTCTGTCACACTACTCGTCCAGCCGTATCCCTTACTCGTCATACATCATATTCTACACAGTGTGTTTGGGTTGCATGGTCACTTGGTCATGTGTTTTACTTGTGACCATGTACTAGACCTTGTGTCTGTGTACTTTGGTCATGTTCTTTCACTCAGCCATGTACTCTTACACGGCTACGCTGTCCGTTTTCCCTTGACCACATGATGAGGGTATCTACGCAGCATGTAACCCAACATACATGGCATGTAGACCATGAACTTTAGCTTCCCCGAACATGAAGACACATGGCATTTCCCACTGGTACACGCATTGTGTAGATGAAAAATCCGATGGTATTTGACTACAAACTGCCCAGATCACCCCCATTCACCCCAAAACACCCAGATCGACCCATCAAGGATCCCCAAAAGTTGTCTAAGGGATCTAAAACCTTAAAACAATGCATTAAAAGGGGGTTTAGGAGTTAAAACTCAAAATTCCTACCTAGATGGAGAAACTTCAAGGCTTTGAGTGTAGAATGACACCCACAACATTATGATTCACAATCAGGCAACGATCAGCATCAAAAACGACACCTGGAGGTGCCTCCTCGCTTGGTTTTGCCTAATGATCAAAGGGATGGGAAGGGGAAGAGGGGGCTCGGCCTCCTCCTGCATGTGCATAAAGGGGGGAAGGGGGAGATGGGATATTTGTTTTATTTTTAATAAAACAATATCCACTTAACACCCCATCCAGACTTGCCTCCAACCCGCCACCCAGTGCCGAAAAAGTTTATATTGCACCTAGGGAAAACATGACGTTCTAAACTCAACCATGATCTTAGAAACTTGATATGAGACTCTACTAGAGATTTACCAACATTTCAATAAAAACTATTCATGGGGGATAAAATATATTTAATATGTTTTAAATCACCCCACCGAAGCTCCCCAAACCTCATATTCTTATGTCGACTCAACACCTGGATTCGAAAATAATCATAGGAATATTCCAAAGTCTGATAGGTTAAAACCCAATTCACTAAATGCTCCGCACCTTAAGGATTTTCATCCCTGAAAATAGAAATCCTAGGAACATAGGAAAGGAACTAAGCTCTCCACTAGGACTCCCATGCCAACGATCTCACCAAAGGTTCCTGTGCTATAACAAACATACACTAAGAATAAACACAACACCGACAATGAAAGAGAGGGTTTAAAGCACTCATAGGTATCCCAAAACCTAGATAACACTTTGAACCCTCAATGAGATCCCACCAAACACAAAACATCATCGTCGAACACCCATGGCCACCCTCATCGGGCTACAATCACCCCGAACGAGCCCCCAACAGACCACAACCAAACTCTGAATGGTCTATTCCAACACCAACATAACGCCAAAGAAAATACCACCTCATCACCTCATCTCTCCACGTGACTGGTGCCAATGCTAAACCTCAAAAGGTTGATGCACTCCCCAACTTAAGGAAAATCTATCACGAACACGCCCAATGGATATCCCGTCGTGTGAGACCTTGCAAAAAAACCTCAAAACCTCATGAAAATGCCTCTATAATAAGGATAACAAACAAGGTCACTCGAGTTTACAAATTGGGTCTTACAATCCTTGGACAAACTACTGAAAACAAAAGAAACCGACCTCAAAATCATAGGTCAGAGGAACTCATCCACCACACCTCAACATTATCTGCTTTGGGCGGCACTGACTCGCCCACATGGTTTTATATCACACCTCAAGGATACATATTAGTGGGGTAATTGTCCATAATTTCTAAGAATTTGAAGCCACGACATACCACATAACAACCTCCTCGAGCATCCTGTATAAAAGCTGATTTCGAGCACATGAGGGAACTAACAAACAAATAAGGCATACCCAGATGCTCACATTGGGTCTTTCCAGTCCCACTGACTACCAAAATTCTACCAAGCCTCATGCACACAAGTCAAAGGGACTCAACCACTGCACCTCGATATTTTCCACTTTGGGTGACATTGACTCACCTGCATGTTTTTCATCGCGTCTCAAAAACATGTCTCGGTGGGGGAAGGATCCCTCTTTCTCATGTAGTCGAAGCTATATTGAACAACACCAACACAGGGTTTTACCAATGCCCTGAACAAACCCCAATAAAGAAACATAAAGGAAAGAGTACTTGCTAGAAGTTTCTATCAATACTACTACAGAAAGTAGAAAGTATATAGAGAATACCTCTATTCATCTGTTTCTCAATGAACCTCACTGAAACTACTGCCACTACTGAGATGGTACAATGACTAACCCTCCCTCAGTAGTACAGTGGTATAGATAGTCTCTCGAAAGATTTCCTTGGCTGTCATAAGCATAGCGGTGTATATTCCACTATTGACCAAAATCCTAGCATGGAACCTGAGTCTAGGCATGGGTATGCCTCCGAAAATGGTGCCTCCTATGTTGCACGCATGCTAATTGCAGGTCCTTATCAACCTAGACCTCAAGAGAACTTTATCTATGAAGCATTTGGTACATGTGTGACCCCAATAAATTTTCGTTCAACACCAAAAAAATCCATCCATGGATCAGTTTGACAAGATACATCCACCTGAACCCTCAGAGGTGGGTCTACGCGCTGCTCGATGGGTGGTAGGTCCACTAGCTATACAACCGGAGGAGAACTAGACTCGTGACTAGGCCCTTACAAAGAAACCTCATCACTCATCGATTCATACTCCAAATATGTCTATGGAAACATCCTAAAACAAATCTAATATGTACCATGTTCAATGAGAATATATGGGCAGCTGACTCAAGAAGGACAAGAGAAACCCAAAACCCAGTCCTATATGATGAATGTACCATTATTTCCCTATGACCAATGTCTTAATACACTGATTTGAAAGACAGTTTATCATATTCCTAGTGAATGGATACACCGGCCACCGCACCAACACTGCAGTCCCTAGCCTGAAATCCGAACTCAAAATACCCTAACACTATCGATGTGTAACCCAAAACAATATCACGACTAGACCAAATACACTTTGTGGTCCCAAAGGTAGAACCTCCTCTAATAAAACTTTATCATGATCTAACCCAACAAGTCTCGATCCACAACTCCCCAAGATTGCCTCTAATAGGAAAAGGGCTAGCGATTAGCGTCGAGTAGGATATCACACACATGAGAGGCCTTAGACTATCATACCTATATGCATGCACCTATATACACCTATATAAAATAGTGAAGATATATAGAAAAACTGAAAATGAAAATGCATGCATACATCTATCCCAAACCAAATTATAGAAGAAGTATAAAAATGGAAAATATAGGGCCTACCAAAAAAAAACTGCAAAAATGTCCAACCTGCTCAGATAGAGGGGATCGCTGTCAAACTCTAGTCAGTAAGCTTTGCAGTGCGACTCCGGAAAAAATCCCGGTTCATCTAGATACTACACTTTGCCTGCTCTAGGTCCTACTGGGACTCCGTTGAAGGAACTGTGATCTACACAAGACACAACACATGTAGGAAAAGCTCATACAGGGGTGAGTATAAAAATACTCATTAGGCACCCCAAAAACCCCAAGAAAAAAGGGAGTGACTGATGATCATTAGTTAACTCGACCCATACTGAGGGAACTCAAACGAGAGAGAAACTCCATCTCGAGACCATCGTCGGCTAGAAATGACTAGTCATCTCAATGTCCTTGGCATGTAAATAGAATGACACATACCACGAGGACTCCCAGAACATACCTAGATATACTCAGCTCTGACTCCAAGTCTCATGGTCTTGACTATTGACTACCCACAGTATCCAACTTGAAGGTCCAATGCAACACTCGCAACGGTCTCATGAGGTACCGACCTCATAGACAAAAACAGGCTCCTACCCTAAGGTTGAAGGTAGAATCCTGCCTCATATCACACACAATAAGAATATAGCCATCCCTGATGGCACACAGAACAAGAGGGGACAAGTATCAACAACTCGTAGTCGATGAGCCAACCTCACCATACCCAAAGACACTCAACTGAGAGATGCAACTCTATCAGGAAAACAAACTAAGGGAATAACCTAGCCAACTCTCATGTTACCCATCCATGAGGGCATGATCGATAGATAGCATGGAAGAAGTCACCCAGTGACTAAACTAACTCCAACTCCTTGGGTAGGGGATCCCACCCAGGATCCGCTAGGGGTCACCCTAGTCGAAAACACTGATCACAAAGGATCAATGACTATGTAGAATTTTTCACGCCAATTTTGACTCTACTGATGAACATCATGAAGAATGAATAGGGGGACTCACTCAACCCTGTCAGTCAAAATGTCATAGTAGATCGTATAAGAAAGAAATTCATCTCGATACATAGATATAGGGTATGTGTCTAAGGCTAACTGGGGGTTCTATCCCCTACTATAATAATAACATCCTGGGTATAGGATCAGTGCTTGGGTAAATATTGGTCACACTGGTACCAACCCTACCAGGGAAAATGTAAGGACATGAGAATCATACTAGGCCTCTCAGGATGATATGTTCTCCAAGTCCGTTGAGTTTGTAGTCAAATTGAACTAAGGCGACTCACTCCAAAAAGTGGAAACACATCCATGCTTCACATATGCAAAGCAATTGAATAGGGGTTACATTTTAGTGAAGAGGACGTGATACTGAAAACCCTCGTAGTGAAAGGACCAGGGGGACCCACTCAACCCAGCAAGTCATAACACCATCACCAGAGACTATAGGGACACACTCAATCCATCTAGTCAAAAGATCTATAAAAGAGACTAGGGGGACCCACTCAGCCCAGCCAGTCAGCATTGCTAACCCAAGCGACCTATACAACACCACCTACACACCGCAACTCCTAGGCCCAAAATGAGGCCGCCATCATGTTATATGTGTAAAACTACTTAGGATAGGTTACTATTGATCCTGAATTAGAACTACGAAGAAGTAGATATGGGAGGAATAAAATCACTTGAAGATCCTCAAGGAGTACACGACGTCCAAGGGGGCCACACAACGTGTTAATCTACTTGAACACCTGACCATGTATCATTTATACACGGTCTTCTGATCCATGTAGTCATATATGGAATGTAGAGATATTACATGTCATGTCCCGCTTCACCCGACCCCTGTTCATATTTCTCTGTCACATGGCCCAGCCAGTTGTGTCCCTTACACACCGTGCATCCCATACTACATGGCGTGTTCGGGTTGTACAGTCACCTGGACATGTGGTTCACTCGAGCCCATGTACCGAACCTTGTGTCCATGTACTTTGGTCATCTTCTTGCACATGGACATGTACTCTTACACGACTATGCTATATGTTTCCCCTCAGCCACATGATGAGGGTACCTACACTAAGTGTAAACCTTGAACTTCATCTTCCCTCTAGTATCCCCAACCCAAACATCCACCCAAGAAGTTCTAATAGGCCGGGTTCCACTGGCCTTAGGCGCACCTCCCCGAATTCCAAAGGTTTATGACTAGCAATGAGGGTGTAAACAGGCATAGTGGGGGGGCTATACCCTCTAGGAATAGATAATATACTGGTCTGAGCATAATAAGATAACATGTAGCAGAAATAAATGACTCAATAGTCTCAAACCAGACCCGCAGAGTGGAACATATCCAAATCAATAAATAGAAGAAGCAACATAGAAACAATTATAGTAGCAGAAAGTAAATAGAACAGCATTCCAGCAAATTAATTGTAGCCACATAAAATAAAGAAAGCAAGCATGAATCCCATTTCAGGTCATACCATAAAATATCCAAGGTGTTTTCCATGGAAGACCATAGTAGCTACATATATAAGCATGTTGAAATTGAAAAAGGAAACTACACAAAATTAAATCTCCAGCTAGGAACGACCTCAAGGTCCATGACAATCTCTACACCAAACAGTACTGTGATCAATATCCTTAGGCTGATCCTTTACCTGTACATAAATTCATAAAGTCTACACATGTCCTGAAGGGCCCATGCAAGGTGTGAGACAAATTTTAGTAGGATAACACCCAATGGTGAATACCTAGTATATGTGTTTAAGAAGAGATGAATATCTAAGAAAAGTAAATAGTAAGATGAAATAAATAAACACAACCTCCACTGGTGCTAAGCAGCCACCAGGGAGTGTTACCTACTTCAGCCAATATCAAAATCTCAGAAGCAAAGAGAGTCCTTGGCCCATGGCCCAAGGTACCCCTATAATCAAAAAGTCTTGGTGAAGCCTTAGGTTCCACCTCAATCATATAGCCTAGCACCACGTGCCTCCGGACACCTCATGTCTCAAAGTACCAACATCCCAAAGGCACACCCAAACAATAGTATCTCGGTCCCATAGACCCCTTCTTGAAATCTCACATCATCCCACGGAACGAAAACCAGAGGAAGAGTGATGTCTATCCTCAAATAAATAACCAGGCCCATGGCCGTAAACATGTAGGGCCTCATCCTCCAAACCCTATAGCTTCATCACTATCAACCAAAGGCTCCTCACCTTCCATGTGGATTTCTATAGTAAGCACCCCCCAAAATAGAAATACCTAAGCCACAACTATCGAGGGCCTCTACCCACACGATTGGTCAAAATCAACTCATCAGAGAGTCAACCTATGTTCACATGACTCAATCGGTGCTTTGGCCATCATGGGTGAGCGGCAATCACAAAATAAATAACCTAATCCACACCATATATGGAACCTCATTCCCCTACAACCATGTCACTCAAATTTGATGGTTATTCCATCCAAGTATCATGGGCCTTGCCCAAGATAATGGTCCCACCACCTCAATCTGACATCCATGACACCCAATCATGTGGTCAAAACCACTCAAGAAAATCTAAGCCAGGCCCAACTAGTGATCAACATCACTCAATCCTAGATTCCATTCCATCTCAACCTCAGGCCTAGCCCATCACAACCCCAAGGGTTTCAGCATATGTAATCTCAAGAATTACATAAATATAAAATACATTTAAGCACTTCAAACAAGTAATTCAATTTAAACATATTAAATTACACTAGCTACCAGCTATATCACATTATCACGGAGGTATTTAATTCATCTAACTCTCTTATTTAAGCTTAAATAATATAAATATACCATTTTAAATTAAAAAAAATCAATTAAAACCATTTTGGCACCCCCGAACAAAATATCCTAAGGAGCAACGGCCTCTCACCCAGCCTCACTCAAGAATAATAGGTATAGGTCATGACCATGGAATCCCACATGGTATAAT
Organism: Viscum album; assembly: GCA_963277665.1. Lineage (NCBI taxonomy): Eukaryota > Viridiplantae > Streptophyta > Magnoliopsida > Santalales > Viscaceae > Viscum > Viscum album. Next base: position 1,402,753,502 of record OY728129.1, read on the forward strand.
AGTCAATTCAATATTCTATAATAGGGTTCCACCCATAACCCATCATTGCACTAAAAAGTTGTAACCCCCAAAAGTCCGCAAAATCTCAAAACGAGGTATGCACAACCTACCTTAGACCTATAGGCATAGGCACGTCCGATATCAAGCTCCAATTCAAAACCATTTAATGTAGATCTGAGTTTCTGTATTAAACTATAAAATTGGTTCGGACAAAAATAGCGGTCTGTAAGGCGAAAGATAGAAAAATAAGGAGGGTACGTGGGGTTAGCCAAACTGATGTGATCCCATAGCTTCTGACAGGTCAAAGAAAGGAGGTTGGATGGAGAGATAAGATCAAATCTAGTGGAAGGAGCAAAGGGGTGGCTCTCCCCTACTGTGCGCCACCAAGAAGGAAGAAAGGGGGAGGAAAGAAGGAAATAAGAAAAAAAGCGTAAAATGGTAATTTTCCTCATTTACTAGGCTACATGGTTTTTCAAACTGTGCAGAAATCGTGTGGAAGCCACTTCCTAAGATATCTAGAAGCACACTACCACCCTGCATAGTTTTCCATACCATGCAATAACCCTTTTCAACTTCTGCAGATGAGTCTGTATGGTCATGCGCCATGAATCGCACAATTTCCCTCAACCGTGTGACTGCACTTGTTTTCCAAACAATAGGCATTTGATGCTCTCGAAACCCTTTAAAACACCATAGAAACTCTCCTAGACTTTAAACCAACATAAAACCATCAAATAAGGCCAACGGAACTCTCGGAATTGATTTCTGATCAACGAATCAAAAAGTAGCATGGCCACTAGTTGAAAAATTCAAACTGGGTGGTAATTTTGACCCGTTCCAAAAACCTGGGTTGTTAAAATCCTCCCACCTTAGCATAGTTCATCCCTTAGCTATTAAACAAAACCTGAAGATAGTTTCATATACACAAATCCTGGTATAAAGAACCCAGACTACCCTGGTCTCAAGGGTTCTGGCCAAATTCCTCAAGGGGCTCCCCACCTTAGGAATTTCCTTACTTGGTCTCAACCCAACCAAAACTAAAATAAATCAAGGTCCAACAACCTATTTCCAAACTCATGGTCCTATCATGATGAATTATCCCCCCTACACATCATCAGGTGCTCCCATGTTGCTCCCAACACCTAATCATATCCCACACCACATCGCTGCCCACCTCGAGCCCATGGAACCCATGGTACAATGAGGTCCTACATCCCTTGGATGCTCAAAATAACCTGGTGTCTTTCACCTCAATCGCAAACTACATTCTCTATGCCTCGATGCCCATGGAACCTCAAGTAACCCACACCCCTCGAATGCCCTGATGCCCAAGGAACCTCAAGTAACCTACATACAATGATGCTCCTGATGCCAAAAACCTCATATATATATATATATATATATATATATATAATCATGCACCTGAGATGGTTACAACCTACTGACCAATTTCCAGTCGGTCCATATACAACATGTGCACCTCATGCAATCAAAAAATAAATGCCTCAACAAGACATGCCAAAACTGACGTAAAAGTAAATCACAGCCATGCCTGAGGAGTACCTCTGTCCATCATCATCTCTCCAACCTACTCAGCCCCTGGTAGCTCCACGTTGTGCACTTGGCCTAACACACAGATTCATAAAACCTATCCTCCATGCAGTGTTACACCAGCCACTGGACACTAGCCCCATGGATGGGTCTCGCTATCTCTACCATATCCTCCGTGTGTAGTTAATCCTTGACTACCGACACCTGGTGTCGATCCTGATATGATCTCTGAAGCCTACACCTACCTCTGTCTCTATCTTCTGACTGTATGAGAAGGAAATATACAGAACCACTCAAGATTCCCAACCTTTCCACATGCCCGAAACTCCTTTGGAGGCCTATTACACCAATTCCATACATTCCTTGGTTTCCCACACTGAAATAAAATCACCACTGAGCTACCATGAGGTGGTTTAGCTGGTTCCTTGGCATGAATGTCCTTCTCAAACTCATCTTGGCCTCATTTCCTACCATCTAAACCATCACCTGAAGCTGATTCCCGACTCAAATAGGACATGTCCATCAGGCTTCCCTCAGCTATGATCACCTGATTCATGGACTCTAATAACGAGACCAACCAAAAGATGTTTACCTACACCTAAATGGGGTGTCGTAACCCATCTTCGAGGTGCCTCACCCTCAAGATGTCATCGCTTACCATTCCTGGTGCAAAGAAAGATAGCTTAGTGAAAGTAGCTGCATATTCCATGACAAACATGTCTCCCTAATGAAGGCTCAAGAACTCCTGAGCTCCCTCTACCCTCAGCATCTCTGGAAAAAAGTGGTCAAAGAACCTATCCTCAAAGTCCTTACCGGACAGTCCCTCGGGTCTGTGAGCCTGAACCTGCACATCCCACCAGCGCTTCGCTGGTCCTCTGAGCATGTACATCGCTTGCTTGACCCTCCACCCTAGAGGTATATCGAGCTGCTCAAAAATCATCTACATTCTCTCTATCTAGTTCCCAACCGCCTACGGACCACCCTCACCCTAAAAAATCAGCGAGTTTTATGACTAGAACTCCAGATTAAGATAGGTCATAGAGGGATCTATTCCCTGAGTACCCCTACCGATTCCTTGAAAAACACATACCAAACTAAATCGGAGTTGTTCGTCGATCCAAGACCTGAACACTGTCAAACCCAGTAGCTACCCTACCTACACTAGATCCTAAACCTGATCCTTTCCCTAATCCTATACCTACGGCTCATGCTCTTCTTGACCCTTAGGAGTTTGAACCTTATCATTCTCTGAAGGCACTATAACATCACCCACCTAATGCTCTATATGATCCATCTAAGAGGAACCTTCTGAATACCATAAAATGGTTAAACAACCCACATATATATAATAATATATAACACAGATAGGGAAAGTAGTAAAAAGGAAACATGGAACAACTACACTTACTCTCCCCCACCACAATCATGACCATGGCATCCCAGCCTCATGGCCTCCTTACCTGCCCTCAACAGATCCAAGTATCACAAAATCCTCGGTCCATGCCCATCCTAACAACCACATTGCCTCAAATCGATGACTAAGTTGCCCAATCATGGTGATCAAAAATCACCTCAACCATAAAACCTACCAGATCCTATGAGAGCCAAGCCCAATTCCCATGCCATATACAATTTTACATAAATTTAAATCATGGAATATCACATTGCATAAAACATGTAATTTTATCATATCATGGAATTTCACCTTTTTCGTGTGGTAATTAACATATATCACATGGAATTATTAATTCACAAGGTATATGTGTATATATGAAATTGAAATACCCTAAAAATATTCCTATCAAAAGCCGAACAACCACGCATTGTCTTATCGGGCCAAGGTACAATTCTCCCTTATTGCATCGGGTCAAGGGTCCCATATCACAACCAATAATCATCAAAAATAAATTGATCTACCAAGATTTAAATCATATAAACTATAATATGAGCAAAAGAAAAATAGCATATCCCACCCAAGGTAACTCAATCCATCCCTCATACATGGGGCTGCAGGAATCCAAGCATGAGTTCAAAATCCATTTTTGACAACAACCTATCTCTAGTCTTCCATAACTCCAAATAGTAATTCCAAGAAAAGAGGTAAAATAAACTCCTATGATACCAATTATAGCACCCCTGACCTGAAAATCCACCCGAACAGTGCTAACAGGCCAAGTGCCACTAGCCTTGGGTGCACCTCTCTGAACACTAAAGGCTTTTGACTAGTAGTGAGGGTGTAAACAGGTACAGTGGGAAGGCTATACCCTCTGGGAATAGATAATATACTGGTCCAAGCATAATAAGATAACATGCAATAGAAATAAATGACTCATTGGACTCAAACCAGACCCGTAGATCAGAACACATCTAAATTAATAAATAGTGGAAGAAATATAGAAACAACTATAGTAGAAGAAAGTAAATAGAATAAAATTCCATCAAATCACTTATAGCCACACAATATAAATTAAGCATGCATGCATCCCATGTCAGATGATACAATACAATATCTAAGGTGATTCCCATGGTATACCACATTATCTACATATATAATCATACTGAAACTAAAAATGAAACTACACAAAATTAAATCTCCATCTAGGCACGACCTCAAGGTCCATGCGAATCTTCATGCCAAATAGTACTATGATCCAGCTCTTGAGGCTGATCCTTTACCTGTACATAAATTCAAAAATTCTACACGCATCCTAAAGGTCCCGTGTAGGGTGTGAGATGAAACTCAGTAGGATACCACCCAATAGTGCAAACCTATTATATGTGTTTAAGATGACATGAATCTCTAATAAAAGTAAACAGTACGATGCAATGAATAAACGCAACCTCCACTAGTTCTCAGTAGCCATCAGGGAGTGTCACCTACTTTGGATAATGCTAAAATCTCATAAGCAAAGAGATTCATTGGCCCATGGCCCAAGGGACCACTATAATCTCAAATTCTTGGTGAACCCTCATGTTTTACCTCAATCATATAGCTTGGCACCACATGCCTCCTGATACCTCATGTCTCAAAGTATCGACATCCCAAAGGCATGCCCAAACAATAGTATCTTGGTCCCATGAACCCCTGCTCGAAAGCTCATGTCAACCCATGGCATGACAACTAGAAGAACAATGATGTATATCCTCAAATAAACAACCAGGACCATGGCCTCAAACACAGAGGACCTCATTCCCCCAACCAGATAGCATCATCGCTATCAATCAAAGGCTCCTCACCTTCCACATGGCTTTCTATGGAAAGCACCCCCAAACAATAAATACCTAATCCAAAACTATTAGGTTCCTCTAGCCACGTGATTGGTCAAAACCACCTCATCACAGAGTCAACCTATGTGCACACGTCTCAATCAGCGCTTTGGCCATCACGGGTGAGCGGAAATCACCAAATAAATAACCTAAGACACACCATCTCTATCACCTCATGCCCTTGTGACCATGTCACTCAAATTTGATATCCTTTCCATCCAATTATCCTAGGCCTTGCCCAACCTGATGGTCTTGTCGCCTCAATCTGACATCCATGATTCCCAATCCTATGGTCAAAACCACTCAAGAAAATACCGGCCAAGACCAACCAGAGATCAACATCACTCAATCTGGATGGACATGTCATCCCAATTTCAGGCCTATCCCATCACAACCTCAAGGGTATCAACATATGTAATCACATGCATTACATAAATATAAAACACATTTAATCACTTCAAACAAGTAATTCAATTTAAAAATATTGAATTACACTAGCTACCAGCTATAGCACATTAGCACGAAGGTCTTGAATGCCTCTAAATCTCTTATTCAATATTAGATAATCTAAACATACCATTTTAAATTAAAAAAATCAATTAAAAACATTTTGGCACCCACGGCCAAAATATCCCAAGAAGCAACGACCTCTCGCCTAGCCTCGCTCAAGTGTAATAGGTATAGGGAATGCCTATGATATCCCACATGGTCTAACAGTTAATTCAATATTCTATAATAGAGTTCCTCTAAAAACCCGTTGTTGCGGTAAAAAGTTACTACCCCCAAAAGTCCGTAAAAACTCAAAACAAGGTATGCACCACCTACTTTAGACTCGTAGACATAGGCATGTCTAATATCGAGCTCTAATTCAAAGTTGTTCGACGTAGATCTTGTTTTTCATCTTAAACCCTGAAATTAGTTTAGAAGGAAACAGTGGTCCATAAGGCAAAATATAGAAAAAGAATAAGGGTGTGTGGGGTTATCCTTAACGAGACGATCCCATATAGTCTGACAGATCGAAGAACAGATTTCAGATGGAGGGACAGGATCAAATATGGTGAAAGGATCAAAGGGGAGGCTATCCCTTTTTATGTGTGACCAAGAAGGAATAAAGGGGGAGGAAATGAGAAAATAAGAAAAAAAGGCAAAATGGTAATTTTCCTCGTTTAATAGGTTGTACTGTTTACCTGCATGGTTTTCCAAACCATGCGGAAACCCTAAGGAAGACACTTCTTAAGATCTCCAAACCTACATGAAAACCTCGCATGGTTTTCCATACCATGCGCAAACTGTGCATTAACCCTTTACAACTTCTACAGATGTGTCTGCATGGCCATGCGCCATGACTTTCATGGTTTCCCTAAACCATGTGACTACACCTATTTTCTGAAGAAAAAAAAGTTCTTTGGGCCTTTGATGCTCCTGAAACCCTTCCAAACACCCAAGGGACTCTTCTATCCTCTAAAACAACCCAAAACCATCAAATAAGGCAAGCAGAACTCTCAAAATTGAGTTCTGATCAACGAATCAAAAGTAGCATCACCGCTAGTTGAAAAATTCAAACTGGGTGGGAATTTTGACCCATTCCAAAAACTTGGTTTGTTATATTATTCAAAAAGGAAGAACACATGGTGTGCCCCACTGGTAAAAATGTCATGTAGATGGAAAATCCAATGGGATTTCCCTACAAACTTCTCAGATCACCCCCATTCACCCCAAAACACCCATATCAACCCATCAAGGGTCCCTAGCAGTTGTATAAGGTCTCTAAAACCTTAAAAACACATTAAAAGAAGGATCGGGACTTAAAACTCAAAATTCCTACCTATAGGGTGAAACATGAAAGATTCAAGTGAAAAATGATGACCTCTACATGTTGATTCATGATCTGGTGATGATCAGCATTAAAAACAACACCTAGCAGCACCTCTCTGCTTTGGTTTGCCTGAAGATATAAGGGAGAGGAAGGGGAAGAGGGGGATCAGCCTCTTCCTACATGCGTACAAAGGGGGAGAAGGGGATAGGGGATATTTATTTTATTTTTAATAAAATAATATCCTCTTAACACCCCATAGAGTAAACACAAAGTTCTGAACTCAACCACGGTCTTAGAAATCCAATCTGAGACTCTACTCAAGATTTACTAACATTTCAAGAAAAAATGCACACTAGTGATAAAATATATTTAATATATTTAAAATCACCACTTTGAGGCTCCCTGGACCTTAGATTCCTGTTCTAAATCAATTCCTAACTTCAAAAATATTCATAAGAATGTTCCAAAGTATGATAGGGAAAAACCCGAGTCACTACAGTTGACATTCTAATGCACATCACATCACCACTTTGCATATTTTTATGCCACTCCCCCTTAGATTGTATCTCCCCTTGAACCTGAAACACTTGAACATAAGTTAATAGCATTTATACACATAGGGAGAGGGGTACCACTGAAATCCTCAAGAATATGATTGTGGTTGATCCTGATGGATCAACCCTTTGATACTTTCTTGCAAAGCGCTATACTAATTTTGTGCTTGTTCCAACTTCCCAGCCAACTTTAACTATTCCAATCATATGACCAATAATTATTTACCCACATGATAACTCTTATTTTGATATGTTGATTTTTTATGCTTGGTCTTTTTCACAATTTGGGGTTTAAGCCCACTAGTACAGATTTTCTTCTTTGATGCTCCACCAAATTGCTATTTATTGTGATTCTCTCTCTGAGTTGGAATCTCTCCACTAGTCATCTACTCTTTCCTCTTCCTCTATTAGAGGGATCTTTCCCCTATCATTACATCTCACATTTTATCATGACATTCAAGTTTTCTGAGGAGTTATTTATATATCTTTCTTTTATCAGTTAACTAAGCCACCACATTGTTTCTTGCTAGTGGTGGGTTGTTCACTGAACATACATTCTTTTTAATCACAAATGGATCAGCTCCTCCCTTTTTCTTCTAGTTTTTTTCACATTCTATCCGAAAGAGATGTTGTGAGTATAAAAGAGAAGGTTCTTGATAGGCCTTTTTTTATCTCTTTATGTTTCCTTTTCCTTCATTGATTTCTTCCAACTGCAATATCTTGACAAATGCTCGTGATTAGAATATATAAATCATATCCCATTAAAAACATACCTCATTTCATCATTTCTTGGATGAGATGTTGATACATATAGAGTTATTCTCCTTTTGACATTGATCCCTCAAGCATCTTGACACATACTCATGATGTGTCCCTATCTTCCACAGTAGCATCATATGATGGATACTTTCTTCTGAGAAATTCTCCTTTTTGGATTTTCACAAAGCTTCTGCTTATTCTCAGATTTAGAAATATTTTTGTCTTCATAATATGAAATATATTCCAAAGCCTATGAACAAAAACTTGATGTATGACCATGAATCCCACATAAATAGAACATGCTATCATTAATTCCTATAAAATCTTTTTTATATCTATTTCCAGAATCTATAGGATTTTTCCTATTTCTGTAACTATTCACACCTCTTATCCTGTCATGCATGGGAGAGGATTCATCATATCCAATGCCGATTTTTCTCAAAATGTATGGTCTTTGGGATGAGAAAATTCATTCTTGTTTCTCCTCATAAATAGAATATTTTCTTTTCATTTCATTATTACCTTCTGAAGCACAGTCAAATAATAAGTGAAAAGAATCCTTCAATTTAGGCTTTCCTTTGGCATTAGATTTCCCTGCTTCCTTCTTTACTAATTCTATATCTTCTCCCAATTGTTGAATATTCATATCCATTAATTCAAGTTGAGCATTAAGATCTCTCTTAAGATTCATCCCACTACTAATCTCATCTTCCAATTCTCATGTGAGATTATCCACCATGTCACTTTACTCCTTTACATTAAATTTTTCCTAATCGTAGAATGCATTATCTTATTGTAGCATTTTTTTCTCCTAAACTTGTTCAGAAATTTGGGTAGTAAGATCATCATTTATAGCTTTCAAGTTATGAATTTCATATGAGTTCAGATTCTTTCCCTTTTCATTGGCTTTTTTTTCTATCTTTGTAGACATCTTTTGCAGTTCTTCGGCTTGGGAATCATTCTTATCTCTCATATTAGTAGCCACATCAATAAGACTTTTATTTAAGCCTTTTATCTTTTTTTACCTCAATATCTAGTACTTGGATCCAAATATCTTTATATTTAGTTTCTTCATAAAATTTTTGATCCAATTCCTTTATTTTGTGGACAAATTCCACTTTTGTTCTTCTTGCAATTTCTTCATCATCAGTAGTTCCAACATCACTCAAGATATCAAGTTCTTCACTCATTCCTTCAGTATCATCAAATGAGTAAATATTTTAAATGTATGATTCATCCAAACCATTATTCAGTACAATATTTCTTTTCTTCAACTAAATCACACTTTTTCCATAGACACTTCAACACTGAGGAATACCACTAGACATCTGCTTCTTATTTGAAGTTCTACCCTTTTCCATGGAACACTAAGATAAAATCATACTGAATATTTAACTTCAAATATCGACTAAACTAAGTTAGAGAAAAAAATCTAATAAAAGAAACTTGGATTTGATATAATTGTTGGGTCCAAAAGGGGCCTGGATAACCTGAGAGGGGGTGAATCATGGTATGGATATTTAATTCAAAATTATTCTTACCCCAATGGATCTTGACCTCTTTATTATAATGGTGAATTTTTTTGAAATTAAGTGTTAATTTTGATCTTATTCTTTCATTATTTATCTAATGATGATGATTTGAATGTAATATAGGAAATAAAATAGACGGACTCACCGATTTTTACTTGCTCCACCCTCATTGGGATACATCCAAGGAGCATACAATGAAAATGTGTCAATGTACCAAATCGACTAAGGCTCACTGCCAAAATGTTGTTCGAGCTAGATAACTTTCATGTCTAGGATCACTGTCTTTACAAGGTTTAGGGTCAGCTCACTACTTTCCCAAGGATCACTACCTATGTATCTTTATCTGGATCACTTCCAATGGAAAGGATCACCATATTCTTCTTCATTTGCTCACTACTCTTGGTAGGGATCTAGTCACAGTTTATGGACTTGTAGGTCCCTTCATTATCACTAATAAATACATCTTCATTTGTATATAGACACTTCTTTGAAGTTCCACTTTCATTCAATTGATGAATACCACTTTACCAAAGATTTACTAGGTAATCCCTTTTAAGAACTTTTCATGATGCACACTACCTTCATGAAGCTCCCTCTTTCATGAAGCTCGGTTAGCCTTCACAAAGCACCTTACTTTCACGCTGCTCACTACCTTCGCAAAGAACACAACTTTTGCGAAGCTTAATTAGCCTTCATGAATCTAATCTCTTTAGGTTGGTTTTTATATCCTTTTAGAACATCCTTTTCTTTTTTTATTCTCAAAACATTCAATTGGTTGTCATAGCATTCACAAATTTTCTCTCATGAACCACCTTCATGGACCAGCTTCGTGAATATAGAGCCTTAAGATCTTCATTAAGTCTCACTCCTTTTTTGAAGGGGTAGAGGCCTATTTATATGTATTTTTACTGATTCTAGAAGCTTCTAGACACATAAACATCATTTTATGATGCTCCCTGATTTCCTCTACGATGCTCCCTTTTTTGAAAAGATCCATGAAAATTTCCCAATTGCGATACTTGACATAGTCATGGAGCTTTCTGTTAAAACCTTCATGCCTTTTCAAACCACCCTTTGTGAAACCCAATCTTTACAAAACTCATGAATTTTTCATATTTTTATAATTCATTCAAGGGAATCCATATTTAATGATGTTATCCAACCTTCAAATTTTAGACCCCAAAAATTTGGTAAACTCTGGGAAACAGTGTCACCTTATGTACATAATTTTCTATATCACTTTTAGGGAATTAATTACATTATCTTGGAACTTTGTCAACATATCGTGTCAAAAATCTCTCTAGAGTTCTACAAAAATCCTTAAAAACCCATTTTTTTCACAAACACAATCAACCCAAAAATGATGCAATGTTGCCTTAAGGGATTTTTTCCCAACATCTTTCATTCTCAAATAACATAAATTTATAGCATCACCAACTAGAAATAGATTTATCATTGCTTGATGACCTATTTTAAAAGTTCACACATATTCCAAGATCTTCACCACAAATCCATCCTTTTGAAATATCCCTTTGTTTTCTTCATCACATAACCAATATAAACTAAGTATATTGTGCTTTAATTCTTCAATAAATAATATGTTCTTGGATTTCCGTTAATCTTTCCCAATCATAGATGATCCAACACCTTTGATTTTGAGTAACCCATAATTTACAAAGTTCACTAAGCCTTCTTTTCACTTTTTAGCATATTTTAGAATCTAGAATCCCCTGTCATATAATAGTAACATATGCTATCAAAAATTTATGGATTGTCCCCTTTTAATGATTTAAGTGATATGTCAACAACCAAAGTTTTATCCTTACCTTTACGCTTCATATTATGAGTATTTTTGAGTATTTTCACTCATATTTTTATAGGATGGTTGAAGGAAGAGACAATCATTTTCATAGTGACTAGGTTGGTCACATCTTCTATACAGTTCTTTAATAAATTCAAACTTGTTCTATGATTTCTATCCATAATTTTCAATCTATTTCTGAACTTTATTCCTTTGAGAGGGATGAATCCCCCTCAAATCATTCCTTACAAACCTCTTAGTCTTATAATAGTGTTGATAATCAAACAAAAATATTATAAACAAATGCATGAATCCTCCATGGTGAAAATATTACCCATAAAAACCATACTTTCCTCTATAGACAAACTATTTTCTAGATATTAACACTTGTATTCCTTCCTTCTTTGAATCATCAATATTGGATATTTTTTGAAAAAAAATATTATGAATTCTTGGTATCTTATTATTCATATTAAGATTCTTCTCATACCTTTTGGAGTCATTAATTTTAGTAGTTTCTGACTTCAAGTTAGAATTTATAGATTTCTGATATTCAATTATTTTTTCCACAATATTGGTCTTTTTCACTTGATTATTCTTATAAGTATCTCTACCAAATTTATCAAGATTGTTTTCACACATAGAGGATACTTTTTATTGGTATTCACATGAAACATAATTCTTTGATCATTCTCTAACCACTGAAATAGAATTTTGTAATGTGGATTTAGAATTGTTTAGTTATCCTCCTACCTTAACCAGTTTCTATTGAATATAGTCAAGATACTTCTCTTTATCCTTTACTTTTTTCATCTTTATGTTTAAATTTTTCTCGTGATCAAGTATATTATTTAGATATTCAATTTCTTTAAGTAGTTTTGATTTTTATTCTTAATGTCAAATCCATTACTACTTGAAGATTGACCATTTTTCTTCCAAATTCTGATCTCCTTCTTTAAATTTTAGATCTTTGAAAAAAATTACTTCAATTATATCTTAAACATAAAAACTATTTTAGTTTATTCTTCTTAAATTATAGGATTTATACTTTCATCATTAGTGAATTCTTCTTCATTCACCTTATAAACTAGAATCATCTCCACCAATTAATATGTTAAGTATGTTTACTGTTAACACATCCAATCACACACACACAAAAGGTGACAGTAGATTCATAAGGTTTACCTTTCAAAATGAAAGGATAATCCTTTGAATGATATAGATTTCATTGAGACCATATGACCCACTCGTATCATCATGTAGTTAAAAATAATCAAGGATTATCCTTATACTCATGATACACATCTCTCAGCTATGTTTGAGTGTTTCTATAATTTTCACAAAGATAAATGATTTTCTTTCAACAATAATATATACTTTAATAAATCTGGATTTATATTGAGTTTTTGTAGGGTTATTTCTCATTATTATTCTTCAACCTATAATGTCATAGGTTTATTTTCTTCTCTTTGTACAAACAATATAGCTTCTTATTATTCTTCTTAACCTCTAAAAAATATTCTTGATGACTCTATAGAGACTCATAGTGACCACTCTTCCTTCAATTTTTCTTCTTATTATTTCATGATCAATGCTATTTTTTTTAAAAAAAATTATCAAAAAACATACGGTATAAAACCTTGTTTTAATTTGAATTTAAAATTAAAATTCAAAAAAACTTCCTCCAACTACTTTTCAACTTCTTCTATTTCTTATTACTTATTTCTTCTTCTATTCAAACTATTTTTCTGATCACTATAGTGAAATAGAAATGGTTATTGAGTAACCAAATAGTTACTCTATAACTTCTCTTCTTTACTTCTCTATTTTAGAAACCTTATTTTTAATTTTATTGAATCATAAATCCCATTTTGTGATGTTTAAACTTTGATCAAACAAATTTTTCATCATCCTAATGTATATTTTATTCAGAATAATTTATTCATGAAATTTGTATTTTTCATAAAACTAAATTATAAAACAATTTCAAATTATAAAGATATATGAAGATCATAAGTATTATATAGTAATGAAAACATTATATAAGTATAGCTAAAAATCCTACGTGGCTCAAAAAAATCATATGTGGTAGTAAAAAAAGTCATGCGTGCTTCAGTGAAGTATTAAGTTGGAAGTCTCATGTGGATTCAAAGTATAACATTCTTTATCAAAATTCATACACCTAACTCAAATTCATAAAAGTGTATAAGAAAATTCATATGCACACACTTAAATTCATATGATACCTTCATGCCTTTTTCATTTTCAGCCTTGAATACAAAATTAAGGACTTAATAAAATAATTATAGAATCTTATCAACTCTAATATAAACTTATCCAAACCAATTTCATATGCCTAAAATTCAATCACATTACATAATGGAATCCATTTATATGAGTTTGAACATGAATTATGTGTTGAAAAAAAAATCTAATAAATTAATCATATCTACTTAAATTCATTTACACAATACACCTCCTTCCTCATAAACTCAAGAATATAACCAAAATTCTCAACAACATCCAAAACCCTCTTGGGATCAACAATAACCCCATGGGGTGTACTGGGGTGAATAAAACCCTTCACTTCCAGGTCCTCTAATTAAAGATTTTTCTCTCAAATATCTGTAATATACATCCTATAAATAAAAATAGATATATTCTATATGTTGTTAATATGATCAATCATGAACTCAACCTAATTCTTGGGTATAAACCCAAATAAATCCTTAATAAATACATAATATATTCAGAAAACTACAAGTGGAAAGACCACATGATGTGTCTTCTCATCATCTATAAGGAAACTAGTAACTTGGGTCATGTTCCCACCCAACTATTGATGGTCAGGCCCTGAATGGACTACTTGATCATATCACTCACCAATGTGGGCATAACAATGACCCTCAATAGACTTTAATGATACTTATCAGTGGTAAAAATTGATGTGGGATTGAAATTGAATCAACCAGTCCATTATGAAGATCCATTCAAAGGTGTGCATCTATAATACAAATAAATCCTAGTGAAATCTATAACTGCTGATCATGATGGCACACTCCAGGAACCTCTAGATACCCTATAATCTCACCCATAAGGAAATATCAATAGATATAACCCCATAAAAATTCTCTATGGTCAAACTTAAGCCATTGTAGAATTGAGAATATAAGAATGAATGTGATTCTCCCATATTTAATATAGTAGATAGAACTATGGAAATCTATCCTATTCCCATGTCTCTTTCACCATAGTTGGTTTTAACATGGTTATAAGCTAGCTATGGAAATGGGAATATGATTTATATAGCTATAGATCCTCTTTGAAAGACCTATGGACATGGGAAAAGTGTCTTGTGGCCATAGGGTTCCCTATAGACATGGGAAACTCTGCCTACATCTATAGGCCAAAGCAGTAAATCCCAAAACTACTTGTGGCCATAAATATTATTTGAAAGACCTATGTCCATTGGAAAAGTTTATTATGGACATAGTTCTCCCTATATCTATATAAAATACTACATGTGGCTATATTCCAAGGTAGGAAATATATGTGTAGTGGAAAAAGCACAGTAAGAGAATGGGAAAGATTTATAGCCACAATTCACCTAGCCAGTGGTATTAGGTTCCTCCCTATGGCTTCCTATGACCATGGGACACTTTCCCCATGGTTATAGACCATCTATAGTTAAACCTACATCCACTTATATTGAGGTTTTTGTTCATATCCTATACCTGTGATTCCCTATAACCACAACCACTAAGATTCATGTCAGTAGCCCCCCCCCCCCACACACACCTGTTTCCCTATAACCATGACCACCATGGGTCATGGAGTTAGACTATCCCCATGGTTACCTACATCCATGAACACTAAGGATGGTAGTAGTATTTCAACTTCATTTTACCCTATGGAAATGATCACCAAGGGACATGGAAGTAGATTTTCCCCCCACTACCCTATAGAAACGACCACTATGGGTCTTGATAGTAGCTTTTCCCCATGGTTCTCTATAGCCATGACCACCAAGGGTCATGTTCATAGATCATCCTTATTGTGCACGTGGCTTATTGGATTTAATTTCTTATATATATATCATTATGATATTAAATATTTAATGATATAAATATTCACATAAAGTCTATCCTAGTGAAGTGGTATAAGAATCTAGTAATTTAAGAAGAGTTTATGGGATTAAAAACCACTGTAGGAAATTTGTAAATTTAACATTGGATATTACCACGGGACGCACTCATAGATATAATTTGTATGGCCACAATAGTGCCTATTGACCTATGATTATATCCATAGGCACAAACCGTGGACCTTGTCCTATCCACATGGGCATGCTTTTGGACTTAGGACTATCTCCATGGGCATGGACCATGTCCATATCATGGTTATTGCAATAGTATTTTCCAAAAATTCATATGCATAGCTAGTGGCTATGGCTATAAATAATGGGGAAATATCCACATATATAGCTCCCATGGGTGGAATTTTATGGTCATATCCTATGGCTATAGGAATTGGACCTACAACAATAATTTTTTCCCAATGTATTAGCCCTTTTTTAGTAGTGTAGAGTATAATATACCGAAACTATACCTTGAAATATTAATGCCCCAACATCATGATATTCAAGAGTATGCTCAATACTATGTAAATAGCTAAATCCTCATCCCTTGGCTACTCCATAACTCCCCTGAGAAGTATCCACCTATTGATTTTTTTTCATTTCCCCTGGGTATTTCAACCTCCACCATGGTCTGAACAACCTATAAAGCCCTAGATACCACTCTATTTTGGAATTCCATTGACTATCAATATCATTGAGAAAGAATGTATCCATTATTTTTGCACTGGTAACACTCCATAGACCCACCTATATAAGGAGGAATAGATGAACAACCACTTTGGAAACTCTTTATACTACTTCCCTATCATGATCCATCAAATTGACACTTCTTTATTTCAGAAGATCCACTGTTGGGTCCCCTCAATTGTATCCAAATGCATGGATCCTCTATCCTCATTCAAATTCCTCTCAAATATGAGGGTCTAATTCATAACCTCTAAAAAATATGAAACATGAAATACATTCAACAGTACCTAAATATAACACCTTAAAACATCCTCAAAACATATATCCCTAACTATCTCATCCCCAACCAACATCAGAGAAAAGCACTGAAACTCTATAAATCATGTTTCATACTCTATAACTGACATCCCCCTCTAGGTCAGATTTATGAACTCATGGGCCATATATAACCTCAATGTATCTGGAATTAAATTCTCATAGAACCAGATCTGAAAGTACTTATAGGATAACACAAATTACAGGTCATACTAGATTGGCACATCCCACTAATGCTTATTTTATCTGTATAACATATTGGTCACTAGTATCACCCTCCTCTTAGGGAGTGTTTTGAGATGGCCAAATATGGTCTATATTAACTCCACCCTATGTTCGGAATCTTTGGGGCACTTTCACCTATAAAAAGATGTATATGTTACATCTATAACTCCCATGTAATCACAAACAAACTAATTACATCTCACGATGTCTCTTTATCTATGGATGTAATAACCCGTAACAGGCTCTCTCAGAGTTGTTCATCCATAGTCAGTGTTAGCATAATAGGGGGTTATATCTCAACCAATTTTGGGTCATACTTCTCCCTTCCCTCGTGGAAATCCACTATAGGATTTCATGGTGGAATGTCTCTACAATTCCAAACACATTCCTTGGAACACATTTCTATCACAATTCATGATATCATAATTTAGGGAAAGCAATAATAGGCATGGTATCATGCTACTCTATACACACCCCATATTAATAAGGCCTCATAATTTAGACACTCTCTCTAGCCCCTTCTACCCCCAATTAGGGTCAAACATATATACAGGATCCACATGATCAGTTAACAGGTAATAATAAAAAAGAACCACATAAGTAATCAGTTAGATAAGATATCTCTAACAAGTTATATAGGAGAACACTAAATAAGTTATTACTGGCACTTTAAATAATTGTCCCCTATACCATCATCATAAAAATAGATCATAGGAAAGAAAAATAATTTCATGTGGATCCTATATACCTGATATGATATATAAACATGATCCCTACCATCACCTCAGACTAAAAGAAAAAATCCCATATACTACAAATTAGATAAACCCGTCGTTTAAATATCACAAAAATATAAATCTCAAAAACCATAAAAAAAAAATCTCATCCCTGGTAAAATAGAATTCCCTCATACATGGTTCATCTAATCTTAGTCATAAGATCCATATCAATATCCAAAACATCATATTTTTTGTTTACCATTCCCAACTAATATGACAAAAGAAGGAAACAAGTCTTGGATACCATTTTGTAAAATCCTTATCCTAATTCATCCCTACCATGCTTTAATCAATGTGTTATATACCTTAGGAGTGCCTCCTTATACTTAATATGTTTTCAAATAATGGTGAGGTTCATATAACATTGTAGGGAGACTAGACCCTCTGGATTCGGTAACCATAAGTAACAGTTAGAGAAAAGGAAACAACTATCATTATAATAAAAACTAGAATTTATAGGATATCACATTATACAAAAAAAATAAAACAAACCATGTTATTACAATATAATCATTGTAAATGTCATGCTAGTTATACAAACTTAAATAAGACCACATGTGGGAAGGTCATATAAAACTGGTCCCAAAATATACCAAAAGTGAAAGAAATTAGAAATAACCAAAAAACTTGTCTCAATTCCTAGACCAATCACATCTCCCAACTCTGACTAAATTACCCAGCTCAACTATAAAGCATATATCCCTTGCCCTTATCCAAACCCACAACTATGAATTATGCATGGGTACCCACGATGCATAGACAAGGTGTGAGTAGAACTCAATAGTCCACCATGAATGGTTTCCCTAAATATATCCAATCTATATGTGTGCATGCTGATGTGACATGATATATATAAAATAAATGTATGATAAAATAAATCATCATTGATCCTCAGGTTCTACAGTGACACCTAAGAATGAATCATCTTATTTCATCGAGTACTATTGTTAAGTATGAACATGTCACGTACAAATTCCAAAGGTCAAAATAGAACCCACCCATAATACCATATTATATCATCCCACTATACCAAGGTTTGGAATGTCACATGCCTATGATACTATTTCGTATCATAGTATTATACCAACCTTAAAAATGGTTACTTCCCATGTTACCTTCCATCAATGAAAGTTGGTGTGGCACCCAAATTATCCCACATACCCATTACATAGTCTACAGTTGGCATATAACCCAACTTAAATTTACAATACATCTCATAACATGGTTGGAATGATAAAATACACAAAATTAAAATGGTTTCACCCCCCCCCCCCCTCAAGGAATCTTAGGTTACAAAAAGTGGTATCAAATCTAATTGGTTCACCTATGGATTCAACCAAACATATTCAACTTATAAATATTTGAATTTTATGAAATATGTGACTTCTATAGTGAAAATTCATTTATTTTTTGGAAATAATTTTTTAAATTAGAAGAAGGGTTTCATGTTATATTTCTAAGTACATGTTGTATTCCCTCATAATATCTTGATAATTGGATTTGTTTTTCTAAGTTAGCATGGAATTTTGTTTGAGGTGGATCAAAGGAATCTATAGATTGGTGATTATGCCAACAAATCCTTAAATTATTCTTTGAAATAGGGTGTATCCAATAATATTACTCACTAAAATACTTAAAAGGATATGTGGATAAAGTTAGAATAATTTTATAGTAAATAATATGTAACAAAATAAGAGAACTGGATTACTTCTACTAGTATATAATATAAATCAGTTAAACATGTGAGTATGAATTGTGTTAAATAATAATATCATATGTATAGAAGAAATAATAATAAGAACAAGAATGATACAACCAAGAAATTATGTATTCCTTTTAAGGTGAACAAAATTGATTCCTTATGTATATTTGAATCTAATTATATAGTACATGTTTCTTGTAAATATAGAGATACAAACTATAGATCTCCTAAATTGTTGGAGGATGATGGTAAAAAATATAAAACCACATTATGTGGAAAATATGGAGATTATTTGGGTAGAAAACAGGATAATATCCAAGCCTCAATGAGTGAAGTGAAATTATTTAAGGCTGAAGGTGAAAACAAATGTTCTTATATAACAAATTTAGTGGAATCAAATAGGAAGTTGGTGGAGGAATAAATGACTTAAAAGGATTTTATTAAAATAATGAATAGGAAATTTAAGGAACAAAATTATACACTTGAAGAACTTTTTCATGATTTTAAGTTAACCATGGAAAAAATATAAACTCTATAAAACATCAATTTTTTCCTTAAGAGAGTGATGTAAAGAGAAAATGAAGATTATACATAATGAAAAGATTTATCACTTTGATAATTTAGAATTAAAATTGAAGGAGAATGATTTTATGATTAAGAATCTTGAGTGATATCATCAAGTTATAAGAAATAATTCAAACATTAAAGATTATCACTTAGAGACTTTAGTTAATAGCATGAAGGAGAAAAATCTAAAATTAGTAGAAAATAATAATATAAATAAAATATTTGGAAAAAAATCTCAAATGATAGTGTTAAAGAATTCCTAATTTTTTGGAATCATATGATACACAATGGATATGTGCAATGTAATATTATAGATGTGAAATCATAGGATACCTGCTTATACATCTCATTCATGGAATTATATTTAAATGTATGAATATTTCATTAAAAGATATTATATTTGTGCTAACCTTTTCCATATGTAAAGGTAATATAGAAAAAAAGTAATGTTTGTGCCAATATGAGATACCCCACTTGTATGATAAGAACAAGACTAAATGGAAGAAAGAAAAATCTATTTCTCTCAAAAACGTATTCATGGTGTTGGATAATTATGAAGTGGGAATTAAAATGAAAATGAATTAAGTATATTTGATATATTATTCATAATATCTATAATGGATAGAAAATAAGAGAGTGTATCAAGAACCAAGGTTTGCTTACTCATTCCAACCTTCCTGGAAAGAGAAGAATCAAGTATGGAGAGAAAATAATAAATAATTGGTTGCTCTCATAGTTATCAAGGAGGGTGTGAAAGAAATAAAATAAATATCCATGATAAATAGGGAAGTTCCTATCAAAAAAATTGGATGGTTTTTCAAAGAAAAGTTCATCAAGGATAGAAAATTCTGAAATGATTTCAATGGAAATCATGTAGGATAATAACGAGGCATGTCTAAGTGGTTTCACAAGTACAACTACAAGGTATATAAATAAGATTGGTGGAGTGACTCTATCGTGGATAAATAATCATGTAGATAGAGGTAACATTATTTGTATATAAAAGGAAGAACCATGTATAAGTGGTATTAGTCACACATTTAGAAAGGTTTCCTAGCTAAATAAAAACAAAGTACTTAGAATAAAGTTTATATATGTGGTGAGAATAAATGGACAATAACCATGGATCCTTGGAAGAAAAATGGAAGCAAAGGTTTAGATTATTATGTCTAATAAAATTCCTTTACTTGAGGATTTCAAAAGGTAACCCTCTTCCCATTCACTTAATTTTTGTATCATATAATTTTAGTGATGCAAGATTAAGGGGGAGAAATTATCCATGGGTTGTGTCTGCATTGAAAGGATATGTATGCATTGAAATGAGATGTGTTTATTAAAATAAGATGAAAATATGGTAAGAGGGTGAATTTATTAAGATATTTTGGTTACACTGAGAATAGTTAAAATACAACAAGTTTTTTTGAAGCATCCATTATAGATATCAAATCAAAAATATGAGACAAAGGCGGATTAAGAGAGATTGAAAGGAGAACCTTGATAAATCTTAAAATAATTAAATTTATGAATAAATTAATGTTTTTTCAAGTCCAAAGTTATCTATAAGTGATATCAATCAACTATCATGAAAGATAAAATATAAATTTAGTTATATATACTAATCTGATGAAGTACATGTGGTATGGAGCCTAATTTGGAGTTAAACAGGTTTCAAAACCATATCTGATTTTTTCAAAATGGTATCAAGCCAATTTTAGAATTAAAAATTTAGTATCATACCTTTAATAAGTATTTTAAAACCTAGAAGAAAAAGTATAATGGATTAATGGAATAACATATACATCTATAAATAAACACTTGTTCTGTTTATTTTTGAATTGACAATGTGGTATCATATGGTTGGTTTCCAAGATACTAAAGGTTATTGAGAAGAAAGAATTATAACCAATAAGTGGTTTCCACATGCTGGATATTATCATAACATTTGGTATTCAAAACCAATGAAAATATGGGGAGTTTATAATGAAAATTCAAAGGCTAATTAGCCTTATCTAAAAATGGAGTGGTCCTATAAATAAAAGAATATAATTTATATCAAGTGGTATCACTTGTTTATCGTAAACAAGTGGTATCAAATGGTTTAACTTGTGGTATTACTCACACACATTAATTAATTATTTCTTATACATTTACATTCTTATATAATTTTGATTGAGATCATAGGAATTTTTTTATTGAGGAAACTTTATTTCGTGACTTTCGTATGCTTATGGAAGTTAGTGAGTGACATAGACAACACTAAAGTAATTAACTTGGACTATTTTTTCTTATTCTAAGTTCTGACTTAGTGGGATTAGAGTATTTGTTTGATAACTTATTTCTAATTGGTAAATCCATACATCAAAATTCCTTAAGAAAAATGTAGATGAATGTAAAACTGAGTTGAAATTGAGGTTACAATGAAGGATGGTTGAAAGCTCAATATTATAATTATATTCAATAAGTGGTTTAAAGAGACTAATTTTTTAAAGGATATAATAACTAGATGAAACCTATGAATATTATTGAGAAAGGGGGAGTGAAGTTGGTGAAAATAAAAGAATGTTGGTGGAGAAGAAACCCTTTGCATTTTATTGAAAAAAATGGAAGAATGAATTCTATAAAATCTAGAAGTTTGGATCGGGAAGTTGGAAGGATCTTAGATTAAAAGAGAAATGGGAGAGATTATATCTATCTCTTGATTTTTTTTAGTTTTTATGTAAGTGTTTTAAACAAAATAAAAAGAGGGTAATGTTACAATGTGGAATTTATATGTTTGATTTTTTGACATTCACTAGTTGATAATTAATAACAATTACAAAAGGTGGTTAAAATCACTAAATATTAAATAACTATGATCCATGAGTTGTTCCAAAATTTATTTAAAGGTTTTTTTTATTCTCAAAAGCTGTGGAAATTATTTTTTCATTCATAATTAAAGAACTTTATGTTTATAAGTTTAGTAGAGTTGAAAGTTCTAAAATTTCTAAAAGTTATTGAATCATTGAAAAAATTGAAAGGTATGTGTTTTTTTAAACCATTTGAATTAAAGAACTATAAGTAATCACTAAAATTTGATGTTTTGAAAGTTTTGAAGGTTTTATAGTCTAAAATTTGGAATATGTGTGAAGGATTTTGGGAATATATAAGAGGGATGGAGTTTCAAAAGATGAGTAATAATTATAGAAGAATGATATAGTTTTTTGAGTTTTTTTTTTTTGAAGGAATCACTCATCATGCCATAGTGATATTGGTTATTCCTTGCTGAATCAGGAAATGGAAATTATTATGAATTTTTTGGAATCCATTTCAATCTGGAGTAATTTTGGTGAGAAATAAAAAAGTTTCCCATGTTGTGGTAAAAGGAATTTCAATATAAAAGTATGTGATATAAGAAGGATGTTCATCTCATGAATTTAATGCAATGATGAAATGTTGAAAAGTTTTAAACAACACTATAATGCATAAGGGTATAGAAGATCGTATGTGGGGATTATTTATCAAATTTGAAATACCATTGTGATGTTGTGATATTTCATCCACGTAGTGAGAAGTATGACGCATTGTGTTTCCTAGAGATAATAAAATGGACCGCAAGTCGTTTAATTTGGTATTGTGAAGACTATATTGGTTGAATATTGGATTAAAACATGGAGCTACGCGGAGGTATTCAAGGTCTTTGGGATGTGTGTCTGAGCGGGTGACTTCAGTAAGTTACTGGTGATGATGACTCGATCATCGGTGGCGAGGTTGGGTTCGGCTCCGGCAAAGGTGGCCTTCCTTGTTGTTGAAAGGGTGAAGACATTTGGTGGGGTGTTTTTTTGATGTCAATAGTTATTTAGTGACGATGATGGGCTATGGTGCCTTCCTCATCGGCGATGGTAGACAAAGTGTGAATCCAACCGCTATGTGAACGATGGTGATGTGTTTGGTAGAGAAGATAGTCTCATCTTCTGTCAGGGTGTGTATCATGAGGTGGTTTGTGGTCCGATGAGGTGATGATTTGACGACGTCTTTGGTGTCGGGTGTGCATCCCAAGAAGATGGAGACCGAGGCTGATGGTCTGGATGTCTTTCAAATTTTAAAATTTTAAATGGTTGTTTCATTTGGCGGTATTGTGGAGTCAGGTATGGAATTGATGGTGGAGGATATGTTTTTTTCATGGACTTTCTTAGGTTGGCACGTGGCGCATCTTCTATATAGATTTTGAAATTATATTTTTGCTTGATGGTGTGTTTGTTTATGGATTTTGAAGTTGGTGGGTTGTGGTGGTTTTAAATCTCTTGAATGTTTAATTTGGTTGTAACTTTGTAAAGGTTCACACTCAGCCTTTAAAATTGTTATTATAAAATAAAAAATATAGATTTTAGGAGGAAGATATACAGGGATTACAAAATTATTATGCAAAATGAGGAGACTTGGAATGAGTTTTTTAGAGTATGTTATGAATTATATATAATAATGATTGAAATAAGCATCTATAGAATCCCCAAACCATGGGATATGACATTTTTAAGTATCAAAATTTCTAGAGTTGAAGAAAAATAGCAGAAAAATGTAGAGAAAACTATTTTTAATGGGGAATTTTCCTACATGAGTATTATGTCATTTTAATTGGAGTAACACACCATGTTATGTCTAATACAACCTCTTATAAGGGAATTTTGAATATATGACACATTATAGAGCTTAAAAAATGGATGTTATGGCCAGATTTAATGATTTTTTTTCTCCTTTTACCATTTGGCGGTTATGGAACAAAAAACAATAGCCTAAATAGATTTTGATGTTGAAGATATACTTAAAGATGAATCTAGATATGGTTTTCAAGAAGTGGACATTTAAAGTAGTTATTTTCTTAGATTTTAATTTGAAATTAAAATATCCTAACTAAAAAATAGAGGGAGATGGATGGAATAAAAGGATAAAGGTTTTTGATAGAACTAAGTGAAGAATGGATAAAATAGAAAGGAAAGGGGTTGTGTGTTCCAATAAGGGAGAAAGAAGTATAAGAAAGGTATTTGGTGGTATGGGAATCATTGAATATCTGGTTTAATAGGATTTTGTTGTTTTTTATTGAGGATTTATTGAATATCATATTTTTGGACCATCATGGATGCATCTAGTTTTCTATATTAAGGAAGACAGAATACATTGAAGATAATATCTATGCTATAATCACTCAATCTAGAGAATATTGTTTCTTGTTGTGTAGAGATTATTTGAAGATCAAAGATTCAACAATTCTCACAAGGATTTGATTATATTTTTTCATGGAGTTGAGATAAGAATGTGGTATAAATTTGAGTATCATATCAGGAATTATGATGCATATTACAACTATTGAACTTGGAGTAACCTTTGTTTCAATAAACTAAAAATATATCTACAAGTATATAAACTTATATCTTCTAGAGTGGTTCATGAAGGAATATAATTAAGTGACCCTTATGAGGTAGTGATTTATTTATTACACCATTAAATAGGAAACGATCCTTGGTGAGGAGTGACTTTACCTAAACTTTGTATCCACCAAAACAATGAGTTGTAGTATATTATTGGTAAACCAACACAATACTGAGCGTATACTCCTTGGATGCATCCCAGTGTGGTTGGATCAAGTAAAATCTATATGACCCCGCATATTTTACTTTCAAAACATATGAATTATATTTGGAGTGGGTGAAATAAATAAAAAGATAGGTTAAATAGTGCTCCTTATAATAAGAGAACAATATATGAATGGATTTGTAGACAAGAAAAAAAATTAAATTAGGCAACACCCTGATTCACCCCCCACCCCATAAAAATACCTCAGGACTGAATGAACTCAAATTTGAGCTCGAGTGAGGGAGAAATAACTTATAAATTATAGGTAGGCTCAAGGTGAGGAGAATCATGGGTAGGATTCTAGAGGAAATGATAAATATTCCATTTTATTAATATTTTCATAAATAAAACCATTTAATTTGAATTTTAAAAAAAATGACCATATGGACACACTATGCTAAAAATTCCATTTAGTTGTGATTTTTGTAGTATTTAATGATAGTTTTAATAACCACCAAATGATTCATTATGGTTTTTCAAACTCACCATGTATTGTAGTATTGAAAATAATTTTTTGTGCTTTTAAAAAAGCATTGAAAAATCATTTCACGATGGTTTTAAGAACCATACCTAAACAATTATCTAGGGTGTTTAATTTTTTAAAATATTATTTATTATATATTATTTCTTTTTTATTATTTCCTATTACTGTAGAATATTTCATAAATATGTGTTAGGAAAGATTTGAACTCATTACCTCTTGGTTATTCTGTATAGTCTTTACCACTCAATCAAGTCCTCTATGTGGTGACTAAAAAAATTAATATACTTATATATATATATATAGATAAATATATTTAAATACATATATATATATATATCCAAACATATATATTCATAATTTATAAATACATGCATATAAAAATTTAATTATATTTAGTTGGTCATATTTAAAACATTTGGGGCTTCAATTAATGGAAATGCATTCCAATGGGTCATATTTACTACCACCTAGTATCTATCTCTAATAAATTAAAGATTAAAGATTGGGCCTTTAGTTCATTATCCCTGAATTCAAGCATCTTATGCATTCAATAATTTGATGTGAAATTTAACCCATTTACTATTAAAATCACCCATACCCAAGTCTGGGTTAGATTTTTTTGTCTGAATTAGATCCTATGGCACCCAAGAATCTTCTATGATATATATTTGGTAGTTGGAATAATTATAAAATTAGATAAAGCTACTAAGAATTCCAAATTTGGGTATTTTTCTAAAATTATGGTTGCTGTTGATTTGAACGCCACACTGGTTGAGCAGGTAGTTCTATCCACTAGTGAGGATAAACTCAATCATAAAATTATGTATAAGAATTTACCTTATTTATGTTCTCAATGTCTAGAAATCAGGAATTCCTAGGAAATTTATTTTAAGTATATTATTTTTGGAATTTTTTCTTACAAGGGAAATTGTACGGATAGCTTTCATCCTAAAAAAAATTAGGGATAGTGGTAATGTTTTTGATAGTAGAGTTTTTTATGATGTTGTCAATACAAATGGGGTGGATTCTTCCTCTTTTAGTCCTATATATCCTATAGTTAGTAATGGTGACCTTGGGAATCAATATCTTTCATTTTTAGTGAATTAAATTGTTGAGAATCATGTCTCTATAGATAATTTAATTAGGGAAAAATCATATAAAGTAAAAGGAATAGAAGTTCCATAGGCATCTGATAACCCTAGGGGTTTCATGTCATCTCTTATGGTGTAGGTCAGGACTCTATGTAGGTTTATTAGTAGTAGTTGAGTCTAGTTTATTGTTGTTTGTAGGGGAAGTTCAGGTGCATATGATAAGGTCATGGGATTGTGCGATTCCAGTTCAGGTAGGGTCTCCTATGAAGGCTAGTAAAGAAATTTATCTCATGAATGCACTTGTTATAGAAATTTAGATGAGGTATCATTATGATTATGAGGAATCTAACAATGAATTAGTTTCATAAAATGAGATTAATATATAGTTGATTCAGGATAAGTGCCTTGATTCTTCTTATGATCTCAAAGGGAAGAAAAAGTTTCAAGATGACTCTATTAAAAAACTAATTCCATAAAAGAATCTGATAGAGTACAAGGGATGTTGGGATTTAAGATCAAGAAGGTATAGGATAGGGGATCTATTAAGGATACACCTTCTTATTCTAAGAAGGAATCTTAGAATAATAACCAAATGGATAGGTATATTTCCCCTATATTTATGGTAGTGGGTAAGGTTATGACCTCTAACTCCTTTGATTGGTTAGATGGTATCATAGAATACTCTAATATAACTAGTGATGAAGAGGTTTGAGTATCCCCTAAGGAAACCATTGATGCTTCTATAGGTAATAATACAACAAAAATTCAATTTTAGCTAGAGATGCTCACAAAAACAAAGGTTCGATGGACAACATTTAATTAGATGATGAACCTTAGAAACAACCCAAGACGTGGAGGAGGGGCCAATATTCACATCAAAGAGGTAACCCCCTTGGTTGATGTAATTGTGGGAGCCATCATAATATAAACCTTCACTATCATAATGATATTTTTGATATCTTTGTATCCCTCATTAATTTTTTCTTTGTAATGTTTTTTGTTTTCATGATGAGGGAAGTTTTCTATGTCTAACCCCATCTATTCTGTTGTATTTTTTCTTCTTTTTAATAAATGGGAAAGAGACTACAGGCCTTATACTCTAAATTTTTGAATAAATAAATATACATAAATATATATAAATACATAAATATATATATATATGATAATATATATATATAAACACATATAAATATACATATATATATACCCACATAATGTATATAAATATACTTAAATATAAAAAAGAATACATATAAATATATATAACTATAAATAAATCCACCCTATGATTTTGTATTAGATCAAAGTTCAAATCCTAACATCCCCCTATAATGGTGGATTAATCATGTCATTGATAAAAAATAGGGGTCCACGTTGTGGGTATACACAATTATAGAAAGAGTGATGAGTGACCTGTCACATGATGATTATCATAATGGAACGAGTTGGATGACACAATTCATTTTGGTAGATGGTTTGGTGGGGTGGCATGTAGGCATCTCCAGGTGTGAGACTCGAAAGAGAAATGAGTGTGTTGGAACCTATCAACCGGCCCTCCTCCCACATAGATTTTTGACATGATACAGAGGGGATCTCGGCCTTCTTAGAAGGGTTTGTGACCTTTAAATGGGTGATATGGTGAAATTATTCTTAGAAGGGGGCTATGCGGATAAAGATTGGTGACTTGATGTGATGCAGATTGCTCTTTTGGGGCTTCGGGTCACCTCTTCCCAAGGGCCTTTGGGCCAAAATCTGCTGGGTCTTTAGTCAATCTAGAACTTAGGTCTTTGGGATACTCTATGTAATTGATAAGATTTATGGGATCTTATCATTACTTATGGGGAGGCATGAGTCATGACCCACTAGGGTGTCTGGGTGTGTGTGTTGTTTACGATTTATAATATAATCTACCTAATATAGATATACATACATACATATATACATATATATTTATATAATTGAATATAATTATATATAAATATATAAATAAACACATATAAATATACATCTATATATACCCACATAATATATATAAATACAAGTATATATAAATATATTTTATAATATATAAATATAATAAATACATATATATATATAATCAAATATAAATGTGTGTGTGTCTATAATATGTGTGTGTGTTTATATGTAAATATATTCATATATAAATAATTATCAATTAATAATTATAAATTGATAATTAATAATTACTAAATAACTAATAATTAATATTTAATTTAATTTTTAAATAATTAATAACTAATAATTATAAATATTAAAAATAAATAAATAATTAAGATTTTAAATAATAAATTATTAAAATAATAAATTTTTATTATTAAATAATAAATTTTCATATTTAGTAGTGGTTTTAATAGACATTATATGGCGGCCATTGTTTATAAACTGCTATGAAATAACAGGGGGTTTCTAAAACTACCACTAAGAAAATAAAAACAAATCATTTAATGGTGGTTTCGAAACTCATCACTAAATACACTTTTTCCTATAGTTTCATTATATAAAAACCACCATGGTCACAACCCAACATCCCCAGCCCAGGCTCACATTACAGCATGACCTGATGGTCACAGTGCAATTCCCACTTTCAGGGCAGAACCATCGAACCCAAGCCTCCAAGCCCTCATGGTGTGGTATCTCTTGATTCAAGTAAATTTTAATCTAAAGAAACCCCTAACCTAGAGAAGTTACTCTTACAAAATCCCATTTCAAGACACAACCTCCCTAAATTACATCATTATGATACCATGTTCAGCCCTCATCATGGTTTAACCCTCACATGTTGCATCATAATGATCTGCCTGCAAAAAAATCCAACCCAAACTCAAGGAAAACTCTTAAAAAACTCATGGTATCCCACTAACACCTCAAACAAATCAAAAACACAAAATTACATTATTTTTGGAAAAAATTAAAATCAGGTTTGTACCTTGAAGACATATGTGGTGTTACACTCTTCTCATGCCACGTGTTTTCTATCCATTTCCAGAATTTTTTCCTCTTATACTTTTATCATATAAAATAAAGAATCATTCAGTGTATAGAAATATTAATTATTAAAAACAAAATCAAATCTAATTAATAAATAAAATTATCCCTATGTTTGTTGAGTTTCCTCCCAACCGGTGCTTGGGTTTTAAGACCTTTTTCCAAGCTCTCTAGGGAAAACTTTCCTCAGTCAGTTGGTGGGTTTATATTCCTCATGAAAAATCACCACATATTGGATAATTGTTAACTTAGTAGATGAGAACAAAAAATTGGTATAATATAGTCTCAATGGAAGCATCATTCATCACAATAGTTGTGATTTATCCTTGGACAAACCCATTTTCAGTGAAGTTTAGAAAAATTTCAACCTACTTTATAATGCATTCAATCTAACTTAAATTTAGGAAGGGTGGTTTTATCATGGGATGCTCTCCTTGGGTTTATCTTATTTTTTATAACCTTAATCCACTTCCTCTTGACCCTCTTCTTCCTCTTCTTTACCTTGAACATCCTCCTCTATTAATTTACTTTTATTTTACCCATCACATTCCCAAAATGGATGTCTAGAGGTGTAATATATGCTACATATGTTCTCCTATATATCCCTTCACCCTAGAATATCCATTTCTTAATAGAATTAGATAATTAGGAAAATATATATTGGGTAAAATCAAGATGAAAAAGTAATAAAAAATAATGTTATTCATGGGAGGTTATCAAATAATTATACTAAAATGAGTATAGAAGTGAAGGGTCTTATAATATTTTTGAGTTTTTTGGATTTTATAATTTTTATAGATTTATGGTTTTTCAAATTTTCTTTGGAGTTTTTCTCTAAAAACACTAACAGCTCCATGAATCTCCCCCAAAAATGCTTCCAATTATGGCTAGTGTAAATATATCATTGTGGAATAAAAAAAGTCCCTCTATTTAGTGCAGCACAATACCGGTGAGTATTGGGCCATCTCCATAGGGACAAGAGTGATTCACAAGTGATATTAGTTGGGTTTAATAACAAAAATAGTTAACAAGTGGGTGCAAGAATGTGTAAATGAGATAGATAGGAAGATGGTGAGGTGTAAGACTACATAGGGTTCAATTATTATAGAGTTAACTTCTATTAATGTGGTTTTCACTTGTAAGGGGGGATAATCTAAATAAATCACCTTATACCACATATTTTTCATGCTAGTGATATGAGTTGTCATCACTTGGTTTCTAATAATTCTTTCTCAAGTTAATTTCTAAGGATTCTTGGTGAAAATAGAGGTTCCTGTAGGATTTCCTATGAGGCTCCCCAGACCCGCACTCCCAATCCTAGTGCTAAAAAAACATACTATTCATATAGTATTTGATGAAAAGTGGGATTATCCATGTAAAATTTATCTTTATTTTACATAATTTACATAATTTAAAAATTAAATCTCACAATAAATACACAATACCAAGAATGAAAGGTTTGGTGTCTTTGAGGATCAGCTGCATAAGCAACTTATTTTATGATGCTTGTGAATAATTCTCTATAATTGAACCAAATTAGACTCCCTTCTAGTATTCACATAAGTTATACTTTTATTCATAACCAGGGGAAAGAAAACATAAGAAAGGGGTGATCTCAAATGCTCGGTAAGGGAAAACTTATCAACATGTCATTAAGGGTTAAATCATAAGAATATAAAGAAACATGAGTATGGGAGAAATATATTATTAAAAAAACATGGAATGATAAGATTTGCTCATAATTAATTATAAAAGGAAATGTAATCTCAAATGAACAAACATATACCATGGTAAAATATTGTGAGACAAAAAACATGATCCAAGGGGCTTAATCATAGGTATATAGAAATATAGTATGTTACTGAAACATAGAATAATAAGGAATTATATCAGAAACATAAATATAGAAATTCTAGTGAACCAATATAATTTCAACACATTCATGAAAAAACTTGTGAAAAAATATGACCCCATCATATTCGCATAACAAACTTTCAAACAATGCTACATACATCACATTCACGCACAAAAATTGTTAACAAAGCTAATTGCATCACGCTCACACAAATAAACCTATGAAAAAAGATAACTAAATAAAATTCAGACAATAAACATATGAAAAAAGATACTCACATTAAATTCGCATAAAAAATCTATGAAAAATAATCCCACATCACTTTCATAGAACAAATCTACATGCATCACGTTCATACAACAAACCTATAAAAAATCTACCTATATCACGTTTATGAAACATTTCATCATATCATGTGATATGAAAGATTAACCAATAAAATGAAGGGTGATAAGGACTGTAACCATCAATAATTCATACATATGTTTACTAATTGAAAATAATCATTCATCACATCATAAATAACCCATGGAAAAAATTGGTTTCGTAACATTTGAGATGGTATCACCAAAATTGTCCTCTAGAATGTAAACGGTTGATACCTAAAATTCAATCACTCCAAAAGATTATTTTATAGGAAAATTTAGAGGGAGATTAATGAAAAGTAATTTCCAAGGATATACAGGCACTAGATATAAAGAGAAAAATAGAAGTGAAATCATAAAATATTTTTTAGAAAACACTTTTATATTTTTTATAAAAGTTGATTTTGTTGTTACTTTGATAATTCATTTTTAAAAAGGTTAAGTGGAAAATTTTGAAATAATTTACTTTTAAAAATATCTTTAAATAGTTTATCCTTGAAAAATACATAAATACTATCTCAAATAATTGTGGATTAGAAGATAAAATAAGGGAACATTGAAGGAAAACCTTTTTAATATATTAAAATACATTTGTTGAACTCACACAATGTAAAAAATGTAATAAAACTACATTTTGAAAACAGGAAAATGATAATTTCAAGATCACAATAGATAGAACATAATTAGATTTATAAATATGAATAATAATATTCGGAGGAATAGAAAACATGGATATGGAAGACAAAGGGTTTACTTGGGAAGGATGGGAGTTGTTCTTAACAACATTATACTTTAATGAGAGAGAAATTCATCATGGAATGAGATTTGAATTAAAAATTAATTATTCCCCAGATATTAAGATAAAATATAATAAAATATGATTTTATAGTGGATGAAATCAATCATGTAATAAATAATTTCAATAAAAAATATCATAACTCAAAGAAAGAAGTTTTAAGTTATCAATATCCTTTATGGCTAAAAAAAAATTTTAATAATAACCCCTTGGAAGAGAGATAGATTGAAATTGAACTTTAAATACCATTAATAAAATATAATTCATGATATTATATGTTTAATTGGAGTATTAACACCATTTAAATAAAATTAAGTGCATAAAACAAAACATTCCTTAAGAAAATAAATTGAGATGAAACACCCTTACCTTTAATCCAGCTTAGTTGAATGTGCTATAAACTCATGTATAAAAAAATTATTATCTTTATATACTATTTAATAAAATTATTCATACTTTTAACCTTTTATAAAATTAATTTACAATTAATTATTATAAATACATTAGTTATTTATATTTTATTTTCATCGTCAGATTTTATTAGTTTGATTGTTTATTTAGTACTAATTTTGTAATAGCGGTATTGATTCTTATTTATAGATTCAAATTTAATCATTACAATATAATTATAGGTACTTAAATGTATGTTTTATAATGATTTATAATGTTATAATTTCATTTAATAAGTATTTTAGTTATGATTCACGGTGACGAAGTTGGTGATAATCTTGTTTCGGTAATATTTAACGAGCAAAAAGGTTGTACAATAATAATAAGTTAAATATTAATATAATATTTAAATCACTAGAAAACAAAAATTATTTTCTCATTAATTTATAATAACATCATTAGTTAAATTTCTATAGTCATCCTTGATAGGAATTTATATCATTTTTCAGGTATGTTGTTAAACAAACCTAAACAAGAATAAGTTATAATATATGGGTGGGTATAGTTGATAAAGTTATTTGTTTGGAATAATTTAATTATTACGGAAAAATAATGGTATTATTTAGATGTTCCTAAGGTGATGAATTAGACTTTAATATATTTTTATCAAGAATAAAATACTAGATGTAAAATGAAACATGTCACTTTTTTGGAGGTGGTAGTCCACACGTACGCATGAGAGACACATTCATTTCCATTGAATAGGAGGTTGATAGGGAATGGTTTATAATTTCATAATATTAATAATGTTATAAATATAATATTTATTCATTAAATATAATTTTAGAAACATCCATGTAAAGAAGTGATAAAAAATCAAGCACAATGTTCATGGAGGCAGTAGTCTTCACGTACGCATGACAACATCTTCATTTTTTGAATGGTTTTAGAGGAAGGTAGAAAATTGGTATTTGTAACACCCTAAGATTTTAAAAGAACAATATATTTGATAAAATATACAACACACAATACTGAGCTTAATTGAACCATGAAATAATACTATTTTAATTGTGACCGTTATAACCTAGTCGTTGAATTGGAAAGTATGAATAGGAGTAACCAAATAATAAAATATATATAAAATAGTCCTACTAAATACAAATGAATTGATTAATGATTAGGAAATAAGCACTCAATTTTTAATAAAGTGGTTTTATTATTTAAAAATATGTTTTCTTAAAAAATGTTATTATTGGTTTTAGTGAGAGAATGTTATATTTAATTTCTACCACTTTTGGAAATTGTATTTTATAAAAATGATTTCATTTTCAAAATCAAAATATCAAGAATTTATTTCATGATAAATATGAAAACCATTTTTAGTGTCTATTCAGTGCTTGTGTATCACTGGGAAATTCAAATTTGGTGTCCAAAAGATAATATTCGAGAAGGAGGAAGTATTTGATCGAATTGATAAATTAATATGATGTATAATTGATGATATGGACTAATATTTAGGAATTTTAGATTTATATAACAAGAAACTTATCAAAATTATTTTGTGTTTTTTGCACAAGGTGAAGTCAAAATAACATATTAAATAAGTTTTCATGACATATATGTGAGTAAATGTAAATATTGAATGAGTCAAAAAGTTTGTTTCAAATCATTCCACTATGTGCCACATACACATGAAAAATAATTTATTATATTTAAAACTTTTAATTATAATCATGTTTGTTCCTTCACTATAAAAGGACACCACCTATCCTCTATTCTTTACACCAACTTGAACCACTGGGCTCAAAAACCCTAAAAATCCTCTTTTCAAAATACTTATACAATTTATAGAGGTTTTTTTATCCTCAAAAAACCATCCATAGAGTAATTTAGAAGAGATACAAAGGAGGTTTCTCAAAGAGGAGGTAATTTTCTTAACTAATCTCTTTAATTTTTACTTCTTTAACCTCCTTCATTTCTATCCTAACCATTAAAATATAATAACATAAGTATCTACCATATACTAAGATGTTATTATGTTGGTGGAATAACCTTTTTTTACCTCCTTTACATCAAATTGGAAATGACAGTATCGCTCATGCGTATTTATGGACTACTGCCTCCATGTAGTGATATGATTTATTTTTCATCACCATCTTTCATGGTTGGTTATTATTATTTATTTAATGTTTATATATGATATTTATGAAATAATTATGATTCTAGAATTATAAGATCTTATATACCTTTTTACCTTCCCATCTATTGGAAAATGATAATGTCGCTCATACATACATGTGGACTACCATTATAACACCATAAAATTATAAAATAAGAACATTTTATTTGATAGTGTATACGACATGAAATACCAATATTAGAAGAAAATATAACACCCCAAGACTTTATGATGTATTTATTTTTAAATAAATTCAATCTAATCAATAGATTGAATTGAATGCAACACTGAGTTTAGCTTGTATTACACGCAACAATGGGTTTATCTTTCACTACATGCAACACTGAATTTAGCTTTTATTAAATGCAATATCGAGTTTAAAAAAAATGTGACATATTATTAAAATATTATTATTTAATGTGATGGTTATCACCTATCTGTTAGAATGGATGGTATGAATAAAATTAAATAAATTATGAAAATATATATTTTACCTGTGTTCATTTTTTATTTATTTATTATAAATGAAATAATAATTATTTAAAAGAGAAATAAATATTTCCTGAAAAACTTTATTTTTCTAAAAGATGGATTAGTCACCCTTGCACTCATAATTTGAAATTAATTTTTACCAGTTTTAGAAAATTTATTTGGAAAAATAAAATTAATTTTTTAAATCATAATACCAAAATTATCTTAGGGTGAATTTTTGGGATTTTTCTTAAAAGTTTCATTTTTTTGATGAATAATGAAAAATACTGAATTTTAATTAAAAACCGGATTTTAATTTAAATTACTTATAAAGTTATATTATATTTTAAATTGGTTTTAAAGTAAAATTATTTCAATTATATATCAATTAATCAAATTTAGGTCATTTTAATAGTTTCCATGTTGAATTTTGATATAAAAACATTGTATACTTTTGAACATTTTCTCTTTAAAAAAATGGTTTCTTGTCACATCTACAGGATTAAATTTAAATTAAAATTTTTAATTTTTATAAATTGAATTTGGAAAATAGATTATATATTTGAAATCATCATAATTTATAATGTATAATAAGGTCAAATTAAATTTTTACCAAAATGAATAGTGAAAATAGTAAAAAATTAATTATTGCGGTTAAGCTAAAAAAGGATTTACCAAGGGTTAAACTAAGAAGGTAAGGGTTACAAATAACCTACCAACTTGTCCAAAATAAATTTTCTAAAACTATTTCGACATTATATCTTCTATATTCTATAATTTTCCAATTTTAAATCTTTTTTCTTGATAAAAATGTGGGTATGATTGAATCTTTTGAAGAAATTACAAGTGTGTCACTCACCTCACTTATAAAAGGTCACCCCCACTCCTCTATTATTTACACCTTAAAACCTATTTGTTTAATAAAATAACTAACAAAATAACTTCTAAACTTATCTCCTATCATCCTAAAATCCTTGGTTTGGACATAAAGATAACCTAAGAAGGCATTAGTGCAAACCTAAGGAGGATACCCGAAGAAGAAGTAATGTTCTTCAACAAGCATTTTTATTTTATTTCTTCCTAAACCCCCTTAAATTATTATTAAAATATGATTATGTAATAATATTAGTATATAACATTTACTGATATGTTTTTATGTTAATTTCATGACCTAAAACTACCTCAACGTTCATCCAATGGGTTACAAAATCATCATTCGTGTGTACGGTGGACTTCCACCTCGCAAACTGATGTCATTCGTTTTTACATTACCATATCTAATGGTTTGGTATGATGATGGATATAAAGTATATATATGATATTTATAATATAATTAAACCTTTTCAGTCATTATATCAAATATACCTTTTTACTTTCTATTCTGTAGAAGATACGACAATGTCACTTGTGTGTACGGCGGACTACCGCCTCGCGAAGCGATGTGATTCGTCTTTAGCTAGTGCATCACATAGAAGATGATAAAGATAAATATAGTGATTATATGAGATATAAATGACATAATTATGATATTAATGACATATTTAGCGTTCTATAAAGATAATATAATATTTTATTTCTTACCTTTTCACTCACTTCAAGATGATAACATCGTTCATGTACGTGTGGACTACCGCCTTCACCATCACCAAACCACGTGGATGATATATATAAGTATATAATATATAATATATGATATTATTATCATTCTATAAATTTAATATATTAATTACCTTCTTTTCATAACTATCATTTTAAAATATAAACATTACTCATGCGTATGTACGACATACCATCTCCATGATCGTATCATACTTAATTTTTAATAACCATATTTCATGATTGCTTTTAAAAATAAAATCGATGTAAAAATATGATAATTATGTCGTTATTATAATTCTGGATATGATAGAACTATATAATATGTAAAAGAAATATATATTTCAAGATGAAACACACATAAGAAAATAAGGCAATTAACACTCAAAACAATGAAAATAATAAAATATTATTATTATAAAAGTGATAATATGTTATAAAAGGATCATAAATGATATTATAAATATTAATATGGTTCTTTTTTAAGTTAATAACATGTTTAAAATCACTATATAGGATGTTAAATCATGTTCAACTAAAATGAAGTGTGAGGTAAGGGATTTTGTCTCAATTTATTTCATTGAGAAACATTTGTATGTTATACACCAATTTATTTTATATGGTGTATACACTAACCATTTTTGTAATGACCCAAATTTCCCTGGGACATTCCTTTGTGAAAATCCAGTATTTTAGGTGTTTTGGGATGCAATGGTGGCTCGTTTCAAGAGTTTTCCAAATTTCCAGTTTTTTCATCAGTGGGTCATGGGAATCAACATAAGTGAGTTAGGGGAATCAGAATTGGTGAGTTAGGGGAATCATCATTGGTGAGTCAGGGGCATTGGAATATATAGGTCATAGTGTTGGTAGGTCAAGGTGTCAATGTCGGTGACTTGAGGTGTCGATAGGTCAGCGCATCATTGAGTTGAGGGCGTTAGTGTCGGTGAGTCGAGGGCATCGGTGCCAGGGTGTTGGAAAGTCATAGCATCAGTGAGTCGTTGTGTCGGTAGCTCAATGTCGGTGGCTCAGTGTCGATAGGTCGCATCAGTAGCTCACCCATTTGAGACTCATTCCCAGATTTTCTAGTTTTTCCCAGTTTTTTTTCAGTTTATTCCCTCTTACATTTTATTTGATGTAAACCAAGTTTAAATCCTTTTTTGGGCGATTTTAAGGGAGTTTAAAAGGATATTAATTGCATATTTAATATCCTAACACTCTGGGGATTTTGAGATACTCAAAACACATGATCTTGACCATAATCCCACAATTAACAGATTTCAAAACCATTCCTCCTCTAATATAGAATCTGGATCTTCAAAGTAGAGATATTCCCTTTCTAGTGTGTGTTTTATTCCCTCTTGTGTGCCTAGATACTTCCTCTATAGGTGAGTCGTGTTCCTGTGCTAAAGCCCCCCCCCCTGCTTAGTTGTCTTGGAGTTCTTTCCTACTAATAACGTAATCCCCTGTTTTTCATGCAAAGAGGATCTTTGGTCACATATTGTTTCATGTAGGTATTTCTTCTACCTTTATTTAATTTTTCATCATACGGGGTGGGTGTACTAATGATTCCTTGTGAATAAAGAATGAGCACTTTTCTTAAAACAAGAAATAAATAAGAATGGAATATGATCAAAAGATAGCAGGGTAATGAAATAACGGACTAGGATTGGATTGATGTTTGATCGTCTATTTTATTTTGTTATACTTGTTTATTTATAAATTGTTTTGGTCGTATGCCTCTAAAAATCATGGTCGTTGGTGGTCTTTGCTTGCGTACTGGTGGTGTTCTGTTTTTTCCATTATGATGTTTGATGATTGGTCGTAACATGAAATTTTCTTAATCACGTATACTTGGTTAATTAAATGGATTCCCTAGGATAAAACTTGTTATGTGATTACCCAGATTATTTAAATTGGAATTAAAGAACCCCTGTTGGATAAATTTGAATACCCTTGGCTTGATGGTGTGGTCATGTGATGTGTGTTTTGTAGGGTTCTATCTCTATGTAGGTTGTGGGTATAGGGGTGGACAGAGGAGTTGGTTCTATGAGAAGGGTGTGGTATGTGTGTGCAGTGGGATTATGGTTTAATGGAAGTTGTCGTGGGCTTTATGTGTGGGGATGTGTGGGTGGTGTATTGGTATCCCTATCTGAGAGACTAATTGATTATGGAATTGATGGACTTATAGGCAGTGGGACTGCCTTTGTTGTGTTGTAGACATTATGCGGCATTGGGCAGTGGGACTATGGTGTGGTTATGAACTTTTTATGTAGTGGGACTATATCTGGAAATGTTGGGATTGTGCGGTATAACTTTGAAGAGTGATAGTTGGCAGTGTTTGGACGGGTGTTTAGGGAAAAAGGGGGTGTGCGGTGGAACTAAAAGTTGGTTGTTCTCTATTGTTTCTATGAATGGGTGTTAAAATAGAAATGCTTTACCTTGGTCCCTCTTACCTTGTTCAATGTTGTTCTTGGTAGTTTACCTGGGTGGTACTGGAGTAAATTAAATTGAACCCCTTAATTAATGGAAAATGGTCTGATGAAAAAGGGGTTGGGGTTATGCTTTGGCAGTGGTTGTTTGAATGGTTGTGCATATAGGGGTAGCAGAAAAAGTGGTTCTTGTGGGATGGTTGATTATTTTGGGATTCATAGGTTGGGGATGAGTGTTTTCTTACCTGTATATATATATATATTTTAGTTCCTTGTGATTTATATACGCACCCCACCCTTATTGAGCACCATGTGCTGAATGCCCCCATCTCATGGGGGAGGGTGTATTTCCCAACATCTCAGTGGGAGGATGGATGGTTGGTTACTAAATTTATTCCTCGCACCCACTTCTGGGTTCTTACCGCTCGAGCATATTCAGGCAGGCTGTAATGGATTGAGTATTACCATAGTCCAAGATACTTTAGGCAGTTTTGTTGTAGATGAGGGGCCTAGGTGTCCGCAGGCCAGGATTTATTTTCCCAAGTGTCATTGGGATGAGGCCCAGGTGTCTTTGGGCGAGAGGTATGGTTTTTGTGTCCCATGTGTCTACGGGTGAGATGTGTGGTATGGTTGAGTCCCAAGTGTGTGCAGGAAGGTTGTGGTAATGGGTCTGAATTTTGGATGAGTGGTAGCATCAAGACGTTAGCTATTAGGAATGAGCAGTTAACCAGTGGGAAAGTGGTGCGGGGTACCCAAATGTTAATGTTCTTATACTACTACTTTACTTGACTTGCATTATTTTTTGAGTGTACCTTAGTGAGGATGGGCTGGTTAATATTCCTTGGTAGGTGCTTTGAGGTTCTATTATTTTCTCACATGGGAATTAGTATGTTCCCCCACTTTTTCATGAGTGGATTGAGTTTTCCTACTGGGTATACTTGTATACTCACCCTACATGTATAAAAATATTTTCAAGTTTCCAAGAGGACTTTGAGGACCATGCTGGACTTTACTATCTTGGGTGTTGGGATAATTGTTGTGT
Source organism: Viscum album (assembly GCA_963277665.1). Classification (NCBI taxonomy): domain Eukaryota; kingdom Viridiplantae; phylum Streptophyta; class Magnoliopsida; order Santalales; family Viscaceae; genus Viscum; species Viscum album. Next base: position 1,402,794,506 of record OY728129.1, read on the forward strand.
TGATTCTTAGTCTCTTTTCTTTTGGTACTTTACTTTGGAGTTTTTTTTACTTTATATCAACTTTACTTTTGAACATGCATGTGGGAATGGATGTTGGATTTACTTTCACTTTTAGTATTTAGAGTTTCTTGGGATTTACCATCTTGTATCCCAATATTGTTCTATAAAAAGGGTAATACCTTCTATATTGTGTGAGATTACATACCCTTGGTGCTGGTCGCTAACCCGAGTCCTACTGAAGGAGGGACTCAGGGGCCATTATCTCTCCTTCGTCTTGAAGAAGGAAGGGTGTGACACTTTGTTTTCCCTTACCTCATCTTGAAGGAGGAAGGTCATGACAAAGTGGTGTCATAGGGAGGTTGAGGGATAGAATGGATTTTTAAGTTAGGCACAGTGAGGATTGCATGGTATGGTAGGGAAACGGTGTTAGGAAATCATGGTGCATGAGATAGGCCAGGGAAGACTGGCTAGGACACAGGATTTTAGGGCCCCCTGGGATATGATGGAAGGACTCTGAGCCTACCGAACGACCAAGTGAGGTTGCACTGATTATAGGGTAGAGAGCCTAGGAAAGGTACATGCATCATAATGACTTGTGTTCTTGTGTTTCTTAGGCATCTTGGGAATTTAAATTTAAATAAAGAGTTAAAATAAATCTTAAAAAATAAATTTCCATACTTCCCGGGATTAGGAGTTCCTTATCTACTTTTTTAGCTATGGAACTCATACGTCGCCCACATGTGGTATGAGAAGTTGAGGCCCAACAGGTTGACCTAGTTGATCTATGGAGGGTCTATCGAGAGGAGGAAGATGACCAGTGGTAGAAGATGCTTTTTTCCTTCTAGCGGTAGACTATAAAAAAGTACAAGGGAAGCATCACAAACATGGAGACGGAGAGTTGACTCGAGAATCTAGTGATCACTTTCAACTTGATCCAGACTCTGACAGAGTACCGGGTTCCTCTAATGGTGAGCCAGATGAGGGGAGTAGCATGTTAGTGGTGGAAGTTTTACCTCAGGGAGAGGAATGAGACTAATGTTTCATGGGCTGAATTTGAGAATGAGTTTTGGGTGGAATTCCTTTCTTCCATGATGAAGGCCAAGAAGAGGTAGGAGATACTCTCCCTTTATCAAGGGATTATGTCGGTAAGGGAAATGGGGATCAAGTTCAAGGATATCATACTATTTTCTCTGGATCTCTTTCCGAATGAGGAGTCATGGGAGAGACACTTAGAGGAGTCACTCTGACCCTCTCTTTAGTATGTTGTCACTCCATTTACTCTACTGAAATACTTAGAGGTTCAAAAGAAGGGTGAGGTAGTGGAAAATATACACTTTCTTGGAGGTTTAATGCAAGAGGGGAGCTATCAGAGTTCCTCGAAGGGAAATTCCATCAGCAATAGGTCTCTAATGTCAGGGCCTTCTAGATTTTGGCCTACGGGGAGTGGGCCTCAGTAGTTCCAGTTCCAATATCCTGGTCCTCAACCTTTACCCATGGGCCAGGGACTAAGTTAATTTTCCGGTGGAGGTTGTGTACATCTTTGGAACCAATTCCCAATTCGAGCACCGTACAGTGGTGGTGGGTAAGTTCAGTGCCCACCTCAGTAGCTGCAGTTTCCGGTCAGGCCTTTCCAGTAGCAGGGACAGCGAGCTCCCGCTCTATCGAGAGTAGACAATGATGGAGGAGGTCGACCTCAGGATTCTCCTTAGGGACCTCAATCAGGGCATGTTTTGGGAGGTGGTTGACAGAATAGGGGTAAAGAAGCTGGGTGTGGGTAGTTGCACACCATCGAGGTAGCAGTTCTAGTGGGGCCAGAGGTTGTTCGAGGTATGATCAGTCTGTTTAGCACTCCTTCTTATGATTTGTTTGATTTAGGATCCTCACACTCCATTGTTGCACCTAGTCTAGCACATGATCTGGGACTAGATGTATAGAGACTTCTCATGACCCTATTGTTGAGTACGCTAGTCGGAGGTCAGACCAGTTTTTCTCATGTTTGTCATAGATGTAGACCGATGTTGGGGCCGCATCAGCCCAGTGGGGACCTTCTTCTTCTATAGATGCAGTCATAAGATTTCATCCTAGGCATCGACTTGTTGTTTTCTGTGCATGATGTTATCTGATTATTATATAGGAGAGTCTTTTTTTTAGGTGTGGGTGGCCAACATGTAGTTTTCATTGGTGAGAGGTGTTGTTAGGTGGGCAATCGGTGTTTGGAGCCTCTTCTCTCCTTGACGGATGATCTATTAGTGGGATTAGTGGACAAAGATATGGTGGAGGTTTCAAGGATTGTCAGAGAGTTCCTAGATGTCTTCCTAGAAGATTTTGTGACCCTACCCCCTCAATGTAACATTGATTTAATAATAGACTTTCAACCCAATTCCTATCCAATTTTGATGGCTCCATATCGGATGGCACCTTCCGAGTTGTGGGAGCTGCGGATTCAGGTTGACGACCTGATGAAAAAGGGTTTTATCTGGCCAATGTTCCATCGTGGGGTGCTCTAATTTTCTTTGTAAAGAAGGAAGATGGTGGTATGAGGCTGTTCATAGACTACCAGAGACTGAACCAGGTAATGGTCAAGAACTGTTACCCTCTTGTGAGAATAGATGATATTTTCGACCAGTTAAAGGGGGTAGGTTGGTTCTCCAATATCAACCTACAGTCTCTATATCATCAGTTGTGGGTGAAGGAGGGTTATATCCTGAAGACTACTTTTAGATTCAAGTAAGGGCACTTTCAGTTTGTGGTCATGCCCTTCGGCATTGCGAATACACCAGTCGTGTTAATGGGGATCATGAACTCTGTCTTCCACAAGTTCCTAGACCAGTTCATAGTTGTGTTCATATATGACATCCTGATCTACTCAAGGTCATAGGAGTAGCATGTTAAACACCTTAGGACCATCCTAGAGGTCCTCCGACACCAACATCTCTATGGGAAGTTTTCCAAGTGCAAGTTCTGGATGTGAGAGGTGTACTTACATGGACACATAGTATCATATCAAGGTATATCATTGGACCCATCAAAGGTCAAGGTGGTTGTTTATTGGGAATCACCCAAGAACATGGCATAGGTTCACAGATTCCTAGGTTTAGCGGTCTATTACCAGAGGCTCATATCCTACTTCTCTCGAATTTCAACTTTGTTGATAACTTTGACTAGAAAAGACCAGGCCTTCATGTGGAGTGAGTGGTGTTAGTAAGCTTTCAGCTATTTGAAGGGGAAGTTGGTCAGTGCCCCAGTTCTTAGGTCACCAGAGGAAGGGGTTATGTTCAAGGTGTTCTGTGACACTTTCGGTCTAGGCTTGGGATGCATGCTAGTGTAGTAGCAGGGAGTGATCTCTTATGGGTCTAGGAAGTTATGTATGCATGAATGTAATTATTCCACCCATGATATGGATCTTGTAGTGGTCATGTTCATGCTGAATTTTTGGTGACATTACCTCATCGGGGAGCACTTTGTGGTCTTCACAGATCATAAGATCTTGAGGTATGTATTTTTCCAATGAGACCAGAACTTGTGGCAACGAAGGTGGATGGAGTTTCTCCAGGACTATGACTTCGATATCTCTTACAACTCAGAAAAAGGGAATGTGGTGGTTGATGCCTTAAGTAGGAATTTGTAGAAAGAGGTAGTTCAGGAATCCACAGATTCTTGGAAGGAAATAGAGGATTTGGCCACTTTGTATCTTGATGTGAGAGTGGATGGAGGTAGAGGCTATGTGTTTCAGATAACAATCTAGTATTCCTTAATGTGTTAGGTGGAGGAGTCTCAGTGGAGAGACTCAGTGATTGAAGTAATGTGTGATCGTGCTATCTAGGGTGATGATCTAGAGGGATAGTAAGAGGATAGTCAGAATTGGATACTTTTTGGTGGGAAGCTGTTTTTCCCAGTGGTAATGTGCAAGGGAGTTCTCCATGAGTTCCATAATTTACCCCTAATGGTGCATCCATGAGTCCCTAATATGTACCAAGGTTTGAGGGAATAGTTTTTGTGGGCTAGGGTGAAGTGGGCAGTGGAGGAGTTTGTGGAAAGGTACCTAGTGTTTCAGAAAGTGAAGGTTAAGCATCATGTTCCTGGTGGTCTGTTGTAGCCCTTATACATTCCTGAGTGGAAGTGGGATGACATATTGATGGATTTCTTCACAGGATTACCTAGGAATCTAGGAGGATGTGATTCTCTTTGGGTAATAGTGGATCGGTTGAAGAAATCGACTCACTTCTTAGTAATCAAGGAGTCGAGCGCAGTGGATGCCTTAGTGTGGAGATATGTGGATGAGGTGGTGCAGCCGCATGGAGTTCCAAGATCCATAATCCTAGATTGGGATACATGTTTTACATCATGAGTCTGGAGTGGATTTCATCACGTCTTTGTCACCTAGTTACTCCTTAGCACTGCTTTCCACCCTCATACGGATGGGCAGACAAAGAGGAATATCCAGACATTAGAGGACATGTTATGGGCATGTGTTTTGGACTTTGGAGGATTGTGGGTATGACACTTACCCCTATTAGAGTTTTCTTAGAATAATATTTATCATTATAATATTGGCATGGCACCGTTCAAGGATTTGTATGGAAGGTTGTTTCGTTCACCAGTATGCTGGATAGAGGTTGGAGAAGCAACCCTTCTTGGTTCAGATGTGGTGCAGAGTATAACAGAGAATGTACAGCTTGTCCTTGAGAGAATAAAGGCATTACAGGACTGACAGAAGTCGTACGATGATCATAGAAGTAGACCTTTGGAGTTTGATGTTGGGGATCATGTATTATTGAAGTTTTCCCCTCAACGTGGGCAGTGGGGGTTTGGTAGAGGGAGAAAATTTTATCCTAGGTTCATCAGACCTTTATAGGTGTTGGGACGAGTTGGCGAGGTGGCATATCAACTGGCGTTTCCATCATGGTTGGATAGGATCCACAATATCTTACATGTCTCTTAGCTCCTTCGGTATCCATATGAAGAATCCCACATCATTAACTAGGGAGAGTTGGATATTGAGGATGACATGACATTTATGGAGCGACCGGTGAGAATTGAGGATCTTAATGAGAAGGTGCTTCATGGATAGACCATTCCTTTGGTTTGTGTGTTATGGAAGCATGGTGGCCTCGAGGAGAGTACTTGGGAGTGGGATCCACAGATGCGTGCCTAGTACCCGGAATTGTTTTAAGTTTTGTTTTTGTGTTTTACTTATTCACTTAGTTCTATGATGTAATGCTTGACCTTGTTCATTATCAGATGAGTTGTTTCCTAGTTCTCTAAGTGCATGTGAAAGTCTTAAATTTGGGGAGGGGAGGACTTGATCCCTAATCGAGATGCATTAATGTGGATGCGATTAAACCCATGTAGGCGAGTTAGTGTCACCCAAAGCAGATATTATCTGGACATAGAAGAAGGAGCTCCCTAATCTATGTGTCTAGAAAGCATGACCTTTAGTGTTTGTGTGGTTTTTTGGGGAAGTTGGGCCTTAGTGTTTCTACAATTGTTTAGGAGATAGATGTCAAGAGGGTTTTCCTGGATGTCAGGGTTTTCACTCTAGTTTTCAAACAACGTAAGGTAGTTTGTTCTTGATAGGTATCTCAAGGAGTAGTTATTTGTACTTCTCTTCTTCTAGTTAGTTTTGAATTCTCGAGGATGAGAATAGTTTGAGAGATATATGATGTAATGACCTAGATTTACTTGGGTCATTCCTTTGTGAAAATACAGTGTTTTAGGTGTTCTGGGAGGCAATGGTGACTTGTTTAAAGAGTTTTCTAAATTTATAGTTTTTTAATCGGTAAGTCAGGGGTGTTGGAATTAGTGAGTAAAGGGTGTCGGCATTGGTGAGTCAGGGGTGTCGACATCGGTAGGTCAGGGCATTGATAAGTCGAGGCGTCAGTGTCGGTGACTCAAGGTGTCGGTACGTTGGGGGGTCAGTGAGTCGAGAGTGTTAGTGTCGATGAGTTGAGGGAATTGGTGATAGGGTTTCAGTGAGTCTCTTTGCATTGGTATCTCAATGTTGGTGGATCAATGTCGGTAGGTCACGTCAGTATCTCACCCATCAGTGACTCATTCCCATCTTTTCCAGTTTTTTACCATTTTTTCCAGTTTCGTCCCTCTTACATTTTATTTTATGTAAACCAAGTTTAAAGCCTTATTTGAGAATTTTTAAGGTAATTTCAAAGGATATTAATTGTATCTTTAACATCATAATGATCCATGGATTTTGAGATACAAAAAACACGTGATCTTGACCACAATCCCACAATTAAAAACTTTCGAAACTGTTCCTCCTTTAATATGGGATCTGGATATTCAAAGCATGGATATTCCCTTTCCAGTGTGTTTTACATTACCTCTAGGTGTGCTTAGATACTTCTTCCCTAGACGAGTCATTAACCTATTCTAAAGCCCCTCCTACTCAGTTGTCTTGGAGTTATTTCCTGCTTCTCACACAATCCCCTATTCTTGATGCAAAGAGGATCTTTGGTCTCCTGTTGCTTCAGGTAGGGATTTCTTCTTTCTCTCTTTAATTGTGCATCATCAAGGGTGGGTGTACTAATGATTCCTTATAAAGAACATATGAACAATTTTCTTAAAACAAGAAATAAATAAGAAAGGAATATGATCAAAAATATCAGGGTAGTGAAATAACAGGATGGGATTGGATTGATGTTTGATCATCTATTTTATTTTGTTATACTTGTTTATTTATGGATTTTTGTGGTTGTATGACTCTAAAAATCATGGCCATTGGTGGTGTTCTGTTTGTTTCCATTATGATGTTTGATGATTGTTCATAACATGAAATATTCTTAATCACATATACTTGGTTAATTAAATGGATGCCCCGAGATCAAACTTGTTTTGTGATCACCCCTATTATTTAAAGTGGAATTAAATAACCCTTGTTGGATAAATCTGAATACCCTTGTCTTGATGGTGTGTTCGTGTGATGTGTTTTTTGTGGGGTTCTAGCCTTGTGTAGGTTGTGGGTATAGGGGTGGACAGAGGAGTTGTTTATGTGATAAGGGTGTGGTATGTGTGTGCATTAGGGTTATGGTTTAATGGTAGTTGTTGTGGGATTTGTGTGTTTGGATGTGCCAGTGGTGTGTTTGTATCCCATTTTTAGAGACTAATTGATTGTGGAATTGATGAAATTGTAGGTAGTGGGACTGCCTTTGTTATGTTGTGGTCGTCAAGTAATGGTGGGCAGTGGAACTGCAATGTGGTTATGAAATTTTTATACAATGGGACTACATCTGAAAATGTTAGTATTGTGCAGTATAACTTTGAAGAGTGACAGTTGGTAGTGGTTAGATGGGTGTTTATGGAAAAACAGGTGTGTAGTAGAACTACAGGTTGGTTGTTCTCTGTTATTTCTATGAATGGGTATTAAAATGGAAATGTTTTACCTTGGTCCCTCTTCCCTTGTTCAATGTTGTGCTTGGTAGTTGCCCTGGGTGGTACTAGAGTAAATTAAAGTGAACCCCTTAATTAATATAAAATGTTATGATGAAAAAGGGGTTGGGGTTATGATTTGTTAGTGTTTGTTTGAATGGTTGGGAATATAGGGGTAGCAGCAAAAGTGGTTCTGGAAAGCCGGTTGATTGTTTTTGGATCTATAGGTTGGGGCTCAGTGTTTTCTTACCTATCTATATAAATTATAGTTCCTTGTGATTTCTATATGCACCCCACCCTTGTTGAGCACCATGTGTCGAATGCCCCCATATCATGGGGGATGGTGTATTTCCCAACATCTCGATGGGAGGATGGATGGCTGGTTACTGACTTTCTTCCTCACACCCTCTTTCAGGTTCTTACCACTCGAGCGTATCTGTAAAGGCAGTAATGTCTTGAGGCTTACCATAGTACAATATCCTTCAGGTATGTTTGTTGTGAATGAGGGGCCTAGGTGTCTACGGGCCAGGATTTTTTTTTTCAAGTGACTTTGGGATTATCCCTAGGTGTCTTCAGGTGAGAGGTGTGATTGTTGTGGCCCAAGTTTCTGCAGTCGAGATGTGTGGTACAGTTGAGGCCTAGGTGGGTGTGGGCGGGTTGCAGCTGTGGGACTAAATTTTGGAAGATTGGTAGCATCAAGACGTTAGCTATTAGGAATGAGAAATTAACCAGTGGAAAAGTGGTGAAGGGTAACCAAATGTCGATATTCTTATACTACTACTTTACTTGACTTGCGTTATTTGGTGAGTGTGCCTTGGTGAGGCTGGGCTGGTTAGTATTTCTTGGTAGGTTCTTTGAGATTCTATTGTTTTATCACAAGGTAATTAGTATGTTCCCCCAGTTGTGCATGGGTGGATTTAGTTTTCCAACTGGATATAATTGTATTCTTTCCCTACGTGTGTAAAACTATTTTCAGGTTTCCAGGAGGACTTCAAAGACCGTGATGGACTTTAATAGCTTGGGCATCAGGAAATTTTTTGTGTTGCTACTTATTATTTTTTCTTTTGGTACTTCACTTTGGAGTTTTTTTGTACTTTGTATCAACTTTAATTATGAAAATTCATGTGGGAATGGATTTTGGCTTTACTTTAACTTTTAGTATTTGGAGTTTCTTGGGGTTTACTATCTTTTCTCCTGATCTTATTCTATAAAAAAGGGTAATACCTTCTATATTATTTGATATTCCATACCCTTAGTGCTAGTCTCTAACCCAGGGCCTACTGAAGGCATGACTTGTGGGGTCATTATCTCTCCTTCATCTTGAAGAAGGGTATGACACTTTGTTGTCCCTTCCCTCATCTTAAAGGAGGTAGGTCATGACAATTTCAAATGTAATATCATGAATAATTCATACTTAATGGTACTTTATTTTTCAATTTTAATTATTTCATCCAAGTTTATTTGGATTGAATATTACTAAATGGTAAAGGATTTATTAACTCAGTTCTCATTCATTACGTTAAACTTCTACTTCATTGATTATGATATTCAAAGATTATGTGTATAATGAATTTTAATTATATTATTTTTTATTTCTATTTATTTTATGTGGATTTATAGTTGATACACATAATCAGTTCATTGATTAATTATCAATTCAAAATTATGGTCATTTTCAGTGTTTATTTTGCAATCTCATTCCATTCATAATTGTTTATTCTTGGATTTAGGTTGAAGGAAATTATTTAATCATTGTATAATAAACTAATTACCTTTTATTATCATTTATTTATTCATGATATTTTCAAGTAATAATACCATTTTTCTAATCTTTTTTACTTAAAATAAAAGGGAAAATGTTTTTAAGAAAATATGAATTTATTTCTATCTTCGGCCGAAAATATATTTTCTTCCAAAACCATGTTCTCAAAAAAAAATATTGAAAAAATGTTTTTAACCTTTTCCAAATGATTTATTAAATATATTTTTACCCATTTTATACTTTTACAAAAAAAATTAAAAGAATATTCATGTCATTTTCAAAACAATTCTTGTTTAGATTTTATTGAAAAGGAGAAAGTAATCTTTATTATAACATGTACAACATGAATGGAATTTCCAGACCTCATGGCCACTAAAATTTTGTAAATATTATTTTATAAGTTTTAAATTTTATTTCCAAATAAAATTATTTTCAAAATGTTCTGTAAAATTTTAGTTTTAAAAAGTGATTTTCAAGATAAAAAGGATATTTTCCTTAATAATTTTTTTAAATATCTTTTTATATAATTTCTATTCATAAATGAAAAACCCCTTTATTATTACTTCAATGGTTATATATTGTATTGATACCACCCTTATTCTTTCTCTAGATATTTAATGATCATTTTAACTAATAAAAGTATTAACATTCACCTTCTTGATTTATTTTTGTAGTTATTAACTTTCGTTTCAAATATTCACCTTTATGTTATCATTATACATTAAATTTCCTATAAATATCCAAATCATTTATCATATATATGTTTATTTCCTAAATTATATATCATTTATGCATAAAGTTTTCTAAATTGAAATTTACTTGTTTATCTGGGAAAATATTGATAATTTATATCCTTTACTCAATATGGATATTTTATGATAAGGAATATTGATTCATGTATTAAATCTATTATTTGATATATGAGGAATGCTTTGGACATGTAGTAATGGTTGGAGCTCAGATTTTATATAGCCCCTTGATGCGTCAACAGATATCATGAGACAAAATCAATTGGCCAAACCTTATGAGTTTTTACCCTTTAGTTTTAAATTGTCTTGTGAAAGGCCTTGATAATAGAGATATAGTTGTCCAAACTGGATTGGTTTGTACCTAGTAGTTTTAAACCATATTGTGAAAGGTATTGACAGTAGAGGTATCATGTTCCTAAGACATGATGTCTAATAATTAATAATTTCCTTCATTAAGAATTCATTTATTATTTTCCATGATATTTTCACAATGATATTATCTATGGATGCATTTCATTCTCAATTTATTGATTAAATGGAATGTGTTTTAAGTTATTTACCTTTCCATATTGATTATTCCTTGTCTATTCATGTAGTTAGGTTATTTAAATGGAATGTTTGTTCAATTATTTGCCTTTATATATTGATTATTATTTATTGATTCATGATAGCTTCTAATGTACTTAACCCTTACTAAGAACTTGAGATCACCCTTATTTTTTTCCTTTCCCATGAATCCATGGAGTGTATTGATATTGACATGTAAGGATATTCTAGAGGGAATAATTTTTTTCTCAAAAAAAATATTGTAATTTGTGTTTTAAAATATAATGAATGAATCAAATATGTATCTAGTTTACCAAGACTACTAAACTATTAGGTCCTTCGGTATATGATTCCTTATATCTTATGCCAATGTAATAAACGAGACATTGTCTCTAGGATATTGGGGTTAGGGTTACTATAGTTGGTATCAAAGAAATCTTAGTAGGAACCTTGTAAACTATATTTATGAAAAAATATATTAGGTAAAATAAACCTATGATAAAATTTGAGGAAAATTATATAAAAGTATCCTAAATTTTTGGTAAGGTATAGATTATGTGGTTTTTCCTTGAAATAAATCCTTTATTGGATACTACAAGTGGTCGTGGTTCTATCACAGATGTACCTAGGGGTAATAACTCTAAAAAGGGAACATTAGTCTTGACCCAATTGTCACGTAGTTTACAAAAACGAGCCTTACTGTGCACCTGGTTTGACACTCTTGGGGGACATTCTTAGAATAATTCATATTTTCTTTACAAACAATTATGAAGGATTTTAAAATAGTGATATTTCCAAAGAAACTATATTTAGGATTATGATATTATCTAGGCATAAATTTTTTAATTTATGTTAATTATTTCACTTTTTTGGGATTATAGATTATGTTTAATAATGATATAATCTAATCTAGTGTATTCCATCATAAGAAATGGCACTTGGTAGAAGGAATGGGAACCACATAAATACACATGATCCAAAGAGTAAGAATGATTTTTTATTTGATGGGATTAATCCAATATTTTTAATGGAACTAGTATCCCAAACATTATCATCATATGATCACAAAGTATCATGTGGTAACAAGACATAGAAATAATTATATAAGTATTATGGATTTGAAGGGAAGAAAGAGAAGAAGAAGATTATAGAGAAAAAAATAGATGAAGGGAATAAGGGAAAGAAGATTTTATAACATGTTATAATTATAAAAAGAAACACCCTAGTTCTTACTTAAAATGAATGAGAGTTTTTTATAACTTTGGATAGAAATACCACCATGATTTTTCTTAAAATGGTAATAAAAATTTACCAATGTACAATGCTTCAACTATAAGGATATGGGACACTAAAAGAATAAATTTCTCAAGCATCAAAGGTATATACCTCAAGAGAGACTAATGGATCATTATAAAACTTATTTTATTACCACAGATGATGAGTAATGATTAATGTTCTTATGTTTGGATTCAATAATTATCTCATTTGATCATTTTATCAATGATATCATGATTATAATAATTATTAAATATATAAGGATTGTATTGTATTACTTTTTCATTATGGATTGAAAATCCTATATTGAATGATACTGATAACCAAGAAAAAACATTAAATGGAAATTTAAACTTCTTTGAAAATAGATGAGTAAGGTAAAGATAACCCTTGATATGTTCTTTAAGTTGAGATAATGATGTTGGGATAAAATATTATAGATATGGATAAAGTAAATTAGATATTACATATTACTTTGGGAAAAGTTAATGATTTGTTGATGAAGTAGTTTATGTTATCATTGATGGAGTTTACATAATTTTTGGATTTAAGGAATGTATCCAATAATCTATTTTTTACTTAATAAATAAGGAATAATTCATGTTTTCAATATGTTTTTACGTTAATTCAGGTTATTACCATGTTTCAAAAGAATACATGATGAAGTATTCACATGTTTGGTATGTGATAATTAAAAGCTACTTCATGTTGTTAGGGGGATTAATGATAAGTTCATTTTGATAATTTAGTGACCTTATTTCTAAAGTTTTGGATCTTGATATTTTGTAAGGGTCATAAGGTTAACCATTTATGAAATGGTTTAAGTTGAACATTTGATGAGGTTTTAGAGATTAATGTATTAATTCGCTATATGGAAATTTATGCATATTGGATAACTTATACTAACCATATTGTTTTTTGTAAAATATTTGGAGACATTCAAAAATAATTTTCACTCATTTATGGATATTATGATTCATTAAAAGTGAATTTTAGTGCTTCATTCATAAAAAATTCATTTATGGATATTCATTTATAGGAGTAAGTGATGAATTGGAAATTTATTGAATCAGAACCAAAAGATGAAATTATGCTTATGAAATAAAAACTTATCAAGTAAGTATATTTACTCATATTCTTAAATAGTAAAATAATTCCTAAAATTTAGGGGAAATGATCTTGAAATAAAATTTTATCCTATTACCATCATTTCTAATGATATCAATGACTTTTTTCACACTTATTCAATTTATGGTTTTGAGGTCCTTAAATTTCCTTTGATCAATCACTTTCTTGTGATCAATGACCTATATCACTCTCTATAATTACTTATGCTTTTATTACATGTACATATATTTACATACCACTAATTTTCTCCTATGTAAAAACCTAGTTATGTGTTATTCCATATGATCTTTGTACTCCCCTTCCTCTCTTATTAAGAGGATATTTTATTAACTCTTTTTATGATGTGGGTTTTCAACAAAATAATTATCAAATATTGAACCCTTGATTGCTGATATCAATTATAGATTACAAGGATGAAATTTATTTTATGTGGGGATAATGTAACACCCTGAAATTATAAAATAAGAAAATTATATTTGATAGTGTATATGACACGTAACACTAAGCTTAGAAGAAAATATAACACCCTGAGACTTTATGATATATTTATTTTTAAAAAAATTCAATATCTTCAATAGCTTGAATTACAAAAATAATAATTTTAGCTTATATTAAACACAAAACTAAGTTTATATTTCATTACATACATCACTGAGTTTATCTTATGTTACATACAACACTGAGATTAAACAAAACATGACATGTTATTAAAATATTATTATTTAATGTGATAGTTATCACCTAAACGATAAAATAGAGGGTATGAATAAGATTAAATAAATTATAAAAATATATAGTTCACACACATTCATTTGTTTTTTACTGATTATAAATAAAATAATAATCATTTAAAAGAAAAATAAATGTTTCCAGAAAAGTGTACTTTTCTAAAAGACGGATTAGTCGCTCCTTGAGCACATAATTTAAAATTAATTTTTATCACTTTTATAAAATTTATTTGAAAAAATAAACTTCATTTGTGAAATATTAATACCAAAATTATATTAGGGTAAATTTTTGGAAGTTTTCTGAAAATTTTCATTTTTGGGATTTTCCTGAAAAGTTTCATTTTTTAATGAATAGTGAAAAAAACTGAATTTTAATTGAAAATTTCCTTTTTATTTAAATTATATATAAAGTTAAATTAAATTTTAAATTTGTTTTAAATTAATATTAATAAAATTATATATATATATATATATTAATCCAATTTAGGTCATTTTAATCATTTTTATATTGAATTTTGATATAAAAACATTGTATACTTTTGAACATTTTCTCTTTAAAAAATATGCTTTCTCGTCACTTCTGTGGGGTTGATTTTAAAATAAATTTTACCAATTTTATGAATTGAATTTATAAAAATTGAATAAATATTTTGAATAATAATAATTTCTAATTTCTAATAAGGTAAAATTAATTTTTGAACAAAATTAATAGTGAAAAAAGTAAAAAAAATAATTACCACTGTTAAGGTAAAAATGGATTTACTGGGGGATAAACTAAGAATATAAAGGTTAAAATGACCTAAAAACTTATCCAAAACACATTTTATTACCATATTTCCATCTTATCTCTTATATGTTCAATAATGGCCCGATTTGGAAGCTTTTTCCATGATAAAAACATGGGTATGATTAAATTGTTTTAAAAAATTATAAGTGTGTCACTCACCTCACTTATAAAAGGTCACCCCCACTGCTCTCTTGTTCGCATCTTAAATCCTATTTGGTTTAACACAAACCTTTCCAAATCACTTAAAACTTCCCTCCTCTCATCATAGAACCCTTGTTTTGGGTATAAAACCAACCTAGTAAGGCTTTGGTACAAACCTAAGAAGGATACCCGAAGAAAAGGTAACGTTCTTCAACGAGCGTTTTTATTTTATTTCTTCCTCTACCCCATTAAATTATTGTTAAACCATGATAATATAATAACCCAAGTATATATCATATACTGAGATTTTTTTTATGTAAATCCCATTACCTACAACCACCTCCAATTACATCAAATTGGTTATGGAATCATTATTCATGATCATCATTCATCTGTACGATGGACTACCACCTCACGAACCGATGTCATTATTTTTTCCACTACCTCCTATCACGGTTGGGTATGATGATATATATAAAGTATATATATCATATTTATAACATAATTATACCTTTTGATTCATTACATCATATATATATATTTACTTTCAATTCCTTAGGAGATACGATAATGTCGTTTGTGTGTATAGCGGACTACCGCCTCTCGAAGCGATGCCATTCATCTTTCACTAGTGCTTCACATGGAAGCTGGTAAGGATAAATTTAATGATTATATATGATATAAATTAAATAATTATAATATTAATTACATATTTATAATTATTTCAAGATAATATATCATTTTATTTATTACCTTTTCACTCAATTAAAGATGATAACATCATTCATGTACGTGTGGACTACCACCTTCACGAAGTGATGTAACTTTGTTTTCATCACCACACCACATTGATGATATATATAAGTATATAATATGGTATATATTATATTATTATAATTATCTAAATATAATAAATTACTTACCTTTATTCCATAATGATCATTAGAAAATGTAAATGTTACTCGTGCGTACATATGGCCTATCGTCTCCATGATCGTAACATACTTCATTTTTTATATCCATATTTATGATTGGTTTAAAAAATAAAATTTATGTAAAAATATGACAATTACTTCATAATTATTATTTTTGATATGATATAACTATATAATATGTGCAATAACCACATATTTTATGATGGAACACACATGAGAAAACAAGGCAATTAACACCCAAAATAATGAAAATAATGAAAGATTATTAATGGAATGGTGATAAGATGTTATAAAAGGATAATATATGTTATTATAAATTTTAATATAATAAATATGTTTAAAACTACTATACATAATGTTAAATCACATTCAACCTAATTCTGTGTTAATTTCCTTTCATTGAGGCACATTTGTATGTATGCATAAATTTCTTTTATATGGTGTATACACTATCCATTTCACATGTAATATCATTAATACTTTATACATCATGGTATTTTATGTTTAAATTTGAATTATTTCATACAAGTTTATTTGTATTGAATATTATCAAGTGGTAAAGTATTTCTTAACTCAATTTTCGTTCATTGTGTTAAACTTTTACTTCATTGATTATGATATTATAAGGTTATGTGTATAATGAATTTTAATTATATTATGTTGTATTCCCACTTATTTTATTTTTATTTATAGGTGATACACATAATCTATTCATTGATTAATTCTCACTTCAACATTATGGTCATTTTAAGGGTTTATTTCACAATATCATTCAAATAAAGATTATTTATTCTTGAATTTAAGTTGAAGTAAATTATTTTATTATTGTCTAATAAACCCATTAAATTTTCTTATCCTCTAGTTATTTATTATAATTAAATTAATAGTACCATTTTCCACTCATTGGTACATAAAATAATTGATAAAATGTTTATAAGAAAATATTACTTCATTTCTCTCTCTGATCGAAAATTTGTTTTCTTCTAAAACCATGTTTTCAAAAATGTTTTCAAAAAAAATTAATCTTTTAAAAATGATTTATTAAAGACATTTTTACCCATTTTTTACTTTTACAAAAAAAATCAAAGGAATCTTCATGTTTCTTTTCAAAACAATATTAGTTTCCCCTTTATCTAAAAAGAAAAAAGAAACTTTGTTTTAACATGTATGGAATGAATGGAATTTATAGCCATCATGACCACTAAAATGTTGTAAAGATTATTTTATTAGTTACAAATTTTATTTTCAAAGAAAATTATTTTCAAAAAATTTTGTGAAATTTTATTTTAAAAAAGTAATTTTAAAAATAAAAAAGTAATTTTAAAAATAAAAAGTATATTTTCCTCCAGAATGTTTTTAAAGATATTTTTACAATATTTATATTAATAAATGAAAAAAACATTTATTATTAATCCAATGGGCATATGTTGTATTGATAAAACCTTTATTATCCTCTGAATGGTTTATAATCATTTTGACTAAGAAAATTACTAACATTCACTTTCTTGATTCTTTTTTGTAGTCATTAACTTTCCTTTAAAATATTCACTTTCTTGTGATAATTATACATTAGGTTTCCCATAAATATCCATATTATTTATCATGGATATATTTATTTCTTAAACCATATATCATTTCTATATACGGTGTTCTACATTGAAAGTTACTTTTTTATCTAGGGAAATATTGATAATTCATATCCTTTACTCAATATGGATATTTGATGATAAGGTGCATTGATTCATGAAATAAATAATTTTTCTGATATATTATGAATGCTTTAGACATACAGTGATGGTTGGGCCCTGAATTTTATATATCCCCTCGATGCATTGATGGGTCTCATGAAACAAAATTAGTTGTCCGAACCCTATGAGTTTATACCCGATAGTTTTAAACTTCCATGTGAAAGGTCTTGATAGTAGAGATATAGTTGGTCAAACAAGAATAGTTTATACTCGGTAGTTTTAAACAATCTTGTGAAATTTATTGACGGTATAGGTATCATGTGACTAATACATGACATCTAATAATTAATAATTTCATTCATTAAGAATTAAGTTATTATTGTCCATAATATTTTCACAATGATATTATATTTGGATGCATTTAATTCTCAATTTATTGATTAAATAGCATGTTTTTCAGTTATTTACCATTCCATGTTGATTATGACTTATCTATTCATGCAGTTAAGTTATTTAAATGGCATTTTTTCAGTTATTTACCTTTCAATATTGATTATTATTTATTGATTCATGGTATATTCTATTATACTTAACCCTTACTAAGCATTTGAGCTCACCCTTATTTTTTTTCCTTTCCTAGGAATCTATAAAGTGTACTATGATTGACATGCAAGGATATACTAGTGTGAATAATGTTATTCTTGAAAAATAAACGATATTGTAATTTGTATTTTAAAATGTAATGAATGACTGAAGTATGTATCTTATTTACCAAGACTACTAAAATATTTAGTCCTTTGGGTTGTGATTCCTTGTATATTATTCCAATGTAATAAGAAGACATTGGCTCTGGGAAATTGGGTTCGGGGTCTCTACAACTACCTCCATGAAGTGATGTGATTCATTTTTCATTTCATCTTTATATGGATAATAATAATGATATATTTATTTAATAAATATGATATTTATGACATATTTATGATTTTTTAATTATAAAATATTATTTATCTTTCTTTCCTTATTTTCATTAGAAGATAAAAATAGTGTTCATGTGTACATATGAACTATCGTCTCCATGAACGGTGTGATTTGTTTTTTTATCTCTACCTTTTATAGACAGTTATAAATATGTATATAGTTAATATATATATATATTATTATATTTATATCATGATTAAAATTATAAATATTATTTAATTGTGATAAATATGCAAGGATTATAACAACCAAATTAAAATATACATGAATAACTACATAATTATCACTCAGAATAATGATTTTAATAAAGAAATGTTAATGAATGGGTGAAAAGATGTTATAAGTAAACCATATATGGAATTATAAGTATGTATATGATTATTATATATATTTATAATATATCTTAATTTATTATATAGGAGGTTAAAGTTATTACGAATCATGACAGACATAATGTAAGGGTTTCGCGTCTCACTTTTATTTCTATGAGACATATTCTATATTCACAACTTGTTTATTTTGTGTCGTATATATACTACACATAATTTATTTTTTGATTATTATAATAAAAATTATGATTATTTAAAAATCCATTTATATTTCTCTCATTTATGAGGATTTCATTTAGAGATTACCAAAGCAGTGAGGGTTTATTTTACAGTCTCATTTCTTTTCAAGATTGTCTACACTAAGTTTATCTTTAGGGAAATTATATGGATCATATCCTTTAGACCTATATATTTTATTATTATTTTTATATTCCTATAATTTTTATGTATTGGTACCATTTTTATCTCTTTTTTACTTAAAATAATCGATAAACAAATTAAATAAAATTTGACCTTATTTCCTCTTTGATAAGAGAACATTATCTTCCATGTCTATACTCTTTAAAATTGTTTTATGGAAGTCCTTACCTATACTTTAAATGTTTTAAAATTTTCATATTCACTACCTTTAACTTTATTTACATAGGTTTAAAAACGAATATTTCTAAAAGTTTTCTAAACAGGTCATTTTTTACTTTTTATAAAATTATGAAAGGAATGTTTTCTTTTAATGCATAAGGCATAAACAGTCTTTCCCACTGTCATGGTCATTATTTTATTTGAATATTAATTTAAAATTTTATATAGTTATTTTCAAAGAATAGTATTTTCTAAATATTCTAGGAATTTATAGTTAAAATGATATCGGGTGAAAAGGATATTTTCTCATGTTTTCAAATAAATGTTTGAATGGTATTTTAAAGGTGTTTTTCATCTATGTAAAAATCCTTTGATGTTTCTTATGTTTCATTGGGGATAATATATAATAACATTATCCATGTTCTTTATCTGTATGGATTGTGTTTATGTGATGATGAAATGTTTATGAAACCCCTTTATTTTCCATTGGTTATGCTATGATGAAATCATGAATGTTTTATGATCTTATGCAGCCATATGTATGGTTTTATTATGTGATGGGAAGGTTTGTTATAAACCTACAATGCATTGGTTAAAGAATTATATCTCATGATATAATTATTTTAAACAAGTTAATGGTCTTGATTCACTTTGGGAAATGAGTAGGGATGCCTAATCCACTATGATATGAGAAATAGGTGGTGATGCATGATCCACTATGATATGGGAAATAGGTGGTGATGTCTGATTCACTGTGATATAGGAAATAGGTGGTGATACATAATCCTCTATGATATGATGATCTCATTAGTTAACCTTAACATATGATATGTTTTATATGTCTATGGTAATGCCACACTCATATGACATGTGTTGGGCCTAAGGGTGTTCTTTGTTGGAAATGGAGTATGGTTTGTTTTTGTTTCCAATCCACATTGGGTTGATTAAGGAGTTTTTGTAAAGACCCGTAAAATTCAAGGAATTTTTTTTCTTAATTTTCTTTGGAATTTTACAAGAATGCAGTTTCTGACGACACCTGATTCCGAGGCCCGGTGTACCCGGAATCATTTTCCGAAGTTTGGCTCGGGTACGTTCAGTAAACGAACGAGCTGGTTTTTCTAACTTTTGAACCGGTGCTCGGAATCAAATTCCAAGGGCACCGATGGAATCGCAGCGCCGGTATTTGCTTAGAAACGCCTTTTCCGGAGTTGCGTTTTCTCGGGTGTGGTTTTTAATTTTTGGGGTTATATTAAGAAATAAAATAAAAGTGGTGCGACACTTTATTTTATTTCACTTAAAGCCACTTAAAGCCACTTAAGCCAGGTTAAGCGGATAAGGTGGGACCCACGATATCCTATCCACATGGTAGGATATTTGTGAGGTGGGGCCCGCACGAGCCCCACCATTTCTTCCCCTCTAAGTAATGCACCTGTGAAAACCTCTTTTAAATAAAGTCAACAGGTGCATTTACTTTAATTCTAAACGCCCCTATTAATTGGGCAGTTAAGTTGTTACAATTAATTCATCGAATTAATTGTTCGTTTCTTAACTTTGAATTTCTAATTGCTGGCATGGGAATAAAATAAGACCAACACTTGTTTTACTTGAGGGTGGCTTGTTGAGAGGATTTGGAGAAACTCTAAAGCTTGAAGATCTTCATACTCCTTCGCGAAGAACACGAAGAATGCGAAGAACGCATCGTCGCCGACGAAGAATGCCGGCCTCCGACGAAGGGCGACGAAGAGCGCCGAACCCTTGGAGATCGACGACGCGACGTCGTGTACCGAGACGCCGACGATCCTCCTTCCGCGATGCTTCTTCCACGACGTTCCTTCCCCGCAACAATCTTCGATCAACAACCGATTGAGGTAGGGGTTGCGGTTCTTTTAATTATTTTTGAATTATATCCTAAACATGGGTTTAAATGGTGCAATTAAATCTGTGTGATTTAAATCCTCGGAGTTTGTCTACGCAACGCTGTGTACCGTGACGACAATGATGCCCCTTCCGCGACGCGATGATTCTCTTCTTCTGCGACGGTAAATTCCGCGACGAACTCACGTTCGACAACAACGTTGAGGTAGGGGGTTTTTTTCATTTTAATCTATGTGATTATATCCGCGGTTTGTTTAAATATTTTTTGGAAGACTTTTTTTTAAAACCGCTAACACGGTGGGTACGGACCAACGAACAAGTCCGAACCCACCGTCTCTTCGTTCTTGGTGAGCGGATTGGCAGGCGATGACAAATCAGGCCACACGAGCGATTTGAGGTCCTCGCAGTGAAGGACGAGCCCCGGGAGGGCCATTGGCGAAGACGTCACACAATTCCGACCACCAGAACTCGTTCGGGGGTCCGCGGAGCGGCCCGCCGGCGCGTCTCGCTGGCATGGCGGCGCCGGCGGCAGGTGGCGGCGGTGCCCGGCGCGCCGCCGGGAGGAGCCTCCGCAGTCCCGCGACAGCGCGGGACCGAAAGGAACGGGACGCGGCAGCTGGCCGCGTCCGCTGGCAAGGGCGGCCCCACGCGGGGGCGCGCTCTCTCCACGTGGGGGCAGCGCGCCCCCCGCTTCACTCGGCCGTAACGGCCGAGCCGACCCGCTGGCCACCAGGGCAAGCGCCAGCCGGGTCGCGCCCAGGCCGGGTCACGCCTAGCCGGGTCGGACCCGAACCCGGGTCGGGTCGACCCAGGGGGGTTGGGCCGGGTCGGTCCGGGACCAAACCCCCCATTTTCGGACCTCCTTCGGTCTTTTTCCCATATCTGGGGATACGGACCTCCGATCGATGTACCGTTAGCGGCGATGCGATCCTTGGATCGAGACGGTCGTTTCTACATATTACACTCAAGGTTTCGGAGTACTTTGAGTTCGGCCGGGTTGGTTCGTACACAAAACCAACCGAGCCCTCGAAATGGAAACGCTCATAACTTGAGCTCCGGACGTCTGATTGACGTACCTTCAACTTTGATGGATTCCTCTTAGTGAGACGAATCTTTTGGATTACTCCGCTCGAGGTTTGAGAATCGTCGGAGTGTGGTCAGGTTGGTTCGCTCACGAAACCAACCGGGGCCCTGGAACCAAAAAGCCAATAACTCACAGACCGGGTGTCCGATTGACGTGCCGTCTGTCTCATTGATTTCCTCTTAGTGAGAAGGATATTTTGTCTTACTCCACTCGAGGTTTGGACGCCGTCGGAGTGCGGTCGGGTTGGTTCGATCATGAAACCAACCGGGCCCCTGGAACAGAAAAGCTGATAACTTTCAGACTGGACGTCTGTTTGACAAACCGTCAGTGGTGTTGGTGATCACGTTGAGAAACGGTCCCTATGATTATACCCTATGTGAGTTCAGGGTACAGTTGAGATACAGTTGGGTTGGTTTGTACACGAAACCAACCGGGCCCCTGGGACAAAAAGGCTAATAACTCACAGACCGGGCGTCCGATTGACGCGCCATCTGCTGCGTTGAGACCCCTATGACGAGGCAGCCCTTTGAGTTACTTCTTCATGGGACTTTGTGGTACTTGTAGTATCGACCTGTAGCTCGTGGAGAAGACCCTCCCGGAGACGAGCGTGCGGATCACGGAGACCGTGTAGCCGGCTGAGACCTCACGACTGCTTGACCAATCGAATCGGTGTGTTTTGGATAGCCCAGTGGGGAGCGCTTGGTTGTAGCGGCAGACCCACGGCGGAGGAGCGCTTGGTTGTAGTGGAAGACCCACGGTACTCAACAGAAGGAGTACCTATGGAGGCTATGAGGGGGAGCGCTTATAGCATCCTGCCTTTTTATCATATAAACTTTCATTACATTTTACAAAACTGAGGATCTTTAAGGTTTAGTGTCTTGGAAACCAGGAACTTAAAACATGAAAACATAAAACATTCTTCTTAAACACTTGAAAGGATTCTCCTCATGTTCATCCTAGGTTCATTACTGCATCTCATAACTTGGGGACATACATCAAAAGAAAGGGTGAGCAGAAGGCCTAGTAAGGGAAACAAGAGAAACATTTTACATGTGAACTTGAGATACTTCAATAAGGTCATGAAAAGAACTTTAACGCATGACAAGGAAATCATGAGATATATCATACTAAAAAAACATTTTTCATAACTTGAAGATTTGGCTACAACATTTAACATAGAAAATCATGAACATATCACCAAGGTCCATCCCCAAGGTGTCATTTGAAAATTACCAAGGTTATTCACCAAGATATCGTGAAAATTGTAACCTCTAGTGGTTACATCATTACCCAATGCATTGGAGGGCTATTAGGGCGCACCCTTAAATTTGACTTTATTATCATGTGAGCCACATATATCATCATAAATAATTTCATAAACAACCCATATAGCATAAAAGAAATGGGTTTCATTTCATAATCATAACGTTTTAAAAACTACTTTAAAGACATGATCTTTATGTCACTTTAAACCCACAGAAGGGGAGATCGGGTCTCATGTATGTAAATACCAGAATTTAAAATAAAACATTTTGGTATATATGTTAATACCCCTTTTGAAGAAATATCTTTGAGTATTCAATTAATAAAATAAAATTACTTTAGAAAAAGAGAGAGACATTTTGAGACGGAAATTCTGCAGCATAATGGCTATGTTTCAGGGTTTTAGAAAACATTGAAAAGAGAGGGGACATGGGTAAAACACTCATAAATGACCCATAAAACAGTAGAGGGAAATAATATAAATGATTTTAGAACATGGTAATGAAATTTGAAAGATATACCATATGAAATGAAGAACATGAAAGGAAGATAAAAATAAGATTTATCTTATGAAAATTCGGCAGCCCAACGGCGTCACTTAAACTTCAACAAAAATGAATTGATGAGATCAAATAGGATCTCTCATCATATGAACATAAAAGATCAGTATTATAGATATAGAGATCATACCCCCAACATAATACAAAAGGAACTTGAAATACTTGACATGAAAGTAGATCTTTGAAAAATGAGAAAGGCGAACGAATCCCTTAAAAATTCGGCAGCCTAACGGCGTCACTTAAACTTCAGCCAAAAATGAATTGATAAGATCAAAATAGGGTCTCTCATCATATGAACATAAGTTTTAAGTATGATAGATATAGAGATCATAACCCAAAATAATAAAAAGGAACTTGAAAGACTTAACATGAAAATAGATCTTGAAAACGAGAAGGGTGAAAGAATCCCTTAAAAATTCGGCAGCCTAACGGCGCCACTTAAAACTTCAAAATACTGAATTGAAGATATCAAATGGGGTCTCTCATTATATGATCATAAAATATAATTATTATAGATATATAGATCATACCCCAACATAATAAAAAGGAACTTGAAAGACTTGACAAGAAAATAGTACTTGAAAATGAGAAAGGTGAAAGAATGTGTTACAAAAATTTCGGCAGCCTAACGGCGCCACTTAAACTTTCATAAAATGAAATTATGAGAGTAAGAGGGGGTCTCTCATCATATGAACATAAAAAGGACAGTATAATGAATATAAAAGAACATCCTCCAACATAATAACATGGAGCATAAAAGGAATGACATAAAAGAGATTACTTGAAAAGAAAGAGCGAGGTCATATCCCTTACCTTAAAACATAACTCTTAAAACTCAAAGGTTGGGACCTTTAGGGCTAGGGGGAACCTTGGGAGGACTCCTTGGGAGGTAATGAGACCAGAGCTTCGTTGGGGGAGAGTTTGGAGTCGAATGGATGAGAGGATGGCTTGGTATTTATAGGGAAAGTGAGGGGACAAGGCATTAATGGCCAAGGGACACCTCACAAGTGGTTTTCTCAAAACCATGTGCTCTCTCATGATATTTCCCATGAAGTTAGGCCACATGGGGCCCCCAATACAATAATTCATCACCTTTGGTCGGCCAACCCTTAAAATATCTCATGACATCATCATGACATAGTTATGATGTCATTAAACATACCGAAACCCTAAAACTGTATTTTTACTATTCACTGAAAATTCAACTTTCTCAGAAAAATCCCAAAATTTCACCTTAAAAAAATATCAATGCTCTGATTTCAAAAATGAACTCCATTTTATAAAAATAATTTTCTAAATATTTTTAATTTATTTTTTAAATAAATACACTATTCACCGAAAATTCATTTTTTTCAGAAAAATCCCCAAAAATTACCATAACATAATATCGATGCTCTGAGTTCAAAAATGAAATCCATTTTATAAAAATAATTTTCTAAATATTTTTAATTTAATTTTTAATTAAAAAACACTATTCACCCGAAAAAATTAATACTTGAATAATAAGTTATGAAACTGTTATTTAACCATTTTATTGAATCACATTACTTAATCAAAGTGCCTAGATTATATTAATACTTTCTTTAAGTGAGATTACTAATCCATTCGGTCACATTACTAATCCTAAGCATAAAATCACTATTCATAATTTACTATTCATCAAAAATTAAGTTGATCTTGTTAGACTCTAAATTTTGTACTGAACATAATTGTAGAAGGCCATTTTTTGAAAATCATTACACATTTTTAATTATTTAAGGTTTACCTAAACATTTTTAAAATATCATTTTTTCTAAAATTCCTCAAAAATATGCATACTATATTTATCCGGTCATTTGAAAATTCATAAACTTCATCATAAGAAAAAATCCTAATTTTTATTTAAAACAAAGGATTACACAAGGCAGTTATGGTCTCCTTACATAGCCCCTTATCACACCAACATAGGACCTAAGTGTAAGGTGTGCTAAGGTGAGAGAATCCGAGGGAGGCTCAGCCAACATCGCACGAGTAGTAATTTCTATCAGTTTGAACTTCTCGCAAAGGCGATTCTGTTCTAGCTTCACACGATGAAGTTCAGCTTGGGTTTGGTCCATAGAAAAGCCCAGTGGTGCTACCTTCTTCCCAAGTTCTGTTAGATGGGCTTCAATCAGTCCAAGACTACTAGGTGAGGCCATCGAATCTTCTTTCTATATTAATTAACCAAGATTACTTGTATTTAGAGACAATTAATCAAAACGTTTAGTTTACAACGGTCATATTGACCAATGGTCATATAACAGTCAAAACCCAACGGTCTCATTTTAATTATACTCATGTTATCAAATGAAATAGTTTTGTTGAGTATAAAAATAAAATAAAATAAAATAAAATAAAATAAAATCACATAAAAATTATGAAACAAGATTTATTCAAAATTTCAGGTCGTTACAATCTTCTCCCCTTAAGAAATTGCGTCCTCGCAATTTTTTAAAACTAGGTTTTGAAATTTCATTAAAAGTCCCACATCAGAAAAAGAGTCAATAACACTATTACTTTAAAAGAAAGAAAAGGAAGTACAAAGGCCACCCGAGTTAACCCATACTAGGACTCTATGTAGGAAAACATGAATGTGGAAGAAAAAAACAAAGGGTCTAGTTCTGAGGGAGAGTGATAGAAAACATGATTAGGAGAAAGTTAACAACAAGAAAATCACAAACTTATGATGTGTGTAAACGGTCTTTGATTACCCAGTAGGAAGCTTAAACCAACAACGTTTTTGTTTTACATTCCTTTTAATAATTTTGAGTAATTCATTTACTACATAGAATAAAAACATAAGGAAATATACCTACCTTCCAGTACAGTTTCATCCTTTAATAAGTCTCTACCAAAACTAATCTTTTCTCCAAATGATGAGAACTCAAAAACACTTGGTCTCATCAAAAGCACAATAATAATCTTCTATATAATCACATAATCCACAAAAGATTAACTATCTATTTCTTCTATCTTTAAACATTATCCCAAAAACAGAAAGGGTAAGGTAAAACAACTCTTCAAAAAGAAAGAATCCCATAGGAATGGAAACTACTTTTAAATCTTCAAAGTTCCATGGTACTACCCAAAGTTCATCATAGACAATTCTATAAATAACGGTTCTTAAAATTCCTCAAAATAAACTAAACTAAGATTGAAACCAAAATACAAGAAGGATTTGATAACATAGTCTTCCAAATAAACTTCATTGTTCATCTCCAAACAACATCAACCACTCCTAACATCTTATAACAAAAGTAGCTAACCTAAACATATTTTACCCAAGATAGGTTAATCATTTCCATAAGTAACCTAAATTACTATAAGTCCACCTTAAATTCATCGATTCTTAAAAATATAAGTCAAAATTACTCCTCAATGAAAATACCGTAGTAATCTATTTACCTCGATCATATAGGGTTCCTAAAATAGTGAATGTCTTCCAAAATAATAATCATATTTTAATCCCCTAATCATCTCTATCATATTAATATGGAAATCATCACATTTCTTATCACATTGGTTGTTGGGACATGTTCTTCCATTTCCCACCATTAACTAAGAAGAGAAAGTATAATTAGGGGCTTAAATACTTAGCCAATAATCATGAAAAGGAACTTAAAGAATATAAGGATAACTTGTAGAAGAAAAGTATACCTTAACTTGTGATCCCATAGGTTTCAAACTAGGTTATCCATGATCATATATTCTTATGTGAATCCTTATTTTATTTTATCTTTGTTCCTTTAATAATGGTTCATACTAAGCTTATGAATTTACCAAAGCATATCCCCCGGGAGTGTCATAACCAAGAGTGGAGCAAGGCACGTTGTCGTGTACCAGTTCCCATTCGAGTCTAGCTCAAAGTGGTGTTTTCAAGTTTTACCCCTATGTACATCTATACCAGAGCCACCTCTACCTGCTCGTATCCAGATAGGGATGTATTTTCTTGGCAACCCCTTACTCAATACTCACCAAAATACCAGGAAGATTTCCTATATTTAAACTTTTCTATAGGGTTCTTCCTAGAGTTTTCATATCCTAATTTCCACAAATAACTAAACCATCCTTTGATACCAACTATAGAATCCCGCCTTTTTATCACATAAACTTTCATTACATTTTACAAAACTGAGGATCTTTAAGGTTTAGTGTCTTGGAAACCAGGAACTTAAAACATGAAAACATAAAACATTCTTCTTAAACACTTGAAAGGCTTCTCCTCATGTTCATCCTAGGTTAATTACTACATCTCATAACCTGGGGACATACATCAAAAGAAAGGGTGATCAGAAGGCCCATTAAGGGAAACAAGAGAAACATTTTACATGTGAACTTGAGATACTTCAATAAGGTCATGAAAAGAACTTTAAGGCATGAGAAATAAATCATGAGATATATAATAATAAAAATAACATTTTTCATAACTTGAATATGTGGCTACAACATTTAACATAGAAAATCATGAACATATCACCAAGGTCCATCCCCAAGGTGTCATTTGAAAATTACCAAGGTTATTCACCAAGATATCGTGAAAATTGTAATCTCTAGTGGTTACATCATTACCCAATGCATTGGAGCGCTATCAGGGTGCACCATTAAATTTGCCTTTATTATCATGTGATCCATATATATCATCATAAATAATTTCATAAACAACCCATATAGCATAAAAGAAATGGGTTTCATTTCATAATCATAACGTTTTAAAAACTGCTTTAAAGACATGATCTTTATGTCACTTTAAACCCACGGAAGGGGAGAGCAGGTCTCATGTATGTAAATCCCAGAATTTAAAATAAAACATTTTGGTATATATGTCAATACCCATTTTGAAGAAATATCTTTGAGTATTCACTTAATAAAATAAAAGTACTTTAGAAAAAGAGAGAGACATTTTGAGACGGAAATTCTACAGCATAACGGCTATGTTTCGGGGTTTTAGAAAACATTGAAAAGAGAGGGGACATGGGTAAAACACTCATAAATGACCCATAAAATAGTAGAGGGACAGAATATAAATGATTTGAGAACATGGTAATGAAATTTAAAATATATACCATATGAAATGAAGAACATGAAAGGAAGATAAAAATAAGATTTCTCTTATGAAAATTCGGCAGCCCAACGGCGTCACTTAAACTTCAACAAAAATGAATTGACGAGATCAAATAGGGTCTCTCGTCATATGAACATAAAAATATCAGTATGATAGATATAGAGATCATACCCCCAACATAATACCAAAGTAACTTGAAATACTTTACATGAAAGTAGATCTTTGAAAAATGAGAAAGGCGAACAAATCCCTTAAAAATTCGGCAGCCTAACGGCGTCACTTAAACTTCAACCAAAAATGAATTGACAAGATCAAAATAGGGTCTCTCATCATATGAACATAAGGTTTTAGTATGATAGATATAGATATCATACCCCAACATAATAAAAAGGAACTTTAAAGACTTAACATGAAAATAGATCTTGAAAACGAGAAGGGTGAAAGAATCCCTTAAAAATTCGGCAGCCTAATGGCGCCACTTAAAACTTCAAAATACTGAATTGAAGATATCAAATGGGTTCTCTAATCATATTATCATAAAATATCAGTATGATAGATATAGAGATCATACCCCAACATAATAAAAAGGAACTTGAAAGACTTGACAAGAAAATAGAACTTGAAAATAAGAAGGGTGAAAGAATGTGTTACAAATATTTCGGCAGCCTAACGGCACCACTTAAACTTTCATAAAATGAAATGATGAGAGTAAGAGGGGGTCTCTAATCATATGAACATAAAAAGGACAGTATAATGAATATAAAAGAACATCCTCCAACATAAGAACATGGAGCATAAAAGGAATGACATAAAAGAGATTACTTGAAAAGAAAGAGAGAGGTCGGATCCCTTACCTTAAAACGTAACTCTTAAAACTCAAAGGTTGGGACCTTGAGGGATGGGGGCACCTTGGGAGGACTCCTTGGGAGGTAATGAGACCAGAGCTTCATTGGGGGAGAGTTGGGAGTCGAATGGATGAGAGGATGGCTTGGTATTTATAGGGAAAGTGAGGGGACAAGGCATTAATGGCCAAGGGACACCTCACAAGTGGTTTTCTCAAAACAATGTGCTCTCCCATGATATTTCCCATGAAGTTAGGCCACATGGGGCCCCCAATACAATAATTCATCACCTTTGGTCGGAAAACCCTTAAAATATCTCATGAAATCATCATGACATAGTTATGATGTCATTAAACATACCGAAACCCTAAAACTGTATTTTTACTATTCACTGAAAATTCAACTTTCTCAGAAAAATCCCAAAATTTCACCTTAACCAAATATCAATGCTCTGATTTAAAAAATGAACTCCATTTTATAAAAATAATTTTCTAAATATTTTTAATTTATTTTTTAAATAAATACACTATTCACCGAAAATTCATTTTTTCAGAAAAATACCCAAAAATTACCATAACATAATATCGATGCTCTGAGTTCAAAAATGAAATCCATTTTATAAAAATAATTTTCTAAATATTTTTAATTTAATTTTTAATTAAAAAACACTATTCACCCGAAAAAACTAATACTTGAATAATAAGTTATGAAACCGTTTTTTAACCATTTTATTGAATCACATTACTTAATCAAAGTGCCTAGATTATATTAATACTTTCTTTAAGTGAGATTACTAATCTATTCGGTCACATTACTAATCTTAAGCATAAAATCACTATTCATAATTTACTATTCATCAAAAATTAAGTTGATCATATTAGACTCTAAATTTCATACTGAACATAATTATAGAAGACCATTTTTTGAAAATCATTACACATTTTTAATTATTTAAGGTTTACCTAAACATTTTTAAAATATCCTTTTTTCTAAAATTCATCAAAAATATTCACACTATTTATCCGATCATTTGAAAATTCATAAACTTCATCATAAGAAAAAATCCCAATTTTTATTTAAAACAAAGGATTACACAAGGCAGTTATGGTCTCCTTACATAGCCCCTTATCACACCAACATAGGACCTAAGTGTAAGGTCTGCTAAGGTGAGAGAATCTGTGGGAGGCTCAGCCAACATCGCACGAGTAGTAATTTCTATCAGTTTGAACTTCTCGCAAAGGCGATTCCGTTCTAGCTTCACATAATGAAGTTCGGCTTGGGTTTGGTCCAGAGCAAAGCCCAGTGGTGCTAACTCCTTCCCAAAATCTGTTAGATGCGCTTCAATCAGTCCAAGACTACTGGGTGAGGCCATTTAATCTTCTTTCTATATTAATTAACCAAGATTACTTGTATTTAGAGACAATTAATCAAAACGTTTAGTTTACAGCGATCATATTGACCAATGGTCATATAACAGTCAAAACCCAACGGTCTCATTTTAATTATACTCATGTTATCAAATGAAATAGTTTTTTTGACTATAAAATAAAATAAAATAAAATAAAATCACACAAAATTAGGAAACAAGATTTATTCAAAATTTCGGGTCGTTACAGCGCTTGGTTGCAGCGGCAGACCCACGGAGGAGGAGCACTTGGTTGTAGCGGCAGACCCGCGGTACTCAACAGAAGGAGTACCTCTGGAGGTTGTGAGGGGGAGCGCTTGGTTGTAGCGGCAGACCTGCGGTACTCAACAGAAGGAGTACCTATGGAGGCTATGATGGGGAGTGTTTGGTTGTAGCGGCAGACCCATGGTGGTAAGCGCTTGGTTATAGCAGCAGGCCCACAGTACTCGATAGGAGGAGTACCTTAGCAGTCTTAGGTTAGTGAACAGTACCTTGGAGTCGTGACAGGACCACTGTACACTCCAGAGGCGGGGCTCTTCAGCAGTTACGGTTTCGATAATGAAAATCCTGGTTTGAGTTGAGTCTTTGACCTTTGTGTATACCTCATGTTTGAGATGGGTCACTTGATAACTTAGGTATATGTATGGGCATATACCTAGGTAGTGGTTATCCGTTGATTTCATAATCTTTTTGTTTCCTCATGATTGAGATGGGTTACTTGATAACTTAGGTATATGTATGGGAATATACCTAAGTAGAGGTTATCTGTTGAGATCTTCTTTGTGGTTATCCATGTTGGTTTTAGTGAGACCTTGAGGGTCTCGAGGTCCCTACTGAGTATCGTTATACTCACCCCTGCACGGGCTATGCCCGCACCTCGTTGTGTTGGTTGCAGACGACGGGCAGTGCTGACGGAGGCCGAGTGTTTGAGGACTAGACGGTACCCGGAGGTGGACCACACGATGAGTCAGTACCCGGAGGTAGACCACATGACGAGTCAGTATCCGGAGGTGGACTTCACGACGAGACGATACATGGAGGAGGTTGACGGGCGAGAGCGTTGTGGAGGCTATCTGTACCTACCCTTCAGGTAGGATCTGTGGTGGACGATCCAGGAGTTGCGCCATCTGTACCTACCCTTCAGGTAGGATCTGAGGAGGACGACCCAGGAGCCGCTTCTGTTCTTCCAGCTGTTGTCTTTTTCTGTTGTACTTTTGTTCAGTTGTAGCTGTACTTTCAGTTGGGTTTTTATTCTTGCCCATTTACTTTTCAGCACTTTCTTTTGTACTTAGTTTTTTGCTTCTGCTTGTACTCTGTGATGTTTGTTTGCTTTTATAAAGGCAATGCCTTCCCAGTTATCAGGATTTACGCCTTTGGTGCTAGTCACCAGCCCCTGGCCTATGAAAGGCGGGCTTGGGGTAGTCACGATACGGGTCCCGAGGATGGGTCATGACAAATTGGTATTAGAGGAGTTCGGTTCTACTGCAGAACTTTGGACTCGGATCTCTTTTTCTATGTGAAGCAGTAGTGTTAAGAGTATTGAGTGTGGTTATCAGTCCGGGGAGTCCAGTGTTGGTGCGGCGGCCGACGTATCCGTACACCAGGACCCTGACTTCTGATTTCCAACTTAATGCATGAAAACATTGATTGCATGTGTGTTTCAAGTTTTCTTTGTGATTACTTTATGTCATCTCACCAGGTATACTGTTTGACCGTGGCGCACCTGTTTCTTTTCAGGATGGCCCCACGATGGCAGCCAGCTAGGGTTCCGAGAGTTATACATGACGACATCCCGCCGAGCAACAAGGCCTCGGTACAGGGCCCTTTGACAGCTGAGGCACCGGTGGTACCTCTACCCGCCGAGCCACCGATGCTACCAGCCCCGGCCGCTGACGATGCACGTCGCCTTAGTGCGCTGCACGAGTTTCAGCGCCAGTGACCGCCCAGGTTCCGTGGGGAGACGGACCCCCAGGCAGCCGAGGACTGGCTGGAGGCAGTCGTATGAGTTTTCCGTTTGGTAGGGACACTAGCTGACCTTATGGTGGTCCTTGCAGCGAGCCTCCTGCACGCGGCAGCAGACAGATGGTGGAGCTTGATGCTCCAGGTGCACGACGAGGCATCTCTCCTTTGGAAATACTTTGAGAGCCTTTTTCGCTCAGAGTTCGTCCCAGCCACCCTCCGAGCGGTGCGCATCCAGGAGCTGCTACAGCTGCGGCAGGGCAGCATGACAGTAGCCCAGTACGTGGTGAGGTTTACCGATCTCTCGCGCTATTCGACGGACATGGTACGTGACCCATTCTTCAGGGCCCGAACCTTCGAGCAGGGGCTCAGGCGAGAGATCAAAGCTTCAGTTGTTTCTCACAGCATTCCGAAACAGGCAGGGGTGTTGAATAGAGCCCTCTTAGTGGAGATTTTCCTTGCTGAGCAGTCTCCAGCAGCAGGACCCACCACTAGCCGGCACGCGGCAGAGTCTTCTGCAGCAGGAAGTAGACAGATGACGCAGAGGTCCAAGAGGACTAGACCTACAGGTGGTCAACCGCATGACACAGGATCGTTTGTGCGAGGCACCCGGGGTGGAGAACGACTTACCATGTGCAGGCAGTGTTACTCCTGCGGCGGGGTTGGTCACATGGCTCATGACTGTCCGACCCGCCATACAGATGACCAGCAGATGAACGAGAGACCTCCCAGGCAGAGGCAGAGGTTTGATCGAGGTAGACCGCATGGGGCAGGAGACCGTGGCAGGGGAGCTGGCCCTGCAGCTGGAGGTGGACGACGCTTCGAGGTGTTGCCACCACCACCACCAGGAGGTCCACCCCGACCGCAGGGAACAGGTGGACGTGGGAGAGCTCAGCTGCAGGCAGCTGAGGCCTACGATCATGGAGCTCCGGGAGCAGATGGACAGGAGCGGGACTAGCTCCAGACCTGGAGACTTTTGTTCATGTTGCTTCTAACTCTGTTGATGTTTGTTTGTTGTTTCTTTGTGTCTTTGTACTTTGAGCTACAGTAATAAAAAGACACCTTTCTTGTGGCATTTACCTTCATGTCCTCTATTTTGGTTGTTACTAAGAGGTTCCGGTTTAAAAAACCATTGACTTGACCCTGACTTGAGATACCTACTGGAGGAGACCCAGTGACCACACACTGATGCCGACAGTGTGACTCAACCCTTGGAGGTGAGAGTAACGGTTGGATCTCTTGGTAGTAGTGTCGAGGCCTTACGACGTCATCCTTGGTATGGATTAGTATCATCCATGTCAGGATTGACTGTATTAGGCGAAGAACGTGGTTCATCCAGGGGATGAGACCGGATTTCTCTTATTGGCAAAGAAGAAATTTCAGCAGCTCTTTTAGGACCAGAAAGGTCCAAGTCATCCAAGAGCGGATGAGGACAGCTCAGATCCGGCAAAGTTCTTGTGCTGAAGGGGGGCGGAGACCACTAAAGTTCGAGGTTGGTGATCACGTTTCCCTATGGTTCTCACCTCAACGTGAGTTACGGAGATGTGGCTGAGGCAACAAGTTATCTCCGAGGTTCAACGGACCTTTCTTGGTCCTCAACAGGGTTGGCGAGGTGGCTTATCGCCTGACTTTACCACCTCAGTTACACCGGGTGCACGACGTCTTCCACGTATCTCAGCTGAGGAGATACGTGCATGACCCGATGCATATCATTGACCATGGGGAGCTCTACGTTGATGATAGGGCGACTTTTGCGGAGGTCCCGGTGGATATCGAGGATCGACAGGAGCGGGTCCTATGTGGACGGTCGATTCCTCTAGTGCGCATCAGATGGCAGCACGGGAACCTCCAGAAGAGCACTTGGGAGCGGGAGGCTCAGATGCGTGCTCAGTACCCACTTTTGTTTCCCTAGTTTATGATGTATCTTTACAGGGACGTAAAGCCCTGAGGTGGGAGTGATGTAAAGACCCATAAAATTCAAGGAAATTTTTTTCTTAATTTTCTTTGGAATTTTACAAGAACGCAGTTTATGACGGCACCTGATTCTGAGGCCCGGTGTGCCCAGAATCATTTTCCGAAGTTTGGCTCGGGTACGTTCAGTGAAAGAACAAGCGGGTTTTTCTAACTTTTGAACCGGTGCTCAGAATCAAATTCCGAGGGAACCGATGGAATCGAAGCACCAGTATTTTCTTAGAAACGCATTTTCCGGAGTTGCATTTGCTCGGGTGTGGTTTTTAATTTTTCGGGTTAAGTTAAGAAATAAAATAAAAGTGGTGCGACACTTTATTTTATTTCATTAAAGCCACTTAAATCCACTTAAGCCAGGTTAAGCGGATAAGGTGGGACCCACGATATCCTACCCACTTGGTAGGATATTTGTGAGGTGGGGCCCGCATGATCCCCACCGTTTCTTCCCCTCTAAGTAACGCACCTGCGAAAACCTCTTTTAAATAAAGTCAACTGGTGCGTTTACTTTAATTCTAAACGCCCCTATTAATTGGGCAGTTAAGTCGTTACAATTAATTCATCTAATTAATTGTTCGTTTCTTAACTTTGAATTTCTAATTGTTGGCATGGGAATAAAATAAGACCAATACTTGTTTTACTTGAGGGTGTCTTGTTGAGAGGATTTGGAGAAACTCTAAAGCTTGAAGATCTTCATCCTCCTTCACGAAGGACGCGAAGAATGCATCATCGCCGACGAAGAACGCCGGCCTCCGACGAAGGGAGACGAAGAGCGCCAAACCCTCAGAGATCGACGACGCGATGCCGTGTACCGCGACGCCGACGATCCTCCTTCCACGACGCTTCTTCCGCGACGTTCCTTCCCCGCGAAAATCTTCGATCAACAACCAATTGAGGTAGGGGGTTGCGGTTCTTTTAATTCTTTGTGAATTATATCCTCAACATGGGTTTAAATGGTGCAATTAAATCTGTGTGATTTAAATCCTCGGAGTTTGTCTACACAACGCCGTGTACCGCGACGACAATGACGCCCCTTCCGCGACGCGACGATCCTCTTCTTCCGCGGCGGTTAATTCCGCGACGAACTCACGTTCGACGACAACGTTGAGGTATGGGTTTTTGTTCATTTTAATCTATGTGATTATATCCGCAGTTTGTTTAAATATTTGTCGGAAGACTTTTTATTAAAACCGCTAACATGGTGGGTGCGGACCAACGAACAAGTCTGAACCCACCGTCTCTTCGTTCTTGGTGAGCGGATTGGCGGGAGACGACAAAGCAGGCCGCACGGGCGATGTGAGGTCCTCTCAGTGAAGGACGAGCACCGGTAGGGCCATTGGCGAAGACGGAACGCAATTCCGACCACCGGAACTCCTCCGGTGGTCCGCGGAGCGTCCCACCGGCGCGCCGCCGGGAGGAGCCGCCGCGGTTGAAGCCGCGGCAGCCAGCCGCGTCCGCTGGTAAGGGCGGCCCCACGGGGGGCCGCGGTCTCTCCACGCGGGGGCGGCGCTTCCCCCGCTTCGCTCGGCCGTAACGGCCGAGCCGACCCGTTGGCCACCAGCCCAGAGCCAACCGGGTCGTTCCCAGCTGGGTCGGACCCGAACCTGGGTCGGGTCTCCCGGTTCGGGCCGACCCAGGGGGGTTGGGCCGGGTCGGTCCGGGCCCAGACCCCCCGTTTTCAAACCTCCTTCGGTCTTTTGCCCATATCTTGGGCTACGAACCTCAGATCGACTCACCGTCAGCGGTGATGCGATACTTAGATCGAGACGGTCGTTTTGACATATTACACTCAAGGTTTTGGAGTACTTTGAGTTCGGCCGGGTTGGTTCGTACACGAAACCAATCGGGCCCTCGGAACGGAAACGCTCATAACTTGAGCTCCGGATGTCCGATTGACGTTCCGTTGACTTTGATGGATTCATCTTAGTGATATGGATCTTTTGGATTACTCTACTCGAGGTTTGGGCATCGTCGGAGTGCGGTCGGTTTGGTTCGCTCACGAAACTAACCGGGCCCCTGGAACGAAAAAGCCAATAACTCACAGACCGGGCGTCCGATTGACGCGCTGTCTATCTCGTTTATTTCCTCTTAGTGAGATGGATATTTTGTCTTACTACACTTGAGGTTTGGACGTCGTCGGAGTGCGGTTGGGTTGGTTTGCTCACGAAACCAACCGGGCCACTGGAACGGAAAAGCTGATAACTTTCAGACTGGATGTCTGTTTGACGAACCGTCAGCGGCGTTGGTGATCACATTGAGAAACGGTCCCTATGATTATACCCTATGTGAGTTCGGGGTACAGTTGAGATATGGTCGGGTTGGTTCATACACAAAACCAACCGGGCCCCTGGGACAAAAAGGATAATAACTCACAGACCGGGCATCTAATTGATGTTCCATCTGCTGCGTTGAGACCCCTATGACGAGACGGTCCTTTGAGTTACTTCTTCGTGGGAATTTGTGATACTTCTAGTATCAACCAGTAGCTCATGGAGCGGACCCTCCCGGAGACGAGCGTGTGGAGTACGGAGACCGTGTAGCCGGCTGAGACCTGACGACTGCTTGACCGATCGACTCGGTGTGTTTCGGATAGCCTAGTGGGGAGCGCTTGGTTTTAGCGGAAGACCCATGATGGAGGAGCGCTTGGTTGTAGCGGCATACCCGCGGTACTCAACAGAAGGAGCACCTCTGGAGGCTATGAGGGGGAGCGCTTGGTTGCAGCGGTAGACCCACGACGGAGGAGCGCTTGGTCGTAGCGGCAGACCCGCAGTACTCAACAGAAGGAGTACCTCTGGAGTCTATGAGGGGGAGCGCCTGGTTGTAGTGGCAGACCCGCGGCACTCAAAAGAAGGAGTACCTCTGGAGGCTATGAGGGGGACCGCTTGGTTGTAGCGGCAGACCCATGGTGGGAAGTGCTTGGTTGTAGCAGCAGGCCTACAGTACTCGACAGGAGGAGTACCTCAGCAGTCTTAGGTTAGTGAGCAGTACCTCGGAGTCGTGACAGGACCACTGTACACTCCAGAGGCGGGGCTCTTCAGCAGTTATGGTTTCGATAATGAAAATCCTGGTTTGAGCTGAGTCTTTGACCTTTGTGTATACCTCATGTTTGAGATGGGTCACTTGATAACTTAGGTATATGTATGGGCATATACCTGGGTAGTGGTTATCCGTTGATTTCATAATCTTTGTGTTTCCTCATGATTGAGATGGGTTACTTGATAACTTAGGTATATGTATGGGCATATACCTAAGTAGAGGTTATCTGTTGAGATCTTCTTTGTGGTTATCCATGTTGGTTTTAGTGAGACCTTGAGGGTCTCGGGGTCCCTACTGAGTATCGTTATACTCACCCCTGCACGGGCTATGCCCGTACCTCGTTGTGTTGGTTGCAGACGACGGGCAGTGCTGACGGAGGCCGAGTGTTCGAGGACTGGACGGTACCCGGAGGTGGAACACACGACGAGTCAGTACCCAGAGGTGGACCACATGACGAGTCAGTATCCGGAGGTGGACTTCACGATGAGACAACACATAGAGGAGGTTGATGGGAGAGAGCGTTGTGGAGGCTATCTGTACCTACCCTTCAGGTAGGATCTGTGGTGGACGATCCGGGAGTTGCGCCATCTGTACCTACCCTTCAGGTAGGATCCTAGGAGGACGACCCAGGAGCCGCTTCCGTTCTTCCAGCTGTTGTCTTTTTGTGTTGTACTTTTGTTCAGTTGTATCTGTACTTTCAGTTGGGTTTGTATTCTGGCCCATTTACTTTTCATCACTTTCTTTTGTACTTGGTGTTTTACTTCCGCTTATACTCTGTGATGTTTGTTTGCTTTTATAAATGCAATGTCTTCCCAGTTATCGGGATTTACGCCTTTGGTGCTAGTCGCCAGCCCCTGGCCTATGGAAGGCAGGCTTGGGGTAGTCACAACACGGGCCCCGAGGACGGGTTGTGATAGTTTTCAAGATAAGTGGTCTTACAGTATAGACTGAAACAGGTGTTTAAGGTGGTGCAATTTCTCAGTGTTTTCTAAATTTTTTGGCCTCAAAATCAGGAGTTTATATTTTTGGTAAAGGAAGGTTTTATGCAAAGGAGTCTACATAGTATGGTTCACGGGCCGTGAAGGATAGTTCATAGACCACATAGGAGGTATGCAGAATGGTGAGGAAAAATAGTAAAGGTGGGATTTCTGTGTAGTGGTACTACACAAACCGCAAAGAACATGAACAAAGAACAGTTTGTGGAATGGATATGGTTTTCGGGAAGGTTCGCAGTGCGCAGAAAGCAAATGGTTCATAGAATGGATCATCATTTGTGGAAATGAGGTGATTTGTAAATCCATTAAGGGAGAGAGGCGGTACACGGACTGCAGAAGGAAAACAGTTCGTGGAAGGTGTAGTATGCGGTGAAGGATGTATCGCATAGAATGTTTAAGTTAAATGGATTAGCAATATTTTCAAATCTATTTTCCTATATAAGAAGCATTAATCCCTTCATTAAGTATAGATACTTACATTATAAATCTGGTAGGAATTTGGTGTAGTCCAAATTCGTTCATGGGAAGACATCCCTATGAAGAAGAAGTAGTCCATGACGATAGTCTACAAAATGGGTTTTGTGAGGCACTGTAGCCTACAAAGGGAAACGGTTCGCAAATCAAAGGTAGTACATGGAGGCAGTACGTGGACACGGTACATGGAAGTGGTATGTAGGTGCAGTACACAGAGGTGTTACATGGAGGAAGTTCATGAAGGTGCTATGCTGAGGCGGTGTGTAGAAGAGGTGATCCGAAAAGTACACGCGGTATGCGGTGCAGCGCAGTTTGTGGAGTGAGCAAGCTAGTTCAAGGAGGAATAGTTCTTGAACTATCAGTATGCGGAAAATTGGATTACATATATGAGTAGAAGTGGGACTTCAATAGAGCATCTATCTACAGTTAAGGATGTGTGATTCAATGAAAATGAAGGGACCTAAAAATCCATAAACTGTGTGTGTATCCTTTCCAACACAGTGAGAAAGGGGGGGTTAGTGGAAGTGTTCTAAGGGACGTGGTGAGAAATCCATAAAACATTGTAAAGGTAGCGTGCCTAGTACAGATTGATTGTTCCTAAACTTTTGAACTCCACAACTAACACATTATCGGCATATTCTCCTTGGACTAGCCCTTAGTGGTGAACCAAGTAAAATTGTTGTGTTGTCTCTTTGCATGTGATTGTTTGTTTACTGCTCATTCTCATTATATGGGTTTAATGGTTTCCTACCAACATGGTAACAATATCCATCACTTTTAAAGAAAAAGTTGACACCTAGATTCACCCATCCCCTCTTAGGGTATTCTGAGGTCCTTCAAGTGGTATCAGAGGATACAGGTTACTGGGATTAAATTTGTCCTTCTTTGCTATCATGGAGAATATATTTAATGTTAGGGGAGTTCCCCATTTTGATGGAAGTAACTTTTAGATATGGAATAACAGGATGAGATCTCATCTAAGATACCTTGGAATGGAATTCATTTTTTCCACTACACAAGGAATACAGGTCATTGATCCAATAGGTCTATCCATGAATGATACAGACAGGAAAATGCTTGATGCATATGCTAAATCACAAAATGCCCTCACTATAGATCTGTCTGATCAAATCTATCTAAATGTGATGAGTTGTACTTTATCAAATTCAATTTGGTAAAAGTTTGAAAATAAATACGAAGGATATAACAAAGTGAAGGAGGTCGAACTTCAAGTATTGTACAATAGGCTTAATGATCTGAAGATGCATCCAAATGAAAATGAAGATACCTTTTTCAATCAAATTACTGAGGTTGTAGGAGAAATTCGAGAGCTTGGGGAATAAATAAAATACATTGAAATTGTAAATAAAATCTTGAGAAGATTTCCACCTCTTTATAATCTAAAAGTGTTAGCCCTTGAGAAAAGAGATATTTCGAAATTCTCTTTAGATGATCTGCTGAGTAGTTTGGTAGTATATGAAATGTGTATTAAACCATAGGATGCAAAAAGTTATGTTAGCAAGGATATGGAATTAAAATCCATGGAAAAACTTGAGATTTCAATGGGTTGTGTTAATAAAGTTAATGAGTAAAATGAACTTATTTCTCTCTTTTCCAAGAAATTCAAGAGAGGAAAAAAGTATATTTGAAGGAAAGTTTCCCTTATCATGCTTTTGTTGTGGTGGATTTGGGTGCATTGCCTCTCAGTGATCAAGGAAGTTCGATGATGAATAAAGTGAGGTAAAAAAATCATAAAAGACCTAGAAAAGGTTTTCTCAAAAGGGATACTTAAAATATAGAAAGAAACTACAGAGAAAGAGTTGTTTATGTGAACAAGTTGATGAAGATAATGATTTATTTGAGGAAGAAGAACCAAATCCTAAATATAGAACCCAATCATCTATGATGTCTATAGTTGAAAAGTCAGAACCATCAAAAGATAGTGCTGGTGATGATCAGTTGATTGCTGATGTTAATCTAAAGTTACAACTTAAGGATTCTCTTAGTAAACTTGAGAATCAAAACAATAGATGAAAAAAGTGGAGAGTAGTTGTAGAGGAATCATCAGAATACATTGATCATCTTGAAGATAAAATTTAAAGACTAGAAGAGGTAGTGAAAGAACAGTCAACAACCCTTGAAACCATAGAATATGTAGTGGAACTAAATCTCGGAAATTGAAGAACGGGAAAAGGTAATTGATCACCTTACATCTACACTGGAGGATAATTACAAGACAGTTTAGGGTCTTGAAGAATAAGTTGTTACTCTTAAGAGTAAACTTAAAAGTGAATAGAATTCAAAGTAAACAAAGAAGGAAATATAGTTTGGGAGATTCTCATATGCTGATCTAATAGAGATATCCAAGTGTGTTTTTAAAGGTGTATAGAACGATTTAGATGATCAAAGATCCACATGTATGGGAAAAGGTGGAATTGGTTGTGATATTGAAACATCTAAGGCTGGAAATAAGATGAACCAAAATAAAGGGAAGTTGAAAGATGGGCATATCACAAAGTTACTTGAAATCTTAACAAATAAATCCTGATAACAAACTGAAAAGATAACTAAAAACTATCCACAAGTTTCTAGAAATGGTCATCAGTCAAATTATTTTTCTAAGGAAGAATTGTGAGAAATTTAAGTTAGAAGACATTTTCTCTTATTAAATTTCAATTATGTGGCTATCTGGGTCATACCATGTCATATTGTGAAGAGTTAAGAAGATATTTTAATGGAGAAGATCTAGGAAGTCAAAAAATTAGAACGAATGCATATCCTACTTCCTGTAGAAGAAATAATTTCTATGGATATTTTTTTCAATGTTCTAACTTTGGCTATAAAGTTTTTTATTATAAGTAGAGGAAAGGCATGAACAATTCATACAGAAATTAGAGAGAAGCCAATAATCTTCAACCATATTGTGTTTCTCTTACAAATAGATTTTATCTTATGGAAGAAGAGTATGAGTATGATGAAATTGTGCACATGGAAAAGATATTTGAAAGTCCGTCTTCATCTTTCACTCAATCTAATATTTCATGAAAGGAAAAGAAGAATATTGAGAAATCCAATGTTACTGAAGTATCCCTCAAAGCTACAGAGAGCAGCAGCACCTAGATTCTTGATGTAATGTGCTCATATCTTGTGATGGGAAATTCATATCTATTAATGTATGTTAAAAAATGTATATGGAATGGTAAGGTTCAGTAATGATGGTAATTTGAAGATCAAAGGTAGTGGAAGTACTGAACTGGATAATAACGAGATAAAGATAACTGAAGTTCTCTATGTAGACGGTCTACGTCACAATCTATTGAGTGTGATTCAACTATGTGACTCGGGATTTATGGTGATGTTTAATCAAAATGGGTGCACTATTAGAGGAAAGACATTTATTTCACTTATGAAAGGCTGCAGAATAGATAGAAACTTATGTTAGGTTAATAGTAAAGGGAACATTTACTACATGACAGTTGAAGAATAAAATAGCTTGGGGAACCTAATATTGGGTCACATTAATCAACAAGACATGGAAAAATATCTAAGTTAAAGATATTCATGTATATCTCCATTATGAAGCATGAACAGGAAAAGACTTGTGATGTGTGCATACGAGGGAAGTTGTTCTGAAGTTCTTATTGACCAAAGAAGAAAAGGGAATCAAATATTCTTGATCTCATTCATACAGATGTATGTGGTCCAATAAATTTTGATGGAACATGTGAAGAAAGTTACTTTGTTATTTTAATTTATTATTATAGTAGAATGTATTGTGTGATGGTTATGCATAGAAAATAGCAAGTTCTTGATTGCATGAAAACATATCATTGAATAACCAAGAATGATACTGGTCAGACAATCAAAGTTATGTGGTATGATAATAGAGGATAATGCACATCCATTGAGTTTTAAAATTACCTAGATAAACATGGAATACAACATGATGTGGTTGGTGTGATAACCCCGCAAAAAAATAGAGTTTTTGAGCATAGGAATCGACAGGTGAAAAATATGGCCAGAACTATGCTAATTGAGAGTCATATCCCTCACCATTACTGGAAAGAGGTTGTTCAAGCTATATTGTATACTCAAAATCAAAAAAGGATTTATATGGGAGAAACCAAGACACCATATGAGTTGTGTCATGGAATGGATACCTCTTTGAAGTATTTTTATGTTTTTAGAAGTAAATGTTCTATTCAAAACAAAGAAGAAAATCAAGAGAAGTATGGTGATATTGTGGATGAAGGAATATTCCTTGGATTTTCAATGGATAGTAAAGCCTACAAATTTTTTAATAATTATATTGGAATAATTGTGGAAAGCAGTGATGTCAATATCATTGAAGATAAGACCACAAACATGTTAAGGGGATCTTATACTGATGTGATTGAAGATGTAGAAGATAGTGTACATGGAATAGATTCAAATGCAGAAGTATAGGAAGGAGTTAAAAACATTAAGAGTTCACAACACAATATTGATTCCAAGTAAGAATCAGAAGTGGAAACTATGGATAAAGAAAACTATTCTGAACCTGATAAGAACAATCGAAGAGTATAAATTGATCAATCCAACATCATTGGAGATTTTACAGCACCCACATAGACAAGAATAATGAGTAATAATGCACAATATTCCTTCCTATCAGTTGTGGAACCATCCCCATTCGACGAAGATGCAAAAGATGGATCATGGGTCAAATCCATGAATGAAGAGTTGGATCAGATCGATAATAACCAAACATGGGATCTAGTGAAGAGACCTGAAAATCAAAATGTGATTGGTATGAAGTGGGTTTTTAAAAATAAATTTGATGAGCATGGAAATGTGATCATAAATAAATCACGATTAGGGTGTAAAGGCTACCAACAAATTGAATGTGTTGATGTTGAAGAAACATTTGCTCTGGTGGCTAGACTTGAATCAATCATACTTTTTCTTGCAATAAAAATTCAAAGATGATACAAAGTATATCAAATGGATGTCAAAATATCTTTCTTAAATGGTATTCTTGAAGAAGAAGTCTACATTAAACAACCAGTGGGTTTTCTTCTTGGTAATGATGAAATAAAGTTTTTTAGATTAAAGAAGGCTCTATATGGTCTGAAAAAGGCACCACAGGAATGATACTCTTGGATGGATTCTTATCTAAAGAATATGGAATTTAAAATAGGAATAGTATATCACAATCTATATGTGAAGAATTCTCAAAAATATCAGTTCATGGTTCTAGTGTACGTAGATGATATTATATTTAGTGGAAGCAAGCAGGGATTAGTGGATGAATTTTCCAATCACATGAAATCAGAATTTGAAATTTCTATGATTGGTGAACTCACATACTTATTAGGGATATAAGTGATTCAAAGGA
The DNA here is from genome assembly GCA_963277665.1 of Viscum album. Lineage (NCBI taxonomy): Eukaryota > Viridiplantae > Streptophyta > Magnoliopsida > Santalales > Viscaceae > Viscum > Viscum album. Next base: position 1,402,839,429 of record OY728129.1, read on the forward strand.
AAGACTACATATAAATTTTTTAGGATAAGTATGCAATAGAGTTGCTAAATAAATTCAATATGCATGACTCCAAACCAATGTCGACTCCGATTGTGGTTATAACTAAACTTGGAAAGCATGAGTATGGGACTTCTATGGATCCCATAATGTATAGGAGAATCATTAGAATCTTATTATACCTAATAGAAACATGATCATATATTGTCTTTGCAACATTCTTATCAACCTACTTTCAAAGTAATCTGAAGGAAGAACATATGGCGGTAGTGAAAAGAATCATGAGGTACATTCAAGGTACTCACAATTATGGATTATACTTTGATGAAGGAAGAGATAGTGAACTATCATCATTTTTTTATGCTTATTGGGCTAGAGATGTTTTTTATAGAAAGTCCACAAGTGGTGGAGCATTCTTTATTAGAAAAAAATGTGTGGGGTGGTTGAGAAAGAAATAGGAAAGTAATTATCTTAGTACTGGTGAAGCTGAATATATCTCTACTATAAAGGCTTGCACTCAGCTACTATGGATTAAGAAATAATTTACTGATATTGGTGATAAGGTGAAACAGCCAATAGTGATTCACTGTGATAATAATAGTGCAGTTGATCTTACGAAGAATCATGTTTAGCATTCTCGTATGAAACGCATTAAAATAATATATCACTTCATCAAGGAAAAATTGGAACAAGGTATGATTAAAATGGATCATGTTGGAATTTATGATCAAGTGGATAATATTCTGACCAAGTCGTTTTCAACACATGTGTTTGAGAAATATTGATTGAGCCTCAGTGTTCAACCACCTCCCAGTGAATGAGGAGGTTTCAGTTGTTCCCCTCTCCCCTTTTGTGTTAACTATTTTAATATATTGGTGGAATTGATACAGGTTTATGGGAGAGATATGATCTATGGGGAGTTTGTTTTAATCTCTACAATGAACAAATATTAGTTCTTTGAGTTTATTTCTAATGGGGGAGAATGGATAAATTCAATACTATGAGGTTGGAGGAGACATGAGAAGTTTTAGGAGAGTTGAGAAACAAATCTTGGAAATATTTAAGCATTATGGGGAATAATAACCCAATTCATTCATATCCTCATGTTTTCTATAATTATCATTGATCACTTAGACTTAGAGTATCTGGTGGTTTGTTTCTTGCGTATCATATTTTGATAGTTGTAGGGGCTTCATTGAATTTATCTATAGATTTTTAACAAACTCAAAGGGGGATATTGTTGGACCCAAGGGTGTTCTTTGCTATAAATGGAGTATGGTATGTTTTTTTGTCAATACACATTAGGTTGATCAAGGATTTTTCAATACAAGTGATCTTAAAGTACAGGCTGAAGTAGGGGTTTAAGGCGGCGCAGTTTCCCATTGTTTACTAAATTTTTAAGCCTCAAAATCAGGTGTTTATCATTTTGGTAGAGGAATGTTTTATACAAAGGATTCTACATAGCATGGTTCATAGACTATGAAGGATAGTTCACAGACTATATAGGAGGTATGCAGAATGGCAAGGAAAAATGGAAAAGTTAGGATTTCCGCATAGTGGTGCTACACAGACTGCGAAGCACGTGAACAAATAATAGTTCGCGGAATGGATATAGTTTGTGGGAAGGTCTGCAGTATGAGGAAGGAAAATGGTTCATAGGATGGATCATAATTTTAAAAAATGAGGTGGTGATTTATGAAGCTGATAAGAGAGAGGGGTGGTATGCAGACTGTGGAAGGAAAAAGGTTCACGGAAGGTATAGTACACAATAAAGGTTATACCACATCTAATGTTTAAGTTAAACGGATTAGTGAGATTTTTAGATCTATTTTCTTATATAAGGAGCACTAATCCATTCATTAAGTAGAGAAACTTTGATTAGAAATCTAGGATGAATTCAGTGAATTCCAAAGTGGTTTGTGGGAAGACATCCCCACGAAGGAGAAGTGGTATGCAGAGACAGTCTGTAGAAGGGGTTTTTCAAGGCACTGTAGCCCACAAAGGAAAATTGTTCACAAAGAAAAGGTGGTACATGGAGTAAGTATGTGGAAGAGGTATGCAGAAGTGGTACATGGGTGTAGTACACATAGGTGGTACACAGAGGTAATTCACAGAGGTGGTACGCTGAGGCAGTACACAGAATATGTGATTCACAAAGCACATGTAATACGTGGTGCAACGCAGTTCATGGAGTGAGAAAGCCAGTTTGCAGAGGAACAGTTTGCAAACTATCAGTATGCAGAAAAGTGGATTACATCTATAGGTAGAAGTGGGACTTCAACATAGCATCTATCTATATTTGAGGATTCATTCTTCAATAAAAATTAAGAGACCTACAAGTCTATAAACTGTGTGTGGATCCTTCCCAATATAGTGATAAAGGGGGATTCAATGAAAGTGTTCCAAGGGAATCAGTGAGATATCCCTAAAACATTGTAAAGATGGTGTTCCTGGCACATAGTGAATATGCCTAAAATTGTTTACTCCACAACTAGTAAATATTAGTGGATTTAGGTATTACTGACACACTATCGGCATATACTCCTTAGAGTATCCCTTAGTGGTGAACCAAGTAAAATTATTGTATTGGATTTTTTCATGTGATTGTTTGTTTACTTCTCATTCTCATTAGATAGGTTTAATGGGTTCTTACCAATGTGGGAACAAGATCTGTCACTTTTGAAGAACAAGTTGACACCCTGATTCACCCCTTCCCTCTCAGGGTGTTTCAGGGTCCTTCAACATGTTGATATGCTTATGATTTGAACTCATGGATCATTATTGATTTTTTATGATTCCCCAATCTTATGATGTTATAATTTTTTATGCTATGACTCATGATTATGATTTATGAATTTTTGGGTATGATTTACTATTGATAATAATATTTTCTAATACCCCTATTCTCATGATATGCTTACATATGATCATTAAATGATATCTCCCATATTTACCCTAATTAAGCATTTGATCTCACCCTTTATTATGTTTCCATTTTCCTCAGGTTATGAAGAATGATATTATGTAACATTTCTCTATAATATTATCATGTGTGGATAGTTTTTTGTTATATGTTGAAGTATTTCTATGGAACAAGAAAATATAGGTATAATGGGAAAATTTTCCTTTTGAGGAGAAAAATATAGGTTTTGTTATGTAAAGGGTTTTTTCATAATTCTCTAAATTTATAGAACTAAAGAGTCTTGGGTATATAACTGACTTGATGTTAACTATGAATATTGTAATTATGTATGGTTAAAATTGGATCATGTATATCAGTATAAAATCTATAAATATAAATATTATGTTTTTAGCATTGAATCTAAGAGTGTGGGTTCAAGGTTGTTATAGTTGGTATCAAATAAGAATTTAGATAACTTTTGATATCATGATGTTTTCATATGAGGTTAACTTAAGATTTATGGATACCATCATGATTTTATAATTTTAAGGTTGATCATAATTTCAAAGGCACAAACACCCCTTTTTAGGTTTTAAGTGATGGTATTTTAATATAATTAAGAGTATTTTATGAGACATTTATGGTAATAAAACCCTTGGGTTTAATATGTGTTTTAGTGAAAAGTTTATTTGAGTAATATTGCATTTATATTTTATGGACATAAGTTTAAAATTATTGATAGCCTTTAGGGTTAAAGTGATCTTTAATATTGAGTTAATTAATGTTACCTGGGATAAAAGGGTTATTACGTGTTGGGAACATATGATTAATCATATAGATAACCATGTGATTAAAAATTAATTTGGTAATTAAGTGATTAAAGTTATTTTTTAAGAATTTCACTATTTTTGAAACATTATATAATTAAGGTAAGTGGAAATAATTTTGGTTAAGATGGGTTTTTACTTGAGAAATAATGATCGAATTATATTTCAAAAGTATATATGATTTTATTTTGGCTTTATCGTAATTCAAGTTATTTATGGAAAATATTAGTATATTTTGGATATTATATGATTTTAGAATATTCATTTTTTAGTATATGAATTTATGAGTGACTAAATATTGATTGTAGATAAATGTTAAATTGATTTTGGAAGAATATGTGATCAAATCCTTTTGATTTTTAAGTTTTGAACTTGGTTAGGAATATTTTGAACAATTTTAAGGTTAGTTATTTATCAAATGATTTAAGTTGAACTTTGGGTGTTATTGTTGAGGCTTTTATGATTAATGTTGTATTTATTCATATAAAGGTTTATTCATATTGGATATTATATTACCTTATTCTAACCACTTTGGTTTTAGTTAATGACTAAACACAGGAGGAATATCTTGTTATCCTTTTGTGGATCTTGTGATTCATTAGATGCTTATTTTAGTGCTTTAGGAATTAAAAATTCATTTTGAATATTCATTTATTGGATTAAAATATAATATGGAAGTAAAAATATTGATTGAATCAAAACTAAAGGAATAAACTATGATTATAAAGTGGAAAGAAATCAATTAAGTATATTTTCCTATGTTCTATATCTTGATGGTAAAATAATCCCTAAACTCTAGGAAAAGTATAATGAAATAAAAATGTAATTTTTTTACCTTTATATCTAAGTAATTGATGGTATTATTTATCCCCTATTGATTTATAGTTTTTTGGTCATTAAATTTCTCATGATTTCATTTTCTATCACTCCTCGTTATTATTTGGACATTAATTTTCTCTTTCGTGTCCATATTTCCACTTCCTACTAATGTTATTATATTTGGAATACTAGTTATATGTTATTCCAGATTTCCTTCATATTTATCTTTCCCTCTTTTCAAAAGGAGGTTTTATTAACCCTTTTTATGATGTGGGTTTTCAAAAAAGGTATTTTCAAATATAAAAACCATGATTACCAATCTCACGATAAAATTTTGAAGACACAATTTACAAAAGTTTATATAATGTAATACCCTGAGATTTTAAAAGAACACTATGTTTGATAGTGTATACGACACACAACATAGAGCTTAAATGAACCACAAAATAATATTATTTAAATATGACCATTATAACCTGGTAATAAAATTAGAGAGTATGAATATAAGTAACTGAATAATGAAATATATATATAATTTTCCTACTCAATAAAAATTTATTGATTAATGCTTATGAAATAAGAACTTAATTTTTTGTAAAGTGGTTTTATTCTTCAAAAATATATTTTATTAAAAAATGGTTTTTATTTATTTTTGTAATAAAATATCATAATTAATTTATAAAACTTTTATAAATTGTATTTTATAAAAATGATATCATTTTTTAAATCATCATATCAAGAATTTGTTTCATGATAAATATGAAAATCATTTTCAGTGGCAATGTAGTGTATGCACATCACTAGAAAAGTCAAATTTGGTATCCTGAAGAAAATATTTGATAAGGAAGAAGTATTTGATCATCTTGATAAATTACTATGATTTTTAATGGATAATATTTACTAATATTTATGAATTTTAGAGTTATATAGAAATAAACTTATCCAAATACTTGTGAAATGCTTGTATAAGAAGTAAAAATATAAAAAAAACATATTAAATAATTTTTCATGATATATATATGAGTAAACATGCATATTGAATGAATATAAAAGCTTATTTTTAAATTAATCTATTTATTTTATTTTTATAATTTATTTTTATTTTTAGTGATGTTATAATTACCTTAAATGCATACACAATGCTAACATAATGATTCTACTAGTAGTAGAAAAATCAAAGTAGATGATTTTAAAAACCTCAAAAGTAATATTTTTTTGATTATTTATGGTTTCACATGAATTTTATAGTTAATTATAATGTATAATTTATGTTTTAAGAGTTTATATTCAAATTTAACACCTTCCTTGATGTCTTTAAAGTCAAAATATGTAAATAGTTCTTAAAATGACTTTAATGGCATTTTATGTTAAATATTATATTATAAAAATAATTAAAATCATAAAAATATTTAAAGAGAAAAACGATGGTTTTATATGGCCTAAATTATCATCCCTTGAAGTTTTATGATTTAATTTTTACCTTATAAATAAATTTATAACCCTTTATTATTAAAAAAGGTGTTACCTCGGTTAAGGTTAAAAATGGTTAACAAAAAGGTTAAACCAAAAGATAAGGTTTAAACTACCACATAAACCTATCCAAATTTTATTGGTTGAATATATTTCAAAATTAACCTATCTTATATTCAAAAATTTTTACACTAAGTTCCACATTCACATGAAAAATAATTTATTGTATTTAAATATTTTAATTCCAAGTGTGTCTTTTCCTTCCCTATAAATGGACACTGCCTCTCCTATATTCTTCACACTACCTTGATCAAATTTTATCAATAAAACCCTGCCAAAAACTCTTTTAAATTTTTTAATCCAAGTTATTTAGGTTCTACTCTCTTTAAAATAACATCTCTAGGGTCTTTGAGAAGAGATCTAAAGGAGGTTTCTCAAAGAGGTGGTAATTATCTTAATCGATCTCTTTAATTTTTACTACTTATTTTACCTCCTTATTTTATATAATTACCATTAAAATATAATAAAATCAGTATCTGACATATAATAATATTTTATTATGTTTATTTAATAACCATTTTCCATCTTCTTTCTATCAAATGGTAAATGAAAGTATCGCACGTGCATACATGTGGACTACGGCCTCCACGTAGTGATATGATTCATTTTTCATCACCATATTTCATGGTTTTTTTTATTATGGATTTAGTAGTTATAAATTATATTTATGAAATTATTATTATTATTTAATTATAACATCTTATATACCTTCTTATCTTCCCAGTCATTGGAAAACGATAACATTCCTCGTGCATACATGTGGATTTCCACCTCCACAAAGAAATGTGATTCATTTTTCATTTATACTTTATATGGATAATAATAAGGATATATTTAATGAATTAATATTATATTTATGATATAATTATCATTATTTAATAATAAAACATTATTTTTTTTTATTTCTTTATTTTCATTGGAATATGAAAACAGCATTCATGCGTACGTACGGACTACCGTCTCCATGAATGTTGTAATTTATTTTTCTATATCTAGAATTTATGTATAGTTATAAATATGTATATAGTGAATATATATGATATTTATATCATTATTAATAATATATATTATTGAACCATGATCAAGATACAATTACCATAACAACTAAATCAAAACATACATGAAAAATGAAATAATTATCACCCAAAATAAAGATTTTAATAATGAAATGTTAATAAATGGGTGATAAGATGTTATAAGTAAAAAATATATGGTATTATAAGTATGTATATGGTTATTTTATAGATTTATAATGAATATAAATTTATTATATAGGAGGTTAAAGTGCTTACGAATCAATTTGGACATAATGTAAGGGTTTCTTGTTTCACTTTTATTTCTATGAGACGTGTCATATTCACCACTTGTTTCTTTTTTGTGATGTATATAATACCCATAAATTTATTTTATGATACTTATAATGAAAATTATGATTATTTATAAATAAATATAAGTTTATATCTTTTATGAGTATTTAATTCAGATATTACCAAAGCAGTGAGGTTTTATGTTATAATCTTATTTCTTTTCAGGATTGTCTATTTTGAATTTTCCTTGAGGAAAATTATATGGAAATTTTCCTTTAAACCTCATATATTTTATTTTTATTTATATATTCCTATAATTTTTATTTATTAGTACTATTTCCTCTCTTTGGTACTTAAAATGATCGAGAAAATATTTTTAAAGAAAAGTTGACCTTATTTCCTATTTGGTCAAAGAACTTTTTATTTCATGCCCATATTCTATAAAATTGTTTTATTAAAGTTATTACCTATACTTGAAATGTTTTAAAAGGGTATTATTCGCTAACTTTTACTTTATTTACATAGTTTTAAAAATTATACTTTCTAAAAAAAATTCGAACAAGTCATTTTTGACTTTTTATAAAAGTATAAAAGGAATATTTTCTTTTAACATATACGGCATGAACAAATTTTCCTGCCATCATGATTATTCTTTGATTTGAAGATTCCTTTAAACTTTTCCAAGTTTATTTTCAAATAAAATTATTTTATCAATATTCTAGAAATTTATAATGAAAATTTTATCAAATGAAAAGGATATTTTCTCATATTTTCAAAGAAATGTTTGAATAGTATTTTAAAGGTATTTTTTATCTATGCTAATATCCATTGATTTTTCTTATGATTCACTGAGGTAATATCTAATGAAACCATCCACATTATATCTATGTATGACTTATGGTTATATGATGATAAAAAAAATTTGAAACACTTCTTTTTTATAGGTTATGGTATGATGAAATGATAAATTTTCTATGATCTTATAGAACATATATTTATAGTTTTAATTATATGATGGGTGGGTCCATTATATCCATCCAATTCATTAGGTAAAGACTTATATCTCATGATATAATTATGGTAAATTAGTTTATGTGCTCAATACACTATAGGAAATAGGTAGGGATGTATGTTTTACTATGATATGAGAAACAGGTGGTGATGTATGATCCATTATGATATGGGAAATAGGTATTGATGCTTGAACAGGTGGTGATTTCTAATCTTCTATGATATTATGGTTTTGGTAGTTAACATTTACATATGATATGGTTTCTATTCCTATAATGATGTCACACTCTTATGACATGTTGATATGCTTATGATTTGAACTCATGGATCATGATTGACTTTTGATGATTCAACAATCTTGTGATATACTAATTTTTTATTCCATGACTCATGATTATGATCTATGAATTTTTAGGTATGATATTTTATTGATAATCACATGTTCAAATACTCTTATGCTCATGATATTCTTACATATAATAATTGATTGATATATCTCATGTTTACCCTTACTAAGCATCTGATCTCACCATTTTTTATGTTTCCATTTCCATGAGGTTATGAAGAATGATATTATGTAAGGTTGTTATAGAAGGGTATCATGTGTGGAAAATTTTATGGGAGATATTTAATCATTTCTATGGAATAAGAAAATTTGGGTATAATGGGAAAAATGGTCATTTGAGGAGAAAGAAATGGGTCTTGTTATGGAAAGGTATTTTTCTTAATTCTATAAATCTCTAAACCTAAAAGGTCTTGGTTATGTAATGACTCAATGTTAGATATGTATATTATAATTATGTATGGTTAAAATTGGGTCATTCTTATCAGTATCAATGCTAGAAATATACTCTTATAGGGATGTACCCCTTCTCTCCTAGCTTTCTCCCTTGAGAACACCTCTACTCAATATAGGTTTTCTTCTCCCAATAAGGGAGAGTCCTATTACGACCTCACTTCTTCCTTTTACTTTGGATGATTCTTCTCTCTTCTTCTCTACCTCTTCATTTTCTTCCTAGTTTCTTAATCTTGAGTTCCCTTCTCAAACTGGACTCTATTCTTATGCAACCTGGGTTTTCTTTGCTTTACCTCCTTCTTCCTTTCCATATTTGATTCCCTTGGACCTACTCTATGATGCCGTCTCTCACAGCATTCTCTGTTTTTTCTATTTTTTCATTTTATCATGATAGTCTCTATTTAGTCGGTGAAGGCTTGAAGTTAATGCTTTCTATATGAGATGACGGTGCTCACTTGGTTGTGGCTTGTTGTGGATGTCCTATTCATTCTTTGTTGCTCTAGTATCCATGTCATTTTCTCCCTCCCAGGTCGGTCGAGTGTGATGGATCCCAAGGAGGTTTTTGGTGTTTGTGTGAGTGATGGGTGTTTTAGGAGGTGTGACATGTGGATACCTTTTTCCATACCTAGGGTTCTCTCAGAAACGATGGGGATTGGTGGTGATGGTGATGGCGGGAATTGGTTCTTTCTCCAATATCATTAGTTGGTGGTTCTCTGTGATGTTGGAAATTGCATGTTTCATGAGGGTGTTGTGTGTTGGTGATGTGGGTTTCTTCCATGGAATGAATATTGGTGGATTATTTCTAGCATGGTACTGTCCTTCAGTGTTAGGCACATGGATCAAGGTGGTATGCGGTTTGGGATCTCATGTCCTGAGGAGGTTTGGTGGTTGACCGCGTTGTCATGACGCATCAAATTGATTGTGTTTTTAAGGTTGATTTGTAGTCTATGGCAGGCCCTATGTCTTCTCTCAAGGAGCTTTGATTGGTTTTGAGTGTGTATTTTTAATAAGAAGAATAAAATAGGGGTGATTTTGTAAACAATTTTAAGAAAGTAACTTAACGTAAAGAGTTGTAAAGTTGAAAGAAAAAGTGGATTTTGAAAAATATGAGATAAATAAGTGATATGTTCTAAGTTACTATAGCACTTTAAGAGTTTCTAAATATTAATTGATTATTAGGTTTTAGTGTAATCCTTTGGTTGAGGTTTAACCAAGATCTTGGTTCCCCTCTTTCCTCTTAAAATGATGCACAAATAACCACCCCTTGACACAACAATCGTGTTGTCAAGGTTTGGAACACAATCATAAAGTTAGGTCTACCAAAGCATACTGAAATCTCTTGTATGTGTGAGAGAAATAGGATGCTTGTGTTGTCCAATAGGAACAACCCAAGATTCCCACTTGAATCTCAATCCAATCAGTATTGAAATGAGAAATGTTTCACTTAATTAAACAAAATCAATGCATTCAGAGAAGAATCATATAAATATTAAACATAAGTAAAATAATTCACACACAAATTACACAAAACCAGTAGAATATAAGGCGTCGGAACTCCCTCTTTAAGTTTCTAGATCCCTTGCAATGATCACCCACCGTTTAGCTCGACATCGGGAGGAGGAGTAAGCTCGGGTGGAAATCCTTCTTCATTATTGATCCCCCTATGAGGATAGGGGCCTCCAAAACTTCAAGGATGAGGGGGAGACTCCTCCAGGACTCAAAAACGGTAGAGCTTCACTTTTGGTTTGAACTCCCAAATGGGGTTCCCAAGGTGACTTTTTATAGCCAAAATGGGAAGTGGTTTTGGGCACCCATATTTTGATAAACCAATATAAGGATGTTTTTAGGCTACTAGACAGTCGAACATACCTTTTGAAAAAACTGTAAATTTGTATCCCCACGTCTTGACTATCACCACAAAAATTTTGGCATCATTTGGACAACAAAATCTATAGATATTGACATATTGCAGAATGCCACTTTTGACTTTGTGCATATTCAGTGGCTTGGACAGATCAGTTCGGAAGGGCCTCTTAGAAGCCGAATGTATATTGGGTTCCTTGAGATGAAATGTATCCTATTATATTTTGGACCATTCCACAAAATTTTATTCCATTTTAATGCACGTTCTAGTATAATTGTGTGGATTAATCCACTAGTGTGCTTGGATCCTGCGCAGTTTGGACCATATTTCTTAGACTTCATCACAGGTTCTCTAAATCACATCCACCTTCAATGATATTATCAAAACAAGTAATATTTACCTTTTTAACAGTGATAAACATAAAAAAACTAAATAAAACATGAAGTTAATTTTTTTTTTATTTGGAATTTACAATACAAATTCAGTTTAATATAATGGTGTAAGGGTGAAAATGACACAGTGAATCGTGGTATGATAACACCCCCACACCTAAACATTTTCACTCCTGGGAAAAGTTTCATTTTCATAAATTATGCATGTAGATATTACCAACATCATGAAGATTTAACATCTGAGGAAATTTTAATTCATTAAAGTAATGTTATCAATGCACAAACTACACCAAGGAGTTCTTCTTAGTGAAAATGGAAAAATATGTCTCATAAATTATATCACAATGAAATTTAAAGAGATTCATGATACCAAATTGAGTAAGGAATTAAGAAGTCAGTTGTTCCACTAACTCTCCATGTGTGTGTGAAAACCATTCCATGCTATTATTTCCACTTTTTATCTAATAAATATAGGTTATTTTAACATTTTTCAACTTAAAATATTTTTTCCACCGAACCTGCCCTACATCATTTGAAATCATGTTTTAAGACCCACTCACTTAAGCATTCCCATATGTCAAACCATAAACTCCCAACCTAGATATCCCCATATGTTTCACATTTCATCACTCCCCTCATTTATTATTTTTGTTTTTTTCAGAAGTTTCATTTGGAACAAATATCACATTCATCTCTCAACCCTTATTTGATATCCTCACGATACTAATTGTAATAGTTATAAAAATATCAAAGGTTGAGGAGGAGTGTTTTTGACCTTCCCAAGACACAACCCAATTTTTTTCAATTTTGATCCTTTTTTTAGGGCATACAACAGTCAGATATCAGGTACACACACATAGGTCAATCTGGTACAGTAATGAAACAGATCGGATAAGAAACGAACGTATAGAAATATCAATTTAAGATAAAAAATATTAACCTAACATATATTTAACTTCTATTAAGTAATAAATATTCACACTTTTTGGTTTGGTGAAAAAATGTGTGGAGATACTAGTGACATAGTTTTCCCAAAAACTACTCACACAAGGAGAATCAATCATCTCAGAGGTTTCACAAAGATACAATTATTTATATCATTGACAGAAAATAAATTCCCTAAAAATCACTTCCTAATGTTAAATTCATACAAAGATTCATTCCATAACAGCGTCATGTTTTCATCAAATGTTAAATCAACATGGAATAAAAAATTTCAACATGAATTTTCAGTAAGTTACATGATTTTGTGACTAGAAGGGGGGAGGAAGTAAAAATACCATAAAAAGGTGAAAAAGAGAAGAATAAAAAGATGATGAAAATCCTAGTAAAATAAACAAGATGGGGAAAAGTAAAAATACCATAAAGAAGGTGAAAAAGAGAAGGAAAAAGAAAGATAATGAAAAATCTAATGAACTAAACAAGATGGGGAAAAGCTAAAATACCATAAAGAAGGCGAAAAATATAAGAAAGAAGAAAGATGATGAAAAATCCTAAATAAACTAGGAATGTACCCATCCCCCCACACCTAAAGTGTGCAGTTTCCTCATTGTAATAGAAGATAATGTGGTAAGGAAGGATAAAACCTGGTGAGTGTCATTCATATATTGCTTCTTGAACATGGAGTTCCTCCATCAGAGACTCTGAAATGGATTCATGAAAGTGCTTTAGCCACTGCCCATTGACAGTGAAGGTTTTCTTGGTTTCTTTATTTGGAACCTAGACAACACTGAATGGAGAGACGTTAGTAATAGTGTATGGTCCAAGCCAATGGGAACGAAGCTTACCTTGATGCAACTTCAGCCTTGAATTATAGAGGAGGACCTTCTGCCCAATATGGAACTGGTGATGAAGGATAAGACGGTCGTGGGTAGCCTTGGTTCTCTCCTTATAAAACCTGGAGTTCTCATATGCATCCCTTCTCATTTCCTCTAACTCCTGAATCTGCAACTTCCTTTGAGCATCTACATTAGAAATATTATAATTAAATTTTTTGATGGGCCAGTAGGCCCAATGCTCAATCTCAATAGGCATGTGACAACTCTTTCCAAACACTAGTTGATATGGTGACATGTCAATGGGAGTTTTGAAAGTAGTACGGTACGCCCATAGTGAATCATCAAGTAGAAGACTCCAATCTTTTCTATTAGGTTGAACCATTTTTTCAAGAATCTGTTTTACCTCTCTATTTGACACCTCATCTTGACCATTGGTCTGTGGGTGATAAACAGTAGACACTCGATGACCGACCCCATACCAATGCAAAAGTTACTACATTTTTCGGTTGTAGAAATGAGAAACTTGTTCACTTATGATGAACCTAGATAAGCCAAACCTACAGAATATTTGGGTTATCAAAAATTCTACAACTACCTTAGAATCATCAGTCCTTTTAGTTCGTGCCTCTACCCATTTTGACATGTAATCAACTGCCATAAGAATGTACAAGTTGCCAAAGGAATTGGGAAATGGCCACATAAAGTCAATACCCCAAACATCAAAAATGTCATGAAAGAGAAATGGTTGTTGTGGAATTTCATTTCTTTTAGATACATTACCTATTCTTTGACAAAAATGACAAGATTTAAAAAAATCATGGGCATCCTAAAAAGTGTTGGCCAAAAGACACCAGAATCAAGGATTTTGTGAGCAGTCTATTGGGGTCCAAAGTGGCCCCCGTAAGCAAGAGTGTGGCAGAATCTAAGGACGGACTGAAACTCATTATTGGGGACACAAAACCTAAGGACTTGATCACTACATGTGTGCCAGAGGTAGGGGTCATCCCAAATGTACCAACGAGACTCATGTTTTAGACGACTAGCTTGGTTTTTGTTGTAATCAGTAGGAATGCAAGATACTACCAAATATTTTACAATTTCGGCATACCAAGGAATAACATCTTGCACTCGGTACAATTTCTCATCAGGAAACATGTCATTTATAGTAATATAGGGGGATGAGTCAATGTCCTAGGATGGGTGGATCCTACTGATATGGTCATCCACCACATTCTCTACTCCTTTTTTATCTCTAATTTCTAAATTTAATTCCTGGAGGAGGGGCATCCAGCGAATGAGACGTGGTTTGGCTTCTGGTTTCTTAAGGAGATACCAGAGGGATGTATGGTATGAGAACACAATGACTTTGTACCCTAAAAGGTATGACCTGAATTTTTCTAAGGCAAACATAATGAAAAGAAATTATTTTTCAGTTGTGGTGTAGTTTTCTTGGGTAGGGTCCAAAGTATGTGAGGCATAGGCAATGACATGTGGAGCTCAATCGAACCTTTGTGATAAGACTACCCCAACTGTATAGTTAGAGGTGTCACACATGATCTCAAATGGTAAATCCCACCGAGGTGGTTGGATTATTGGGGGTGATGTGAGACTCCATTTTAACTTATTAAAAGCTTTCCCACATTCATTATCAAAAACAAATTATTTTTCTTTTTGGAGTAATTGGGAGAGGGGGAGTGTAATTTTACTAAAGTTACGAATGAAACGACGGTAAAATCCAGCATGAACTAGGAAATACCACACATCCCATACATTGTTTAGGAATGGTAGGGAATAAATGACATCCACGTTTGATTTATCTACTTGGATGCCATCCCCAGAAATGACATTTCCCAAAACTATACCTTGTCACACCATGAAATGGAATTTCTCATAATTTAATATGATATTCTTTTCAATACAGTGACATAGGACTAAATCAAGACTACTCAAACATTCATCAAAATAAGAGCCATAAATATTGAAATCATCCATGAATACTTCCATGCAATTCTCCAGGTGATCCAAAAAAATACTAACCATGCATCATTGGAAAGTTCCCAGAGCATTGAACAGACCAAATGGAATCCACCTATATGTAAATGTGCTAAAGGGGAAAGTTAAGGTTATCTTTTCCAATTCCTTGGGGGCAATATAGATCTGAAAGTA
Source organism: Viscum album (assembly GCA_963277665.1). Taxonomy (NCBI): domain Eukaryota; kingdom Viridiplantae; phylum Streptophyta; class Magnoliopsida; order Santalales; family Viscaceae; genus Viscum; species Viscum album. The sequence continues at coordinate 1,402,854,818 of OY728129.1, forward strand.
TCCAGAATATCCATCAAGGAAATAGTAGTAGGACTTACCTGCTAGCCTCTCTAGCATTTGTTCAATTAACTACAAAGGGAAATAATCCTTCCTAGAGTGTTGGTTTAGTCGGTGATAGTCTATACTGACACACCAACTATTCTACACACGAGTTGGAACCAATTCATTATTTTCATTTTTGATTACTGTAAGACTAGTTTTTTTAGGAACTAATTGAACGGTACTAACCCATTGACTATAAGATATGGGGTAAATGATTCCAACAACCAATAATTTTTTTAATTCCTTTTTCATAACTTCTAGGAGGTTTGGGTTCAGTCAACGTTGTTCCTGCCTCACTGGTTTAGCCTCATAATTTAATAAAATATGATGTGTGCAAATTGATGGGCTAATACCAGGAATGTCAGCAAGTGTCCATCCCAATGCTTGTTTATACTCCCTAAAAAGTTCAAGAAGTTTCAATTCATGCTCAGGATGGAGTGAACTAGCAATGATGATGGGAAACTTGTTTCCATTCTCAATATATGAATATTTTAAATCTTTAGGCAGTTTTTTTAGTTCCAATTCAAGTGGATTTTGGATTTATGGGATTGTGTGTGAAAGTGAGAGGTCACTTGTCTCATATAACTTCTCAATGGTATCATCCTCAGATGAGGAATGAGCTTTTACAAGCTTATCAGTATCATCGATGGTCATTGGATACTCAGTGTTCAAGAAATCATCAATTAATAAACATGCATGACATTTTTTCAGACCACTAAAACAATCAATGCATGATTCATTACCAATAATTTCAATCAAGGATAAAAACTCATAAAGGGGGTTGGGGAATGGAATTAAGTTTTTTCAGAGGAAGGGAGTACATCAATTGAATTTACTAAGAGAGAGGAATGTTCTTCTGAGGGGTGCTTCATGGAATCAAGGATGTTGAAATGGACTATGTCACCACCAAATTCCATAGATAATGTACCATTATGGACATTAATTGTGGTTTTGGAAGTTTTCAAGAAAGGTATCTCCAATATAATTGGGGAGTTTCCATTCATCCTATCATCTTCCATTTTAAGAACATAAAAATCACCAGGAAAAATTAAATTTTGAACCCTCACAATAACATCCTCTAACACACCAGAAGGGTGTGATGTACTCTGATTTGCTAGCTGAACGACTATACCAGTTGGCTTCAATTCTCCAACCTGTAATGAAGAGTAAATGGAGTGAGGCATCACATTTATAGAAGCACCTAAATCAAGCATAGAATTGGAAAATAAATACTCCCCTATAGTGCATGGAATCAAGAAGGTTCCAGGATCATTGCATTTGGTAGGCAGTGATGGTTCTATCAATGCTGAGACATTCCTCCCAAATCTTACCTTTGCATCACCTCTAAGTCTCCTTCGGTGTGTACACAACTCATTTAGAAACTTGGTTTATCTTGGAATTTTCTTCACGACATCAATCAAAGAAATGTTAACCTGCACTTTTTTGAAAGTTTCCAATATTTCCTTATCAAGTTCAGTTTTCTTTTGTTTTCTTGGTTGGGTGGACCTTTGGGGAAATGGAAGATGAATGGTTGGGATATGAGACTCGTCGACATACAAACTCTTTCTTTTGGAAGGAATTCTCTTAGGATAAGGATTTTCTTCTCTTGGGCCATTTTTAGCAGTGGTTGGGATGGTGGTTTCCTCAGGAGGGGATGACTCTAATGGAGGATTCATTTGGTTTTTAAGTTTTTTTTTCACTCCTAAGGGTGATGGAACTAACATGTCCCTTATCCCTAGGGTTAACCACTGGTTGAGAAGGTATTTTACCCAACCCGTGACTTTGAATTTCCCCCTCTGAGTTATCTAGTTGTCCTAATTGGGTTTTAAGGTCTTGTATGGCTTCTAGGGTGGTTTACTGGAATTGGAGATTGTTGGCAGCCATTTGTTTCACCATATCTTCTAGGATAGTCTCAGGTTTTATAGGGAGTTTAAGGAAAGGCCTTTGGGGTGGTTAAGGATTTCTGGGTGGTGGTGGTGGATGACTACTCTACCCTTGTTTGTTCCATGGTTGATGAGGCTGGTTTAAATACCCTCCTTGCCTATAATCTTGGTTTTCTTTCCACCCAGAGTTGGATGGATAGCATGGTTCTTTCCTAAAGGTTTGGTTATAGGGGCGTCCTAGGAATATTGCCTCACAACTCTCAGAAGTTTCTCTCAATTGGGGGAATTGTTCAGAATAATGGGTGTCAGGAGAGTAGATTCCACGATGGATGGGAGGAGGAGATTGAGATTTCCCTTGGGAGAGAGAGATTTTTTGTAAAAGGGTACTTACCTCTTCAAACATTGTGTCCACCTTATTCTCGAATTAAGTAATTTTCACATCATGAACACCTCAAATGGGTACATTGGACCTTGAACCAAATTGTTTAGTGTTTTGATCCATGTTCTCAATTATGGAACTTGTAGCAATTGGGATCTTATCTACCAGCGCACCAGCTACAGCAGCATCAATCATGTTTTTATCAATAGGTATTAAACCTTCATAAAAATATTGTATTAAAATTTGGTCACTTATTTGGTGGTGTGTAAAACTTGAACATAATATTTTAAATCCTTCACAATATTCATGAATTTTTTCCCCTGTAGATTTTCTTATACCATATATTTCCTTCCTTATTGTTGCAGTTTGAGAGGCTAAGAAATATTTTTCAAGAAAAAAGTCATTTCATGTCCGCTCAGCCTCTTATTGGAGAATTAACATAATATAACCAATCTTTTGTTATATATTCTAAAGAAAATGGGAATGCTCTGAGCTTTACGTGTTCCTTATCCACATTAGAAGGTTTTAATGTTGAACAAATAGTATGAAATTCTTTTAAATGCTTTTGTGGATCTTCTCCAGTGAGTCCATGGAATCTTTGTAATAAATGAATTAGACCTGATTTTAGTTCAAAATTGGGTGCCTCGCCTTGCATTTGAATGTATGTGGGTTGGATATCAACATCAGGTGAGGTTAGTTATTTTAATGTCGGATTATTTTCATCCATTTTATGCAATTTTATTTTAGTTTTCATGTTGGTTCCATAAGAAGAATATGAAGGATCAAGAAGAGTGTTGTTGTCTTGTTTTTCCTCCTTCAAAGGGTTCTCTTGTGCGTTTTGGGGTCACTGACGTAATATCCTCTCCGGTTCAGGTTTGGAAGGTGGTAAATATCACAGATTATAATGCATAATTCACAAAAACTACACAAAAAAATAAATCAGAACACAAAAATATAGGTAAATATATAAGATAAAAAAAATATTCACAAAATTTACAAAAATATTATCAAAAAAAAACATGCACTAAAAACTAGATCGCTTCCCGGAAACGGCACCAAAATTTGACCTCATTATTGTGACGCGTCAAATTGATTATGTTTTTAAGGTTGATTTATAGTCTAGGAAAGACCCTAGGTCATATCTCAAGGAGCGTTGATAGGTTTTGAGTGCATATTTTTAATAAGAAGAACAAAATCGGGGGTGATTTTGTAAACACTTTTAAGAAAGTAACTTAACGTAAAGAGTTGTAAAGTTGAAAGACAAAGTGGATTTTGAAAAATATGATATAAATAAGTGATATTTTATAATTTAATACCGAACTTGAATAGTTTCTCATTCTTAATTGATTATTAGGTTTCAGTGTAATCCTTTGGTTGAGGGTTAACCAAGATCTTGGTTCCCCTCTTTCCTCTTAAAATGATGCACAAAGAACTACCCCTTGACACAACAATTATGTTGTCAAGGTTTAGACCACAAGAATAGAGTGAGTTCTACCAAATTATACTAAAATCTCATGTATGTGTTAGAGAAATAGGATGCTTTTGTTTTCCAATCAGAACAACCCATGATTCATACTTGAATCTCAATCCAATCTGTATTGAAATGAGAAATGTTTCACTTAATTAAACCAAATAAATGAATTTAGAGAAGAATCATATAAAGATTAAACATAAGTGAAATAATTCACAAAACAATTACAGAAAACCAGTATAATATAAGATGATGGAACTCCCTCTTCAAGTGTGTAGCTCCCTCGCAATGATCACCCACCGTTTAGCTCGACATCGGGAGGAGGAGGAAGCTCGGGTGGAACTCCTTCTTCATTATTGATCCCCTATGAGGATAGAGGCCTCCATAACTTCAAGGATGAGGGGGAGAATCCTCCAAGACTCCAAAATGGTAGATATTCACTTCTAGTTTGAATGCCCAAATGGGGTTCCCAAGGAGCCTTTTTATAGACAAAATGAGAAGTAGTTTTGGGCACCCAGATTTTGATAAACCACTTGAACTATGGTTTTTAGCTACTAGATAGTCAAATTTTCCTTTGGAAAAAACTGGAAAGTTGTAACCCCATGTCTTGACTATCACCAAAGAAATTTTGGAATCATTTGGACAATGTTTGGTTCCCACTAAACCTTAAAGTGGATTTTATAAAATACCAAAAAAATGGATTTGGAGAGGAAATCCATAAATATAAAGATTATTTTTTTAGTACCGAGTCTGAGAGTGCGGGTTCGAGGTTGCTATAATATTTCATTATTATAATTACATTTAAGCATGTTAAAAATAATTATTCTATAATTATTTCATGGATATAATATATTTTCGGTTGTAAAATAAGGAAATAATTAAGAGAGCTTGGTTAAGAACATTACCTCTCCATTTGGATGTTCTCTCTTGGGTAACACCTTAAAGCTCCTTAACTTGGTCTTTTGGAAAGACCAATGATTATAAGATGTGGGGAGAGAGTTGGGGATAGACCAGGGAAGATTTTTGGTCAATTTAAATATTTTTAATGGGTATATAAATGTGGTGGAAGTGATATCCTTTTATAAGTGAATGAAATAGAATTTTCATAATTATTCATTACTTTACAATAACGTCATGACACTATTCCAAGTTAAAAGGATAAAAAATGGAAAATAGTTGAATAAGGGATGGAATTAATGTTGATAATACCTCCACAATGCATTTGTTTCCATGTTTTAAACATTCATTTAGTCTTTTATCATTAGGTTTTTAACTTTTACCTTTTTGGAGTTTACCTTACTAACTAGTTTTTACCTAAGTAATTAAATTTTTACTAAAAATATAATATAAACATTATTAAAAAAATTATTTTATGAAAATAAATTTATAATCTATTTAATCTAAATAAATTTCAAAATATGTGAAAATTAATTTTTAAATTAAAATATATAATATATAGAAAAAAAATGTTTTGACCATTAAGTGTCTTTGATATTATATAACATTAATTACCAATTAAATGAGTGATAGTATATTATTATATATATTTAAAAATCATATTATAGCCATTAAATAAAATATATCATTTTAATTTATTAGATAAAAATTGCTCAATATTAATAAAATAATTCTTTTAAAATAACTCTTTCATCGTTATCATGGTCATTAACTTTAATCTTAGTGATCAAAATTTTATGAATAAAAATAAAATTTAACTTATTGCATAATATGAAAATTATGATATAAAATATGATATCTATTTTTTAATTTAATTTCTACAAGTGATGAAAACTAATTTTTAATATAAATAAATAAAAATAGTTTTAGAGTAAAATATTACTTGAGTTTCCAAAACATTAAACATGGGTTTTATAAATTCAAAATAGTATTTTTAAATGGTTTATTTAAATTTATAAATCATTTTTTATCATGAAAATTGTTTTTAAATTTTTTAAGTTATACTTACTTCTTGATATAGTCATAAATGCTATGATTTTAGTAAAAACTATATTTTTCACTATTCATATAAAAATCAATTATTTAAGAAAAAACACAAAAAAATCATATTAAGATAATATTTCAATTATAAATCCAAAAATTAAGTTCATTTTTTAAAATTTAAATTCTAAAATCTAAATTTATCTTTTAAATGAAAATTCAAAATATAAGGAAAAAGTCATTTTATTGAAAAATGACCATTTTAAACATTATGTGTTCTAAATATTATTTTATAATAATTTCTAATTTAAATAATTTTAATATATTAGTTAATATATTTAAATGTTATATATTACCATAATAAAAATTTAAAAGTGGTTACTTTAATTTATTGATACTTTAAACAGTCAATTGAGAATGAGCAATCCTTTTAAATATCAAATATTTTTAATTATATTTCCACTAAATGTAATAATTTTTAATTTATTGATATCTTTTTATTTTGTAGAGTTTTTATTATTATTATAATTTTTTAATAATTTTTATCAAATATGTTGCAACTCATTTTTGTTTGGTGTTGTGTGTGAAACAAGTTGTCGAACATAGTATTAATTTAGAGAGAAATATATTCTAAAACCATGGGGTGTTACATCCTCCCCCACCTAAATAAATTGTGTCCTCATAGTTTTAATTATACCCTACTAATAATAATAGCTAAGGGTATCTAAAATATATAAATGAATCAAGATATAATTCCAAATTAGATACCTAACTTATTATCTTAGGTAAGACTAGAAAACACATTTTTTCCCAAATTTAATGTATATATTAATATTGTTAACCATTGTTTCCAAATATACTTCCTTAGTTGTATTGTAAAACATGTGGGTTTCTAGAGACATACCTTTTATAAATTCATTTTCATGATCCTGAATCAAACCATATACTAAAATCAAAATGATTATAATAATATCCAATAGAATCAGATTAAATGATTATATAAATATGAAAACTCAATCTTAAGATGGATTCTCCAATGACACCTTTATTTCAACTTATAATACATTTTTTTAACTGTGATATTAATTGGTAAACCTATAAAACCTTTGAATTAACCTAGGTTTTCCATGGTCATATTTCTATTAGGATCTTTATCCTTCTATAAAGGTGTGCTCAATAGGAATAGAATGTGATTAACTAAATCATATACCCTGAGAGTGTCTATCCAGGTGTGTAGTATCAGTCCCACTCATTGTGTTATGAGTAAATATTGAGTTGATACTCAACCAACCATTTTAAGGTTGATTACCCCTAGGTGAATTTGTTCTATAAATGCATCCACTTTCTAGTATCCAAACAGGGATGTAATTTCCAAGAAAACCACACAATACCTACTTGAACAAAATTTTAGGATGTTATCCTATATATAGATTTTTCTTAGGGTTTTAACTAAATTTATCTTATCTCAATCCCCAAAATAACCAAACTAATACCCAAAAATAACTAAACCCTAATTTGATACCAACCGAGATGCCCAAGACCCACACTCTTGGGTCTGGTGCTAAAAAACACATAATTTTCACATAGTATTTGATACCAAGTGAGATGATCCTAACCAAATATATCTTTATTTTACAACATTTCTATAATTTAGACATTAAATCTCATAATAAACACATAATTCCAATAATGTAAGGTTTAGTGTCTTTGAGGATCAGCTACATAAGAAACTTATTTTATGATAATTATGAAAAATTATCCATAATTGAGCCACAGTAGACTCACTTATAGACTTCTCATAAGTTATACTATTATTCATAAACTAGGGAATGGAAATATAAGAAAGGGGTGAGCTCAAACTATTTCATCAAGGGTTATATCATAAACTTATGAGAAAACATGAACAGGGGAGAAATAACTTATTAAAAGGTTTTAGTATTTGAAAGTGGTTATAATACTTTAATAGTATTATTTATTTTGATAAATTACTCTCTATTAACTTCTCATTAAATTATGAAGTGTTTTAATTAATTATCTTTATTTATAAGTTTTAATAAATCCTTATATAATTGTTTTAAAATGATGATTAATATTTTTTAAAGTTTGTTCTATTTTATTTACTTAAGTTTTAATTTTTTTAAGAAAAAGTAAAAAATGGCCCATCCTAGTAAGGCCCCTTCCTAGCCCTCAACCACACAGGGGACCCATTGGGTCAACCTCATGGGAAGGATCACCTAATGCATCCCACAAGTTCGAATTGGTTCTCGATGTGTATAGTGCATGCATATAGCCTGAAGGTCCATGTATAAGGACCACAATGTGCACCTATTGGCACATGGGTTGGGAATATGTCACCCACTAGGCCCGTGGGCCCATGTTTGTGCATGTGTTAACCAGTTTTGATCCTCAATAGCTAGCTCAAACCAAGGATCAGCATTTCCTATTTGATATACTTCTTGGTCGACCTTTATTTACCAAGGATCAGCACTTCCTATTTGATATACTGCTTGGTTGACCTTTCTTTGAATTGATGTGGGACGTGAATGTGTTTCACTATTCATCTGAACTTAAAAACTCAAAATTAATATCATTCTTCAGATCTATTTAATCTCTCTCGTCTAATATTTTTTTGTTTATCTTGTGCCCATGTTTTTAGAATCTCATGCATCCTTCTATTATAATTTTATTGTCTTATTTGGGAATCCGCTTGTTCACCTATAAACTAAAAATATTTATAGTATCTCTATTGTTTCTAACCGAGTTTATTCAAGCCAGTAGTTTTATCTCTATTGATCTTGGAATCTATTTATGTATATTCTCTCAAGAAAATAATGGATCGACCTCTTCTTATTTGACGTTACATATTCTCTACTGATCTTTTCTTACTGGCATTAACCAGAGCCTTTGTTCATCTGGTTCAAAGTCCCTTTGTTGGTTGCTCGATGGTGTTGTCATTGATCACCAATGGTGGGTCATGATCTACTATTGGAACCCAATTTTGAGTCATGATCCACTGTCGGAACCCAACAGTGAGTCATGAGCTATCACCAGATTTAAACAGTGAGTCATTTGACTTTCCCTTGGACATCAATGGTGAGCCATCTTCTCTCCATTGGTAGTTTCCTATTTGTTTTAGAAATAATTTTCAAGAGATTATTCAAGCTCCAATAGGATCTCTTACTTATTATTTTGAGCATAGTGATTTATTCTTTATGTTTGAAGTTTTTTTCTTATTTTTTTTCAGAAGTTTTTTATTCTGTTGTTTGAAAATATTTTTTTTAGTGAGACACCATTGGGCACTTCCAATGGTAGTTCATGAGCCACCATTGGACTTCATGTAATGGTGGTTCATGATTCACCTTTGGGATTCCAATGGTAGAAAAAAAATTATTGCTTCTCCAGAATCCTTTGGTTTCAAAGTGATGTGGAATTAATTTTTTTTTTGGTTGCCTATTTTATTTTAACTTGAAATTTCAATCATAGATTTTTTTCTATTTTCAACGGTAGGTCATGAGCCACTACTCTCAATTTTCAATGGTAGGTCATGAGCCACCGCTCTTTGTTTTCGGTGGTTTCTAAAATAATCTACAATTGGTTAAAATTTGTTTCCAAAATTTTTATTTATTATTTTTAATTAATGTTGTTAAAATAAATTTCTTTTTTAAATATTTTATTATTTTATGTTGAAATATAATTGCAATGGTCTATAAAAATTAATTATACCATTATTTTATATACACTTGTTCAGGCATATTGATATTCGTGTGATGCTCTATTTTTAAAATATTCTTTTTTCTTTAAATTATGGAAGATTATATTTTTATTTTTATTTTTTTATTATTGTGATTTATTTACAATTGATATATTTAACATATTTATTATTTTATATCAATATTTAATGAATAAATATAAAGCTCATTTGTTCTATGTTTTTCATTATGACTTTAAAAAACCAAGGTAATGGCCATTTTATTCTATTGTTATACATTAACAAGTGTCGTGAAGATATTGAATATAGATACACTCCTAGAGGATATTTCTTTAATGATCTGATAGATCTATTATATGATTAAAACATGTATCAGTGTAGATCATTCAATATAATATGATGATAAAATATTTTCTACTCCGGTTTGATCAAGAAAATTCTTTGACTTCTGTTGTTCTATTGTGATCACTGAAAATCTTCATCGCTTTCATCTTTCACTATTAGAGTGGTCAAAGAACTCAAGTTGTGTCGCATTTCTACATCTTATGCTCAGTTGTATTTTAAATTTTTTCTTTTGTTTCTCCATTGTAATTTTTTCTACCATCAGTTTGTCCTCTAGTGTTTGGTTTTAGATTTTCCCATCCAAAAGTTGTATCATTGGGTTATTACTCCCATATAAAAGGAAGGTTAGGTTGTTCCTCCTAGAAAAAAGGTAGGTAGATTTTTTATCCTTCAAAAGTTGGGGGTTATACCACCATGTGTGAAAAAAGTAAGTTTCATTTGTATGTAATTGGGTTGTCAATCCCTTTAAAAAGTAAGGATCTAGTTAATACCAGTCTCCACACAGAGTAGATGAGATTGATTATAGGACTAGTATCTTGGTGATCTAAACCTCTATAAAAATATTGTGTGCTATCTGTTTTTATTTCTGCTGCATTTTAACACTTTTTCAACTCTGATATAATAATATTTGTTTTAATAATTCAAAAGGGACTATTCACCCCCCCCCCCTCTAGTCACAACTTCCATACAAAAGGGCCTAACAATTAGTATCAGAGAATGGTTCCTTTTTAAGGACTTGGTTTAAGTTGCTTCATTATCTATTTCTAAACTAACCATTATCCTATAACTTAAAATTATAAGGTAAATATCCAATTCCTTTTTATGGAAAGTTGGGATTTCGAGATATTGAATCCCATCAGACCACCTCTCTTCAATAGAAGTGAATATATTTACTAGAGAAAACAATGGAGTTATTTCTTAAAAATGCATATCTTGATTATTGGGTATAATATCAAAACCATATAAACTTCTTTATGTATATTTAGAAACTCTCACTAGTAATGATGCTACAAAATTTGTTTTAAATTACAAAGTTATGAATTACTTATACTATTATCTAAGTAGAAGTATGTATAGTCATATTTCATCCAATAAAAATTCTTCTGAAATATGGAGGACTTTAAAAGTCACTCATCAAGGAACCGATAAGTTGCAGAGAACCATGTTAGGTATTCACAGAGCTGGGTTTCAGGAATTCAGAATGACTAATAAAGAAATCATAAATGATATGTACAATAGATTCACCAAAATCTTCAACAATATGGTCATACTTAGAGAGACCATGAATAATGAAGCTCTCATTGAAATATTACTTCAAGATCTACCCAAGAGATGGAATTTAAAGAAAGTTTCTATTAAAGAAAGTAAATATTTCATTGAATATTCAATGGATTATTTGATAGGATCACTTCTCCAATACTAGATGGAAATAAAGAATGAAAATTTTAAAGACCATGATAAAAGGAAATGTATAGAATTTAAATCAAATATAAATTTTATTGTAAATTCCTATGATTCTGAGTTACAGTAAAGTGAGAAGGGTGAAATTGAAAATTTCACCAAAGGAGTTTATAAGTACATGAAGGTTAAGAGAGGCTTTAAGAAGCATTCCAGAAGATATCATAAAAAGGATGAAATAAAGGGTAATAAAAGAGGTAAAAGTAGTAAATATGATATTTCTGAATTAATATTATATGAGTGTAGGAAAAGGGGAATATAAAATTAGACTTTCCCAAATTGAAATAATATGGAAAAGATAAGTAATAAAAGAAGGATAAAAAAGTCATATCATACAGGATAGAGTTGTATAGATGAGTTGGTCTCAAGTATTGATAGTTCTGAGAGTGAAAAAGAATCTTCCAATCTATGTTTTATAGAAACAACTATAAATGAGTCACACTCTGATTATATTTATAGTTCTGGTTATGAATTTAATATTGAAAATGAAGTTAAAGAATTAACTATTCAAAATGAAAATTTTCAAAGTGATTTCTTGAGAATGGTTGAACTATATAGGGAAATGCAAAGAAAAAATAAGAATATTAAATAAGAAAATAAAAAACTGAATGATTCTATTTTAAGTAATATATAAGAGAAAATGGTTATAGATTCTAAATTGTTAAAAGTTAAAGGTGAAAATATAAGGATAAAAAATTTCATGTCAAAACTGATAAATATCAAGACAGAAGATTTAAATTAGTTTTTAATGATTTAGATAAAATTGAAAAGGAATGTAAGAATATTAAACATGAAAATAAGAAACTAAAAAATACTAGATCATGTTCAAATGTGAAAATATGTGATAACCTAAATTTATTCAAAAAGTGAATTAAAATCTTAAAAATTAAATTACTAGATTTAAGGAAATCTTATCTATCTTTATTCAAGGCCAAGATAAATTTGATAAGATAATTTCTATGAACAAACCCAAAAATAATAAAATGGGTTATGGATATAATAATCAGGTTCCTGAGATTTATAGAACTATTTTTATTAAAGAAAAAAATGGTAATATTTCAAATGTTACTTGATTTATATGCAATTTGAAAGGACATTATGAAAACAAATGTTATTTAAAGTTTACTCAATCTTTAGGCTAAACTAAGACTTTAATTTATAAAAATAATCATATAGATTACCCTATAATAAATGTATCGAATCTATATGGGTAGATAAATTTTTTTTACTAATCTAGTTGGACCCAAATGAGTCTAGTTACCAAAACAACCATCTGCTTGATTTGTTTTGTAAGAAGTATTCCAGAAGAGTTCTAAAGTCACATGGTATATGGATAGTGGGTGCTCAAGGTACATGACTGATGAAATCTCTAAATTCTTATCTTTTAACTCTTTTTATAGAGGTACTATCATTTTCAGTGACAACTATAAAGGTATGGTTTTGGAGAATTAGGTATATTAACTTCTGTTATAATTTATAAAGTACTATTTGTAGAGGGTTTAAAACAAAATTTAATTATCATATCACAACTTTGTGATGGTGGTATAAATTTAAAATTTGAAGATATTGAATTTATTTTTTATAAAGATAATATTATTTTATTTTATGATAATATAAAAGAAAATATATATTCTATTAATTTTTTAGAACTAACCCAGCAGATTGTAAAATTCTTGAATGTTGTAGGTACAAATCACATTATGTGGAATAGAAGGTTGAGACATGTTCATCTTTGATAGTTTTACAAGATGGATAAACATGAACAGGTTCTAGGGCTTCCAAAATTCAGTACATGTAAGTACTATGTATGTGATTCTTTTCTAAAAGGTAATCAGCACAAAGAGTCTTTTAGATTTATTAATGTGGTCAATACTACCAGATGATTAGAACTGCTTCATATTGATCTTTTTTGACCCATGAGAACTGCTATTTTAAGTTCTAAAAGTTTTTTTTGTAATTATATATTATTTTAGTATATTTACTTAGACCATATTTGTATCTCATAAAATTGAAACCTTAAACAAGTTTGTTACATGCTTTAAGAAAAATCAAAATCAGAAAGGTCATTGCATGATATCTGTTTTCTGAGTTTGTGCAAGTTTGTTGGATGCTTTGAAGGCTTGATTGCAGATTTCTGGAATTCTTTTGGATCAATTCTGATGTGAAGTATTGTTTTTGAGTCAAACAGGTGATCACTGCTTGCTTCGGTTGAAATATTGAAAGTGCAGAGAGGGCCAAAGTTGAGGCTTTTGTGACAGATGAGGGTGAATTTCTATAAGAGGAAAATGAACAAGAGGAAGTTTTCTTTTTTATCAGGCTGTGGTGCTGTAATGTTTAAATTTGGAACGTTTTGTATGGGGAGGTTGCTTTTGATTTTGGTTTGTGGATCACCTAGACATTCTACATGGAACAGCTCCAGATGAGGAGATAGAGCAGTAAGCGTCACCAAGTTTGGTCATTCGTATTTGGAAGTTCGGGAGGGTATGGCTTTTTTCCATCGGTACCAGGCCCGTGCAATCCTGCATGGGATAGCTAGCCGTGTGGTCTTGCGAAGTTGATGGCTTATCATAATGTTGTTACCGCTAGGGAGGGTTTGTTCCTGTAGTTTCTTTCTAGGATGTCTGTCCTTTTATGTTTTATTGGCTGAAGTTGTTCTAGTTCACACTTACCCCTTAAAAGTGTCATTTTAAAATACCAAAAAAAATGGATTTTCAGTTCAGAAAGGTTATTTAGTTTATTATATTAGAAGTGATAAAGAATGGGAGTTTTTTAACTTAGAATTTGAAAATTTCAATGAAACTAATGAAATTTTTCATAGTTTTTTCCACCCCTAGAACACCACAATAGAACGGTGTTTTAGAGAGGAAAAAATTAACTATTAATGAAATGACAAGAACAATGCTTAATGAATTCAACCTTCAAAAATATTTTTTGGCTGAATCTATTAACACTTCTTATTATATATTAAATATATTTTACATAATACCCATGTTAAAGAAAACTCCCTATAAACTGTTTAATAATAAGAATCCCAAAATTGGTTATTTTAAAGTTTTTGGATGTACTGTCTATATTTTAAATACTAAAGAGAATCTAGAAAATTTTGATTCTAAAAGTGATATAAGGTATATTTTTAGGATACTAAAATAATATTAAGACTTATAGGGTATATAATAAGAGAACTATGATAATGGAAGAATCTATGCATGTTAAGTTCATTAAAAATAATGAAAAACATAGTAATGATTCTATTGATAATGATGAAGATTTTAAAGAATTAAACTTTGTTAAAGATAAACCTAAAAGTAATAATGAATTAGTTGAGGGGGTGCATATCTCATCTCGATATGATCCTTTAATTCAGAAATCTCACAAAGATCACTCTTTATAAAATGTTATAGAAAATGTTGAATCAGGAATTAGGACTAGAAAAAAAATTAAATTTCTATGTTAATTATTCCTTTATAGATGATTTTGTGTATATTGATATTAAAGAAGATTTGAAAGATTCTAACTGCATAAATTCCATGTATGATGAACTTGACTAGTTTGATAGAAATAATGTCTAAAATCTAATTGAGTTACCTAAAGATACAATGTCTATAGGAACCAAATAGATTTTTTGAAATAAATTGGTTGGGTATAGTGATATAGTTAGAAATAAGGAAAGATTAGTTGCCCAAAGTTATCTTCAATAATAAGGAATTGATTTTAAAGATTAATTTTCACCAGTTTCTATATTAGAATCCATTCATATTTTATTAGCTTTTTAAAGTTTTAAAAATTTTAAAATTTTTCAAATGGATGTAAAAAAGTGCATTTTTAAATGGTGTAATTTCAGAATAGGATTATGTTAAATAACCACCTAGTTTCGAAAATAATGAATTTATAAATCATGTTTTCAAAATTTCTAAAGCTTTATATGGTCTTAAGAAATCTATTTGAGCTTGGTATAAAATACTAACTCTATTTTTAATTCAAAATGATTTTGTTAAAGGTAAGTTTTATCCAACATCATTTACAAAAATAGTTTCAAGTGATATGATGATTATACAAATTTATGTTGATGATATTATTTTTAGTTCTGAAAATGATAAACTTAGTAATGAGTTCTCAAAATTAATGTCAAATGAAGTTGATATGATCTTAATGGGGGAATTAAAAGAATTTATTGGTTTAAAAATTAATCAAAGGAAAGATGGTATTTTCTTAAATCAAGCTAATTATTCCAAAGAACTTGTAAAAAGGTTTGTACTTGATTCTTGTAAAACTGTGAGAACCCCTATGAGCACAAATTCTAAACTGGATGTGGATGAATTTGGAAATATTATTAATGATAATTTGTATAGAGGTATGATGGGAAGCCTTATATATCTTAATACTTCTAGGCCAGATATTATGTTTATTGTTTTTATGTGTGCTAGATATCATTCAAACCCCAAATAAAGTCACCTTAAAGATATTAAAAGAGTAATTAGATATATTAAGGGTACTATTTTTACTAGAATATTTTATTCTAATGAGAACTATTTTGATTTATTATCTTACTCTAATTATGACTTTGGATGTTGTAAACTAGACCAAAAAATCACTAGAGGTATGTTTTAGTTTTTAAGAAAAATATTAATTTCATAGAACTCTAAGAAAAAACTTTCAGTAGCATTTTCAATAGCTGAGGCTGAATATGTTGTTTTCACTGGTTGTTCTTCACAAAGTATTTAGATAAAGAAAACTTTGTATGATTTTAATATTAGTTTTGATAAATTTCATATCTACTATGATAACGCTAGTGCTATTTCAATTTCCAAAAACCCTCATCAACTCTCTAAAACTAAAAACATTGATGTTAGATTTCATTTCCTTAGGGATTATATAAATAAAGGTGATATATATTTATAATTTCTTCTTACTATGAAATAATTAGATAACATTTTCACAAAACCCTTATATTCTATTAAATTTGAGAAAATAAAATTTTAATTAGGTATGTTAGAAGCTTAAAATCTCTTTTACATGAGTTTTGTATCTCACTATTTTTTCACTCTGCTTAAATGATAATTAGATTATACTATTTAAAATTCATTGTTAAACTATAACACTATCTCAATTCTTCTTCCTTTGAATATTGTATATTTTTACTCTCATGATAATTTTTTAATTTATCACTTTTACTGTAATTTTTTTTGATTAAAAGGGAGTATTATTTATATATTAATGTATTTTTTGATAAATTTAAAAAGGGGGGAGATTTTTGTTGAAAATTTAATAAATTTTTTGTTTTGTAATTTATAAAAAAGGGATTTTTTTAGTATTTAAAAGTGGTTCCAATACTTTAATAGTATTATTTGTTTTGATAAATTACTCTCTATTAATTTTTTATTAAATTATCAAGTGTTTTAATTAATTATATTTGTTTATAAGTTTTAATAAAATTTTATATAATTGTTTTAAAAAGATGATTAATATTTTTTTAATGTTTGTTCTATTTTATTTACTTAAGTTTTAATTTTTTTTTAGAAAAAGAAAAAAATTGTCCTATCCTAGTGAGGCCCCTTGCCTAGCCCTCAACTATATAGGGGACCCATTAGGTCAAACCTATGGGAAGGACTGCCTAAGGAAGACTACAAGGTAGAATTGGTTCTCATTGTGCATATTTCATGCATATAGTGTGTGGGCCTGTGTATAAGGCCCACAGTGTGTGCCCTTTAGAGCATGGGTTGGGCATAGGTCATCTACAGGGATCATAGGCTTGTGTGTGTTCATGTATTAATCGGTGTTGATCCTTAGTATCTAGATCAAACCAAGGATTAGTGCTTACTATTTTATATATCACTCAATCTACCTTTCTTCGAATCGATGTGGGATGCAAATGTGTTTCACTATTCATCTGAAATTAAAAACTCAGATTCAATATTATCTATCGAATCTATTTAATCTCTCCCATATGATCTTATTTGTGTTTATCTCACACTCATGTTTTTTAAATCCAATAAATCATTCTATTCTAATTTCATTATCTTCTTTGGGTTTCTGCTTGTTCACCTGTAAACCAGCAATATTCACAGTATCTCTATTATTTCTAACTAAGTTTCTTCAATCCTATGGTTTTATCTCAATTAGTTTTGGAATCTCTTTATATGTATTCTCTCAAGAAAATAGTGTCTTGACCTATTATTCTTTGGAATTTCGTCTTCTCTACTGAGCTTCTCTTGTAGGTGTCGACAGGAGCCTTTTTTCATCTGGTTTGAAGTCCCTTTATTGGTTGCTCGATTGTGTCACCATTGATCACCAATGGTGAGTCATGATCTACCATTAGAACCTAATGTTGATTCATGATCTACTACTAGATTTTAGTGGTGATTCATTTGAATCACCATTGGACATCAATAGTGGGTCATATTTTCTTCATCATATGTTTCTTCTTTTTTGTATAAAGCCTTGGTAGGAGCTTCTTCAAGCTCCAGTAAGAGATATTACTTCTTTCAAGCATAGTGATTTATTCTTTATGATTGAATTTTTTTTCTTATTTTTTCAGAATTTTTTTATTCTATTGTTTAGAAATATTTTTTTTAGTGAGCCATCATTTGAAACTCCCAATGGTAGGTCATGATCCATTGTTGGACTTCATGTAACAGTGATTCATGATTCACCATTGGGTTTCCAATGGTATAAAAAAAATTATTTCTTTTCATGGAGCCTTTGGTTTCTAAGTAATATGGAATTAATTTTGTTTCATTTGCCTCTTTTATTTTTTATTGAAATTTAAATGATGTATTTTTCTCTATTTTCAGGGGTAGTTCATGAGCCATCGCTCTCTGTTTTCAGTGGGAGGTCATGATCCACCTCTCTCTATTTTCAGTGGTAGCTAAAATAATCCACCATTAGATAAAAAATGTTTTCAATTTTTTTTCATATTTTTAATTAATGTTGTTAAAATAAATTTCTTTCTCATGTGTTTTATTATTTTATGTTGAAATATAATTTCAGCCATATAGAAAAATTAATTATACTATTATTTTATATACACTTGTTCATGAAGATTGATATTCATGTAATGATATATTTTTACAACATTATACTTTCTTTACAATTTGGAAGATTGTGTTTTTATTTCAATTATTCTATTATTTTGATTTTTTTTATAATTGATATATTTAACATATTGATTGTTTTATATCAATATTTAATGAAGAAATATAAAGTTCATTTGTTTTATGTTTTTCAAAATGACTAACAAACCAAGGTAATTTTTATTTTATTATATTATTATACACTAACAAGTGTCGTGAAAATATTGGATATGGATACGCTCCTAGAGGATCTTCCTTTAATAATCTGAGAGATATCTTCTAGGATTAAAATATGTACTAGTTCATATCATTCAATAGAACATGATCATACAATTTCTTCTACTCTGATTTGATCAAGAAACTTCTTCAAATTATGTTGTTCTATTGTGATCACTAAAAATCTTCATCACTTTCATCTTCCACCACTAGAGTGATCAAATAACTTGAGCTGCACCAAATTTCTACATCATCTTCTTAGTTATAGTTTAATTTTTTTTGTTATTTCTTCATTCTAATTCTTCCTACCATCTATTTGTCCTCTAAAGTTTGGTTTAATATTTTATCATCCAAAAAAAAATATCATTTGGTTATTCCTTATATCTAAAAGTAAGGTTAGGTTGTTCCTCCCAAGAAAAAGGAAGGTAGGTTATGACTCCTTCAAAATTCAGTGGTTATACCACCAGGTGTGAAAAAGGTACATTTCATTTTTATGTGATTATGTTGTCACTCCCTTTCAAAACTAAGGATCTAATTAATACCAGTATCCTCATAGATTAGATGAGATTGATGAGAGGACTAGGATCTTGGTGATCTTAACCTATAGAAAAACATCATGTGTTATTTTTTTATTTATGCTGCATTTTTTACACTATTTTAAATCTAATATAATAATATTTGTTTTAATAATTCAAAAAGAACTATTCACCCCCCTCTAGTCACTACTTTCATACCAAGGTACCTAACAAAAATAACATGGAACAATAAGAGTTTTTCATTGGTAATTATACAAGGACATATAATATCAAATAAATAAACATATATCATGGTAAAAGAGTGTGAGACAATAAACATGAATCAAGGGTCATAATCATAGGTATATAAAAATATGGAATGTCAGTGAAACATGTCATAATAAGGAATTATGACACAAACATAAGCATAGAAAATCTTGTGAACCAAGCTACCCACATCATGTTCAAAAAAAACTTGTGAACAAAGCTACCTACATCACGTTCACAAAATTATCCTATGAACAAAGATACCTACATCACTTTCACACAAAAAACTTATAAAAAAATCTACCTACATCATATTCACATAATAAACCTATGAAAAAATCTACTCGCATCATGTTCACACAACAAACCTATAAATAAATATACCTACATCATGTTCACAAAACAAACCTATGAACAAAACTACTCACAACAAGTTCACACAACAAAATTTTGTATAAATCTATCTATATCACATTTATACAACAAAATTGTGAACAAAGCTACCCGCATCACATTCACACAACATTTCATTATCTCATGTGATATGAAATCTTACCAATTCATTAAAGGGAGATACTGGACCCCACGCATTAACCATGAATACATATGTGTTTGAATTGAAAATAACCATTTATCACATTATAAATAATCCATAAAAAAATTGTTTTTGTAGCATTTCCATGTGTTATCTCCAAAATTGATCTCAAAAATGTAAATGATTGATACCCAAAATTCAATCACCCAAATATGGTATTTTATAATAACATTTAGAGGGTGATTCATGAAAAATAATTTCCAAGGAAATAAATTCTTTAGATATAAATTGAAAAATGGAAGCAAAATCATAAGAGTTTTTAGAAAACGCGTTTATCATTAGCGTAAAAAATGAAGTTACTATTACTTTGAAAAGTAATTTTTGAAAAGGTGAAGTAGTTTTTTATAAAATCATTTAATTTTAAAGATAACATTCAATAGTTTATTTTTGAAAAGGACATAAATAATGCCTCAAGGAAATATGGATTGGAATATAAAACAAATTAACATTGAAGGAAAACATTTTTAATATATTAAAATACATTTATTTAAATCCCACATCATAAAAAGTGAAATAAAACTCATTTTGAAAAGAGTAAAAATAAAATTTCAAGATCATGAGATATATCACATAATTAGGTTTCCAAATATAAATTATAACATTTATGAGAATAGAAAATATATATATGAAAGAAAAAGATCCTACTTGTGAAGGATGGGAATTATTCTTAACAACATTATACTTTTATGAGAGAGAAATTCATTATGGAGGGAGTTTTGAATTAAAAATTCATTATTCCATAGAGAGGAAGATAAAATAAAGGATAATGCAATTTTATGGTGGAAGAACCCAAGCATGTAAGAAATAAGTTCAAGGATAAATATGATAACTTAAAGAAATAAGTTTTGAGTTATCAATATCCTTTACGGCTAAAGAAAACTTTTAATAAAAAACCCCTCAAAAGAGTGAGAACTTTAAATTAAAATTAAAATACCATGAATAAAATATAATTGATGATGTTATAATTCTAATATTTATTATACACACCATTTAAATGAAATTATATATATATAACAAAATATGCCTATAGAAAGAAAATTGAGACAAACGGCATTACCTTTAATCTCGTTTAGTCGAGCATTCTCTAACCTCCTACATAGAAAAATAATTATATTAATCACCTATTTTAGAAAATTATTCATACCTATAACCTTTTATAAACTTTATTTTAAATCATTTATTACAAATATAATAGTTAGTTATATTTTATTTTCATCACCATATGTTATTAGCTTTGATTGTTTGTTTAGTACTAGATTCACAATGGCAGTGTCAATTCTTGTTTATAGATTCAAAGTTCATAATTTTTAGATCATTATAGGTAATGGAATAGATTTTTTTATAATGATTTATAATTTTCTAATTTCATTTTAAAAAAATAGTTATGATTTGAAATGATGAAGTTGGTGACGAGCTTGTTTCGGTAATTTTTAATGAACAAATTGGTGGTATAATAATAATAAGTTAAATTTAAATATAAAATTTCTATAACCATAATCTGAAAATTATTTTCTCATTAATTTCTAATAACACCAGTAGTTAAGTTCTCATATTCATCCATGATAGGAATTTATATCATTTTTTAAATGGGTGGTTAAATCAACTCAGACAAAAACAAGCTATAATATATGAGTGAGTATAGTTGAGAAAGTGATTATTTTGTAATAATATCATTATTAAAAAAGAATAATTATATTATTTATATGTTTTTAAGGTGTTGAATCATATTTTAAGATATTTTACCTAGAATAAAATGCTATATGGGAAATAAAATACATTTCTTTCATGGAGGCGATAGTTTGCACATACGGATGGGTAAGGCATTCATTTCCATAGAAAGGGATGAAGATATAGAAATTTTTGTATTTTTATAATCTTAATAATGTTATAAATATAATATTTATTCATTAAATATAATTTTATAACTATCTATGTAAGGTAGTGACGAATAATCAAGTATGTTATTCATGGAGGTGGTAGTCTACACGTACGCATGACGACATCTTTATTTTTTTGATCGTTTTGGAGGAAGGTAGAAAATTGATATTAAATTATTATAATAAAATTTTATCATATTAAAAATAATTATTTTATCATAATTTTTTATATAGAATATATTTTATGGGGTAAAATAATGAAAAAATTAAGAGAGCTTGGTTGATAATATTACCTCTCCCTTTGGATATTCTCCCTTGGGTAACAGCTTAAAGCTCATTAGCTTGGTATTTTGGAAAGAAAAATTATGATAGGACAAAGGTAGATATTTTAGGAGATATAATGGTATGTTTTTGGTTGAGATAAATCTTTTGAATGGGTGGAGAAATGTGATGGAAGTTTTCTCCTTTTATAAGTGAAGAGAATGGAATTTTCGTAATTATTCATTACTTTACAACAATGTCATGAAACTATTCCATGGTAAAAGGATCCAAAAATGGAAAATAATTTATTGGGGGGTGATTTAAGGTTGATAAAACCTCCACCATTCATTTGGTTCCATGTTTTTAACATGTTTTTATTCTTTTACCATTTGGTTTTTAATTTTTAACTTTTTGGTTTTTACCTTGACAACTAGTTTTTAACTAAGTAAATGAATTTTTACTAAAAATATTAGAAAAAAGTCATAAAAAATTTTATGTTATTAACCTAAATTTAGAATCCATTTAATAAAAATTTATTTCTAAATATTTTCAAATTAATTTTTAAATTAAAACATATAATATAGAGAAAAACTATTTTTGTAGAAAAATGATGTTTTAACCATTGAGTGTTCTTAATATTATATAACATTAATTAAAAATTAAATGATTGATACTATATATTTATATATTCTTAAACATAATATCATATTCATTATATAAAATATATCATTTTCATTTATTACATAAAAATTACACAATATAAATAAAATAATTCTTTGAAAATAACCCTTTCATCATTATCGTGGTTATTAAATTTAATCTTTGTAATCATACTTTTATTCCAAAAAATGAAATTGAAATTATTAAATAATATTAAAATTATAATCTAAAATATTAAATCCATTTTTTAGATTTAATGTCTACTAGTGATGAAAACTATTTTTTAATATAAGCAAATAAAAACAGTTTTTAAAGTAAAATATTACTTGAGTTTCTAAAAAGTTAAACATGTGTTTTATAAATTCAATATAGAATTTTTAAATGATTTATTTTAATTTATAAATATATTTTTTATCATATAATTTTTTTAAAATGTTTTTAATTTATACCCTCTTCTTGATATAGTCATAAATGCGATGGTTTTAGTAAAAACAGTATTTTTCACTATTAACCTAAAAATCATTTATTTCATAAAAATATAAAAAAATAATCTTAAGATAATATTGACATGATAAATCCAAAAATGAAGTTAATTATTTAAAAATGAAATTATAAAAATTTTAAATCTATCTTTTAAATGAAAATTCAAAATATAAAGAAAAACTACTTTTATTAGAAAATGCCTTTTAAAACATTGTGTGTTCAGAATATTATTTCATAATAATTTATAATTAAAATAATTTTAATATATTATTTAATATATTTAAATATTATACATTATCATAATAATCATTTAAAAGTGGTCTATTTAATTTATTAATGCTTTAAACCGTTAATTCAAATTAAACAATCCTTTCAAATATTAGATCACATTAATTATATATCCTCTAAATGTAAGCATTTTTAATTGATTAATATCTTTTTATTTTTTAGAGTATTTATTATTATTATGATTTTTTAATAATTTTTATAAAATATTTCATGACTCATTTTATTTCAGTGTTGCATGTGAAACAAGCTATCAAATATTGTATTAATTTAGAGAGAAATATATTCTAAAATCTCAAGGTGTTACAGATTACCAAATATCAGTCAAGATCATTAATACTAATTATCTGTAATGTGTGTGATTCCACCTTCCCTAAAGTTTGGGTGTTCTACTAGAGTTTATAATCCCAACATGGGTGATTTTCAATCAGCCTAAGTATAGGTCGTCGCCTTCTTACACTCCCCAACCCCCATTCTAATATCTTAATCCTCGGTTCCAAGGGTGAGATTCTACTCACATTACTTCACTCATCCCCCTATGTTCATCTACTCATGAAAAGTTTAGTGGAATATTTAAGTTTCAAGTAAATAATAAAAAACAAATACAAAGAAAGCACATTGATATGGAGAAAATTAATCAAAACAACTCCCTCCATTTGAATTTAAGCACAATAAAGAAATGTAGAAATCACATATATGAAATAAAAAGTAGGGAAGATAATGGATTAGTGGTAATATAATCTTTGGCTAGTGCCTTCATATCGCATGTTCACTCCTCTGTCTTCTGCTTCCTCTTGACTATCTCCTCTCTTTATGATCTCAATAGCCCTTCCTCCTATGTTATTTGTTACTTGGGAAAGTAAACTCCCCTAAGGGTCCTTTTTTTTTTGTTTCCTCGTCTTCCTCTTATAAAACTTTTGTGATCTCATTTTCTCAGCACTTTATTTGATATTTAAATTTGGTAATGGAATAATGGGTTAATACCATGTGGGAAGTCTTATTCCTTCTTTATTAAGACTTTATTTTAACACCCGATATCAATATCTCAAATATTCCACCTCTATCTAGGATTTTCTTCCACATGGAATGTTATTAGAGACTTTTCCTGATTTAGTTGGATAGTTGGGTTTGGAATTTTTAAATGGTCCCCTTGTATTTCATGTATTCTACATGGAGTGGGAAAGATATTTACAACCATAAAAATTATCTTCTCGACCCTTCATCAATCTCTCGTGTATATGATTATGAAATTGGTGTTTGAATAATGCTCATGGGTGCCAAAAATGTTGAATATGTTCCCTGATAAATTCAGTATATGTTGATGGGAAACATAATGTCGAGGTCAGATGAAAGACTATGTTAGGGAGTTTTCGACATGTCGGGTTCTGGTTTGAGATAGTATTACCTTGAGAATATACATTATGTTGATTTTCAAGGATCCATTGGATGTTAGTGTAGCATTGGGAGTATATGTATGGAAAACTTAGGATTCCATCAAACTACATTGTTTTAGAATTTAGTCTTATGAAATACATATCATCATAACATTCCTTATGTTAACATAAGAACATGTTATGTATTGTCTCCCAAGACTAAAATGGCATGTGAATGGTATTTATATTGGCTTTTCAACACTATGTTGGTGAGTGTCGTAATGTGAGGTTCCTTGAGGGACAACATTGGAATGATAATACCTTCTCAATCTCATCAATCATCCTAAGTAGATTAGCTAATGACGTATTAGGGGATGATGGAGATACCATTGATGCATGAATTCCTTCACAAGAATTATGGTCTTAACATTATATTGGGGTTTTGATGCTCTCAAGGTACACTGCCATGATATGTTGGAATCCCAGCGTAATGTCAAGTATTCCTTTGAATTATTATATTAGTACATGACTTCTCTAATTGTTCTTCCTTAGTGTGTTCCCCTATATTATTTAACACCAAAACTAATTAAAATTTATGGCCATAAACAACGTTTCAATAAATAATAAATAACCAATAAAATTCATCACTTTTTTATAGTTTGTAATATTATGATCAAGATTTACTAAAAACTATAAAAATTTATATAAGATGCTGAAATTACTAGAAAATTAAAAAAAATACTACTAAAAATGTAACTACCCAAACTTTTATAAACAGAATTCCCTTTTTGAATGAATAAATTCCTTACTAAGTAATGTAGTTATAGAAAACATATACACTAATTTGGTTATTTTGGACCCCTATAAAATATAGCCTATCAGATTTAAATAACCATTAAGCATCATATTTTTTGTTAATATATATGTTATATAGTGACCATTAATATTAGTGTATATTAAGGGTTATGATAAAGACTAATTGACACAAGCGAAAGAAGCGATGACCTCGACCAGTAGGATTAACCATATAAATACCATTTATCAAAGCTTCTAGGGGAGATAGAATCGATGGGATTTTACCTTGACCATGCACAATACGAGATTCAATAAATGAAGCTTAATAAACATCATTTAAAGTATAATTTCAAGCTTATCAATATCACATCCTAAACCATGTTTGTTGAACCACCACAAGAAAATATCATTATTTCACACCTTACCTTAGGGGGTATGTTGGTGTGATAAGGGGTTATGTATATAGACCCTAGTAATGTGAATTTTTTATATTTTATTTTTAATAAAATAATGACTATATTTATCCCTTTTTATCATTACTTTATAAATGACTATATAATGTGTTCAATAAAAAATATATTTTGATATGAAGAAATCAAAATTATATTTTTTGGAAATATATAGTTTCAATTAAAACACCCTTTTTGATAAATTCAATAATTTTTAAAATAAGTATTATTTTCATAAAATATTCATATTAAATAATATTTAAATAATAATATAATTTAATTAATTCTAATGTAATTTTTATAAGGGTGGGAAAGATATTAGTATCGTAAAACAAGTATTTTCCAGTAAATAAGGGTTTCTATCTAAAACTATAAATTCTCATATTTATAGAGTTATTTTGATAAAATAAATATTATTTTTGAAATCAATACATCTAAATTATCCAATGGTGAATTTTTTATAATTTTCTAAGATATACAATTTTTTGGGTGAAAATTAAATACGGTATCTATTATGGCATAATAGTATCCCAAAAGTGATGTCATAAATACTATAAAGGGGATACATGACCAAGAATAAATTTCCACTTTAAAATAATGTTTTTTTAAGTTATTTTATTAATTTTATAAACTTTTAATGAATCCTCCAAAACCTATATTATATTTTAAGAATTTATAATAAATTATTTATAGACATAACTCACTTATACATCACTAATGGTATTATTTTAATATATTAGGTTATTGGATTTATAAAATATTCAAAACCTCTCCACTTTGGAAGAAACCATGGGAAAACCTTGGGAAGGTTTTTGGTTTTGATTATGTTATTATATAGAGTCCAAAACCTAAGTTTAAAAATTAATAGAAAATTCTCTTCTCTTTTGCTATAAATAGCCACCCAACCCCTCACTCCTCTTAAATAAAAACCCATTTATCATTAATTTACTCTCTATATACCTCTCTAAATCCATCCATATGTGTTCCCAATCCCTTAATAATCCCCTCCCAGTCTTTTAAAAGTTCTCTCTCAAGGTAATGGATTCTCCTCCTCTTCTTCTTTATTCAAGTGATTTATTTGTATTATGCCTTTTGATTTCCAATTTTTCATGTTGGAGTATATTTTTTTACACATAAATTTACTATGATTATGATTCTAAATAAATTAGAGGCCACATTTATCTCACATTACACCCTTCCATAAACCTTTATTTATACCTGTTATGATGCCAAAATTATCCTATGATTTTTTATGCCAAACATTTGTATTGTGTATACCCATCCCCATTTATGATCTAGAGTATTCACCTAAATGTAACTATATTTAATTAATTGTATAATACCATGTATGTAACCCACACTCCTTAATTATGGGATTAAAATTGATTAAATACATTCTTATGTTGTATGATTTATGTGGCACACAAATGCATGTACATGATATGAATGTGACGGGTGGACCCAGAATTATATAGCCCTCCAATGCATTGGGTGGTGTTTTTATCTCATAAGATACCATGTATGGTTCATTATAGGTTATCCTAAGCTCACTATGTTATAATGTCTTAGTGGTTATCCTTAACTTGTGCTTATAATGTCATGTGTTATGTTATTTCCCCATTTCCATGTTACCTTGATGTTATCATTGCATATCATGCTTCGATGATCATATTTATGATTCTCATCCTTCTATTCTATCTTGATATTCCTCTTGAATCATATTTATTTCTTTAATAATGCTATTATTTTATTATTTTATTACTAGGATTTATATATTACCCCTTTTTTATGTATGTCCCAAGGTTATATCATGCAGTGTTAGAAGATCAATGGATTTTAAAGGCATGTGATGGAGTTTTAAATAACATCTTTATATCCCTGTTTCATGTTAATGTGCTATGTACCAAATTTATCAAAGACACTAGTCCTCTCAATCATATATCATTGCATAATGTGTATCTTTATGTAATAAATCATGAAATAAAGTGTATTAAAGATATGGGTTGTCATAGTTGGTATCAGAGCAAGGTATAGTTATTTTTGGGGATTATGATTAGAAAACCTTAGTGAAAGTCATAGGGATATGTCTAAAAATAGTAAAACATCCCTAAATTTTGGTAAATCATAGATTAAGTGGATTCCAATGAAAAAAAACCTTATCTTGGTACAACAAGTGGATATGTATCTAACACAATTGTACCTAAGGGTAATAACCCTGAAAAAGGAGCATTTGGTATTAACTCAATTTTCACCTGGTACATGACAAAGATACCTTGTCGCACACATGTTTTGAAACTCCCATGGGATATGATTTTGTAAATTCACAAGAAATTTATAATCCATTATGAAAGTAACAAAAAATTCCCATGAAATTTTATGTTAAGAAATAGACCACAGATAAATTAGATTGAAACCTAGAAATTCATAGGTTTATGAACACATATGATTTATGATTTATCCATTCAATGTTCATAGTTTCCCTTTTATATGTTTATTAGTTTTAAAATTATCATCCCTAAGTCTATTTTTGATGAAGTAAATGATTAGAACTAGAATCAAATAGTGACATAAAGGATTATCATCCATTCATGAACTTCAAATTTCCTATATGATTATGGTTCTATGAATTATTTCATATCATTAAAGTTAATTATAACTATTCAAACACCACCTCAAAACATAGTAGTGGATATATTAGTGAAAATGATAAATGGGGAAGTTATTTCATCCAAAGTATATAACTTATCCCCTGTCCATATTTTTAGGTTGGATTTCCCAACAAACCTTGTGATACTTTAGTGGAATTTGATGCAATTTTGGGTATGGATTAGATTTCCTTATATAGAGCCAACATAAATTTCCAAGAGAGTGAAATCACCCTCTGATTCTATACAAGTGTAAGGAGGAAGACGAATTTCCTTTGGATTCATCATCTAAATCATAGATATTATTTTCTTATGGAACATTTTTATGTGTTTCCTAAAGAATTTTCTAGCCTTCCTCTTAACCTATAGGTTGAGTTATCAATCAAACTTATACATAGATATTTTCCAATATTTAATACTCTATATAGAATAAACATTTTTGAACTTAAATGGCTGAAGAAGAAACTATAGGAGAACCTGAATAAATGGTTTATATGCCTATGTGCTTCACCATGGGGTGTGTCGGTCCTCTTTATCAATAATAAGGATAGTTTAATATATCGGTTACTTGTTTGATCAGCTACATGGATCTCGGTACTTCTCTAAGGTGGATCTTTGTTCGGGATATTATCAAGTAAAAATAGATAAGGAAGATATCCCCAGGACTAATTTTTGTACAAGGTACAGACACTATGATTTCATTATGATGTCATTTGAACTTACTAATGATTAAGACATCTTCAAGGACTTAATGAATAGAGTCTTTAGGGATTACCTAGAAAAAATTGTATTAGTATTTATAGATTATATTCTTATCAACTCTAAAGGTAAGGGGGGTTATGAAGAGCATTTGAATGTTGTATCGAAGACCTTTCGAATAAAAAAATTATATATAGAGTATATTAAATGTGGGTTTTTTATAGATCAAGTAACATTGATGGGGTATGTTATCACTAGAAAAGGGATATCTATGTATCCTTTAAAAATATAGGCAATTAAATGATAGACCAGACCAATATATGTGATAAAGATCCATAGTTTACTTGGATTACTTGGGTATTGTCATTGATTTGTGAGAAACTTCTCAAGTAAGATCCTAGAATTTTCTAAAGATGTCTTATGCTCATTTACAGGTACTATTTGACCCTTGTTTTGGTATATCTTGGTTGGGTTTTTCTTTATGGATTTTTTGGGTGAAATTAGAGGATTTTGAAATTTTTTGGAAGGAGGGGCAGTGGATGGTTGGAACATGGTTTTCCAAAATCGTGTGCCTACCCCAAAAAACTATGCATTCCTAGATAGAGTGTAATTTCATGATTGGTGCATAATTTTTCAAACCATGCACCACTTAGGAGTAAACATGTGACCCCTAAGAAGAGGTGCATGGTTAAGGTGCATGGTTTGACAAACTGTGTGCCCCTTCCTAGGAAACCGTGTGTGTGGGTTTTTATTTCCCTAAAAAATTATAAAAAAATCCCAAACCCACTAGTATTAACCCCTATTTACCCTGTATTTTCCCTAACCTATTTCCTTCGAAATTAGAAGCTCCTTAGAGGGTTATAGGGATCCTTGAACCCCATTCTTTGTGAATCTAAGATTTAATCAAAGGATCATCTTCTCTCTGGTATGTGATTTCTTCCCTGTTTGATTATATCTCTCTCTCCCATATCTCATTTTGGATAAAGAGTAATGATTTATCCATTTTTGGCATTGGGTATAGATCTAGGTTTTTATGGTTGTGTTATTTTTTATCTTGATCTTAGGTTTTGGTTCTAGATCTTCCATGATGTTGTGATCTTGAATGTTCCTCTTCAATTTGGGGGTTTTTTGGTTTGGAGAACTTATATCAATGACCTTGAGGTAGGTGGTCTATTTTTAAATTCCCATAGTCTTGATTATAATTTCTTGTGCATATTTGTGCAATTGAAATTTCCAAATTAGGAAATTTCATTTTGGAATTGAATTAATCAATCAATTAATGGGGTTATGAAATTGGTCAATTAATGGGATTGTGAAATTTTTTGATTAATGGGATTGAGAAATTGGTTGATTAATGTGATTATTAATTGATTGATATTCTAAATTAAGGGATGGTTGGCTTAACCTTGAAGGGTTAATAGTTTATATAATTAAATGTTGATAAATGGTTTAATGGTGAATTGTTCATATTATTCCATGTTCTTAAAGTGAAGTACCATGTTTATTGTGATAAATTAAAATGGTTCACCTTGGTGAGAATGTTTGATAAGAAGGTTAATGATGATTAACCTTAATGAATATGATATATTTGATATATATGTAATTGATTGATAAATGATGTGTGGGATAAGGACTGATGTTCCAAACACCCACGGGGTTACAGACATGACGTTCTAGGCCCCAATGAATGCATGTGAATATTATTATTTGGGATAAGGGTTGATGCTTTAAATACCCATGATGTGTGGGACAGGGATTGGTACTTCAAATACCCACGAGGTGCTAGACATGATGTTATAGGCCCATGATATTGGCATTGGACTGGGGTTCCAAGTGTACATGATATGACATTAAAATAAATTGATTAATGAAATCCCATGGTGTAATGAAATGTGATATCCATTTAGGTATGGTTTAAACTTTGGCTAGGATGCAGTAGGTATTGATGGTTTGGGTGTCATCATAAAACAGGGGAATTATGTGGTTAATTAAAGAATAATGAAATGTTATAACTATTTATTTTATTTATTACATTTTATTCTTTATACAACTTCATACACTATTATAGACTGGATATTGTTTTAGATTTCATTGGTGGTGGCCTACTAATTTATATTTACACCCTACCCAGGATGCCTGATCGGTACCCAAATAGATTTGATGTTTGCAGGACAGCATAAGGGAAAATCCCTATATTAGATGGATAATTTGGGATGGATCATGGATAAGGGGACCAGACGTGATATCAAGACCCCCTTGGGGAGTTGTCAGTATGCCATTATTTTGGTTTTGTATATTGACACTTGACACGTATATGGCATGACAAGTCTACTACTTTAGTTTGGATACTTTTTTCTTTCTTTGGTTTATCATGTGATACTAGTCTGTATTGGTTATGGTATTATTTGGTTATTGATTACTTATTTCCACTATTTTTATGCTTTGATAAAGAGGGTATAGTATCCCGATGTTATATATTAGACCCTCACTTCTAGTCAGCAGCCTCTAGCATACGGGGAGGCATGCCTGACGTTATATAGTGAACCCACCTTGGGGAACCGGTGTGTGGCACCCGGGTCAGGATGTTACAAAGTGGTATCAAATGGGTTTTATTTTCTTTTATTTTGTATTTATATTTGGTAAATTTATATAGGAGACTAGGATGATTTGGGCCTTGGTTATGAGATCATGAATGGGAGTAGTTAACCCATGTATGGGGGGAAAACCCAAGTACCCGAGGTGGGATTGTTGTTACTGATATTTTCTATTAAAGTTAAATTTTATTTCACCTTGGGTGATTCACTTATTGTGTGATATTATTATTTTCTAAGATTCTTTCATCATGGCCCAAAATGGAATGAGAGTTTTGTAAGCATGCATCATTTTATGCACTCAGGAATTATTGTGACATGAATCATTTTATGCATGCATGGAAAAGTAGGCTTTGGGTGTGTTGTTTAAATGAAAATACTTTCTTTAATTGTATAATTTAAAATTAAAAGGTTCTTAATATGAAATTGATAATTATAAATGATGATAAATATGGTAAAATAAATGGGTAAAATTGGTGTCTAATGATAAGCTTCAGTTTTGAAAGTTTTTTACCCTATATGAGCCATAACCTAGATGAGGGGTGGTTGAGGGTAGTGATAGTGCCAGAGTTTTGACCAAGTGGAGGGGTATTAGGGGTTACTTTTTATGAATTTATGTGAAATCATCTTTCTAAAATGTGATAATTATGTGTCATGTGTTCTAATACTTGTGTTTGTAATTGTAGAGATATGCCTCCATGATTATGCTTGTTGATAGGATGACAGGAGGACATGGCTGAAAATGTGCCTCTAGTAGTGGAAATAGAGGCTATAATAGTTTTGGTTGAGGGACATAGAGATAATTTATATGATAACTTTGCTT
The DNA here is from genome assembly GCA_963277665.1 of Viscum album. Taxonomy (NCBI): domain Eukaryota; kingdom Viridiplantae; phylum Streptophyta; class Magnoliopsida; order Santalales; family Viscaceae; genus Viscum; species Viscum album. The sequence continues at coordinate 1,402,887,644 of OY728129.1, forward strand.
TCTTTATACAGTTTATGGAAATAGACCCAGAGTAAGTTGTGAAGAGTATGTTCGACTTAACATGGGAGTTCCAATTGTAGAACCCTTTGAATTTCACCAGAGAGGGTGGACCTAAGGTATTTGAGTTTTGGATTGGGTCTATATAGAAGATCCTTGAACACTTAGAGAATCCTCCTGATAAGAGAGTTAAGTTGGAGGCTTATATGTTACGTGGTCAAGTGAAGCATTAGTGGTAGATCTGGACTCAGGATGGACAGTTGTAGAATATGATATGGAAGGACTTTTAGGAGAAGTTCTTAGAGCACTTTTACCCTAAGATACTCAGGAAGGAGAGGGTATATGAGTTTATGAGGTTGAACCATGTAATTCTATCTATGATGGACTATGTTTGTTGCTTTTTTTTAAACGGTGACATGAATTGGTCTCCCAATTCATGCCCCAAAAGTAATTTATTAAAATCAAGAGAAACAATACAAATACGAGGTGTAAATTGCTTACACCAGTAGGGATTTAGATGAATATAAGAAAATATATCAAAGAAAAGAAATGAGTAAAAGAGAATCTTGGTGAGTAGTCATAGAAATTGTAGGGAGTCTAAAACTCATGTGCAATAGTTGTTGAATCCAGCTTTAGTGCGCAACAACGGGTCCATGGCCTTCAGAATTGGGCTCTCATATCTGAGGGGAACTTAAAGGAGGCTTCCATTAGAGGATGGGTGGTTTTACTAGACATCCAAGAGGTATGTCTTCTAAGGGTAGGAAGCATTGCATCAAGAATTTCAACTAGGGAGATAGAAAGTAGAGTGGCCAGGGGGAAGGGTTAATTACATTGTACATTACTCTACTACTCTAGAACTAGTGTGGTATGCCAGGTTACTTTCATAGACAATTCCCCTGACTATCGATAGAGTTCTAAACTTTCTAAAGGATGGTAAATCTATAAAATTTATGTAGGAACCCACGATAGGTGGGTAATGACAGAGGAGCTAGGTAGAATCAGAGTGCTGGAAGGGGGTCTTCTACCCCGTATCATTCTAACAGTTAGAATTCTTCTAGTCATGGTGGTTGTGGTAGTAGACATGGTACATTAGGGAAAGAGAACTCATATCAGTAGAGTGTTGTAGCTCAGGAGACTCAAACTGTAGCACAAGGAATAGGGGCAGGAGAGTTTCATATGGTTTAGCATGTACTTTTTGATAGCTAGGTTGGACCATCGATAGTCATATGTACTATTCTTATAGCTTATATTCAGTCTAGTGCTTTATTTGATATAGGAGCCTCTCATTATTTTATATCTACACAACTTGTGAGTGGGTTGAGTCTAAAAGTGAAGTTTTTGAGTGGTGTTATGACAATCAATATACCTTTGGGAGTACGGCCGAGGGACATCTATTGATGTGAGGGTTGTTCTATCAAGTTTGGGGAGTATTGTTTCTGTTGGTATCTCTACATAATTTACATGTCAGGTTTTGACTTGATTTTGGGTATAGATTGGTTGGTATCATACTGAGGATACATATATTATTACCGAGGGAGAGTGACCTTTACATCTCTCGAGGGTGACAATTATGTACATAGTGGAGAGTGGGATATTTAGGCGGGTCATGCAGGTCTAATGCATCAAAAACTAGGGGAGATTACCACCCAGGTTTCAAGTCTTTTACTGGATGATGGGGGTTTGAACCAGGATGTCTTTCTACCAAAAGTAGACTAGTTCCAAAACATGTTTCCTAAGGACTTCTCAGGGCTTCTACCTAATATGGATGTGGAGTTTATGATTGATCTCATGCTTGGAGCTGAGTCGGTTTCCATTTCACCTTACATAATGGAACCAATAGAGATTCAATAACTTAAGACTCAATTGAAATAGTTGATGGATAGGTATTTATCTGTAAAAGTATGTCACCTTGGGGTTATTTGGTCTTAAATGATAAGAAGGATGATTAAACATTGAACTTATTTATTGATTTCCAGAAGTTGAACTAGATGATAGTCAAGAAATGGTATCCTCTTTTGTATATCGATGATCTATTTGATCAATTGAAATGAGATTTTGATTTCTCCAAGATTGACTTGAGTTTAGGGTATCATCATCTGAGAGTTCAAACTTCTGATATACCATGGATTATTTTTAGAAGAAGGTATGGCCTTTATGAGTTCTTAATGATGTCATTCAGGTTGATGAATGATCTATAATTGTTTATGGCCTTGATGAATTGGATCTTTCACCAATACCTGGATTAGTTTTTGGTTGTTTTTTTGGATTACATCTTGGTGTACTCCAAGACTGACGACGATTGTGCCCAACATCTTGACATCATCCTGAGTACACTGAGAGAGAAGTGGCTATACACCAATCTATATAAGTGTCAATTATAGATCAATTGAGTACATTTATTGGGTCACATCATCTCATAGGAAGGTGTGCCAATGGACCCAGATAACGTTCAGGTAGTGGTTTCTTGGGAGTATCCTAAGAATGTATTTGATATTTGCAGCTTTCTGGGTTTAGTAGGCTATTATCAGAGGTTCATCTAGGACTTTTCCCACTTAGAAACACCACTTTCATGCTTGACCAAGAAGGGGATAAGGTTTTAATGCTCTGGATCATATGAAAATTCTTTCTATGAGTTTAATAAGTGGTTGAATACTATGCCAATCTTGATCCTACCCAATTTAGGGGAGGAATATACCATGTTCTATGATGTGGTCAGGATCGAACTTGGAGTGGTGTTTATGTAGGGGGATTTAGTTGTGGTGTATGGTTCAATTCAGTTTAGGCCTCATGAATGGAACTACCCTATGCATGAACTCAAGTTAACTATAGTGGTTTATGCCTTGAAGAGTTGGTGAAATTATCTATTGGGTGAAAAGTTTATTATATATACTAACTATAAGAGCTTAAAGTATATCTTTTCACAGTGAGATTTGAATATCTGACAGCATAGATGGGTTGAGTATATGCAATAATTTGACTTTGATCTAGCATATTCACCTAGAAAGGTAAATATTGTTTCTGATTCTTTAAGTAGAAAGACACAAACTTAGGCAGTTCAGGAGTCTAGTTCTGAGTGGACGATGATGACTTTTCTGGCAGAGATGTATATTGTGGTTTAGGAGGGCCAAGAGAAGATTACCCTCATCTCAATATCAGTGAAATTCACACTTTTAAACTTAATTATGGAGAGTCAGTATGAGAATCCATAATGTTTATCCTTGAGGGAAATCCTTAAAGGCGTGGAGTCATAATTAGATTGGACTATAAATAATGATGAGATCATCTATGTAAAAAATCATGTTGTTGTACCTATGAGTATGCAAGAGGAGCTGATGTGTGAGTTTCATTCCTCAAAGTGGGCAGTGCATCTGGGTTTTACCAAAATGTATTGTGACCTATGTCAATAGTATTGGTAGTTGGGCATGAAAAAGGAAATTGCAGGGTTCGTGACACGATTCTACACCTGTCAACATATGAAGGCTGAGCATCAATAACCTGGTGGTTTACTATAGTCGTTTCCCATTTCGGAATGGAAGTGGGAAGATATTACCATGGACTTCATGTTGGGTATCCTGAGGATGCCTCATAATAATGATGTTATTTGGGTGATTTTGGATCTACTGATGAAATTAGCACATTTCTTTCCCATATAAGAGACTTTCTTAGTGGATTTGTTGAGAGAATAATATGTTTGAGAGATATTCCATTTACATGGGGTACCATGGAGTATTGTTTCTTACTATTATCTATGATTTACTTCATTACTCTAGTAGGGATTATAGAAAGCATTGGGTACCTGGGTATTTTTTATTATGGATTTCCACACACAGATAGATGGGCAGTCAAAACGTACTATATAGGTTTTGGAGGATATGCTATGGGAATGCATCCTAGACTTCGGTGGGTCTTAGGAGAGTCACCTATAACTTTTTGAGTTCTCCTATAACAACATTTATTAGGTAACTATTCATATGGAACCATATGATTCTCTTTATGGTAGGCCATATAGATCACTTCAATGTTGGATGGAGACAGGTGAGTCAAAGTTGTTGGGACCAAGTCTCATGCAAGAGACATCAGAGCATGTCTAGTTGATTCGGAAATTTATGGATATGGAACCTATTATACATAAGTCGTATTCTAATCTATGTAGATGAACCCTTGAGTTTACAGTGGGTGGTTGTTTATTTCTTTGAGTGTTTCCTTTATTGGGTCATCATATGATTCAGAGGTAAGGTAAGTTGGCACCCAGGTTTGTTGGACCTTTTGAGATTGTGGAGAGAATCAGTCTGGTGACATACTGATTGGATCTTCCACATAGGTTTAGTGATATTCACGATGTTTTTCATGTGTCACATCTTTGGTGATATCACCTAGACCCTTCTCATGTGATCTATGTTGATGATGTTGAGATTAATACTGATGTTTCCTTTAAGGATAATTCGATACATGTTATGGATCATAGTGAGAAATCATTTTGGGGAAAGACCACGTAGATAGTTTGGCTATTGTGGAAATATAGACATGTTCATGAGGAAATAAGGGAGATAGAAACAGATATGTAGGTTCAGTGGCCCATTCTTTTTACCTTGGAATCTTAGAGATGCTTGGGAATATAGCTTGAGGATGAGCTATTATAAGGTGGGGAGATTATAAGATCCTGACCTTTTCTGGAGATGTATCATGCTTATTTATAGGTACTCTTTTACCCTTTTTTGGTATATCTTTTTTGGGTTTAACTTTGGGGATGTTTCTAGTGAAATTGGATAATTTTGGAAGTTTTTTAATAGAGGGGCAGTGCACGATTGGTACACGGTTTTCCCAAACCATGAACCTACCCCATTAAATTGTGAATTCCCAAATATAGGGGAATTACATGGTTGGTTCATGGGTTTTAAAACTATTTGACACTTAGGAGTAATCATGTGACCCCTATGGAGAGTTTTACGGTTAAGTCACATAGTTTGAAAAACTGTGCACCCCTTCCTAGAAAACTGTGCGTGCGGGTTTTTATTTCATCAAAAAATTATAAAAAAATTCCCAAACCCCCTAGTATTTACCCCTATTCACCCTATATCTAACCTAACCTACTTCCTATGAATTTAGAAGCTCTTGATAGGGTTCTAAGGATCCTTGAACCTCATTCTTGAAAAATCAAAGATCCAATAGAAGGATCATCTTCTCTATGGTATGTGATTTCTTCCCTATTTGATTCTATCTCTCTCCTAACTCTCTTTCTAAACGAAGAGGAATTATTTATCTTCTGTTATCATTGGGTATATATCTAGGTTTTTATATTTTTGTTTTGTTTGATCTTTATCTTAGGTTTTGGTCCAAGATCTTCTATGATGTTGTGATCCTGAACATTCCACTTCAATTTGGGGGTCTTTTGGTTTCGTGAACGTCTATCAACGACCTTGAGGTAGGTGGTCTATTTGTAAATTTTCATAGTCTTGATTATAATTATGTTTATGTATTTTTTGAATTATGATTTCCATGTTGGGAGATTTTATTTTATAATTGAATAATGTGGCTATTGAAATTTCATGTTAAAGAAAGTAATTTTTTATTGGATATGAGACTGACCTAGTCCGAGGGGCCTTCCATTATCAAGAAACTATTTTGTTCAAGTTAAATCATTCATCTGTAAGACGTACCTTCTAGTTATTCTCCTATTAAATTCAATGATTAAATAAATTTTTTAAATTTGTAATAATATTTTAGCTATGAACCTTTAAACCTACCTATAAATGATAATTATATTATATATGTTTGATGACTATTTATGGTTATTTATATTTTCTCAATATTTATTTAATTTTATCTCACTTTATAGAGACGCATTTTATAGATGATTATATTTGGGAGTCCTGCCTTTTGTTTAGAAGAATGTTTTTTCTAGTAACATGGGATTTTATTTACTATTTGTTTGTTAATTAACTTCCTCGTCACTTTTTTTGGGCTTAAGTTTCATTTTTTATAACACTCATTAAAAACTACTAATTATTTAGTTGGATTTTCTTCTTGAAATAAAATTATCTACTCCAAAATTGATCAAAAGTGGAGTTTGTCCCTCAAATTTGAAGTTAAGTGTAAAATCATGTAAAAGGGTCCAATACCAAGAAAACACACTTGGATTAAGATGAAATCATGGGAGAATGATCTCTGAGTAATTTTTTATTTTAATGAATCTTTTTCACATCCATCGGATGCTCATGTCACCCGATATGATGGAAAATGGCGGGTAACATTGTCTAGTGTTATGAAAATGACATATCTCTCATTAGGGGGTCAAAAATGAGCAAATGACTTCTGATTGATGTGTAAATCTAGGATAATATTACTCAAATAATATGTGATCTATTGGAATTAATTATGCATCAATATGATTCTTGTATTGGATGGTACAATTAAAAGATCATTTTAACATTTATCACCATTTTTGTAATAATGGAAAAATCATGTATGAAGGGGTCAAAATCGACTAAATGAGATTCAATTGACATGAAATCATAGAAAAATGATATTTAAGTCATTTAAAATCAGTATAAATCATCAATACATGGATCGGATACCCAAATTGCTCAGTATGATCAATCGTGGTATCTGTCCCTCAAATTTGGATTTTAAGTGTCAAATCATGTAAAAAGGACCAATACCAAGAAAACAAACTTATACTGACATGAAATCATGAGAAAAAGATCAAAGAGAAATTTTTGATCTGTAGGAATCAACACTACATCCATCGAATTCTCCTATTACCCGGTATGATGGAAAACGATGGGTAACATTGTCTAGTGTTGTTAAAATAACATATCTCCCATCAAGGGTTCAAAAAAAAGAAAGAAACTTCTGATTGATGTTAAAATATAGGATAACATTACTTGAATCATATTTTATCTATTATAATCAACTATGCATTAATATAATGTCAATATTGGTCGATATAATTAAATATTCATTTTCACATTTATTATAATTTTTTGTAATAATGGACAAATCATGTGTGTAGGGGTAAAAACTGATCAAAAGAGATCTGATTGACATGAAATCTTAGGAATGTGATCTTTAAATCATTGAAAATCTATAGTAATCATCATAACATGGATCAGATACCTGAATTTCTTAATATGATCAAAAGCGGTGTTTGTCTCTCAGATTTGGAATTAAGTGTCAAATCATGTAAAGGGGTTAAATACCAATACAATGCACTTTGATTGACATTAAACCATAGAATAATGATCACCAATGCATTTTTGATCTGTATAAATCAATATCGTATCCATCAGATGCTCATATCTCTTGGTATAATGGAAAACAATAGGTAACGTTGTCTAGTATTATTAAAATAGCATATCTCTCGTCACAGGTTCAAAATGAGAAAATGACTTATGATTGACATGAAAAGATAGTATAAAATTCCTCAAATAATATGTGATCTATTTGAATCAACCATATGTTATTCTGATGTATAGATTTTTTGATACAATTAAAAGTTCATTTTCACATTTATTACAATGTTTTGTAATAATGGAAAAAACTTGTGTGTAGGGCTTCAAACCGACCAAACAAGCCCCGATTGACATGAAATCTTAGGTGACCACATTTTCATGACACGTAAAATTGATTATGATTTTAAGGTTGATTTAAAGTCTAGGGAAGACCCTAGGTCATCTCTCAAGGAGCGTTTGTGGGTTTAGAGTGTGTGTTTTTAATAAGAAGTACTAAAAAAGGGGTGATTTTGAAAACAGTTTTATGAAACTAAATTAATTTAAAGAGTTAAATAGTTGATAAAGAAGTAGATTTTAAAAATATGTGATAATTATGTGATCATTTATAAGTTACTACACCACTTTAAAAGTTCCTTTTTTTTAATTGATTATTAGGTTTTTGGTGTAATCCTTTGATTGAGGGTTAACCAAGATCTTGGGTACCCACAACCCCTAAAACGATGCAAATAGGAATAAAACATGAAATAACAATCATATAGTCAAGTTCTATCCCATAATAAGGAATTAAATTTTTCCAAGGAACATTGATATCTTAAATGTTTGGGAATGAAGAGGAGTCTTATGTTTTCCAATCGGAACAACACAAGTCGCACGCTTAAAATTACACACCGATCGGTTATGAAATAAGAAGTATTTCAATTAAATGCATCAAAAAAAGTTAAGATACATATAAAATAACAATTACAAACCAAAATATACACCAAAACAGTAGAGAATTATGTGTCGGAACTCCCTCTTCAAGTGTGTATCTCCCTCACAACGATCACCTACCGCTTAAATCAACATCGGGAGGAGGAGGAAATTCGGGTGGAACTCCTTCTTCATCCTTGATCCCCCTATGAGGATAGGGGAATCCAGAACTTCTATAATGATTAGGAGACTCCTCTAGGACTCCAAAATGGTAAACCTTGGCTCCTGGTTCGAACTCCCAAATGAGGTACCCATGGTGCTCTTTTATAGCAAAAATGGGAAGTGGTTTTGGGCACACATATTGTGTAAAACCACCTATCCCATTGTTTTAGGCCTCCATAAAGTATTAAATCACTTTTTACAAAACTATAAAGTTGTTCCCCCACGTATTAGATAACTTAAAAGAAAGTTTGGCTTCATTTGGATACCTACATCTCGAGATATGGACAGCACACAGCACACAAATTTTGACTCCGTGCATATTCGGTGGCCTGGATATATCACTTCGGTTGGGCCCCTTAATGGCTGAATGAGGATTGGGTGTATTCATAAGAGTTTTATATAATTGAGTGTTGTACCATTCCACAAAATATAATCCCATTTTTATTCACGTAGTTTTCATACTATACCCAACAGTGGACAGGTGTTCATGGAACCCATGCAGTTTTGGCCCATTTTCCTTCTGGATCATCTCTGGGGCCTCCAAATCACCTCCTCCTGCAATGGAATCATCAAAACAGGTAACATTTCCTTTATTAAAAGTGATAAAAAAGAAATAAATTATTCAAACATGGAATGAAATTCTTTATTGTTTTTATAATTTTTAATATAAAACAAGTTTAGCACAGTGGTGTAAGGGTGAAAATGAAATAGTAAATCATGGTGCGATCATTAGGATAATGATCTTTAAGTAATCTAAAATCTATAGAAATCATTGGAACATGGATCGAATACACAAATTTCTTAGTATGATCAAAATTGGTGTTTTTCCCTCAGATTTGTAGTTAAGTGTCAAATCGCATAAAAGGGGCCAATACCAAAAAAACACATTTGGATTGACATGAAATCATGGGAGAAATGTCATGACCCGAACCTAACTGGGGCTTGAGCCGCAACTATCCCAAGATCTCCTCCATAGGCTAGGGGTGGCGAAAAGTATCGAAAGGAATATCCTAAATGGGAGTCCTTTTTCTAATGTACCTATACGCACACACCTGACCATATCAATGCAGAAGTGTAGAGGAATAAAAATAAAAATATGAAATAGCTAGAATATAACCATACATGAAAAACCTCTAGGGTGTCCAAGAGTATGATGGTGAAAACTAAAAATTAAAGGGGGGAAATGCATGCCCAACTGAAAGATGTCCCAACCTGACAAAATTGGAAAGTAAATTACTGAGAGAGCCTGGATCCTGATCTCCAAGCTATGACAATCACACGTAGTACAAAGAACCCGGTATCCCTAAGATTCTATGAAGTCACCACTGACATGTATGTCTTATGAATAAGACATAAAACATGTGGGGAAATCCCATGGAGGGGTGATTATATACATACCCAGTATGATTCCCAAAAAGTTAAAGGGTGAAATGAGAGATACAATAGGAATATAAAGACAGTAGATAGTAAACATACATCTCAACCCAAAGAAATAGATTAAACAAGATCCAATGACATGGATATACATATATATATATATATATATATTCTCAAACCAAAGAAACACAAATGAGAGATAAGGGGATATCTATCTCACAACCTAGCCCAGGAAAAGAGGACTAACAGCTCTAGAAATCCATCAATGATGCCCAGCATCTCACACATCTGAACAGAAGTAATTAGGTAGAGGCCCACACCTCGCCACTATGTCGCACAGTCGAGGGGGCATAATATCCAAGTAGAGGACCCACTCCCTAGTGCATCAGGGGGTTCCACTCAATAAGTATCCATAGAGGACTCGTGCCCTGATGTGTCTGGGGGTTCCACTATATAGGTTAAGGACCCACACCCTGGTGCATCGGGGAGGGTTTCACTCTAGTGTCAAAAGGCCTTCAGCCTATCCGATAGGGGTTAAAATCGGTAGATAGAGGACCTACGCCCTAATATTTCAGGTTGAGGACCCTCACCCTGGTGCATCAGGGGGTTCCACTCCAGTGTCACAAGGACACGCGCCCTATCCGATAGGGGCGTTCCACTCTATAGATAGAGGACTCGTGCCTTGAACCATAAGGGGGTTCCACTCTATAGGTTGAGGACCCATGCCTTGGTGTGTCAGGGGGTTCTACTATGGTGTCACGAGGACCTGTAGCCTATCTGATAGGGGGTTCCACTCAGTAGATAGAGGACCTACGCCCGGACCCGTTGGGGGGTTCCACTCTATAGGTCGAGGACCTATTCCCTAGTGTGTCATGGGGGTTCCACTATCATGTCATGAGGACCCATGCCCTATACAATAGGGGGTTCCACTTGGTTGATAGAGGACATGTGGCCTGACCCATCAGGAGGGATCCACTCTATAGGTCACTAGTGATCCTCTACCTGATCACTATCATCGTCGGGTGCTGTCTAAATAAGTTTCACACCTAAAACATATCACATCATATCTTGAAATCCATAACATAGGGTAACATCACATTCTATGTGTAAAAAACTCAGAATAGGCTACTCGCAGTCCAAAATCTGAGTCTAAATGAAGGAGATATGAGAGTTTAAAGTTTCCTTAAAAAGGAACCAAGGGGTACACAGCGTGTGAGGGGACCCACATGACATGTGGTCCTGCTCCATCGATTGGTCGTGTCCCTGGAGGTACACTGATCACCAACTTTTTATCACTACATGGTGTGTAGGGAGTCTACACGACATGTCCATGTCACTTGGGGTCTCTACTCATGCTCCCTGATAGTGTCCATGTATCCATCCCATGTCTGTATACTTTGGTACACGGAGTGCGCCTGGTTGTGCCCATCCCCATTTACTCCCAAAGTATACACCGTGTTTTCCATCATAGGGTCACATAGTGTGTGGGGGTCCCACACAGTTTGTGATACTTAACTCATCCAAAACCCTAGCTTCCATAGCCAGGGACCAAAATGTTGTGTGTTCTTTGGACTACATGATGTGTAGTCTGAATTTTTTTTCCATAACTGTAGATATGGTCTTTGTGTGCTAGATTTTATGTTTCTACCTTTGGATATGGCCTTTTTTTATTCTTGAAAATAGTGAATCTAACTCCATTTGGTGGAATCTGTCCATCCGATGGCCGGAAATTGAATCCTATTCATTCTTACGTGATTATGTATGCCCTGTTGTGCTTATGCTCGATCCTATCACTGCCATCGGTCTTGAATATAAAATCCATGAGAAACAACACCTATTATTCCATGATTCATCCCCAAATACATCATTGATCATTATTCCTTTCTTCGTATGTCAAACCGTCAGGAATCTAGGGGTCTAATCGGGCTTGGTCCCCCACGAAAATGTCAAATCGTGACCCCATGCTCCAATAATGATTAACACGAAGAAAATTAGGGAGGAAGGCATAAAGTACAAAGTTTTATGGATATTTTACAAGTTTTCTTAGCCAATGATCATGAATGGATATATTTGGGGTTATAAAACCATTGAATGATCAAATTAAAATGGTATATATGTGTATTCCAAGGTACAATTAGAATAGATAAAAGGAGGATAATTGATCAAGATTAATCAATTTAATCAAAAAGGGTGTAAAACATGAATTTATGATTCCTAACTAGAGATTAGATAGTTTTTTCATTGAATAATTTACTCACCAATGATTAATAGGATTCATTACATTCATTGTGCTTCGATCTACTCCGATCTGAAGTCTCGTTGTCGTTGGATGTTGATTCGCCAACGGAGGATGAACACTCTCAATCCTCCTAGGGTTTATGTGACTAACCCTATAGAAGTCACCATAGCGATAGATTTATAGGAATTATATTTGGATAATTTTATTAAAATAAATAAATTTATTTATTTATTTTAACTAAATGCACCCGCCAACAGTCGCTATTTTTGAACGCCCCATACCGACCTATTTTTGGTCGCACCTAGGGTAAATAATGCATTATAGACTCAATAATGGTCTCAGATTTCTAATCTGAGATCTTGTTTAAAATTTATTCCATTTTCTTTAAGAAATCGTACATGTGGAATATAAAATATATTTAATATTTTTATAAAATTAATTCTTGTAACACTGGGTCTTGGAATTGCATGTAGTCCCGATGCTTGGCTCTAAAAATATATAAATAAATATTCCAAAGTATTTTGAGGAAAAAATAGGGTCTCTACATCATTCCCCCCTTTAATATTTTCATCCCTGAAAAGAAAAACCGCATAAAGAGCTTGAAATACTAATCCTACATCTGGATCTCTCACTCCCAGAAGCTCTCCTGCATATTCTTGTGTTGCCACAACACGCGAACCAAGGGGATGGTCTATCCACACAGGTTCCTCTCCTACAGATCCTCAATTGCCACCGGGTGATCCGAAAAAATGGATTCATCCTCAATGTTCAGCTCTCCCCAGTCAATAACTTGTATAGGGTAATAAACATATATCCTCAGCTATGACACATGGAAGACATCATGAACCTGCTCCAACTGTGAGGGTAGGTTGAGGCGGTAAGCAGCCTTTCCAACCCTCTGTAAAATCTCGAATGTCCTGATGAAAATCAGGGATAGCTTTCCTCCCTGATCAAATCTCTATAATCCTCATCATGGAGAGACTCTCTGGAAAATGTGGTCTCCCTACTCAAACTCCAACGGCCTATGACGGTGATCTGGGTAAGATTTCTACCTACTCTGGGATATCCTCATCTGCTCACCAATGACCTTTACCTTCTCTGTTGTCACCTTTACTAACTCTAGATCCATAAGAGACATCTCTCCAATATCTATCCATCACAAGGGTGACCTAAATAGTCTCCCATATAGGGCCTCAGAATGTGAAATTCTAATAATAGAGTAGTAATTATTGTTGTATGAAAACTCTTCTAAGGTAAAGTGATCCTCCCAACTCTGAGTAAAGTCTAACACGCAAGCCCTCAGCATATCCTCTAACACCTAGATAGTGTGATCGGTCCACCCATCTATCTAGGTTGAAAGGATATACTCATCCTCATCTAGGTCCTGAATTCATCCTATAGGCATCTACACACCCATGATGTAAACTTCACATCATGTTCACAGACAATAGTCAAGGGAACCCCATGAAGGTGAACAATATATCATACGTAAATCTGACCCAAAATCTCCATTGAACTCTACTCCCTAATAGTAAGGAAGTTTGTCAACTTTTTGATTTGGTATACTACCACACAGATGGTTTCATGGCCCTTTTCTATCCATAGAAGATCGATCACAAAGTTCATGGATATGTTTTCCCAATTCTTCTTTGGAATCTCAAGGGGCTACAACAAACCTATCAGAACCTGGTGCTCAGCCTTCACCTACTGACAGGTGAGGAACCATGAGATGAAATCAGCCATGCTCAGCCTCATGCCAGACCACCAAAACTGCAACTAAAGGTATCTGTACATCTTCCCAACACCAGGATGTACAGATAAAGGAGAAGTGTGGAACTCCCACATCACCTCCTCCCGCATCATGACTGGGACCACCATTCATCCTTGGAAAAGGTTGACATGATTCCCTCCTTCAGAATATCTATCTAGTGAATTATATGTAGATATATGGTTACAAAAGACCTCACAATCGATGTCTCCTAGCTAGGAATCTCTCACGTGCTCGAGAAGCGAAGGAGTCAGCACCATCGACTGAAGAAAAGATGCACCATCCTGCTCAACTAGGTCCAACTGCAAGAAATCTTACTACTCAAAATCCACATTCACCAAGAGAGCTTGGGACTTCCTACTAAGGGAATATAATACCATGTTGACATTCCCCAGAGTATAGACTATCTCAAATTCACAGTCCTGTAGGAACTCCAACCAGCATCATTGTCTCAGGTTCAAGTTTCTCTGCATGAAGACATACCTAAGACTCTGATGGTCTGAGTAAACCACAAATAAATATCCTAGAATATAATGTCTCCACATCCTTAGGGAAAATAATACCACTTTTGACTCTAGGATGTGAGTCATGTAGTTCTACTCATGAGATCTCAACTTCCTCGACCCATATGTGATAATTTTCTATCACTACATCAACATGTAGTTGATCCCAGCTCCTAAAGCATCATAATACAATGTGTACTCTATTCCCTCCTCCAGTAGTCTCAACACAAGAGAAATCATCATCCTAAGCCTTAACTCCCCAAAGGCTCTCTAGAACTGCTTAGTCTAGGTGAAAGGCTGCCCTTTCCGCATTAGGGTAGTTAAAGGGGATGTAATATTGGATAATTCTTCCACAAACCTCATGTAATACCCTACCAAGATAAGAAAACTTTTCACTTCTAAAATGATTTTGGGTTTCTCCCAAAAAAGAACTGCATCAATATTCAATGGGTCTACAATCAAACCATTCTTATAAATGAAATAACCTAGGAAGTGAACCTCATGAATCCAAAACTAGAACTTTGAGAGCTTACCATAAAGTTAGTGTTCCAAAAGAAAATATAGAACCATACTCAAGTGCTCTGCATGATACTCTTTTGACACAGAGTATATGAGTATGTATTCAATGAAGACAACCACAAACTGGTCCAAGTACAATTGAAAATTCTAGTTCATTAAATCCATAAACACGATGGGGGAATTACTCAAACCAAAGGGCATCACCAAGAACTCATAGTGTCAATAGCTACATTAGAATTCCATCTTAATAATATCATCCTCGTGAACCCTCAACCGGTGGTAGCTGGACCTGAGATAGATCTTCGAGAATCATCTCACTCCTCACAACTGGTCAAATAGGTCATCAATCCTCGGAAAGAGGTACTTTTTATTTATCATGTCCTAGTTTAGGTGATGATAATCCATGAAAATCTGTAAGCTCCTGCATGAATTTTTTTTTGAATAACACTGGAGCTACCTAGGGGGACACACTGGGCCTGATAAAACCCTTATCTTGAAGGTCCTCCAACTACAATTGTAGCTCCTGAATCTCACTAGGGTCTATCTGATATGATTAAAAAGATATTAGAGCGGTCCTTGTATGTAATTCCACACAAAAATTCATCTTCTTCCTCGAAGGTAGTGTCGGAACATCCTTAGGGAATATGTCCATATGATCCTCCATGACTGAAGAAATATAAATGCCTAAAGATCTTGCTGCACCAATGGCTATACTCTCCAACTGATGGGTGACGGGCTGCATCCTCTAGCTCACAGAACCCACTCATCCCACCATAAGATCTCTCTCACACCCAAAGGAAAATCTCATCCGATTAGTGTGAAGGCACCTGAATCTTCTGTAGTGACATCCAATCTGGGATCATACCATGTACAATGAATCCATACCCAAGATGATGTCATAGGGTTCCATCATGATAACAAAAAGGTATCATGTGAACCTCTCTCTACTAAGTAATAGATTTCACTGCCATAAGATAAATGATACTGAATAAGAATTCCTTGTAGGAACCTCAAGATAAATCTACTAGGATAACCCCTCTATTGGGAGATCCAACTCTTGAACCAAGAATAAAGAGATAAAGGAATTAATCACACCAGTGTCTACTAATATTGAATAAAGATTAGAATAAACATATATTGTACCTCTAATCATCTCATGTTTCATTGGGTCGTAATCCTTCATAGCCTGCAATTGTTTGTAGCCCCGAATTTCAGCTTCCTAATCCTGACGTGGGCTGTCTAGTGGTGGTGGTGGAAGGATCTCATAGCATCTCCCACCACCCACAAATCATCCTACTGGAGCTCTACCAACTCCTCTGCTAGCTCCGCCTCCCTGGGGGCCTCCCTGCCCTCTCCTAGGAGATCCTTGGTCACAGCACTGCCTCTACCATGGTGGTCCATCTGTTATCTGCCTGTGATCCTCAACATTTCTAGTCGGGCGGTCATGTGCTATGTGACCTCACCCAACACAAACATAGCACCATCCCTCTTGGGTCTTCCATCTCCCTCTACGCTACCCCTAACCACATTCCTGAGTCTAGTAATGGAGAGGTATCTTATGCTAAGATCCTATCGAATGGTTCCTGCGAGCTTTCATATATGACTTAGCCCTGTAAATCTTAGTGCTAGCCTCAACTACCTAGAATCCCTCTAATAGGAATATCTCTTTCACTAGTGCCCACTCCAACACCCTGGCATAGGTGGGAATGCATAAGGACACCATGTTGGCATGGATCTCTCTGTAGAGACCCTACTCAAACTTCCTTGCTTAGAAGTAGCCATCCTAGATCATGTTAAGGGAGTACCGTGTAAGGTTTGTGAACCTTGTTGCATACTCATCCATTTTCATCCCTCCCTTTTATAGCTCTAAAAGATCCTGAATCTGAACTGAGGCTCCACTTTCATCATTCATCTGGGTAATGAGACTCTACCAGCACCCAACTACTATGTGGAAAAGGCTAGTTGTTAGTGAAACCACCTGATCTATTGGTTTCTAAATAATCTTGAAGATACGGACCACTGACTCTAGCCAATACTTCACTACCTTGGGATCTGGCTCACCGCGGAACCTCAGCGGCCTCTAAAGCTAGAACTCATGGAGTGTGCTAAGCCTGTGCACATCCTTATCCTACTCTGATGGTATGATCTGCTTCTCAACAGGTGGTTATTTCTATCTATACACCTAGAGGAAAGATCTCATAGGATAGACCCTAAAAATGAGGCCTCATCACTCATCAGATCATCATCACAATTCAGAACTGGTATCCTGGTTGGCTGGCTGTCATCGCAGAGGCATCCTAAAAATTTAATCAATACGTATCATGGTCAAATGAGCATATATATATATAATAGAGAGATTCATACAAGATGATAGTTAATGACAAAATATTATATTATTTATGTACCATTGATACATGTAAGTAATGTCTCAGTATGACGAGTCAAAAAGTAGGTAATCGAGGTCCTAGTGAATGGATATATCAGCCGCCAGTACCATCACTGGGTTCCCTAGCCTAAGAGCCACACTTGAGAGACTTTGAAACTATTTCCCTATATCCCAACCAATTACTCATAAGGAGACTACACAAAACACCTATCCTAAGGAATAAACTACTCTGATACCAATCTGTTATGACCCGACCCTAACTGGGGGCTCGAGTCATAACTACCCCAATCCCACCTCTATAGGCCAAGGGGTGGAGACATGTTCCAAAAGGAATATCCTAAATGGGAGGCCTTTTCCTAATGTACTTGTACACACACAACATACCATATCAATGAAAAATTGCAAAGGAATAATAATTAAAAGATACAATATCTAGAATATAACCACACATGAAAAACCTCTATGGTGTACAAGAGTATGACACTAAAAACTTAAAAGTAAAGGGAAAAAATACACACCCAACCAGAAGATGTACCAGACAGAAAAAACTAGAAAGTAAAATGTTGAGAGATTCCAGCTCCTGATCTCTAACCTACGACCGCCATATATGGTCCAAAGCACCCAGTATCCCTAAGCTCCTCTAAATCCATTGTTGACCTATCTATTGTCTGTATTAAAAATAGCATGTGTGGGAAAATCCCATGTAGGGGTGAGTATATACATACTCAGTAGGAAACCCTAAAATATGAAGGGATATAGATATAATAGGAATAGAAAGACAGTAGACAATAAATAGGCAGCTCAACCCAAATCAAGAGAGTAAACAAGATCCAATGATATATATACAGATATATATATATATATATATATATATATATATATATATATATATATATTCTCAAACCAAATAAACCAAAATGAGAGAGAATGGGGATCTTCATATCATTGCCCAGCCTAAGAAAAGAGGACCAACAGATCCATAAATACATCAACGATGCCTAACATCTCATGCGCCTGACCAGAAGTAATTGAGTGGAGGGCCACACCTTGCCACTATGTATCACAGTCGAGGGGGAACAATCTCAAAGTATAGGACCTTCACCCTAGTGTTTTAGGGGTGTGTCACTCAATAAGTATATGTAGAGTACCCACACCCTGATGTGTTAGGGGGTTTCACTCTATAGGTCGAGGACTCACACCCCGGAGCATCCAGGGGGTTCTACTCTTGTGTCACAAGGAACTGCACCCTATCTGATAGGGGTTCCACTAAGTATAAAAAGGACTCATGACCTGATCTGTTGGGGGATTCTACTCTATATATTTAGGACCCATGCCCTAGTGCATTAGGGAGGTTCCACTTTGGTGTCACGAGGACCCACTCCCTATCTGATATAGGGATTCCACTCAGTAGATAGAGGACCTATGCATGGACCCTTTGGGGGGTTCCACTCTATAGGTTGAGGACCCATGGCCTAGTTTGTTAGGTGAGTTCCACTCGTGTGTCAGAAGGACTCGTGCCCTATCTGATAGGGGGTTCCACTTAGTAGATAGAGGACCCACACCCTAACCCATCATGGGAGTTCAACTCTATAGGTTAAGGACCCATGCCCTAGTGCATCAGGGGGTTCCACTCTGATGTCATGAGGACTCACACCCTATCTGATAGAGGGTTACACTCAATACATAGAGGACCCTTTCCCTAACCAGTCAGGGGGGTTCCACTCTATAGGTCACTGGTGATCCTCTTCCTGATCACCGCCATCATTGGGTGTCGCCTAAATAATTTTCACACTTTGGAAATCTCACATATTATCCTGAAAGCTACAACGGAGGGTATCATCACATTCTACCCATAAAAACACTCAGTTATAGGCTACTCATGGGCCAAAATCGGATTCCAAATGATGGAGATATGAGAGTTTGAAGTTTCATAAAAAAAAGAACCAAGGGGTACACGGTGTGTGAGGGGACCCACACGGAATGCGGTCCCACTCTATCACCTAGTCTTGTCCCTAGAGGTATAAAAATAAAAAACCATGTATCACTACATGGTGTGTAGGGAGTCTACACAACATGTACAATCCACTCAGTGTCCCTACCATGTTCCCTGGTAGTTTCCGTGTATCCATCCTATGTCTGTGTACTTTGGTACACAGTGTGTGCCTAGCCATGCCCATGCCCATGTACTCCCAGAGTACATGCTAAGTTTTCTAGCATAGGTTCACATGGAGTGTGGGGTCCCACATGGTGTGTGATTCTTAACTCGCCCAAAACCCTAGTCACTGCAACCAGAGACCTACACGTCGTTTGTTCTTCGAACTACAAGGCATGTAGTCCATATTTTTTTCCAAAACATTAGATATGGTCTCCATGTAATAGATTTTGTGTTTCCACCTTCATATATGGCCTTTTTTCTTCCCAAAAATGGTGGATCTAACTCTGGGTGGTAGATTTCATCCATCCAATGGCCAAAAATTGAATCATATTTGTTCTTTCATGATTCCTTATGCACTGTCATGCCTCTACTCGATCTAGTCACTAATATTGATCTCAGATCTCAAATCCATGAGAAAAAACACCCATTATTTCATTATTCATCCCTAAATTCATCCTTGGTCTTCAATTTATTTGTTGTACATGAAATTTTCGCAAATCCAGGGGTACGATCGAGCTTAGTTCCACTTGAAAATGTTGAATCATAACCCTATTGTCCAATGATGACTAATGCAATGAAAATTGGGGAGAAATGATTCAACAAAAAAGTTTTATCAATCATTTCCAAGCATTCTTGGCCAATGATAATGAATAGGGATATCCGGGGTTAGAAAACCATTGAATAATGAAATTAAATTTGTATATATGTGCATGCCAAGGTTCAATTAGCACAAATAAAAGGAGAATAATTAATCATGATCAATCAATTTAATCAATAAGGGAATAAAACAATAATTGATTATTCCTATTTGAATATTGGATCATTTTTTCATTGAATAACATGCTTGTCAAAAATTGAGAGTATTCGTTGCATTTGTTGTGCTTTTATCTGCTTTGATTCGGAGTCTCATCGTCATCAGATGTCGATTTTCTAATGGAGGAATAATTTTATTGATCCTTCCAGGGTTTATACGGATAACCATGGAGGATTGTCCATAGTGTTAGATTTATAGGAATTAAATTAGGTTTATTTAATTAAAATAAATAAATTTAATTATTTATTTTAACTAAATGCACTCACTAACGATCACTATTTCTGAATGCCCTGCACCGATCTATTTTAGGTCATGTATAGGGTAAACAATGCATTCCAGACTCAATTGTTATCTCGGTTATCAAATCTGAGATCTCGTTTAAGATTTATCTCATTTTCTTTAAGAAACTATGCATTCATAATATAAAATATATTTAATATTTTTATAAAATTAATTTCGAGCACACTAGGCCTTGGAATTTCACGTCGTCTCAGTGTCTGGATCTAAAAATATATATAGAAATATTTCAAAGTCTTATAAGGAAAAAATAGGTTCTTTTCCTAATTCCCTTATTCAATCTTTTCCTCCTCAAAAATATAAACTATACAAAAATTTTGGGATAATAAGACCACATTTGGCTCTCCCACTCTCAAGAGCTCTCATGCATGTTCTCATGCTACCACAACACGCGAACCAAGGGGATGGTTCATCCACGTAGGGTCCTCTCATATTGATCATTGATCACCATTAGGTGCTATGAAAAATTGGCTCTATCCTCAATGTTCTACCCACCCCATTCGATAACATGTGTTGTTCCATGCATGTATCTCCTCATTTGTGACACATGGAAGGCGTCATGCACCCGCTCTAACATGGGGGTAGGACGAGGTGGTAAGCAACCTCACTAACCCTCTACACAATCTTGAACGGATTGATGAACTTCAGGGATAACTTTCCTCCCCAGTAAAATATATGTAATCCTCATCATTAGGAGACTCTCAGGAAAAAATGGTCTCCCTGCTCAAACTCCAAGGGTCTATGAAGGTGATATAGGTAAGATTTCTACCTACTATGGGTCATCCTCATCTGCTCATGGATGACCTGGACCTTCTTTGTCATCACCTGCACAAACTATGGACCCACATTAGACATCTTTCCGATATTTTTCTAACACAAGGGTGACCTACAGGGTCTCCCATATAGGTCCTTGAAAGGCATCATGCTGATAGTAGAGTGGTAGATGTTGTTGTATGTGAACTCTAACAAGGTCAAGTGATCCTTTTAGATCTGGATGAAGTCTAACATGAAAGCCCTCAACATATCCTATAACACCTAGATAATGCGCTTGGTATTCCCATATTTCTAGGGGTGAAAGGTTGTACTCATTCTCATATGGTTCTTGAATTCCTCCTGCAAGCCTCTCCATAACCACGATATAAATTGTACATCACGGTTGAAGACAATAGTCTAGGGAACCCCATGAAGGAAAAAATATCCCATACATACATCTTCCCTAAACTCTCCACTTAACTCTACTCCCTAATAGTAAGTAAGTGTATCGACTTCGTGATTAAATTTACTACCACTCAGATAGCATCATGTCCCTTTGTTGTTCATGGAATCCCTGACACAAATTCCATGGATATGTCATCCCACTTTCACTCTGGGATCTCAAGGGGCTACAACAAACTTGTCGGAACCTGGTGCTCAGCCTTCACCTACCGATAGGTGAGGCACCGTGAGATGAACTCAACCATGTTCCACCTCATGAAGGACCACCAAAATTATCATTGAAGTTCTATGTACATATTATCCACATTGGGATGTATAGCTAATGGAGAAGTGTGGGACTACTACATCACCTCCTCCTGCATAGTGACTGGGACCACCATTAATTTATGGAAAAGAATTATGTGATTCCCTCCTTTAAAATATGTATCTGGTGAATTCCCTGTAGATATCTAGTCACAAAAGTCCTCACAGTCAATGTCACCCAATTGGGAATCTCTCACACATTCGAGAAGCATAGGAGTTAGCACCATCAACTAAAGAAAAGTTGCACCCTCCTACTCAACTAGGGTTGGCTGAAAGGAATCCAACTGCTCATAATCCTCCTACACCAAGTGAGCTTAGAACTTCCTACTAAGGTAATATTCTACCATGTTTCCCTTCCCTATAGTATAAACTATATTTAAGTCATAGTCCTGATGGAACTCCAACCAACATCATTGTCTCAAGTTCAAGTCTCTCTATGTGAAGATATTTTAGAGGCTCTGATGGTCTAAGTAAACTACAAAGCACTCTCTTAGAAGATAGTACCACCACATAATCAAGGAAAAGACTATAGTTTCCATCTCTAGTTTATGATTTTCTTAGTTCTGATCTTGGGGTATCAACTGCCTTGACCCATATGCGATAACTACCTATCGTTGCATCAACACGCAGCCAAGCCCATCTCCTGAGGCATTGCAATACACTACGTACTCCACTCCCTCATCCAGTAGTCTCAACATAGGCTCATTCATCAGCCTCAGTCTCAACTCCCTGAAGGATCTCTATCACTATTCAATCTAGGTAAAAGGTTTCACTTTATTCATCATTGCGATCAAAGGGGCTAAAATTCTGGAGAAATCCACCACAAACCTCCTTTAGTACACTACCAAACCAAGAAAACTTCACACTTCTGACATGATTTGGGGTGGATCCCAAGTAAGTACTACATCGATATTTGATGGGTTGATGAAAAAACCATACTTAGAAATGACATGCCCTAGGAAGTGAGCCTTGTGAATCTAGAACTAGCACTTCGAGAGCTTACCATAAAACTAGTGTGCCCAAAGAAAATATAGAACCATCCTCAAGGGATCTGCATGCTCCTCCTCTGACGCAGAGTATATTAGTATGTCTTTGATGAATACAAACACAATTTAGACCAAGTACGGATGGAAAATATGGTTCATCAAATCCATAAACAGAAAGGAGGCATTCATCACACTAGAGGGCATCACTAGGAACTCATAGTTTCTATAGCAGCATCGAAATACCAGTTTCAGAATATCAACCTCACGAACCCTCAAATGGTGGTAGTCAGACCTGAGATCAATCTTTAAGAACCATCTCTTACCATGAAACTAGTCAAATAGTTCATCAATCTTGATCAAGAGATACTTTTTCTTTATCATGTCCTAGTTCATGAGATAATAATCCATATAAAGTCACACATTCTCATCCACCTTTTTCACAAAAAACACTAGAGCTTCCCAAGGGGACACACTGGGCCTGATAAAACTCTTCTCCTAAACGTCCTTTAACTACAATTGTAGCTCTCAGAGCTTGGTAGGGGTCATTTGATATGTTGTAGAATATATCAGAGTAGTCCTGGGATGTAAGTCGATATAAAACTCCATCTTATACCTCATAGGTAGTCTCGGAACATCCTCAGGGAAGACATCCATATAATCCTGCATGACTGAAGGAATTAAGATGTCTAAAGATCCTACTACACTAAGGGATATACTCTTCAACTTATGGGTGATGGGTTTTATCCTCCTACTCATATAACCCGCTCATCCCACCATGATATCTCTCTCACCCACAAAGGATAATTTCATCCAATCAGTGAAAAGGCAGCTGACTCATCTACAGTGACAGTCAATCTAGGCTTGAACCATGGAAAACTAATCCATACCCAAGATGAAATCATAGGTTTCCATTGTGATAAACAAAATGTCTCATGTGAACTTCTATCCACTAAGTGATATCTCGCACTATTGGCAGATAAATGATACAGAAGAAGCGTTCCATGTTGGAACCTTAAGACGAAGATGATGGGATAAAGTCTCTATTGGGAGCTTCATCTATTGCACTAGGTGTATATAGATAAAGGAATGACTCACACCTATGTCTATTTATACTAAAATAAGAGTTGAATAAACATAGATTGTACCTATAATCATCTCGTGTATTATTGGGTTGTAAGCCTTTATAGCCTACAACTATCCTCAGCCCCGACCACCAATTCCCAGAGCCTGATGTGGGCCTCCTAGTGGTGGTAGTGGAAGGATCTCATAGCATTTCCCACCACCCATAGCTCCTCCTCCTAGAGCTCCACTAGCTCCTCTTACAGTTTTTCCTCCCTAGGGGCCCCCTACCCTCTCCTAGGAGATCCCTCTTCATGGATCTACCTCTATCATAGTGGTCTATCTACTATCTACCTGCTCTCCTCAATGTGTCTAGTCAGGTAGTCATGTGCTATGTGACCTCACCCATCACAAGCATAGAACCACACCTCACTTGGTTTCCCTGGCCCTCTACACTGCCCTTGATCATGTGTCTGGGTCTAATAACGAAGAGGTATCCTGTGCCGATATCCTATCGATTGGTGCCTACTAGCTGACACATATGACTTAGCCCTATAATGCCTAGTGATAGCTCCAGCTACTTAACATCCCTATAACAGGAAGCTCTTTGTCACCAGTGTCTTCTCCAACACCTCGGCATGGGGGTGAACAAGGGCACCGCGCTAGCATTGATCTCTCTATGGAGTCCCTGCTCAAACTTGTGTGCTCAGAAGTAGTCATCCTGGATCTTGTCAAGGGAGTATTGTGTAAGGTATGTAAACCCCACCCCATTCTCATCCATTGTAATCCCTCCCTACTGCAGCTCCATAAGCTCCTGAATTTGAACTTAGCACAATTAATAAGGGTAATGCTCCTCACAGAATAGCTGCTGAAAGTAGTTCCATGAGAGTGTCAAATTATTATGCATCTGGGTGATGATACTCCACCAATGCCCAGCTGATCTATGGAAAAGTATGGATGTTGGCATAACCACCTGATCTATCAGTGTATGGATAAGCCTGAAGATACGGACCATCGGATCTAGCCAATCCTTTGTTGCCCAGGGGTTTGGCTCATCAGGGCACCTAAATGGCCTCTGGCATAGGAACTTACAGAGTGTGCTAATCCTACACGCATCCTTAACCTGCTCTGCTAGTTTGATCTGCTGCTCAATAGGTGGGGGTGCTTCTACTTATCCACCTAGAGAAAAGATCTCATGGGATGGAACCTAAACCGAGTCCTCATCGCTCATGGGATCATCATCATGATCCAGAAATGGTATCTTGTCTGGTTGTTGTCATAGAGGAATCCTAAAAATTTAATCAAAACATACCACAGTCAGATGAGAATATATATATATATATATACAATGGGGAGATGAATAAAGAAGGATAGAAAAAGACTCAATTGTATATGATGCATGAATCATTTATCCCTATAACCAATGTTTTAGTATGCTGAGTTTACAAGTAATTAGTCAAGGTTCTGGTGAATGGATACATCGACCATCCATACCATCAATGGTTTCTCTGTCCTGAGAGTCGTACTCAATTCACTTTGACATTTTTTCCCTATATCCCAACCAAATCCTCATAAGGGGACTACACAAAACACCTATCCCACTGAATGAATTGCTCTGATACTAATCGGTCACAACCTAACCCTAACTGGGGATCAAGCCGTAACTACCCCAAGCCCACCTCCATAGGCCATAGGGTGGAAAAAAACACTGAAAGAAATATCCTAAATGGGAGGCCTTTAGCTAATGTACCTGTACGCACACACTTGAACATCTCAATATAGAAGTACAGAGGAATAAGAATAAAAAGATGCAATAGCTAGAATATAACCATGCGTGAAAACCTTCTAGGGTGTACAAGAGCACGAATGTGAAAATTAGAAAGTAAAGGGGGAAATACACGCCCAGCCAAAATATGTCCCAACCTGACAAAACTGAAAAGTAAAATACTGAGAGAGCCCATCTCCTGGTCTCTAAGTTAAAACCACCATATGCGGTCCAAACCACCCAATATCCCTAAGCTCCTTTAAAATCACCATCAGCCTATCCTTCATCTATATAAAACACAAAAAGTGTAGGCAAAGCTCATGTGGGGGTGAGTATATACATACCCAATAGGATTCCCCAAAATAATAAGGGGGTCAGTAAGAGATACAATAGGAATAGAAAGATATTAGACAATAAACAGTCAGATAAACCCAAAGCAAGATACCAAAAAGGATCCAATGGCATGGATACAGATATATATATATATATATATATATACTCAAACCAAAGAAACCCAAATGAGAGAGAAGGGGATCTCCATCTCATAGCCCATCCCAATCAAAGAGGACCAATAGATCCATAAATCCATCAAAGATGCCCAGCATCTTGCATGTCTAACCAGAAGTAATTATGTGGAGGCCCACACCTCACCACTATAATGCACAGTCTAGGGGGAACAATCTCCAAGTAGAGGACCCATGCCCTAGTGCTTCAGGGGGTTCCACTCAATAAGTATTCATAGAGGACCCACGCCCTGATGCGTCAGGGAGGTTCCACTCTATAGACTCGCACCCTGGTGCGTCAAGGGGGGTTTCACTCTGGTGTCATGAGGAATCGTGCCCTATATGATAGGGGGTTCCACTTGGTAGATAGAGGACCCACTCCTTGATCCGTCAGGGGGGTTCCACTCTATAGTTTGAGGACCCATTCCCTGATGCGTTAGGGAGGTTTCACTTTGGTGTCATGAGGACCCACACCCTATCTGATAGGGGTTCCACTCGATAGATAGAGGACTCACGCCCTGACCCATTAATGGGGTTTCACTCTATAGGTTGAGGACCTGTGCCCTGGTGCATCATGGGTTCTACTCGGTAGATAGAGAACTCACGCCCTGACCCATCGGGTGGGTTCCACTTTATAGGTCAAGGACTCATGCCCTGGTGTGTCAGGGGGGTTCCATGTTGGTGTCACAAGGACACGTGCCCTATCCAATAGGGGGGTTCCACTCAGTAGATATATGACCCACGCCTTGACCCATTAGGGGGGTTCTACTCTATAGGTCATTGGTGATCCTCTACTTGATCATTGCCATTGTCAGGTGTCTCCTAAATAAGCATCATGCCCGAAACATATCGTATCTTGTCCTGAAATCCACAATGTAGGGAACCATCATGTTCTACATGGAAAAAATCCTAGGATGGTCTACTTGTAGCCAAAAATATGAGCCCAAACGAAGGAGATATGAGAGTTTGAAGTTTCCTCACAAAGAAACCAAGGGGTACATGGCATGTGAGGGGACCAACACAGCATGTGGTCCCACTCCATTGTCTAGTCGTGTCCCTAGAGGTACATGGATCACCAACTGTGTTACACTATACAACATATAGGGAGTCTACACTACATGTCCAAGCCACTTGGGGTCCCTGTCTGGGCTCTCTAGTTGTGTTCGTGTATCCATCTCGTGTCTGTGTGCTTTGGTGCACGGTGTGGGGATAGTTGTGATCATTCTCGTGTACTCCCAGAGTACACATTAAGTTTTTCATCATAGGGTCACATGGCATGTGGGGGTCTCACATGCCATGTGATACTTAACTCACCTAAAAACCTATCTGTCATAGTCAGGGACCTACACGTCATATGTTCTTCAGACTACACAGCGTGTAGTTTGTATTTTTTTTAGAACATTAGATTCGGTATCTGTGTGCCAAATTTGGTGTTTACACCTTCTGATATAGCCTTATTTATTTCCAAAAATGGTGAATCTAACTTCGGATGATGGATTCTGGCCATCTGGTGGCCGGAAATTGAATCTCGTTCGCACCCGAACGATCTTGTACACACCGTCGCACCTCTTCTCAATCTCATCGTTGACATCGGTCTCAGATCTCAAATCCATAAGAAACAACACTTGTTATTTCATGATGTATCCCCAAATCTATCAATGATCACCGATTTGTTCGTCGTACAAAAAACCATTGTGAATCTGGGGGTTTGATCGGGCTCGGTCTTGCATGGTAATGTCGAAGCCCAACCTCGTGGTCCAATGATGATTAACGCAAAGAAAATTAGGGAGAAAGGAATCAAGAATAAAGGTTTATTGATATTTTCCAAGAATTCTTGGTAAATGATCATGAATGGGGATATATGGGGTTATAAAACCATTGAATAATAAAATTAAACCGGTATATATGTGCATGTCAAGGTTCAATTAGCACAGATCAAAGGAGAATAATTGATCACGCTCAATCAATTTAATCTATAAGGGCATAAACCGTGAATTGATGATTCCTGCATAGAGATTGGATCATTTTTTTAATAAAGTGCTTTACAATGATTGAGAGGATTCATTGTGTTTGATACGCTTCGATCTTCTTCGATCTAGAGTCCCGTCATCGTCAGATGTCGATTCGCCAATGAGGGAGGAAGAACGCTCTCAATCCTCCCAGATTTTATGTGAATAACCCTAGAGGATTCACAATATTGGTAGATTTATAGGAATTATATTAGGTTAATTTAATTAAAATAAATAAAATTATTTATTTATTTTAACTAAACACACCTGCCAACAGTCGCTATTTCCGAACACCCCACGCCGACCTATTTTAGGTCACGCCTAGGATAAACAATGCGTTTCGGAATCAACCATGGTTTTAAATTTTTGATCTGAGATCCCGTTTAATATTTATCCTATTTTATTTAAGGAATCATGTATGCATAATATAAAATATATTTAATATTTTTATAAAATTAATTTCATGCACACGAGGCCTTGGAATTGCACGTCGTCTCAGCACCTGGCTCTGAAAATATATGTAGAAATATCTCAAAGTCTTGCAAGAAAAAAAATAGGGTCTCTCCAACAAAGATAATCAGGCCTTTTTTATCTGTAGAAATATTTATTGCATCCATCGAATACTCGTGTTTCCTGGTATGATAGAAAATGATGGGTAACTTTTTCTAGTTTTATTAAAATGACATATCTCTCGTCAGGGGGTTAAAAATGAGAAAACAACTTCTGATTGACATGAAAAGTTTATAGAACATTACTAAAATCATATATGATTTATTAGAATTATTTATGCATCAATCAGATGCCTGGATTGGTTGGTACAATTAATAATTCATTTTCACGTTTATTACAATTTTTTTAATAATTATAAAATCATGTTTGTATGGGTTAAAACTGACCAAACGAGCTTCTATTAACATGAAATATTAGGAAAATGATATTTAATTAATTTAAAATATATATGAATCATTAGTACATGGATCAGATATCTAAAATGTTTGGTCTAATCGAAAGTGGCGTTTGTTCCTTGGATTTGGAGTGAAGTGACAAATCACGTAAAAGGAGTCAATACCAAGAAAACACATTTGTGCTGACATGAAATTATAGGAGAATTGTCATTGATATTTTCTTATCTTTAGGAATCAACGTCTCATTCATAAAATTCTTATGTCGCCCAGTATGATGGAAAATGATGGATAATGTTGTCTAGTGTTATTAAAATGACATATCTCTCGTGAGGGGGTCAAAAACAATCAAACAGATTCTGATTGATGTGAAAAGTTAGGAAAAAAATCCTTGAATAATATGTGATCTATTGGAATCAACCACGTGTCGATCTGATGTCTAGATTGGTCAGTATAATTAAAAGATCATTTTCACATTTATTATCATTTTTTGTAATAATGGGAAAATCATGTGTAGGGGTGAAAACTGATCAATCGAGCTTTGATTGAAATGAAATATTATGAAAATGGTATTTAAGTCATTTAAAATCTATAGGAATGACCGGTATGTTGATAGGATATCTAAATTGATCGATATGATCAAAAGTGTTGTTTGTCCCTCAAATTTGAATCTTAAGTGAAAAATCATGTAAAAGGGGTCAATACCAAGAAAACAGACTTTGATTGACATGAAATCATAGGAGAAAGATCATTGAGATATTTTTTATATGTAGGAATCAATTCCACATCTATCGGATGCTTATGTCACCTGGTATGATGGAAAATGACAAATAACATTGTCTAGTGTTATTAAAATGACATATCTCTCATCATGAGATCAAAATAGGAAAAAGACTTCTAATTGACATGAAAAATTATGATAACATTCCTCAAATCATATGTGATCTATTGGAATCAACTACATTCTAATCTAATGTTTGGATTGGTCGGTATAATTTTATTTTCACATTTATTGTTATTTTTGTAATAATGGACAAATCATGTGTATATTGGTAAAAACCGACCAAACGTGCTCCGATTGAAATCAAGTATTAGGGCAATGATATTTAAATCAATTTAAATTTTTATGAATCATCGGCACATGGATCGGATACCTGAATTGTTTGGTATGATCAAAAGTGATGTTTGTCCCTCGGATTTGGAGCTTAAGTGACAGATCACATAAAAGGGGTCAATACCAAGAAAATGAACTTAGATTTACATGAAATCATGCAAGGATGATCACCGAGCCATTTTTGATCTCTAGGAATCAATGTCGCATCCATCGGATGCTTGTGTCGCCAGATATGATGGAAAAAAATGGATAACGTTGTCTAATGTTATTAAAATGACATATCACTCGTCAAAGGGTCAAAATGATCAAATGACTTCTGATTGACGTGCAAATCTAGGAGAACATTCCTTGAATCATATGTGATCTATTGGAATCAACCACACATAAATCTGATGTCTGAATTGGTTGGTATAATTAAAAGTTCATTTTCACATTTATTATCATTTTTGTAATAATGGAAAAATCATGTGTGTAGGGGTGAAAACCGGCCAAATGAGCTCTGATTGAAATTAAATCTTAGGAAAACTATCTTTAATTCATTTAAATTCGTAGGAATCTTCATCACATGGATTGGATACCTGAATTGCTCGGTATGATCAGAAGTGGCGTTTGTTCCTTAGATTTGGAGTTTAAGTGACAGATCATGTAAAAGGGGTCAATACTAAGGAAATGAATTGAGATTGACATGAAATCATGGGAGAACGATCAACAAACTGTTTTTGATTTGTAGGAATCAACGCCACATCCATCGAATTCTTTTGTCGCCCGATATGATGGAAAACGATGGATAACATTTTCTAGTGTTGTTAAAATGACATATCTCCCGTCATGGGGTCAAAAAAGAGGAAATGACTTCTGATTGACATGAAAAGCTAGGAGAACATTCCTCAAATCAAATGTGATCTATTTGAATCAACCGCGTGCCAATTTGATGTCCGGATTGGTCGAGACAATTAAAAGACCACTTTCACATTTATTATCATTTTTGTAATAATGGAAAAATCATGTGTGTAAGAGTGAAAATCGACCAAATGAGATCTTATTGAAATAAAATATTAAGAAAATGATCTTTAATTCATTTAAAATATATAAGAATCATCAGTATGTGGATCGAATACCTGAATTGCTCGGTATGATTAAAAGTGATGTTGTCCCTCGTATTTGGAGTTAAGTGAAAAATCACATAAAAGGGACCAATACCAAGAAAACACACTTGGATTGATATGAAATCATGCAATAAAAATCATTGAGCCATTTTTTATCTGTAGGAATAAATGTCACATTCATCGAATGCTCTTGTTTCCTAGTATTATGAAAAACGATGGGTAACGTTGTCTGGTGTTATTAAAATGTCGCATCTCCCGTCAGGGGGTCAAAAACAAGCAAAAAACTTCTGATTGACGTGAAAATATAGGAGAATATTCCTCGAATCATATGTGATCTATTGGAATCAACTGTGTTTCAATCTGATGTCTGAATTGATTGGTATGCATTAAACGTAGTTTTCATCTTTTAATAGTTATTTCTTAACTGATAAATAATGCAATCAAATATTTCAGATTAGATTTGTCTCATTTCTGTATTTATGATGATTTTTTTACGTGACACTATACAAAATGTTTTAATTATTATATATATTAATTAAATTGTTTTGATTAATGTTAAATATATTAATTTATATTTGATTTGTTTAATTTATTTTTGTATATTATCAGTAGGTTGATGGAGACAGGAGATTGGAAGGATCTGTAGTTTTTTGGATCGATAGTTTTGTTTGAATCGTTGTTTTTATTTTCTATTTTTGGTCTTTGGTGGTTGTTTTTGGTTTTAGTTATCCGACGACTGTAAAAAATATGAATTTAAAAAAATATCCACAAGCCAGCGATAGTCTTAGGCGGTCGCTAATGCTTTTATTTTCCAGCAGCATTAGCGACCGCCTATGGCAGTTTCTATATGGTTACATATTGCGGCTGCCTATAACGGTTGCTAATACTCTTCCCAATTACTGCCAATGTGGTCATCTAGGAGAACCCTATAGTGACTACTAATAGCGGCCGCTATTTCCCTTTAGCGACCAGCCAACAACGACCACCAAAAGAGGTTAGATGTCGGTCGCTAAAGGTGATATCTACTATATATACTAATCTTGTATTTCCATCTGTCATGTGTCCATCTCACGTTCATCCACATCATTTCTTCCTAACGTTTCCATCCTCCAGTTATCCACGTCGCCCCCACCGCACGCTATCTCAATTTCTCTGCACCTCCATCTCCCGCTCCCGCTGAGGTTATCGCGGGTCACGACCTAGATTACCTTCGACCCCTACCTTCGTCGTCCTCCCTCTCCCAGTCAACCTGCAGTCTGTAGCATTCCATCTCCAAGATTCGCCTTCTCCCGGTTTGAACTATACTCTCTGCATTTTTCATTCTTTCGGTCACGGTTGGGATTCAACTGTTTGCGACCTAGGGTTCCTGAAAATTCCTGATGCTAGCGTCATCCTCCTCCCGGTTTCACTATAGTCCAACGTGCTGGTAATTCATATTCCTCCTTATCTCGGTTTCAGCATGCATCTCCATTGTTTTTTTCTCTTATTCACATTTCCATCCATGTCGCCCCTCTGCGCAGTTTCACATTCTTTCTCTGCCTCCCGCTCCCGCTCCCACTGAGGGTATCGCGCCTCTCCAACCACGCATCTGCCTCCACTTCCGGCTTTGATCTTCCTCTATATCGATTTCCCTCCTCCCCGACCCCCTCCATCCCTGACTCCCCCTCTCAACACCGTCACCCTCCTTGACCCCTCTTGACACCGCCTAACTCCATGCCTCCTTAATCGACCCCCTCTCCATCCACGACTCCAACTACATCTCACCTCCACCTCTACCCCACATCATCCTCCCCAAATACCTGCTCATCGTCGCTCATCTCATTTCTCCTATCGTACAGATGTGGAGGTGGAAAATTTTAACTTTTAGACCCAGATCTGGAAGCGCCTACCATGCTTGGGGAAGATGAAAAGGTAATATTTTTCATAGGTTAAGATTTATTTTTCATAGTTTTTAATTCTTCTCATATTTCAATTCTCAATAAAGGTGATGGATCCCCTATATCCTCAATTGATACATCCGCACTTCCCCTACTACCGGAGTCGCTTCCAGTCTTGGAGGTCTCTGATAGTTGTATGAAAATTCTAAGAGAAACGTAGTGTGTTGAAGCTCTACATAGATCAGCACCTTGTAAACGATTTTGAAGGTTTTGGTCACCAGTAACTGAATATATAGTGATCGTGTGTGGCTGGTTTCCATGGATGATAATCTTCGATTCCCAACTCTCCACAGAGGCCAGTGCTGGAGCTTTTCCACCTACTATCATCCATCCTTGTTGGTCTTAAGGTATGATGGTGTCTCTGCACCTTTTTTTGGGAGGGGGGGCTCTTCTGATGAATTGAATTGGGGCTGCTCTAGTTGTAGCATTTTTTCCCCTTACCGTGGCATGCAAATTACCTTTCGACCTTTTTATCTCTGAGTTTTACTAAAATTAAGTGACTTGATTTTTCTGAATAAGGTAGTGCATTTCTGTAGCTTTAGATCTAGATCCATCATGCACAAAATAGGTTTTATCCACCTATACTGTTTGGTTTCTTATGTTAACATACATTTTTTTATGATTTCTTGGTATTGAAATATATCTTGTGTGTCAATCACAATTTCAATTTTCAGAAAAATGTGTTAGATGATTTTTAAAGAATTAGTACAAGGTGAGAATGTAATTTTGTTTCTCCTTACAGATTATCTTTTACCATGGCGTGCAAATTTCCTTTTTGACTTACTGCTTGAGTATTACTAGAATTAAGTGACTTAATTTTTCTAAACATGGTTGTTCATTTATTATCTATGAAGACAAACCTGTAGCATCATTTTGAAGATGAAGATTCGATAAAATGTGATATCATTATTGGTAAACATTCTACAACATCAAGTCACTGTCAGCGAATGATAAAGTTCTATAAATACAAACATGAATAATCCTGCTGGAAAATTTGACACACTTTTTATCATTATCTTTTGAAACTTATCATTTTATAGTTTGTTAAAACCATTATCATATATTATTGTTACCATCAGTTTTATATTAGTGTAAAAAACATTTTTTTTGTCATTTTTACTTGAAATATAGGTTCTGTTGTGGTTTTTATTTTAAATAGTTATTGTGTCTTTATATTATTTGAGTTATTAGTTTCTATTACTTCTATGTAATTTGATTTTCCATGTACCAAATCTTTTTTGTTCATTATATCGATTATTTTCTATTCTAAATTTATTTTGTGAGTGATATGTATTATATTTTTACTACAATACATTACATTTTGCAATGTAATATTTTATTCTAAAGGTTTTTTGTTTAGTATTTCAATTGTGGATTGTATGGCCTCAACTACAACATTATTTATCATATTGATCAGAATTTCGATCATCCATTTGGTTGATGTTTTCATTCATGTATTTCAATTCTTCATGTTGAAAATAAATCTTTATTCTTCAAATTTTTTTAACATGTATTGATAAATTTACAACTATTAAAACACATAACCTTATGTGCAACACAACCTTATGTTTACAAACATTTTGTTGTCTTTTATTTGTTTCAAACATGGAGGACCTGGGTTTGCATCAAAAACAGGTATTTTTATGGTAAGGTGTTGTTTGAGATGAAGTTGGTACGTGACGATTCCACAGGGACTTCCACTGCTCTTTATCTCTTATGTTCCATTTTATTGCATCAATGGGTATAAACTTGATTTTCACCAACACATTCAGGACATTTGCGTTGCTCATATCGTTTGCGCTGGGTGGCTTTGTCGTATCACAAGGTATAAGCACAAATCTGTTTTTTGGATGAAACTTAAAGGATTGAAACTCCATAAAAAATGATGTGTACAGCTGACATCAAGGGTCGGTGGATATGGGGGTACTCGAGCTCACCTATGATGTATGCTCAAAATGCAGTCTTAGTAAATGAATTTATGAGGAATGATTGGAAGAAGGTATTTTTTCCTTATAAATATTTATTTTTCATGTGTTTTCCTTGAAAATAAATGCTTTCCTATTGTGATTTTTAATATATAGAGTTTCTTCCGGATGGTAAAAAAACATTGGCAGTTAAAAACCATAGGCTTATGGATTCTTCGTCGATTCATACTAGTATTGGATGGGTAAATGCTTGCATTCAACTTTTGCTACATTATGTCTCTCACTTTCTTTAATCGTGTATCTGTAATTTGGAATTTCTAAAAATGGATTTCATGAGAGCTTGATATGTGTTTATGTTTATGAACTGTCACAACATATGAAAATCCTTAGGCTGTCATTCCTGAAAAAAATCATGGAATAGGGTGTACTTTCTGGAGGTATGCACTCTTATAACAATTGAAAAGTCTCGGATGTCTTGCATAAATTGTTGTTCTCAGATTGCATTAGTGTTTATTCTAATTGTTGTACATTAAATTTCTATTTTTTCAATTTTTATGTACAGATATTGTTGAATGTGTCGGAATTTTTTTATTTCTTTAAAAAGTACAGGGTTTCCCTGTTTGGCTGAAATATGTTCCAGGGATCAGTTTTACTACTGATAATGGTCCTTTCAAGGTTAGTTTCGGAACCTATAATGGTACACTCAAGAACATATTCTATGATGTTTTTTTTTTGGTTTTCAATCCTAAACACTCTGATTAATTTGCTGCGATGAATGTGAGAATGCATAAATTTACAATAAAAATTGTTAATATGATGAAAGAAGGATTGTTCCAATCCCAAGGTGGCCCTATAATATTATCTCAGGTTACTGCATTCTAGCTAATTGCCTTCTTTAATTTTGATGTTTTTAAAAAAAATCATCTTCATTTTTTATAAAACAAAATCTGAAGGTTTTTAGTATGTACAATATATTATTGTGTTTTAAGCAAGCAGACCTATACGTTCATCTCAGAATCAGGCCTTATGTCCGTGTCGAGTGGAATTTCGGGCAATTTTGAAGGTTTTTAGTATGTACATGATATTACGTGTTTGAATTCATTGACTTTTTTTTTAATTCTTTACAAAGTACAGGTGTTTTCTTTTTTGGTTGAAATCTGTTCCAGGGATCAGTTTTAGAACTGATAATGGTCCTTTCAGGGTTAGTTTCGGAACCTATAATGGTCCATTCATGAACTTTTTCTATGATATTTTTTTGGTTTTCCATCCTAAACATTCTGATTAACTTGGTACAATGAATGTGAGAATGCATAAATTTGCAAAGAAAATTGTTAATATAATGAAAGTGGAAGGATTTTTCCAATCCCAAGGTTGCCCTATAATATTATCTCAGGTTACTGCATTCTAGCTAATTGCGTTATTTAATTTTGATGTTTTTTTTTAAATATCATCTTGATTTTTAATAAAACAAAATCTGAACAGTGTCCTTCCATTCAGGCAAGCTGTAAAAACAACAACCCATGTCGATGTTTTTTTATCTTCTTTGTCTTTTATTTTCATTACATCATTGGAGTGGAAAAAAAATGATTTTTCAATATCATTTCCATTGTATCATTAAAACACTCTGCAATTTTTTGTCTCATTTTTCAATTTGTAAACATCAGATTACAATGAAAATGATTATAGTGGCAAGGGTTTTTTTATACTTATTGATTTAATTCATTTATTCATGTAAAAAAATATGTTGAATGAGTTTGGTTTTTTTTCTATGTAGCCTAATGAAGAGTTGCAATGTCTTGAGACTATGTGGCATTAACAAGCCATAACAATGAATGACATCCTCATTTAGGTGGTGCATTTGCAAGGTACCTCTACAACCTTATTGAACCTTCTTTTTTGAAATTATCTTATACATTTATACTACAAAATTTGACATTACTTTTATTACAAAATATAGATTTCTTGTAATAACACATATAATGCACTCACTAATCCTATCTAATTATTATAGGATGTACAGTGTAAAGTTTTCCCAATTTCATTTAAATTAGTTAAATTAAATAGTTGCAGGGTATGTCATTACTTTCAGCCACCATCCAGAACTGGTCTTCAAATGTAGCATAGATGCACACATTTGGAAGGCTTGAAGTAAAAGGGAGGAACCTGTATATGTCAGTTTGACTGGCACACCAGATACAGGAAACAACTGCTATTATTATTACAATTTTCACAGTTATTTTATCAAACAAATCATTCTCTATATAATTCATGTTGTGTTTCAATTGTTTCAAAACAATATATTTTATGTTAAGAGTTAGAATTTCAATTATCATTTTCCAATGTTTATTATTGCTATTTCTTATTTGAAATGTACGACACTTCATGTATTATTTTTTCTCCATGGTGAAAATAAATTTTCATTCTTTTCATATAAAATTTTAAGAATTACTATTGTGATTATGTATCATAAAAAACCATAACTATTCCGATGAATTACTCTATTGAGTCTGATTCTTGTAATGATGGATCCAATCATTATAATCATGCAACAAAATAGTGTCAGGATAATATATTAGTTATGCAAGCTCAAAAGTTTGATGTTGTAAAAGATAATAATTTGTTCCAATATTACAATATAATATTGTTCTCACGTTGAAACATTAAAATATTTCTCTCTCTAAATTCATTTTTTCATTAAAATATGTTTGTTCTCGCTTTACTGTTTCTTCTCAACTTTTATAAATATTAATCTTTTACTAAAAGAAAACCAGTAGTCGAATGCGTCGTGCAATAGCACGGGTGAGTACTAGTTTGTTGTAATGCATGCTATAATTTTATCTCTGATAAATAAAAAATAACAAACCCCATGGTTCGTTTTTCTCATCGCAAGTATAGGTCGAAATGCCAAATCATGTTACACAATGCGTAATGATGTTATCCAATTCTCTAGTTTCAAATTATTGCGGTTGAAATTAAATTAGAGAATATGTTATCTATATCATAAACTGTTGAGGGATTTTTTTTGGAGGGAAATAACAATTGGGAATCAAAATTGCAATTTTATTCTAACAATGAATTCAGCTAATCATAAATACATTTCATTGGAATGAATTTACAATTTTGACCTCCGGCATACCATTCCGACCCAGGCCCAGCCCATTAACAACATTTCCTCTCCCTCTCAAACGTGGCTTGGGTTTCCCGTTGCTCGGTTATCTGGAGTCATCTTTACCTCCTCGTCTGACAGAAAATCCAGAATCCCACTGTTTTGCCGACCTTCGGCTCGTTCGCCCCCCGACGGATAATTTTCACGGGTTTTTTTTTTCATATATATCCACCTCTCACCCGACGTTTCCTCCTAGGGTTTTAAAACCGAGTCCCACTTTAGATCTCACCGCTTCTTGATTCGATTGATTCGATAACGGGATATCTTTGCCTATATTCCTTCATAAAAACATATATCGTGTTAGCAGGAACGCCATTGTCGAAGGAATTGACTGCCCCAACGAAGTATCGCAGAGGTAATTTCTTCTTGCTTTTGCTCTCCTGGTTTTGTTTTCGTGTGATGCTCTTCCAATCGAGTCGTGTGCTGATGGCCGTTAGCAGTTGCTCAGTTTGTAGGGGAGCTTCAGATGAGCTGGCGACTCCAAGGCCTCATTTAGCTTCCTTATGTGGTCAATCCCTCTGATTAGTTGGCTTTTGGCAGCGTTCTGGAATATGACGTATGTATTACTCCCATATCTGCATTGCATATATGATTACTCCCTCATCTACCTCTCATTTATGCATTGCTAAGCTGGTATGCTGCTTTTTATCTTCTACTTATTAACGATGCAGGAGTTAATCTCTTTTATTTTGAGTAATCCAGTGCTTTGTAGTTTCATATTGCAAAAAGGATGATATTTTTTGGATTCACGCCTCTTACTATAGGTTTGTGGGACGGTAGTTGTTGTCATTTGTTGAAAAATACTAATCATAAGCTCGAAAAAAAAAATTGTGGTGGTGGTTTCATTCTTAGCAAGACACGTGCATTTAAATTTATATGAATAAAAAACTCGTAAGTGGTTGGAGATGATTTTTTCAGCAAGTAATTTGAAAACAGTCATTCAGAAGCCCTTGTTATAAGTTATGAATGTCATCAGCAGTTTTTTTTAAAGTGGTCAAACACAGCCATGGTTGTTTATGTCCATTCAATTTATGATGCCATATTTTTTGGATGATTCCTCTTATATTCTCTCTCTGTATGGGAATCTCTAAATTATTGTCTTCGTATTTTGTTCTTTCAGAAGGGGGGACTCAAGAATTTACAGTTAAAGTTGAGATGGATAATCCAACTGCATCAACACTGTTTCTGTCTTCAGATTCTTCGGAGCAGAATAAGCCTCACACTGCAAATTTAAGTTCAGTCCAACCTGTTCCGATTGATGGACAGCCTCCACATGGTCCGGTGGCCATTCTCTGGGACATTGAGAACTGCCCGGTTCCGATTGATGTGCGCCCAGAAGATGTAGCAGGAAATATTAGGATGACATTACGAGTCCACCCTGTAATCAGCGGGGCAGTCACTATGTTCTCTGCTTATGGGGACTTTAATGCATTTCCTCGGCGACTTAGGGAGGGCTGTCAGAGGACGGGTGTTAAACTCATTGACGTTCCAAACGGTAGAAAGGATGCAGCAGACAAGGCTATCTTAGTTGACATGTTTTTATTTGCCCTTGACAACCCTCCACCCTCTTCCATAATGCTGATATCCGGAGATGTTGATTTTGCCCCTGCACTTCACATACTTGGTCAACGTGGATATAACGTGATTCTCGTTATCCCTTCGGGGAATGCTGTTTCTTCTGCACTCTGCAACGCGGGTAGATTTGTTTGGGATTGGTCGAGTGTGGTCCGGGGAGAAGGTTTTGTGCCCCCTGCCAAAGATTTAGCAGCCCCTCGTGGAGTTCAGGATGATGGTGGCAGATACTTTGTGGTGCCCAAGTTCAGTGACAGCCGAGATGGCCAGAATGAAGGAGAATCAGTTGTTTACCGAGGGATCTCACAAAGCTACTGCACCTCAAGGGATTACTCAGCGGTGTCTCAGTCCTTTTCTCAGGATAATGGTGCTCCAACCCTAAGGTCCCACAGTTCCCCATGTGGGTTGAATGAGGTTTTGGCAGGACCCGCATCTTCCGGTGACATGGATGGATGTGCATCTTGGGTGCAGCCTGGCGACCTAAACGGTCTGAAGGGTCAGTTGGTGAAATTGCTTGAAATGTCGGGAGGGTGCCTCAATCTTGGTCGGATTCCTGCCGAGTACCAAAAGCTTTTTGGGCGGCCTCTTTATGTCTCGGAATACGGAGCCTCCAAGATGGTGAACCTCCTTAAGAAAATGGTGGATTCAATGGTGATAGAAGGAAAAGGTGCCCAGAAGTTTGTCTACTTGCAAAACTGGAGAGCAGCAGGCCTGATGGCATCTCCACTCGTATTGGCAAAGGATCGGAGAGCAAAGGGCGGTCAGGAAGATGCCATCAATCAGGGCTCATTGGTTGAGCCCTTGGAAGATGATAGGGTGGTTATTGACATATCTGATGATCGAGCTGTGGCTCGAAGGCTTGAGCAATTCAAGCACGAGCTGCAGGAGGTGATTGTGAGCTACTCATGTCGGATTTTCCTGGATTGTTTCGAGGTGATATACCAGCAGCGATATAAGAAGCCTCTGAACTGTCAGCGTTTTGGTGTGGGCGAGCTGGAGGAGCTCTTTATGAAGCTTCGGGATGTTGTTGTCCTGCGGGAGGAACCAGCGAGCAAGAGGAAGTTCTTGGCGGCTGTTGGTGGCTAGAATTACAAGTAGCTGCCATGTCTTGAGGTACTTCCAATTGAGCTATATGCTTTTCCCCCCTTCCCTAATTGTGGCAGTTGTTGGTCTTACCCATCCAATACAAGCTAAAGGCTAGGGCTTTGATCTCTTTGTACATCTGTCCTGGATAGATAAATTGTTTTATGAATTTCCATGTAAGACTAATATGAGTGGGTGGTGAACTCTGTAGATTAAATGCAGTTCAATTTATTGTATTTCGTACCATAAGAAAGTTGTTGCTCATTGTTTGTGGTTTGCTTTGGAATCATCACAAGTGTCCATGAATCCAAATTAATCTGTTTCAAATTATCGATTTTCATATTTTAGGGTATAATCCACAATCATGCATAGAAGTGGCAATTCAGGTTCATGGATAGAGTTTGTGTTGGGTTGCCCATCCTCTATTTAAGCTCAATCCTAGCCTAATCCATTTAATTAACTCAATGATCTAATCCAATTAAATTATTCCGTTTAAATTAAAAATAACTTAATTAATATGGATCATATGTTATCTATGTTGTTACTCGGATCTCTTAAACCATTTAAAACAAATAAGCCTATTTTATCATTATATTTTTAATTGGATTACACGGGTTTGATGAGTTGGACATGATCAACACAAGCCTGATCTGAATATTATGCATGTCTAGTTACTCATCCTAATTAAAACAGCAATCCATTTATATCAAATTCAAACCCATTTAACTCATGTTGTCAAGTTCAAAATTGTCATCTCTAATCATAGTTGACATTTGGCTTCTTTTTTGACAAATCATAAAATCAATTAGTAGTTGAATGACTTTTTTCAAGGTGAAACTAGACATTATGAAATTGCCCCTTCAAATTGCTTTTAACATGGTGTAAAACAAACACTCTTAATAGGACAACCCCAATTGAGGATTTTTCATTCCCTGAGCTTGGCCCCAAGGATCAGAGAGTAGAAAATAATTACAAATTCCCCGTAGCTCTACCATTGCTACTCAGTACAAAGAAAAGAATGAAAGACCTAAATTCTCTAAAAGAATGACAAAACCAACTCAAAATTTTATCATACAATTCTAAACAAAAGTGGCAGGGACCCATATGGCTTCTTACACCCAATAACTCAGCCATAAGGGAAAGCAGAGGCTTGTTTGGCAAACTCCATCTCATGCCTACTCAATCATGCCTCCTTTAATATACTTTCCTTTCATTCCAAGGCTGTTCTGATTCAGAAAGGAGACTGTGGAGAGCCGTTTTCAAACAATAAGTTTCTACTACAACATGATCTCGATGTGCTTGATGAATAAGGTAGGCCTCGGCCATCCCAGCTTTGAAAATTCTCCTCATTTCTATGCATTTTTCCATCCCTTCTCTTCTTCCATTCGCCTTCATCATCCTTGCCTTCATCTGCAGCTCCTTTCACAGGCCCCAAACACCTTGTGTCTGAACATTCATGCAAAAGTCCGATGACCTCCTGGATCGAAGGCCGTCCCCATCTTTCTCTTTGGGTGCACCACTTCACAATCGTCACTATCGTCTGGAGCTGGTTCAAATCAAAGGAACCCCTAATTCTAGAATCGACTAGATCTGACAATCTCGATTCCGAAGCCATAAACTTTTGAGACCACCCTACCAGATTCTCCTTGCCTTGTATCGCGTGTCTCGCGGTG
The DNA here is from genome assembly GCA_963277665.1 of Viscum album. NCBI lineage: Eukaryota > Viridiplantae > Streptophyta > Magnoliopsida > Santalales > Viscaceae > Viscum > Viscum album. Next base: position 1,402,930,380 of record OY728129.1, read on the forward strand.
ACCATCTCCAGTAGTAGCACCCCATAACTGTAGACATCGCTTTTCTCAGTGAGCTCTTGCGTGATCACATACTCGGGATCCATGTAACCTGAAAGTAGATTCAAAACTCACTACTGCAGTACAGAAGATGTTTGTTTCTTCTTGGCTTTCTCTAACCTGGTGTTCCTTGGATGTCTGTATTTACTGGTTCAAAAAAAACTGAGCCAATTCTCGAAGCATGTGCCAGGCCAAAATCAGCTACCTGAGTAAAGGAAGCAGAAATGTAATGCCTGTGGCCTAGAAATTCTTAGATTTGAAGAAAGAGCCACCTACCTTTGCCACAAACTTCTCATCCAGTAAAATATTGCTGGACTTGATGTCTCTATGGCATAATGGAGGATCACAGTAGAAATGGAGGTACTCCTGCAAGGGGAACCATCTCCATCACTCACTCATATCTGATAATTGAAATGCATATCAATCGTCCAACCCACATAATGTTGAATCTGAACCATTTGATCTACAAGTTAGCATATTGAGGAGTTTACCAAGGCATTTGCCACATTAATGGCAATTTGGATTCTAGTCTGCCAGCTCAGAGCATTTCTATCAGGAGCTGCACAACATCATACTGCATTAAAATATATCAGACGCGCCCAAAAGAAACTGCAATTCACTTCATAATACCCATCACTTATGACAGGTAATTCGAAAAACCTAAGTTGTGTTTGTTCTGTTTTTGAAGAAACGCATAAAAACTTGTCAATAAATCTGTCAAACAGCTGCATAAAAAGGCCATTCATACCAGGACTCCCATCCCTCCAAGGAGAAGCAAAGGTTAATTATCAAGATGGTGGAAACTTACAGTGAAGATTGTCCTTTAAGCTTCCATTTTGCATGTACTCATAGATGAGAAACCTGCCATGACCAATCAAATTTAGCCACTTGCACGCAAGCAGGTTTGGATTCATTAACATTCTGAGTGTACCTTTCATGTTTCTCAATGCAGAAGCCTCTAAGAGAAACAAGATGGCGGTGATGCAGCCTGGCAAGAAGCTGAATCTCTCTGCAGAACTCATCTTCGCACTGCTCTGAGATTTTGTTCATTCGCTTCACTGCCGCCACAAACCCATCACTGAACTGCGCTTTATACACTGTTCCGAACCCTCCTTCACCGATAATAGTTTTGAAATTTCCAGTGGCTCTCTTGGTTTCCCTGTAACTGAATCTTCGCAACACAGGTTGACCTGACCAGACCAGAATGATGAATAAATTGTTGTAGTTTCAAACTGTTCGAAGGCATAGGAAATATGAGTGGAAGTTCGGAGTTGTACCTTCATGTATTTTTATCAGCGTGCCCTTGCAATTCGAGGGTTTAGGATCTTCAAGTTCTTTGCGTTCTCTATGAATGAAATATACCAACACTACCAGCATCATAAGGGCAACTGCTGTAATGGCAATGCCGACGGTTGGAATTAATGTCAGGTGGAAGGGTCTGTTGCGGATGTTTCCGGAAGGATCTATACGCGATCCCTTTGGTGCGAAAGGAGGCGGTGGAAGTGGCTGAGATACTGGATTTGTCGCAGGTATAAACAGAGGCACAGGTGGCAATGAAACTAATATAGTCATGCAAAAAAATAAGGCATGCATCAACAAAGCTCGATTAATCTTTGGTTGATCAAATTCATTAAAACTACGTTTGGTATGAGGAAAAAGACGCGAAAGAGAGAAGGGAAAAAGGGATTGGAGAGTCAATAGTTTGTTTGATATGTATGATAATTTATCTATAAAAACACTGATACCTGGAGGTGCAACAAGCAATTGAACTCCAAAGAAGCAGTTGGCAACAGCAAACAATTCATTGCCTTGGCTCGTGAGGGTAACAAAAGTTGCATCACGGCATATATTCAATGTCACGTTATCCGGTCCTGTTATGTTACGTAGATGTGAAATGCTAGCATCGATGCACCTCTTGCAATTTGTTTCTTCAGACAACGGACCGCTGCAATTTCCAAACACGTTCGTAACCTTTAGATATTCAAGCATTTGGTCAATGTTTGTTCGACCCATGCATCCAAAATTCACTGGAATCTTAGTTCCCAGCCCGCAAAATGATTTTGCAGTGGGTGGAACACCGTAACGTTCTATGGTGCTCGATATGTTCCTGACACAAGTTTCAGATACATTGGGAAGAACACCCAGGTTGCCTGTTGTGTTTGCATAACGGGCAACAGAGATGGCAACAAAAGAATTGATGTAGCGACAACACTTCCCTTTGCCGGAGGACACAGAGCAGGCAGAAGAAACTGGCGTAAAGTTTGACATACTCAGATCTAAAGGGCAATCTGCACATGAGCAATGGCATTCAATCAAACAATAAACATGGCATTCTTAATTCATATTCCAAAATTTCAGTTAAAAAAAATACAAATTTTGAAAAGAATTATCAAAATATGGCCTTATTTGTAATTGCTGCAGAATTCATTGATGACCAGATGCTGCTCATGTTATGGAGCTTGCCACAACTGGAAGTAAAACGAAGGCATTGATTTCCCTTTTATGGAGTCCAGGTGGACAATAGGTGGTTTAGGCAGCCCAAAGGAAGAATCCAAAAGGGGGAAATCAGGCTTCCTAGCAGTCCCCACCCCCCTCAAAATACCATTTTATCCCCATCGTGGTTTGCTGGTTTCATCCAGCTCCTACTTGGGAGCTTGGGAGCCATTTTGTCCACACAAGTAACACAATCCCTTTGACCTCCTTTCTTTACACTTCTCTCTAGAAATTCTTGGGTGACCCTCAACTTTCCAATTTCCACAGTTCCATTTTTCCTCCATAGATTTTCATTATAACTTCAGAAGGAATTTTTTTTGGTGCCAATCAAGGGTTCTTATATGTCACGGGTTTAGTATTTTAACACAACAGATCGCCCATATGGCACCCCACCCCAGTCTATTGGGTCAGGGTTCAACCTTCCAGCTCTTCAAAATGATAAGAGGTTCACTGATTTTGTTCTTCCATGGACTCATCAAGAGAGTGCAACCAGACAAACTTCAAGGAACAAGTCTCCAGATAAGGATTCAAGAGCAGACGCATTAGAGCAGAGCTAACCGGAATTGGAAGAATGAGAGGGTATGACATTGTCATCGGTACCGAGCATGTGCATCTCTGCACAGAACAGCTAGCCGACCAGCCTTGCGAAGGTGGAGAGCTGACATCAAGATATTTGTTGGGGAGGGGAAGTTCCAAGTAGTCTGTTTGGGATGAATTCCTCAAAGGACTACAGGTCATGTAATGTGTGTCTAAGCCTACGGGCCATGTAAGGGTTCCCCCTCAACCCTTAAAACGAAGATTATCAAAAATCAATAAAAATTGAAGGCCTTCGGGCCATTCAGGCAGGACAATCCAAGACACATACTCTTCCAACATTATCAGGGCAATTCTCATCTCTTAAAATGAGACTAACCAAGTGAACTACAACATTAATGTTCCAGCTAGTGCGTGACAAGACCCTCGCAAATTTTGGGTTAGGACATATAGCTGGTCACTTAATTTATAGTTCTTGGCTTAGGCAAACACTCAGCATTTTCTACTTTTCTGGCCACACAACATTTTGAACTTACATATGGGTTTACAGACAAGAACTCACCCTGAAACCATAAATCGTAGATCTTCTAGAAAATGGCTCATGTACCGGGATTTGGTGAGGTCAACAATGCAAAAAGCAAGTTTCTCAAAATCCTCAATATTTTCCTCTACTCTTCCAGTTTGCGGCAAGTTCTTCCAGTTTGCCTGCTTGAACTCATATAGGTAAATGAAGGACCCCGGAACATCCTGAGAGGGGAGGGATGAATCAGGGTGTCAACTTTTTTTTTTAAAGTGACGGATCTTGTTCTCACGTTGGTAGGAATCTGTTAAACATGTCTGATAAGAAAGCGTGTTAAACAAACAATCACATGCACCACTAAGGGTTAGTCCAAAGAGCATACGCCAACAGTGTGTCGGTCGTACCAAAATCCACTAATCTTCACTAGTTGTGGAGTACAAGAGTTCAGACACAGTCACTCTGTGTCAGGCACACCGTCTTTACAAGATTTTAGGGATAGCACACTGCGTCCCTTGAAACACTTCTGTAGACTCCCCTTACCTCACTACCTTGGGTGAAGTCTTACTCAGTTTATCGACTTGATGGTCGCTTCAAAAGATTTGCATTGAAATCTTTGTCCCTGTCTAGCATGAGACTTTGTTTGCATCGAAGTCCTGAATTGATGCCCTTGAAAACACTGAACAAACAAACCGGATATTCAAAACCTGTAGAAGCTAAACACAACACTTGTGCGGAACACCTCTTCTTGCGCACAAGTTTATAGGATTGTCGCGCAAGATGTCTTTCGCTCAACCCTTATCTTTCGTGCAACTGCACCACGAGATTCACTTGGTCTTGATAGACTCAAGGAACATTTTGCGCGTAAGATTTACTGCGCTAAGTCTTCCGCGCGACAGAGACACCGGATCTTCGTTGGAAAAAGTTCTAAGTCTTGAATGGAGGTAGTCGCCTATTTATAGGCCTCGACGCCCCTGCGCGTAAGATTCTCTCACGCTGACCTCCTTGCACGCAACATTTCCCCGAGCGCGGAAAACCACTTTTGACGTCGCATTGGACGCGTAAGTCTCTTCCGCGCAACCTCGTCCTTCACACACATTTAAATATTTCGCGCGTTTTTTGCCTTTGCCGTATTTTGATGCAATGATCCCGAAACATGCATTGCGCGCAACTTTTCAAACCACCTTCAAACTTGCACACAACTTCCTTTGCCAAAAACACCTTTCTCCATTCTCCAATTTTTTGACCGAAAAAATTGACAAACACTGGGAAACACCGCCGCCTTCAACAGCGTGTCAGCCTGTACTGTAAGATCACTTGTCTTGCAAACTCCTAAATTAACCCAGTGTGAATTGACAACAAAAACAAGCCAGACTCTAATTCCAGCAAAGAACAACCTTGGTTCCAACAGTAAAGTGTGGCTTCAACTCGAAGGAAAGATACCGATACTGAGTCATTCCCCCTTACAAATCTGTCCAACAGTGAGATTTAAACTATCCACAGTTTCGTTAACTAAGAAATAGGTCCCGGCCCGAGTGATCCAAGAACAAAGATCATCTCCCATGAAAACCAGATCAACTAGTCTGGCCAAGTTGCAAACTCGCTCTCAATTCTGTTCAAACTTCACCCCCTGCAAAGACCTGAATCCTCTCAACCATGTCCTAGTCTAAGTTTGCACATGAAGAACTCTTCCTCTCAACTCAAACAATCTATTTCTGCTTTGAATTTCGATGGATCAATTGTTGTTAAATGCTTCCAAGAGTTTCATACATCGCCTATTGTCCTTTGATTAGCCCCTCTATAGTGGCATTCAAATCGTAAAACTGATATTCATGCGAAGCAAGAGTTTCTGCCATCCTTTTCATATTCACCTCCATTGAACTCATTTGTACTTCCATTTTAATTGGCATATGATTTCCACATCCACCCAAAATAGATTTCTCTGGATGAAAGCATAAATTGACAAGTGATTGGGTAGAAAACAGTGAATGGGGGAAGAGCTTTATTCTGTAGAAATATGAATTATAGATTATAAAATGATGTGTAAAGGGGAACAAAATAAGAGAAGAAATTCTCTCAGGAGCCTAGGCCACTACCTCTCTTTACTAACTAGAAAACTGACTGACTTCCCCCCAATCGGCATATATAGTGGCCTCTTTCCATAAACACCTTAAGGAAGAATCTGGAAGGGAAAAATCAGGCTCCCTAACAATTTTTTAATTCATAGAAGGAAAGAAAAGAAACGACTGCAGTTTCTTCCGATCTTGTTTGAATGAAGGAAAAAAATAAACGATCTCTCTCCAAATCATCCTGTTTTTTGGGTGATTTGAAAGGGACTATTATAGAAACAACCATTTTTCTCCATTTGTCTCCGTATCATTTCTATCCACCTAATTTAACCAACCTAAACAAGGAAAATAAATTGGTATCTCCCCGCCTACTTTCCTTTCTCCTTGAATCACCTCAACCAAACACAGTTTCTCAGTTGATTGGCTTGAGGATCAAACAAGGGGAAAAAAAGTACACCAAATGTGCTTGTCACACATATAGACAGTTCCCTCATTCTGCAACATTGAAGTATTGTAAAAAGACTTTGATGCATTGTTGGGCCCTCCTATCCCTGTCAATTGGTTTTGTGATGAATCTTTGCATCATGTTAGAGTTTATGTTATAAATGACCCAAAAATAAGTAACCAAGACACAAAAAAAGTGATTCATATTATATTATTGGGGCTATTAGTAACTCACATTAAAGGAATTGAAATGACCTTGATGATTCTTGATGATTGAAGTACTTTGGTGGACACATTATTTATTCTGTGAATTGATCTTGACAAATGTTTCATGTTAAAGCATCTTTAATATAAAATCAGAATCAAGCGCTGAATGGTTGACATTAAGCTGGAAAAATGAAGAAACGTTATCACTGCAAATGAAAGCCAGGTCTCAGGAGATGCAAGTTGAAGTTTGAGAGTAAAGGCTGTGATCAGATGCTGAAAAAAACCTAAAAAAGAACTAACACTTGACATGCCGAATTGAAGTGAAAAAACAACTCGCCAGAAGAAAACATCAGACCAAGACGAAGCCCAAACCCTGGAATCCAACTTAACTCAGTAAACAATAAGGTGCCAAGAGATCAGCCCAACAAAACCCTTAAGAGTAGTTTCGTCGAACATCAAAGGTGCACGAAAAAACGTGAGTGAAAGGCGTGGTACATTATAAAATCTTCGTTCAGATGTGGATTCTTTCCACCAGAGTACCCTGCTAGTGGAACAAATAAACGACTGGTAACGCTAAAAGGGGGAAGGGGAGCAAGAAAAATAAGCGAAGCCAAACCTGGCAAAAGCGCCCTTGTCGGTGAAAGCTGCGAGACGAGAAAAGCCATGAAACCTACGAAGAAGAACCTTTGGTACGCAACCATGGCCGACGCCGAGAGGGAGGAGGAGGTGTGGTGGTATGGAGACTGGTGAAAGAACAGGACACAGCTGGAGGCAGGTGCCGTAACCCACCAGTGAGGCTACTGAGAATGATTGAGGTTGAGGGAGTCGCAAATTCCGACACAATTTCCGATATCCGTTTTAACGCTCATAAAATATACATTTCATAAAAAAAAACTTTTTATATATCATTAAATATCATTTTTTAATATATGAATATATTTATATTGATATAAATTTAATATATTTGATTAAATATGATTTATATAGTGTTAATTATGTGCCCCATGGACTCAGCCTAGTGGTTGCGTCATGTGGCGGTGTTTGGGAGGTCTCGGTTTTGAGGCTCGTCGTCTGCAATTTGATAGGTTTTTGTTTGTTTATTCTCTCTCCCCTCACCCGTGTAATAATTATATAATGTTAATTATATATTTACAGTAAATATATAATATATTTACTTAAATATGATTAACAAAATAACTAAAAATTATTATTAATTAAAAACTTGTTAATTAATATTGTGTAATACATATTTATTAATGATTTGGTAATGAGAATAAATTAATTAATTAATATCATAAAAAAGGTTGAAATATGATTTGAACTTCAAACGATCATAAATTTTGATTCGGATGTACGTTTGAGCTCTGTGAGTTGTTAAATCTAAACTTACGAAAATTCTTATGTCCTCTAGTATAGGAGGATGCTTGTAAGACCATCAAAATCGAGTTATTAATTTGGGAATCTTAATTGTTGAACATTCAATGAAACTGTAGTTTTGTTTAAGAACTTCTTGTCTTTTTTTTCGGTGGAGTCTGAATTCATTCTTTGAGCATACATTCATGATGTTATTATGATATTGAAATTTTACCATTTTTCATACTGTAGTATTATTTATAAATAAATATATAAATATATTTGCATGTATTTAAATGTTAAAATTAATTATATAAATAAATATTTAAACGTACTCATATATATAAGATGTCTTTTTAAATATATAAACCATATTAAAAAAGGGTTCGAGGTCGATTGCGACTTTCGATGCTCTTATACCTCAGTCTCATGTGGCTTAGGCAGCAATGACAACCCATCCTAGGCAGAAAAAAAGGTTCCTCAAACTGTCGCTTTCTTAGGCATTTCGATAAGCCAAAAGGTTCCCTCGATCGATAATGGCTTTCCCAAGCTATCGCTTTCTCCATTGCAGTTCATTGTAACCTCAACCCTTCTCAAGCACTCTTTGATGGCTTCTCCAAAGGTTCTTGGTTTTCCTAGGCAATTCGATAAGCCCAAAGGTTCCCTCGATTGATAATGGCTTCCCCAAGCTGACGCTTTCTCCATTGGAGTTCACTGTAACCTCAATCCTTCTCAAGCACTCTCTGATGGCTTGTTTTGACCGGCACTGACTTCAGTTGATGCTTTTAATAGGTTTGTCTTCAAAATTGTAAGGGTTGGTGTCCTGAGAACCAACTGTTTTGTACTTTGATTACATGAATATTCACTTATTATATATTGTTCATTATTCTGCATGACTATAATATAATAATATCCTGGAATATTTGTTGCATTAATAAGGTCATGACAGATCCCCGCTATGATGAGAACCTTGAAATGCTATAACAATATTCTTAAATAAAGTTTTACGGTTGGATGACATACTATGATAAGACACATAGTATACAGACCGTCATGTGCGAGTACTCGTAAGAAGACGAGACTCTCTCTCATGAAGTTCGCACTTGATAATCTCCAAGATGAGAGATTATGAGAACATACCCGCCAATAGCAATTCCGCATGTCTTGGTGTCATCGGACATTGCTATCTACGAGCGTGTGTAATGGTCCTTAGACTGGAAGATTATCATTAACTCATGTCATGACTCGCACACTTAGATTTACTGACGAAAACCATTACGCAGACAGTTGGCGGGAAGTAGGGTACGTTGGGTGCGTCACGAGTGACATGTTGTTAATGGATAAGTCGAGGAAAGATTTGTCTCTTCCATTTATAGAAGTTGATATCTCAGCCATTTGATTGAAATAGAACTGTCACATGAAATTCCATGGCCATGGTGTAAACGACGAGTTTATTTCAGGTAGTCAAAGAACGACAGATCAAACATATAGGTTTATGACACTGCCATGAAACCTGCTTGATGAGATATTGAGACAAAGAGATTAAATTACACAGTAAGCGTTCGTATGAGGTGATACGTCAATGCGGCGTCAACTTCTTTCTCTTGGGTGCCTTGACCCGTTGCTAGACAGTAATCTTGGACTTTAGACAAGCCCGCCTAATGCCAACGAGAAAAGGGCCTAGAGGGTCACACACTAAGTGTATTCAAATATCTCAAGTAGAATAAAGATTATTCCCCTACGTGGTTTAATAATTATTCAAGGAAGCCTAAATCATTTTAATGTTAGAGGAAGAATAAAATAAAACAAGTACATGCCGTGTGTCAATGATTACACGCCGTGTAGTTTTATTTTGAAAACAAGTACACGCCGTGTATTATTAAATGTACACGCCGTGTAGTTTTCATTTTGGATAGGAAATGAATAAATGAAAACAAGATATACACGGCGTGTACATTGAATGTACACGCCGTGTAGTTTTCAATAAAAAACAAGTACACGCCGTGTATTTATTAATACACGCCGTGTAGTTTTTCCAGTCGGGATTTTGAGGAAATATCGTTTCATTAAATGATATTTATTATAATCAGCGTGGGCACATGTCAAGGAATTAATGACTCGACATGGGGTTTTTAAAAGGGAGTTAATGAAATAAATAAAACGCGTAACGCGTTTATTTATTGTCATAACTCTACAACATCAAACCCGATTATAAATATCCTCATAACCCCAACTCTTTTCCCAAGACAAGAGAATCGTTGTGCACAACAATTCTGGAGAATTCTTTTAAGGCTGAAAGAACCTCTTCCTCCAAGAACGCTCTCAAGACCGAGAGAGATTCTCTTCCATTGGATCAAGACGATCTAAGACGAACAACACAAACAAAGGTTTCTCCACGCTAGCACCCGGAGACTCCTTTTGCGACGTCCAGAGATACGAGGTGCACGTGTGAATCACCGCTAGAGGAAGTCTACACTTGGCTTCTGTGACGCAACGACGAATCACATCGGAACGTGATCAAGAATATCAATGAAAAAAGAACACCAAAAAGGTACTTCTTTTCAATTGATTAAATTAATTATAATCAACCTGTAACGATCCTACTTTATGGTTCTGGGACTTTCCTTTTCTTTGTCTATTTCTATGATTCGATCCGTGGAGACTGGCGTTTATCTTCGTATTGATCCCGGATTGATCATTGTTAATGACAAAAAGCCAAGTGGGCACATCCACCCACGCACTTCCGCTGCGCCCGAAACCTTCAATTGGTATCAGAGGGAGGTTACAACGTTGATTATAGTTATTTAATTTCCGTTGATAATTTACGCATTTATATTTGATTCAATTCGAAATAAATCGTTCTCTAATCTGAATAAATGAGATCCGTTCTTCCTCTTTCGTTTCTCGATTAATATCACAGAAACGACCTTTTAATTTTAATTTTTTGATTAAAATAAAAACGAGGAACTCATCTGGAGGAGCCGCTCTTTCTGTCTGTACAACACGGGAATACACGACGTTTAATGAAAACTATACGCCGTGTACTTAGGTTCAACGAACCAGCACTGGTCCGCCAAACCACGCTGTGTGAATTGAGTATGCCTATGTATTTATTACCCCGTGTTGACCAGAAATGAACAGCGTGTGGAAAACAGGAATACACGGTGTGTATGTTGGAGCAACACGCCGTGTAGTCAGATCCGAACCAAGTGAAACCGTGTACAAAGGAGAAGTCGCGTACCACGTACACGGGATCGCCAGGCCGGTTACCGCATAACAAGGAAGTACACGCTGTGTATGATTTATCTACACGCCGTGTACTCCAAAATTTCCAAAGTAGAGAAAACACGCCAAAGCCCCCGACGTGTACTTTGGATAAATGGTGAAAAGAAACACACGCCGTGTAAATATAAACTACACGCCGTGTACTTTCCAGAAATTTCACCAGGTTTCCTCCAAAAGTACAAAGACCTGTACAAGGAACATGGATGAGAAGAATCTCAAGGAAATTCAGAAAGGAATTTAAGATAAAGAATTGATTAATTATAAGATCATAATTAATTGAATTCGAGCGCGACTTATCTTAAATGAAAGAACGATTAAAAGAATTTGAATTCTAAATATGCGTAAACGTCATTGCATGCTATGGATGATCATGAGCTAGACCAAAAACCCTTTGTATGTGTGTATGGTTTCATTTAAATTTGTTTAAATTCGTTGTCCTGCGAGCCTTCTTCCAATAAAATGTAGGGCCTACGTGCCCATGGTTTCTTTAATGTAAACCCCATGTAATGGAGGATCTCCCAAGCCAGAGGAGACGATTCGAAATCCAAAGCTGAGGTGAAACCAACCCACGAAGATACAAAGGTGGACAGGTGAGAGGTGCAAAACACGAACCATCAGGTTCAAGGTGTTTTCCCTAGGTCATGGTTAGCTTATCAAAACCGCTAGATAAGCTAACCAATAGAAGCTCATGATCATGCCATCTTATTTTATTTCTGTCTGATTGCATGGTTTATTTATTATGTATGTGTTGTCGCGATCACATAATTAATAAAATGAACAAGCATGAAAAGATGGAATAAAATAAAAACCGGACTATGCGTAAACATTATCAGAACATGGTTAATCAATTAAGCAAGCATCACTTAATATTAACAAGCATGTGATAATGCAAAACTACACATAAAGAATAAAATCCCTCAAATACCATATTAAGTCAGACCAAGCCTTCCGTTACTTGATTAAGGGCAAGACTCAATAAAACTATGTGTTTGACCAACCCTTGTTGGGACACTTACTTTTATAAAGGAAGCCCTTATGAAAGGTTTCGAGTTGACTTAACCATATTACATCAAGAGGAGTAGCCCTTGCTAGACTTGATGTAATATTAGAGGCAAGAGTTGAGGAAATCCAAGTCAGGATTTCAGGATTGGGGAGTCCACTCAACAGATCAAGGAACTGTAAGCTCATAGTTGGCAAAGACCTGCCTACCTAAATATCTTTAAATAGCTTGACCAACCCTTGTTGGGGTTATGCGAAGGGGAATATGGATCCTTTCCACTAGAATGTCAAATCAACTGGACATTATGAGTTCAATGGTGAGGGCCATTGAGACTTGATAAAATAGTGGGAGAATTAATAAATTCATTTATTATTTTTCATAAAATGTAATCAAGAAAGTACTGATAAATCTGCTCTTTTAATTTGTAGAATCGAAATGACAAACTCGTCAACCACATTTTCTCTGTGATCAATTCTGGATAAAGACAATATCCTCACCGGTAGTAACTTTCAGGAATGGTTTAGGTGCCTTCGAGTTATCCTACGCCATGAATGAAAGTTTTACGTGATGGAGTCCTCACTTCCTGATCCGCCTGCCCAAGGGGAGAGTGATGAAGATTTCTTGGTCTATGATCAACATTTGAGCGATGCATTCGATGTTCAATGTTTGATACTGTCATCAATGTCTAGTGAGCTCATGAAGTCTCATGAAGACATGGATGCCTACAACATGCTCGAGCACCTCTATGGTCGATACCAGGAGAGAGCAAGACATGAAAGGTTTGAGATCTCCAAGGCTCTATTTTAGAGCAAGCTTAGAGAGGGTGCCCCAGCCGGGCCTCATGTAGTCAAGCTCATTGGAAACATTGAGCGCTTGGAGGTTATAGGGTTTAAACTCCCCGAAGAACTGGGTACCGATCTCATTCTTGCATCACTTCCCCAGAGCTTCTCAAACTTTGTTGTGAACTTCAACATGAACAATATTGAGAAGTCTCTGTCTGATCTTCTTATCCTCATTCACCAAGTGGATAATGACATGAAGCGTGAAAAATATTCTGTCCTTATGGTGAATAAAAGGAAAGGTAAGGAAAAGAGCTTTAAGCCCAAAATATCTTCAAGGCCTTCCAAGAAAAGGAAGATCAAAGGGGAGGCAAGAGAACAGGAGGCTGTTTGTTTCGCATGTGGCAAGAAGGGCCACTGGAAGAAAAACTGCACCCTGGCGAAGCAAGGGGAAGCTTCAGGTGCATTTGTTATCAAATGCAATCTATCCATTTCTACTAATTGGGTATTAGATACTACTTGTGGTGCTCACATCTGTATCCAAATACAGGAACCAAGTAGATTCAGAAAGATTGATCAAGGTGAGGTAGATCTACGAGCAGCCAATAGAGCCAGACTTGCTGCTGTAGCTGTCGGGGACTACCACCTCACATTGCCAACTGGAATTATCTTGGTGTTAAAGGGTTGTTATTATGTGCCTTCTGTTGCTAAAAACATTATTTCGGTATCCAGATTAGATACTGATGGATTCATGTTCAAGTTTGGAAATGAATGTTGCTACTTTTATAAAGATAGCATTTGTTTTGGTAGGGCACATTTATATAACGACCTTTATGTGTTAGACTACACAAACCAAGTAATGGCAATCGATAACAAAGTCAATTCACATGACTCATACCACACCCAACTTTGGCATCACCGGCTGAGTCATGTCAATGAGAAACGTTTGACAAAATTATATCAAGATGGCTATTTATATTCTTTTGAACTAAAACCACTTGGTGTATGTCATGCGTGTCTACAAGGAAAAATGACCAAAACCCCATTTAGTGGGAAAGGTGAAAGGGCTAAAGAGCTTCTAGAATTAGTTCACACAGATGTGTGTGGACCATTTCAAGTTGAAGCAAGGGGTGGGTTCTCGTACTTCATAACTTTTACTGATGATTTTAGTAGATATGGATATATTTACTTAATGAGGTATAAGTCAGATTCTTTTGATCGGTTCAAAGAATACAAGAATGAATTTGAGAACCAGCTTGGTAAGAAGATTAAGAAACTCCGCTCAAACAGAGGAGGATAATATCTTAATCAGGAATTCATTGATTTCTTACGGGAGTTTGGGATTCTATCTCAACTCACTCCTCCTTACACACCTCAGTGGAATGGTGTAAGTGAAAGGAGGAACCGCACCCTGTTGGACATGGTGAGATCAATGATGAGTCATGTGAGTCTTCCATTATCCTTTTGGGGATATGCATTACAAACAACAGCACACATACTAAACCATGTACCAACTAAATCGATAAATGGTATTCCATATGAGTTATGGAGTGGACGCAAAGCCATGTTATCGAATTTACATGTGTGGGGTAGCGAAGCATTTGTTAAGGCCTCTTCAGGTAACAAACTTGCACCCCGAGGCACAAAGTGTATCTTTATAGGATATCCCAAGGAAACAAGGGGATATTACCTATACAACCCCTCAGACAAAAAGGTTACAGTGGCAAGACACACCATATTCCTTGAGAGGGAGCACATATCCAAAAGAGATAGTGGGATCAAGATAGACTTTGATGAAGTCGAGGCTCAAGATACACAGGTTTTGGTACAAGAACATATTCTACAAAGCCCCGTGGAAGAACAATCTGTTCCAGAGACACAAGAACTGTGTAGGAGCATGAGAGAGGTGAGAGAACCAGAATGATATAGTTTTCTTGTCACCGAGAATGGTGACTCATTATTGGTTGAAAATAATGACCCTCTTACCTATAAGGAAGCAGTTGAAGGCACAGACGTTTCCAAGTGGCAAGAAGCCATGAATTCTAAAATGGATTCCATGTACCAAAACCAAGTCTGGATTTTGGTAGATCCTCCAGTTGATGTAAAGCATATTGGTAATAAATGGGTATTCAAGAAGAAACTGGACATGGAGGGGCAAGTCAGCACCTATAAGACACGACTGGTTGCAAAAGGTTTTAGACAGCGTCAAGGAATTGACTATAATGAAACCTCACTGATTGCAATGCTGAAATCCATCAAAATCCTATTGTCCATTGCCGCTTACCATGACTTTGAAATTTGGAAAATGGATGTCAAAATAGCATTCCTTAACGGGAACCTCCAGGAAGATGTCTACATGACACAACCTGAAGGGTTTGTGACTCCAAAGGATGCCAACAAGGTATGCAAGTTGCAGAAATCCATTTATGGATTAAATCAAGCATCAAGGTCATGGAACATTCATTTTGATGAATCTATAACGAAATTTGGCTTTGTTAAGAACGAATGTGAGCCTTGTGTCTACAAGAGGTTTAGTGGGAGTGCATTCATTTTCCTAATAGTATATGTTGATGACATATTACTAATTGGAAACGAAGTACCTGTCTTACAGTCAGTTAAGGCATGGTTAGATAAATTATTCTCCATGAAAGACTTGGGTGAGGTAACATATATTCTTGGGATCAAGATCCATCGTGATAGATCCAAGAGAATGCTGGGCCTGAGTCAAAGTACATACATTGACAAGATACTGAAGAGATTCAGTATGGAACAGTCCAAGAGGGGATTGTTTCCAGTTTCACATGACATTCATCTTTCCAAGAAAATGTGTCCTCAAACACATGAGGAAAGAAAGAGAATGGAAAGGACCCCTTACGCATCCGCGATTGGGTTAGTCATGTATGCTATGTATGAGGCTAGATGTTTCTTACGCATTAAGTACGGTAGGTAGATATCAAGCTGATCCAGGAGACCGCCATTGGATAGCGGCCAAGACTATCCTTAAGTATATGAGGCGTACTAAGGATATGTTCCTGGTTTATAGAGGAGATGATGAACTAGTCATTAGAGGACATGTAGATGCTAGTTTCCAGACTGATCAAGACGACATGAAGTCGTAGATTGGATACATCTTCAGTTTGAATGGAGGTGCAGTGAGCTGGAAGAGCTCAAAGAAAAGTGTGGTGGAAGATTCTACAGCAGAGTTCGAGTATATCACAGCTTTTGAGGTAGCTAAAGAAGCAGTATGGATGTGAATCTTCGTCCAAAAGATGGATGTAGTACCAAGCAGTAAATATCCTATCACACTCTATTGTGATAATACTGCAGCGGTGACACTTTCAAAAGAGCCAAGGTCACATCAGCAGACACAACACATACTTCAGAAGTATCATCTCTTGAGGGATTTTTCTCAGAGAGGTGAAGTTGCAGTGAGCAGTATTTCCATGGAAGACAATGTGGCAGACCCCTGGACTAAAGCCTTGACTCATCAGAAACATGATCATCATGTGAGGTCTAGCAGACTAAAAGTTGTAGGCGGTTGGCTCTAGTCCAAGTGGGAGTTTGTAAGGTTTGGTGTCCTGAGAACCAACTATTTTGTACTTTGATTACATGAATGTTCACTTATTATATATTGTTCATTATTCTGCATGACTATAATATAATAATGTCCTGGAATATTTGTTGCATTAATAAGGTCATGACAGATCCCTGCTATGATGAGAACCTTGAAATTCTATAACAATATTCTTAAATATAGTTATACGGTTGGATGACATACTATGATAGGACACATAATATACAGACCGTCATGTGTGAGTACTCGTAAGAATATGAGACTCTCTCTCATGGAGTTCTCACTTGGTAATCTCCAAGATGAGAGATTATGAGAATAGACCCACCAATATCAATTCCACATGTCTTGGTGTCATCGGACATTGCTATCTACGAGTGTGTGTAATGGTCCTTAGACTGGAAGATTATCATTAACTCATGCCATGACTCGCGCACTTAGATTTACTGACGAAAATCGTCACGCAGACAGTTGGCGGGAAGTAGGGTACATTGGGTGCATCACGATTGACATGTTGTTAATGGATAAGTCGAGGAAGGATTTTTCCCTTCCATTTATGGAAGTTGATATCTCGGCCCTTTGATTGAAATAGAACTATCGCATGAAATTCCATGGCCATGGTGTAAACGGCGAGTTTATTTCAGGTAGTCAAAGAACGACGGATCAAGCATATAGGTTTATGACACTGCCATGAAACCTGCTTGATGAGATATTGAGACAAAGGGATTAAATTACATAGTAATCATTCGTATGAAGTGATACGTCAATGTGGCATCAACTTCTTTCTCTTGGGTGTCTTGACCCGTTCCTAGACAGTAATCTTGGACTTTAGGCAAGCCCGCCTAATGCCAACGAGAAAGGGGCCTAGAGGGTCACACAATAAGTGTATTCAAATATCTCAAGTAGAATAAAGATTATTCCCGTATGTGGTTTAATAATTATTCAAGGAAGCCTAAATCGTGTTAATGTTAGAGGATGAATAAAATAAAACAAGTACACGCTGTGTGTCAATGATTACACGCTGTGTAGTTTTATTTTGAAAACAAGTAGATGCCGTGTATTATTAAATGTACACGCCGTGTAGTTTTCATTTTGGAAAGGAAATGAATAAATGAAAACAATATATACACGTCGTGTACATTGAATGTACATGCCATGTAGTTTTCAATAAAAAACAAGTACACACCGTGTATTTATTAATACATGCCGTGTAGTTTTTCCAGTCAGGATTTTGAGGAAATATCGTTTCATTAAATGATATTTATTATAATCAGCATGGGAACATGTCAAGGAATTAATGACTCGACATGGGGTTTTCAAAAGGGAGTTATTGAAATAAATAAAATTCGTAACGCGTTTATTTATTGTCATAACTCTAAAACCTCAAACCCTATTATAAATATCCTCACAACCCCAACTCTTTTCTTAAGACAAGAGAATTGTTGTGCACAACAATTCTGGAGAATTCTTTCAAGGCCGAAAGAACCTCTTCCTCCAAGAACGCTCTCATGACCGAGAGAGATCCTCTTCCATCAGATCAAGACGATCTAAGGTGGACAACGCAAGCAAAGGTTTCTCCATGATAGCACCTGGAGACTCCTTTGGCAATGTCCAGAGATACGAGGTGCACGTGTGGATCACCGCTAGAGGAAGTATACACTTGGATTCTGCGACACAACGACGAATCACATTGGAACGTGATCAAGAATATCAACAAAGAAAGAACACCAAAATGTACTTCTTTTCAATTGATTAAATTAATTATAATCAACCTGTAACGATCCTACTTTGTGGTTTCAGGACTTTCCTTTTCTTTGTCTATTTCTATGATTCGATCCATGGAGACTGGCATTTATCATCGTATTGATCCTGGATTGATCATTGTTAATGACAAAAAGCCAAGTGGGCACATCCACCCACGCGCTTCCACTATGCCTGGAACCTTCAAAAATCTTAGGGATTGTAGTAATGCATTGTGGGGGGGGGGGACCACTGGTTCTCCATCAGCCCACCCTCAAGCTTTCATTCATTTCATAGATTTAGGTAATATCTTAGCTTTCCTAGGCATTTTGATAAGTCCAAAGGTTCCATCTATCGATAACGGCATCCCCAAGTTGCCGCTTTCTCCATTGGAGTTCACTGTAACCTCAACCCTTCTCAAGCACTCTTTGATGACTCGTTTTGATTGACAATGACCCTCGGTTGATGCTTTTAATAGGGTTGTCTTCAAAATCTTAGGGATTGTAGGAACACACAGTTGGTGGGGGGGGGGGGGGCACCACTAGTTCTCCATCAACCCACCCTCAATATTTCATTGCTTTCACATATTTAGGTCATATCTTGGCTTTTTTAAGCATTTCGATAGGCCCAAAGGTTCCCTCGATCGATAATGGCTTCCCCAAGCTGTCGATTTCTCTATTGGAGTTCACTGTAACCTTAACCCTTCTCAAGCACTCTTTGATGACTCATTTTGACTGACACCGACCTTCAGTTGATGCTTTTAATACGTTTTCTTCAAAATCTTAAGGATTGCAGGAACACGGTGTCATTGGGCTTATGGACCCTCATAACCTTCTGATTCACTTCATGGTGGAAGTTGATATGGTTTCAGCATGGTATAGTGCCCCACGTTCCTTAAACGGGTTTTTTGTGTTTAGACAATAGGACCTGATCCCTTTGTCACCCCATCACCCCTCACATTTGTGTTGGAGTTGATATCTTGAAACCCTCGATAAAGACTATTTGGATTGAGATCGAAAATGAATACTGGTGTAAGCAAGCTGTGAGCTTTGAGTCTTGGGTCGATTTTTTGCTTCACATGCAATCAGACGGGTCATCACCAACAAATATTTTAGTGTAGATCTACTGAATACAGGGATGTATCCCATGATTTAGTTTGTGAGGATGGAGATTCAAAGCATTCTGATGCTGTTAGATTTCCCCCCTCTCTTCCCCTACAGGAAAACCAGTAATTGATAGATTTCCTCCTTGTTGAAGCCACGACCTACTTGAGCATCAGAGTCGTGCACTTTAACAGAGGAACCGACCACTGCATAAGGATAATAGTGGATCCAAGGGATAAATTTCATCATAAAGCATCCACTTTGAATAGTCCCTTATTGACTAAGAACTGAACACATGCTTATGTAGTGGTCGGTTCCTCTATTAAAGGGCACGACTCTGATGGTCATGTAGGTCATGGCTTCAACAAGGAGGTGATCGCAAGCCCGTGTGCTTTGATCCATTCCAAGAACAATCAGTCTGGTTACTCCTTTAGAAAAGCTGGAATTCATCGGGAATAAGAGGTTCTAAAGGTGGTGGATGACCTAGATCTTCATTATGGAAGCAGGAAATCACCCAGGCAGGTTCCCAAGCCTTTGATTTTAAAAGCATTTGCATGTTTTCACACTGATTTAGGAATTCCCATGTATACTTCTGATGCAATGACTGGTCATGGAAAAGAGTTCTCATCCAATGGCAATGGGCAGGCTTTTCCATATTCTGAAGGGCAGACCAATCCATAGAATTCAGAACAAGGGCCTCACTTTGATATCAAGACCCATAATCATTTTAAGGAGATGAAGGAGGTCTCATTGGACAAGGTGAATGAGGGATGACAACTTCCGGGATCTAGGAGGAAGAATAAGCACTTACAAGCTATAGGAAACTTAGAATCTGATAACAACATAAACTGACGTTTCCACTAATATTGATATAGGCACTGATGTAACCTCTTAGGTTTCATCAACACATGAAGAAGTGGTGACAGTTAAAGAAAATTTCCATTCAGGATTAAGATGCTAAGGGAAGTCCATGAACAACACCTCGAATAACATATCACTTGAGTCACTGATGAGACCCACCAAATGTAACTATAACTGATCCATTAAAAATTTGTATGCAATACCTATGTAGCGGAAAACCGAATCTTCAGAAGTTCACTTCCCCCTCGAATGAGTGTGCCAGAAGTAGGTAGTTACTACACCCTACTCACCATAAAAATTCTTCCTTACACACACACACCTCATTACAAACAAAAAAAAAGTACTATAAATACATTCAACGGTAAAACATAAAACAAAAATACAGAAGGCAATAAAGAACACAAATATTTTAACGTGCTTCGAACTATGTCTTGCGTTCACTGGGGAAAAACACATTGCCGCTTGCTTTATTAAAACTAAAAGATTACTTGTGATACAAACAGACTACAAAGACAAGCAATCCTCATCAACTTTTCAGCTCTCTGATAAATGCTCAGTTGAACCACCATTTTTCACACTTTGCACTGAAGGTTCCACATACTTAAATACTAAGCACAACCGTTCAAACAAGTTAAACATGCTCCCTTGAAAACCCGGGTTATAAGACATGAACTCCAGAGCTAGGTTACCAACCTGGTGACCCATCAGCTTTTCTAAACTTACAGACCTCCCAACACTCCATCATAAAACCATCAGTAGATGTAAACTTCTGATGGACCTACTACCATCAGAGAATAACTGTTGCTACAGAAGAGATGAACCGCCACTGCCTTTACAATGAGTTCAACCTCCATGTCACTGATCAAAATTATGGTAAATGTAAATCTGATGCTCGAACTTTTGGTGATTTGAACTTCCAATGTTATGAACAAGGCATCAGTTCCCAACAGTCTCCCACTTGAAGACTTATCTTAGGGAAAACCTTGAAAACTCTCTAACACTTAGCATCCTACAACATTCCCCATTCCTTTCCTTCTTTCACTGAAGTCCAACCAATGCTTGATGTTGCCTCAGGCTTTCCTGAACTACCGCGCCTTGGTGAATATGTCTGCCACACTACAAAAAAATGCCAATTAGTGATGTTTTTTTAAAAACGTCGGTAAATCACACCTCATTTATCGACGTTTCTCAAAAACGTCGGCAAATGACACCAAATTTACCGACGTTTTTAAAAAATGTCGGCCAGCCACACCTTATTTATGGACGTTTTTGAAAAATTTCTGAAAATCACATCTCATTTATCGATGGTTTTTAGAAGCATTGGTAAATGACATCATATTTACCGACTTTTTAAAAAAAACATCATTCAGTCATAGCTCATTTACCGATGTTTTTAAAAAATCATCGGTATTTTTTTTGAACTGGAGACCACCAACCACCGCACACCCATGGCCCCCGCACACAGCATGCTGATAATCAGATTCCAATCGAGAATCTAAGGCAAAACCTCCTACTTAGAACTCAGAGCCAAAACTAACCAACCTATGACTCTTTTGTGTATATAATTGTATTATTATATTTATATATATGTATATAAATAGATTTCAGTATCTACATATTTAATATTATATATATATATATATATATTAATATACATATATTAATATATACATGTGGGTGTTTATATTATATATATATGTTTATATTTTATATTTTATGTTTATATTTTATATTTTATGTTTATATATATATATATATTTATATATGTTTATATTATATTATATATATATGTTTATATTTTATTATATATATATGTTTATATTTTATGTTTATATTATATATATATATATACATATATATATGTTTATATACTCCAAATCATTTTTATTAGATTTTTAAAACACCACTTTTAGGGGGGAGAGTGGGAACCCTCACATTGGCTTCACACATAAAACCAAATTAACTAAATTCAAAAAAAAAGACCCAAAATCAGCCACCAAAGGTCACATCATCATCCACATCTTCGTCGCCATTAACACATCTTCACCTTGTCCCAACCATCCACACCAAACGTCATCAATATCCATGTTGTTGGCGAATGAAAGTTAAAATTTCAGTTTTCAACATTGAAATTTCAAACTGAACAACATCACCACCTTAGTTGGCAAGTTGCCTTGTGACACACACTCTGACCCAAGCCTGTCAGTGAGAACCACCCACAGATCACCGGAGAGACCATCCACTATAATCCAGCATCACCATCGTAGAAAACCATACAAGATCACCACAAACCATAAAAACCACGAAGTAAAAAACGTACCACATTCCATCACGATGAACAAGCCCTCTAGGGGGCCAAGGAAAGAGAAGAAGACACCACAAAGAATCGCCTCTTGAAACACCATAAACTGCTCAAACTTCACTTCCCAAATCTCCTTGAGAACCACCGCGCAAATCCGACTAGGAGAAGATTGTTGAAATCTAGGAGCTAGAGCAGAGTTTGCAGTAGACCAAGGCCTCAACAACGAGATGCGACCATCACCATGATGATCGAACCCTACCTTCGGAGCCGCCACTAGGAGAAGAACACCAGGAACCAACAACATCGCCATGAAAGAACACAGAACAGAACCAACCAACCAGTGGTAATGAAACATGAACCAAAAGAACTAGAAACCATCAAAAAAACCATCGAAAGAAAAGATTAAAATGGGATCAGGGAACGAGAAACAACAGACCGAAAGAAACAAGGAAGGAAATACCAAATAGGAAGAACCGAAGCAAATGAGCGAAAGAATCCTAGAGGAGAAGCCGCCCCATAAGAATCCCGCATCACCGCAATTCCACCGCCAAAATACCAAATCGACCTGAAAAACTGATACTGTCACGACCCGTCCCCTAGGGCCTGTGTCCTGACTACCCCAAGCCCGCCTTCCATAGGCCAGGGGCTGACGACTAGCACCAAAAGGTGTATTCCTAAAACGGGAAGGCATTGCCTTTAAACCTGTACAAACTCACAGAGTAGAACACAACAAGAGGCAACCACACAGACTAGAATGCAACAAAAGAAACTGTGAAGTAAACTGCTGTAGTAAAGAGTGCTGAAAATAAAAGGGGGGCTGGAATACAAGCCCAACTGGAAATAGTACAAGTACAACTAAAAAGTACAAAACAACTGAAAAAGTGAAAGAAAACTCCTGGATCGTCCACCACAGATCCTACTTGAAGGGTAGGCACAACTCACAATCTGTAGTCCCTACGTCATGCCACGTCAAAAAGGTCCAGCTTCAAGCACCGCCCAATCCTATCTCCCTCAGCCTTGATCAACGTTGTACGTCGTCTGCACCAGACACAACAAGGTGCGGGCGAAGCCCGTGTAGGGGTGGGTATGATGATACTCAGTAGGGACCCCAATACCCCCGCAGGTCTCCTAGAGTTCTACAAAGGATAAACCACAAAGAATGAATCAAAAGTACACAACACAAGTCAACTCACAGCAGGTATCACTTTAGGTCAAGGGTAGAAGGGTTATCACATCATCGAGCTCCTCAACTGCTGGAGAACTCCTCCTCTATGGAGTACAGTGGGCCTGCCGGGTCACACGGAGCTGCTTCCCACTAACCTTGAACTATTTTGGTACCCATCCCTGATGGGTACCATGGGCATGCCAGGTCACACAGAACCGCTTCCCACCGTGGGCATGCCGGGTCACACAGAGCCGCTTCCCACCTTGGGAAAACTGAGGTACTCCTCCTATCGAGTATCATGGGTCTGCCGAGTTACACAGAGCTACTCCCCACTGTGGTCCTGTTGGGTCACACAAAGCCACTTCCCACTGGGCCAATCGTGAAGCAGTCTTCAGGTCTCAGCCAACCGCAGGGTTCCATACGTAGTCTGCTTGGGAGAACCGCTCCTCAAGCCACTCGCTACATCTTGATATCCATGGAAGTCACCACAAAGTATGCCAAAATATTCGTATCCTCAAGAGAGTCCCAAATCCGCAAACAGTTCGTCAAACAAATGCACAGTTTGCGAGATATGGGTGTTTTAGTGCCGAGGGATTGGTTGGATTCGTATATGATCCAACCCGGCCGTGCCCCAAATTTCTCCAAAACTTAGTCAAAGTGCCTAAAAAAGGACCACCTTTTCCTAAGGATCCTGATGCTGTAGATGGTTCTTCAAACGGACGTTCGGTTTAGAAGTTAGGGTCCGTTTTGTGTAACAAGACGGTACTGGGTCTGGGTCCGGTCCACCTCGGTCGGACCGACCCGACCTGGTTAGGCATGGGCCGATCCAGTTCGACCTGGGTTGACCCGGCCTGACTCAGGTCCTACCCGACTCAGGTCAGCCCGGTCCGCTGGGCCCGACCCGACCCGGCTGGGCCATGGGTCGGGTTGTAGGTCGGCCCGCTGGGCGGCGGGTCGATCCGCTGGACTGACCCGGCGGTGCCACCAGGGACACCTGGCATAGGTCTACGTCAGCGAGTCAAACCCTTGGGGGTTGACCCAAGCGGCGCCGCGAGTCCTTCGCGCCGTGGCCGACGGGCCGTGGGTCCTCCGCGCCCCGTCCACCGGCCGCCGGTTTTACCGATGACCCTTTTCTCCTGCCGCGGCCATCGCAGGCCGCGGCCCTGCTGCCGCGTGGGCGTGCCACTAGGGGCGCGCCCCTCCTTTGCTCCACCGCCGCTTGGGGTGGCATTCGGTCTTCCGACGGACACGTGGCCGGTGCCGCCGCGTGCTACTGCCACACCGTTGTGAACCGCCGCCGCCGACGGTGCCGATGACAGGGTGTTCGTTGGGCCGCCGGTCGCGCACCGATGGCCCACTTTCCTACGCCATCGGCGCTTGCGATTTCCTTGGATCACGCTCTTTGCTGGGGTAGGCCCTGCTTCGGTTTGTCACCAAATTCAAAAAGGGCGATCACAAACAACACAGGAACGGAGGGGCTCGGGCCTTGTTTGTGTCGGCCCGTACCCTTCGCGTTAGAGATAATCCCGGGGGGAGTTTTAGGGAAAAGTTCAACTGAATTTCATGCCTCAGTTTCAATTATCGACCCCAACGATAAAACACACCCTCCCGCATATAAAATAAAATAAAATAAATAGATCAACTTGTTTGTGAGTTGATCCGTTCTCATCTTTTTAGAAATAGAAGTGGGGAAAATCAAAAAAAATCAACGCAACCCCCTACCTTGAAACATTGGAGAGTGTTCGTGGTTGAGGGAGTCTCATTGTTCGCCATCCCTACAACAAGCCGCCCTCACCGCCACTCAAACGCCATACTCTGGTTTGGGGTTTCGGTGTCGCACGTCACCTCCTACTAGGGTCGGCTCCATCCTCTAAGGGCTTGGCATTACGACACTCCAACAGAACTTCGCTGCTTGACGAAGCTTGTTCGATACCCCTCCCCCAAGATCTATATTTATAGGAGAGGGGAAGAGCAAGTAACAACACAGGGAGTTATTGGGTCTCATTAATAGGAACCTTTCTAATTTCCCCCCAATGTTGATGTTACTTAGATTGGAAGGTCAATCCATTTATTGGCTTGACACGTTGCCGGTCCCACCTTACCGCCTATCTGTTAGAGGAATATAATAAAAATAAAATAATAAAGTCATTTTATTTATTCTATTAAAAAGTTCAAAAAACTAAATTTTTCTTCAAACCTACTACAGTCGAAGTGAAGCCTCCCTTAAGCGAATCTCGGCCCTGCGGATTCAACAGTGCCATCAGATTTTTAATCCGAGCAACGATTCAAAAGTTAGAAAACGCCTCTCACGCATTTACTGAACATACCTGAAAAAAGTTCAGAAATTCATTCTGGGCACACCGGGCCTCAGAATCACGCGCCGTCAATTTTTGCGGACTCGTAAAATTCCATATAATTAAAAAAAATTACATGGAAAATCTGGGTCTTTACAAATACACCCAACTAGGATGGGGTCATGTATATCAGATGAGGCCGACATAGCAGGGGTGAAAGAGGAGGAATCAGGACCACTCCAAAGATCTTGGACAAAACCAACCAAAAGGGAGAAAGAAGTGGGAAAAAATGCTTAGAGTTTCTGTCACTACGAGCTACCACCATCACATCCCAATTAGATATTCTCACAAATGTGCTTAACCAAGAGTGGGGTCAGGCATGGTGGAGAAGACCGAAATAGCAGAGGATAATGACCCACAGTAGTGAGACCAGAGCGAAGAAGAGAAACCCTAAGAGGGAAGAACAACCGAGAAGAAGAGGAGCACGAAAAGGGAATGGAAAACCTGAAAGGAATAAAGATGGATAAACTAGAGAAGTGGAAGAGACCTATCATCACCAGGAAGGCCTAGAAACCCTAGGAGGGAAGGAGGTGAAAGCGAGAACGAAAGTCGGGCAAATGATGCGCCATGGATAATTTTTTGTTAAATTTATATATATGTTTATATTATATATATATATATTTATATATATGTGTGTGCATTTGTGTATAAATATATATGTACGCATACATATATATTATTATAATTATATATATATATATATATAATTTGCTATGTTTTAAAACACTGGTAAAAATGTCACCAAAATAGCTATGTTTTCTTAAAACCGCGACTAAATTTAAAATAAATATGTGGCGGTGATCATTCACGTGGTGGCTTCCGACATCCTCGGTGGTCTGGGCTTAGTCTTAGTGGATCAGACCTTTTGGGAAATGGGTGTGATGGACCTTGACAGAGGTGTGATGTGATGGTGCGTCAGTTCGACGACTTCAGACAGGCCCTTACCGATCAGAGATGGGTATGATGGTGGCCTTCAATGGTGATGTTGCCAAATTTGTGGAGTGATGGATAGTAGAGGAATTGTGCAACAATGATGCGAATGTGTGTGGATTTGGCTACGATGGATGACTATAGTGGAAACTTGGGTACAAGACGACGTTCTGTACGGATGGGTGAATCTGGTTGCGATGTGATAGCAACATCGATGTGGTCCTCAAGCACATCTGAGAATGGAGACAATGTTAATTAGGGTTTTTTCTACTGTAATTATGGAGTTGTGTTTTCTTTTTCTTCACTTGTAATGAGTTTTGTTTCAATGGGCCCTTTAGCCACTCAAATGTAAGGCTGCATGTCTCTGGGCCTTCGAGCTTGTAATGAGTTTTCCCTTAACCCAGTTCAAAAGAGATTCATGTTTTTTCCTTTTTCTTTTTAATAAAGGGGATTTCCCCCAACCTATTTCAGTATATATATATGTTTGTGTGTGTGTTTATATATATATTAATATATATATATATATATCTAAATATATATTTACATCGATGTAGGGAAATGGGTTATATAAATATATATATTTTTAGTGATATTTCTTAAAAATGTCGCTAAATTAACGACGCTTTTCAGAAAACATTGCTAAATTAGCGATATTTTCAAGAAACGTGGCTAAATTAGTGATGTTTTCCAAAAAACACTCCTAAATTTAAAATTAGTGACTTTTTTAAAAAATGTTGCTAAATTCTAGTTTTTTTTGTAGTGCTAGATTTTGGATTCCTATTATCTTTCATATCTCCAACTCCTTTTCCTCCACTAAATTTCTGATGAAATGATACTTCAGGTCGATATGCTTCATCTGAGGATGGAACACCAAGTTTTTAGCTAAGTGAATTGCACTTTGGCTATCATAGTAGAGAAAATCCCCTTCTTGAATCCTTTCAAGTTCCTATAGAAATCTATTTAACCATACCATTTCTTTCCCAACTTTCATTGCAACAACATACCCTACTTCCATTGCACTTAATGTAACAATCTTTTGAATTCATGATATACAACTAAATGTAGTTCCTCTATATATAAACATGAAACTGGTTATTCTCTTTTAGGTATTTGAATCTCTAGTGAAGTATAAGTCCACAAAGCCTTGTAACAAATCATTCTTCCCAAAAATAAAAAGAGATTGATCTTCTAATCCTTTCAAATACCAAAGGATCCACTTTACAACCTCCTCGTGTAATTTCATTGGATCTTCCATATACCGACTCACAACTCCCACCGCATAGGCAATGTATGGCCAAGTAAAAACTATTGCACGCATCAAACTTCTGACCACTGATGCATATGTCACTTTCTCTATATACTTGGCCTCAACTTCTATTACTAATGCCTGTGACTTGGACAACTTGAAGTGAATAGAAAGAGCGGTTGAGAACGACTTACTTATAACCATCCCAAATGTTTCCAATATCTTCTGGATATAATCCTTCTGAGACAGCACCAAAATCTCGTTTTTTCCTATCTCTCTTGATCTTCATCCCCAAAATCTTCCTTACCTGTCCAAGATCCTTCATCTCAAATCTTTTGAAAAAATCACAATTAAAAATCCATATTTTTTGAGCCTCTGGTCTAGCTATCAATGTCTCATTCACATATAAAAGTGAGATGATGAATGTACCATTTTCTCATTGCTTCTGATAACAACAATGATCTACATTGCACCCAAAAAATCCTTCCTTCAACATGAATGAATCAAATTTTTGATTCCATTATTGAGGATCTTTCTTCATCCCATAGAGGCTTTTATTCAGTTTACATACCAAATTCTGGCGTCTAACTACTAATACACCTATTAGCTATTTAATGTAAATATCCTCCTCCAAATCATGATGAAGGAAGACTATCTTGACATCCATCTTCTCTAGATAAAGATCTTCTGATTCAACCATGTTTAACACTATTCATATGGTAGAATGTTTAACTACTGGTGGGAAGATTTATGAGAAATAAACCCCTTCCTTCTGTTGAAACCCCTTTACTACCAGTCATGCTTTGTATATTTTCTTACCATCATCTTCTTCCCTGATCTAGTAAATCCACTTATTCTCAAGTTCCTTTTTACCATCTGGAAATTCATCAATTACCCAAGTTCCGTTGAACTTTAATGAATACATCTTCTCATTCATGGATGAATCCAATTTCTTAGAGTCATTAAGCAAAGATGCCTTCTTTATATTTTTAGGTTCTCCTACACAAATCATGTCTAAACCTATACATCGGTTTCTTGATTTTGGTTAATTTCCTCAACTGAATTGGATGAACTAATCTACTTTTATCTGCTCTTTCTATTGGCACTTGAACTTTTGATACTCATACTTATAGGGCACATAAATATGGCGCTCCCACTCTAGCTTCTTCTGACCTTTAACTTTCTAGTATATCATATGGTTTTACTTTTGGACTTCCAATTCTTTCAGTGTCTACATCCAAGTTCTCCAGTTTTTGTGAACTATCGGTACTCTTATCAACATGGACTTCTACAATTGATTTTCCTTTAAATTACCATTACAACAAGTTTAGATTCTTTCAAAGAACCTTCTCATTGAAAACAACATCCCTTCTTATGATGATTTATTTTCGTTCACAATCCCACAAATGATATCCAAAACTTTCATCTCCATAAACAAGGAAGATTTTTTTTTGGATTTGGATTCAAGTTTATCCCTATCCTTAAAATTTATATGTATATATGGTTACCTATCTAATACTCTAGGGTTTTGAACTTTATATTGTTTTCTAGACCACAACTCCTTCAAAAGTTCTTGCCCAACTACTGGTGTTCGACTTCTATTGGTGAGATAAGCCTTTGTGTTGTGTGCCTCTACCCAAATTTCCCTAAGAATTCCTGAGTGCACCCTCATGATTTTTAATTTCTCTGTCAAAGTTGTATTTATCCTTTCAAATAATCTATCCTTTTATGGAGTTTTGAGCTTCTTATTCTCATGACTTATCCCTTTATTCTTGTATAAATTACAGAAGTTATGTCTGTTGTACTCACCACCATTGTTTGTTCAGATACACTTTAATTTAAAGCCTCACTCCCTTTATACCAATAATTTCCACCGAATAAACTCTTAAAATACATCAGACTTATGTTTCAAGAAGTAAATACATACTTTCCTTGTAATGGAAACCACCGTATGATTGAACAGGGGTAGGACCCCAAGCATTTGAGTGCAAAATATCCAACTTCTATTCCTTGGGATTCCAACCATCGAAGTTGAAAGACACTCTATTATGCTTTCCAAGCACAAAAATATCACACTTTCTCTATTTCCATGTGATCAAGATTCTCTATTCCCTTAGACTTTATAACCATTATGTTCTTCTCAATGAGGTGAATGAATATACAGTGCCATAGATCCAGATCATCAAAAGTTGTACTTCTGACAACCGCACTCCCATATGAATTTACAGTCATGTAAAGGGTCTCATCCTTTACTCCTTTTTCAATCACCATGAATCCCTGGGTAACCTTCAATAACCCATTTTCAAAGATAGTTCCATAACCAACATCATACAATTTCCCAACAAAAATAAGATTCCTCCTAAGGTTAGAGATGTGGTGAACTTCTGTTAGTTTCAAGAATCCTCCATTATTTATTCAGATGTTGTCATCTCCTTTTCAAACAACTTCCAGAGCTTCACTATCCACCATATGGACTATCCAAAACTTCCTAGATACACAGTTTTACATGAATATTTGATCACCAGTTGAATGGAAATATTCTCTAGAGTCAACCAACCAAGCATAAACTGGTGTATTCACACATAACAAACAATCATATGAAATTTTGTTGCATTGAAAAAATATGAACTTTCAAAGGTTGATATGTTTCATGTGTTATCCTTTTGATTTTTTCAATCCTTCTTGAAATTTACTTTCTTCTCACACTTCTAGTAGATTAGACCAGGACTAGCCGACTTACTTCGACTTTTCTATCATTTATTTTCATCTGATGGATTTTTTTGATAAACATACTTCTGATGGGGTGACCTACCCATTCCATCGGTATTAAGGGCACCACTAGATGGTGCATGAGCTTCCCTTCATTGAAGTTTGATATTTATATATCATGCATGTATTTTATGGCATTTTAATTTATTTATTTCTTTATTTAAATGATTATTCTTGACAATTTTTGAATGGTTTAACTCATTTTGGGTTTTAGGGAATGCTATAATATATAATTGAAAAGGAGAAAAATGACGATTCACTCTATGAGAGAAGTGAAGTGGTGCGACACCAGATTTTTGAGGATGATCATGGAACACTTACAAGGCACATAACTGAAGAACCAAGGCAAAGAGAGGCTTCCGAAGCAAAAAAAAAAACGACATTACACATTGTGTAATCATTACATGTCATGAACCCCATGCATGTCATGAAAAAGAGACACATCGTGAAGTGAAGAAAAGTACAAAATAAATTTACACGTGGTGAAATGACTTACATGTGGTGTAAATTTTTGGGATGAGAATTAAGTGCCTAGATTTGAAGTATCTTTAATGTTGGACTCAATTTAACACCTAGGACCCACCCCTGACCACTTTTGGACCAATCCTTAACAACCTTCATTAATTCCTAACCCCATATGGTGCCTATAAATTGAGGTCCATTCTACTATTGTAGAAGAGATCTCAGAGACCAATGCTTGAAGTGAGAAGTTACGTTGTATAGGGTCCTCCCCAATTTCATCTACATTTTCTTTATATTTTCTCTTTCTTTTATCCTTCCCTCTAATCCTATAATCACTAGGATGATGGGATAAACCCACATTGTGCTAATGTTATGTAATAGAATGGGGAAGGTGTTGTTGGATATATTTATTTTCCTTTATTCATGTATTTTGTTCGTTGTAATTCTTCAATAAATTTACAATCCATTTCTTTTACTTTTATCACAACCATTGGTATTTGAAATTGAGAGGAACTGTAAAATTTCACAACTAAAAACCAATCCATTTATTTTAATTTTATTATGACCATTGGTATTTGAAATTGAAAGGAACTATAAAATTTCACAACTAAAAACCCTAAAAGAGGCATGAGCATTGTCAAATTTAGGGGAAATTAGGTTTAAATATGGCATTGAGGCAAACCTGATTTGACAAAACCCTAAATTACTAGACCAAGGGAAATGTGGGATTGCCGCATCAAGGAGGGGATACCATGACCATTAAATCTTCCTCATCTTGACTTCAAAACCAATCATGAATTAAGAAACCATTTGCTCTGATACCACTTGCTGAGGTAATCTTGTGAACAAAAACCCAAAAAATTGATCTCTTGAGTTACAGATGAGACCCACCAGAATTACTTATAGCCGATCCACTGGAAATTCATATGTAATAGAAATGTAGAGGAAAACTGAATCTCTAGAAGTTATCTCCCCCCTTGATTGAGTGAACTGGAAGTAGGTAGTTACTGCATCCTACTCATTACACAAATTCATCCTTACACACACACACATCAGTACAAATAAAACAAAAGTACTAGAAATACATTCAACACTAAAACATAAAACATAAATAAAAAATGTGAGAAAGAACACAATTATTTTAATGTGCTTCAGACTATGTCCCACGTGTATGGGGAGAAAAACATATTATCGCTTTTTTTATTAAAAATGAAAGATTCTAGGTGATACAAATAGATTACAAAGATAAGTAATCCTTACCAACTTATCATATATCCAATAAATTCTTAGTTGAACCACTATTTTTCAAACTTTGCACTGCCACATGCTTAAATACTAAGCATAAGTAGTCAAACAAGTTAAACTTTCTCCTTTAAGAACCTGGGTCATAAGATATGACCGTTATAGCTAGGTTACTAACCCAGTGAACCATAAACTTTGTTAAACATCTAGACCTCCCAGTGATCCACTATAGAACCATTGGTAGATGTAAACTTCTAATGGACTTACTACCATTGGAGAATAACTGTTTTCATTGAAGAGATGAACTGCTACTTCCTTTACATTGAGTTCAACCTCCTTGCAGTTAAATGAAATTCTGGTAAACATAAATTTTATGCATGAACTACCAATGCTCTAAACTTTTGATACTCTGAACAAGGATTCACATCCTAACATAGAAGAGAAGAAAAGGAAGAAGTGTGGATTTGATTCGGGAAATTATTCATAATATATGAGGAATAAAGATTGACACTGAAAGGATTATTCAAATCTTCACAAACCAATGAGGACATGATTGATAAGTAAGCTCACTAGCCCAAAGGATCTTGAGGGAGAAACTGTTAAGGGGCTTGAGGAGACAACATTTAAATAACCATGTTAAGGAATCAAATAAGACCCTTAGAATATATGGTCCAAGAGCAACATATGAAACTAGACCCTAAAGATCCTAGATCGAACATTATGTATGAGGGATAAAAATCTCAAGATTATCGGAAATTTGCTTATCCTTTACACTTTATCGAAATGATGATGACCATATATGACAAGTTTGGTAAGGAATCATAGGAATAATGTAACAAATCTAAGAACATCGATGTTGAATTATCATCAAAGAAGGATTCTAAAGTGAAGAGGGAGAGATTTCCCCATATCCTCAATAATTATCTTTTGAAATGGTTTAACTCAGAGCTCGATGTGATTTTTCTGGAATTGTATAATGAATTCTCTATTGATGACTTATTTACAATATTAGGGTTCATAAATGATACCATTGAACATAATATGTGGCTCTATCCTAACCTTGATATCAAGGACCTAACTTATAAATATAGGTCCACCCCTCTAGATTGAACATTGAAGATGTTTGTAGATGTCCTTGTTTTCTTCTTAATTTTTGTTCTGGTTCCCAATAAACCCTTAAAAGTGTTTTACATAAATCCAAAAATACATTATTAGAACATATTAAAATAAAAATTCATTATTAATAATATTTAAAATAAAAATTTATCCATTTCATTTACCTTATAAAAATGTGTTAATATACATATACATATATAAATTCATATATAATGTTTATATATAAATATGTGTGTGTGTGCATGCATAAATGTATTAATAAACATATATGTATTTATGTATAAGTTCTAATATATATAAATAAACACACACACACACACACACACATATATATATTAAAATAAGTATATATTACAAAATATATATACACATATATAAATATGTCAATATATTACAAGTAAAATCATCTAGGCTAGCAGTAAGAGTACTTGTTGAGAATGTGTTGGGCGGGGGTTCGAATCTCACCCCCTTCGAATTAATTCTGGATTTAAGGGGTGGGTCACTTGCGTGGTGGGTTCGATGGGGTGGGGTCGCACATGAATGGGGTCCCGAGGCTGCGCGTGTGGTGGGATAGGGTGGGTTTCATCACATGTGTTGTGGTCCCAAGGTAATTTTTTATCCATTTTTTTAAAATATTTCATGCAATTTTATCATCGCTAAAAAAAGTGATCATAAAAGGTGAACTTTATGAGTGTTAAAAAATCATTGATAAATCCATTATTTTATCAGTGATTTGTTAACATCAATAAAGATCACCTTTTATTAGTGCTCATTTATAGCACTGATAAAAGGTGCCTGCTCTTTATTAGTGCTGAGATTATTGGCACTTTCTCGAGCATAAATAAATCCCATCATCAATGCTGATAAAAGTAAATTTTGTAGTAGTGAAATTTAAAATATAAAGAAAAAAATATTGATAAAGGAAGTTGTTAATATATTCAACTATGTTGTTCTCCACTAGAGGCTTCATATTTGGATTGAAGTGAATCCTCCTGAAGTCTTCCGAGTTTTAAATGTCCTTCATTGGATGTGTACAACTTGAAACTTATATTATTTTATCTTAAAGTGGAAATTAGAGATACGTGGATATTTTTTTAGATAAATAAACATTGTCACTTCATTTTTATTTTCCACTTTTTAATGGGAGTCATTCTCATATTTATAACTTCAATTTTTTAGAATTATTCATTGAATAATAATCACCATTTTCTTCCTCAAATACCCATGGTGTAGGTAATTGTTTTTCATTAAATCTCTAGATTAAATTTCATTTAAAACTTTTCAATGATCATTTACACACCTATCATGAGGTGGTTAAAAAAGACATTAATAACCCATGGTTATACTATATTATAGAATCAATCAAAGTTTGTCGCTAAGGAGGGGTGAAAAATCATTTTTTCACAATTAGTGAAATAAAGGGGGGTTTGATTTGAATTGATTTGAGAAAACTTCAGAAAAAATAAAAAGTGATGTATCAAGTGATGGATTTAGTGATTGGTTTAGGAGTTGGATTACCAATTGTTATGTTATCCTTATCTTAAATTGTTTAATTATCCTTTTGTGATTTGATTAATGATAGAATCCACAATTGCTTCTCTCTCATGAAGGGTTGGTACTGGATGTGAGATTCAAATAAGTAATGATTACTATTGATCGATCCACTTCCTATGTGTGTAGGAAGATATTTGAAAATCACCTTAATATCTCAATAAAGTGCTCTACTTAAATTATTCAAGAAACTCCCAACCGAGTGAAGGTACTCTTAAGCAATCCAAAGAGATCCAATACCTTCCACACCCGTATCCGAAATTACTCGATACTTCACCAAAAAACCATGATAATTACATCATATATAGGAAAGAACAATTAGAGGAAGAAAATAATTTATCAACCCCAACATATAAAAGTGGACAAAAATATAAAAAATACAATCACATTCAATTAAATAGTACCTTCACTCAGTTGATAAATTTATTATTGATATTCAGACTCAAGTATGAGAAAAATGTTCTCCTTCCTATTATACCAATCACCAAAAAGGTTTTAAACCTCTATGTGTAGCGTTACAACCATGGAAGAATGTAGACACGATAGAAAATTCAAAAACTTATAAACTCAGAAAAGAACCACCCTTTATCTTGGTGACCACAAACTTCTTAGAATAACTTCTTTATTCCTTTCCTTGGTTTTATTGATAACCCCACATATAGTGAGCTTTATAAGATCTTATCCATGTGGATTTTTAATATTTATTCCTAGATCTTAAGTTTCCTACAAATCCTCACTTTGGATATTCCCTTTCCTGGACTAGATAACACATGGACTGTGAGATTCATTCTTTCTCGATTTGGTAAAGAATTCATGTATAAAGATCCTCTCCAAGTTTCTATAGCATGCACGGGCTCCACATAGCATCGATATGATCTCTACAGTCACTATTCCTCATAGATAATTTTGAAAATATTTTTCCTTGAGTGACATTCCATTCTCAGGCACAACACGATCTAACAAAGGAAAAATCCTTATGTAAGTGGCTTGAGAATCAAGAAAATATTATGTATGATCTTCAAAATCTTATGCAAGCTCCATAATATCTTATGAAAGTTACAAAATATATTACATAAGTTCCATTATATCTTACATATTAACAATATAACTTGGAAAAAACTTACATATCACCAAATATATCTTATGTTTGAGCATAAAATCTTACTATCACAGGGAAGCTCAACTCCCTCCCAATAACAAAGGAAAATTATTTACGTATCAGGGAATATTTCTTATGTACCAAGATGAATTAATTATATATTATCTATAAAATATTATGCATTTATTTTGAAAATCTCACATTTCACCCAGTACTTTACAAATTTTACCAAATTTCTTTTCAGCGACAAATGTATTTTCCTTATGTGTGTAGAGATTCAATAGAGTAATACTTACGTGTTCCCCTAGAACATCAGAAAATATGACATACAAAATTTTCCAAATTTTATCTTCACTACTTCATCCACATTCCTCTTCATCCTCAAAATAATAAATTTATGGATTATCAATAAATGACTATTAAATTTATTCTAAAAATTAATAAAATCAATTAAATTCATAATTTCATCCATTTTAAGAAGTATTCCCAAAATCCAATGGAATAATCCTTTATTTCCAAAACTCTTTAAAAATCAATAAATAAATAAATGTAAGGGAATAATATGAATTGATTATCAACATAACATAATGAATTATTTGCCTCTTTCAATTCCTCCACACTTAAACCTTGGACTCCTTAACAAATGATCATAAAAAAATGTTACCCAAGTAAAATTCAAAACACAAGACAATGTGAATTCCCTTTTTAACACCCATATAACTAAAACTCATAATGCCTACTAAATGTTATTTATTTAATTTTCTCCATGGGGTACAATCAATTTATTTCCACATTTTTCATCCTACCATACTCATTTAAACCTATCTTCTAAGAAGTATTTCTCTCATTACCCAAATTATGAATTTCAAGAAAATTTGTTCTCATTCTAAAATCATGTAGTGTCACAAAATGGTATGGGTAAACCTACCACATAACCTAAGTTATCCCGTAACAAGGCTCAAAGCACATTCCTGATCACTACGGGCTGACAACTAGTGTCGGGGTATCAAATGAGTCAACCAGAGGTAACAATTTCACCCTATAATAATAATAAACATACAAAATATTTAATAAAAATATGGTATGGTATGTCTATACATTGGACTTCCATGCATGTAACACAAACATATACAAATGAAAAAGAAACCAAACCGGGTATAACATAAATAATATTACCATCGAGATATGATAAATATAACAAATGAACATACATTTTAATACACAAAATTAGAGTAAAAACACAATAAAGTCCCAACATAATGGAAACAAAAAATAAAAATGAAACAATTGGTTTAAGTGGCTAATGCAGCAATGTACAAAAAATTAAATACAACCCAATCCACTACTCAAACATCTCTACATGACCCATGGTCACTCACCATATCCACAATGTCCCTCAATAGAAAAATAAATGAAAATCAACCTATATTACAACCTAGGCACCTATATAAAAACATGAGAGCTACATACACACATACAAGTGTGTATATAGGATGCGAGCTAAACATGATCAATAGGATTTCACCAAAGAGTCTATGTAATTAATTTTATAAAACATTTCAAAAATGTTAGTTTGAAATATAGTTTAATATAATATTTTCTATATGAGAAGGAATAATGAAAACAAAATATCATGATTTAATTTTTAAAGAAAAAATCACTTATTTTTACAGAAAAAACTTCAAAACCTTGAAATGAAGACTTTTAATTTTATGAAAACAAAAAAAATTATTTTCCTCATTTCAAAACCTTTATCAAAATCCCATACATGAAACAAAAACTACCCTTTTACCTTTGAAATCATTCTTTCAAATCTATATTTGAAAACATTTTAGAAAGTAAACCCAACCATGAAGGAATAAAAACATAAACTTAAACATGCAGTATAATATTAGAGAAGCATAATAAGAATGAACAATGATCACATAAAAACTGACACATACCCAAAAGATAATAAAGGGATTCAATAAAATGTACAGTAGGAATCCATAAGATAATATCATCATCAAGAAAATATGTTTCATAGTAAAATAACTAGGTCCTAAGGTGATATAACCTTAGAAATACTTACATAGAATCAAATACTGACCCATGTTTCACTCCTAAAGAAAATCCACTCAATTCACTCTCAATAGTCTCATTAGGGGAACTCTCCAATCCATGTAATAACACACAACTAGGGGACACCATCAAGTGCATAATATAACTAATGTAATACAAATAAAGACCACTCACTTAACTAAATAACCAAAGTAGTGGTGATAAAAAATCATGCAATGATCATAACATTCATTAATAAATCATAAACAATAAACCTCATCTCAAATCTAACACCCTCGCATGAAACAACCCCTTTTTCAAATCATCAATACATCACATATATCAATTCAATCCAATTAAATTCATCTCATAAAGGGAAAAATCCTATATAAGGAATAACACAAAGGGATACAAATAAGGGTCTCAAAATAATCAAGGAAACTCTTCTAAAATGTTACAACATGAATTTTAAAACTAACTTAGGATTCCAAGTTGAATAAACCATCCTTGTCATAAAGTAAGGAAACTTTTATCAAGTGCAAACAAGTATTTTTGTTCAACATGGAGAACCATGTTATAAAACATCCTTTGAAATACCAATCAATAATTCATGATTTAAAACCAAATATTTACTCCCCTAACAGTTACTTGAAAACCAAACACCTTTTGAATTTAAAACCCCTTTAAATAATGGGTTACTCCCTTTAAATTCAAAATAGGGATAAAACCTTCCTTTATCATATTTTTTTTTTAAAATTTCTTCATGTTAATTTACAAAAACACTTAGAACGCATAAACATTTTAATTAATAAATCATACTATTAATTCATTGATTTTTTATGCCAAGTATAGGAAACTCTTGAAATATTTTATAAAACCATCATGGGTATCAAATATATTAACAAATTTGTAAGAAAGTAATTTATAAGAGACCAATAAATTTATGGCATGAAATATAGAATAATTACACAAAACACCTACCATATCCAAGAAAAACCAATCAACTTCAATGGAATAAGCACAAACTTGAAGTGAAATGACCCCTACTAACCCTAAATGACCAAATACCCATGATTAGACCCATTATGAACCCTATATTTGACCCACATATCTGTTAGGGTTCATGGGAGAAAGAAAATTTAGGGGAAATGAAAATAGGAAGAAGAGGAGATAAATGATGAAAGAGGAGGTATTTTCCTTCAAAAACCTCTTAGAATACCTGAAAAAGAATCTTGGAGCCAAAGAAGAATAATAGGAGGAGATCCCTTGAGCTCCTTCATGGTTGAAAATGCATGAACAAGAAGAGGGGAGGGAAAAAATACTTAAAATACTAGGGGGTATAAATGGAATTTCACTTTTAAATGAATATGAAAAGCTTGCACGGTTTACCAAACTATGCGACTCACATTGAAAAGAGCTAAAATACCTCACATGGTTCTTAATAAGTGTGTGCAAGCCATGTTATAACACCCTATATATAAGTTTTTTATCATGGTTTAGCTGCACAATTTGCGAAACCATGTGCTAATCATGCACACTACATTGAAAGCTTAGTCCATACTCACATGGTATAGATATATGATTATAATTAACCCGGAACTCATTGTTCCACCATTTTAGTTCTCCCTATTTTTAAACTCTCGAACCTCTAACCCCATAAAAACTCTCAAAATTTAAAAAATAACCCACAATTAAATCATTTTTAATAAAACAATGACATGGGGGGTGTCAAAATTCTCCCCACTATTCAACTTTATGGTCCTAGAAATTCATGGTAAGAGTAGAAGGAAATGGAAAACTAAAAACCTCAACACCCAAATATAAGAGGTGGGAGATTTGGGGAAAAATCAAGAAATACATAATAAAAAGGAATACTATACATGAAATAACTCCTCAAGATCAACAGAACAAATTATAAGAATTCATCATTGAATCCAATTATAACCCCAACTAATAACCAAGAGATAAAAATCCTAAAAATCATAGATACCTATAATATGTCTCTACACTATTTATAATTTATCTAAAATGGTGAGATAAGAGGTAGAAACACTTATAAGTAAAGAATCACTAAATATAAGAATGTCTCCATAAAATAACCAAAATAACAATAATTCTCCATCAATCACAAATAACCCACTAAGAAACTGAACTAGAATTCCATAAGGAAATACAATCCAAAAAGGATACCCAAATGGCTGCAACCAAGGTCAAACCATCCACCAAAATCATGTACAACCAAGATAAAAGGAATACACTATCCAAAAACATGCCTCAATAAAGAAAAAAATGGTCTCTAACATTAGGTCAAGGGATAAAAGAGGGTAACTTGGGACCTCGATCTTGGAACACCGACTCATGGTGAACCTGAAAAAATAAATAGGCCACCAACTATAACATAGTCTAAGATGGAGTAGTACTCATCCAAATTACCCAAGTACACACATAATTCTTAACCAATCAATGAGGTATGAGTATAACCCCAAAATAAAAAACATCTCATAGAGAACACTCAAGGTGATACCCACAAAACACATCAACCAATAATTACCTCAAAATTTTAATCTGATTTAAACTAAATGAGAAAAAAACCCAAACAAATAATAATTATCATCCAAATCTAGACTACACCTGAGATTATATTTTGATAATCCAACTCAAAAAATTTATAAAGATGGATTATGTGACTACAATGAAGATAAGCCCTAAAAACAAACAATAAGTATCTTCTTTCTATGAGGAACAAAAAGGATTGGGAAAAAATGATCATCACCAACCCAACATCCAATATCATCTTATTTGGCCTTACCAAATTCAATTTCACTAAATTGGTCCTTTGGATAATTTCCTTACACGATGTTGGGATAGATTTGAATACAAAAAATTCAATATATGAATGAAGACCTCTTCTAAAAAAACAATATTTTAATAATTCATTGATCATTAGATCAATAAAAAGAACATTAAATCTAAGAAATACACCCATAATGGATCACCCCTTCAAGTCTTCAGGAGTTTCTAGAGAATTGAATATTCCATCAGTCTCTCTAACCACTCCATTTCCCTAGGAGGACCTTAATCATCATAGAAAGTAAATAGGTAACAATTCAAGAAGTCCAAAAGCACCAAAGGTTCCATCTCTACCACTCTATTATGAGTCTTGGTAGGGCCAACAACCAAAAGAGTTACACCTAAATGACAAGAGTAATCACCCTAAGGTTTATCCATAGAAACAAACTTTCTATATTACATTGATACATTTCTAATAGGAATAATCTAAATAAAATGAAACACAAACCCAAAAAATTCATGCCTCATAATTCAAATCAAACTATCCAAAAATAACTTAATGGGTAAAACCAAAGAAAAATTTATAAATGAAATCATACAAAACTTCCTCTTTAAACTAAAACCATTTCAAAAAGAGTCTAAAAAATAATTTTATAAAGTAATACATACTTTGAGAACAACCAACCCTTGAAAACATTCCATTTTATTTAGAAAACTAAATAAAAACCATTTCATAACTTAAAATTCAAACTCTCTTACCAAGAAACTTAAAACACTTACTAAAAATATATTTTCATTTCAAAACACTATCCAAAATTTATTAATAAATAATTTACCCTTGAAACACTTTATTAAAATAAAAATCCTTCCACAAAAAACCACAAAACCTTATTCAAAAACCAAAGAAATCATGAAATTCTCTTTTTATATAACCCAACCAAACTATTTTTGAAATAAAAAAATTTCATGAAATCCCCTTTTCATATAAACAACTTTTAAAACACTAATAATAAACAAAAACACAAGATGACACATTAAGAAAAATTTACTTTGATATCATCAAAACTCCATTAAAACCCTCTTTGATACTTCTCTAAAAAGTGGAAACCACTTTAGGGGAAATTATAAATCAACATATTTATAAAAAATAATTTAAGGATGGATGTATAACTATGAATGGTGTGGAAACATGATTTTTTGATTATGTGTTGACCGTACAAAAACCTATATGGAATATCAGAACCATCTGCATGGGCTCTACACGGTTTGAAAGACCATGTGACCTAACCATAACACTCTATATCTTCCTTTATTTTCACCCCAAAACTCAAAGGGACCCATAAAGTATCTAATATAACTCAATGGGGATCAATAAAATATAAAAAATAGTTAAGAAAAGAACTCAAATCATGACTACCCATGGAAACTCAAGTTATGTCACGAATGGTGGTTATACGACATATACTCATGACCAAACTCCTCAGTTTTGAAAATCCAATCTCCATACTACTAATAATATCCCTAATAATAAGAAGGATCTATGATCTATTTTTTTTATGAACCAGCCCAAATCAACTTGCCACGTCACCTGGGTCATCTTGTAATAAGGCCTGAAGCGTGTTCCTAATTTCCATGAGCTAGAAACTAGTGCCAAGGTATCAAATGAGTCAACCAGTTGGAAAAGTTTCACCCCAGAATAATAATAAACTTGTGATATAATTTATTGAAAATATAGCATGGTACATCTATAAATTGTATTTTCTAGCATATAATATAGAAAAAAATAAATGAAAAAGAAACCAAATAGGGAATAACATAAATAATCATCCCAATGTGACATAATCAATATAATAAGCCAACTTAAATTTTAATACACAAAATCATAGTAAAAATGTAGCAAGGTCCCGATATAAAGAAAACAAAAAATATAAATAAAATAACTGGCCAAAATGGCTAATAAAACAACATCCCAAAAATGAACAACAACCCGGGCCACTACTTGAACACCTCCATGCGACCCATGGTCACTCACCACATCCACAACATCTATAAACAGACTAAATAACACCAATAAATTGAGATCAAAACTTAGAAACCTATATAAAAACATGAGAGCAACATACACACATAAAAGTGTGTATATAGGGTGTGAGCTAAACAGGTCCAGTAGTATTTCACCAAATATTATATGTAATTACTTTTATAAAAAATATCATAAATGATAGTTTCAAATACAATTTAAAATAAAATTTTCTATATGATAAATCATAACGAAAACCAAATATCATGATTTAATCTATAAATAAAACATCACTTCATTTAATAGAAATCACCTTTTAAATCTCAAAATGAAGACTTTTGATTTTAGGAAAACAAAACAAAGTATTTTACTCATTTTAAAACCTTTTTACTCATATAGTACATGAAGCAAACATTTCCATTATTTCTTTTTAAATAATTATTTAAAATATAAATTTTAAAACCATTTAGAAAGTAAAACTAACCATGAAGGAATAAAAATATAAAATTAATAAAAAACCATAATATCAAATAAACCCAAAAAGAATAAATGATCATCACATAAAGGGAGAAACATACTCAAAAGATAAAAAGGGGATGTAATAAAGTGTTTAATATAAATCACCAAGATAATATCATTATCAAGTGAATAATAATTATGGGAAACTCCCAGGGTCCTAAGGTTAGATGACCATAAGAATACTTACATGGAATCAACTGTTGGGAAATGTTTCATTCCTAAAGTGAAGCCACTCAAGTCACTCTCACTAGTATCATTAGGGGAAATCCCTAAGTTAGGTTGTAACACACAACTTGGGTACACTATCCAATGACTATTATAACTAGTGTATCGCAAATCAAGATCTCTTACTAAGCTACTCGGTTTTCCATGAAATAACCAAAGTTTAGGTGGGAAAATGATCAAGAAATGATCATCACATACATCAATAAATCATAAACAATAAGCCACATCTCACCTCCAACACCCTCACATGAGACAAACCCTTTTCACATCATCCATATATCACATATATCAATACAATCCATCTCATAAATGAAAAAGTCATATACATGACATGCCATGACATAAAGGGGCATAAATGACGGTCTCACAATAATCAAGGAAACTCTTTTAAAAGGTGAGAACCAGGATTATAAAACCAACTTGGGATGACAAGTTAGATAAAACATCCTTATCACACACTAAGGAAGATTTTATCAAGTTTCAAACAAGCCTTTTTGGTCTAACATGGATAACCATGTTATAAAATATCCTTTAAAAAACCAATCAAGAATCCATGCTTTAAAACTAAAGATTTCCTACCTTAAGAGTTACTTGAAAACCAAACACCTTTTGAATTTAAAAAACCCTTGAATCATGGGTTACTCCATTTAGAAATCAAAACAGGTA
This sequence comes from Viscum album, assembly GCA_963277665.1. Classification (NCBI taxonomy): domain Eukaryota; kingdom Viridiplantae; phylum Streptophyta; class Magnoliopsida; order Santalales; family Viscaceae; genus Viscum; species Viscum album. The sequence goes on from OY728129.1 coordinate 1,402,974,868, forward strand.
CAAAAGCCTTTATTTATCATCAAAATGATTTGAAAATATCCTTATAGGCATTTTAAAAAACACTTAGTACACATAAACATTTTAGTTCAAAAAGAATATATTAAATTCTTTGAAAATATTCTATTACAAATATGGGAATCTATTGAAACATTTTATAAATCCCTAATGGATATTTCTTATATTTATATCTTTATAAGAAATTAATTTAAAAGCGACTAACAAATTTATGACATGCAGTATAAAATAATTGAACAAAACACCTACCTCATCTAACAGGAACCACTCTTTTAATGGTGGTAGAACAACCATGAAGGTAAATCACCTTTACTAGACCTAAACGACCAAAACCCCATGATTAGATCTACTATGAACCCTAAATTCAACCCGTAGAGCCATTAGGGTTCATAGGAGAAAGAAAATCAAGGGGAATTGAAATTAGGGAGGATATGAGAGAAAAAATTAAAGATAAGGAAGGATTTACCTTCAAAAACCACTTAGAGTCCCTGAATAAGAGGCTTTGAACCAAGGAATAAGAGGAGGAGAAGCTCTATTTACCTCTCTCTTGTCCTAAAATGTGCAAACAAGAATAGGGGAGGTCCAAAATACTTAAAATCAGAGGTGGAATTAATGAAATTTTTCTTTTAAATAAATTTGGAAATCCCACACAGTTTGACCACATGGTTTGGCCGCACCTTACACTAACTGTGTGGATCACACTGAAAATAACTACATCCTCTCACATGATTTCCTTGCATGATTATCCCTAAACATGCACAAGTTGTGTGCCAACATACCATATGTAATGTTTTCCACATGGTCTGGCCACACAATTTGTAAAACCATGCACCAACCATGTACATTACACTAGAATCTCATCTCCCACCCCACATAGTCTTATTGCATTGTTAACATTAACTATGAACAAACTGATCCACCATCCCTGTTCTCCCCATTTTCAAACTCCTGAACATCCAACTCCTGAAAATCTCTCAAAATTTAAAAAAACTCATAATTAAATCATGTTTAATACAATAGTGGCATGGGTGCGTCACATGAAGGGGTCACCATAGGCTCATTGAGTTTCTAAATCTCTTCCCAATGATTCAAGTATTTATTTTTATCATGAGGTATTTATAGGGTTGTTTTATGGATAAGGGTTGGTAGGTGATAATGTTTAAAATTATGAGGTAGAATGAGGAGGTTTGAATATAAATAAATAAAAATATATGATTAATAGTTTACACGAATTTTTTTTATCCACACTCACTCCCCTTTATAATGATTTACCTTCCAACTCCTTTTGATTCTCATACAATGTTCACACAGAAAATATTTAAACAATAATAAATATTTATTCTCCCTACTTAATTCAATATCTTTGTTTCTTTTTTCTTTAATTTTGTTCAAATTTTGTATCTTTAAGATAGAGAATAATAGTTTTACTTCAAGAAATTGTGTGAACTTACTTGATTAATTTTGAAGAATATTTTCCCATTCATCTTTCTCAGACTTGATGCTTCTCCCCAAATCTTCTCAAAACATAGCTCCTCCCACACTTGAGTTCAATATGATAATGAATTTGATTCTAGTGTTGGGTGGTTAGGAATTTTAGTCTTATAATATAGTTTAATTTTATGTTTGTTCATGGATTCTAAGGGTTAATTCAACATTCAGATTCCATGGTGGGTTTCAAAATAGGTTTATTGTAAAAAGGTATTTTCAACCAAAATAATGCCTCAATCATTTTCAATATAAGTTCCTCAATTATCCAAGGCTTTGACCATAATTTTTACTAAATTCTAGTTATTCAATCATGAATTGGTTCTCTTAATAAATTAGGGAATTATAAAGAAGATGGAAAAAATAGTTTTGAATCCTCTCAGGTAAGTGATTTTAATAGTAGTCAGGATTTCATGGCACAATATTAAAAAATTAGTGATATTTTAATGAATTTACCAAATTTTGAATCTAAAAATAAGTTCATTTTATAATTTATCTAAGTTTAATTTTCTAGGTTAAATTAGTTTCTCACAATCGATATAGGTTTAAAAAATATAAAGGTATTAAATTTGAGCTCAATGGGTTAGAAAAAAACACAAAAATAAAAAATAAAAACACAAAATTCCTAAGCTTATAAAGGTTTCCCCTCCCTCCACACTTTAATGATGAAATTTCATCAGTGAATTATAATATAAATGAAATTTTGAATAGATTTGATATAAGGATAGTGACCACCAAGGTTAAGGAAAGGTAAAACCTAGGGGTTTTATTGGTAGAAGCGTTGGAGGAGTGTGTCCTCCTCCATTGGTGTATCTTATAGATTCCCAGAATACTTCTTCAATATTTGTCCATCAATAACAAATGATTTATTCTCTCCTTATTTATTTAGACACACGACACCAAAGGGGAAAACATTAGTGATGTTAAATGGTCCTTCTCATATGTAATGAAGTTTACATGAAATTAATTTCAATATTGAGTTGTAAATAAACACTTGTTCTCATGGATGAATGTATTTTTTTGAATTAGTTTATTATGTACCACTATTTTTCTTTCCTTGTAAATTATATAGTTCTCAAAGGATTCTCTCCTAATTTCTTCTGGATCATAGATCTAAAATATCCTTTCATATCCAACCTTTTATAAATCTATATTCATCTATTTGACTACCCAATAGGCCTTATATTATAGCTTTATAGACTGGTGATAACTTTTCCCATAGATCAACTGATACAGGATCATTCCAATTAGGGTTTCGTAAGATGTTCTATAAGCCCATTAGGTGTATTCCAACCTTTGTCTCTAGTTTTTACTATTTTTAATCATATTAATATCCAAAATTTATTTGATTTCCCTATTTGAACTTTAGCTTTCCCATTTGTTTATGAATGGTAAGGGGTTGGTGCTTATGGTTCACTCCATACTTTCTCATTAAATATTCCATTATCCTATTTCAAAAGTGTGTTCCTTGATCACTATTGGTTGCTCTTGGGATTCCAAATTTTCAAAAGATATTAGTTTTTAAAAAATAATAAACAACATTGGAATCATTAGTTTTGGTGGATTTGACTTCCACCCATTTTGAAGCATAATTCATAACTAAGAAGATGTATGAATATACAAATTAAATGGGAAAGGGTACCATAAAATCTATGCCACATACATAAAATATTTCACAAAAAATAATTATTATTTGAGTTATTTCTTGTATCGTTGATATTTTTATAGTGAATTGGTATTTCTATCAATTTTTATAAAATTCATAGGCATCCTTAAATAATCTAGGCTAATATATTTCAAACTACAAGACTTTCATAGAAGTTATTTGGGGTTCAAAGTGGCCTCTAAAAGCCTACGCATGACAACATTTGATTACAAAGTGCACTTTAATTACTAGAAAACATATCCTAATCATTTGGTCATCAATTTGTTTCTAAAGGTATAGATCATTCAAAACATAAAATTTTGATTTATCTTTGAGTCTAAAAACTTGTTGTGGGTTCAGATGTGATGAAACTTGAGAAGTTACCAAAAACTTTACTATATTTTCATACCATGGTATCTATACTTTAATAAAATAATTCTATTTACCTAGAATTAAGTCATTAAGTGCCTCTATATCTTGAATTCCTCTTCCATGTGAGGAAACTTGCTCATGTGGCATGCAACTTGATTTTCAGATCCTCTCTTGTCTTTTATCCCTACATAAAACTCCTATAAAAATAATATTCATCTTACCAGCCTTGTATTTACTTTTTCCTTTTTCATTAGGTACCTAAGGTCCACATGGTTAGAGAGAATATTCACTTTAGTACCAAAAATATATTATCTAAATTTATCTAAGAAAAAAAACTATTAAAAATTATTTTTAGTGGTAGTATAGTAGTTCTAAGTTGCATATAATATTATTAAATAATAGATAATAAAATGATATCTACCTTAAAATTTTTGAGAAAAAACTACTCCAATAGAATGGTTTGATGCATCACACAACAAATCAAATAGATAGTCCCAATTAGGTGGTTGTAAGACTATTGGTGTGGTCAGTGTATACTTTAATTCATCAAAAGATTGCCTAAAATGATCATAAAAAATAAACTCAGATTCTTTTAAAAGTAGTTTAAAAAGTGTAAAATCAACCTCAATCCCATTAGGGTAAGGTAATTAATTGATAAATTCAATTTCATATTTATCAACCTCAATCTGAGTTTGTGAAATTACATGTCCAAGCATAATGCCTCTCCCAACCATGAAATTTCACTTTTCAAAATTCAAGATAATTTTTTTTTTCAACACATTTTTTAGTACTTTTTCCATATTGTCCAAGAAATAATCAAAGGAATTTCCAAACATAGTGAAATAATTAAGAAAAGGTTCAAAATAATTCTCAATTAAATCATATAAAATTATTACCATACATATTTAAAATGCATCTGGTGCATTACACAACCCAAATGGAATTATTCTATAGGAAAAAGGTTCTATAAGGATTGATGAATGATATCTTTTCTTGGTCCTAAGGTGTAATGGGTACCTGGAAGTATCCTGAAAATCCATCTAAAAATAAATAATGAGATTCAACTGAAAATATTTCAATCATTTTTCCAATAAATGATATGGGAAAATGATATTTTCTTATAACCTGATTTAGTTTCCTATAATCAATACAAAATATCTAATTTTTTTGGACTCTCACAGGTATTAGTTCATTTTTTTCATTATTTACAATGGTTAGTCTAGATTTTTTAGGCACTATATGAATTGGGGTAACCCGCTATGAGTTTAAAATAGGGTATATAATGCCAGCTTCTAACAATTTATCAATATCCTTTTTAACTACCACCATCATTGTTGGTTTGAATATCCTATGATGTTGTTTAATAGGTTTTGAATCAATTTTCATAAGAATTATATTCATGTAGATTTTAGAACTAATACCAAGAATATCTCCTAAGTTCTATCCTATATACTCAAATTTTCTCTCAAAATATTTATCAGTTTTTATTTTTGATTAGAAGAAAATTTTCTAACAATAATTATTTCTAGCTTGTATCCTTGTATTTAAAACCCATAATTTAAATTTAGTGGCAAAGGTTTTAATTATAGATTTGGGGGCTAGATTAAAGATAAAATCATATTATTTTTACTTAACTAAAAAAACCTTAGATTCATATATAAAAAATTCACTATTAGCTTCATCCTTTGAGAATAAATTATCAAAACTATTAAAATTTTTGGAAATTACCTCTTCTTTAGATGGTTACATAGAATTTTTAGATTTGCTTATAGTTTATTTTAATAGTGTTTTCAAATCTGAATTGGTTAACCAAACTCAAAATTTATTTTAACAAACCATATTCCTCATGTTTATTAGTTTCTTTAGAGTCTGAAAGCGTGAAAAGGGAATTCTCTTCTTGGGGGAATTTCATAGAGTCAGATATATTAAAGTGAATATTGTTTTCACCAAATTCCATCATTAAAGTACCTTAATGGACATTTATGATTCTCCTAGATGTTTTTAGAAATTTACTACCCAAAATGATTAGGTCTTGAGTTGATGTCCTCTCTTCTTCCATGCTCAAAACTTAAAAATAAGCTGGAAAGATCAAAATCTACACTCTTACCAAAACATCTTCAAGTACTCTTGTTAGAAAAGCTATAGATTTGTTGTCTAGATGAATAACCAATATTATTGTCTTGAGTTTTATAATATGAAAATAAGTAAAAACAGAATGAATTATAATATTAATAGAAGATCCCAGATCAAATAATACATAAAAAATGACAAATTTTCTATGGTGAATTGAATAGAAAATATCCCTAGATCATGAAATTTTATAAAAAGTTATGGGGTTATCAATACTAAAACATTACTCCCTAAATTTACTCTTTTATCCCCTTAAAGTTTCATTTTATTGGTTATTAAAACCTTAAGTAACTTAGAATATTTTGGAATCTATTTGAGGGATTCAAGAAGAGGTATGTTGATTTCAACCTTTTTGAAGGTATCTATTTTTTTTGGATTTCTTCCTCATGAATCTTCTTTGATTATACCATTATTGATTAAAATGGTATTAAAATGTTTTATTTTTCCCTAAGATATTTTTTTGATGGTGTTTCTAATTTATTATTATTTATCTCAAGTTTAACTTCCTCTTCCTCATTGGTCTTCTTGGGTTGTTCCATATCTGGTTAGGGATTAGGGTGAATCTCTATACCGCTCCTTGTTATTACTACACTTACATTTCTATTTGGTTTTTAAATGGGTTTTACTAGATGTTTCCAAATATTTTTTATCATCACTTATATAAGGCTTCCTAACTGAATTTTTAATTATTTCATCTCATTCATTAACTCCTCAATTCTTAAATCTGGTCGGTTCTACACACATGGCTATGAAATAGTTTAAGGATGTTAATAAGATATATTTTTCTTAAAGGGTGGTGGTTAGAAGGTTTTTTGATTGCATGGTTGTTTTAAGGGTTGTTGTAAGGGTATAGGTCGATGAAATTGGTGTTTAAAGGGTTTTATTGCCTAATTTTATTGGTTCCCAAACCCATACTGAGCTTTAGAATTATCTCTATATCCTTGGTTGGGATTTTGAAATTGCATTTGTTGATAGGAAACTTCACAACTTTTGGTTTCCTATACTTAATTGCATTATTTAGTATAATGATTGTGAAAAGAACAAATACCGTTCATCTTTACTGGTATGAGATGATCAATTGATTTCTTAAGATCCATCTACATAACCAAAGTGGTTAAAGTTTAGACTCAATTAAAGGTGATTTGGTAAATCTCACCTCACTCACTCCTCCTATGAAGGTACCTCTTATACTATTGTTGATAATTTTTGAGTTATCTTCCCAATAATTTCTCTGGATTCAACTGGTGATTTTTAATCAAATATCTTCTCGATGATACATATAAAAAATTCCTATCACTATCAAGCAAACCTTGATAGAATAAAAATAGGAATTAATGTTCCTCAATTGCTTGGCGTGGACATAGATTCTTGAATCTTTCCTAAGACTCACACAAAGTCTCCCCAATGCTTGTCTGATAGAATAAATCTATTTTATAAGGAAAATGCTCCCTAAGAGAATAAAGGTAGTCTTCATAAAGATAGAAAGAAAATTATCTCCACTTAACTTGTTCTTCAGCATCTCCTATCGAATTCAATGTATCACACGACATAGTGAATTATTTGATATTATTGATAGGATCCTCTCATACAAGACCATGAAACTTTGGCAGTAATTGGATTAAACATATTTTGATTTCAAAATTATATTAAAAACTTGGAATAATAATTTGATTATTTTGATTAATGAAATGAGGTTCAAAAAGATATATAAGGGTTTGGTTAGGATTTCTAGCTATGATCTCATATTCATGGTGAAAACTTGAAGTTTCACTTGAGTCTTATAGTGAAATGTTTTCAAAATATAGTTGTTGATTATCACACTTTATTACATCTCTCAATAAAAACATCAAGGTTCACTCAATTTCTAGGTCAAAAGGGAATAAATGGTTAGTGTTATATCAGGTCATAAAAATTAATGGTCATGAATTTTGATGCCACCACCCCAGTAACAACACTAAGTTTTTAACACCCCTGTTGTAGGTGTTAGGTTAGAACGGGTAATGGAAGATGGTTTGGGGGGGGGGTGGGTGGGTGAATAGACCAAGTTAAAAATTTAATCAAATAAATTGATTATTTAAATCAATTATAAAAGTTAATTATTAGAGTTAATTAGAAGTGGAAAAAGTAAATAACTCAAGGATATTTTTTATAGTAGTTCAGTCCAAAGTGGGCCTACTTCACTCTTATATCTCTCTACTTGATGAGAGATACATGTGCAATAAAAATGATTTTTATGGGGGAATAATAACCCAATTGCAAAATAATTTTCTAGTAGAGGTATAACCATGATACTGACTTTTTTATGGGGAGTCACAACCCTTAAAACCTGAATTTAAATAAAGGGAGTCACAACCTGAACAGTCCTGACTTTAGATACAAAGAGTTGAAAACCTTAGATCCTAACTTTAGAATCTGGGAGTCACAACCTAAGGGAAAACAATAAAAAATAATTATTTTGTATGAAAAAGCATAAATAGAAAAAAATGGAGTGCGTGTGAGATATGGGAAATAGTGTTACTGACTCAGAACCAGATGAATGAGAAGATAAAATAATAAAGAACATGTACCAGATCTTAAGGATTTGATCAGCATGTCTCGTCAAGGCAATTGTAGTTGAATTATAAATGATTCAACACTTAAGAGATCACATAGGTGATGAAATAGAGTGTCATAGGATTTTTCAAATACACAACAGATTCAAAGTTCACAACACTTTTCTCTTTTCAAAACAGAGTATCAAATATATTAGCTCGTGTCTGTATGTGTACAACTATATGTTGTATCATTCTGTTTCATCTCTTTATCCTGCAAGAAATAATGATATATATAAAGAAAATATTCAGCAGTTACAATATCTCCTCTTCCTTCATATATTCAAAATAAATTTAGTCAATGACATTCATAAATATCTCCATGAAAATCACAACAACATTGCCTCTTTAATTCCTGTAGAATAACTCTTAAATTGAAATAATAATTTAAATAAGTCTTACAAAAACATCTTCAGAATTATAGCATCATTGAATGATTTAAAACTCATTTAAACCCATTAAAAAAATTTAAATTTAGTCAAAATAGTTTTGGGAAATTAGCAGCATAATTCTTAAGAAAATTCAAATATTTGAAGAAACTACCAAAATTTATGGGAAAAAGTGATTGGAAAATTTATTAATTTTCCTCTCCAAATATAGCACCAAAAAAATTAAAATCTATTTAATAAAAATATTTATATTTAATGAGAAATTTTCCAGTAGAAAAAACTTTAAAAATAATCCATATATATGCAGAAAATAAATTTTAAAAAAAATGCATGAAATGAACAGTAACTTTGAAAATGAACAGTAACATAGGGTTGATGCACTATTCATGAACAATAACATAGGGTTGCTGCACTATTCATGAACAGTAACATAGGGTTTCTGCGCTATTCATGAACAGTGACGTAGGGAATGAACCATACTTTACAGAATGAATAGTAACGTAGCATAGGTTATGAACCATACTTTGTAGACATGAACATTAAAGAAGCGTAGGGAACAAACCATACTTTGCAGAATGAACAGTAAAGTAGCATAGGGAATGAACCATAGGTGAAAAAACTGGACAATATACATAAACAGACTTCAACTAATTTTTAAGGGATCATAGAAGCAGATTCATACTTTGGTCAAAACAAATTATATTTATAAAAAATCATTATCTTTCTAATGAATTAAAAATCAAATAAAACCAACATCTACTATTCCAAAAATCATCAAAAAATAAAAGTAAAATATTCTGAAAAAACAACTACTATGAAACTACTTAGTATAACTTCAAACAATTTTATCACAAAAAAAGACCTTTTTAGACTTTGATGTAAACTAAATAAATCAAGATAAATTTTTTGGATATTTATAAAATCAAGTTTCATCCAAAAATGATTACTGTAGAAGTTGAAGTAAAATAAATACATAAACTTTTTAAAACTAAAAACAGTAGAGGTTCTAAAACTATAGTAGAAATGTAATTGAATTGTTAGAGTACAGTAAAATATTTTTCAGACTTCCTCATAAACTAATGAAATGAAGATAAATATCTTATCTATCCAATGATATAAGGATCACACAAAATTGATTACTTTAGTTTAAGAAATCATAAAAATACAGAAAGGATTTTAAAATAAAATTAAATGTAATCAAACAAAATAAAACATGAACATATAAAAATAATCTCCCCAAGTAATAAAACAAAAGAATGCACATGCACAAAAAATCTCCCTTTTTTTATTATAAAACCAAAATAAAGTTTAAAAAAAAGGTTAAAAACTTCTCCCCCTTTTTGTAAATAAACAAAAAATAAAAACAAACCCCCCCTAAAAAATGCATTAATAAAAAATCATAATTCCAACATACCAAGATTAAATTTAATTTTTTCAAACTAAGAAGAATCTAAAGGCTCTGTAAAAATATCTGCTAGCTAGTTTTTATAAGGAATAAATTCTAAAACAATATCACCCTTGTTCACATGATGTCTAATAAAATTAAATCTAAGATCAATATGCTTTGTTCTAGAATGTTGTAAGGGGTTTTTAGAAATAGAAATTGTAGAACTATTATCACAATATATAGGCAATTTATTAAGAGAAATACCAAAATCACATAAAGTTTTCTTAATCTATAAAATTTGAGAACAAATACTAGAAGCAGAGATATAATCATATTCTACAGTAGATAAATTAAGAGATAATTATTTCTTAGATAACCAGGAAATCAAACTTTTTCCTAGAAAATGAAACATACCTAATGTGATTTTTCAGTCAATTATAGAACCTCCAAAATCAGAGTCAGAATAAGATGTTAAATAAAAACAATTATATTTTGGATAAAATAAACCAGAACCAGAAGTTCCTTTAAAATATATAATTATTCATTTTTACCTATTTAATATGACTTTATTTAGGATCTTCTTGAAATCTATAACATAAACAAACACAGAAAATAATATGAGGTATAGATGTAGTTAAATATAGTAATCTACCTATCATACCTCTATAAATTTTAAAATCAACAGATTTACCAGAAGCATCAATATCTAATTTTCAATTAGTACCCACAGGAGTTTTCATATATTTAGTAGAATCAAGACCAAATTGTTTAAATAAATATTTAGCATACTTAGATTTATTAATAAAGATTTCATCTTTCCTTTGAGAAATTTGAAGTCTAAGAATTTTTTTTAATTCTCCCATTAAACTCATTTCAAATTCAGAAGACATCAAAGAATAAAATTAATTACATATAATTTCACTAGATGAACCAAAAACTATATCATCAACATACATTTAAACAATTAAAATATCATCAAAAGTTATTTTAATAAACATAGTAGGGTCAACATTTCCTTTCTTAAAACCACTATTTAACAAAAACAAAAAAAGTCTTTCATACCAAGCACGAGGTGATTGTTTGAGACCATATAAATATTTAGATAATTTAAAAACATGATTAAGATATTTTTTACTTTAAAAACTAGGGGGTTTAGAAACATAAACTTATTCAGTTATGAAACCATTTAAGAAAACACTTTTTACATCTATTTGATATAATTTAAAACCTTGAAAACATGAAAATGCCAATACAATTATAATTGATTATAACCTAGAAACAGGTAAAAATGAATCTTCAAATTTTATACCATCTTCTTGAGAGTATCCTTGAGCAACAAGTCTGGATTTGTTTTTGACAATCGATCTAGATTCATCCTGCTTGTTTCTAAAGATCCACTTCATTCCAATTACCTGCTTATCCTCAGGCAATTATACTAAAGTCCAAACATTATTTCTAACAAATTTATTTAATTAATCTTGCATTGAAATAATCCAGTTTTCATCTTTTAAAGTATCAATAACATTAAAAGTAACAAAATCAGAAATAAAAGCATAATTTACACAAAAATTTATAATAGAATTTCTATTTTTAACACCCAAATCAACATTTCCAATTACATTTTCAATAGGACGATCTTTGTGAATCTTCCATGATTTTAAATCAGGTTGAGAAGGAGTATGATTACCCTTAATTGATTCATTCTTATCTTAAGTAATTTCTTCACCAAAATTAAAATCTCTAAACTCATCATCAATAACATTAGAATCAGAATTTAAATTAAAATTGTTTTCATCATTCATAACATGAAAAGATTCTTCAATAACCATAGTTATTTTATTATAAAATCTATAATATTTACTATTATTATAATAACCAAGAAAAATACCTTCATCAATCTTAGCATAAAATTTATCTAAATTATCTTTTTAATTTTAAATAAAAACTTTGCAGCAAAAAACTCTAAAGTAACCAACTTTAGTCCTTTTATTTTTAAAAAATTCGCAAGGAGTTTTCTTTAAAAAAGGTATAATAAGAATTATATTTTAAATATAACATGCATCAAAAATAGTATTAGCCCAAAAATATATATGCAAATTATATTCACTTAACATAGTTTGAGCCATTTCAATAAGAGTTTTATTTTCCCATTCTACAACACCATTTTTTTTGTGGTGTTCTAGGAGCAGAAAAATTATAAAAATAACCATTCTTTTCACAAATTTTTTTCAAAATATAAATTATGAAATTCAACTCCTTTATCACTATGAATAAAAATAATTATACAACCATTTTCATTTTGAACTAATTTACAAAAAGTAGTAAATCTAGATAAAGTATCATTTTTATGAGAAAGAAAGTATACCCATGTAAATATACTATAATCGTTAACAATAAATAAAGTATATTTCTTTCCACCAAGGCTAGAAATTTGAGTGGGGAAAAATAAATCAAGTTTTACTAACTATAAAGGTATATTAGTACTTATATCATTAATGGGTCTAAATGAAATTTTGTGTTGCTTTTCTTTCATACAAGCGTCACATACATGAAGTTGTTCTTTCTTTAAGGAAGGAAGCTGTAACACATTCTCATGTTTTGAGAGATTATGTATCAATATGAAATTAACATGACCTAAACGTTGATGCCAAAGGATTCTATCATTCTGTACAACATTCAAACACTTTATATATCGAACATTTAGTTTAGAAAAACCAATAGTATAAATATTATCTTTTTGATTAGCATAAAATAATAAAGAATCATCTTTAAAAACTAAACATTTATTATTTTGAAATTTAACTTCCATTTAATCAACACATAATTGTGACATAATAATTGAATTATGTTTCAAACCTTTAACATATAAAACTTTAGAAAAAAATTTAGAATTTTCAATACCAACTTTACCAAAACCTTTTACTTTGCCTTTGGAATTGTCTCCAAAAGTAATAGTGCCTCCATCACATGTGTTTTAAGTGGTAAAATTTTATGGGTCTCTGGTCATATGCCTAGAGAATCCACTATCCATGTACCATATGCCGTTCTTGAGACATCCAAGGCATTTTTACTACACAAATAAATTACTTGACAATTTTGGTACCCAAGCTACTTTGAGTCCAATTGGATTAGTAATAAATTCTTTAGGTACCCATACTGAATTTAAACAACTATTGTAAGGTACTCTAGATAGTAAAGATTTAGAGATATTAGTTTTTGTAAATCCTAAATATTGTTTAAATCTAATAGAACAATCATTTTATAATGACCTTTCATGACACATTTAAAACAAGTAACAGTTGAAGTACAACCATTTTTACTTTTAACAAGCTGTGTTTTAAACATTTGGGGTAATCTCCTATCATAGAAAAAACCATATTTATTTTTATTAGTTTTAGTTAAAGACATCATCTCATGATATTTTTCACAACCTTGAATAAAAGCAGATAAACTCTATTTAAGACATTCAACTTCCCTTGTCAAATTTTCATTCAAATCTTGAGCAGATTTCAAATTTTCATAAACTTTTGAATGAGAAGTAGAAGTAGAGTTTCTTAATTTTTTATTTTCTTATAAAAGTATTTTATTTTCAGAAATAATCTTCTCATTATTTTCATTAAGTTTATTATATAAATAAAAATCTTTGAAAATATATTTTCTTAATCTTTCAATCTATTTATTTAATTCATAAATATTGGGTTTTTTAGAATCACATTCAGAATCATAAATTCCAGCATAATAATAAGAATTACTAACCTTATCCATTGATGCCATGAAGCACAAGTTAGCAGATTATTTTTCATTTCCAGATTGTTCACTATAATCAGATTCTTCTTTACAACTCCAGCTAGTGGTCAACGCCTTTCTATCCTTCCTTTTGTATTTTTCTTTATTATTTAGTTTAGGAAAATAAGGTTTGATATACCCTTTCTTTCTGCACTCATAACATGTTACATCCGAAGCATTATAATTCGAATCAACTTTCTTATCTCCCTTATATTTTTATTTTTGAGGGTTTATTTTAAATTGATTCTTGAATCCTTTATTTTTCATTCTTTTGTAAACACCAGTCACAATCTAATCCATATATTTCTTTTCTCTATCCTGTAGATTATAATCTGAATAGTCATTAGAAACAACATTCATAGATATAAAATCTACACCTTTTCTTTTTTTTTTGTCTGCTCAGCATCAATGTTCTTTAGTTTCAGTTCATATTTTAGTAGTGATTCAATCGATTCATCCGGGGTGTATTCTTTGAATTTTTTTCTTTCATCAATGACAACCTTCTTGGCATGCCATTTCTTTAGTAACACTAGTAGGACTCTTTAAACAAGAAATAGTTTTTCCAAATCTTCTCGAAGAAAATTTATTCCATTCACAATGCTTGTGAATTTGTGGAAAATTTGGTTTACTGTTTCATATTCAACCATCTTGAAGTATTGGTACTCAGCACGTAGCATTCTAAGTTTGGTAAAAATCAATTTTTACAAGCCAAGGTGAGTAACTTGTAGAATCTTCCAAATTTCATGAACTGTCTTACAAGCATACACATGACTAAAAAAACTTCTGTTAATAACATAATATAAAATATTAATAACTTTCTAATTTAAAACATATTTAATAGAATCATTTCTGGTAAGAGTATCTGGTTCAGCTTCAGGCATTGTGTGCTGTTTTGACATGATATACCAGTGCTCAATGATCAACTATTTTAGGTAAGCCTATATTTGGAATCTACAATAGCCATAATCATTACCATCAAAGTGTGGTGGATTTTGAGGAATCCAATCATCATTGGGGTTCAATCCTGCCATCTTATAAGATCTTTATCCTTAGACTGTTAGGTTTAGGAATATGTTAGCATAAAAAAAAGACTCTATAGAGGGATTTGATAATTTCTAAAAGTAGCAATCATTTGATACAAATTGAAATGTATCCAAAAGAGAATTATTGAGGTAAATGGTTCTATAAAGGATTCCCCTTTGATACCAATTGTTAGGTCGAAATGGGTAATGGTAGATGGTCTAGGGGGGGGGGGTGAATAGACCAGATTAAAAATTTAATCAAATAAATTGATTATTTAAATTAATTATCAAAGTTAATTATTACAGTTAATTAGTAGCAGAAAAAGTAAACAACGCAAGGATGTTTTTATAGTAGTTCAGTCCAAAGTGGACCTACTTCTACTCTTATATCTCTATACTCAGTGAGATATATGTGTTGTTAGGGTTGGTGTCCTGAGAACCAACTGTTTATACTTTGATTACATGAATGTACACTTATTATATATTGTTCATTGTTCTTCATGACTATAATATAATAATGTCCTGGAATATTTGTTGCATTAATAAGGTCATGGCAGATCCCCGCTATGATGAGAACCTTGAAATGCTATAACAATATTCTTAAATAAAGTTCTATGGTTGGATGACATACTATGATAGGACACATGGTATACAGACCGTCATGTGCGAGTACATGTAAGAAGATGAGACTCTCTCTCACGGAGTTCGCACTTGGTAATCTCCAAGATGGGAGATTATGAGAACAGACCCACCAGTAGGAATTCCACATGTCTTGGTGTCATCAGACATTTCTATATAAGAACATGTGTAATGGTCCTTAGACTGGAATATTATCATTAACTCATGTCATGACTCGCGCACTTAGATTTGCTGACAAAAACCATCACGAAGACAATTGGCGGGAAGTAGGGTACGTTGGGTGCGTCGCGAATGACATATTGTTAATGGATAAGTCAAGGAAGGATTTTTCCCTTCCATATTTATGGAAGTAGATATCTTGGGCCCTTTGATTGAAATATAACTGTCGCTCAAATTCCATGGCCATGGTGTCATGATGAGTTTATTTCTAGAATTCAAAGAATAACGGATCAAGCATATAGGTTTATGACACTGCCATGAAACCTTATTGACGAGATATTGAGACAAAGGGATTAAATTACATGTTAAGAGTTCATATGAGGTGACACGTCAATGCAGCATCAACTTCTTTCTCTTGGGTGCCTTGACCCATTGCTAGACAGTAATCTTGAACTTTAGGCAAGCCAACAATAAAGAGGACTAGAGGGTCACACACTAAGTGTATCCAAGTATCTCAAGTAGAATAAAGATTATTCCCATATGTGGTTTAATAATTATTCAAGGAATCATAAATTGTTTTAATGTTGGAGGAAGAATAAAATGAAAAACAAGATATACATGCCGTGTAGTTTTCATTTTGGAAAGGAAATGAAAAATGAAAGCAAGATATACACACTGTGTACATTGAATGTACATGATGTGTAGTTTTTAATGAAAAAAAAGTACACACTGTGTATTAATGATTACACACCGTGTAGTTTTTCCAGTCAGGATTTTGAGGAAATAATATCGTTTTATTAAATGATATTTATTATAATCAGCATGGGCACATGTGAAGGAATTAATGATTCGACATGGGATTTTCAATAAGAGTTAATGAAATAAATAAAATATGTAACGCGTTTATTTATTGTCATAACTCTATAACCTCAAACCCAATTATAAATATCCTCACAACCCCAACACTTTTCCTAAGAATCGTTGTGCACAACAATTCTAGAGAATTCTCTCAAGACCGAAAGAACTCTATCCTCCAAGAACGCTCTCAATACCGAGAGAGATCCACCTTCATTAGATCAAGGTGATCTAAGGTGGACAATGAAATCAAAGGATTCTCCACTCTAGCACCCGAAGATTCCTTTGGAAACATCCAGAGATACGTGGTGCATGTGTAGATCACCGCTAAAGGAAGTCTACACTTGGATTCTACGATGCAAAGACGAATCACATCAGAACATGATCAGAAATATCAAGAAAGAAAGAATGCCATAAAAAGGCACTTCTTGTCAATTAATTAAATTAATTATAATCAACCTGTGATGATCCTCCTTTGTGGTTCCAGGACTATTCTTATTCTTTGTCTATTTCCGTGATTCGATCCGTGGAGTCTAGCATTTATCGTCATATTAATCCTGGATTGATCATTACTAATGACAAAAAGCCAAGTGGGAACATCCACTCACGAGCTTCCACTGTGCCCAGGACCTTCAATTAGTATCAGAGGGGTCACAACATTGATTATAGTTATTTAATTTTCATTTACAATTTATGCATTTATATTTGATTCAATTAAAGATAAATTGTTCTATAAAACTGAATGAACAAGATCTGTTATTCCTCCTTCGTTTCTTGATTCACATCACAGAAACGACCTTTTAATTTTAATTTTGATTAAAATAAAAATGAGGAACTCAACTGGAAGAGCCGCTCATTCTGTCTGTACAACACAAGAATACATGGCGTGTAGTAAAAACTACACACTGTGTACTTAGGTTCAACGAACCAGTACTGGTCCGAAAAACCCACATTGTGTGAATTGAGCATACCCAAGTTTTTATTACATCGTGTTGACCAGAACTGAATGATGCATGGAAACTGGAATACATGACGTGTATGTGGAATCAACACACCGTGTAGTCCGATCCGGCCCAGGTGAAACTGTGTACAAGGAGAATCCATGTACCACATACACGAGATTTCCAGGACGGTAACCACGTAACAAGGAAATACACGCCATGTTAGATTAATCTACACGTCATGTACTCCAAAATTTCCAAAGTACAGAAAACATGCCAAAGCCCTCGGTGTGTACTTTGGATAAAGGGTGAAAAAAATACATGTTGTGTAATATAGACTACACTCCATGTACTTTCCAGAAATGGAATTTCACCAGGTTTCCTCCAAAGTACAAAGACCTGTACAAGGAATATGGATGAGAAGAATCTCAAGTAAATTTAGAAAGGAATTTAAGATAAAGAATTGATTAATTATAAGATCATAATTAATTGAATTCAAGCGCAAATTATCTTGAATAAAATAATGATTAAAATAATTTGAATAATAAATATGCGTAAATGTCATTGCATGATATGGATGATCATGAGCTAGAATAAAGACCCTTTTTGTGTGTATGGTTTCATTTAAATTTATTTAATTTAAATTCGTTGGCCTACGAGCCTTCTTCCAATAAAATGTAGGGCCTGCGTGCCCATGATTTCTTTAATGTAAACCCCATGTAATGGAGGATCTCGCAAGCCAGAGGAGACAGTTCAAAATCTGAAGCTGAGGCGAAACCAACCCAATAAGATACAAAGGTGGACAGATGGGAGCTTCAAAAACATGAACCATCAGGTTCAAGGTGTTTTTCCCTAGGCCAGGGTTAGCTTATCAAAACCGCTAGATAAGCTAACCAATAGAAGCTCATGATCATGTCATCTTATTTTATTTCTATCTGATTTCATGGTTTATTTATTATGTATGTGTTTTCGCGTTCACATAATTAATTAAATAAACAAGCATGTAAAGATGGAATAAAATAAAAACCGGACTATGCGTAAACATTATCAGAACATGGTTAATCACTTAAGTAAGAATCACTTAATATTAACAAGCATGTGATAATGAAAAACAACGTATAAAGGATTAAAATCCCTCAAATACCATATTAAGTCATACCAAGCCTTCCATTACTTGATTAAGGGAAAGACTCAATAAAACTATGTGTTTGACCAACCCTTGTTGGGACACTTACTTTTATAAAGGAATCTATCATGAAAGTTTCGGGTTGACTTTAACATTTTACATCAAGAGGAGTAGCCCATGCTAGACTTGTTGTAAAATGGAGGCAAGTGTTGAGGAAATCCAAGCCAGTATTTCAGGATTGGGGAGTCCACTCAACAGATCAAGGAACTGTAAGCTCACAGTTGGCAAAGACCTGCCTACCTAAATACCTTTAAATAGCTTAACCAACCCTTTTTGGGGTTATGTGAAGGGGAATATAGATCCTTTCCACTAGAATGTCATCACAACTGGACATTTTGAGTTCATTGGTGAGGGACATTGGGACTTGATAAAATAGTGGGAGAATTAATAAATTTATTTATTATTTTTCATAAAATGTAATCAAAAGGTACTGATAAATATGCTCTTTTAATTTGTAGAATCAGTATAAAAAACTCATCAACCACATTTTCTCTGCAATCAATTCTGGATAAAGACAATATCCTCATCGGCAGTAACTTTCAGAAATGGTTTAGGCGCGTTCAAGTTATCCTACGCCATGAATGAAAGTTTTGCGTGCTAGAGTCCTCACTTACTGATTCACCTGCCCAAGGGGTGAGTGATGAATATTTACTATTTTATGATCAACATTTGAGCGATGAACTTGACGTTCAATGTATGATGCTGTCATCAATGTCTAGTGAGCTCATGAAGTCTCATGAAGACATGTATGCCTAGATCATTCTCAAGCACCTCCGTGTTCTATACCAAGAGAGAGAAAGACAGGAAAGGTTTGAGATCTCCAAGGATCTATTTCAGAGAAAGATTGGAGAAGGTGCTCCAGCTGGGCCTCATGTAGTCAAGATCATTGGCTACATTGATCACTTGGAGGTTCTATGGTTTAAACTCCCCAAAGAACTGGGTACCGATCTCATTCTTGCATCACCCCCAGAGCTTGTCTAACTTTGTTTTAAATTTCAACATGAACAACATTGAGAAGTCTCTCTCTAATATTCTTATCCTCATTCGCCAAGTGGACAATGATATGAAGCGTGAAAAGCCTTCTGTCCTTATGGTGAATAAAAGGGAAGGGAAGGAAAAGAGATTTAAGCCCAAATCTTCTTCAAGGCCTTCTAAGAAAAGGAAGATCAAAGGGGAGGCAAGAGAACATGAGGCTGTTTGTTTCACATGTAGCAAGAAGGTCCACTGGAAGAAAAACTACACTCAGCCAAGGAAGCAAGGGGAAACTTCAGGTGCATTTTTTATCAAATTCAATCTATTTATTTCTACCAATTGGGTATTAGATACTGCTTATGGTGCTCACATATATATCCAAATATAGAAACCAAGTAGATTTAGAAAGATTGACTGAGGTGAGGTGGATCTGCGAGCAGTCAATGGAGCCAGACTCACTACTATAGCTATCAGAGACTACCACCTCACATTTCCTACTGGGATGGTCTTGGTATTAAAAGGATGTTATTATGTACCCTCTGTAACAAAAAACATTATTTCAGTATCCGGATTAGATACTGATGGATTCATCTTCAATTTTGGAAATAAATGTTGCTACTTTTATAAATATAACACTTGTTTTGGTAGGGCACATTTATATAACGGCCTTTATGTGTTAGACTACACAAACCAAGTAATGGAAATCGATGACAAAGTTAATTCACATGACTCATACCACACCCAACTTTGGCATCACCGGTTAGGTCATGTCAATGAGAAACGTTTGACAAAATTACATCAAGATGGGTATTTAGATTCTTTCGAACTAAAACCACTTGGTGTATGTCATGCGTGTCTACAAGGAAAAATGACCAAAGCCCCATTTAGTGGGAAATGTAAAAGGGCTAAAGAGATTATAGAATTAGTTCACACAGATGTGTGTGGAACATTTACAGTTGAAGCAAGGGGTGGGTTCTTGTACTTCATAACTTTTACTGATGATTTTAGTAGATATGGATATATTTACTTAATGAGGTATAAGTCATATTCTTTTGATTGGTTCAAATAATACAAGAATGAAGTTGAGAACCATCTTCATAATAAGATTAAGAAACTCCACTCTGACATAGGAGGAGAATATCTTAATCAGGACTTCATTGATTTCTTATGGTAGTTTGGGATTCTATCTCAACTCACTCCTCCTTACACGCCTCAATGGAATGGTGTAAGTGAAAGGAGGAACCACACCCTATTGGACATGGTGAGATCAATGATGAGTCATGCGAGTCTTCCATTATCCTTTTGGGGATATGCATTACAAAAAACAACACACATACTAAACCAAGTACCAACTAAATCGATAAATGGTATTCCATACGAATTATGGAGTGGATACAAAGCTATGTTATCAAATTTACATGTGTGGGGTAGAGAAGCATTTGTTAAGGCCTCTTCAGGTAACAAGCTTGCACCCCGAGGCACAAAATGTACCTTTATAGGATATCCCAAAGAAATAAGGGGATATTACCTATACAAACCCTCAGATAAAAAGGTTACAATGGAAAGACACACCATATTACTTGAGAGGGAGCACATATCCAAAAGAGATAGTGAGAGTGAGATAGACTTAGATGAAGTCAAGGCTCAAGATACACAGGAGTTGGTACAAGAATAGATTCCCCAAAGCCTCATGGAAGAACAATCTGTTTCAAAGACACAAGAACTACGTAAGAGCATGAGAGAGGTGAGAGAACTAGAACAATATGATTTTATTGTCACCAATTATGGTGACTCGTTATTGGTTGAAAATGATGATCCTATTACCTACAAGGAATCAGTTGAAGGAACAGAAATTTCCAAGTGGCAAGAAGCCATGAATTCTGAAATGGATTCCATGTACTAAAACCAAGTCTAGATTTTGGTAGATCCTCCAGTTGATGTAAAGCCTGTTGGTAATAAATGGGTATTCAAGAAGAAACTGGACATAGAGGGACAAGTCAACACCTATAAGGCACGAATGGTTGCAAAAGGTTTTAGACAGCATCAAGGAATTGACTATGATGAAACATTTTCACCGGTTGCGATGTTGAAATCCATCAGAATCCTATTGGCCATTGCCCCTTACCATGACTATGAAATTTGAAAAATAGATGTCAAAACAACATTCCTTAACGGGAACCTCTAGGAAGATGTCAACATGACACAACCTGAAGGGTTTGTGACTCCAAAGGATGCCAACAAGGTATACAAGTTTCAGAAATCCATTTATGGATTAAAGAAAGCATCAAGGTAATGGAACATTCGTTTTGATGAAGCCATAACGGAATTTTGATTTATTATGAATGAATGCGAGCCTTGTTTCTACAAAAGGTTTAGTGGAAGTGCAGTCATTTTCCTAATAGTATATGTTGATGACATATTACTAATTGGAAATGAAGTACCTGTTTTACAGTCAGTGAAGGCATGGTTGGATAAATTATTCTCTATGAAAGACTTGGGCGAGACAATATATATTATTGGGATCAAGATCCATTGTGATAGATCCAAGAAAATTCTGGGCCTAATTCAAAGTACATACATTGAAAAGATATTGAAGAGATTCAGTATGGAACAGTCCAAGAGGGGATTGTTGCCCGTGTCACATGGTATTCATCTTTCCAAGAAAATGAGTTCTCAGACACATTACGCATTCACAATTGGGTCAGTCATGTATGCTATGCTATGTACAAGGATAGATGTTTCTTACACATTAAGTGCGATAGGCATATATCAAACTGATCCAGGAGACCTCCATTGGATGGCAGTCAAGACTATCCTTAAGTATCTGAGGTGTACTAAGGATATGTTCCTGGTTTATGGAGGATATGAGAAACTAGTCATCAGAGGACATGTAGATGCTAGTTTCTAGACTGATCAAGATGACATGAAGTCACATTCAGGATACATCTTCAGTTTGAATAGAGGTGCAGTGAGCTGGAAGAGCTCAAAGCAAGGTGTGGTCGCAGATTCTACAATAGAGTCTGAGTATATCGTAGCTTTTGAGGTAGCTAAAGAAGTAGTATGGATGCAAAGCTTCATCCAAGAGCTGGATGTAGTACCTAGTAGTAAAGATTCTATCACACTCTATTGTGATAATACTACAGTAGTGGAACTTGAAAAAGAGCCAATGTCACATCAACGGACAAAGCACATACTTCAGAAGTATCATCTCTTGAGGGATTTTTCTCAGAGAGGTAAAGTTGCAGAGATCAATATTTCCATGGAAGACAATGTGGCAAACCCCTTGACTAAAGCCTTGACTCAGCAGAAACATTATTATCATGTGAGGTATAGCAGACTAAAAGTCTTAGGCAGTTGGCTCTACTCTAAGTGGGTGTTTGTTAGGGTTGGTTTCCTGAGAACCAACTGTTTATACTTTGAATACATGAATGTACACTTATTATATATTTTTCATTGTTCTGCATGACTGTAATATAATAATGTCCTGGAATATTTTTTGTATTAATAAGGTCATGAAATATCCCCACTATAATGAGAACCTTGAAATGATATAACAATATTCTTAAATAAAGTTCTACGGTTGGATGACGTACTATGATAGGACACATGGTATACAAACTGTCATGTGCGAGTACTCGTAAGAAGATGAGACTCTCTCTCATGGAGTTCGCACTTGGCAATCTCCAGGATGGGAGATTATGAGAACAGACCTGACAGTAGCAATTCCACATGTCTTGGTGTCATCAGACATTGCTATCCATGAGAGTGTGTAATGGTCCTTAGACTGGAATATTATCATTAACTCATGTCATGACTCACACACTTAGATTTGCTGATGAAAACTGTCACGAAGATAGTTGGCGGGAAGTAGGGTACGTTGGGTGCATCACGAATGACATGTTGTTAATGGATAAGTCGAGGAAGGATTTGTCCCTTACATATTTATTGAAGTAGATATCTCAGGCCCTTTGATTGAAATATAACTGTTGCTCAAATTCCATGGCCATGGTGTCATGACGAGTTTACTTTTGGAAGTCAAAGAATGACGGATCAAGCATATAGGTTTATGACACTGCCATGAAACCTTCATGATGAGATATTGAGACAAAGGGATTAAATTACATGGTAAGCATTCGTATGAGGTGACACATCAATGAGGCGTCAACTTCTTTCTCTTGGGTGCCTTGACCCGTTGCTAGACAGTAATCTTGGACTTTAGGCAAGCCCGCCTAATGCCAACGAGAAAGAGGCCTAGAGGGTCACACACTAAGTGTATCAAAGTATCTCAAGTAGAATAAAGATTATTCCCATATGTGGTTTAATAATTATTCGAGGAAGACTAAATCATTTTAATGTCAGAGGAAGTATAAAATGAAAAACAAGATATACACGCCATGTACATTGAATGTACACATCGTGTAGTTTTTATCTTGGAAAGGAAATGAAAAATGAAAACAAGATATACACGTTGTGTACATTGAATGTACACGCCATATAGTTTTTAATGAAAAATGAGTACACGCCATGTATTAATGATTACATGCCGTGTAGTTTTTCCAGTCAGGATTTTGAGGAAATAATATCATTTTATTAAATGATATTTATTATAATCAGCATGGGCACATGTCAAGGAATTAATGATTCAACATGGGGTTTTCAATAAGAGTTAATGAAATAAATAAAATGTGTAACTTATTTATTTATTGTCATAACTATATAACATCAAACCCGATTATAAATATCCTCAGAACCCCAACACTTTTCCTAAGAATTGTTGTACACAATAATTCTAGAGAATTCTCTCAAGACCGAAAGAACTCCATCCTCCAAAAACGCTCTCAAGACCGAGAGAGATCCAAATCCATGGGATCTAGGCGATATAAGGCGGACAACGCAAGCAAAGGCTTCTCCACGCTAGCACCTAGAGATTCCTTTGGAGACTTCTAGAGATATGTGGTGCATGTGTGGATCACTGCTAGCGGAAGTCTACACTTGGATTTTGTGACGCAACGACGAATCACATCATAACGTGATCAGAAATATCAATGAAGAAAGAATTCCATAAAAGGTACTTCTTGTCAATTAATTAAATTAATTATAATCAACATGTGATGATACTCCTTTGTGGTTCTGGGACTATCTTCTTCTTTGTCTATTTCAATGACTTGATCTGTGGAGTCTGTCGTTTATCGTCGTATTGATCCCAAATTGATCATTGCTAATGACAAAAATCCAAGTGGGAACATCCACCCACGAGCTTCCGCTACACCCAGGACCTTCATGTATGAACTAAAAATGTTTTTTATGGGGGAATAATAACCCAATTACAAAATTCTTTTCTAGTGGAGGGATAACCACGATACTGACTTTTGTATGGGGAGTCACAAACCTTACAATCTAACTTTAAATAAAGGGAGTCACAACTCAAATAGTCCTGACTTTAGATATGGGGAGTCACAACCCTTAGATCCTGACTTTAGAATCTGAGAGTCACAACCCGATGGAAAACAATAACAAATAATTATTTTTTATGAAAAAGGATAAACAGAAAAAAACCGAGTGTGTGTGAAAGATGGGAAATAGTGTTATAGACTTAGAACCAGACGAATGATAAGATAAAATAATAAAGCACAGGTACTGGTTCTTGAGGATTTGATCGGCACGTCTTGTCAAGGAAATTGTAGTCGAAGTAGAAAAGATTCATCACTTGAGAGATCGCATAGGTGATGAAACAGTGTCGTATGATGTCGCAAATGCACAGCAGATTCAAAGTTCACAACACTTTTCTCTTTACAAAATAGAGTATCAAATATGTTAGCCCGTGTCTATATGTGTATAACTATATGTTGTATCATTATGTTCCATCTCTTTATCCTACAAGAAATAATGATATATATAGAGAAAATATTCAGCAGTTACAACATCTCCACTTCCTTAGGATATTCCAAATAAATTGAGTCAACGACGTTCATAAATATCTCCATGAAAATTGCAGTATCGTTGCTTATTTAATTCCTATAGAATAACTCTTAAAACAAAATAACAATTTGAATAAGTCTTCCAAAAACATCTCTTGAAATATAGCAGCATTGAATGATTTAAAAATCATTTAAATCCATTCAAAACAATTTAAATTTAGTCAGAATAGTTCCTGGAAACTAGCATCACAATCTATAAGAAAATTAAAATATTTGAATTTAATCAATTTTGAAACTACCAAAATTTAAGGGAAACAGATGTTGGAAAATTTATTAATTTTCCTCTCCAAATATATCACTAAAAACATTAAAATATCTTTGATAAAAATCCTTATATTTAATGAGAATTTTTCCAGCAGAAAAACCATTAAAAACAATCCATATATATATAGAAAATCAATTAAAAAAATGAATGGAATGAACAATAACTTCAGAAATGAATAGTAACTTAGGGTTCATGCACTATTCATGAACATTAACATAGAGTTGCTACACTATTCATGAACAATACGTAGGGTTACTTCACTATTCATGAACAATAACGTAGGGAATGAACCATTCTTTGCGAAATGAATAGTAAAGTAGCATAGGAAATCAACCATACTTTGTGAAATGAACAGTAATGTAGTGTAGGTAATGAACCATACTTTGTGTAATGAATAGTAAAGTAGTGTAGGGAATGAATCATACTTTGTGGAAAAACTGGACAACATATATAAACAAACTTCAACAAATTTTTAAGGGATTATAGAAGCAGATTTAGACTTTGTTAAAAACTAATTATATTTATAAAAACTTATTATATTTCTAATGAATCAATAATAAAATAAAACCAACATCTACTATTCAAAAAATCATCAAAAAATATATGTAAAATATTCCGAAAAAACTGCTACTATAAAACTGCATAACATAACTTCAAACAATTTTATCACCAAACAAACGACCTTTTTAGACTTTGATGTAAACTAAAGAAATAAATATAAACATGTTGGATATCTATAAAATCAAGTTTCATAAAAAAATTATTATTTATAAGTTTCATTAAAATAAATACATAAAATTTTTAAAACTAAAAACAGTAGAGGTTCTAAAACTGTAGTAGCAATGTAATTGAATTGTTAGAGTGCAATAAAATCTTTTCTATACTTCCTCATAAAATAATGAAGTGAAGATAAATATCTTATTTATACAATTGTATAATGATCACACAAAACATATTACTTTAGTTTAATAAATCATAAAAATACATAAAGGATTTTAAAATAAAATTAAATGTAATCAAACAAAATAAAACATGAACATGAAAAAACAATCTCCCCAAGTAATAAAATAAAATAATGCACATGCACAAATAGCGGGATGGTGAAAATATATATTGATAACCTAAGGTTACACTATAATATAACATAGACTAAATATTATCTCCAAATATGGGTTCAAAATCATTTTTTTCAATTAGTGAAGTAAAGGGGGGTTTGATTTGAATTGATTCAAGAAAACTTAAGAACAAATAAAAATTGATTTATTAAGTGATATATTTAGTGATTAATTCAAGAGTTGGATTACCAATTATGTTGGTCTGAGTGAGTATCTCAAGAGGGGGTGAATTGAGTACCCAATAAAAATTTATGTTAAAAATGGATTTAAATAAAATCCCCCAATTTAAATAAAACGACCTAGTTAGTTAAAACAATAGTTTGATAAAAGACTTAACCTTTTAAAAGAATTCTCAAAGATTGATTAGGTCTTTGTTAAAAAAAAACATACAATATTATTTAAATCTTTGAATTCAATTTACTAAATAAAGTTATAATATAAAAACTAATTAAAAATAACTATCAAAGTAGTGGTTTTTCTTGAAGGTAAAAATAGATTTAGTTTTAAAGTACAAAATATAAAGGAAAAAAAACACATAGGGGAATTTGAATACAAGAGGTTCAATCTCAAGTAGAGACTTATTCCTCTCCACTCGGAAATCACCTACTACCAAGTGGTATATATAAAAATAAACTTTGATCCACAACCTAGATCAGGTGTTACAATAGCATACAAGATGTCCAGGACACATAGGGACTCTTATATAGTAATCATAGGAGTATAGATAAAACAGTACACAACTAGACCTCTACCACAACATGTGGTAAACAAGAATAATCTATGTTGAGAATATATCTATGTATCTTCTAGTTTAAATTAAGAGACAATATGTGTAGAAAATTGAGTATGCACACACTTCTCATAATGTAAATATAAATAAAGAAAACAGAGAAAGTAATAATAATAAAGAGATCGTGTTTCTCAATATGATATGATCTATAGCTCGAGACTCTTGAATTTAGTTTTTAGTGCAGATCGAGTTGAGTTTCATAATTTTACTGAAGAACAAAGTGTTGCAAACTCCTTCTTATAAGTTTGTAGGTAGTTTTATTAGGAGTCATGTGGGAGGTAATAGGGATAGACTCATGATCTAAAACAGCAGTACCATGCACATGAAGAAATGGTTTCATAGTGTGTATAAATTCCATTATAATATTTCCACCTTTCTATATTGCACTAAATAAGTCTTTCTTTTATTCCATAAAAAGCTTCAATAGAGGAGAAAAAAATTTCAACTGATCGACTTGTTCCTTGAAGGCTCGAGTTACAGGAGGTATCTTCAAATTCTCAGCCAAAAACTTGAAATTAGAATCCATATCATCCTTAGTATATATCCATGAGAGATAATACTTGATGGCCTTGGTTATATTCTTTCGTCCAAACTTCATATCCTTAGAATATTCAGTAATCAACTTGAGAACATGATCACTATGATACCTTATTATGCTTAAGGTTTCTTGAGGCTTTGTAGTAGCATCACTTAAAGTACTAGCTGAAGAAGCTTTAATCTCTTCTCTAATCACTAGCCTGAGAAACTCAAAATAAGAAATAGGAGGTGGAGTAGAAGTAGAACTAGAATCCACTGAGGTAGTATTTTCAAATATCTCAAGTAGGGCATCCATAGAATCTACAAAAGTAGACTACATCCCTTCCATAACAGATCTCAAAGACTCCAGTTCACTGGAAAGTATTTTATTCTCAATTTCCACTTCTTGAATATGGTGCATCATCTTCGGTTGAATGTGGTGAATCACCAATTCAAATATATACCTTGAATCTTTTTCACTTAGCTTAGTAAGAAGTGATGGTTGAATTTTCAAAATCTTATAAAAAACAAAAACTAAATTTTCTTTGAAAACATCCAAGTCACCCTTGGTGACCATATCAACAGAAATTAATGGAACAATAAGTGTAGGATCTCTCAAAGATACAAACATTTTTAAAAAACCAGTAAAATCAATTTGATTTATCATTGATACTTTAAGATATCTATGACAACTGGGCCCCAATGATAGAATAGACACCCTGCCTTAACATGGTCGTCAAGTCCTGGCCCTCTAGGTACCACTAGTTTCCCCACAATAAGCGTAGGATCTCTCAAAGAGGAAAACCTTTCTAAAAAACTAGCAACATAGATTTGATTTATCATTGATCCTTCAGGATATCTGTGACAACTGGGGCCCAGTGACAGCATAGACACCCCACCTTAATATGGTCGTCAGGTCCTGACCTTCCAGGTACCACCAGTTGCCCCGCAGACATGTGGTCCCTATCCTGGGGCCCACCCACATGCCCAAACAGGTCATCAGACTAATGAAAGTCCCCACATGACAACATATTTCCTTTCCAGTGTGCTTTTTCCTCACTCACACACACCCTAACAAACTTCCTAGAAGGTCACCCATCCCGATCACTACTCCAAGCCAATCACGCTTAACTGTGGAGTTCTAATCAGGCAGGCTCCCGAAAAGGAAGGTACACCTTGTTGACATGAGTCATATCATTTAGTCATTTAACCCTTTATCATTATGAGGTGTTACATTCACCCCCCTTTAGAGCACAACATCCTCGTTGTGGGCCCTATATCTCAACCCATGCCATGCACTACACTTAAGGTTGGGTTCCTCCTCTGATATCAAATGTGACAACTAGGACCCGGTGACATCACAAACACCCCGCCTTAACATGGTCGTCAGGTACTAGCCTGCCAGGTTCCACCAGTTTCCCCACAGACACATGGTCCCCACCCTGGGGCCAACCTACAGACACATGCTCCCCACCCTGGGGCCCACCCAGGTGCCCAAACGAGTCATATGACTAATGAAAGTCCCCATAGGGAAACACATGTCCTTTCCAGTGTGGTTTTTCCTCACTCACACACACCCAGACAAAATTTCTAGAAGGCCACCCATCCTGATCACTACTCCAGGCCAATGATGCTTAACTGTGGAGTTCTAATCAGGTAGGCTCCCGAAATGGAAGGTGCACCTTGTTGACTTGAGTCATATCATTTAGTCATTTAACCCTTTATCATTATGAGGTTTTACATTCAACCCCTTTAGAGCACAACGTCCTCTATTTGGGCCCTACATCTCAACCCAGGAAGTGAACCACACTTAAGGCTGAGTTCCTCCTCTAACACCAAATGTGACAACTAGGCCCTGATGATAGCACATACACCCTGCCTTAACATGGTTATCAGGTCTTGGCCCACCAGGTACCACCAGTTTCCCCACAGACACGTGGTCCCCACCCTGGGGCCCACCCACATGCCCAAACGTGCCATCTGACTAATGACAGTCCCCACAGGCCAATACATGTCCTTTCCAGTGTGCTTTGTCCTCACTCATACACACCCTGAAAAACTTTCCAGAAGGTCACCCATCCTGTTCACTACTCTAGGCCATGCACGCTTAACTGTGGAGTTCTAATCAGATAGACTCTTGAAAAGGAAGGTGACCCTTGTTGACATGAGTCATATCATTTATTCATTTAACCCTTTATCATTCTGAGGTGTTAAATTCAACCCATTTAGATCACAACATCATTGTTGTGGCCCCTACATCTTAACCTAGGCAGTGCACCACACTTACACACACCCTAAAAAACTTTCCAGAAGGTAACCCATCATGATCACTACTCCAGGCTATACACGCTTTACTATGGATTTCTAATCAGATAGACTCCCAAAAAGGAAGGTAACCCTTGTTGACATGAGTCATATCATTTATTCATTTAACCCTTTATCATTCTGAGGTGTTACATTCAACCCTAGGGCCCACCCACATGCCCAAACGGGCCATCTGACTAATGACAGTCGCAACAGGAAAAAACATGTCCTTTCAAGTGTACTTTTTCCTCACGCACACACACCTTGACAAACTTTCCAGAAGGTCACCCATCCTGATCACTACTCTAGGCCAAACACACTTAATTGTGGAGTTTTAATCAGACAAACTCCTGAAAAGGAAGGTGAACCTTGTTAACAGGATTCATATCATTTAGTCATTTAACCCTTTATCATTATGAGGTGTTACATTCAACCCCTTTAGAGCACAACATCCTCGTTGTGGGCCCTAATTCTCAACCCAGGCAGTGCACCACACTTACACACACCCTGACAAACTTTCCAGAAGGTCACCCATGCTGATCACTACTTTAGGACAAGCACGCTTAACTATGGAGTTCTAATCATACATACTCTTGAAAAGTAAGGTGATACTTGTTGACATGAGTCATATCAATTAGTCATTTAACCCTTTATCATTCCGAGGTGTTATATTCAACCACTTTAGAGCATAATATTCTCATTGTGGGCCCTACATCTCAACCCAGGCACTGCACCACATTTACACACACCATGACAAACTCTCCAGAAGGTCACCCATCCAGATCACTAATCCAGGCCAAGCACGCTTAACTGTGGATTTCTAATCAGACAGACTCCTGAAAAGGAAAGTGACCCTTGTTGACATGAGTCATATCATTTAGTCATTTAACCCTTTATCATTCTAAGGTGTTACATTCAACCCCTTTAGATCACAACATCCTCGTTGAGGGCCCTATATCTCAACCCAGGCAGTGGATCGCACTTACACACACCCTAAAAAACTTTCTAGAAGGTCACCCATCCTGATCACTAATCCAGGCCAAGAACACTTAACCGTGGAGTTCTAATCAGACAGACTCCTGAAAAGGATGGTGACCCTTGTTGACAGGAGTCATATTATTTAGTCATTTAACACTTTATCATTATGAGGTGTTACATTCAAACCCTTTAGAGCACAAAATCCTCATTGTGGGCCCTACATCTCAACCCAGGCAGTGCACTGCACTTACACACACCTTGAAAAACTTTCTAGAAGGTCACCCATCCTGATCACTACTCTAGGACAAACATGATTAACTGTGGAGTTATAATCAGACAAACTCTCGAAAAGGAAGGTGACCCTTGTTGACATGAGTCATATCATTTAGTCATTTAACCCTTTATCATTCTGAGGTGTTACATTCAACCCCTTTAGAGAACAACATCCTCGTTGTGGGCCCTACATCTCAACCCAGGCAGTTCACCGCATTTACACACACCATGAAAAACTTTCCAGAAGGTCACCCATCATGATCACTACTCCAAGCCAAGAACGCTTAACTATGGAGTTCTAATTAGACAGACTCTCGAAAAGGAAAGTGACCCCTGTTGACATGAGTCATATCATTTATTCATTTAACCCTTTATCATTCTAAGGTGTTACATTCAACCCCTTTAGAGCACAACATCCTCATTGTGGGCCCTAAATCTCAATCTAGGCAGTGCACCGCACTTACACACACCCTGGAAAACATTCCAGAAGGTCACCCATCCTGATCACTACTCCAGGCCAAGTACGCTTAACTGTGGAGTTCTAATCAGACAGACTCTCGAAAAGGAAGGTGACCCTTGATGACATGAGTCATATCATTTAGTCATTTAATCCTTTATCATTCTGAGGTGTTACATTCAACCCCTTTAGAGCACAAAATCCTCGTTGTGGGCCCTACATCTCAACCCAGGCAGTGCACCGCATTTACACACACCATGACAAACTTTCCAGAAGGTCACCCATCCTAATCACTACTCCAGGCCAAGCACGCTTAACTGTGAAGTTCTAATCAGACAGACTTTCGAAAAGGAAAGTGGCCCTTGTTGACATGAGTCATATCATTTAGTCATTTAACCCTTTATCATTCTAAGGTGTTACATTCAACCCCTTTAGAGCACAACATCCTCATTGCGGGCCCTACATCTCAACCCAGGCAGTGCACCACACTTACACACACCCTGGAAAACTTTCCAGAAGGTCACCCATCTTGATCACTACTTTAGGTAAAGTATGCTTAATTGTGGAGTTCTAATCAGACAAACTTTCAAAAAGTAATGTGACCCTTGCTGACATGAGTCATATCATTTAGTCATTTAACCCTTTATCATTCTGAGGTGTTACATTCAACCACTTTAGAGCACAACATCCTCATTGTGGGCCCTACATTTCAACCCAGGCCATGCACCGCACTTAAGGATGGGTTTCTCTTCTGATACCAAATGTGACAACTGGGCCCCAATGACAGCACAAACACGTTGCCTTAACATGGTCATCAGGTCCTGGCCTTCCAGGTACCACCAATTGCCTCACAGACACATGGTCCCCACCCTGGGGCCCACCCACATGCCCAAATGGGTCATCTGACTAATGACAGTCCCCACGTGCCAACACTTGTACTTTCTAGTGTACTTTGTCATCACTCACACACACCTTGGAAAAATTCCCAGAAGGTCACCCATCCTGATCACTACTCCAGGTCAAACACGCTTAATTGTGGAGTTCTAATCAAGAAGGCTCCCAAAAAGGAAGATATACCTTATTGACATGAGTTATATCATTTATTCATTTAACCATTTATCATTTTGAGGTGTTACAATATCTTTCTTCCTGAATGGAAGGTTCACCATTCTTTGGTGAACTGCTAGGAAAGAAACCCCATTCCTCTAACATCAGATCAATCCAACTTTCTAACGGTTTAGTAGGAAGTTCAACCACTGAAGAAACAACAACTATAGATACTTCTACAACACATGAACAAATAGAGGTCTTAACTATTATATGTTCAATAAAAGGTGAACACCCCATGTTATCATCAACTAAAGGCTTACTAGAAGCAACCACATGTCTCAACTGAACATCAACATAGGTTACAATAGATCTTTGATTAATAAAAATCTACTATAAATGATATACTTCTATCTCTTCAACCACATGCTTCTCAACAACAATAATAATTATCATTTAATCAATAACAATTTGATCTGACTTTGTCTGATCATCAGTAATAGACACACAGTTTACATCAATAGCAGCATCAATAACTTGATGACTTACACGAATTAGGTATTTCTCACCCTCAATAGACATATCTCATTCTTTTATAGTCTCAACATCTATTTCACCAAAAAAATTGGGCCTCTCTTCTAATCTGGAAACAAAACTACTAGGAGATGTTATAAGATCTTGAAGAATCTCAACATTATCTCTTCTATTTTTCCCACTAGAACTATCAGGATCTGATCCTCCATCATCGTCATCATTTCCACTTCCTTCTTCATTTACTTCATCACCATTATCTTCATCTAATTTAGAATTACTTTTGAACTAATATTCTCTAGAAACTTTAGTCTCTTCCTCATCACTTTTTACAAACTTTTATCTCTTAGGGAGAGTCCTAAGTAGACCAGGATCTCCACATGAGATAAAAGGAGATATAGGAGACGGGTCAGGGTTTCTTACCTCATCAATAGAAAATTCATTATCCTCTTCTTTGTAGGTTCTGGGCGTAGTAGAAGTGCGTGGATGGGTGTACCCAACTTTAATTTTTCTGTTAACAATGATCAATATGAGATCTGTCACAATGATAAAATTCCGGATCTTCAAAATAGAACAAAGAACAAAAGAAAATAGGGGAGTCCCGGAACCATATAGAGGATCATCATATGTTGGTTATAATTAATTTGATTAAAAAACAATAATTACCTTGATATAATTCTATCTTCATTGATGTTTTCAGTCACGATCCAATGTGATCCTTATTTGTGTCGCAGAATCCAAGTGTAGGCTTCCTCTAGAGGTGATCCACGTGTGATCCACGTATCTCTAGATATCACCAAAGGTATCTATGGGTGATATCATAGAAGATCTTTCGCTTATGATGTCCAACTTTGGTTGCCTTGAGATCCACTTCCAAAGTGCTCTCCTTGATCTGGTAGAGAAGGATCTCTCTCATAAATTGAGAGTGTTCTTAGATGAAAAGGATTTTCTCTTGGCTTGAGATCTTTTTCCAGATCCGTTGTGAACAACTACAAAGAATGTCTAGGATAATGAGAATAAAGTAATTGAGATTTAATTACTTATAATAATAAAATGAATTAATTACCCGAAAGAATTTATTCATTTCATTTAATTCTTAGTAAGACCCCATGTCTAATAATAACAGTTGAATTTTATTATCACTTGACATGCACCCAGAAAATTACACCTAATATTATTTAATTAAATAAATAATATTATTTCTCACAAATCCTCAGAAAAACTACACGGTGTTTATATTAATATACACAGTGTGTCTTTTTGTTTTTCAATTTTCTTTATTTCCTCCACCACATTTTTAGACATTGAATAACAACTATTTATTTCTCAAATAAATATCACCGTATTTTTAGAGACCCATACTTGACGTACATGGAAATTACATTACTTTTGTGTAATACTTAATACATAACAAAAACAGACACCAAAGTATCATAATAGTTTAGTGTCTTTGGAAACTCAGAACATAATATTCTAATCATGGTGAAAGATCTTCAACATCTCCCATAAAGATCTTCCACTTTTTTTTTCTTACCTAAAACCTTTATTTATATCCTGGGGAAAAGAAAACATATAAAGGGTGATATAAAATGCTTAGTATGGGTAAGCATGGAGAAAATAAAACAAACCATACACATTTGAACATAAAAACATGAACATAATGTTTAAACATCAAAATATTGAGCAATGACATAAAACATGACAGTACGTAAGGCATAGATCATAATGGAACATCAATAATGATAAAATAGCTTGGAAATAAAACTTGTAATTGTGGAAAAATATTAAGCACATGATATGATTTCCATAGTAGACAAGGCATTACAGCCAAGACCATCTTAGTGGACAAAGTCCCTTACTGAACCGAGTTCACTCCTCGTTCCAGTCCTATATCACTAAACCAGATTAACTTTCCATTCCAGCCATGTCTATATCATGAGATATAAATCTTTACCCAATGCATTGGAGGGAGATATAGGTCCCACCCATCTCATAATGAAATCATTCTTACTTGTTCCACAACATGAACGTAAATCATTCATCATTACCCAAAGAATAAAATGGGTTTCATAAACATCATCCCATCATAACATAATCCATATAAAAAAATGGATATCATTTCATCATAAGAAAAGTGAAACCATGTAAATAATAGACACATTACACTTAAAACATACACATATGAAATAATTCCATCTTATATGGAAAATGGTTTTGATAAAACACTTGAAATGAATTCTTGAGGAAAATATCCTTTCTTCTTCAAAATCATTTTATTTTTACAAAATGCCATGCAATTTTAAAAGAAAAGGATTTTGTTCAAAATAGTCATGAAATATTGTAGAGTAAGATTCATGAAAATAAGGTGTTATGAAACCATAAAAATCCGTTCATGCTGTATAAGTTAAAAAAACATTCTCCTTGTACTTTTAACGGAAAAGTCAAAAAGTACCACGCATGGTAAACAAAAGAAAGATTACATCCATAACACAAATTAAAAGTCAAAGAAGGGTAAAAATTAATTTAAACATACATGGAAGAATATTAAACACTTTATTAAAAACATTTTATAGACATGGATGAAAAATATAACCCCAGTAAATACTTACGTATAAGCAATCTCGGATAAAAATGAGATTGCAAAATTATCCCTTACCTTATGTCCAATTTCTTCTGTATGTGTCCGAGACTCCTTTATAGTGGGTTTAAACATATTATTAACTTGTAAAAGAACCATAATAATATTTATGATATCATATATTATTCACTTACGACTTTATATAATCCGTTCATTTGTCAATTCCATGTTAAAACAGCGTTTTGGGTAAAATCGTTTCATTTATAATCCGTGTTTTGACTTGTAATTATTAATATGATTAATTATATCATGATTAATTAATTAAAAAATATAAAATATGATTTATATATAATATATATTCAGAATATACATATATATAATAGATCGATAAATGGAAAGAAATACACCGTTCACGGAGACGGTAGGCCGTACGTACGCATGAACGCTGTTTTTCGTTTCCTTATTGAATTGAATGGAATTAAGTATATGAAATACATATATATATATATATAAATCCAGTAGCATTATTATGCCATATATTTCATGATTACTTATTATATATACTTTATAATCATTCTTTAATTGTTAACATGGAAAATGAATCTCATCGCGTCGTGGAGACGGTAATCCGTACGTACGCACGAGCGATGATATCATTCCCATATTTATTGAATGGAATTTGAACGGATGATATAATATCTTAGAATCATTATGATGTTATAATAATCATATATAGTTATTCTTTACACCATTATACCCATCCAAGTAAGGTGGTGGTGGAAAAACTGATTACACCACGGCATGGAGACGGTATTCCGTACATACGCACATGCAGTGATTTTGTTTTCCGTAGGATGGATAGAAGGTGAAATAGGGTTGTTTAATATTTATAATAACATATCAGTATATAAATAATACTTATGTTATTACTTTATAATGAAACAACTAAAGAAGAGGAAGTAGAAGAAGAAAGAAACTTGAAAGAGTTGGTAGAAGAGATTACCTCTTCCTCGACGCACCTCCTTTAAACTCCTTCTTAGGGTAATAGAGTTGGTCTTTTAAGAATACAAGAACCTCTATGATATAACTAGAGAGGTTTAGAAGAGGAATTGGCAGGGTTTGGCCAAGCTTCAAGGCTCAAAAGGGTGTGAAGAGAAGAGGGAAGAGGTGCCCTTTTTATAAGGGAGGAGAGGGGCACCTTTGAAAAAAATTAAAATATTATTTTATAATAAAGTCATATTTGGTTTATAATAGCTCCAAATTAATTTATTTCGAAGCTAAAGTGGGGATGGGTAGAAATACTCTCAACCAATATGTTTTATATAAGTTTAGGTTACTATTTTAACCTTATCATTTAGATTTAACTCTAAGTTAAATAATTTAACTTTTACCATGTCTTCTTGTTTTCTAACATTATATGGTTAATAAACTTACTATAACAAGACAAAAAAACCCCAATCGGTTCATTATTAATATATATAACCTTATCTAAGTCATTTTGCCGAACCTTATATTTTTAGGAATATAATAACAATTAATAATATAATATTTGTTTTAAAAACTATTTTATGTCAATTTTGACACTATTTGGTAATTGATTTTTTTGAAAATCATAACAACATTATTAGTTCTAAAAAAGTTAATTTAATCAATACTAACATGTCATATTAGCCTATAAAATTAGTTTAATTCATAAAAAGTCTCAAATTACATTTATTTGGGTATTTATAACATCAATTATGTTAATATTTCATTAATAATGTAATTACTGCATCATCATTGTGTCATAAATAAATTAAATTATTTAATGTCTAAAAATTATAAATAAAATACCATTATGTAGGAAATATTTTTATATTTCTAATGAATATTTATAGACGAATTTATCTTATGTATAACCCTATATTAAAAATGTTTTAGTTATTAAAATTTGATTTTAACTATTTTAACTCTTCTTTAAATAAAATAATAATAAGTGTCCTAATCTAATCCAAGTGGACCTAAAGGGTAATATTTTATTCCTAAGGTTTTTTTTGGTCGAATTACACTTATAAAATAGAATTAGGACATGTGTTAGGGTAATAATAATATCATTTTTACCCTTAATTACCCTATTTACTTTTAACCATGGTAAATAAAAGTAAAAAGTTACTATTCAAAAAAAATTATTTTTATCTTATTGAACCACATTTTACTCCTTGATATTAACCATGTCTCTCAGATTTTCGAAATTCCACTCACATAAGTGGTAAAATTAAGTTTTATGTAAATTTTCAAATTCTTCTAGGAGGTGGGTAAAAGACGGTGAAAAGTTCAATAAAATTTTTATATATCTAAAATTATTATAAATGACTCAAATGAATTAAATTGAACTTATATAGGTATTATGTATCAATTCTGACCTAAAATAAATTTAAATAAAATAAATAATTATTTAAATAAAAATTCAGTTTTTAAATAGTAACCTAGTGTTTTCACTATTCATCAAAAATTGAAAATTTTCAGAAAAATACCAAAAATTCACCCTAAGATAATTTCGATATTCAGAATCTAAAAATTAATTCCATTTTGAAAGATAAAATTTATAAAATTTCAAAAAGTGGGTATTACTATTCATAACGGCTAGTTCATAATAATATTATAATAATATCTTGTTTAGTGAAACTTGGTATTGTGTACTACAAACACTATCAAAGAAGGTCTTGATTGCGTGTAATGAAAGCCAAGTCAGGGCTGCGTGTAGTGAAAGCTCCATTTGGTGTTGTGTATAACATAATCAAAACTTATTTCATTTATACATTAAACAAAATCTATACTTAATGTTGCGTAGAATAATTTCCACAAAATGAACTTGAAATTGTGTGTAACACGAGCCAAGAATAGTGTTCCGTATACTGCAAGCTAATACAATGTTGCATATAGTACAAGATAATCTTGGTGTAGTGTATAATAGAATACATCGAAGAAATTAAAAATAATATATCTCATAAAATCTCGGGGTGTTACATTCTACCCCTATTAAAATGAATTTCACCCTCGAAATTCGTCGGGGTTATAAATGGTTTACTACTTGAAAGTTTCTTTCATAGAAACCCACATCGTAAAAAGGAATACTAAAACTTCATTTTAAAAAAGGGAAGTTAGAATCAAAACAGTCACCCAAAGTAACTCAGCACTGGGTTTCCACATAGGACAACATAGGTGAAAATATGGATATGGAAGAGAAATATAACCATCAACTTATGATGAAGAGTGGTAGAGGACATGGCTATGAAAAATCCAACAATCACAAATCCATAAATTTGTGATAATCTAAGGTACCATCTAATTCATCAGATATAAGGTCACTAGGACAACATTTTTGGTTTTCAAGATCATTTCCCTAAAGTTGAAGAAATTGGAATTAGAAGAAATACTTTCTTGATTTTGGTACAATATCACCGTTGGTCATTCCTTGGAAAATTTCAACTTCATCTCTTAAAGAAATAAAGTTGAATTTTTCATTGGTGAAGTGTTAGCAGATCATGTGATAGAATTATGGGTCATTCCATCTGTCTCAAACAAAAGGTTAGAAAAATTTATCAAAAATACATAAGTCCATCTATAGTGAGATTAATCATATATGGTTCCTAAAATGGACTAATACTTCATATATCATACTTCTTAATATAATAAAACTAGTTTCTACTAACCAGGGACTTCCTGTAGGCCAGTGGTAGGCGATAAAGGCCTGTCGCACTTCGGTTGTGGGTTCGATTCCCACAGCCTTGTCCGACGCGACAGGTTGTCGCCCGTCCTGCAGGTTGTCCTTTTTCTAAAACTACATTATTATAACATTCCATAAATAATATCAAAAAAAATTCTAGCCTTAAACAATACTGACTTATGTCCAACATAATCTATTCCAATCTTTAGGCTTATCCAAAATACTTCTGTCCAAGCTCATAGTATAAAGAAAACAATTACTAGAAATGTCATCTACCGACTTATGTCCAACATAATCTATTCCAATCTTTAGGCTTATCCAAAATACTTCTGTCCAAGCTCATAGTATAAAGAAAACAACTACTAGAAATGTCATCTACCGAGCATGTGAATACCATCATTTATCCCCCATATATCATACAATATATCTTGTTGGTCAAATTACAAACATGTGAATACCTTAATCATGTATTCTCTTGAAAAATGAATACCCATTGGCCCTTAGTGAACACATGAATGTTGTCAAAATTTAACACTTTCCACATACCAAAATCCCAAAATTTCTATATACTCAAACCATGATATAACTTTGTCATTATATCAGTCATGATCTCATTTCATTTTTTCTTTATCACTTCATTATACGCATATCATCTTCTTTCCAAAAATATTTCAATCACTTTTCATGGTTACCAGTACCATATAATTATTGAAAACCAATACATAGATATTCCAAAATTCTACGATGCCATAAATGAGATTCCATGATACTATTTTGAAATCCCATTACATAAACACTTAATCATTACACAACATCATTTTCATACTCAACATCACAAATAGTGATCGCATGTGACTTACCTTTATCCTTTTCCTTAAGAGGTTTCTCACATTGATCATCATTAATCCTTGGATTAGGGCATTGATTAGCATAATGCCCCATTTCCCTGCACTTGAAGCATTGAAGTGTTGGTGGTGCGTTCTCTGTAGTCTTTTCTTTATTCACATCATTAGCAACCCTTTTTCCATTACTTCGACACTCAGCTGCTCGATGAACTTCTTTTCCACACTTAAAACATTTTCTAGTCCCTTTAAGACAATCTCCACCATGCTTCTTTGCATACTTTGAGCATAAAGAAACATTCATCTTCTTTTCACCATTATTCTGAGATTTCTCCTTGAACTCCATCTTTCGTTTCTTTTCAAAACCATGAGATGGATTTGTAACACCAAATTCAATTTCTACCTTGATAGCACAATGCACAATTTCTTTATAGCTACTGAAGTCTCTTATAGCTAATGCCCCTCGAAGACTTGGTTTTAAGCCATTGAAGAATCAATCAAATTTACTTTCAGGTTGGATGATAAAGCCAGATTCATACCTTGCAAGCCTTGTAAAATTCACTTTGTATATACCAAAAGATTCATCATCCTTTTGATTAAGCCCAAGGAAATCCTTTTCCATCTTTGTTCAAAGAATAAGAGGGAAGTACTTATTGAAAAATAAGTTCTTGAACTCATCCCATTCCATGGATTCAATTTCATCTTGGGGACTCGTATTCTTAATTAGAGTCCACCATTGATCTGCTTCACCTTCTAAATGGTAAATATCCAGAATGACTTTTTCATTTTCCGAACAGAGAAGTATGGAAAATATCTTTTCAATGGTACTGATCCATTGTTCAGCAACAAGTGGATCAGAAGACCCACTGAAAGAAGGTGGAGTTGCCTCATGAAGGACTCAATAGAATATTGTTCCCTTATCTACTCATTTGGAAGTCCAGAATGATTCATAGCTTGTGTAATTATAGCAATAAGATTTTTCACTCCATCTCCCATAACATTGGTTTGTTTAGGAGGACAATCATTGCATTGTCCATTACATTGATCAACACGGTTCCTACAGGTTCCAGCCATCGTCTAAAACCCAAAAAGAATAGTGTGAGAGGCAAAAATCATGCTAGGGAAAAAACATAATAAAGGGGTAGTACCTTCAATATATAACATCTTAGGGTTAATTATAATATTTTTACGATAATTCTAGGACTATAAACAATACTTATACTTAACCTTAGGGACATCCCTAGACATACTTTAGAAATATCTCTAGGGATCTCACTAAAGTTTTCGAATCCTAGTTTCCAAAGGTTAACTAAACCTTTCCTCTGATACCAACTATAGAGACCCGTATTTGATGTTCATGGACATTAAATTACTTTTGAGGAATACTTAATACATAACAAAAATATACACCAAAGGATCATAATAGTTTAGTGTCTTTGGAAACTCGGAACATAATCTTCTAATCATGGTGAAAGATCTTCAACATCTCCCATAAAGATCTTCCCCTTTTTTTTCTTACCTAAAACCTTTCTG
This sequence comes from Viscum album, assembly GCA_963277665.1. Lineage (NCBI taxonomy): Eukaryota > Viridiplantae > Streptophyta > Magnoliopsida > Santalales > Viscaceae > Viscum > Viscum album. Next base: position 1,403,017,355 of record OY728129.1, read on the forward strand.
TATATCATGGGGAAAAGAAAACATACAAAGGGTGAGCTAAAATTCTCAGTAAGGGTAAGAATGGAGAAAATAAAACAAACCATACACATTTGAACATAAAAACATGAACATAATGTTTAAACATCAAAATCTTGAGCAATGACATAAAACATGGCAGTACACAAGGCATAGATCATAATGGAACATCAATCATGATAAAATATCTTGTAAATAAAACTTGTAATTGTGGAAAAATATTAATCACATGATATGATTTCTATAGTAGCCAAGGCATTGCTGCCAAGACCATCTTAGTGGACAAAGTCCCTTACTGAACTGAGTTCACTCCTCGTTCCAGTCCTGTATCACTAAACCAGATTAACTTGCCGTTCCAGCCATGTCTATCTCATGATATATAAATCTTTACCCAATGCATTTAAGGGAGATATAGGTCCCACCCATCTCATAATGAAATAATTCTTACGTTTGCCACAACATGAACATAACTCATTCATCATTACCCAAAGAATAAAATGGGTTTCATAAACATCATCCTATCATAACATAATCTATATAAAAAAATGGATATCATTTCATCATAAGAAAAGTGAAACCATGTAAATAATAGAGACATTATACTTGAAACATACACATATGAAATAATGCCATCTTATATGGAAAATGGTTTTGATAAAACACTTGAAATGAATTCTTGAGGAAAATATCCTTTTTTCTTCAAAATCATTTTCTTTTTACAAAATGCCATGAAATTTTAAAAGAAAAGGATTTTGTTGAAAATAGTCATGAAATATTGTAGATTAAGATTCATGAAAATAAGGTGTTATGAAACCGTAAAAATCCATTCATGCCATATAAGTTAAAAAAAACATTCTCCTCACACTTTTAACAGAAAAGTCAAAAAGTACCACGTATGGTAAACAAAAGAAAGATTCCATACATAACACAAATTAAAAGTCAAATAAGGGTAAAAATGACTTTAAAAATACATTTAAGAATATTAAACACTTTATGAAAAACATTTTATGGACATGGATGAAAAATATAACCCCAGTAAATACTTACGTATAAGCAATCTCGGATAAAAATGAGATTGCAAAATTATCCCTTACCTTATGTCCAATTTCTTCCATATGTGTCCGAGAATCCTATATAGTGGGTTTAAACATATTATTAACTTGTAAAAGAACCATAATAATATTTATGATATCATATATGATTCACTTATGACTTTATATTATCCGTTCATTTGTTAATTCCATGTTAAAGCAGTGTTTTGGGTAAAATCATTTCATTTATCGTCCGTGTTTTGACTTGTAATTATTAATATGATTACTTTAATTAATTCCAGAATATAAAACATGATTTATATATAATATATATTCAGCATATACATATATATAATAGATCGATAAATGGAAATAAATACACCGTTCATGGAGACGGTAGACCGTACGTACGCATGAACTCTGTTTTTTGTTTCCTTATTGAATTGAATGGAATTAAGTAGATGACATACATATATATATACATAAATCCAGTAGAATTATTATTTCATATATTTCATGATTACTTATTATATATACTTTATAATCATTCTTTAATTGTTAACATGGAAAATGAATCTCATCGCGTCGTGGAGACGGTAATCCGTACGTACGCACGAGCGATGATATCGTTCCCATATTTATTGAATGGAATTGGAGTGGATAATATAATATCTTAGAATCATTATGATGTTATAATAATCATATATAGTTATTATTTACACCATTATACCCATCCAAGTAAGGTGGTGGTGGAAAAACTGATTACACCACGGCGTGGAGACGATATTCCGTACGTACGCACGCGCGGTGATTTCGTTTTTCGTAGGATGGATAGAAGTTGAAATAGGGTTGTTTAATATTTATAATAACATATAAGTATATAAGTAATACTGATGTTATTACATTATAATGAAACAAATAAATAATAGGAAGTATAAGAAGAAGGAAACTTGAAAGAGTCGGTAGAAGAGATTACCTCTTCCTCGACGCACCTCCTTTAAACTCCTTCTTAGGGCACTAGATTTGGTCTTTTGAGAAGACCAGAACCTCTATGATATAACTAGAGAGGTTGAGACGAGGAATTTTCAGGGGTTGTCCAAGCTTCAAGGCTCAAAAGGGTGTGAAGAAAAGAGGGAAGTGGTGGCCTTTTTATAAGAGAGGAGAGGGTCACCTTTGGAAAAACTTAAAATATTATTTTATAATAAAGTCATATTCGGTTTATAATAGCTCCAAATTGATTTATTTCAAATATAAAGTGGGATGGGTCACAATACTCTCAAATAATAGGTTTTAGACAAGTTTAGGTTACTATTTTAACCTTATCATTTAGATTTAACTCTAAGTTAAATAATTTAACTTTTACCATGTCTTCTTGTTTTCTTACACTATATGGTTAATAAAATTACTATAAAAAGACAAAAGAACCCCAAGTGGTTAATTATTAATATATATAACCTTATCTAAGTCATTTTACCGAACCTTAGATTTTTAGGAATATAATAACAATTAATAATATAATATTTGTTTTAAAAACTATTTTATGTTAATTTTGACCCCATTTGGTAATTGATTTTTGTGAAAATCACAACAACATGATTAGTTCGAAAAAAGTTAATTGAATCAATAATAACATGTCATATTAGCCTATAAAATTAGTTTAATTCATAAAAAGTCTAAAATTACATTTATTTGGATATTTATAACATCAATTATGTTAATATTTCATTAATAAGGTAATTAATGCATCACCATTCTGAAAACCTTCAATTTTTGATGAATAGTGAAGCCACTAAGTAGTAGTTGAAAAACTGAATTTTTCATTTAAATGAAATTTTACCGCTTATGGGAATTAAATTTCAAAAATAATACATAAATGGTTGTCATTATTAAGTAAAATATGGTTCAATGGGATGAAAATATTTTTTGGTGAATATTAACTTTTGACTTTTATTAACCACGATTAAAGGTAATTAGGGTAATTTAAGGTAAAAATAATGTTATAATAATAAAAAATTACCTTGAAACTTGTACTAACCTTATTTTATGAGTAATGGACGACCAATAAAATCCATGTGTCAATTTTGGGACCCCATGGAGCCACTTGGGTAAGATAATGACATTAATAACTTTTTATTTAAAGTAAAAATAAAAATGTCATAAACATGTATTGTTTTACTAAAACAATTTTTATATAGGGTTATATAAGTTATCTTTTAGAATATAAATATTAATTGGAAAGATAAAAATATTTCCTACATCATGGTATTTTTTTTATAATTTTTTAGACATCAAATAAATAAAATTATTTATGACACAATGATGATGCCGCGTTTACGTCATCAATGGATGATTTAAATAAATAAGAAGATAAAAATTAAAAAAATATCTAAAACTTGTCCAATTATTATTGGATGATTTTATTTCGAACATGGGACACCTTATATTTTACTTTAATGATTTTTGGACCTTTAGAAACCGAAAATCATTATATAATAAAATATTATTTTCAAACTTTCCAAAAGAGCCCCTCCTCTCCCTTATAAAAAGCCTCAATTACTACCCATTTATCACACTTCTCAAGCCCTTGGATCATACAAACTCAGCTTAAATAAGCTCCCAAAATACCTATCTTCATCCTAGAATCCTTAATTTATACATAAATCACTTTAAGAAACCCTTTTGGTTCAAACCAAAGGGAGTTACCTGATTTAAAGGTAACATATTCTCGTAAGTTTTTTTGTTTTATTTTACATCCCCAACCCCCTAAACTCTTTTTATTACTTTATTTTATAACAAAACAAGTATAATAAATATAAAATTATGTTTTTATGAGAATTATTCTAGCTAAACTTACACAAAAATCCATCTAATGGGTAAAGAACATACTGTTTCAGTGGACAGCAAACTACTGCCTCACGAAATGATGATTGTTCAATTATCTTCTACCGTCTCTCATGGTGGCCATTATGATAGAGTTTTATATATATATGATATATATGATATTTATTTTTTCTTTATGCTTCTGTATTTTCCTTTTTTATGGAATACCTTTATGGTTCCCATAATGGGTAAACGTGATAATTTCATTAGAGGAAGTGCAGACTACCGCCCCCTCAAAGTGATATGACTCGTTCATGCCATACGTGGAACGTATAAAGGATAGATTTTATGAACTTATGTAACATATATTACACTAATATTATAATGAAATTATAATATACCTATGAATCACTATGCTTTCATTTCATTAAAATATGAAATAGAAATAAAAGCAGCGTTCATCCATATGTACGCCTTACCGTCTCTATGAACGGTGCATTTCATTCCTTATCTCCAAATGTTATGTACTATTATAAATACATATATATACTAGATATATACAATATATATTCCATATAGATTATGAATATCATTATGGAGATAGTGTAATTTTTACCACATGGACAATTTATAATTATAACAAGTTCATTTTTGACTCAAGTTCCGAACATTGACAAAATGTCCGATATGAGTTCAAATAATTAACTAATTGTTATAGCAAGGTAATAAGTAATATAAAAGGAATAATAAACTTGAAAAATATTCTTAATCAATTATAAATTAACTTAAGTTTATTATCCAGGAATAACAAGGAACATACGAGCGAGTCAAGTCAGACAACGAGGTAAGGGGTTTCTTATCTCACTTTTAGTTTTGTGATATTTCCATTGTTCACCACAAATTTATTTCATGTGGTGTATTGTGTACTGAAATTTGATATATATTATCATTATTATATTTATATTCATGTTATTCTGTGAATCATTTTGTGGTTATTAACTTTTGGTCATACGACTCGATTGATTACAACGTGGTAAGGGATTCTTATCTCACTTCTAATTCCGTGAGATTTCCATTGTTCGCCACTTATTTATAGCATTTGGTGTATTTTTTACTACCATTGGATATATATTATCATTATTCTATTTATATTCATGGTATTCTATGATTCTTTTGGTGGTTAGTAATTTTTGGTCATACGATTCGATTGAATACAATGTGGTAAGAGATTTTCATCTCACTTCTTATTCCTGTGAGATTCATGGTATATTTGCCACTATTTCATTTTGTGTGGTGTATATACTACCCATGATTGTACTATTTGTGTAATATAATTTAATTTATGGGTATTTACATATTGTTTATATGATCCTTCTTTCATGGGGTGTACGTTTCGAAAGTTACCAAATCGGTAAGGGAAACTTTCACCCTCCTCTTTTAAGTCATGAATTCCTTTATGTTATGTCTTATAGTTACATTTTATTATGTGTGGGATTGTTATTATATATCTTTAATACTTTCCATTTCATTTCCAAATTATGAGAAACCCTTTCTTCTCTCATCAATTGATTTTATGAATTTTTAAGTGATGATGTTAGGCTGCTGAATTTTCGTAAAAGAAATTGTGCTTTCTCTTTCTTTTCAAGTTTCCTTTTCATGTGGTGTGTCATTCAAATATTAACACCATTATCTTATTTATTTTTATTATATCCCTATACTGAAAAATTATCCATTTATGGATGGGAGTACCTTTTCCCCTCTCTTATATTATTTTCTAAAACTAAGTTATATAGTCATTATGCTGCAGAAATTTCGTCTCAAAATTTCTCTCTATTTCTCTCAAGAAATTATCTTATTTTACATATGTGAATACCCATACCAATTTAGTTTCTATGGGTGTTCATATTTATAAAAAAATGATATATTTTATTCTGTAATTGACATACATTCAACCCTCACCCCCTTTCCATGGGTTATAAATGACATAAGGATCTTATTTTTAAGAACTTTTAAAACGTCACGATTTTGAAATGAACCCATTTCTTTTATTATCTATGGGTTATTTATGAAATGTTTGATTATGATATATGTGTATCACATGAAAATAAATACATATTAAGGGTTCACCCTAATATCTCTCCAATTCCTTGGGTAAATAATTAATCTCTAGAGATGACAAGTTTCACGATACCTTAGTGAATAACCTTGGTAATTTTTATGACACCTCAGGGATGAACCTTGATGATATGTTCATGAATGTATAAATAAAATATTGTAGGAACATATTCAAATTATTATTCATGTTCTTTTTGTTATGATATTCCACTTTTACCGTTGCTCATGTATTTATGTTTTTCATCAAGTTCTTATTGATATCACAAGTAAACTAATTTCCTTGCTTTCCTTACTGGGACTTCTGCTCACCCTTTAATTTGATTGTATGTCTCCAGATTATGGGATACAATAATTGTACATAGAATGATCTTTTCAAGAATATTTTCAAGGGGATTTAAAGGAGTGTTTAAGTTTTCATGTTTTTATTCATGATTTCTAAGACACTAGACTTTAAAGATCCTCTGTTTGTAAAATGTAATGAAAAGTTATGTATTAAAAGAGGGATGCTATAGTTGGTTTCAAAGGATAGTTTAGTTATTTATGGAAATTAGGCTATTAAAAATTTAGGAAGAACCATATAGAAAAGTTTAAATATAGGAAAAATTCCTGGTATTTTGGTGAGTATAGAGTAAGTGGTTTATCAAGCAAATACATCCCTGTCTAGATACAAGCAGAACTATCTTAATGTGTTGGGATGAAAATGAAAGGTATAAGAAAAAATTTAAGGTTAAAACATGTTAGGGTTATTTTTGAGTTTTATACAAAGTAAAACACATAGACCACGTGACAACCCGTCGTGTCAGACAAAGATGTGGGAATCAAATTGACAACCAAAGTGCGACTAGGTTTTATCACCTACCACTGGCCTACGTAAAGTCCCTAGTTAGTATGACTTATTATTTTTAGTTAAATTATTTTATGGATAAAGAATAAGTTGATTTTGGGAACTTATGTTTTATAAAATGGATATACTTAGTATAGGAAAATGATTTGGTGATTAAATGATAAAGGTTATTTTGGAAGATGTTTTCTCTTTTGGAATACTATATGCCTAAGGAAAATAAAATACTACAGGATTTCATTTGTGGAGGAATGGTCGAAATTTTTATTTTTGTAAGAATATATGTATTTATTATGGACATATGGTGATTTGGGTTATTTCTGGAAAATGATTAACCTAGCATAGAGAATATGCGATTAGGTTAATTACACTTTAGTATGAGACTTTAATAGTAGTTGATGTTAATTGGAGATAAATTTTAATATTTATTGTAGAAGACTATGTGATTAAATCCTTCTGAGTTTTGGGTTTCAATCTTAGTTTGGATTATTTTGAATAATTTTAAGGAAGGTTGTGTATTGAATGGTCTTTCTTGAACTTTGGGTACTTTTTGTTGAATTTTGGAGATTAATAGTAGTATTTCTTTTTATAAAGGATTATCCTTTTGGGGGATTATATGATCTCGTACTAACCATTTTGGTGTTAGTTTATGTCTAAAGACAAGGTAAATATATAGTTATTATTTTGTGGATTATGTGATTCTATAGAAGATGATTCTTGTGCTTTTGATGTAACTAAGTCTTTTTGAATGCTCATTGTTTGGATAAAAGATTAGTTTTGGTAGAAACTTATTAAAGGATGAAACTCTACTTGAAGGTAAGTATATTTCCTTATGTTTTTATTTTATGTAGTAAATGAATTCCTCAAAATTATGAAAAAGAACATAAAACAAAAACTTTGTTGGTTTACGTTTCCTACTAGGTAATCAAAGACCGTTTGACACATCATAAATTTATGATTTTCTAGTGGTTAACTTTCTCCTAATCATGTTTTCTATCACTCTCCATCAGAAAATAACTGTTTTTTTTCTATTCCATATACATGTTTTCCTATATGGAATCCTAGTATGGGTTAACTTGGGTGACTTTTATAATTCTCTTTATTTTAAAGTGATAGTTTTACTGACTCTTTTTCTGATGTGGGACTTTCAATGAAGTTTCCAAGCCAAATTTTAAAATTGTGAGGACACAATTTTCAAAAGGGGGGAAGAGTGTAACATCCCAAGAAAATAAAGAATATGACATTTTCATATTTATTAATATTTTTTAATTAAATATTAATTTTATTTTAAAGGGGATTCTATATTCAATGGCATACCTCACACGCAACAACGAGTTTCTTTGAAATCTTACGTTGCACACTAATAATATAATATTATTATTTTAAATGGTAGTTAACACCTAGCCTTTGTATTGGAGGGAATTAATAGAAATAATTTAAATATGATAATATATGTTTGTTAAATGTTTTTATATTCATCCAATAAAAGTCAAAGGATTAAAATGTAAATGAATCTAATTTTAAGCATAATTTACTTTAAAAGGGTGATTTACTGCCTTTTGATGGAGAACCCTTTTTAAATCTATTTTTTGTCACTTCTACATATTATATTTGACAAAATAATTTTCATATTTAGAATCGGGACATCAAAATTTACTTTGGATGAAATTTTGATATTTTTCTGATAATGTTCATTTTTAATGAATAGTAAAAAATGTTGTATTTCAATTCAAAACCGCCTTTTAATCTAATTTATTTATATGGTTAGATTATATTTTTATTGGTTTTAAAGTGTAAATGGATTATATTTTTACCATTTAAACCAATTTTGGCCATTGGAAGTAATTTCACTTTGAAATTGGACATTAACTAGTATCAATCTTTTGATGATTATTATTTCTTAAAAACACACTTTTTATTTTGACGAGGGGAATTAATTATAAAATTAATTAATTAAAATTATATGTTTTAAATTTGGTAAAATATACATAATTTTTGAATTTGGAATATCAAATTTATATTAGAGTGAATATTTGGAATTTTTATGAAAACCTTCAATTTTTGATGAATAGTGAAACCACTAAGTAGTAGTTAAAAAACTGACTTTTTCATTTAAATGAAATTTTATTGCTTCTGTGAATTGAATTTCAAAAATACCACATACATGGTTTTCATTAGTAAGTAAAATTTGGTTCAATGGTATGAAAATAATTTTTGGTGAATAGTAACTTTTGACTTTTATTAACCACGATTAAATGTAATTAGGGTAATTTAAGGTAAAAATAATGTTATAATAATAAAAAATTACCTTGACAATTGTCATAAGCTTATTGGATGAGTAATGGCCGACCAAGACAATACATGGGTCAATTTTGGGACCCCATGGAGCCACTTGGGTAAGATAATGACATTAATAACTTTTTATTTAAAGTAAAAATAAAAATGTCATAAACATGTATTGTTTTACTAAAATAATTTTTACATGAGGTTATATAAGTTATATTTTTGACTATAAATATTAATTGGAAATATAAAAAGATTTCATACATTATGGTATTTTTTTTATAAATTTTTAGACATCAAATAAATAAAATTATTTATGACACAATGATAATGCAGTGTTTACGTCATTAATGGATGATTTAAATAAATAAGAAGATAAAAATTAAAAAAATATACAAAACTTGGACAATTCTTATTGGATGGTTTTATTTTGAACATGGGACACCTTATCTTTGACTTTAATTATTTTTAGACCTTTAGAAACCGAAAATCATTATATAATAAAATATTATTTTCAAACTTTCCAAAAGAGCCCCTCCTCTCCCTTATAAAAGACCTCACTTCCTACCCATTTCTCACACTTCTCAAGCCCTTGGCTCATCCAAAATCTGCTCCAATAAGCTCCAAAAATCCCTCTCTTCATCATATAATCCTTACTTTATACAGAAAGCACTTCAGGAAACCCTTTTGGTTCAAACCAAAGGGAGTTATCCGATTTAAAGGTAACATCTTCTCTTAAGTTTTTTTTGTTTTATTTTACTTACCCAGCCCCCTAAACTATTTTTATTCATTTATTTTATAAAAACAACATATAAGCAATATAAAAGGTTGTTTTTATGAGAATTATTCGAGCTACACTTACACACACCTCCATCTAATGGGTAAAGAACATACTGTTTCAGTGGACGGTGAACTACTACCTCACGAAATGATGATTGTTCAATTATCTCCTACCGTATCTCATGGTGGACATTATGATGGAAATGTATCTATATATGATATATATTATATTTATGTTTTATTTATTCTTCTGTATTTTCCTTTTTATAGCATACCATTATGGTTCCCATAATGGGTAAACACGATAATTTCATTAGAGGAAGTGCAGACTACCACCCCCTCAAATTGATATGAGTCGTTCATGCCATACGTGGAACGTATAAAGGATAGAATTTATGAACTTTTGTAACATATATTACACACATATTATACTGAAATTATAATATACCTATTAATCACTATGTTTTCATTTCATTAAAATATGAAATAGAAATGAAAGTAGCGTTCATGCATATGTACGCCTTACCGTCTCCATGAACGGTGCATTTCATTCCTTATCTCCAAATGTTATGTACTATTATAAATAAATATTTATACTGGATATATATGATATATATGACATATAAATTATGAATATAATTATAGATATAATGGAATTTTGACCACCTAGACAATTTATAATTATAACAAGTTCATTTTTGACTCAAGTTCCGAACATTGACAAAATGTCCGATATGAGCTCAAATAATTAACTAATTGTTATAGCAAGGTAATAAGTAATATAAAAGGAATAATAAACTTGAAAAATATTCTTAATCAAGTATAAAGTAACTTAAGTTTATTATCCATAAAGAACAAGGAACATACGAGCGATTCAAGCCAGACAACGAGGTAAGGGGTTTCTTATATCACTTTTAATTCTGTGGGATTTCCATTGTTCGCCACTAATTTATTGCATGTGGTGTATTATGTACTTCCATTTTATATATATTATCATGATTCTATTTATATTCATGTTATTCTATTAATCATTTGGTGTTTATTAACTTTTGGTCATACGAATCGATTGATTACAACGTGGCAAGGGATTCTTATCTCACTTTTAATTCCGTAAGATTTCCATTGTTCGCCACTTATTTATAAAATGTGGTGTATTGTGTACTAACATTGGATATATATTATCAGGATTATATTTATATTCATGGTATTTTGTGATTCTTTTGGTGGTTAGTAATTTTTGGACATACAATTCGATTGAATACAATGTGGTAAGGGATTTTCATCTCACTTCTTATTCCCGTGAGATTCATGGAATATTTGCCACTATTTCCTTTTGTGTGGTGTATGTACTGACCATGATTATAATATTTGTGTAATATAATTTAATTTATGGGTATTTACATATTGTTTATATGATCCTTCTTTCATGGGGTGTACGTTTCGAAAGTTACCAAATCGGTAAGGGAAACTTTCACCCTCCTCTTTTAAGTCATGAATTCCTTTATGTTATGTCTCATAGTTACATTTTATTATGTGTGGTATTGTTATTATATATCTTTACTACTTTACATTTAATTTCCAAATGATGAGAGACCCTTTCTGCTCTCATTAATTGATTTTCTGAATTTTTAAGTGATGCCGTTAGGCTGCCGAATTTTCGTAAAAGAAATCACGCTTTCTCTTTCTTTTCAAGTTTCCTTTTCATGTGGTTTGTCATTCAAATATTCACACCATGATATTATTTATTTTTATTCTATCCTTATACTAAAAAATTATCCATTTATGGATGGGATACCCTTTTCCCTGCTCTTTTATTATTTTTTAAAACTATGTTATATAGCCGTTATGCTGCAGAAATTTCGTCTCAAAATTTCTCTCTCTTTCTCTCAAGAAATTCTCTTATTTTATATATGTGAATACCCATACCTATTTCATTTATATGGGTGTTCATAGTTATACTAAAATGATATATTTGATTCTGTAATTGACATACATGTAACCCTCACTCCCTTTCCATGGGTTATAAATGACATAATGATCTTATTTTTAAAAACTTTTAAAACGTCACGATTTTGAAATGAACCCATTTCTTTTATTATATATGGGTTATTTATGAAATTTTTGATTATGATCTATGTGGATCACATGAAAATAAATAAATTTTAAGGGTGTTCCCTGATATCGATCCAATGCCTTGGGTAAAGAATTAATCTCTAGAGGTGACAAGTTTCAGGATACCTTGGTGAATAACCTTGGTAATTTTTATGACACCTTGGGGATGAACCTTGGTGATATGTTCATAAATGTCTAAATGAAATGTTGTAGCCACATATTAAAATTATGATTCATGTTTATTTTATTATGATATACCTATTTTACCATTGCTCATGTCTTTATGTTTTTCATCAAGTTCTTATTGATATCACAAGTAAACTAATTCCCTTGCTTTCCTTAATGGGCCTTCTGCTCACCCTTTCATTTGATTTTATGTATCCAGTATATGAGATGCAGTAATTTTACATAGGATGAACTTTTAAAGAAGATTTTCAAGGGGATTTAAAGGATTGTTTAAGTTTTTATTCCTGATTTCCAAGACACTAGACTTTAAATATCCTCTGTTTGTAAAATGTAATGAAAAGTTATGTATTAAAAAGGCGGGATGCTATATGTATATTAATATAAATGGTGTGTCTTTGTTTTCCCATTTTCTTTATTTCCTCCACCACATTTATTAGACCTTGAATAATGACTATATATTTCTCGAATAAATATCATTGTATTACTCGCTAATAAATATATTATTTCACCCACAATATATTCTCTTGAATAACTAGTGTCGAAATAAATACGATCAGGTATCCTTGAATAATTATTAAACCAAAATCGGGAATAATCTTCATTCAACTTGTTAAATGAATATTTAACCGAGATACTTAGACACACTTAGTGTGTGACCCTCTAGGCCTTTTTCTCAGTGGAATTAGGAAGAGCCTACCTAAAGTACAAGGTTAGAGTCTAGAAACATGCCAAGGTACCCATGGAGAAAGAAGTTAATGATACAATGATGTGTCACCTCCTACGAATGCTTACTGTGTAATGTAATTGCTTTGTCTCGATATCTGAAATCAAGAGGGTTTCTTGATAGTTCCATCAACCCATGTGCTTGATTATTCTTTCTTTGACTTCCCAAAATTAAACTTGCTCATTACTTACCATGGCCATGGATTTATTTAGGCTATATCAATTCCATCAAAGGGCCTGAGATATCAACTTTTGTTATGAAATAGAAGGGAAAAATCCTTTCTCACATTATCTATTAATGCAATATTACTCACGACGCACCCAATATATCCTACCTTGCTGCGAATAGTGTTTCATCACAGTTTTCATCAATATATCTAAGTGCATGAGTTGTAATACCCATTAATAACAATCTTAAAGTCTAAGGACCAATATACACATTCACAGATAGGAACATCCAATGACACTATGAAATGTGGATTTCTTACTGGCGGGTCTCATTCTCATAATATCCTCCTGAATATTACTAAGGGAGTACACCATGAGAAGGTGCCTCAAAGTTTTATGAGTCCTCACCCCTAATGGCCTGTATTATTTATGTACCTAAAATAACATCATCTGACTATAGAACATATATTCAAGAATAGTGTTATGACACTTCTAGGTTCTCATCATAGTAGGGATCCGATATGACCCTTTGGTGCAACAACTATCCTTAGGACATTATCACATGCATTGTTACACAGAAGAACAATCAAGATGTGATAAGGTATTTATTAATGAATAAAGTAAAAAGTAGTTGGTTCTTGGCCACCAAATCCAACATTCTTCTCTAGAGGAAATAACCCATTCTTCCTTATCACTGTTAGAGTACTAAAAAATTTCATCAGGCACTAGACCTGGTTCAACAAGGTCCCTTAGTATAGAAGGATGATATAAAGGATTAAAATCATCATAAATATTTTCATTATCACTTACCCATTGCTTCTTCCATGGGTTCAAACTGATCTTCATCATTCTGAAAATAATCGTTGTGATACAAAATCCACCACAGTCCACTATAACTTCTTCATTTGAAACAACTAGATATTTGGATTTAAGTATAACAGAAATCAACTTCAGGTAGATTAGATAATTTTATCTAGAGGTTGGATTGGTAATTTACCTCATATGAAGCACGAGGTATCTAAAAAAGTTTATTTTCCATCATATTTTCATAAGACATAACAAATATACATATTGATACCTTAAGGTATCAAAGTCACCCTTTCTTGGGAAGAGAAAATGCTGGATAAACTTAAAGAGTAATATAAAATCTCCATATAACTTAGAGGCAATTGGAATTCTAACTATTCCATGTATAGTCAACTCAGTAAGGGATTCTTCATAGGTGAAATCATCACCATCATCTGGAATGGTTTCTTGGTAGTCATTAAATACACCTTCATTTGATACTTTTAAACAACTAGCCTATTTCCTTGAAGAAAAGGTGATTCTATGACCATTAATCCTAATTTTCACCCAGTATTCTTATTCTTCTCCAAAACCAAACTCCACATACTGATAAAATAGATATACCAACCTAGGATAAAAAGGTATCTTATTTGAAGAGAACCAATCCATCCATCCTTGGTTTTGTATAACATTCAGCACTAACGACTTACTAGATAACAACCATTTGGATTGAACTTATTTCTCTGGAATAACTAATCTTCTCGAAATATCAGGATTCACTGGTTCTACTGGTGCATGACAACTTAGTTCTCCTTTTTGTTTCTTTGAATAATGTGACTTGTCTGACGAAGACTCTAAATTTCACTTCACTCTGGCTATAGAGGTTGGATCGGTTGGCTTGGTCAAAGGTGAAGGGAGGGTCAAAAGGTTGGGAGAGAAATATTGCACAGATATCGAGAAAAAAATGTGTGAGGAAAGAGTGTTCATTGAAACTACAAAAAGTGACACATTTATCATTTGGGATTTTTAGGGATATAGTAAATGAAAATCGAGAATCAAGATAAATTCAAAATCAAAATAAAATTTAAACCAAAACATAAAAATTAAATAAACCACAAAGAATTTAAAAATTGTTGGTTTAAAAATTAGAATTGAAACTTTTAAAAAGGCATGAAAAACCAATGGTGAGACCTAAAATAGTGATACATTCATAATGGTGATAATTCCAATGGTGAGAATTCTAACTGTGAGAAGTACAATTGTGAGAAGTCCAACGGTGATACATAACCAATGAAGAGACATTCACAATGGTGACACATACCCAATGGCGAGACATTCAAAATGGTGATACATTCATAATGGTGGTACATACCCAACAAAAAGTCACATAAAGCTAAATTTAACCAAAATTTATCATACCTAATTCATGTTTGATATAATTCATTCTCTCATAATTCAAAGGATTAATTAACATATCAGCAAGCTGATGTTCTAAACCAATGTATTCAAGAGTGATATCTCATTTTTGAAAATGGCCTCTAAAAAAGTGATGTCTTACATCAATATTATTTATTCTAGAATGTGATACAAGATTCTTATAAATATCAATATCACTTGTGTTTTCACAATTTATAGGGACATGTTAGAATTAATATCCATAGTCATGTAATGTGTGTTTTATCCACAAAATTTGTGCACAAAAACTACATAAAGTTATGTATTAAGATAGTGCAAAAAAATTTTGTTTCTTACTACACTAAGAAAATAGTAACTTGTCTAAAAATTGAAATGTTCTATAGGTTCTTTTTCTATCCAACTTACATCCACCAAAATCTGCATCTGAATAACTAACTAAATCAAATACTTATCCTCTTGGGTAAAACAATCCTAAATTAGTAGTATATTTGAGGTATTTGAAAATTCTTATTATAGAAACCAAGCATGAATATTTTGGTTTTTATTGAAAGTGATCACACATACACACACTGATATAATATTAGGTCATCTAGAAATAAGATAAAGAAGACTTCCAATCATACCTCTGTAACTAGTTTGATCCTTTGGTTTCCCAGCTTTATCAAGATCCAATTTACAGGTGGTACTCATAAAAGTATCAATAATATTAGTACTATCCAAGTTAAAACATTTTAAAATATCCTTAGTATATTTACTTTTATTTAAAATTATTCCTTCTTTATTTTGAAAAATTTGAAAACCAAGAAAGAATTTGAGTTCACCTATTAAACTCATTTCAAATTCATTTTGCAAAATTTTAGAAAAATTATTACATAAATAATTTCTTGAAGATCCAAAAATAATATCATCTACATATATTTTTACAACTAAAACATCTTTAGAATTTTGTTTTATAAAAAGAGTAGGACCAAATATACCTTTTGAAATAAGAAAAGTGTTGATCCTATCACACCAAGCTCTAAGGGATTGTTTCAAACCATATAAATCTTTTTGAAATTTATAAACTTGATTTGGAAAAATGAGATTTTGAAAACTTGGGGGTTGTTCTACAAAAACATCCTCATCTATATACCCATTCATAAATTCAGTCTTTACATCCATTTGATAAAGTTTGAAATATAGATGAGCTATATAGGCTAACATGATTATTATGGATTAAAGTCTAGCTACTGGTGAATAGGTCTCCTCATGGTCTATTACTTCTGATTGACTATAACCTTGTTCAACCAGTATAGCCTTGTTTCTTACTATTGTGCCTGATTCATCTACCTTGTTTCTAAACACCCATTTAGTTCATATAGTTAATGTGTCCTTGGGTCTATCCAATAGTTCCCATACTTTTTTTTATTTCAAATTGATTTAATTATTCTTTCATTTACCTTACTCAAAATTCATCATTGATTTCATCATTGATGTTCTTTGGTTCTAGCTGAGACAATAATTCTTGATGTTCAACATGATTTCTAAGATAAGATCTAGTTTGTGTACCTATATATAGGTCTCCAAACACAACATCTAAAGGGTGGTACTTAAGTGTCCTAACAACTCTAGAAAAATTAGGTTTGGTCACTTTAGATTCTTCTATAGGTTTGGGTTCTAGAAGTTCTGAAAATTCCTTAGAACTGGATGATTTATTTGATTGTTTTATAGAAAAATTAGTAGGTTTGAAATTTAAGTTCAAAGAAGACAAATCATTCTCAAGTTTTTCTAAAGAGATCTTAGGATTATGTGGATTAGTATCATTGAATTTGATGTGAACATACTCTTCCATAATCTTGGTTATTTTATTAAAAACTTTATATTATTTACTAGATGTTTAATAACCTAGGAAAATTCCTTCATCACTTTTGGAATAAAATTTGTCAAGATTATCCTTAGTGTTAAGAATAAATACTTTGCAACCAAAAACTCTAAAGTAATTAACCTTATCCTTTATACTGCTCCAAATCTCATAAGGGGTATTTTTCAAGATAGGTCTAATTAAAACTCTATTAATTATATAATAGGATATATTCATAACCTCTACCCAAAAGAAGACAGGTAAATCATATTCATTTACCATGGTCTGAGCTATCTCTTAAAGAGTTCTATTCCTTCTTTATAAAATTCCATTCTGCTGAGGGGTCCTAGGAGTATAGAAGTTATGACTATATCCATTTTTTGAAAAAAAAATTAAAATTATGGATTCTCAAACTCATGAACATGGTCACTTATTATGGTATTAATCCTAATTCCACTTAATTTCTATATATATATAGAATACTTGGTGAAATAAGACTAGAATTCACTTTTGTGAGCTATAAAGAACACCCAAGTATACCTAGAAAAGTCATCTACTATTACATAAACACATTTATTTCCATTTAGACTTTAAAATCTAGATAGTTCAAATAAATCCATATGAACCAACTCAATAGGTTGAGAATTTGAAACTTGTTTCTTTAATTTAAAATAAATCTTGTACTGTTTCCCTTTTTGACAGGGGTTACAAACTTTGTCATTTGGGAACTCTAGTTTGGGTAGATCCTTGACTAAAAATTCCTATTAATATTCCTAAGTGATTTAATATTGAATTGGACTAGTATCCTATTCCAAATCCAGGATTCTTTGTGAAAAGAACTTAAGTAGGAA
Source organism: Viscum album (assembly GCA_963277665.1). Taxonomy (NCBI): domain Eukaryota; kingdom Viridiplantae; phylum Streptophyta; class Magnoliopsida; order Santalales; family Viscaceae; genus Viscum; species Viscum album. Next base: position 1,403,035,322 of record OY728129.1, read on the forward strand.
ACATTTTTAGAAACTAAAGAATTAAGATCAACAACATAAACATTTTCATTCCTTAAAATAGTAAAAACTAAGACATCCTTATAATAAAAAATATTACATAAATTATTCTAAAATTTTACATGAAAACCATCATAACATAATTGTGAAATGCTAAGTAGGTTATACTTCAAACCATAAAAAAATAGTACTTTGGAAATTAAAACTTAATTGATGTTACCAATTTGGCCAAGGCTGATGATTTTCCCTTTAGCATTATCACTAAAGGTGACATGACCACCATTAAACTTTATTAGGTTTCTGAAGCTATAATAGCCTCCTTTCATATTCCTTGAACATCCACTATCCAAGTACCGTAGACTTTTGTAGGATGTCTTCAACCAGTTTTCCAAAAAAACAAAATTTATACAATAAATGATTTTGTTACCCAAATTTTCTTGGGCCCAAAAGTGTTAGTAATCAAGGATTTAGAAACTCACATTTGTCTAATAGGTTTCTTATAAACATATTGTAAGATTTTAGAGATAAAAAATTTGTTTGGTCCTTTATAAAAATAACTAGTCGTAGCATTGTCAGATTTATACTTAGATACAAATGTGATTTTTATTATTCTTCTTTGTCCAGGTTGGTATCCTAAACCTATAACATACTTAGGAGTAAATTATTTTCCTATAATCTGATTAAGTTTTTCTCAACCATTTTTAAGACTTTATAAGTCCTTCTTTAGTTATTCATTTTACATTTTAATTTTAGTATTCTCATTTAACAACTAAGCATTTTTCTCTTTATCAACAGATAAATCATATTTAATATTGGAAGATAAAGCATGTTGTATCTTCAAAAATTTATATTTATCCTCTGTAATTTTGAAATATTAAAACATCTATTATTGATACATTTCATCATCATGATGTTCATTCTCATAATTATCAGAATTAAGCATAGGAAAAACATTAGAAACAATAGGTACCTCCGAGACATTAGTCATGAAGCACATGTTGTCTTGATTTGGATTTTTTTCAGGAGTAGAGTTAGAATCATTAGATCTGTCCTCAGAGGCACTATATATTTATTTCATATCTTTATTAAACTTTTGGTCCTTTTAATTATACTTCCTTTTTCATTTCAGTTTTGGATAGTCTGCCTTGACATGTCCTTTTATTTTTCATTCATAATAGGTAATTTCATTATCACCCTTCTTATAATCCTTTTTCCAGTTGCCTTTAGTGTCATAATTTCCTTTATAACTGGGATTTATGAAAAAATTATTCTTTCTATAAAATTCATTAAATATCATGGCTAAATGAGCCATCACTTCATCACTATCTGGAGGTAAATCACTATCACTTGAACATTCAGTTTGAATATTTTTATTTTATTTTCTCTCTATTTGGATGTAATAGACTTGAAAGATTCTGACTTTCTTTTTGGATCATCATCCTCTTCTTAGTTGACTTCTAGTTCTTCTTCATACATCATCAGTTTCCCAATCATCTCCTTGAATGACAATTTTCTAATGTCACATGACTCTATAATTGAAATAGATGTGACTCTCCATCTTTTTAGAAGGCATCTTAGAAATCTAATAATCTAATATTTGTTAGATATTAGATTTCCCAATGAGATAATGGTGTTAAAAATTTCATTAAACACAAGATACATTTCAGAAATTAATTCATCAGGATTCATCTTAAAAGTATCATATTTAATAGTATGTTTATTTAGTCTCATCTCCTTAACATTATTTGTCCTCTCATGTGAAACAACTAGTGTATACCAAAATTCAAGATCAGTTTTGCAAGTAGAAATTCTATTTAATTCCTCATATCCTAAGGAAAAATACAAGGCATTCATGGATTTTCAATTATTGTTATAAGTATTATTAGTAACTTCATCCCAAGTAACTATATCAATTATAGGTAGCTCAAATCCATTTTCTATAGTAGTCCAAATTTCAAAAACCATACTCTTTATATGCATTTTCATCTTTATCTTCCACTGAGAATAGTTATTTCCATTGAAAAGCAGAGTTATTTTGGTAGCAAAACCTTATTTTCTATTATCCATTTAAAGAAATAAATTTAGAACTAATGGAAATTTAATATCTTTAAATCATAACTAAAATCTCAGTTAAAAAGTTTTAAAAAAACTTTGATACCAAAGCTTAATCCTTTGATACCAAATATTGGTCAGAGTGAGTATCTTAAGAGGGGTTGAATTGTGTACCCAATAAAAATTTATATTAAAAATTAATTTAAATAAAACCTCCAAATTTAAATAAAATAACCTAGTTAGTTAAAATAGTAGTTTGATAAAAGAATTAACATTTTAAAAGAATTCTCAAAGATTGATTAAGTCTCGTTTAAAAACAATATACAATATTATTTTAACCTTTGAAATAAATTTACTAAATCAAGTTCTAATATAAACACTAATTAAAAATAACTATCAAATTTGTGATTATTATTGAAGGAAAAAAAAATTCAATTTTAATGTATAGAATATATAAAAAAACAAACAGAACACAAATCGAAATTTGAATAAAATAGGTTCAGTATCAAGTAAAGACTTAGTCTTTTCTACCTGGAAATCACCTACTACCTAGAAGTATATATAAAAATAAACTTTGATCCACAACCTAGATCAAGTGTTACAACATTATACAAACTGTCTAGACCACATAGGGACTCTTCCACAGTAATTGTGGGAGTATAGATAAAACATTCCACAACTAGACCTTTCCCACATCATGTCGGAAACAAGAGTAAAATGTGTTTGGAAGATATATATGTATCTTCAGTTTAGATGAGGAGATAGTGTGTGTAGAAAATAATGCATGTACACAATTCTTGTAATGTAAATATAAATAAACAAACAGATCAAGTAATAAGAGTAGAGAGATCATATTTATCTATCTGATTTGCTCTACATCTCATGACATTTGAATGTAGTTTGTAGTGCAACTCGAGTTGAGTTTCAGAATTTTACTAAAGAACTGAGTGTTGCAAACTCCTTTTTTTAAGTCTATAGTAAGTTGTCCAGATATTCAACAGGATTTTCCTGGTCTATAGTTAATTTAATATAGGAATGATTCGTGTATGAAACACTTCATAACTACTCATCTCTATTCATGTGTACATGTATATCTTTTCATTCATCACTTATCTCTTATGCATGAGGGAGTCTGCTTCATCATTTAATAGTAGCAGTAGCAAATAGAATCCATCAGATCTTTTTTCTCCTTGTATTTCACATTTTGACACTAACTTTAATGTCTCTATTTCAAGTAATGAAGGAGAAATCATTATAATAATTAATGACATTAAATTCAATAAACTATCCATTATAAAAATTCAATTCAAAATAAACATAAACAATGGCGGTGTGTCTTTCGAGCGATGCCATTTCTGGTGGAGACTCCTTGGAATGGTGACACTTCTAGAGGTGTCTATGTCTGGCGGTGAGACACTAGAATGGTGTTTGTGGATCTGGAAGTGAGTCAGGGTTTGGTTGTGTGTCAGGTTGGTGGTGACTAATACTTTTTTCAAAATTATGTTCTGGCGGTGAATCATGCTAATGGTGACTCATCCCAATACTTATATGAGTTTTCGTTCTGGCGGCAAGACTTCCTTGACAGTGTCTCAAGGTGATGGTGTGACTTTACTAGTGGTGATACATGATTAGCAGTGACAATTTTTCTATACTTTCTCAAATTTAAGCCTCAGTAGTGAATCATTGATGATGATGACTCATCCTTGGTGGTGTCTCAAGGCGACGGTGAAACTTCCTCGATGGTGAGTCTTTGTTGGCGGTGTCTCATACTTAGGAAAATTTTGCCAATTTGTCTCATAATATAAAATGCTAAAAGAAAACATGAAACTCATTAATTATCACAATAATAATGATTTGATGATCATTAAAACAAGGAGGTAAAAAAATTTCTACAATATCTTAGTCTTAAATTGATTAATCCTCATTTGGTGATTTGATTAATGAGAGAATCCACAATCATTTATCTCTCATCAAGGGTTGGTAGTGAATGTGAGTTAAAAATCAAAAGTGATTATTACTAGCTAATCCTCCTTTCTATGAGTGTGGGAAGATATTGGATAATTTCCTTAATATCTCAAAATGGGATCTCCTCAAATTATTCAAGCAACTCCCAATTGGTTGAAGGTACTTTTGAGAAATCCAAAGAGATCCATTTCCCACCACACTCATATCATAAATTTCTCAATGGTTCACCACAAAAAGATTCCCATTTCATCATATATAGGAAATATCAATTAGAGGGAGAAAATAATTTATCAACCCAAGTAGATAATAGTGCATGTAAATATAAACTAAATACAATTTCATTCAATTAAACATCTTAACACTAGAAACTGAGATCAAATATTAGAAAAAAATTATTACTAAATTTAGACTCAAATATGAGAAATAGTTTCACCTACCCACTATCAGAATCACTAAAAAGGTTTTAGTCCTCCATGTGTAGAGTTAAAACCATATAATAATAAAGATATAATAGAAAATAAAAAACCCTCAAACTTATAAAATAACCTACCTTTATACCTACGACCTCCAGCTGCTTAGAGAAACTTATCCATTTATTTCCTCAGTTTCAACGATGATCCCACTTGTAGAAATATTCTCAATATATTCTCCACATATATTTTGAATATTTCATTTCAGATCTTAGGTTCCCTAAAAATCTATACTTTTAATGTTCCCTTTCCTAGATCAGATGATGGCTAGACTGTGAGCTTCATTCCATATCAATTTGCTTAAGAATTCATGTATGGATATCCTCTCCTGGTTACCTAAACATATAAGGAATCCATGTAGAATTCAAATTTTCTCTATAGTCATAGTTCCTCATGGTTATTTTGAAAATATTTATCCTTGCATGACATTAACTTTTCAGGCACAACACGGTTTCACAAAGGAAAAAACCATACATAAGTGGTTTGAGAACTGGGTAATTCTTATGGATGTTCCTAAAAATCTTATGTGATCTCCACTATATCTTACATAAGTTCCACAATATCTTATGTAAGTTCCAAAATATCTTATGTATTAACAATGTATCTCAAAAAAACTTATATATAAATAAATATATCTTATGTTTGAGCATAAAATATTACACATCTCACGGAATCTCAACTCCCTCCTAACAATAAAGGAAAATTATTTACGTATCAAAGAATATTTAATACGTACCAAGATGAATTACTTACATATGATCTAGAAAATATTATTTATTGCATTTAAAATCTTACATATCACCAAGTTATTTTCCAATTATTCCAAATTTATTTTCAGTAAAAAAAGCATTTTCCTTATTTGTGTAAAATTTGAGCTGATTAATCATTACGTGTTCCCCTGGAACTTTAGAAAATATAATGAAAAAAATTTTCCAAAATTTTTCCTCACTATTTTAGCCACATCCTCTTCATCCAAAAAATAAAAAAAATCAAAGGATTATCAATGACTGTACATTCATTTCATTCCACAAATTAATTAAATCAATTAAATTAATAATTTCATCCATTTCAAGAAATTTTCACAAAATCTAATGAAATAATACTTTATTTCCAAAAATATATAAAACTAAATCAATTAATAAATATGAGAGAAAATTAATTGATATATTAAAAAAATATAGTTAATAAATTAACTATATTCATCATTGAGAAGCATGAAATGAGGCTTGGGGCTTAAGTCACCCGGTGGTGAAGTTCGTCCGTCGACGTCCTTCGGTGGAGATGTTTGACAGGTATGTAAATGAGGCTTGGGGCTTAAGTCACCCGGTGGTTGTCGGTCTTCTTGGGCCGAGACAGATGCTTTTACGCTTCACTGCTGAGGAAGATTTGGTGCGGGCTTGGTCCAGAACAGGTAGATCTGTTCGCGGATTCCAGTTTCATTTGCTTTGCTGGTCTTTCGACTTACACATGAATCACGATCCCTCCACGACGGCTATTTGGCTCCAACTTCCAGGGCTTCCACTGCCCTTCCAGAATCCGGCTCTTCTTCAATCTATAGGAAATTCCATTGGTCGCTTCCTATGCGCAGATTGGAGGACTTCCTCCCTGAAGCACCCAATAGTTGCCCGCATTTGTGTCGAAATGGAACTTTCGAAGCCTCCTCCAGAAATGGTTTGGATCGTGATAGAGGAAGAATACAGGTACGCGCAATGCATTGTGTATGAATCTTGGACGAAGTTTTGTTCCTCCTGTTGTAGGCAAGGAAACAGCTTGGGTGTTTGCCGTAAAAGGGCTCAGGGTGTGTTGGCGGAACCTCCTATGGTGCCGGAAGGATCTCCTGCTGTGGATGTGGCTGAGGAGCTTTCTTCTCCTGTGTCTGGTCTGGCAGGGACCGCAACGAGAGGTGGGGAAGTGTCTTTTGCTGCGGTTCTCCCTCAGCCCAACATCGCAAAGGCGCCCAATGGATCCCATGATCCTGTGGGCGATGTGGCAACAGGTTATGTGTCTCCTCGAGCGGAGGAATCTCCAGGCTTGGAGTTGGAGTTGGGATCTTCTTTAGATGCAGTGAAGGAAACAGTCCCTAAAAACCCAGAGCCGCGGGTTTCAGAAGTTTTTGATCGTCTGAGAAAAGATTTGGGCACTGGCTCCTTGTCAAGTGGATCGGGGGCGCCCGTGAAGGGGTCTAAGGTTGGGATTCGGGAGCAGGGTCTTCAACCGGCTGAGACCTCAGTAAGGCAGTCGGAACCCTCTGGAATGAAAACTGCAGATGCTCCCTGTTTGGAAGTTTCTCATAGAGCTGGCGATCAGTCTAACAGTGCAGATACAGTGAAGATCGGTGGAAGGGATAGTCTTCCATTCAACCCGTTGACAATGCTGGAAGGTGAAGAGAACCATGCTGTAGCGGGAGGGAATGTTGAAGAGTTTGATTCAGGAAAGATCAGTTATGCAGAGGCACTGCGTGCTGGAAGTGGTTCAGGCGAAAGAGGTAAAACTCTGAGGATTGGTAGAGAGGGAGAGTTATTTGATGGCAAGGAACAGGAGCAGGACAGAGGGGGCGATCTTCCGATTCATTCCAGACCAAGGAGGGAGGTTCCATCTATTAAGCTGGGCAATCGCTTTGAAGGGCTGGTGACTGAAGATCCGGTTTAGGACTTAGATTCAGTCCAGACTGAGGAGCAGGGGGTGTCCAGTGATGAGTCTGTTGAGTTCTCCATAGGTGATACTGCTGATGATCTTCATGACAGAGAGCCTCCCAGCCCAAGGAGGAGAAAAAGCTTGAAAGGGAAAGGGAGAAAGGACTATTCTTTCTTACCTCTCCCAATGGAGACAAGGTCCGCCAAAAAGTCGAAGGACAAGATGATTGCAGGTGTCTCCAAAAACTCTGGTGGCCATGCTGAGGCCGCGGATCATGCAGTCCTTAAGCTGCGGGCGTCAGATGAGGTTCATGAGCATCCTTTCGAGATGCTTTTACATTCGGATGAAGAGATGGTGGAAAGTTTTTTGATGATTAATGCCTCAGATGAAGAAGCTAACAAGATGATGGGTAGACCTCTTAAAGTAGCAATCACTGACGATCAGAGTGCATGGATTGACAAGCAGGACCTAATACTGATAAGGGGATTCAATGAAGGTAAGATAAATCAAGAGGAATACATGAAAGCTTGGGACAAGATGGCGACCTGCTTTGAAGATTTATTAGAGGGTGTTCCAGACACACGGGTATCCTCTATCTCTTGGAAACTGCTTAGGGATAATGCGTCTAGCAGACTTAAATTTCCTTTCAATGATTCTGAAATATTTCTTGACGCTTGAACTGGATGGTTTTTCACTTTTACCTTAAAAGTGTTTTTAAATAAAAAAGTAATTTTAGCCTGGTAGATATTTTTTATACTTCATTTTCAAGTGACTTTCACAATTTGTATTGTAAGATTTAATTTTCTTATACTTGTTACTTAATAGTTTCTTAACATTTCTTTAATGAACCGGCTCAGGTTGCCAATTGTATTGGCACCCAAAACGGCCCTCCACATACCTAAGAAGCATCATTCATCCCCTGAGATGATGAAAAATATCAAGGGTATTAACCATAACTGTTGGGGGATGGTTTCACCCTCAAGAAAACAAAAATAAGCATTCAAACATGGAATAATGATAATAAGATAAAGATAAATTCCAAAAAATATATATCAATAAAAATTACCATTTAATACAAGGTTAGAGAATTAAAATAGAAACTGAAAGGAAATATGGAAAGATCAAAGAGATCAAAACAAAACATGAGCCAATGGATTCCATGAAATTGAGGGACCAAACACCATTTCCACATGACTCTCAAGTCACCACCGTAATTCCAAAAAACCATTTACATCCCAAGTAATATGACACTGATTCGAACCTGAAATCCAAGACCCGAAAGAACTAGCATAAGACATGAAGACTATATACCCACCAACATGAGTATGTAGGGTGTGAGAAAAATCCATTAGGATACCACCATTACTCTAATTCATTCCTTTTATAAAATAAACCAAAACTGATAGTTTGAAAATAATGTAAACAAATAATATTCCATTTCCATTTATATGATATAAGAGTAAACAAAACATATGTTATAACCCGGTTCTTATTCTTGAGGTACAGGTTTCTTCCTTTCTCTTTTCCTTAAGTGTTTTTTTGAGAAAATAAGGAAAATGGGGAAAAATCACTTTTTGGTGGGTACACGCCATGTACTTTTCCACACTCTATGTACTTTGGCCGTGTGGGATGAGTACACAAGGTTTGTAGCCATGTGGGTGATGAAAGGTGTAAAAACTGACTACACACCATGTAGTGGGTCTGTAGACGCCCTGTAGTCAGTCGGCATGCAAATATTAAGGCAGTGAAGGCAGCCTCCAGCTGAGCATCAGTACATGCCGTGTACTCATGGATTACACACCGTGTACTCATGTCAACTTATGAATAGTACCACGGTGGAAAGAAGCCACCGAAGGAATAGTTAAAAAATGGAAAGTACACACCGTGTACTCAATAGTACATGCCGTGTAGTTTGTTTTTTTCGCTTCAATGGGTATTAGCCTCCCCTATTCATAGAATTGGCTTATAACCAGAGGAGGGCTTGTGAGAGATGGCCAGAGCTTTGGAGATCACCCGAGCGAGCACCGGGAATCTGATTCCGCCTTCATTGATCGCATTGGAATTGTACGGGTAAGCCCTTCCTTCTATTGGAACCTTTCTTGCCAATTATTCCTCTAAGAGAAGTTATTTACGTTTGAAATGGGATTTTCTTCTCCCTCAGATCTACGTTGTTCTTGGACGGTTTGAGGAGCGTCGTTCGCATATACCGATCAGGGGCGATCGAGGTAGGTGGCTTGGTGTTTAAATTCCAATTGCTGTGTGTTTGTGTGTACCATTATGCTACGAACCCATGTTGGGGTGTCATGTGGATGAGGCCTTGGATGTTTTAAATACCTATAATTGTATAGGTGATTAAATGTAATAATAAACTATTGTTTGGGATCACTGCTTGGATCCAGGACCCCCCAGGGGTGCGTTCTTCTGTTTAGCCGTTTTGCCAGGTTACCCGAGGGTATACCGTAAAATTTAGCATGCTTTAAATTGCCTTGATAGGAATTTTATATAATTGCTTGATTATCTGTTGGGCTCGGCCCGGTTACTTGCGCCTGAGGGTAGTGTTCTATTTAGCATGAGGGCAGTGTTCTATTTAGCCTGAGGGTAGTGTTCTATTTAGCCTGAGGGAAGTGTTTTAATTCGCCTGAGGGAAACTTCTTTCGTGCATGAGTGCAGTAGATTTTGTGCCTGAGGGCGACACTTCGTACGCCTGAGGGAAATATCTGTTATGCCTGAGGGCAATTACATTAGGGTTGTGATTCTGATTACTAGAGGGTAAGGGTTTGCTTGTCTAAGGACACTGACTGTTTACTTAGGAAATTCACTATCGTGATTTCCTTATACTGAATGATTAAATGAATATTAAAATGGAAATATAACTAGTAAATTTAGTTACTTTTGAGTACTTCTTAGTTTCTGCATTTTACTACTGCACACGCTATTGCACATTTACACTGACAGTTGGGCACGGGCCTTTGGTGGGTGCCTACTAGGATTCATTTCTCACACCCTGTTTGGGGTCATGTCTTTGGCCCCAAACAGATTACATTTCTGCAGGTATGGATAAGGGAAAGGGTCCCTATACAGGTACTTGATTGTTGCTGAGGAGTAGGAGAGCATGGGACCAAGCTTAGGCTCGTGATGCTGCTGACTATTCTGTTTTGTTCTATTGTACCTGTAATTTCTATTGTATTGTATTGTACTACTGTGTAACATGTTCTGGCTATTTTCTTATAACTAGAGACATGTTTCATCATTATCTATATAACTGTTGGTTATCTTTTACTGTAGTTGTTCATTTTAAATGTGTATGGTGTATTGCTTCCGCTGTTGTTGTATGTTATCTATCTTTTCCGCTACGCTACACTTTAAAAAATTAGGGCATAGTTTCCCCACTATCAAACCTGGGTCCTTGCTGCTAGTCAGTAGCCTCTGTCATTTGGGGAAATGCACTTGAGGTCGTGTGACCAACCGGGTCTTGGGCACCCGTAGAGTAGCTTCCGGATTCGGGACATTACAAAGTGGTATCAGAGGAGTTTCTTTTCTTTGACTTACTATTTGTAGCCTTAGTTAGGGATAGGATGGAAATGGTAGTTGGTAATAAGCTATTCCCGGGAGTAGCTAACCCGTGTACAGGGAAAAGCCAGTCTACCTCGTATTTTTCAATTCTTCTGATTTTGCAAATTTTACAGTTGATTTGATTTTCACCATTGGGTGACGCACTTGTGGTGTGCTGTTTATATTTTATCCATGGGTTCTATTTAGTTGCAACCCGATGAGATGAGCATATTCCATCTCATGCATCATTTAGGCACATGCTAGAAATCACATGCCATGCATAGTTCCATGCCATGTAGGCACATTAGAAATTGCATGTTGTTGTGATAGTTGTTGTGCTAGAAAAGCATGCTGTTGTGATATCTTCTTTGATAAATACCTGCTATGTGATAGGGTATTTTTGGGTGAGGTTGTTGATAGGATGGATGCCAAACTTTGGTTTTTGGGAAGTATGGGCCCTCAATGACCGGAATTTTGTGGATCATTGATTTGTTTGCTTGTGTATAACATGTATAAGATTCCAAACTTTGATTCGCGGGGAGTATGGGACCTCACGGATCAGAATTTGTCACTTAGGTGTTTTTTTTAGTATTTACTGGGTTCCGGAGTGGTTTCAGAGGATTAATGTCAGGAAAACCCAGGATACACGCTGTGTAGTTCTATGGAAACATGCCGTGTGTTCTTCTGTTTGGGAAGAAATGAAAACTTTTTGAGTACATGTCGTGTAGTCTCTTCCCGTGTCATAAACCGTGTGGGCGGGGACATGGGGTAGGGAAAGGCTTGGGAAAAACACGTCGTTTACCATATGTACACATCGTGTAGTGATTGACCCGGAGTCCGGCCGTGTAACCAACAACACAGGTCGGTGGAATCTTTTATTGTATACGCCATGTCAATGATGAACATGCCGTGTAGTGTAACTTGGGGACCCGTCCATGTAGCTAACAAACACGGGTTGGTGTTACATCTTCTTGAACACGCCGTGTACCTGAGGGACATGCCGTGTAGTCCTTTCCGGTGTGAGACAGTGTGGACTTAGCCGTGTGGCTGGGGGAATGGGGTGGTGTACACTGTAGAGACCCCGACCCCAGAAACCCAGGAGTCGGTGCCTTCTGAACATGATGTGTTATCTTAAAATAAAACACACTTTGTTAACAACACATCATGTCCCATACAGAAGATCGTGTGCGGTTCGGGTTCTGGGAAACTGGCAACTTCTGAAACAATTCATCTTTTAAAAGATGATACCTGCAAATTTTAAATCAAAACGTAGGGTGAGCATTGAAATACTCAGTAAGGGGTTTTAAAAAGAAATTATAACATTATAACATTTGAAAACATTCTTTTAAAAGAGATTGAACACTAATTAAAGGATAATTATAACATAAAAATGCTCAATCAAGGTTTTCAGGAAGAACATGAAACAATTATGTTAATTTTCAAAGGAATAACAATGGTTATCATAAACAAGTATGACATGTGTCTCACTTAAGCATAAATTAAACAATTAAAAGTAATGCATAATCAGAGTTGTGCATAAAGGAAACAACTAAATTTTCACATGCTGGTTACTATACTATTAAGTGATAACACCAGTCATGCTCCAAGCTTTATACTAGGGAAATAAGAACTTTATGAAAACTTAAAGGCATCAGTTGAAAAGAACTTTATCTTAGAAAGAACTTGTTACATAACTCGAATTATGTGGCATCAACATTTAACTTAGACAACCATGAACATATCATCAAGGTCCATCCCCAAGGTGTCATTTGAAATTACCAAGGTAAACCCCAAGGTATTGTTAAAAATTGTAATCTTTAGTGGTTACATCATTACCCAATGCATTGGAGCGCTATCAGGGTGCACCCTTAAATTTGCCTTTATTATCATGTGAGCCACATATCGTTCATGCTTTACTTAAACGGTTTGTATATTCAAGATGTCCCTTACCACCTTGAATATCTCATTCATTTTCATTTTTACCCAAGGTGTCCCATACCACTTTGGGTATTCCAATTTCTTAGTTCATTTAGTGATGTGTCATAAGCATGCATTATGTACAATAATAAATAATAAACCACCACAAATTTTTTCTAATACAAGGTATAATAGTTAACTTTGAAAAATGTGTCAATAACTAATCAAAGGCATACATAGCTTAGTAAAACATCATTTTCACTAAATCATATAAAATAAAGATGTACTAAATGATGAATCTTTGTCATTATAAATCCATGGAAAAAGGAGTGCTTAAGGAAAAACACTTGAAATCAATTGTGGTGATAAATAGGCCCTAAAACTTGATTAATTAATACATTCACCAAAGTAGGTTCATTATGTCTTAAGATAATATGTGAACACATCATGATATCATGACCCATTAAATCTTAAATCCTCTAATACATCTTAATTCAAACCAAAATACAACCTTTATGGTAAAACGCATCATGAGCGATGCCCAGTATGCCTCTTTAATAAAACATAGTTCGCATAAAATAAGGATTTACTTAAAGGTTGGTACCCACCCCTTGAAATTATAAATTTGATTTGTATTGGTTTACATATTTATGAGTACATAGAGATATGTAGATACCAAGTTTACAACGAGGGGTTTTCATGGTAAAACAATTTCAAACAACCCTCATTAATGCATAGTATAACATGTTGGATCATTTTGAAATCCAAAAAATAGATAGAGTTTTGGTTATAAATATTTGTATATACATATAGAAAACTGTATATTTATATCTGTAAAGGTTTTATGAAATAAAACCGAAAGAAAACAATCAAAACTTAACACCCCAAAGCCCTGTCCAACATAGGTCCTCCCAAAAAGAAAATATAACCTATATGTATATATATATATATATAAAAAGGGGTAACCCGTATATATATGAACCATATTATTAAGGGTTGTTTTAGAATAAGGTAAGATAACTCTTTTCCCTTTGTAACTTTTTTAAAAAACTTTAGGAAAACCCGTTTTAAGACCGGATAGATTTCATTATACATAACTATGTACATGTATAAACTGTATATACTAAAACATAGGAGAGTAGTATTATAAGGTAAAAACATAAAAACCACCACACTTGCACCCTACTGGAAACACGGCTACAAGCTCCTTTTGAAAACATCACAACCCGAAGGGTTTATATTTAATTATATATATATATAAACCGTATATATACACCGAGCATATAAAGGTATGGGTTTCTTCAAAGGAGGTCAAAACATGTAAAAACTCTTATGTATGCACCCTACAGAGAATACAAAACAGATTCTTTGAAGGTGATACCATCTGAGGGGTCTATATATTAAGTATATATAAACAGATATATGCTGTATATATATACCGAAGGTTTCTTCAAAAGAATGAAAGCATGCAAGAACCCTTACATTTCTTGAGGAGAAAGCTCGGACCGGGTGTAACTCGCTGGGTTGCTGGGAGTTCGAGGGAGAGGAAGAAGGAGGAAGAAGAACCGCCGTGGTTTCAAGAGGCCAGAGGCGTTTATATAGGCCTCGGTATCCAAAGGTGACTCAACCCAAGAGGCTAGGCCGACGTGGGGAAGACAGGAAAACAGAGACCTAGGAGGGGGTGTTCGGAAGTCAAGGGGAGCAGTGCAGGGGAGAGGCCGAGGCGTCCTTGTGCAGGCCTACTGGTCGGTTGCTGCTGCGAGGAAGCAGATGACGGGGGTCGACGCGGTAAGGGAAAGGACGGCCGAGATTAGATCTTGGGTGAGATCGGGCGGTCGCGGTGATACGCGGGGCGATCGAGCGGCTAACAGGTTCGGACAGTCGAGATCGAAGCGTGGTTCGATCGGATGGTCCTGATTACGTGGAACGCGTCCCACATCGAAACGATCCGTGGTTGAGGCACGACTTATAATACAAAGCGCGCTGGCTTCGGTTCGATAACACAAATACACACACACCGGGGCCTTATACACGGGCCCCATGCGGGCTTCGGCCCATCCCTACGCACCGCGCACCGCGGGCCTTATACATGGGCCTGCGCGCGACCTAGAACACCTATGCATGGCTCAGGACAGGGCTTGGACACCCACTGGATGCTTGGGGACCCCGATGGTCGGCACCTCGAGTCCCTTGGGGCTTGGTCTCGGCCTAGAGGGCTTGTCCCTTAAGGGATGCCCTCAGCTTGGCCGGGCCCCAACCCATTTTTTTATTTAAAACTTATTTAAATTTATAACATAACCAGTATAAGTATACTTATTTCAAAATAAAGTGTAGTATAATATTTATACAAAAGAGAGTTAATACAATAAAAACAATTAGTTTTTTTAAACTAAAAATCTAAATCCTTTTACTAGCATATGCAAAATATTTCATACCAACACAAATTTTTAAAAGAAAATTTATTTAGACTTTCAAAATAACTAGTTTAAGTAGGCTTAGTTAGAAATATAAATATTTGCAAAAAATGATTCAATATACTATAACAACAAATAGTTTTAACTTAAAATTTAAATCCCTTTACCAATTTATATATAAATCTTTTAAAAGATATACCTTTCTTATTTTACATACAAAACCGTTATAATTATTTGGATCTTTAAAGAAATTCTAAAAGACCACTAGTTAATTCAAAAATTCATAATTTTAGAGCTCAAAAGATATTATTATTGATACCCTTTAAACATATCTTTTATAAAAAGAATACTAAGTTTTTAATATATAAGTACCCATCAGAATTTTGTGAAAACAATAGGATTTATTTCCAAGAATACTCTTTAAATTTTAAAACTATGATTCTTTTGTGAAACATACTTTAGAAATATTATTATAAAATTATAAGAGCATTAAAAACAAGTTTTAATATAAGGATAAATTTATCAACGGAAACCCAAAGGTTGTTTTGAAAACCCAACGGCTATATTTTCCAACGGTCATAATTCACAGGATCATTATAAAAGCAGGGGTGTAGGGGGTTTCTTAAAATCGGAACACTTGAGCTAGGAAGGATGGTTCTCCTCATACCTTTGGTGTTGAGCATGTGTGCTGTGGCCCTGGCTGTTATATTTTTCACGCTGATGGACTCTGAAGATGAGGACTATCCGATTACTCGCGTTGTGGTTCTTAGTAGTCTTACTGTGGCTGTGTTAGGTCTTGTGCATGGTATTTTCAACTAGTTGGGTCTTGTTTCAATGTAAATTTTAATTATATATCAGTTTACCTTATTCTCCATGTTTTATTTTATTTCAAATTCCTTATTATCACAACAAAACTCAATAAATAAAACAAGAGACATCATTAAAGGCATAACAAATAAAACAAGATACATTACTAAAAGAATAACGTTGTTCATTTGGACCAGTTCATAAAACCTAGGGCGTCACATACACGCCATGTGCGGGTGTAACACGCCGTGTAGTTTTAGCCGAGTAGTCGGCCATGTCATGAACGACACGAGCAGTTGGAAATTAAACCATACATGCCGTGTAGATGACATACACGCCGTGTAGTCTTGTTCAAAGGGATTTGTGTGGCTAAGCCGTGTAGAAGGACCCAGGCAGGGGAGGAAAAGTCAAGTACACGCCGTGTAGTTAATATACATGCCGTGTAGTCTTGTTTTGAAAATATTGAAATGCCTTCTTCCTCCTGTCCCCTTTTTGGTCCCCTCATTTTTCAGTCCTTGATAAACTTAAATCTAAGGTGCGTTTTTGACCTTATAGAGTCATGATGCCAAGATGACCACGCGTTGTTCGCCAAGAGAGCAGAAACGATTATACTCCAGAGATGGTAGGCCATGGGATACTAGTGGATCCTCCAGCAGATCCAGATGTGGCACTAGCCGTTATACCAGACATAGGCACAGATGCATAGTTCCATGAAGGAATTATGCGGTTCATGCAGACCTTTCAGGGAGCACCGCTGACTGCCACATCTATGGCAGAGCTGACTCGTATCTTCCAGCAGCAGCATCTGCCTATGTTTTCAGGGGATGGTGGACCACAGGCTACGGAGTCTTGGATGGGGTCTATGCAGATTATTTTCAAGCACCTTGAGATGCCTCCAGGGTAGAGGGTCAAGCTCGCTACTTACATGCTGCGTGATTCTGCCAAGAGGTGGTGGGATGTTACCACTCAGTCTGAGCACTACAAAGACATGGCGTGGGATGATTTTCAGGAAGTCTTCTATTAATTCTTCTTTCCTGAGATGCTAAGGGCAGATCGAGCTCGAGAGTTCATGAACCTACAACAGGGAGCTATGTCGGTGATGGATTATTCTGATCGCTTCACCAAGCTTCAGCGTTTTTCACCCGTTCTGGTGGGTGATGAGACATTGAGGGACAAAAACTTTAAGGATGGTCTTCAATATTACATTTGAGCACTGGTGAATGTTTTCAGGTTTCCTACAGTACATGCGATTTTGAACCAGGCGTTGATTACAGAGAGGAACCTTCGGGAGGCTAATGGTGTGGTCCAGGGTGGTTCTACACCAGTTTCTGGTACTATTTCTACTGGGAAGAGGAATAGACATATGGAGTTCTCTCATGGTGGAAGTACTAGCCAGAAGAATGTTTCATGTGGTCAAGTCATGTGCTACCAGTGTGGTAAAGAGGGGCATAAGATACCGCAGTGTCCACGTGACCCAATGGAGTGCTGAGCTTGCGGAAAGATGGGACATCTGTAGCGCTTTTGTAGGGAATTTCTACTGGTGGCTAGTGAGAGGGGTTCTGTACAGACTCCGCGAGCGGGAGTAGGACCAACAGCTTCTTACCAGTCAGGAAACTGGAATACGTCAGGGTGTGTAGGACAAGATGGTGGTCATGGGCGTGATAGCCAGACACTAGGATCTCAGAGGCATTAGGGTGGGACAGCTCAGGGTGGCCAGGCTATGTCATAGGGCCGCGACACTGGGCAGGCATATGCTGTGCAACAGACCCAACAGAAGTAGGATCCTGGACCTTCTACTGTCAGAGGTACTATTCTAGTAGATTATGTTTTATCTTCAGTACTTTTTGATATGGGTGCTACACATAGCTTTATATCTGTACCCATTATGGAGATCCTTGGGCTCTGTGTTTCTTCTTCTTCTGATGTTATGACGCTAGACACTCCTTTGGGGACTAGAACGGCTGGTGTGCGTCAGAGCAGGGAGTGCCCCCTAGATGTTGGTGGGTGTCACTTTCTATGGTAACTCTATGTCTTAGAGATGACAAGCTATGATTTCATTCTCGGGATGGACTGGTTGGTTCCCTTTCAAGCCTTTGTAGACTGCTATCGTCGCAGGGTGCATTTCACATCATTAGAGGGTGGAGAGTTTCTATACAAGGGGGAGTGGGATGTTCAGGTGAGTGGAGATGGACCAGAGCATCATGGGCGAGGTGGAGTCACAACCCAGGTTGCGAGTTTATATCTAGATGACCATATAAATTGTCATAAGTATTTCCATCTAGTGGTTGATCATTTTAGGGACGTCTTCCTGGATGACTTTTCTGGTCTACCTCCGGAGCGTGAGGTGGATTTTTCTATTGAGCTAGTTCCAGGAGCAGTACTGGTGTCCATTCCTCCTTATAGGATGGCTACACCCGAGTTACAGGAGCTCAAGAGATAGTTAGAGGAGTTATAGTCAAAGGGTTTTATCCGACCCAATACTTCTCCTTGGGGTTCTCCAGTCCTTTTTGCGAAGAAGGCGAATGATACCCTTAGACTCTGTGTTGATTATCGGAATCTGAACCAGTTGACGGTCAAGAACCGATATCCCTTGCCAAGGATTGTTGATCTTTTTGATCAACTTCGAGGGGAATGAGTGTTCTCAAAGATTGAACTGAGTTTGGGATATCATCAGTTACGTGTTAGACCAACGGATATACTGCTTACAGCTTTTTGGAGTAGATATGGTCTATACGAGTACTTGGTTATGCCGTTTGGACTCATGAACACACCAGAAGTTTTCATGGCTCTGATGAATCGTGTGTTCCACCCTTATCTAGATTCTTTTATGGTAGTCTTCATGGATGATATCTTGGTTTACTCTCATACTCGACACGACCATGATACCCATCTTGAGATTGTTTTGAGTACACTGATAGCGCATCAGCTATATGCTAAGCTCTCAAAGTGCCACTTTTGGATGGACCAAATACACTTCCTAGGACATATCATCTCAGAGGCAGGAGTTGTAGTAGAACCAGAGAAGGTGAGAGCAGTAGTTTCCTGGGAGCAGCCTAAGAACGTGTTTGAGATACGGAGTTTCTTGGGGATGACTAGTTACTATAGGCATTTTATACAGGACTTCTCCCTCTTAGCAGCGCCATTTATGGGTTTGACTAAGAAGGGTGTGAAGTTCGTTTGGACAGAAGATTGTGATACAACCTTTCAAGAGATGAAGGAAAGGTTGAAATCAACACCAATCCTGATACTTCCAGAGCAGGGAAAGAGCTATACAGTTTACTATGATGCATCGGGTATTAGGTTGGGAGCTGTGTTGATGCAGGGCGATCGAGTAGTTGCGTACGGGTCTCAGCAGTTGAGGTCACACGAGAGGAATTACCTGACGCATGACCTCAAGTTGGCTGTAGTTGTTCATGCGTTACGATGTTGGAGACACTATCTCTTAGGAGAGCATTTTGTGGTTTTCACTGACCACAAAAGTCTCAAGTATATCTTTACTCAGCATGACTTGAATCTGAGGCAGCGAAGGTGGGTTGAATACCTTCAGTACTTCGATTTTGAGCTTGCCTATACACTTGGTAAAGGTAATGCGGTAGCTGATGCAATGAGCAGGAGGACTCAGATACAGGCAGTGTAGAAGGCCATTGGTGAGTGGCAGCTCATGGCTTTGTTCTTTGAGATGCATTTAGAGGTGCATGACAGTCATAGGCAGACCTATCTTTCATCTTTATCTGTGACTTCTACCCTCTTGGATAGAATGAGAATGAGACAATTATTTGATTCAGAATGCCTAGTACTACGAGATTCAGTGGCAAGTGAGGACCCTCCTCCTGGATGGACGATAGGCAGTGATGAAATACTGAGTTTCCATGGATGAGTGTGGGTTCCAGGGGATATACGCGAGGAGATGATGCGGGAGTTTCATGCTTCATCTTGGGCAGTTCATCCTGGAGTTACCAAAATGTACCGTGACTTGAGATGTTAGTATTGGTGGCCAGGTATGAAGAGGGAGATAACTGGTTTTGTTTCAAGATGTTCCACCTATCAGCAGGTGAAGGCGGAGCATCACAGGCCAGCTAGACTGTTACAACAGTTAATCATTCCAGAGTGGAAATGGGATGATGTCACGATAGACTTCGTGACTGGGTTGCCGAGGTCACCTCGAGGAAATGATGCCGTGTGGGTTGTTGTGGATAGACTCACAAAGTTAGATCACTTTTTTCCGATCAAGGAGACCTTCAGAGTTGACGAGATTGGGAAGTTGTATATCCAAGAGATCTTACATCTTCATGGGTTACCTCATTCTATCATTTTAGATAGGGATGCCCGTTTTACATCTCGTTTCTGGCAGAGTTTTTAGAGGGCACTGGGTACACAGGTACTTCTGAGCACATCTTACCACCCTCAGACCGATGGTCAGTTAGAGCATATGATACAGGTGCTTGAGGAAACATTTCTTGCATTCATCCTAGACTTTGGGGGCACTTGGGAAAAGCATATACCCTCGGTCAAGTTTTCCTATAATAACAGTTTTTAGGAAACTATTGAGATGGCACCTTACGAGGATTTATATGGTAGGCCATTCCGGTCACCTTTTTGCTGGATAGAGGCAGGTGAGGCAGCTTTACTCGGACCACGTCTCGTGTAGGAGACATTTGAGCAGGTCCAGTTGATTCAGAAGCAGATGGCTACCACACAGTCTCATCAGAAATCTTATGCTGATCGCCGTAGACGACCCTTGGAGTTCGTGGTTAGGGATTAGGTTTTTTTGCGTGTTTCATTGAGGTTGGGACACAATCGGATCAGGAGACATGGTAAAATTTCACCGAGGTATGTGGGGCCATTTGAGATTCTGGAGAGAGTCGGGCCGGTTGCCTATCGGTTTCAGTTACCACAGAGGTACCAGGCCATACATGACGTCTTCCATATATCTCAGTTGCGCCGTTATCATTCAGACATGTCTCACATATTTCATCCAAAAGAGGTTGAGCTTCAGATAGATGCGTCCATTAAGGAGCATCTGATTCGTATCGTGGATAGGAGCACGAAGGTTCTCTAAGGCCGGTCAGTTCCTCTGTATGGGTGCTATGGCAGCATGGCCGAGTGCAGGATGAAACCTAGGAGCGGGAGACCGACGTACGTGCTCAGTGGCCTGAGTTGTTCTGAGTTTATCTTCACCACCCTTGGAAGGGAAATTTGGGGACAAATTGCTTTAAGGGGGGAAGTTTGTATGAATCCGGTTCTTATTCTTGAGGTATGGGTTTCTTCCTTTCTCTTTTACTTAAGTGTTTTTTTGAGAAAATAAGGAAAATGGGGAAAAATAACTTTTTGGTGGGTACATGCCGTGTACTTTTCCACACGCCGTGTACTTTGGCCGTGTGGGATGAGTACACAGGGTGTGTAGCCATGTGGGAGATGAAAGGTGTAAAAACCGACTACACACCATGTAGTGGGTCTGTACACGCCGTGTAGTCAGTCAGCAGGAAAATAGTAAGGCAGTGAAGCCAGCCGTCAGCTGAGCATCAGTACACACTGTGTACTCATGGATTACACGCCGTATACTCATGTCGACTTATGAAAAGTACCGTGGTGGAAAGAAGCCGCTGAAGGAACAGTTAAAAAATGGAAAGTACACGCCGTGTACTCAATAGTACATGCTGTGTAGTTTGTTTTTTTCACTTAAAATGGGTAGTAGCCTCCCCTGTTCACAAAATTGTCTTAGAACCAGAGGAGGGTTTGGGAGTGACGGCTGATGCTTCGGAGATCACCCAAGCGAGCACCGGGAATCCGATTCCGCCTCCGTCGATCTTGTTGGAATCGTACGGGTAAGCCCTTCCTTCTCCTGGAACCGTTCTTGCCAATTCTTCCTCTAAGGGAATTTATTTATGTTTGAAACGGTATTTTCTTCTCCCTAAAATCTACATTGTTCTTGGATGTTTCGAGGAGCGTCGTTCGCGTATACCGATCAGGGGTGATTGAGGTAGGTGGCTTGGTGTTTAAATTCTAACTGCTGTGCATTTGTGTGTACCATTGTGCTACTAACCCATGTTGGGGTGTCGTGTGGCTAAGGCCTTGGATTTTTTAAATACCTAGAATTGTATAATTGATTAAATATAATAATAAACTATTGTTTGGGATCACTGCTTGGATCCAGGACCACCCCGGGGGTGCGTTCCTCTGTTTAGCCGTTTGGCCAGGTTACCCGAGGGTATACCGTAAAATTTATCATGATTTAAATTGCCTTGAGAGGAATTTTATATAGTTTCTTGCTTATCTTTTGGGCTCAGCCCGGTTACTTGCGCCTGAGGGTAGTGTTCTATTTAGCCTGAGGGTAGTGTTCTATTTAGCATGAGGGTAGTGTTCTATTTATCCCGAGGGCAGTGTTTTAATTCTCCTGAGGGAAAATTCTTTCGTGCCTGAGGGCATTAGATTCTGTTCCTGAGGGAGACACTTCGTACACCTGAGGGAAATATCTGTTATGCCTGAGGGAAATTACCTGAGGGTTGTGATTCTAATTACCTAAGGGTAAGGGTTTTCTTGTCTGAGGACACTGACTGTTTACTTAGGAAATTCACTGTGGTGATTTCATTATACTGAATGATTAAATGAATATTAAAATGGAAATATAACTGGTAAATTTAGTTACTTTTGAGTACTGCTTAGTTGATGCATTTTACTACTGCACACGCTGTTGCACATTTACACTGACAGTTGGGCACTAGCCTTTGGTGGGTGCCTACTGGGATTAATTTCTCACACACTGTTTGGGGTCATGTCTTTGGCCCCAAACAGATTACATTTCTACAGGTATGGATAAAGGAAAGGGTCCTATACAGGTACTTGATCGTTGCTGAGGAGTAGGGGAGCATGGGGCCGAGCTTAGGATCGCGATGCTGCTGACTATTCTGTTTTGTTCTATTGTACATGTACTTTCTATTGTATTGTATTATACTACTGTGTAACATGTTCTGGCTGTTTTCTTAGAACTAGAGACATGTTGCATCATTATCTATATAACTGTTGGTTATCTTTTACTTCAGTTGTACATTTTAAATGTGTATGGTGTATTGCTTCCGCTGTTGTTGTATGTTATTTATCTTTTCCGCTATGCTACACTTTGACAAATGAGGGCATAGTTTCCCCACTATCAGATCTGGGCCCTCGCTGCTAGTCAGAAGCCTCTGGCATTTGGGGAAATGTGCTTGAGGTTGTGTGACAAACTGGGTCCGGGGCACCCGTAGAGTATCTTTCGGATTTGGGACGTTACAACATAGCCCATGCACTTTCTCAAAAAACACCATTTGTAAAATACGCCATAATATATTTTAACAAAACCATGCCAATCTAAAATTCAATCATTTTTATTTAAAACAACACACTTTTGAATGTAAACCCACACACAGTTTAAAAATTTTCGAAATCATTTCAAAAAAATAGAACTTGAAATAGTTTCCCCTGTTTTCCTTTAAAATCTTTTACACACCCAACTCAAAGTTAATTAAGGAAATAAGAGAAATAATAATGAAAGAATGACTATAAAAGGCCAAAAATAATAATAATAAACAAATGGAATCAAACTAATAAGCACTAAGAATAAACCATAACATGATAAACACATCAAAAAATTCCATCCAAACAATAATCAACACATATTACATTAAATACCAAAAAGAATAACATTTGACACATAGCATGATGCAACACTGCCAGGACTAACGGGATAGTATAAGACACAAAAAAGAGGACCTACTACTAGCAGGTTAATGAACACACATCATTCAACCAAATCAATCTTACCCAGTCTCATTGGTGACACCCCACTAGGTAGGTATTACATATAATTAGGGGTGACTATCCAATGCATAAATCTCAACTAGCCTAGAAATGTCTCACTACTTCCCACTTTGTAACCTAGGGTTTATCATGGAATAACTAATGGAAGTTGAAAAAAAGTAAAACAATGTAATCACATGATAATAATAAATCAAAAAGTATAACACCATAAACACATCATTCCAACCTCACACAATTCCCTTAGAAATATCCCCAATCTATAAGCAAAACCTGAATCAAATCACAACATAAATCATATATATAAACATAACACCATCAATAAGAAAATGGGTGATCAACAAGGGAAAAAATCAACAATCAACCAATAATCACTTCATAAAGTGATAATAAGGAATTTATCTTATCATATATGACATATAAATTTGGAAATCCATTCTTAAAACAATTTAGAACTCAAACAAAATTCCAAATGAAATCATGATTATTAACAATAAAAAACGAAAAAGCCAAGGGAAACTCTATTCCACTTTATAAAACAACACCAACCCATTAAAACATGGAAACCCTTTAAACAAAAAAGGGTACCCCATTTTGGAAATCACCTTTAGGTTAAAACACAATAAAAAGTGTTTTTCTCAATGAAAACCATCTTTGAAATTTTATCAAACATGAGTAATTAATCAAACAACCATTTACATCAAAGTTTAATTCAACTAGGAAAACCCGCCCATAAGACCACATGAAAATTAAATGCGGTTACATAAAACTTCTATAAATCAAACTTATATAATCTATATCATAATTATCTATCTTGAAAATGAATTTATAAAGCCAAGAATGCATGGAACTATTGAATAAAATACAATGAATTGGAAACACCTACCTCAAGTGGTGAAATCATATCACTTTCTATGAAATCCACTATATTAGGTCTCAAAGGAGGGATCAAAAACCTTGGAAAGAAAAAATAAATTTTAGAAAAAATCTAGGTATAGAAATTATCCAATCATAACCACTAAGGTTATAAGAGAAGAGGGAAAAAAATGGAGAAGACCAAAGATGAAGGTGAAGGAGACTCTAACCTCTTAAATTAGGTGATGAATAAAAAATAAACCACCTTGAAACCACCTTGGAGAATATTGGGAGAGGAATATAACCCCATGGGATTTGTCACAGTTTAGTGAGAGGAAATAGGTAAGATTGGGGTGAAAAACCAATTAGAAAGAAAGTGGAATGACAAAAATACCCCAAACTGGGTATGCCACATAGTTGTCTCACATGGTTTACCAAACCATGTGCCTATCACTATCTCAAGACCCATAGGCTAAAATATTTTCTCACATGGGTTCCCTAACTATGTAAAGACCATAAACTCCCCTCTGTCCACCACCTCACATGTTGTACGGTTTCTACTGTACGATTTTTAAACTATTAACCCCTAGAAAACTCTAAAAAAAACAAAAATTTCAACCCCTAACACCCCAAACCCAGAGGTAAAATGAAAAAAAGATTAATAATAATAATTTTACACCTTAGGGCATCAAAAAATTCCCACCATACCACTTTATTTCCCCATAAAGTCCTCAGGAACTTAGGATAAGTGGGAATGCCAAGAATACCTTCCCTCTAATGAGGACTTGATTACTAAAAAACTTTTGAAACCTAAAAACCAAGGACATGAGGCATGGGAAACCCATTACTTTGGATAACCACTACTAAAAAGTTAATAATTAACCTACTAATAATCAATAGGATTCATAAGAAGCAATTTTCTCACCAAAATAAATTGAAGAGACAACAAAAGATGATGTTGGGATAACCACTCCTATGATCTTATTTGGTATCAGGAATATTAATATTTCCACCATTTATCCTACAAGATTCTCAAATCCCAAAATAGATCATAAGAAAAATCTAAAACACAACCTCTAGAACATTTGAGGTTACTAGAGCCAAATAATAACACATACCAACCAATGGAATCCTAAAGTATCATTCAATGAGAATGGGAAACACACACAGAGACATAGGATATGTGTACCCACTATTTATGATTTCTCAAAAATAGTGAAATAACAAATAATAACACCAAAAAGTAATATCATCACCAAATATACACCATCCCACTAACCAAAACAACCAACACGAAACACCACAAGAGACCACATCCTCGAGAAAAACTAAAAGGCCACTAGACCCGATCACCAAGAAAAGTTACTACCTAAAATAGAAGGGATAACTCTATATTCACATTCCTCAACATGTAGTGGCATGTTTATAAACTTTTGTAAAAAAACTAAACATAGGGTAAATCAAGGTTGAACTCATGGAATTCCCACCCATGGTGATCCTAAAGAAAATATCAACACGACAACTCTCACAGTCTAACCAGAAACCAATGGCTTATCCCCATTACCATAACCCTCACCCAAGGCATCCTCATGTCATCCATCAAAAAAACCTCAACACGTGGTCCACACCATGCATAAAATACAAAAAAATAATCAAGAATTAATGAGGAATGAACAAATCAAATGATACAAAAATAGGGTCAAAATCACTTTAATCCATTATATATTAAGGAAACAGGTACAAAAAATATGGGATAAGTCCCAAGAAAAAAAAATTACAAAGAGGATAATCTCAAAGAAATGGTTAAATTTCAACTCTCCAATTAAAGTGAAAACACAGACCACTGAATAGATTAGTGCTAGGTCTGAGACTTTTTCTTCTGATGCCCAGCCACCTCACAAAACCTCTGAATGTGACCAGGAAAACCACATAGATGGTAGTTCTTTAGAGTTTTCATACATGAGTACTTAATATATCCAGACTTCCCACATTAGAAGCATGCCAATAGATTCCAATTTACTTAAAAATTAATGATAGGTTGTGAAGATAACTTTTTATCACTAGAACCTTCCCGCTTCCCCTTCTCATTACCCATATCGTTCTTATTAGATCCAACTGGAGTCGAAGCACCTCTTGCCCTAGGTTTCACTGCTAAGATTTACTCAATAAAAATGGATATATAAACCAATTCTATATAGGTATTCAAGATAGACTAAATCAATAAAGAATTAGGTTCCAATTGAAGTCCTCTATAAAATAAACACAACTTCTTTGAATCATCGACAACCAATTCTAGAGAGAAGGGTACCAATCCATAGAAACATTCAACATAGTCTTTCAATGTATTATCACCCCAAAGGATACCCAAAAAATTAAACACCTTATCAACTCTCACTTATTCAGGATAAAACTGCTAAATAAAGGTGGATTTGAAATATACCCAAGAGAGGGCCTTGAATGGTTGGACATGAATAGAGAGCCTCCACCACTCCAATCCCAAGCCTTCAAACAAGGTAATGGCTCACCTCACCCTAGAGTATTTAGAAGTTTGTAGCTCATTAGAAATCCCTTAAACCTTGGATCACCACCCAATCACCTCATGGGGTCCTCAATCACCAAATAAGACTAGAGGATATTTTTGGAACCATGGCTGTTATTTTCAAGAATTAGAGTATGGTTTGTGTTTGTTGTCAATCCTTATTGGATGTTTAGAATATTTTCTAGTAAAGTGATAATACAGTTTAAGTAGACACCAGTATTGAAGGTGGAGTCATTTCCCAATGTTTGCCAAATTTTTGGGCCTGAAAATCAAGAAATGGGAAAATGTGTGTTTGGAAAAGGAACTTGTGTGAAAAGGGTAGGTGTGTTGGAAACTTGCGTGCAAGGTCTGTTTCGGGATCAGATCACCGAAAATGGAAAAGGCATGAGCTGCGCGAAATATTGGAGTGGTGCATGAAAAAACTGAATTGCACGCTAAATTGGTTTTGCGTACAATAGTGAATGTAGGTTGGTTTTCTCATGAAAAAGGTGCTTCAGGATCAGAATGATAAAAAAATGGAAAAGGCATGAGGTGCGCGAAAAATCTAAAGATGTGTGTGAAAAATGGTTCCTGTGCAAAAAAAGGATTGCACACAGGATGAGCATTTTGCGCGACAAGGTGGGGTTTTTCTCATGGGGGTTGGTCATGCCTATAAATAAGAGGTGACCCCCCTCATTCGGTATGACTAAAGACTTAGAGAATATCTAAGTTTTGATACGTGAAAAAGGTGTGTGAATAGGGAGTTGTGTGAAAAAGGGGAAGTTGCGCGTAAAAGGATGAGGTGCGCGAAAAAGCAGAAGCTGTGTGTAAAATTTGAAGTTGCACATAAAATTATGAGTTGCGCGAAAATGAAAATGTTCCATGTAAAAGTAAAATCTGTGCATAAAAGATTCAGTTGCGTGAAAAGGGTGTTGTTGCGCGAAATATTTTTCACGCGAAAAAACAAATATTGCGCGCACAAGTGAGATCTTGTGTGCAAAGGGCAGGTGTTGCGCGCAACCATCAGTGTAACCTTATTGCACGTTATGAATATCTAGTTTAGTGGTTCAGTGCTTTCAAGTGCATATTTTTAGGAGTTTGATGCAAGAAATGTCTCATTCTGAACAGATACAAAGACTTCAATGAAAATCTATTGAAAAGACCTTCAAGTCGATAAACTGAGTTTGACTTCTCTCAAGGAAGTGAGCTAGGGGGAGTAGACAGAAGTGATCCAAGGGATGCAGTGAGTGTTCCCTGAACCTTTGTAAAGGCAGTATGCTAGACACATAGTGACTATTACCAAAACTTGTAATCCATAAACTAGTAAAGATTAATGGATTTTGGTACGACCGACATTCTGTCAGCGTATGCTTCTTGGACGTAGCCCTTTGTGGTGAACCAAGTAAAAGTGTTGTGTCAACTTCCTGCTTTCATTTGTTTGATAGATTTAACATGTTCTTACCAACATGGGAACAAGATCCACAACTTTATAAAGAAAAATTTGACACCCTGATTCACCCCTCCCCTCTCAGGGTGTTCCAGGGTCCTTCAGATATCAGTTCAAAAACTCACATTCATGATCCATGAGATAAGAAGAACATGGATCTACCACTCTATTGTGATTTTGGGTAGGGTAAGAGTGTAACGTCCAAGATTTTGGAGAGGTATGGACACTTATGTTACTATTAAAAACCCATTTTTTTATGTTAATAATGTAATATAAAGGATAAGTAGTGGTTCAAGAGTGTCTAGGGATCATTCAGATCCCAAAACTCCAGAAATTGAGGAGGAAAAATGAACCACACAAGTAGCGCATGGTTAGTGATAACCATGTGACTCAACCATGTGAGGCACTTAGAGCTCAGTTGGAGGCTACACAGTTTTTCTGAAACCATGTGAGATGGGCCACACACCCATATAGAAGTTTCAGAATTTTAGATAGATCCATTTCACATATTTTGTGCACAATTAGGAAAACCATTCTCCTAGAGCATGTGAGGGGGTTCCTTGGGCAGTGGCTAACACACGTTTGGTGCACGGTTTGACCAAGCATGCAAAAAAACCATATGTCCCATTAATGAAGGGTTAAATCACCTTTTTCTCCCTAAAATGTTTTAAATCCTCAACCCATTCTTCTTTCTCTAGTATACAACCACTCTACCTCATGTGAGAGCTCCTCCTCAAACCAATTTAGGATTTTTCATTACTCCTCCATCCTATCTCTGTTTTCTTTGCCGTTGGGTGCATTGGATCCACAATGGTAAGCTACCTAATCCTATTACTTTCATTCTTTATCTGTCTCCCCATATCTTATTCTATTTTTGTGTGAGATTATATGCTCTATTTTCAGGGTATTGATTTGTTATTATAATTTATCCATTTCAAGCTCAATTAAAGGGATGTATCTGGATGAGGAGAGTGCTACAAGGATAAGGTAGGTGGTCTAGTTCATTTCCCTCAAGTCTAGTTTCATTTATATCATGCACCATTGTGCCGTGTTTAGGAATCTTTTTGTAAATCCTTTAAAATGTTTAATAAATTAAATTGAATGGTGTCCCATGTTCAGTGTGGCCCCATCTACCTGCGAATAAATTTCATGGGTGATTAAATTGACACGATCCACCCCCTTGGGTATGCCTCTCCTTAAAGGATAAATATCCTTATGTTTTGGAAGTAATTGAATTGGCTATAATGTTTAGGGTGTATGAATTACCTTGTGATAAACATATTGGAATGAAAATATCATGAAAGAGAGGAGAGGCCCAATGCTTAGACCTTTCCTTATGCCTTGTGAAATGGATTGAATTACTTGAATTAAGTGAATTAGACAACTTGATTTAAGTATCATGATTGTAATTACTTATTGAACTAATATGATCTAGTAATAGCTAAACCCATCTTCATACCAAGATGAAGGTGATACAAGGGTTCCAAATTAATGGCGCCTTAAATGAGATCTTAGTGCTATATAATAAAGACCTGTTATAGATTGTAAATGCACTAGGAGCGATACTTGGATCCTTATAGGATTTCTTGGATGGGATCACTGGGTAGATTAATTACCTTCCCATGAGCGATATTGGTTCCCCAGGGGAGTCACAATAGATGATCTTGGTAGAAAGATGGTTATACCATGCCATGACTGATACTTGGTCCCCTATATGAGATACCTGAGATGAGCTCTGAGGGTTATGTTTTACACCATGTTGAGAGTGATACTTGGGATTCCTTTATGGATTAACTTGGATTGAGTCGTATGGTGTTGGGTATGTTTAGTTCTTATGAAGAGATACTCAAGTTCCTTATTATGATTCACCTTGGATGGGCCTAGGATACTGCTTATTTAAATCCTAGAGATTTCTTATATAAATTCATAACATTCCAATCTATTAAATTAAGGGACGCTTCCACCAATCCAAATCACATGATTGGGATCAGTATAATATTGAAACCTTATCTATACAAAATATCATATTTTTACAGGTTCACCATGGTCCAGATACATCTAACTTAAGCTGAAGTAGGTAGTGTCAGTCTGGTATCCATGAGAAACCTAGGATGACATGTTTTATTTATTTAATAATTTAAATTTATTATGTACCTTCACACTACTCATTTCATATACACAGTCTGGATTGTTCTAGACACCATTGGAGGTGTCCTACTGAGTATATCTCACACCCCTCTTAGGCCTCCCTTATAACTAAGACGACTTCATGATTATAGGTATAGATAAATGGATGTTTTCAAACTTCGATGCTTGATTTTCAATACTAGGATGGAGTACGGGAGTAGAGGACCAAGATTATGCTCATGATGTTAGTAGAGGTAGCTTTTGGTATTTTTGTATAGCATGTGGTATATGACTGTTTATCTTATATCCCATGAACTCATTTTTTTATAACTGCATGATATTATCATCATAATTTTTTATCTATTTATGATTCAACTTCTATTTATTATTTATTGGATGTTTGATTTATTATTCTACCACCACTTAACTATTTCTCTTTCCACTATTTCCCATTTATTTATTATTTACTACTATGATATGCTCTGACTCACGAGGGAATAGTATTCCCATAGACACTCTAGGACCTCACTGATAGTCAGTAGCCTCTGGAATATGGGAAGACAGCTTGAGGTCATGTGGATAACCATCTTAGGGAACTGCTTAGTGGCTTATGGGGTGGGATTCTACAAAGTGGTATCAGAGGTTCTTTTTTCCTTTAGTCTTACTTTTTGGTTATTAGACAAGAGACTAAGATGTATCAGAATTTGGTAATGAGCATGTTCGTGGGAGTAGCTAATCCACATATAGTGGAAACCTAAATTACCTGGGATGGGTTATTGTTGTTATTGGTTTTTACCTATTACAGTTGTACTAATTTCACCATTTGGAGACACACATGTTTTGTGAAATTATTATTTTTGATATTATTATTATGGGTTGCTTCTCCTTGGACTGATATGACAAGGAGGAATTTTTTCATGCATCATTCAAGGCACTTTAGGTCTTATATGACATGCATTTTTCTATTCCATTTTTACTTTCTGTGTGCATTTCCTACTGCATATAGTTAGTGTATTGTTTATTATATATTGAAATGTGCTAACGTTTCTTTAAGGGATAACATAATTGGATTAATTAAAGTTCCTAAATCAATATAAATGGTGTTTTCCCACATAGATTGATGATGAAACCTTAATTAACCAATTACGCAACATTTAATCCAAGAACCACTAGTTCTATGGGCTAAAATATTAGTTTATTTGATTGTTGAATACCAATTGTAATTTATGAACAATGTACTTATATAAATTGGGAATGATAGTTCATTCAATCAAATTAATGTACATGACCTGTTACATCCTAACACCAGATGTAAAGGTTAGGACACAATTACTTGACATGCCAGTTGGAATTTATAAAGAGTATGTTCCTTTATAAACTGGGAATGGTGATTCATTTAACTGGATTGAGATATCTATATCCATATAAGTAAAAATTAACTTAAATTAATTTTAATTTTAGAATGAAACTTTTACCACTAAATGGGGATTCTAATTTCAAATTAAAGGGTTTTTTCCTCTATACCTTGTAATTAGAACTCCATATACTAGAACCACTATTGTGTTGGATGAGACCTTGAACTTGAACCTCCCTTTGTAGTGAAAAATAGGAAGTGTCTCTTGATACTTCTGTAATCTTCCTTATTACCTAGTTTTGGATTTAGGAGCAAGAATATAAGTGTGAATTGTTCATAGGAAGGCTTTTTTACTTTTCCTTTCCCGCTTTAATTGTTTCTTATCTGCCGTTAAATATTATCCAAGGAGTGAATTTAGAAATTTTAGAGATACGTTTCCAATACATCCTTAATTCATATTTCAGGATGGTAGAAACGACCATTCCCTAGAGGTGGTGGGCCTTGATCCATCTGTATTACCTCCTGTAGTTCCACCAGTGGAACTTCATGTTGATCTTCCATTGGGTGATGATGATTATTTTTGTGATAGTTTCTTCCGCTTCATACACTACATATAAGGACATATGTAACCTTACCCTACTATGGTAGAGTTTTCATGGTAATTCTAGCAGCATAATCCTTCCACCTTTTTGGGGGATGGTGGTCCTCTGGATACCGAGTCTTGGCTAGAGGCTATGATTTCAATCTTCAAGAATATGGACACACCTCCAGAGTGGAGGTTAAATCTTGATACCTATATGCTTTATGAATCCACAAAATGTTGGTGGGATTCCATCTCTTAGGATGATCATCGACAAGGTATGGTCTACACCTATAACAAGGTGACATTTTGATGATGAATAATTCATCTCATTTCACTGAGCTTTAATGTTTTGCGTTTACTTTTGCTGGTGATGATTTGATGACTATAAGATGATTTGAGGATGGTCTTGCATATGACATCCGATCACTAGTGAAAATTTTCTATCTAACCACCATGTCATAGATAGTGAACTAGGACCTCATTACATAGCAAAACCTAAGGGAAGATAGCAATGTGAGCCAAGGTGGTTCAGCTTCGAGACAAGGAGATGTTTTTTCTAGTGACATGAAGCATCATTTTCAGGTTTCATGTGGGGGTAGAACCATCCATATGACACATAACAACATCTATGTGGTGTTTCACCAATGTTGTTGGAATAGTCATAAAGATACCCTATGTACGAGGAACCCAATCAAGTGTAGAGCTTGTGGAAGGATGAGTCACCTTCAGCGTTTCTGCCAAGTTTTTCCTCCAGTACCCAACAATACATGATCTAAATGACACCGTATTTAGGTGCATGATCTATAGCTCTGTGTCAGGCTAGGATATGGTATAATAATGGCCGATCAGGACAAGGAGGTGGTTTTGTCCAGGGTAGTCAGACTTCAGAAGTTCAACAATAGTAGAGCGGACCTACCTAGGGGAGTCAGGCTACATCTCAGGGCCGTGGATCTGGCCATATCTATGCAGTGAAACCTATACCTAAAGAGAAGAGTCTAAGGACTTTTACATTATGAGGCACTATTCTAGTAGCCTCTACTTCAGTTTCTACCCTATTTGATACAAGTACATCACACTCTTTTATAACTGCATCAATTATGGAAAGTTTGGGCCTAAATATAGAGTACTTATATGGTGTTATGACTCTTGACACACCGTTAGGAGTCTGATATGAGATTATACACCAGTAAAAGGATTTCCCCCTTGATATAGGTGGGTAACATTTCTTTTGGAAATTATTTGTCCTCAATATAACCGGTTTCGACATCATTCTTGATATGGACTGGCTAGTACCTTACCATGACCATGTTGATTGCTATCACTGGAGGGTGTTATTTACATAACCATAGGGAAAAACATATATTCATAAGGGTGAATGAGATATTTTGGCGAGTATAGTTGGGACTAAGCATCATGGTATGGGAAAGCTGACATCCCATATGGATAGTCTCTTTATGAGTGATCAGGGGATGCCTCTTGTGGAATTACATTCTATGGTGGATCACTTCAGGGATGTCTTCCTTGATTATTTCTTTGGATTAACTTCTATAAGAGAGGTGGAGTTCACCATTGAGATAGTTCCAGGAGCAACACCAGTGTCCATTCCTCCTTATAAAATGATAACTACAGAGCTTCGAGAACTCAAAAATTAGTTGGAAGATCTGGAAAAAATGGGTTTCATACGACCCAATACTTCACCATGAGGTTCATCTATCCTTTTAACCAAGAAGGTAGATGGTACCCTCAGGTTGTGTATGGATTATCGATGGTTGAAACAGATTATGGCTAAGAACTAGTATCCAAGGCCTTGTATAGATGACCTATTCAACCAGCTCCGAGGAGTGATAGTTTTCTCTAAGATTTACTTAACATCAGGCTACAATCTAGTGCATTTGACACCATCAGACATACCATGTATAGTGTTTCAGATAAGATAAGGCTAGTATGAGTATCTAGTTATTATATTCATCCTTATGAATGCACATACAATTTTTATGGCCTTGATGATTCAATTTTTCCACCCATACCTATATTCATTTGTGGCAGTCTTCATAGACGACATCTTGGTGAATTATCACATTATATATGCCCATTCCAACCATATTGAGATCTTAATGAATATACTGAGAGAACATAAACTATAAGTTAAGATCATAAAATTACACTTTTGGATCGATAAGGATAAATTCTTGGGTTATATCATTTCATAGGTAGGCATATCTATTGACCTAGAGAAGGAGAGCGTCATGGTTTTTTGGTAGTAGCCCAATAATGTCTTTGACATACATAGTTTCTTGGGGATGACTGGATATTACTGGTAAATCATCTAATATTTATAATTCCTATCAACACATCTTATGGGTTTGACTAGAAAGGGTGTGAAATTCATATGGTTAGAAGCTTGTGATATATCCTTTTAGGAGTTGAAAGGGAGACTGACTTCAACACCAATCCTGATTCTTTCAGTATTGGGAAGAATCTATACTATTTATGTGATGCTTTAGGAATCAATCTAGAATCAGTTCTGATGTAGGTATATCGGGTTATAGCATAAAGGTCCTGCTAGCTGATACCTCATGAGAAGAATTACCCTACACACAACCTTGAGTTAGTATCTATGATTTATGCTTTATGCTATCAGAGGCATTATCTATTTAGGGAATAGTTAGTGATTTACACAGATCATAAAATCATCAAATACATTTCCACACAATGTGACTTTAATTTGAGGTATCATAGGTGGAAAAAATATCTGTATTCATTCAATTTATAGCTTTCTTATACACCTGGAAAGGGTAATGTTGTGGCTAATGCACTGAGTCGAAAGAATCAAATGTAAGTCGTCCAGGAGGCCAGTAGTGAGTGGAATTTGATGGATCTATTTTCCAAGATTCACCTAGAGTTTTAGGAGTATCATGGAAAGCATATTCTATTATATTTAGTAGTGAAATCATCCCTTATGAAATCAGTGTAGATGAGACAATTTTTTGATCCTGAGGGCCTAGTCCTAAGGGAGAGTGTCTTAGGTGAGAACCCACCACCTGGTTGGTTTATCAATGAGAATGATATCCTTCAATTCCATAGGCATGTGTGGGTTCCTTTTTACATACATGAAGATTTTATGTGGGAATATCATGCCTCTATTTAGGCAATTCACCATAGTATTACCAATATGTAATCAGACATACATTGTCAGTATTGGTGGCTAGGTATGAAGAGGCATATTATAGGTTTCATCACAAGGTTCTCCACCCATTTGTAGGTTAATGTTGAGAACATTCAACAATTTTTACTTATAAAACCTCTATCCATCCCTAAGTGGAAATGGAATGACATCACCATGGATTTTGTGACGAGATTTCTGAGATCCCCTTAAGGTAGTGATGCAATATGTGTGATTGTATAAAGGTTGAATAAATTCACACAATTACTACCTATTTGAGAGTCATTCTTAGTTGATGATCTTGGAAGGATTTATATTTTGAATATTTTATGCTTTCATGGTGTTCCCCATTCCATCGTATCGGACCAAGATGCCCAGTTTACATCACATTTCTGGCAGGGTCTAGAGATGGAACTGGGTTCACAGGTTCTCTTAAGTATAGTGTATCACCCTCAGATCAATAGGCAGTCCGAGTGGATGATACAAGTGTTAAAGTACATGCTATAGGCACGAATCCTTGATTTCATAGGTTTATGGGGGAAACATACACCTCTCATTGAGTTTTCCTACAATAATAGATTTCAAGAAATAATTCAGATGGATCCTTTGAGGCCCTTTATGGTAGGCCATTATGTTAACCCCTATGCTGGTTAGAGGAAGGTGAGGTTGAAATACTGGGTCCTTGTCTTGTTCAGGAGATCTAAGATCAGGTAAAACTGATTTAGAAATGTATGGATATAACTCAGTTATAACAAACCATTTCTTTATTACACATTAATTCATGATTTATTACATAAAAGTACACATAATACAACACTAAATATCGAGATGTATAATATATTTTGGAATTAGGTACATCACATAACAACTTAAAATAGTAAATACATCTTCTTTATTGAAAACTTCCTTAACATGCTCATACTTAAAACTACATGGGACAACCTGGGGACATACATAAAAAAAGGGGTGAGCTATAAAACCCAGTAAGGGAATAAACATGGAATAACATGAAGAAAGTAATACATGTTAGAAAATAGGAATAACAATGGGACATAAAAGTTGTTAGAATCATAAACATGAGCAATTAGGCATGATATAACATGATAATCATAAAGGCAACATGAGAAATATAGAAACAACTTAAAAAACTGCATCATAAATATAGGTCAAGGATAACTGCCAAGACATCATGATAGAAAAATTCTTGTGATGGATTAGGTTCACTCTCTAATACCTTGCATGAAATCTCAAAAGACTAATACATTACCCAATGTATTAGAGTACTATAGAATTCTGGGCACACCCATCACATTCATTTCATTCTCATGCTTAAGTCTGCCACATATATCATTCAATAAATATTCATTCAGCATCATATTTTATTCTATGATCAAGGAGTGTGAAATAAATATATGTAATCCCCCAATCAAAGAAGTATAAGTGTATAAAGGTGAACACCCTTTATAGGAACTGAGTATATTATTCACTATACAATTGTTTTGGCATAGAAAATTTTGGTGAAATTTCAGCAACATAATGGGGGAGTATAAATGTTCATAGAAGGGATTAATGAGAGTGTAAGGTGTAACATACCAACCAGACTGACCACTAATACAGTAGCTAGATTGGTGGGTCACATGTCCTCAAGCACATCTCCCTGTACACCAGAGGCTGTTGACTAGTAGTGAGGGTGTAAATGTGGTACAAGGGGAGAGTATAACCTCATATCAGAGTATCATAATAGATACAATAAGATACAATCAACATAGAAATAAATATAAAACTGAACAAATGATAATAATATAAAAAAATACTATATGGTAGTGTCTGATACATGGATGCATGGAATACTGTAATACATAAAGGAAACATGCAGATACAAGCATACTACACAATAATACAAAAGTAAAAAAGAAAAAAAACTCCAAACATCTTGAGCCTATGACCGATCCTCTATTATTAAGCTCCAACTGAAGGTAAATCATGTCAAAGACCAGTAGCATGGTGCTTTCCCTTATCAATACCTGCAGGCTGATAAAATTCTTGGGTACCAAAGGTAGCCTGAGTAGAGAGTGGGATAAAATATCAGCAGGACACCACCAATGATGTATATATGTAATCCAAGTAGTGCTCATAACTAAACCGTGTGTAGGTATAACAGAATAAGTAAACCAATACTGAAATAAATAACTAGGCCACTCAAGTTCCTAAAGGACACCTAACGACTCTACCTACTTTGGTTCATGGCTGAAAATAATTTGATCAGTCACTACATATATATAGTAATAATATATATATATATATATATCATATAATATTATATATTGTATCCACCTATATAAATCAATTACGTTCAGACGTACATGGCCATATACCTGGAATACTAGTGATGGATGGACCGAGGCATAACTCAAACATACATTACCAATCTAATGAGCCTATAAGATCATGTACTAGGGAACATTCCCTACATCCAAATAGAGCGAGAGACATTATGAAAAAACACTCAGTATGGTGATTGAGCCACCATTACATCACTCTAATCATGGAACATGGCACGTAGATCCCAATGCCCATATATTATCACTAGTGTGAGATGTCATGCTCCACACCCAATGTAAGGGAGCGTGATGCCTCCATGATAAAAATAACCCTTACCATTGTTCCATAGCCTACGTGATGGTGTAATATAATTATAACTAGTATGGGGAAATACCTCCCATCCATCTGTTTTACCAACCCCCCCCACATATATATACAAGAGGCATAAACATTTATAAAATAATACATAAGGAATAACCTCTTATGAATTTTATTAGCCATGTTTAATTAAAATTAAAGAATTTTCATTCTCAATGAGCATTCATATAATCATAATCATAAGGTGTGGTCTCACCACCCTTTACAAGTCATTAAGAATTATCATTTTGTTTACCTAAAGAAAAGAAACCATCATGAATAAACCATTTAACTCATTAAAGGAAAACTACCCACCGTGAAGAAGTCAATCCTTTTAAATCCATTTCATTTAAACCCCTTTCATTCATTTAAGGGAAGGGGAAACATCATGAGT
Organism: Viscum album; assembly: GCA_963277665.1. NCBI lineage: Eukaryota > Viridiplantae > Streptophyta > Magnoliopsida > Santalales > Viscaceae > Viscum > Viscum album. The sequence goes on from OY728129.1 coordinate 1,403,074,041, forward strand.
AGTTCATCCTATATAAACCAATCATTTCAATTCACTAAGGCATGGAAATTAAATTATATGGCTCAAGGTTTAAATTGGAAGGTTTCATGGTTAAGTGGGATAAGGCCTACATGGAAATTCCCAACATAGTTTGATCCAAACACCTAATAGGTTCTTTTGGTCCTATAAAAATCCATATAACAATGGAATTTCCATTTTAATTCTAAGTCGTAAGCTAAAGAGGTAATGGAGACATGATTACATTAATCAAAAAGGGTAATTCTACTTGGCACACCCATGGGGTGTCCATAAAAAAGGCATTACAGTTCATGTTAAACATTTTAATAAAACATAAAAAAGGGAATGGCCTAACCATCCCTTGGGGTCATTACATTTAAAACCAATTGATTCATTAACGGTAAGGCATCCATCATTCTTAAGACAACCCATGTGATTAATTCCATTTAACTCATTCAATTAATTTAAAACATGCCAACACCATTTATAAGATCTAGGGGTCACTTAAAAGATGAAATGATTATTAAGGAAATTTTCCACTTGGGAAATTTCAATTATAAGAGGGAAAAACACCTAAGAGGTGCCTTGGGTTACATTTAACACTCATGTATCAAGGGAATTTTGAAATAGAATCCAAGCCGAAATCCAATTAGATATTTTTGTAATTTAAGATGATTATCCATAATGGAAAATTCCACTTGGCACACCCAATGTGTGACCATAGAAGGAGATCACAACCTCTAAACCCACAAACATGAATCAATAGGTGCATATTAGGATGAAATGGTCAATTTTATATGAAGAAATCAATATAAAGGAGGCGCTCAAAAAAATCCAGAGTGAAACACAATGATGTAATTACAAAACATAAAAACTCAAAGGGAAAACATTGTGACCACCTACCTCAAGGTCATAGATGATGCCTCACTCAATATTGAACTCAGATTTGAAGTAGGTTGGAAGAGATATGAGAAATGATCTAATGCCCTGAAAATAAGGAAAATGAGTCTGTACCTAAATAGTGCAATGGATTCGAAGATTAACTTTTATAGGACTTAAAAGACTAAGGGAGATTACTGAGATGGATCCAATGCTTACAATGGATCGAGGAATGGATACGAGACAATAGAGTTGTCTCAAAGCCTAGATTGATAAGCTTAGATGCTCAAAAGGGGATGAATAGGGGTGCTAGTCCGCTGGAGGAAGAAATCAAAAATGAAAAAGGTTATAATTTTAAGTAAGAAAAAAATGGTCATTTCACCCCAAAATATCAAGTCGTAGGGTTTGACTGCATGATTTGGCTAAACCGTGTGCCAACTATGTGACTCCCATTTCTTAAGAAACCACATTGCACAATTTTTCCCACACAGTTACCCTAACCATGTGCCAATGATGCAATGAATAGTTAGAGGGTACTGTCTAAGTGGAACTAACCATATGAGAAGAGTGCATGGTTTGGGAAAATTGTGTGAAACTTTTTTGGGGAATTTCTGCTCATTTTCTGAAGCCGCATCATTTGATGTTGAGGGGATTCACAGTTTTAGACAAACCGCGCACCCTATACAGACCCTCCAAACTTTGATATTTCTAGCCCCGGTGCTCCAGAAACTTGACGTAATACCTGAGAAACCTATCGAGCCTTTACCTAAGTCTAAAAATGGCACATTGAAGTGTTCCAACTCTCTAAATTACATTCCAAAGCTTGATTTAAAAAATGGACCATCCAGTAAATTCCAAAAGTTCAAATTCCTTTGATTTTTGTCCATTCCAAAAACATGGGTCATTATAACCTCCCCACCTTAAAACCTCTCATCCCAGAGAATCTTTTAGAAAAAAAAACATCAACAAACATATGAGGGTCATGAAGCTTCATTCAAATAGTCACATTGCATTTCTAAATTCCTAATGCACCTCAAGGAATTTATTTAAGCATATGACACTTAAGCCGTTAACACTCGAGCCAATGATCATTTTCCAACAGAAACACTGAGATGAAACTTAACTAATCCTATTTATATATAGAAACATTCAATTCATCATCTATTTAAACATATGGACAAAGGTACTACGCACCTTAGGCTTTAACATCATAAAGGGGGACAATTTTGAGCCATGACACCTCCACCGTAGGAATTTATTTACAAATCATACCTCTAAGTGTTATAGAAATTCTCCAAGCATGATTTATTTAACAGGTTGAACCTAATTACTTATGAGGTCATATTAAAGACCTATCAGGAAATAAATAGTTGAAATCTGATCAACCCAACCGAAGTTGGCCGCACAATCTTTCCTTTCCAAACACTACAGAACTTAAGACCACTCCCTCTTGAACCTAAAGGTGTACTTTAAAAATGGTTCCCTTCAACTGTATCCATTTAACAAGATGGATAATGAATCAATCCACCTCTGACTGACCATTCTTAAATATTCTCGACTTATACAGCTGACACATTTCACACAGAACCACATTGAATTCCTCCAAGTCATCTTGTGTTTAGAATGAACACATTCACCAAATCTCATAACTAACTTCTGATGATGTTCCCTAGAAAAAAAAACACCTTAAAATTTAAACTATCATTATTCAGCATGAATAATGGGTAATCTAGATCCATGCAACTGGAATCATTACCCTTTTAAGAACTACCTCCAAGCCCAACAACAAGTCTAGGATAACCTCATATTTGTTAAACAGTAGTCTTAGGAACTAACTAAGGTAGTCCACACCCCATTATCACAAATGATACATTGGTACAAAGACAAAATGTCCACTTAAGATCATAGATTGTGCCTAAAGAGTCATCTTCTTGGTGGTCAAGTTAGAAGAAATAACTAGCGTCCAAGAGTCCATTCAAGTTGTTCTTACTTGGGAACCCAAGTATCACTCAGGACTAACCAAGACTTGATAAGAAAACCACACATCCAACATGAAACACTAAGAAAACCACCAAAAGAAGACCAAAATATTTTAAAGATTTAGCGCGGTGTAAGAACAACGTTCTCTTAGTGAATAAAGGATGAATTCAAGGTAGGGGAAATGCTCATCTATTTTAGAAGAGTACACATAGAGGAAACTAGGAAGACTAAAAGAAGAATGGTCAAACCACTACTAGTTGACTTCTTAAAAGAAGCTGAACTTCACCTGCTGAAAAACTGATATTAACCGAACCACAATGCCTTCACCATCCGAGGCATTCCATGATCATTTAAGATTAAACCACTGAAGTCCATCCAAGACCAACAGTGTTTCCAAAGGTTTCATATAGCCAACCATATCAACGTCATGCTACCGAGAAATAATTGACACAATTTCAACTCATAATTATAAAAAGAATTTGAGAAAAACCAACTATTTCCCAATGGTCATTTTTGGACGTGCTCCTTCTACTTGAAAGGACACATTTTCACCAGAACCGATGTGATGCTCCCCACCTTAGGAGTGTCATAGCCATTGAGAAAAGAGAGGAAAAATAACTGCTCAAAAGTTTACTATATTAGAACTAACATAAATTTATGTGTGTAACTATTATGAGTCACACTCACATATGACATAACATTTGATACAAAATACAAAACCAAACTGACCAATGTGTCAAAACACTTGATTATCTTGGAAAGTCCTCCCGAGCATTAGGAAAAACTTGATTTCTTTTAATGCCTAGGTCACTCTACTATGAAGATGACCCGAGACCATACTCAACAACCCAAGGATTAATTATTTCACTAAACCTAAATTGTTCATTACAGCCTTTAACATTCGATGAGCACCACATACATGAACAGATAATACCCCAAGGTTTCATAAGAAAGAAGAAACCTCCTAAATACTATCCATAGGTTGTCTGAATTATGCATCCAAGTATCAGGTGGTCCATATAATATATTTAACCCAAAGTCGCATTGACTCATATGACCATTAACCTAGATGATGACGTACCAATTCGTCCATCACTAAGGAAGAATAAAGGGTCACATGGCCTATAAAGAAGATGACCATGCCTGATGCATGTCTAACTAGCTGAAACTGAGCATTACTTGATACTCATGCTTGTAAGAAGTCTCAAGGATTCCATGACCACCCATCCAAACAAGGGTGTCATTTCGAAACAAAGAGTCCTACTAGGGACAAAGACACCCAAATGGAATAAGCATCAGGAAATCATATGATTATCAAGGCATAGAAGCTCTAAATGTATCACCTACCTCAGGATATCCCTTTACGAAGCAACAACATAGAACCTATCACTAGGTCATGCTAATACAAGTAACCAGATCAAGAGAATATCATTTAATCCCATGATAAAAAGGAAGAGGCCTACATAAAATTCTCACACTTCCATTCCAAGGATACTCAAAGAGAAACTTAATCTTCCCTTACATGAGGGTCTAAAAAAAGGAAACTACCTAGGGTTACATTTTCAAGGCCATTACATTTATTTATGTTTAATATTTAAACATTCAAAAGATTTAAAACAAAGAATCATGAATAACAGGAAAGTCTCATAAAACTTCCTTTTTAAACATTTAACATTTATTTACATCCCATATTTATTAGAAAATTTAACAGATAAATTAATTTCAAGTTATAATAGATAAGGTGACCTATGAGGGTCCTGTTAAGACATCCTAGGTTCATAAAAATAAAACCCAATAGCAGTTGCTTATTTTTTTAAGTTTGAAAACACCCCAAATGGGTCATCTCATAAGAAAAATTCCCCAACTGACCTACTTGGGCCCATTTGTGCACTTAGGTAATTAGATGATTAATTTTATATAAAAAATGTATAACTTTTACATTTTTAACTATTTCAAAATGTATTCCATGATCATACAAAATTATTAAATTACATAGGTTTCCAACATCCCAATCTATAAAGAACCCATACACTTTATAGACCGAAGTCTAGCTCCCATTTAATCGAAACCAATCCCATTTAAAATTATAACATGATCATATATATAATGGTTCAATTATATGGGTGGAAATCTACTAATCCATAAAGCACCCATACACTTTATAATTTTGAATTTGACTCCCATTAATCAAAACCAACTCAATTTAGCATTTAAAATTTAGTAGCCTTTACATTTTAACAATGGTTTCTGAACATGTATAAAGATCAAGGATGTTTCAAGTATACAAGTTATATTTTCCCAATTATAAGGTGCCCATACACCTTACAATTGAAAACCAGTTCCTATTTAATCACAACCATTTAATTTTTCCCATGAAACCAATTATTTATCAGAATAAAGCATGATATAGTAAGATGTAAACACAAAGGAACATGCTAAATAAATAGAAATCATGACATATATTCACCTAAACATGTTATAAAAGAAGTTTGGATAAATAAAATAAGAGCATGGAATAACACATAATAAGCACACAATCAGATTAGTAGGAAACTCTACAAATGAAACTACATGGCATGTCATAGGCATGAAATGTAAATTTCTTAATGCCTATAATAATGTATGAAATGCTTCATCTTTTCCATACCAGGCTAAGGAAAAAATTCCATAAATTCATTAATCAATACACATTAGAAATTACACCAATCACAAATGGTGAAATCATATCAACTATAATAGAAAAAAAAATGAACATCAATCCCATCCCTATCCACTTGGTTATTACCTTGTATGTGGGGTGATTAGTCCCAAACATGACTATTTACTAAGAATCGAAACATTCCTAGTCTCTTGTTTACCAACCCAAAATAGTAAAAAAAAGTAAAAAACCACTCTAATACCACTTTGTAACATCCCGAACCTACTAACCACTAATATAGTAGCCAAAATGGTGGTTCACATGGCTTAAAGCATGACTCCCAATATGCAATAGGCTTCCGACAAGCATCAAGGGTGTAAAGGTGAAATAATGGGGAGACTATACCCTCATATTAGAGTGAAAAAATGGATAAAATCAGATAAAATCAACATAGGAAGCAATATATAACTAAAAAAATGATAATAATATAAAAAAAGCCTATATGGTAGAGTCTGATACATGGGTTCATGGAATGCTATAATACAGAAAGGAAACAGAAAACTACAAGCATGCTACAAAATAGTACAAAAGGGAAAAAAATCCAAGCATCACGAGCCTTTTACCAATCTTATTTTACTAAGCTCCAACTGAAGGTAAATAATGTCAAAGACTAGTATCAGGGAGCTTTCCCTTATTAATACCTGTAGATAGATAATCTTCTTAGGTACCAAAGGCAGCCTGAGTAGGGTGTGAAATAAAATCTCAGTAGGCCACCACTAATGGTGTCTACATGTAATCCAATTAGCGCTCGTAACTAAATAGTGTGAAGGTATAATAGAATAAGTAAATCAATACTAAAATAAATAACCAAGCCGCTCAGGTTCTTAAAGGACACCTGATAGCTTTACCTGCTTCGGCTCATGGATAAAAATTGTCTGACCAGTCATTAAATATATATAGTAATAATATATATATATATATATATATATATCATATAATCCTATATATTATATCCACCTATATGAACCAAGCACGTGTGGGCGTACGTGGACATATACCTGGAATACTAGTGCTGGCTAGACCAAGGCATAACTCATACATCCATTATGTAATGTCCTAGACCCGGATGCCATTGAACGGTGCCTCGAGGCTGGTGGGTCACATGGCCTCAAACGAATCTCCCCAAATTCCAAAGGCTTCCAACTAGCAGTTAGGGCCTAAGTGAGTCTATAAGGAGACTATTCCCTCATTAATAGAGTGTAGAATAGTGGAAAATCAATAATAGATACAAATAATGGAAGCAATAAACCATGAAATAGAAATAAATAGTGGAAGACCGATAATATAAATCAACTAGAAGTCAGATCATACAAAATATGATGATACATATCACATGTTTCTAGTAAAATATCCAAAATAGGGATACAAGGTAGGTGTACAATCCATATAACAAAAGTAAAAAAAGGCCAAAAATAATCCCAGCTACATCGCAAGCCTAAACTTGGTCCCATGATCTCCTTCTCCTAAGAAGCATATAAAGTACCTATAGGTGGGCACTTTCCCTTATTATTACCTACAATCATATAATCTGTTTGGGTCAAAAAACATAACCCAAATAGGGTTTGAAACTAAATCCCAGTAGGCAACCACCTAAGGTCTGTGCCAATCAGTCAGTGAATATAATAGGTAGTGTTCAATAAGAAAAATAATAAGTAAGGAATAACTCAAAAGTAAACATCCTACATGCACTGGTCTTCATTTAGTATCCATTTACCATTTTAATTACATTAAATTTTATAAGTCTCAAGATAGAACTCAAGCCCAACATCCCCTGTATAACTAGTAGCATAATAGATGCCTCATAAAGTCATCTAAACAATACAAGTCGAGACCGAATCCAAGATTGTGATTTGTCTTGGAATACACATCATAAGTCAATCCATTTCATTCATTTATTCATTTATAACCTGAGTTCATCCTTGGCATTCCTAAGTTGGAATTCAAGTATCACTCTAGGTGTAATCAAACAACATCCTATAATCCAGTCCATGGTGAACCTCTCATGAACCCATGTATCGTTCTAGATGAGGTATAAAGTCCATGCCATATGATTCTTTCCTTGGAGTTCCTCTAAGGAAACCCCAAGTATCACTCATGACATATAAGTAATTCCCATCGAGTCCATCCTTGGAAATCCATTGGATTCCAATTATCAATCATCATATAGGTAAAGTCTCAATGAGTTAGTCCATGACATCTATCATTTGGATCCATGTATCACTCATGATAATATCACGTTAACCATTGAGTCTATCTATGGAATATAAAGTGAATCCATGTATCACTCAAGGTATAAGGTCAACAGTCACATGAGTCTGTCCATGGAATTCTAATTTGAATCCATGTATCACCCATGGAATAATCAAGGTTCAATTGATTGAGTCTATCTATGGCATTCTAATGTGAATCCATGTATCACCCAAGGCATATAAGTCAATAGGAACAAAAGTCCATCCATGTAATTCCTATCATGAATCCATGTATCACCCTTTCTTATTAATCATCTAACCAATTTCTTTTCATTTAAACATTTCATTCAAGATTCCAAGGTCAAAACCAAGAGCATCTAATATCAAACTCACCTGAAGGGGGTGACTCAATCATTGGTCAACCTCATAAGGCTTGGACTTTCATTTAATCATGTGGGAATAATTCATAAAACAAGAACATCATGCATAATAAACTAATTCATGGATTTAACTTCATTTAACTCACATGGGAAAAGAAATTAAATGTGAAATTCATTCATATTAAGGCAATGTCAAAATAAGGCCAAGCTCGAGGGCTTGCCTTCAAATACTCACATGGGCATTTTCAAAACAACTAGAATAACTAGAATATCAATCTATCACATGGATTAGTTATAACATAACTCAAATGGGCATTCTAACATTTAGATAAATTCAATTTGATTGCATCAATTTAAGTCATAGCCTTTACTTCACTCACATGGGTAAGGAAAGACAAATCAAACATTATTAAACAAGCATTGACACACATGGGTCAAGGGGAAAGTCATCCATCCCATACCCTTAATTTATTTCATATATAAACCAATTAATCAATTGATTTTAATTAAATTTACCAATTTAAACCCAATGAATTACAAGGGCCCATCTCAAGGGAATCAAGGGTCAAAAGAATAAGCCATCAAGTGGACATTATATCCAACACAACCAAAGGGGTGATTTATTCAAGGTTATCAACCTATAACATTTATCAACAAGCCTATTCCATTACCTAAATCATGATAGGAAATAACAGGGTTCAATTTCAATTTTAGCTGATGTCCCAAAAATGGGCGCGTGACACCCTGGAATATATAAATAGCTTTACATTTAGAGAAAGGAATGAGACCACATACCTTAGTCTCATGCTTGATGGCTCATCCAGTATCAAACTAAAATTCTTCCTGGTTAGGAAAAAATCTAAATAATGGACAAAGATCTAGAAATTAGGAAACATGAGCCTAAATCCAAATAGTGTATTCGATAACCATAAGAATCGAGAAAGGCTAAAAAGGAATTAAGGCCTTACCATTGTAGATCCAAGGAGATAAACCACATTTGAATTATAGTCTATATGGATATCATAGCTCAATTCCTATGATATTTCTTCAAAGGTCTTCAAAATGAGAGGTTTTGCTGTGAAAATGAAGAAATAAGGCTTTGGTTTTATTTAAAAGGATTTAATGGAAAACGTCCATTTTACCCAAAATATTTGGGTCACATGGTTTAGGCGCATATTTTTTCAAATCATGTGCCATGTCACATAGTGTACTTTAGGAGAAAGGTTCACTCACACAATTTATCTATATGGTTTAAAAACTATGTGCAAACTATGTGAAGAGCCTCTATCAAAACTACAGACCTGTCGCATGGCCGTGCAACTCCTCCTGCATGGTTTACTCAAACAATGTAGCATATAATCCTCCACTATCCAGCCTCATATAGTTCAGTCAAATCATGCAGCCGACCCTGAACGATTTTCACTAATCATGCACCGGGCTAAAACACCCAAACTTAGGGTTCTAGGCTCTAGACTAGCCTCAGACACCCCATAGACCTCCATGACCCCAACATGTATCAACCTTAGGCCATATTTAAGAAACTAAACTAATAATTGATGGAAAAAAATATATTTCTACCTTAAATAAGGACCAAGTTATTATAAACTTCCCCCTTAAAGTTATTCATCCTCAAATTTCCCTTCTAAGGGTGGTGAAGAATGATATGAGAACAAAACTAACCACTGTGATCATACATCAGCCTCCCTCTCACAAGTATCATCCTGCACTTAACTTTTCTTCCATATCATCCACACTAAAGGAATGGACCGGCCTTAGAGAACCTTTGTTCTAGAATCCACAATACGAATAGGATGCTCCTCAAAGGATGCATATTCCTGTAACTCAACCTCCTTGAGTTGAAAAGCATGTTATGAGTCTGAATAGTGTTTTCATAGCTGAGAAACATGGAAGATGTCATTCATAGACTGGTACCTCTGAGTTAACTGCAAAAAATAGGCTACCGACCTGACTCTCTCCAAAATCTCGAATGGCCCAGTGTATCTCAGCAAAAGATTACCCTATCTCCTGATCCTCTTGTGTCCCAACCTCGGTGAAACATGAAGGATAACCCAACCCCTAACCTTAAACTCTATAGGTTTTCTATGGTGACTAGAGTATGATTTATGATAATACTTCACAGTATCTATCCGATTCCAAATCAACAAAACCTGTTCTATGGTCTCCTTGACAAGATAAGGTCCCAACATAACTGTCTCTCTTGCCTCCAGCCATCACAGAGGTGATCGACATGGCCTACCATAAAAAGAATCATATGGATCCATCTGTATAGTATTTTGAAATCTATTATTGTAGGTGAACTCAAATAGGGGTATATGTATCTCCCAAGAGATCCTGAAATCTTGGACACATGCTCACAACATGTCCTCAAGCACCTGAATCATGTTCTCTGAATGAACATCTATCTGGGGGTGGTAAGCTGTACTTAAGAGCACCTATGTACCTAATTCCCTCTGTATCCTCCACCAGAAATGCGAAGTAAACTGGGCATCCCTATATAAAATCATAGAATATGGGACCTATGTAGTCGTACAATCTCATGGATGTAAAACCTCCCAAGATCATCAACACCGAGGGTTTCCTTGATCAAAAAGAAGTGTACAACCTTCGTGATCCTATAAAAAATAACCCATACGACATCATTACCTTGAGGAAACCTAGGAAAACCTGTAAAAAAATCTATCATTACGCCATTCCATTTCCACTCAAGAATAGGTAGCTACTATAAAAGTCTAGCTTGTCATTGGTGTTCCACATTTACCTAATGACACGTGGAACACCTCATTAAAAAAACTAGCTACATCTCTTTTCATGACTAGCCACCAATACCGATGATGTAAATCCTGATACATCTTGGTGACACCAAGATGCACTTCCCATACTGAGGCATTAAAATCCCACATCAGCTCCTCACGCATGTCTGATGAAACCCATATGTGACCATGTAAACACATAACTTTATCCTCACCTACGGTCCAACCAGGAGGAGGGTCCTCACCTACCACACTCTCCTGTATAACTAAGACTTCCGAATCTGATAGTTGTCTCATTCTCAATCTATCCAGTGGGGTAGAGGTAACAACTAAGGATGAAAGAAACATCTTCCCTTGACTGTCATGTACCTCCAAGTGCATCTCAGAGAACAAATCCATAAGCTTCTACTCACTACTGGCCTACTACACTGCCTGTATCCGAGTCCTCCTGCTCAGTGCATTGGCCACTGCATTGCCTTTAATAGGCATATAGGAAAGCTCGAAGTTAAAATAATGAAGGTATTCAACCCACCTTCACTACCTCAAATTCATATCATGCTATGTAAATATGTACTTGAGGATTTTTTGTTCCATGAACACTACAAAATTCTCTCCTAGTAAGTAATGTATCCAATAAATTAATGCATGAATGACTATAGATAACTCGAGATCATGCATTGAGTAATTCATATCATGTGGCCTCAACTACCGAGAACCGTACACAACAACTCGATCCCCCTTCACAATAAATTATCCTAGACCAATACCTGATGCATCACAATACACAATTTAACACTTTCATAGCTCTGTAAAAATCAATATTGGTGCTGAATTCAATATTCCTTTCAGATCCTGAAAGGCCATCTCATAGGAATCTATCCAAACATACTTCACACCCTTCTTATCCAAGACCATCAATGGAAATGATAAGAATGATAAGTCCTATATGAAAATCATGTAGTAATCAACCAACCCTAAGAAACTCCACACCTCAAATACATCCTTGGGCTACTCCCAAGAAACCACTGCTCTCACATTCTCTGGGTCCTCTAATACTTCCATCTCTGAGATGATGTGACCTAGGAAGTGAATTTGATCCATCCAAAAGTGGCACTTTGTGAGATTAGAATATAATCGATGCTCTCTTAGTGTATTCAAAATTATCTCAAGATGTGTGGCATGGTTGTGTCAATTGAGAGAATACACCAAGATATCATCCATGAAAAACACAACAAATGAGTCAAGATAAGGATGGAAAATAATATTCATAGGTTCCATGAAGACCAATGGCATGTTCGTGAGACTGAACAACATAACCAAATACTCATATTGACTATTCCTACTCTAAAAGGCTATGTGAGGTATATCTGATGGTCTAACATGCATCTGATGATAACTGAATCACAAATCAATCTTTGAGAAGTCTCGAGATCCTTAGAGTTGGTCGAAGAGATCATCTCTCTGTAGTAGAGAATACTGGTCCTTAACCTCTAGCTAGTTCATTTTTTGATAATCCACACAGAGCCTAAGGGTATCATATGCATTTTTTACAAAAAAGGTCAGCAAACCCCATGGATAAGTACTTGGTCAGATGAAAATCTTTGCCTATAAATCCTCTAGCTGCCTCTTGAGCTCTTGAAACTCTATCATAGACATTTTTTAAGGAGGAATGGATAGAGGTGAAGCTCCTGGAACTTTCTTGATAGAGAACTCTACCTCTCTCACCAAAGTTATTCCTGAAAAGTCATCCAGGAAAACATCCTTGAAATGATCAACTACTGGAGGGAAATTAGCATGACGTGTTCCCTAATCATCCAGATATAAAATTGCAATCTGGGCTATCATCTTGCCCAACCCACGATACTCAGGTCCATCTTGGCTCACTTGGACATCCTATTCACCTTTTTGAAGAAACTCTCTACCATATGGATATGTGAAACTCTTCCTATGGTGATATAAATCAACAAATGCTTGAAAGGGAAACAAATAGTCTATCTTGAGAATGATATCAAATCCTATCATCTCAAGGATGTAGAGGTCCCATATGAAGTGACACCCACCAACCTCAAGGGGAACTCCCTGCATTGACGCACACCTTTCGTTTTGATCCCTAACAGAGTTTCTAGCATCATAACGTCATTAGAAGGATGTAAAACGAGCCCAAGTATCTCTACCATATATACATATATGAAAAAATGTGAAAAACCTATATCAAAAAGTATATAATCTAAAACTAAGGCTACTAGAATAGCACCTATGACATAGAAGTTCTAGGATCCTGCTTCTGATGGGTCTGTTACATTGCATATGCTTGGCCTATACCGCAACCCTGTGACACTGCCTAGCTACCCTGAGCTGATCCACACTACCATCATTGTGAACCTGGGGTCTGGCTACCTTATCCATGAACACCACCTCAGCCTAAACGAGATACTGTACTCCAGCTCCCTGTTTGGTGAGAAGCTACTGACCCTGCTCCTGAATATGGAGTCAGTGCAAACCCTTTCTCATTGGATGATGGTGGAAATGTTTTTAAAAAATGTTTTAGATGGTCCATCTTTCCATAAGATCAACATTCGACTAGGTCTCTCATACATTGTGGCCTCATATGTCCCAGCCTACCGCATTGGTAGCATCTCACCTAGCTATCTAAAGAGATGTTTTGATTACTAATATCACTATATGGAAGCTCCAGATGATGCTTAACACCATCTCCTGATGTAGTACTAGTACTAGGTACCGAACTACCCTATCTCCCACCTTCATATTCCCTCAGGCTATGCTCTATGATCAGTGATTGATTCACTACCCCAAATATAGTAGTCAGCCAAAATACATTTACCTATGACCGAATTTTGTACCTAAGACCATCCTCAAACTGCCTAGATTTCAATAAATCATCACCCATAAGAATTGTCATGAAGAACTAGAGCTCAGTAAAATGGGCTGAGTATTCCATAACCGATAACAAACCCTTCTCCATATACAAGAACTCTAGGCTCTATTGACCCTCAAAGTCTCTAGGTAGAAGTAATCGTAGAAGGCCGTATGAAAATACATCTAGGCCATCTCCTGATGATGATCAGTCTAAGTGATAACATCCCACCATCTCTTGGTGGAATCATGCAGCATGTAAGTAAAGAGCTTTACCCTCATCTCAGGAGGTACCTCTAAGTTCTTGAAGATAGAAAACATGGACTCTAGCAATGACTCTGCATCATATGGTCCAACATCCCCTGAAAATGTGGATAGATTTTGCTGTTGAAACTCACATGTCAACTCTTCCATAGTTGAGGTAGGTTTCAGTACTCCCTAAATGGTCTTTAGGAAATTAGAAACCTATCAAAAAATTGTGCTTCAACACCTATGTTTGGTACAAATCTTAGTGCCACAACTGGCATGATTGGAGGATCCACTGGTAGACTAGGTCATACTACCTCCAGGGTTTGATCATCACCACCCTCCTGGAATACAACTGGAGGTCTTAATGGTGGCATGACTTTACAATTCCAAACACAAGCCTCAGTGCAACATCATTATCAAGGTTTGCAGGTCAAAATCACAGATACCAATACAGGATAAGTTAAAACCTTCCTCTATAAGAACTCACCCCTCTTCCTGACCCATGGGTCAGGTCTAAGTGTTAAACAAGAAATAGATATTACCAAAATCCCACTACTAATGTCAGGTCTGATCAAGTTCTCTATCACAATCCATTCCATTTCCACTTTCTTTCATATTCATTTTATTTCAAACTAAGTTCACATTCCTTTTAGAAGGATAAATCAATGGTAAACCTAATTTTGATTAGTAGGGGACCATACTCCACACAAATAAAATATTGGTGTCTACCTATAGCACATCATAACACATTCTAATATACCTATCACAATAGTAGGCACATCTATCACAACATCTATCACTATAGCATGGAATTGGAAATTCACTCTAAATGGAATGAAAAAAATGCATGGCATGTGATTTCTAACAAGTTCCTATGTGGTGCATAAGATGGAATACCCTCATCTCATTAGTTTTCAACACAATACAACCCAAATTTATATCAATAATAACAACATAAACCAAGTGAATTACCCAATGGTGCAATCAAATCAACTGTAATAGTCAAAATCCAAAAACAATAATTCAATTCAAGGAAATTTGGATTTCCCTATACATGGGTTATATACGCCTGGGAATAGCTCATTACCAAATCCCATTTCATCTCTATATCTTTCCATTGTCTCCAAATAGTAAAGAAAACCAGAAAATATTCCTCTAATACCACTTTCTAATGTCCCGGACCCGGATGCCACTGAACGGTGCCCCGAGCCTGATGGGTCACACGACCTCAAGAAAATCTACCCAAATGCCAAAGGATACCAACTAGTAGTGAGGGACTAGGTGAGTCCATGGGTAGACTAAGACCTTATTAGCAGAGTGTATCATAGAAGAAAATCAATAATAGATACAAATAGTAGAAGCAATAAACCATGAAATATAAATGAACAATGGAAGACCTATAATAAAAATCAACCAGAATTCGTATCTTATACAAAATGATGATACATATCACATGTTTCTAGTAAAAAAGTAAAAATAGGGATATAAGATAGGTGTAAAATCCATATACCAAAATTAAAAAAAGGCCAAAAATAATCCCAACAACATCATAAGCCTTAGCTTGGTCCCATGCTCTCCTGATCCTAAGAAGCATATCAAGTACCCGTAGGAGGGTATGTGACCTTATCATTACCTATAATCATATAATCTGTTTGGTTCCAAAAACATGACCCAAACAGGGTGTGATACTACATCCTAGTAGGCAACCACCCAAGGTTTATTCCAATCAGCCACTAAATATAGTAGGCAGTGTTCAATAAAAAAATAGTAAACAAGGAATAAATCAAAAGTAAACATCCCACATGCACTAGTTTTCATTATTATACATTTACCATTTCAATTACATCTAAATTTATAAGTCTCAATATTCAGCTCAAGCCCAGCGTCCCCCATACAATTGGTATCACAATAGATTCCTCATAAGGTCATCTCAATAATACATGTCAATATTGAATCCAAACTTGTGATTTGGCTCAGAAGACACATCATAAGTCAATCCATTTCATTTATTTATTAATTTATAACCTAATTCCATCCTTTACATTCTTAAGTTTAAATTCAAGCATCACTTCAGGTGCAATCAACCAATATCTTATAAGCCCATCCATAACAAACCTCTCATGAATCCATGTATCACTCTAGATGAGGTATAAAGTCCATGTCATACGAGTCCCTCCTTGGCGGTACTCTAAGGAAATCACAAGTATCACTCATAACATATAATTAATTTTCCTCAATTCCATCCTTGGAAATCCATTGGATTCTAATTATCACTCGGTATATAGGTAAAGTCTCAATGAGCCCGTCCATGGAATCTCTCATTTGGATCCATGTATCACTCATGACAATATCACGTTAACCATTGAGTTTGTCCATGGAATCTAAAGTGAATCCATGTATCACTCAAGGTATAAGATCAATAGTCACATGTTTCCATCCATGGCATTCTAATTTGAATCCATGTATCACCCATGTAATAATCAAGTTTCATGCCATTAAGTCCATCTGTGGAATTCTAATGTGAATTCACGTATCACCCAAGGCATATAAGTCAATAGGCACAAAATTTCATCCATGAAATTCCTATCCTAAATCCATGTATCACCCTTTCCTATTAATCATCTAACCAATTCCATTTCATTTAAACATTTCATTCAAGATTCCAAGGTCAAAACCAAGATCATCTAATATCAAACTCACCTCAAGGGGGTGAATCAATCATTGTCCAACCTCACAAGGCCTGAACTTTCATTTACTCATGTGGGAATAATTCATATAACAAGAACCTCATTAATAATAAACTAATACATGGATTTAACATAATTTAACTCATATGTGTAAAGCAATTAAAGGTGAAATTAATTCCTATTAAGGAAATTGAAAAACAAGGCCAAGCTCAAGGGATTGCCTTCAAATAATCACATGGTCATTTTCAACATTACAAGACTAACTAGCCTATCAAGCTGTTACATGGATTAGTTATAACATAACTCACATGGTCACACCAATAATTAGAGAAATTAAATTATATTTCATCAATTTAAGTCATAGCCTCTACTTTACTCACATGAGCAAGGCATGACAAAGAAAACATACTTAAAAAAGCAACGACACACATGGGTCTAGGGGAAAGTAATCCATCACATAACCATAATTATTTTCACATATAAACTAATTCATAAATTTATTATAATTCAATTTACCCATTTACACCCATGAAATTACAAGGGCCCATCTCAAGGGAATCAAGGGTCAAAAGCATAGGCCATCAAATGGTTATTATAGCCAACACAACCAAAGGGGTGGTTTATTAAAGGTTCTAAACCTATAACATGCATTAGAAATCCAATTCTATTACCTAAATCATGATAGGAAATAACATGGATCAATTTAAATTTTAGGTGATGCCCCAAAAATGGGTGCATAACACCCTAGAATATATAAAACGATTGACATTTAGTGAAAGGCACAAGACTACCTACCTTAGGCTCATGTTTGATAGCTCGTCCATTATCATGATCTAATTCATCTTGGTTTGGAAGAAATATAAATAATGGAAGAAGAATGAGAAATTAGGGAATATGAGACTAAATCCAAATAGTGTAGTCGATAACCATAAGAATCGAGAAAGGCTAAAAAGAAATTAAGGCCTTACCATTTTAGATCCAAGGAGATGAAACACATTAAAATTGAAGTTTGTACGGAGAACATAGCTCAATTACAAGGATAGTCATTCAAAGGAATTCAAAATTAGAGGTTTTATTGTGTAGATGAAGAAATAAGGCATAAGTTTTATTTAAAAGGATTTAAGGAAAAAAAGTTCATTTTACCCAAAATATCTGGGTCGCACGGTTTAGGTGCACAGTTTTTCAAACAGTGTGCCATGTTGCACGGTCTTCTATAGGTGAAAGGGGTACTCTCACGGTTTACCCACACAGTTTACAAACCATGCACAAACTATGTGAAGAGACTCTTCCAAAACTACATAAACCTATAGACCTTTCACACAACTGTGTGGCTCCTCCCGCACAGTTTACTCAAATTGTGCATCCTATAAGCTCCCACTATCCAGCCTTGTATGGTTTAGTCAAATAGTGTGGTCTTCCCTACATGATTTTCACTAACCATTCACTAGGATAAAAAACCCAAACTTAGGGTTCTAGGCTTCGGACCAGTCCCATACACCCTAGAGACCTCCATGACCCCAACGAGCATCAACCTTAGGCCATATTTAAGCAAATAAACTAGGAATTAATGGAAAACAAGAGATCCATTCCTCAAAGAAGGACTGGGTTCTTACACATTTCCAGTCTAACTATCCTATAATCTCATGCAATAGGGTACATTCCCCACATCCCAATAGAGTGAGAGACATCATGAAAAAACACTCAATATGGTGATTGAGCCACCATGGAATCACTCTAATTATGGAATGTGGAGAGAAAATCCCAATGCCCATATAGTATCACTGGTGTGAGACGTCATGCTCCACACCATATGTAAGGTAGAATTGTTAGGACCAAGATGATGATGAAGATGACTATTTTCAAGTGTTGTATTTTATTTTCAAGATTTTTTTGAAGAAATGAAATCACCTCACTTTGTGTTTAGTTGAAAATCGGGATCACTTGGTTTAAAAAAGACCATCATATCAAGAAGAAGAAGTTTAGAAGAAATTTTTTTGTTCAGACTCACCTTATGTTGGGAATGGGAGAATATCATAATGAGGTATTGATTGTAATCAGATTTGAAATGGATCTGATAAAAATGTGACGATGATTTGCTAATTTTTATTTCACATAAATCATAAGTAAGAGGTAAAACTTATGATGTAAGATTGATGAAATAACAGGGGAGTGAAAGAGATGTTTCCGATCATATTCATATTGATAAGATCTAGCTGAAAAGAAAAGGGTGCTGGTGATTGTATTCAGGACAAATTAATTCCATACAATCGTATTCAAGCTCAGGAAGGAAAAAATGTTAGACAGGTTGAGGAAGAAAATGTTTGTACTAAATAATTCATACTGATGAGTTCGTATTGAATAATTCGTACCCAGGCCAATCGTACTTAGAAATATCGTAATCAGGATGATCGTATTCAGATTGACCAGATCTAGATGGAAAGAGAAAAGGGTGTTAGTGATCATACTCAGACTGATCATAATCATACTGATCATAATCACATCTATCAAATTCAGGTCAATTTTACTTTGGACAATCATACTCAGGTTGAGTTGGGAAGAATGTAAAGTTACAATAATTTCTAATGTAAATCTAATGATGTTGAATATTTTCTCAAATGGATTCATAGTCATGAAGTAATTCATGATACAAGAACAAGTTTTTGAATGAAAAAATTTACTGAATCCGAAGCTCTTGACACAAGTCCATCATATTCGGCATTCCATCGTACTCAGGCAGAATTGTTTTCAACAAGAATAATGGAAAAGGAATTGAGCTGAAGCTAATGAAAATCATCATGATAGAGACCAATCAACAATGCAGTCAAACATTTAAAAGGGTTTTAAAAATGTTGTTTATTTGTTCAGGTGGGTTAAAATCCATCATCCTAGAATTGAATTGTATTTCAAATGAACCAATAAAATTGTTGAAGAAAAGACTTGGATGCATTGTCGCAGGGGAGCTTGAAATTCAAAGAGTGTTTTGTTTTCTTCAATTGGTACAAAGCATTTTATTGAAGAAAATCAGACTCAGGAATTGAATTCGGATTGGATTTTGAAAAGAAAGTATGAAGAAGAGATGAAGGTTGAAGAATATTCAAGAGGATTCAAGAAGAGTTGACGAAGTCATAAATGCACCTTTAATTTCAGGGAAATTGAAATTTGGGTGAATTTGTTTGAGTGGGAAATATTTTGGGGTTCCCTCCAAAATCTCTTATGGATCACCTATAAAAGGCGAGTGTACTTTTCACTTTTTTTGAATGATGTAATATTCACCACAAAAGAGAGAGAAGCTCTAAAGTTTAAGGGAGAGAAAGAAGTTTTCGCACTGAGTCTTTGTTGAAGAAGTTTTGACAAAATAAGTGAAAGTAGAAGAGAAAAGATCACAATGTCGTATTTAACTGATCATCATATTTAGTGATTATCATATTTAGTTGATTATCATATTCATCTTGTCAATCATATTCGGATGATCATCATATCGGGCTGGATAATCACATCTAGATTTCTGTATTGGGATTTTTGGACTGAGGAAGAAGTATTTCTAAATTGAATCAATCATATTATGTTAGAGCTATATATATTATATTGGGAAATCATACTAGGAAGCATCGTACTGAGTTTTTCAGACCCATAATAGAAGTGGTACAGATTCATATCTATCGTATTCTGACAAATCCATATATTTTTCGTACTAGGGAGAAGCGTCCCTGGAAGAATTGTATTGAGGAGAATCGTACCGGGAAGAATTGAACTGGGAAAAACATAATGGAAAAATTGGACTAGGTTTTCCTTAATAAATTCCAAGAAGTTCTTACCATCTTCTGGGTAAGAAATTGAATAATTGTTTTAAAAAGGAAAAAATTTGTGAAGTTTAAAATAAGCACAGGTAACATGTATTGTTACACAAATATTTTTTTACCCTATTTGTGCTAAGAGGGTTCACATGAACTATTGGAATTGTTTACATAGTTCTACATGAGTGAAATGGTATATCCTAATCATTGTAATCCAATGATTTTTTTCGAGTGGATTGTGTGTTATTAGATCATTTCCAAACCATACCAAGGACGTAGATATTCTTATTGAATAGTGAACATTTTAAATACTTGTTTTCCTTTGGATGTGTGTTTGATTTATCTTCAGTAGGGAATGAAATTCTTAATAGGAGGCAAATTTTGTTTCAAGGAAACATAAAATAAAAAGTATCACTGATTCATCCCCTCCCCCTCTCAGTGATACAATTATTCGGACTGAACACTTTCAAGTGGTATCAGAGTATAAGTTACCTTCAATTACTCTTTGTTGAAGCTTTGAAGAGATGTTGATAGAGAATTTGAATTGTGTGAATAGTAAATGTATTCTGGTTTTTGATGGAAAGAATTATCTTATCAGGAAAGATTGAATGTTTCCTTATCTTATGTCTATTGGATATGATGTTCTTGAATCTGCAACGGATGAGTTTACTCCTATTGATTATAAAGATCCTCTTAAATATGTTGATAAGAAGAATCTTGAGAATGATGGAAGGGTGAAGAATGATATATTATCATCACTTTCTAAAAGTTAATTCTTTAGAGTGAAAGGTTTTTTCACAACCAAAGGTATATAGGAAAAATTGAAAAACATAGATAAAGGCAATACAAAAGTAAAGAAGACAAAGTTACAAATCTAGAGATTGAAGTATGAAGATTTGAAAATGGGTGAGAATGAATCTATTGGGGACTTCTTTACCAGGGTAAATGACATTTTCAGCACCATCGGATGTCTTAGTGAAAAGTTAGATGATTTTATAGTTGTTGAAAATATCTTGAGAATCCTTTCCATCAAGTTTGATGCAAAAGTTTATTCATTAGAAGATAGAGATCCCGAAACATTATCTCTTGATGATTTTCATATCACTATCATCACTTATGAAATAAGAAGAGATAAAGATATGAAATTAAAAAAAATTTGATAGAGAAATGTCTTTCAAGGATACTAAAAAATAAAAGTCAAATAATATTCTTATTGAAGATGAAGCTGGTGATTCTGACTCCAAAAACGAGATATGTAAAAATCTTTATGAAATTTTATCCTTGTTTTCTAAACATGTTAGAACAAGTATATAGAAATATAAAGGGAAACTTCCCTTTAAATGTTTTAAATGTGTAGGTGTTGGTCACTTTGTGTCTAATTTTCCTTGAAGAAAGAAATAAGAGGGCAGGGATGAAGAATAAAGAAAGCCAAGAAGATTGTAGAATAAATAGGGAGATAAATAAAAATCGAAGTCCATAGGGAAATAAAGTTATTTAAATACAAAATAAGAAGTTTCTTGTCTAAAGATATATAATAATAAGGTAGTGATGCTAAATCAAAAAAATTAGTTGAGTATGGTATTGGAAATACTTTTTTTGAAACAGTAAATGATGAAGAATTCAGAAGCAATAGTTCTGAAGAAGAAGAAACTCAACTTGAACATCATTTGAAAGAAGAGTTGAAAGAATGTCTGAGAAATATTATAAGGATTGAGAAGAAAAACAAAAATGTGGAAGATTAATGTTCCCCAATAGTAAATAAATAGTGTTTTTTTGATGAGAAAGTGAAGTTAGTGAAAGATATTGATGATTTTAAGAAATATATTAAAGAAGAAAAGAATCGTAATGAGCATCTGGAGGTGAAGTTAAAAGTAAAATAAGAAGAGTTGTAACTTGTAAAAAAAACCTTCTAATGATGAAAATAAAAGTACAAGTTTCAAAAACTTTATCACTAAAGTTTGTGAAAGTTCTCAAAATAAAAAAACTGATAATGTTTAACAAAATTTACCTTCAAAGGGTGAGAATAAAGGTGGATTTTTTTTTTGAAAAGAAGAAATATGGGAAGGTTATGTATGTGGCCAAGACCAAAAAAGTTAGGAATTCAAAAGTCTCAAAGAACCCTAAGTCAGAAAATGTTTTTAAACAATATGAGTATGAGAAATTTTCAAACACTTTTGGTTCCAATAAATCAGAAAATAAAAGGAAGACTCTGATTCATAATACAAAGGTTGATGGCTCAGAAAAAAAATAGAATAAGGTGGCTGAGAAACACATTCACAATTTTGGACAGTATGAAAGTTTCAAAAGAAAATAATCATTTTATTTCTATTGATGGTATTGTGGTGGATTCATACATATGGAAAATATGTGTTGGTTCAACCAAAAACATTACTATTATTCCACAGGTTATGAAAGGAAAGGTTTGAGGGGGAGAAAATTCCATCAAAAGAAGAAGTCTGAGAAGATTGTTTTAAAGAAACATGAAAACATTGGAGTGAAGATTGAAAATAGGTTCCAAAATTTGGAAACTATTTTTGAAAGATGTGAACAAAATGGAAACCTTACAAAAGGATGTCTTATTTTTTTACCATCACAGCAAAATTTTCTTAACAATTCTCAGAGGCCAAAAGTGAAGAAAGAAAAGGAAGAGGAAAAAATCTTGTTGTTGAAACTATATTGAAAACTAAAAAAGGAGAATAACCTTGGATTATTTATAGTGTGTTTTCTTCTCATATGACATGATATTTGAAATTTTTGAAAAATGTGAAAGATTTTAAAGAATTCACGGTGACATTCGACAATGATTAATCTCTAAAAATAAAAGGTGTTGGATCAACCATCATTAGAAAAGAAAATATAAAATCCAAAAAAACTTTGTATGTTGAGGGATGAAACAAAACTTGCTAAGTGTTCCACAATTTTGAGATGAGGGTAAAAAAGTTATCTTAAGAAAATTTGGGTTTTTTTGTGAAAAGTGAGGAATATGGAAATATTGTTACAAGATACCAATGTACAAAAGGAAACCTGTTTCAGGTTGGTGAAATACAAAACTCTTGTTACATGAGTATGGTGAAGTAGAATCAATTGTGGTATAAAAGGCTTGGAAACATGGGTCAAAGAAATATGGGAAAGTTATTTAAAATAAAAAGTGTCTGAGACATTCCTAATTTTACAAGAATAATATATTAGCATTGTAGTATCTGTTAGAAAGGAAATATTACAAACTCAGTGCATAAGAAAATTGAGATTTGTTCAAAACAACCCCTAGAGATGATTTATTATGATATATCTGATCCAATGAGAAAAAAATCAACAAATGAAGATAAGTACTTAATCACTTTAATTGATGATTTTACTTTTATTACTTGTGTTATGTTTATGAAACATAAGTTATATGATTTGAAAATGTTTAAAAGTTTTAGAAGGAAAGTTGAGAAGGAATGTGAGTATTATATGAAGAAGTTGAGAACTGATAATAGTGGTGAATACAGAAGTGAATAATTTTAAAGTTATCTAGTTAATAATGGAATTAATTATGATTATAGTTCTCTATATACTCCTCAAAAAAATAGGGCTACTGAAAGAAATAATAGAAGTTTGGAGGAAATGGGAAGAACCATGTTACTTTAACATGATCTCTCTCATTACTTTTGGAGGAAAGCTATGAGTACTTATGTTTATATTTAGAACCATTGTTTATATAGGACTAATTTATATATGACTATATATTAATTGTTTTATGGAAAAAATCCAAGTTTGAAACACTTAAGAGTTTTCGGGAGTCTATGTATTATAAAAGGGAAAGGTGGAAACTACAGAAAGTTTGAGCAGAAAGGTGAAGATGAAATTTTTCTTGGCTATGCTTATGAAGGAATAGGATATAGATGTTTCAAAAAAGAAACAAGAATAACTGTTGATTCAGTTGATGTAAAATTAATTGAAAGATATGAGGAAGACAAGTGTATTTGGGAAGACAAAGAGGTTGAGCAGGATAAGGAAAGTTTTGAAAAAAATTATGATAAGGATAAGGAAAATTGTAATGCTACTCAAGAAGAAAAATAAAACTAAGATATTTCCAGTGATGAGGGAGATACTCAAAAATCTCATCCTAGGATGAAGAATCAAGTGGAAGCTTAGAAAATTATTAGTGATCAAAATCAGAAGGTTAAAAAAATAAGAACAACCAATTTCATTACACATACTTCTTTATATTTAAAAGTGGAGTTGAATGAAGTAAAAGAAGATTTTGAGTATCTAGAATGGGTTCAATCCATGAATTAATAGTTGGATCAAATTGAAAAGAATGATACATGAGAAATTATACCCAAGCTAGAAAACAAAAATATTATTGGCACAAAGTGGGTCTTCTGGAACAAGCTGAATAAAGAAGGTGAAGTGATAAGAAACAAAGTAAGATTAGTGTGAAAAGGGTATTCAAAAATTAAAGGCATTTATTTCGATGAAACTTTTTCCCCTGTGGAAATATTAGAAACAATTATAATTTTTCTTTCTATTTCTAGACAATGATGTTACAAGATATTTCAAATGGATGTAAAATCTATATTCTTGAATGGTGATCTTGATGAGGTAGTTTAAATTGAAAAACCTTGTGGATTTATTGTTGGGAAAGATGAAAGTTATGTGTGCAGATTGAAAAATACATTTTATGGGTTAAAATAATCTCCGAGGGCATGGTATTCCAAATTGGATACTTAAGAAAGATGAATTTAAAGAAAGGAAGAGTGGATAAAAATATTTACACTAGAGAAAGTCAAGAGTATCAACTCATTATAATTGTTTATATTGATGACATTATGTTTTCTATGAATAATGAAAGATCTTGTGAAAGATGTGCTGAAGAAATAAATAAGTTGTTTGAGATGTCCATGCTGGGGAAAATGGAATACTTTCTTGGGTTAAAAATACAACAAAGGAAGGAATAAAATTTTATTTATCAAGAAAAATATTCTAAGGAACTTATTAAGAGGTTCAACATGGAAAACTCAAAACCTTTTTCCACACTGATTTTAGTGGGAACAAAGTTGACAAAAGATGGAGAAGGGCAAAAAAATTGATCAAAAATAATTTTGGAAGCTGATCAGAAGTTTGTTGTATTTGACTGGCTAAAGACCCAACATTATTTATCCTATTACCATATATGAAAGATTTCATAGGGCTCCAAAATAATCACATTTACTTACTGGAAAAAGAATTCTTAGATACATCAAAGGCATAATAGAATTGGGAATCAAGTATGACATATCAAATAGTATTGACTTTTTTGGGTATTTAGATGCTGATTGGGAAGGAAATGTTGATGATAGAAGATACAAATCTGGTGGAGTATTCTTTATGGGAAATAATTGTGTTAGTTTTCATTCAAAGAAACAAAATTCAGTATCTCTCAGTACGAATGAAGCTGAGTATTCTGCTTCTACTCAATCCACTACTCAACTTATGTGGATGAAAATTCAATTGTAATATTTACTTTTTGAAGTGAATTTAACCTTGTTCTTGGGTTGTGATAATCAAAGTACAAGAAATATCTCCTGGAATCCAATTCAATATTCCCATTCAAAATATATTGATATCAAATATCTTTTCATTAAAGAGCATGTGGAGAAGAATGAATTGAAGATGAAGTATGTTCCAACATCGGAACAAGTTGATGAAATTTTCACAAAAACTTTACTAAAGTAATTATTTTCTAAATTAAGGTTTAACATGGGAGTCCAACCTCTTTCTCATCAATGTTGAGGTATGTGTCTCTATCCCCTCTCTCATCTTACCTTTAGATAGTGTTGTCAAGGGGGAGAATTGAATTGTTTCATAAATATATCCTTAAAAGGCATGTAAAAAGGGGGAGTTGTGGGAAAGATATGAATTCAGAATTGTATTGTGTGTGAAATATTTTAACTTTTTATTGGATTGGTTATAGGAAATGATTTTTTTTGTATTCCAGGAAAGTAGAGAAGATGATAAATATAGTTGAAGATGTTTTCATAATCAATTCTTTTGGACAACATGGTTTTTTGCAAATTATTCTTGTTTCTTACAATAAGTTAGATCACGTAGGCTTAGAATTGTTGATAAGTGGTCTATTTATTTATAATAAAAAGTTCATTGATTCATAAAACTTAATTGACAAAAAAATCCAAAGGGGAAGATTTTTAGGACCAAGCTGATGATGAATGTGACTGTTTTCAAGTGTTTTATTTTGTTATCAAGGAAATTTTTTGAAGAAAGGAAATCATTTCAATTTGTGTTTAGTTGTAAATAATACTCACTTGGTTTAAGAAAGACCATCGTATCAAGAATAATCTATTTAGAAGAAACATTTTTGATCAGACTCACCTTAGGTCCAGAATGAGAGAAGATTGTAATGAGGTATTGATTGTAATCAGATTTGGAATGGATCCAATAAAAATGTGATGAACATTTTATGATTTTTATTTCACATAAATCACAAGTAATAGGTAAAACTTATGATGCAATATTGATGAAAGAAAGGGGGAGTGAAAGAGATGCTTCTGATTGTATTTAGATTGATCAGATTTGGATGAAAAGAAAAGGGTGCTGGTGATTATATTTAGGCTAAATGAATTCTGGACAATAGTATTCAAGATCAAGAAGGAAAAGATGCTGGTGAGGTTGAGGAAGAAAAATTTCATACTAAATAATTCATACTGATGAGTTTGTACTAAAGAATTTGTACCTAGGACAATAGTACTCAGAAATATCGTAATCAAGATGATCGTATTCAGATTTATTGGATCTGGATGGAAAGAGAAAAGGGTGATGGAGATCCTATTTAGACTGATCGTAATCATATTGATCGTGATCACATCTATCATATTTAGGTTAGTTGTACTCTAGAAAATGGTACTCAGGTTAAGTTGGGAAGAATGGAAAGTTACAATACTTTCCAATGTAAATTTGATGATGTTTAAGCTGTTCTCAAATGGATTCATAGTCATGAAGGAAGTCATGATACAATCACAATTTTAGGAATGAAGAAAGTTACTGAAGCTGAATCTATTGACACCGGTCCATCATATTCAGCATTCCATCATATTTAGGAAGAATTTTTTTCAACACGATTTATGGAAAATAAATTAATCTAAAGATGATGAAAATCGTAATGACAAAGACCAATCAACAATGTAGTCAACCATTTAAAAGGGGTTGAATTATGTTGTTTATTTTTTCAAGTGGGTAAAAATCCATAATCCTAGAATTGAATAGTATTTCAAATGAACTAATAAAATTGATAAAGAAAATAGTTGGATGCATTGTTGAGGGGGAGGTTGAAATTAAAAGAGTGTTTTGTTTTCTTCAATTGGTATAGAGAATTGTATTAAAGAAAACCAGACTCAGGAATTGAATTTGGATTGGATTTTGAAAATAAATATGAAGAACAAATGAATGTTAAAGAAGATATAAGAAGAGTTGACAAAGTCATAAATACACCTGTAATTCAAGGGAAATTGAGATTTGGGTGAATTTTTTTGAGAGGAAAAGATTCGGGATTCCTGCCAAAATCTCTTATGGGTCACCTATAAAAGTCGAGTGTACTTTTCAGTTTTTATGACTGATTTACTATTCACCAAAGAAGAGAGAGAAGCTCTGAAGTTTAAGGGAGAGAAAAAGTTTTCGTACCGAGACTTTGTTGAAAACGTTTCGATGAAATAAGTAAAAGGAGGAGAGACAAGATCACAAAATTATATTTAGATGATCATTATATTCAGTGATTATCATATTCAATTGATTACCATATTTATATTTTCAATCGTATTCAGCTAATCATCATATTAGGCTGAATAATTGGATTGAGATTTCTATATTGCGATTTTCTAGATTGAGGAAAAAGGATTTCTGAATTAAATCAATCATATTTTTTAAAGTTATATCTATTGTATTAGTCAATCATACTGGGAATAATTATACCGAGTTTTTTGTACCCAGAATAGAAGTCGTGCATATTCATCTCTATCGTATTCTGAAAAATCCACATATTTTTTGTAATGGGGAGAATCGTACCTAGAAGAATCGTACCAAGGAGAATCATATCGGGAATAATCAGACTAGGAAAAACTTACTAGGAAAATTGGACTAGGTTTCCTTAATAAATTCAAGGAAGTTATTACCATATTCTAGGTAAGAAATTGAATAATTATTTTAAAAATGAATACATTTGTGAAGTTTAAAAGAAGTATAGGTAACATGTGTTGTTACACAAATATTTTTTTACCCTATTTTCATTAAGAGGGTGCACATTCACTATTGGAGTTATTTACATAGTTCCACATGAGTTAAAGGGTATATCCTACTCATTGTAATCCAATGATTTTTTTTCTTGTGGATTGTGTGGTATTGGATAATTTACAAACCATACTAAGAACATAACTATTATTATTGAATAGTGAACCTTGTAAATAATTATGTTCCTTTGGATGTGTGTTTTATTTGTCTTTAGTAGGGAATGAAATATTTAACAGGATGCGAAGGTTGTTTCAAGGAAACATAAAAGAAAAAAGTATCATTGATTCAACCCCTCCCCCTCTCAGTGATGCAATTATCCTGACTGGGCACTTTCAAGCATGATTCCTCTATGCTCAACAAAACCCTTACCATCGTCCCATAACCTATATGAAGGGGTAATATAATTATAACTATCATGGGGAAATACCTCCCATCCATCACTTTTACTAATCCCCCCCCACACACACAGATATATATATATAATAGACATAATCATTTATAACATAATACATAAGGCATAACCTCTTATGAATTTTATTATCCAAGTTAAATTACAATTAAAGAATTTTCATTCTCAATGAGAATTCATATAAGCATAATCATAAGGTGTGGTCTCACCACCCTTTACAAGTCATTAAGAATTATCATTTTGTTCACCTAAATAAAATCAACCATCATCCATGAACCATTTCATTCATTAAAGGAAAAACACCAACCATGAAGAAGTCAATCCTTTTAAATCCATTTCATTAAAACCCCTTT
The DNA here is from genome assembly GCA_963277665.1 of Viscum album. Lineage (NCBI taxonomy): Eukaryota > Viridiplantae > Streptophyta > Magnoliopsida > Santalales > Viscaceae > Viscum > Viscum album. The sequence goes on from OY728129.1 coordinate 1,403,103,563, forward strand.
CATTCATTTAAGGTAAGGTCAACCATCATGAGTATGTAATATTATATAAACCAATCCATTAAACTCACTAAGGCATGTAAATGAAATTATATGGCTCAAGGTGTCAATTGGAAGGTGTAATGGTCAAGTGGGCAAAGGCCTACATGGAAATTCCTAACATAGGTTGATCCAAACACCTAAGAGGTGCTTTGGGTCCTATAAAATACATATAAAAATTTCATTTCCATTTTAAGTCTAATCCGTAAGCTAAATAGGCAATCCATAAATAAGTGAATTAATCAAAAAGGGTAATTCTACTTGGAACACCGATAGGTTTTCCATAAACAAGACATTACAATTATTATTAAAAATTTTAATAAAACGTAAACAAAGGGAATGACCTAACCATCCCTTTAGGTCATTCCATTTAAAAATAATTGATTCATTAATGGTAAGTCATCCATCATTATTAATCCAACCCATGTGATCAATTCCATTTAACTCATTCAATTCATTTAAAACAAGGAAACACCATTTATAAGATCAAGGTTTCACTTAGAAAATGACATGATTATTAAGGCAACTTCCCTCTTGGGAAATTATAACTATAATAGGGAAAATCACCTAAGAGGTGCCTTAGGTTACATTTAACACTCATTTATTAAGGAAAATTAAAAATAGAATCCAATATGGAATCTAATTATACATTTCTGGCATTTAAGACGATTAGCCATAATGGCCAATTCCACTTGGCACACTAAAGGGGTGACCATATAAAGTGATCACAACTTATAAAACACCAAACAAGAATAAATAGGTTTATATTCAGAAGAAATTTTCAATTTTATATGAAGCAATCAATATAAAGGACATGCTTGACTAAAGTCAGTGTGTGGCACAACAACATAAATACAAAACATCGAAACTCAAAGGGAAAACAACATGACCACCTACCTCATGTCCATAGATGATTCCTCAATCAATATTGGCCCCAAATTTAGAGTAGGTTATAATAGATATGAGAAATAGTTCAATTCCCTAAAAATAGGTAAAATGAACCTCCACCTAAATAGTGTAATGGATTCGAAGGTTAACTTTGATAGGTGTTGAGAGACTAGAGGATCTTACTAAGACATATCCAATGATTTCAACAGATCAAGGAACATACACTGGATGATATAGTTGTCTCAAATCCTAGATTGAGGAGCTTGGATGCTAAAAAGGAGAAGAAGAGGGATGCTTTTAACAACCTAGGTACTTATAAAATAATTTATTTTCATTCTGGAATTAAATATTTAAATTCATTATAAATTTATAATGAAATAATTGATATTTATAGAAATTAAGGAATTTATACTGATGGAATAGTAACTTAACCTTAGGAATAGTAACATGGCCATTAGAAATAGAAATTTGGAAAATATAATTGTAACCTCACCTATGAAACTTTAAATAAAATTCATGTATCTTGAAAGTAAAAGTATGATATATTTATATCATGGAATAAGCAAATAAATGTTTATTTATAATTTTATAATTAATTTAATTATTTAAAAGAAAATTTATTTTGATAAAATAGTTTTATAAATTAATATTTTATTATCTTATGATTATAAGATAATTTTATGAGACTTTGATTATTTTTCAAGGTGTTATAAAACAAATTATAGTTTTAAAATTGGTATTTTTCGAATAAATTATAATTTTAATTAAAATTTAATTTCTCATATTTAGAAAATTATTTTCAAAAAATGGAGTTCATTTTTGAATTCTATGCATCAAAAAATGGTTAGGTAATTTTTTTTGGATTTTTATGAAATAGTTGAATCTTTGTTGAATAGTAAAATGCGATAATTTACGATAAATACTAAATACATGAATTATTGAGTCATGGTTGATGTATGGATTCTGTAAGCCCAAAATATCAAAATATAATTAATTATTTTAATATATTTTGTGATAATTCTAAAACTATTCATAGTCTTGATTCAAAATAATAAACTAATGAATATAATAATGCGAAAACACCTCTCTCTTCCACTATAAATACCACCCTCGCCACCTCTTATCCTCACAACTCAAAGACTTGTAGCTTGTTCAATTTCTACCAAATTACCATCCCAAGACTATTATTTACATTAAAGACCTATAGGTGTCAAAAAACGGCCAAAACCAAGGTTCTTAAAGAAAGTTCTCAAGGAGGAGAATTCAAGAGGTAAAATCCTCTTTTGTTTTCTTTTATTTTATTTTCAATTTAATTTCTTTTATTATTATATACTTAACTCCCAAAATAAAAATGGAATTAAAAATCTAGTATCTTAAATATACTATAATTTTATCATGTTTATGAAAAAATTCATCATTAAACTCCGTCTCCTCTCTCGTTTATTCTAAAAATAAAAACATCATTCGTGATGTACCGATTTATCGACATCGTGGACAATGTGTTTTCATTTTCCATTACCACCTTCAAGGATGATCATGAAAACATTATTATGGTTAAATAAGATTTTATTATACTTATTATATATTATTTTATGTTATGGAGCCTGTGTTTATACATAATATTAAATAATAAAACAAAAATGATTTGTAATGATCAAAATTCACCAAAATAAAGTAACTTTCATCATTAATGTTTTATCTAATGATTCATCCTCATAACATATAACCAAAATAATATATAATACCATTTAATATTATATAAGTTCATTAATTACATGTAATTTCAATTATGGACAACTATTCTGATTTTACATGATTTTATATACATGTATTGTCACGACCCGCCTTCAGAAAGAAGATGGAAGGGGCAGAAAAGGTCCCCGCCCTTCCTTCCTCAAGTTGAAGACGAGATAATGACCCCCGATTCCTGCCTCCAGTAGGCCCCGGAGTGGTGACTAGCACCAAGGGTGTAAAATTTTCACAATATGGGAGGCATTACCCTTTTTTTAGTTAACCAGGATTGGGAGAAAGAATGAGTCAGCACCAAACACCACCATATATAGAAAACTCAAATAAAAACCAAACTACATGCATGTTTTAATAATAAAACTGAACAAAGTACAAGAACTCCAAAGTACAAAACCAACAGGAAAATAAAAGGCTAAGTAGAAAACAACAACAACCAATAGAAACTCCAACGTCCAGACTAGTAAGGTCCTGCATGGCCTCCGAAGTCCTCCTGGAAACTTGAAAGTAAACTTAGGGTGAGCATACAAAGTATACTCAATAGGAAAACCTATAGCTCTCATGCACAAGTGGGGAGACGTCCTAAAGTCCCGTGAGAAGCAGAAAAACCAACATCTATCAAGGAATCTATCCATCCCACCTCACCGGCCACACTCACCAAATAACACAAGCAGTAAGGTAATAGTAAGAACAAAACATTTGGGTACCCCGCACCACCATTTCCCCCACTAGCTAGCTGCTCATCCCTAACAGAAAACGTCCTGACGCTACCATGTTCTTCCTGCCCGCACAAACCTGGGCCTCACAACCATCCATCCCTACCCGCACACACCTGGGACTCACAACCATCCATCCCTGCCCGCACACACCTGGGCCTCATCCCGAAGACACCTGAAAAAAAACCTACTCTAAGAGTCCTGGGCTAACAACACACCAAATGAAACCTACCCGAAGAATCTTGGGTGTAAGGTTGCCTCCAGCCATCACAACCAAGGGAAGAGGGACCAGGAAGGAGAGTAACTAGGGGGAAACAACCTTCCCCATGAAATGGGGTGTCTGACACTAAGTTCCCAACGTGGGTGGGGTGTGACTAAACACAAAACATACAGTTACATATATATGTATACCAACACACAACCCGACCTATGGCTCTTTAACAGATACAAATAAGTGCACAAGTACTGCGGCCTCAGAAAACAGGCACACAACAAAAAGTTCCCAGTTTCCCTATTCAAGTATCATTTTATAACAGTTCAGAGTGAGTTAATCCCTTCACTAATGGTTAACTAATAGGCACAACCACAGATGAAACAACAATTAAAGAAGTAAGGAAAACTATCAGGAAAAAAATTTAAGCATTCACACCCAGTTATCTTGTAAATTCACAACAACTAGGGATCAAGTGAGATCCCTTGAAGTACTGGAAACAAAACAACCTCGAGACACAGCCACATGTCCCCAAAAAAATCCAGGAGCCAACGGTTTCTCAACAACAGAGGATCCCACCCGAATTCGTGTTACAACAGAACAACCACACAGCCTCAGATTCACAACCAGTGAAAGTATAACAACAGGGGATCCCATCCCCATCCATATCACCCCAAAAATCTAAGACCATGAAAGAAAACAACCAAACCACTACCACCAACACAAGCCAGGCCCTTGCAGGTATTTTCAGATTTAAAAAATTTAACACACTCCATGGTTTCAATTCCACTGGGCTTTAACCGGAGTTATCATAGAAAAGGGTTGATCCGGGTGCTTTCAATTTATTTAACCGAGTATACATAATTAACCAATTCCATGTTACGTTTATTTAAACATCCAGGGGAACCTAGGTTCATTAGTGCGCAGAGAAAGACCACCAACAGCCATGATTTTCAGTTAGCATAGGCCTGTATAATTCACAACACATATCAACATAAAAGAGTACAACAGAACATCGATCACACCCCCTTTCCTTCTTTAGAGGTCCTTTCATTATCTTTATTAATTTTGGTTTCATCAATTCCCACAGAGACAAAATCAGACCCACCCCGCATGATGCACAAAAAGGAGAGACGAAGGAGAAAATCCCTACCTGATTGATCAAGGATCGACTTTAAGTCCTCACGTGAAAACTGGAAATCAGGAGTAGCAGGAACTCCACGGAACGCGATCAAGGAAAACTTCGTGGGGATACGACTCATCCAGAGGAAGGGTATTCCGAGCGCAGGGTGATAGAGAAAAAGAAACCTAGGGAGAAGAGAAGCCTTTAGGTTATAAAGGTTGAGATACAACATCCCCGGGACAGTTAAGATATGGAGAAAAACTCTAAACCGCGAAATAAATGGGATCATGGGTTGACCACGCGGCTAGGCCACCCCACACATAACTTAAAAGGTCCCCGCCCTTCGGGGCGGTTAAAACAGACGCACACCTCACCAATCATTTAATTAAATACCATTAATGGGCTTTAAAACAGGATTAAAGGGGTCAAAACATGGTTTACAACCCAATTCGCGCAAAAAGGAGGCACTATTGGAAAACCCGTGGAGAGGTCACCGGTAGGCAAGGTCTACCGGTAGACCAAGGTACCGGTTGGCCGGGGATACCGGTAGGCCGAGGCCACCGGTAGGCCGAGGGGACTGGTAGGCCGAGCTACCGGTAGGCCGAGGCTACCGGTAGGCTGAGGCTATCGGTAGGCCGAGCCAGCGGTAGGCCGACCCTACCGGTAGGCCGAGGATACCGGTAGGCCGAGGCTACCGGTAGGCCGAGCTACCAGTAGGCTGAGCTACCGGTAGTCCGAGGCTACCGGTAGGCCGAGCTACCTCTAGGCCGAGGCTACCGGTAGGCCGAGGCCACCGTTAAGAGTCTTAAGCTTCACCGAGAAGCTGAGATGGCCTTCTAGACAACCCAGAACACCCCAAACATCAGATTTTCACCAAGTAATGGACCCCAAAACCCCGTTCCATTACATTATATACTTCTCAAACTATTCTCATCCCCGAGAATATAAGAACAAACCAGAAAGGAGAAAAGAGGGGTCCAAACAACCACCCTCTAAAGATACTTCTTAGGGGAAAACCCTTGAGTTATTCGAAAGTTGGAACATAGCCCCCCTACATCCAGGAATACTCCCCAAGAGTTATCAACCACAAAAATTCACAAAAAGAACAAGGATCACACTGTCCAACACCTGAGTCAGGGAGTCCCTTCCTATATGTTAGGATATTATCCGCTTTGGGCGACACTGACTCGCCTCACACGGGTTTAATCGCATCCACATTAATGCACCTTCATTAGCTGCCAGGTTTTCCCATCATCACACATTCGGTGTCAAAACAATAAGAACAAGCATTTCATATATTAAAGCACAAGGTGAAACATCTCAACAAAACTCAGAACAACAACAACAACAAGGAAGTCAAAACAGCTCTGGATACTGAACGCGTAACTGGGCCTCCCGCTCCCAAGTGCTCTCCTCCAGGCCACCATGCCTCCATAACACACGAACCAAGGGGATAGTTCTTCCATGAAGAACTTTCTCTTTACGATCCTCGATCTTGATCGGTCGTTCTATGAAGGTCGCATCATTTTCGACATCTAATTCATCCCAATCGATGACGTGGGAGTCGTCGTGTAGATATCGACGAAGCTGGGACACGTGAAAAACGTTGTGAACATTCTCCAACTGAGGTGGCAACGCCAGCTGATATGCCACGTCACCAACTTGTCTCAACACCATGAAAGGTCTGATGAACCTAGGGGAGAGCTTACTCCCCTTCCCAAACCTTCCCTGCCCATGTTGAGTGTAAACCTTCAAGAACACATAATTTCCAACCTTGAACTCCAAGGGACTCCTCCTACAATCGGCATAAGACTTCTGCCGGTCCTGCGCTGCCTTCATCCTCTCACGCATGAGCTGAACCTTCTCAATGGTGCCCTGCACCACTTCTTGTCCAAGAATAGCTGATTCCCTAATCTCTGTCCAGCAAACGGGTGAACGACACATCCGTCCATACAAGGCCTCAAACGATGTCATGAAAATAGTGGAGTGGAAGCTATTTTTATAAGAAAACTCCACCAGAGGCAAGTGTCGTATCCATGATCCCCCAAATTCCAGAACACATGCCCGCAACATGTCTTCCAATTTCTGGATTGTTCGTTCTTTTTGTCCATCTATCTGAGGGTGGAAAGCAGTGATAAGGCGTAGCTGGGTGCCAAAGGCGTGCTGTAATCCCCTCCAGACTCGTGAGGTAAACCGCATGTCTCGATCGGAGACAATAGATATCGAAATCCAGTGCAACCGCACCACCGCATCGACGTACCTCTGGGCTAAGGTTCTCACTGGGCTCGACTCCTTAATCTCCAAGAAGTGTGCTGATTTTGTCAACTGATCCACCACTACCCAGATGGAATCATAGAATCCCTGAGACCTGGGTAGCCCTATGACTAATTCCATCGATATTTCATCCCACTTCCACTCAGGAACATCTAAAGGCTGTAACAACCCTCCAGAAAAATGGTGTTCAACCTTCACTTGCTGACACACTAGGCACTTAGCCACAAAATCTGCCACAACACGCTTTACCCCAGACCACCAAAACTATCTCCTCAGGCCTTGGTACTTCTTTGAGACCCCAGGATGTACCGCTAAAGCTGAGCCATGGAACTCATAGAGAACACATTTACACATCATCTCTGGAACAAAAATACTTCCATGGAAAAGCATCTGATGTTGACCATCATCCGACTATCCCTCAGGAGCATTTCCCTGATAAACATGATCTCGCATCACTTCCACCTCCGAGTCCCCCCACTGAGGCTCTTCCACCTGCAACACTAAATAGGAAACTACAGTCATCTGAAACAGATAGCCTCTTCCACCTTCCACCCTTGCATCCAAATGTAAGGTCGCTAACTCTTACATCGCTCTCCAAGCATCTGCAGATTCCTGAACTACTTCCTTCTGTGATTTCCTACTCAGGGAATCATCCACAATATTTCCCTTTCCCTCAGTATAAGAGATCTTAAAGTCATAATCTTGGAGGAACTCAACCCATCTCCACTGCCGCAAGTTCAGATCCCTCTAGTAAAAGACATAACACAAGCTATTTTGATCTGAGAAGACCACAAAGTGCTCTCTGATGAGATAATTCCACCACAACTTCAATGAAAACACCACGGCCGCAAGCTCTAGATCGTGGGTGGCATAGTTACGTTCATGAGGCCGTAACTTCCTAGACCCATAAGAGATCACTCCTCGCTGCTGCATCAGTACACATCCCAAACCAAGGCCAGAAGCATCATAGAACACTTCAAACAACACCCCTTCCTCTGGTAATCTGAGTACTGGAGCACTAACGAGCTTCTCCTTTAGGTAGCCAAAAGCTATCTGGCACTGGTCGCTCCACACGAAGGCCTGGTCCTTCTTAGTCAAAGATTTCAACATAGCTGCAACTCTAGAGAAGTCGGGCACAAACCTCCGGTAATAGCCTGCCAAACCTTGGAAACTACGAACTTCCACCACATTCTTGGGTGATTCCCATGAAATGACTGCCTCGACCTTCGACGGGTCTACTAATATTCCCTTCTTAGACACTATGTGTCCAAGGAAATGTACTTCTCACATTAAGAACTTTCACTTAGACAGTTTCCCATAAAGATGGTGGTGTATAAGGACTCCCAAACTACCCTAAGATGCTCAAAATGATATTCCTATGATCTTGAGTGGATAAGGATGTCGTCGATGAACACCACAACGAACTGGACCAGAAACTCTCATAATACAGAGTTCATGAGGTTCATGAACATAGCTGGTGCATTCGTAACGCCAAACGACATGACCACGAACTCAAAGTGGCCATATCTGCACCTGAAATCAGTCTTCGGGATATCTCCTTCCTTCACTCTCAACTGGTGGTATCCAAACCACAGATCGATCTTAGAGAACCAACATGCTCCCCTCAACTGGTCGAAAAGGTCATCTATCCTTGGGAGGGGGTATAGATTCTTGACCCTCACCTGATTCAACCTCCGGTAGTCTATGCACAGTCATAGACTACCATCTGCCTTCTTTATGAACAAAACTGGAGCACCCCATGGCGACAAGCTGGGTCAAACAAAGCCCTTCTTCATCAGATTGTCAATCTGAATCCTCAAATCCCGAAACTCAGAAAGTTCCATCTAATAAGGATTCATCGAGATCGGGTAGGCACCAGGCTGTAAGTCTATCCCAAACTCAACGTCACGTTGAGGGGGTAGAGTCACAACCTCATCGGGAAAGACATTAGGGAATTATCTCACGACATCTGGGACATCCATCATTCCTTCATCCGCCGAATCCACTGACACCCCGTCCACCATAGAAAGGAGTGGCTCTACGTGTTGACTCCCCACCTGATAACTCTGCTCCCCAGCAAAATCCACATGTCGTCCATCCTCGTTTGATAATTCAATCCTTCTACAATAGCAGTCGATGATGGAATGCACAAAGAACAACCAGTCGATGCCTAGAATGACATCGTATTGCTGAATCTGCAATGAAAGATGCTCTCCACTGGACTGATGCAGTCCCAACATCAGTCTACATCCCCGAAAAAAGTAAGATACGCTGGTCTGACCCCCAACTATTATTCTCAACACTAGGGGCACAAAAACTCTCTCGGCATCCAAACCCAGAGCATGGGATAATTAGGGAATAACAAAGGAGTATGAAGCTCCAGAATCAAACAAGGCAGAAACACGAGTGCTGAATAAACTGATCATACCTCGAACGACCTCTGGTCCCACCAGAGCTACTAACTCTGCGGCGTGAAACTGTCCACACCTAGCTTCTCTGCCTCACTGCTGTCGACCACCTCCCCAACCACGCCCTGGTCGAGGTCCCTGAGGAGCACCCTGGTGTTAGTATCCTCCCGCAAGGTCATCCCTCGGAGGGACAGGGGCCTGCTACTGCTGCTGGAAAGGCCTCGCCGGCAACAGATTCTACTGAGGTGGGTGCTGAAACTGCCCACCTCCACCATGTGGAGCTCGAGTCGGACACCTGCTCTGGACGTGCCCAAAAACTCCGCAAGAGAAACACTTTGGTCCTGGACCTGTGGAAAAGGGGCGACGACCAGAAGCTCAGGACTGGAACTGATGAGTCCTAAACCCTGCTTGTCGAAACCTGGAAGGCCCTGTTGCTGGAGACCTGCTGCTGACCGCCTTCCCCTTTGATGAAATCAGCTGGTTCCCTTCTCGTGGTGTGCCTCCCTTAGAGTGCATCCTCTCTAATATCTCGGCCTTCTTCTTTACTACTAGGTATGTCAGAAGAGTGAAGGGAGTGACAACGTACTGAAGAGAAGGATGGAGTGCCTCCTCTAACCGCCTCGCCCGAGACTCCTCATCTGAAAAGAGATCCAGGGAAAAGCGCAAGAGATCTTTGAACTTGATCCCCAACTCCCTCACTGACATGATTCCCTGATGAAGGGAGAGAAACTCCTGTCTCTTCTCATCCTTCACTGTAGAGGAGAGGAACTCCTCCTGAAATTTCTTCTCGAAACTGGCCCATGAAACCTCTGCCTCTGTCTTCTCTCCCATAAAAAGTGTCCACTACTGACGCGCTGCTCCTCTCAGCTGACTGAAGACCAATGGAACCCAGTACTACCTCGGAGAACGAATCAAAGAGAAGGTGATGGCTAGCTCCTCGAACCATCCCTCCGTTACTGATTCAGTAACGATGCCCTCATACTTCTCGAGGGATTGTCGTTGGAAGGAGCGCATAGTCATCTACCATAAGTCGTCCTCCTCATCTCAGTCAACCCTCTGCTGGTCAACTGCCTCGATCCGCTGGGCCTTAACCGCCCGAGTCACTCATAGATAATGTCCGGGTTCCATAGCTATAAGGTAAACAAAGAATGACTAAGCTCGAGTAGCAAGGGAATTATTATTATTATTATTAAATTTTTCTCCCCAAGGTGCCCCAAATCAATTAAAAACACAATCAGTATGATGCATGTACCTTCCCTAGGGTCTCTACCCTGTAATAAATGTAGTCTCACTTGGTCGTTTGATAGGCTCAAAGTCCTTTCATCGGATCACGGGGGGCCCTAAAATCCCATGTCCTAGCCAGTCCTCCCTAGTCTATTTCACAAACCAAGATCACCTAACATTGTTGCTGTACCATCCCATGCAATCCTCACTGTGCCTAACTCCAGACTCCATCCTATCCCTCAACCTTCGCTCTGATACCATTCTGTCACAACCCGTCTTCGGAAAGATGATGGAAGGGGTGGAAAAGGTCCTCGCCCTTCCTTCCTCAAGTCGAAGATGAGATAATGACCCCCGAGTCCCGCCTCCAGTAGGCCCCGGAGTGGAGACTAGCACCAAGGGTGTAACATTTTCATAATATGGGAGGCATTACACTTTTTTTTAGTTAACCAGGATTGGGAGAAAGAATGAGTCACCACCAAACACAACCATATATAGAAAACTCAAAAGAAAACCAAACTACATATATGTTTTAATAATAAAACTGAACAAAGTACAATAACTCCAAATTAAAAAACCAACAGGAAAAGAAAAGTCTAAGCATAAAACAACAGAAACCAACAGAAACTCCAACGTCCAGACTAGTAATGTCCCGCACGTCCTCCAAATTCCTCCTAGCAACCTAAAAGTAAACATAGGTTGAGCATACAAAGTATACTCATTAGGAAAACCTATAGCTCTCATGCACAAGTGAGGAGACGTCCTAAAGTCCCGTGAGAAGCAGAAGAACCAACATCTATCAAGGAATCAATCCATCCCACCTCACCGGCCACACTCACCAAATAACACAAGCAGTAAGGTAATAGTAAGAACAAAACATTTGGGTACCCCGCACCACCATTTCCCCCACTAGCTAGCTGCTCATCCCTAACGGCAAACATCCTGACACTACCATGCTCTTCCTTCCCGCACACACCTGGGTCTCACAACCATCCACATCCCTGCCCGCATAGACCTGGGCCTCACAACCATCCATCCCTTCCCGCACACACCTGAGCCTCACAACCATCCATCCCTGCCCGTACACACCTGGGCCTCATCCCGAAGACACCTGGGAAAACAAACTTGCCCGAAGAGTCCTAGGATAACAACACACCAAACGAAACCTACCTGAAGAATCTTGGGTGTAAGGTCGCCTCCATCCATCACAACCGAGGGAAGAGGGAGCATGAATGAGAGTAACTAGGGGGAAACACCCTTCCCCATGAAATTGTGTGTCCGATACTAAGTGCCCAACATGGGTGGGGTGTGACTAAACACAAAAAATACAGTTACATATATATATACCAACAAACATCCCAACCTATGGCTCCTCAACAGATACAAGAAAGTGCCCAAGCACTACGGCCTCAGAAAACAGGAACACAACAAATACCTCCCAGTTTCCCTATTCAAGTATTATTTCATAACAGTTTAGAGTGAGTTAATCCCTTCACTACTGGGCAACTAACAGGCACAACCACAGATGAAACAACAATTAAAGAAGTATGGAAAACTATCGAGAAAAAAATTTAAGCATTCACACCCGGTTCTCTTGTAAAGTCACAACCACTAGGTATCAAGTGAGATCCCTTGAAGTACTAAAAACAAAACAACCCCGAGACATAGCCCCATGTCCCCCAAAAAATCCAGGAGCCAAGGGTTTCTCAACAACAGAGGATCCCACCCGAATTTGTGTCACAGAAAAGCAACCACACAACCTCAGATTCAAAACCAGCGAAAGTATAACAACAGGGGATCCCATCCCCACCCATATCACCCCAGCAATCTAAGCCCGTGAAAGAAAAAAACCAAACCACTACCACCAACACAAGTCAGGACCTTTCAGATATTTTCAAATTTAAAAGATTTAACACACTCCATGGTTTCAATTCCACTGGGCTTTAACCGGAGTTATCACAGAAAAGGGTTGATCCTGGTGCTTTCAATTTATTTAACCGAGTATACGTAATTAACCAATTCCATGTTACGTTTATTTAAACATCCAGGGGCACCTAGGTTCATTAGTGCACAGAGAAAGACCACCAACGACCATGATTTTCAGTGAGCATAGGCCTGTATAATTCACAACACATATCAACATAAAAGAGTACAACAGAACATCGATCACACCCCCCATTTCCTTCTTTAGAGGTCTGTTCATTATCTTCATTAAGTTTGGTTTCATCAATTTACATAGAGACAAAAGCATACCCACCCTGTATGATTCACAGAAAGGAGATACAAAGGAGAAAATCCCTACCTGATTGATCAAGGATTGACGTTAAGTCCTCGCGTGAAAACTAGAAATCAAGAGTCGCAAGAACTCCATGGAACGCGATCAAGGAAAACTTCGCGGGGGTACAACTCATCCGGAGGAAGGGTATTCCGAGCGTAGGTTGATAGAGAAAAAGAAACCTAGGTAGAAAAGAATCCTTTAGGTTATAAAGGCTGAGATACAACATCCCCAAGATGGTTAAGATATGGAGAAAAACTCGAAACCGTGGAAGAAGCGGGATCGTGGGTTGAGCACGCGGCTGGGCCACCCCACACGTAACTTAAAAGGTCCCCACCCTTCGGGGTGGTTAAAATAGACGCACACCTCACCAATCATTTAATTAAATACCATTAATGGGCTTTTAAACTTGCTTAAAGGGGTAAAAACATGGTTTACAACCCAATTCGTGCAAAAAGGAGGTGCTACTGAAAAACCCGTGGATAGGTCACCGGTAGGCTAGGTCTACCGGTAGACCAAGCTACCGGGTTGCCGGGGCGACCGGTAGGCCAGGGCGACCGGTAGGCTGAGGCAACCGGTAGGCCGAGGCCACCGGTAGGCTGAGGGGACTGGTAGGCAGAGCTACCGGTAGGCCGAGGCTACCGGTAGGACGAGCTACTGGTAGGACGAGCTACGGGTAGGTTGAGGCGACCGGTAGGTCGAGGCTACCGGAAGGCCGAGGATACCGGCAGGCAGAGGATACCGGTAGGCCGAGCTATCGGTAGGCCGAGCTACCGGTAGGTCGAGGCTACCGGTAGGCCGAGGCTACCTGTATGCTGAGGCTACCGGTAGGCCGAGGCCACCATTAGGAGTCTTAAGCTTCACCGAGAAGCTGGGATGGCCTTCCAGACCACCCAAAACACCCCAAACATCAGATTTTCACCAAGTAATGGACCCCAAAATCCCGATCCATTACATCAGATACTTATCAAACTATTCTCATCCCCGAGAATATAATAACAAACTAGAAAGGATAAAAGAGGGGTCCAAACAACCACCCTCTAAAGATACTTATCAAGGGAAAACCCCTAAGTTGTTCGAAAGCTGGAACAGAACCCCCTACATCCAGGAATACTCCCCCAAGAGTTATCAACCAAAAACATTCACAACAAGCACAAGGATCACACTGTCCAACACTCGAGTCAGGGAGTCCCTTCCTACATGTCAGGATATTATCTACTTTGGGCGACACTGACTCACCCTGCACGGGTTTAATCACATCCACATTAATGCGCCTTGATTAGCAGTCAGGTTTTCCCATCATCACACATTCAGTGTCAAAACAAGCAGAACAAGCATTTAATATATTAAAGCACATGGTGAAACATCTCAACGAAACTCATAACAACAACAACAACAAGGAAGTCAAAACAGCTCTGGATACTGAACGCGTAACTAGGCCTCCCACTCCCAAGTGCTCTCCTCCAGGCCACCATGCCTCCACAACACACGAACCAAGGGGATGGTTTGTCCACGAAGCACTTTCTCTTTATGATCCTCGATCTTGATCGATCATTATATGAAGTTCGCATAGTTTTCAACATCTAATTCTCCCCAATCAATGATGTGGGAGTCATCGTGTACATATCAACGAATCTGGGACACATGAAAGATGTTTTGAACTTTCTCCAACTGAGGTGGAAATGCCAGCTGATACGCCACCTCACCAACTTGTCCCAACACCTCGAAAGGTCTGATGAACCTAGGGGAGAGCTTACTCGCCTTCCCAAACCTTCGCTTCCCACATCGAGGGGAAAACTTCAAGAACACATGATTTACAATCTCAAACTCCAAGGGCCTCCTCCTACAATAGACATAAGACTTATGCTGGTCCTGGGATGCCTTCATCCTCTCACGCACGAGCTAAACCTTCTCAGGGGTGCCCTGCACCACTTCTGGCCCAAGAACAGCTGCTTCCCCAATCTCTATCTAGAAAACGGGTGAACGACACGACTGTCCATACAAGGCCTCAAAAAGTGTCATGAAAATAGTGGAGTGGAAGCTATTGTTATAAGAAAACTCCACTAGAGGCAAGTGTCGTACCCATGATCCCCCAAAATCCAGAACACATGCCCGCAGTATGTCTTCCAATGTCTGGATCGTTTGTTCTGTTTGTCCATCTTTCTGAGGGTGGAAAGCAGTGCTAAGGTGTATCTGGGTGCCAAAGGCATGATGTAATCCCCTCTAGACTCATGAGGTAAACCGAGTGTCTCGATCGGAGACAATATATCTCAAAATCCAGTGCAACCGCACCACCTCATTGATGTACCTATGGGATAAGGTGCTCACCAGGCTCGACTCCTTAATCTCCAAGAAGTGTGCTGGTTTTGTCAATCGATCCACCACTACCCAGATGGCATCATAGCCTCCCTAAGCCCTTGGTAGCCCTGTGATGAAGTCCATTTAGATGTCATCCCACTTTCACTCGGAAACATCTAAAGGCTGTAACAACCCTCCAGGAAAATGGTGTTCAACCTTCACTTGCTGACACACTAGGCACTTAGCCACAAACTCTGCCACAACCCACTTTACCCCAGGACACCAAAACTGTCCCCTAAGGCCTTGGTACATCTTTGAGACCCCAGGATGTACCGCTAAATCCAATCCATGGAACTCACAGAGAACACCTTTACGCATCATCTCCGGAACAAAAATCCTTCCACGGAAAAGCATTCGATGCTGACCATCCTCCGACCATACCTCAGGAGAATTTCCCTGATAAACACGATCTCACATCACTTCCACCTCAGAGTCCCACCACTGCGACTCTTACACCTGTACCACTAAAGAGGAAAATATAGTCATCTGAAACAGACAAACTCTTACACCTTCCACCCTTGCATCCAAATGTAAGGCTTCTAACTCTTCCATCACTCTCCAAGCATCTGCAGATTCCCAAACTACTTCCTTCTGCAATTTCTTGCTCTGGGCATCAGGCACAACATTTCCCTTTCCCTCAGTATAAGAGATCTCGAAGTCGTAATCTTAGAGGAACTCAACCCATCTCCGCTGCCGCAAGTTCAAATCCCATTGGGAAAAGACATAATGCAAGATCTTGTGATCTGAGAAGACCACAAAGTGCTCTTCGATGAGATAATGCCGCCACAACTTCAATGAAAACACCACGGCCTCAAGCTCTAGATCGTGGGTGGCATAGTTACGTTCATGAGGCCGTAACTTCCTAGACCCATAAGAGATCACTCCTCTCTGCTGCATCAGTACACATCCCAATCCAAGGCCAGAAGCATCACAGAACACTTCAAACAACACCCCTTCCTATGGTAATCTGAGTACTAGAGCACTAACCAGCTTCTCCTTTAGGTAGCCAAAATTTGTCTGGCACTGGTCACTCCACACGAAGGCCTGGTCCTTCCTAGTCAAAGCTGTCAATGGAGCTGCAACTCGAGAGAAGTTGGGCACAAAACTCCAGTAATAGCCTGCCAAACCCAGGAAACTACGAACTTTCGCCAAATTCTTGGGTTCTTACCATGAAACGACTACCTAGACCTTCGACGGTTCTATCTCTATTCCCTTATGAGACACTACGTGTCCAAGGAAATGTACTTCTCGCGTTAAGAACTTTCACTTAGACAGTTTCCCATAAAGATGGCGGTGTCAAAGGACTCCCAAAACTGCCCTAAGATGCTCAACATGGTATTCCTTTGATATTGAGTAGATAAGGATGTCATCGATGAACACCACAACGAAATGGTCCAGAAACTCTCGGAAGACGGAGTTCATGAGGTTCATGAACATAGATGGTGCATTTGTAATGCCAATCGGCATAACCATGATCTCAAAGTGGCCATATCTGCACCTGAAATCCGTCTTCGGGATATCACATTTCTTCACTCTCAACTGGTGGTATCTAGACCACATATCGATCTTAGAGAACCAACCTGATCCCCTCAGCTGGTCGAAAAGGTCGTCTATCCTTGGGAGGGGGTATCGATTCTTGACCGTCACCTGATTCAACCGCTGGTAGTCTATGCACAGTCATAGACTACCATATGCCTTCTTTACGAACAAAACTGGAGCACCCCATAGCGAAACGCTGGGTTGAACAAATCCCTTCTTCATCAGATCATCAATCTGAATCCTCAACTCCCGCAACTCAGAAAGTGGCATCTGATAAGGAGCCATCGAGATCGGGCGGGCACCAGGCTGTAAGTCTATCCCAAACTCAACGTCACGTTGAGGGGGTAGAGTCACAACCTCATTGGGAAAGACATCAGGGAATTATCTCATGACCTCTGGGACATCCATCATTCCTGCGTCTGCCGACTCCACTAACACCCCGTCCATCATAGAAAGGAGTGTCTCCATGTGTTGACTCCCCACCTAATAACTCCGCTCCCCCACAAAAGCCAAATGCCTTCCATCCTCGTTGGAGAATTAAATCCTTCTCTGATAGTAGTCGATGATGGCATGCACAGAGAACAACCAGTTGATGCCTAGAATGACATCATATTGCTAAATCTGCAATGAAAGAAGGTCTCCACTGGACTGATGCAGTCCCAAAATCAGTCTACATCCTCGGAAAAAGTAAGATATGCTGGTCTGACCCCCAAATGGTGTTCTCAACACTAGGGGCACAAAAAGTCTCTTAGCATCCAGACCCAGAGAATGGGCTAATTCAGGCATAACAAAGGAGTGTGAAGCTCCCGAATCAAACAAAGAAGAAACAAGAGTGCTGAATAAACTGATCGTACCTCAAATGACCTCTGGTCCCGCCAGATCTACTAACTCTGTGGCGTGCAACTGTCCACGCCTAGCTCCTCTACCTTGCTGCTATCGACCACCTCCCCGACCATGCCCTGGTCAAGGTCCCTAAGGAGCACCCTGGTGTCGGTCTCCTCCTGCAAGGTCATCCATCGGAGGGCCAGGGGCCTGCTGATGCTGTTGGAAAGGCCTCGCCGACAACGGATGCTGCTGAGGTGGGTGCTGAAACTGCCCACCTCCACCATGTGGATCTTGAGTCGGACACCTGCTCTGGATGTGCCTGAAAACTCCGCAAGAGAAACAATTCGGTCCTGGCCCTGTGGAAAAGGGGCGAGGGCCAGAAGCTTGGGACTAGAACTGATGAGGCCTAAACCCTGCTTGTCGAAATCTGGAAGGCCCTGTCGCTAGAGATTTGCTGCTGACCGCCTTCCCCTTTGATGAACTCAGCTGGTTCCCTTCTCATGGTGTGCCTACCTTCAAGTGCATCCTATCTACTATCTTGTCCTTCTTCTGTACTACTAGGTATGTCGGAAGAGTGAATGGAGTGACAACGTACTGAAGAGAAGGACAAAGTGCCTCCTCTAACCATCTCGCCCGAGACTCATCCAGAATGAGATCCGGGGCAAAGCGCAAGAGATCTTTGAACTTGATCTCCAACTCCCTCACTGACATGCTTCTCTGTTGAAGGGAGAGAAACTCCTATCTCTTCTCAGCCTTCACCGTAGAAGAGAGTAACTCCTCACAAAATTCCTTCTCGAAAATGGCCCATGAAACCTCTGCCTCTGTCTTCTCTCCCAGGAAAAGCATCCACCACTGACGTGTTGCTCCTCTCAGCTGACTGATGGACAATGGAACCCAGTACTCCCTCAGAGCATGGATCAAAGAGAAGGTGATGGATAGCTCCTCAAGCCATCCCTCCGTTACTGAGTCATAAACGCTGCCCTTGTACTTCTCTAGGGTTTGTCACTGGAAGGAGCGAAGAGTCCTCTACCACAAGTCATCCTCCTCATCTCGGTCAACCCTCTGCTAGTCAACTGCCTCGATCCGCTGGGCCTCAACCACCCGAGTCACTCGTGGATAACGTCCGGGTGCCAGAGCTGCAAGGTAAACAAAGAATTCCTAAGCCTGAGTAGCAAGGGAATTATTATTATTATTATTATTAAATTTTTCTCTCCAAGGTGCCCCAAATCAATTAAAAACACAATCAGTATGATGCATGCACCTTCCCTAGGGCCTCTACCCTATAATAAATGTAGTCTCACTTGGTTGTTTGATAGGCTCAGAGTCCTTGCATCGGATCACAGGGCCCCCTAAAATCCCATGTCCTAGATGGTCCTACCTGGTCTATTTCACGAACCAAGATCACCTAACATTGTTGCCTTACCATCCCATGCAATCCTCACTGTGCCTAACTCCAGACTCCATCCTATCTCTCAACCTCCACTCTGATACCATTCTGTCACGACCCGCATTTGGAAATACAATGGAAGGGGCGGTAAATTTCCCCACCCTTCCTTCCTCAAGTTGAAAAAGAGATAATGACCCCCGAGTCCCGCCTCCAGTAGGCCCCGGAGTGGCGACTAGCACCAAGGGTGTAACATTTTCATAATATGGGAGGAATTACCCTTTTTTTAGTTAACCAGGATTGGGAGAAAGAATGATTCAGAACCAAACACCACCATATATAGAAAACTGAAAAGAAAACAAAACTACATGCATGTTTTAATAATAAAACTGAAAAAAGTAAAATAACTCCAAAGTACAAAACCAACAAGAAAAGAAAAGGCTAAGCAGAAAACAACAGCAACCAACAGCAACTCCAACGTCCAGACTAGTAAGGTCCTGCACGGCCTCCGAAGTCCTCCTGGCAACCTGAAAGTAAACGTATGGTGAGCATACAAAGTATACTCAGTAGGAAAACCTACAGCTCTCGTGCACAAGTGGGGAGACATCCTAAAGTTCTGTGAGAAGCAGAAGAACCAACATCTATCAAGGAATCTATCCATCCCACCTCACCGGCCACACTCACCAAATAACACAAGCAGTAAGGTAATAGTAAGAACAAAACATTTGGGTACACCACACCACCATTTCCCCCACTAGCTATCTACTCATCCCTAACGACAAACGTCCTGACGCTACCACGCTCTTCCTGACCGCACACACCTGGGCCTCACAACCATCCACATCCCCACCAACACACACCTAGGCCTCAAAACCATCCATCCCTGCCCGCACACACCTGGGCCTCACGACCATCCATCCCTGCCGGCACAAACCTGGGCCTCATCTCGAAGACACCTGGGAAAACAAACCTGCCCGAAGAGTCATGGGCTAACAACACACCAAATGAAACCTACCTGAAGAATCTTCAGTGTAAGGTCACCTCCAACCATCACTGCTGAGGGAAGAGGGAGCAGAAAGGAGAGTAACTAGGGGGAAACACCCTTCCCCATGAAATGGGGTGTTCGACACTAAGTGCCCAACGTGGGTGGGGTGCGACTAAACACAAAACATACAGTTAAATATATATATACCAACACACAACCCAACCTATGGCTCCTCAACAGATACAAGAAAGTGCCCAATCACTTCGGCCTTAGAAAATAGGCACACAACAAATAGTTCCCAGTTTCCCTATCCAAGTATCATTTCATAACAGTTCAGAGTGAGTTAATCCCTTCACTAATGGGAAACTAATAGGCACAACCACAGATGAAACAACAATTAAAGCAGTATGGAAAACTGTCGGGAAAAAAATTTAAGCATTCACACCTGGTTCTCTTGTAAAGTCACAACAACTAGGGATCAAGTGAGATCCCTCGAAGTACTGGAAACAAAACAACCCCGAGACACATCCCCATGTCCCCAAAAAAATCCAAGAGCCAACGGTTTCACAACAACAGAGGATCCCACCCGAATTCGTGTCACAGCAGAGCAACCACACAGCCTCAGATTCACAACCAGTGAAAGTATAACAATAGGGTATCCCATCCCCACCCATATCACCCTAGAAATCTAAGCCCATGAAAGAAAACAACCAAACCACTACCACCAACACAAGGTAGTCCCTTGCATGTATTTTCAGTTTTAAAAGATTTAACACACTCCATGGTTTCAATTCCACTGGGCTTTAACCAGAGTTATCACAGAAAAGAGTTGATCCTAGTGCTTTCAATTTATTTAACCGAGTATACGTAATTAAACAATTCCATGTTCCATTTATTTAAACATCTAGGGGCACCCAGGTTCATTAGTGCACAAAGAAAGACCACCAACGACCATGATTTTCAGTGAGCATAGGCCCGTATAATTCACAACACATATCAACATAAAAGAGTACAACATAACATCAATCACACCCCCACTTTCCTTCTTAAGAGGTCTGTTCATTATCTTAATTAAGTTTGGTTTCATCAATTTCCATAGAGACAAAAGCATACCCACCCCACATGATGCACAGAAAGGAGAGACGAATTAGAAAATCCCTAACTGATTGGTCAAGGATCGACGTTAAGTCCTCACGTGAAAACTGGAAATCAGGAGTAGCAGGAACTCCACGAAACGCGATCAAGGAAAACTTTGTAGGGGTACAACCCGTCCAGAGGAAGGGTATTTCGAGTGCAGGGTGATAGAGAAAAAGAAACCTAGGGAGAAGAGAAGTCTTTAGGTTATAAAGGTTGAGATACAGTATCCCCGGGACTGTTAAGATATGGAGAAAAACTCAAAACCACAGAAGAAGTGGTATCATGGTTTGACCATGCGGCTGGACCACACCACATGTAACTTAAAAGGTCCCCACCCTTCGGGGCGGTTAAAACAGATGCACACCTCACCAATCATTTAATTAAATACCATTAATGTGCTTTGAAACAGGCTTAAAGGGGTCAAAACATGGTTTATAATCCAATTTGCGCAAAAAGGAGGCATTATTTGAAAACCCGCAGAGAGGTCACCGGTAGGCTAGGGCTATCGGTAGACCAAGCTACCGGTAGGCCGAGGATACCGATAGGACGAGCTACCGGTAGGCCGAGCTACCGGTAGGTCGAGGCTACTGGTAGGCCGAACTACCGGTAGGCCGAGGCTACCGGTAGGTCGAGGCTAGTGGTAGGCTGAGGCTACCGGTAGGCCGAGGCGACCGTTAGGCCGAAGCTACCGGTAGGCCGAGCTATCGGTAGGCAGAGCTACCGGTAGGCCGAGGCCACCGTTAGGAGTCTTAAGCTTGACTGAGAAGATGGGATGGCCTTCCAGACCACCCAGAACACCCAAAACATCAGATTTTTACCAACTAATGGACACCAAAACCCCGGGCCATTACATGTATACAAGTAAACCTATTATGAAAACTAAGGAAAAAAACACCCTTGAATGATAACATTGTATCTTATAACTCATTAAAAAGTCCATAAATGAACTTAATAAAATTATAATAAATAAAATACATTTATAAAAAGTTTTAAATTAATTAATTAAATGATTTAACTTGATTAACCAGGATATTTAGTTCAAGTGCATAACACTTTTAGACATAAGTTGAGGGATTCTCACCAAACCCCCATTTTTCCTTCGGGTTATGATTTCACTCTCTTTTACCCAATGTAAATCTTCTTTATTTTTTATATATATTATTAATTCTATTTATATGTTCCAAACTCATGTATCCTGATCATTTTATCTTTATTTTTTGGGGATATACATATTTTTAAAAGGTTTTCTTTTCAATTCTTCTCGATAAGCAAGCCCGATTAAAGGGAAACTCTCAATTTATTAACAATTTTCAAATGAAATCCATAATATATTTTAAGACACCATTATTTTGATAAAATAACTCATTTTAACATGAAAAACTATCTTGGTTCAACTCTGGAGTTTTTCTTCCATTTGATAAGAAAATCAAAATTGAACCAACCATGGAAACCATGAAAAGAACGCACCTGAAACAGTGAAAAAATATTATTAATAAATGGGTGGAAAGTTTTAATTAAAAGATAATATAAGGTGTTATATATATGAATATATTTCAATAAAATATTAATAACACTATTTAAATAATTATACAAGGGGTTTGAACACATTTGAAGCAAGAAAAACCCGAGGTAAGAGACTTTTCTTTAAAAACCATCTTTTAAATTTCTATTTTTTCCAAAATTCAAAAGGAATCTTTTTATAATGCTTGTATTATTATTTTATAATTATTTTATAGTTCTTGGGAATTGTTTATGATGAAGGGTGGGACCTATATCTCTATACAATGCATTGGGTATGTTTATGTTGGAGGTCGACCGTATGGTTACTTCTAGTGTGACTATGATAGTTACACCATAAGGTTGCTGTGATGGTTACAACATAAGGTAGCCACTAGGGTTACATTGTAAGGTAGAAATGGGGGTTAAAAATTATTATTAATTCACCAATATACCTTTATTGTTTTATTTATTTTTTCTATGTTTTATGGAAATCTATTATTTTCACAAAGTATATGATACTTTATGGGTGAGAAGTATGTCTTTGTGAAAATGATTTTATATGTTTATAAGTATTCATGAACTAATGGTTTCTTTCCTTCTTTTTATGTTATATACTGAGATTTTGTGATCATCCCAAGTTTTAAAATGTTTTTTCATAGGGTTTAAGGATGGGTAAGAGAAAATAAGAAGCCAAGATGAATGTTGTGAAAATTATTGATGAAAATATCTCATGTTTTATTAAAAACCTTTTTATTATGGAAGAAATAAAGGATATTTTAGTAGCACCAACTTTGTATTATTGTGGATTGATATGTATGAATTATGTCCTAATTCTCTAAAAATATAAACTGAAAAGATCTTTGGGAATGTAAGAAAGTGAATTCTAAAAGAATTTACTAGATTATGTAATGTTTAAGGTTGGGTCCTTATAGTTGGTATCATAGAATAGTTTAGATAACTTTATGGGTTAGGATGATGTTAATATAATACCATAAATGATTTTTACCTTATGGTTAATTTGAAATGATATAGATTTTGAATATTACTATGTTACTTCATCTAATATATGTCTATTCAGAATGGTTTTCTACAAAAGAAACAGTGACACTAAAGTAGGTAGACACCAAGAGGATGATATCTTTCTGAATCCACAACCTGGAATAGTGGGAATTGGAACTAAATAGTTTTTGATAGCAATGAATCAATTTATATAGGCTATAAAAAGTGGTGTAATCCATCCAAGAGAATAACTAGAGCTACCACAAAGGAACATGACGATATTGGAACATTTTATGAGGAAACACCCACCTGCTTTTAGTGGATCTTCAAACCTAGTGGCAGTTAAAGTATGGATTAAATACCTTAAAAAGATATTTAATTTCATGGGGTGTTCAGATAATCAAAAGTTTAGCCTTATTATTAACCGTTTTGAAGGTGAATCTGACGAGTGGTGGTCAATGGTCAAGAATGTTAGAGATAGTGAGGAGATTGATTCCTTGGAATGTGATGAATTTAAGAATATTTTCCTTGAAAGATATTTTCCTAAGGTGGTTAGACTTAGGAAGGAAAATCAATTCCTTGAATTGAAACAAAATGAGGAATATTTAGTAGCTGTTTATGAATAAAAATTCACCCGATTGGAAAGGCACGCCCCAAATATTATTCAGGATCTTAATAGTAAAATCAATCAATTTTACACAGGATTGAAGCCATGATACTGAAGGACATTGGCCTCTTGAGAATTCGAAAGTTATGAGAATTTTTTTTGATGTTCTGAGAGGGTAGAAATGCATTTTTCTGATGATCATGTGTACTTTGAAAACAATAAAAATAAAAGGTCCATGTGGAAAGAAATGTGTAAGAATCAACCAAATAAATATGAAGGTAAAAAATTATAGTTTTTTGTGTATGGTAAGTGTGGTAAAAAGAACCCTAGGGAATGCCTTAAAAAATATAGAAAATGTTTTTTATGTGGTAAGTTTGGACATATGGCCTTATATTTCAATGAAAATGATCTTAAGATTAATTATGATAAGTAAACTGTAAAGTAATTCAAATGTGGTGAGATGGGTAATTATGAAAGTACCTTCCCAAAGAAAGATATGAATGATGGAAAGTAGCTAGATTATAAGCATAAAAGTGTCATGAGATACTTTTCAACTATTTCATTAGATGTTGGTCCATCCAATGAAGTGGTATTAGGTACTTTATTTTTTTACTCATATTTTTCTAATATTTTGTTTGATAGGGGGTCTATACATTACTTTATTTATGAGATTTTTTGGTAAATTGGAAATTTCAACTCAAGAAATGAAATAATAGCTTATGGTTAAAATACAATTGGGAAATAATAATTAAAATGACATTATAATAATCTTCTTATTTTTTTATATGGAAATACATTACCTTTAGACCTTCTTGTTTTTCCCTTAGTAGAGTTTGATGTTATTCTAGGTATGGATTGGATTTCTGTTTATTATGATAAGACTGAATGTAGGGATAAAGAAGTTTTTTTTGGAAAGAGTTTAAGTTTGTATACAATAATTAAACCATACCATTGATAACATATTAGAAATCTAAGAAACTATTAAAATATGGAAATAACAATTATCTTGCAGATATTGTTGAAAAGAAGGGAACTATTCAAATTAATGATGTTCCAGTGGTAAATGAATACCTTGATGTTTTTCCCGATGAGTTACCAATGTTATACCTAATCAGGAAGTTAAATTTACTATCAACTTAGTTCTTGATGATAATCCAATTTCAAACCACCTTTTCAAATGGATTAATTGGAACTTCTTGAATTGAAAAAGCAATTACATGAGTTTCTTGATAAAGGCTTCATTCATCCCAACACTTCACCATGAGGTGATTCTATTTTTTTTGTTAAAAATAAATATGGTTTCATGAAACTATTCATTGATTATATAGTTTTGAATAACATTTTTGTTAAGAATAATTTTCCATTGCCTCATATCGATGACTTTTTTGATCAAGAGCTCAGTATTTTTTAAAGATTGACTTGAGATCCAGGTACCATCAATTGAAGGAGAAGGAGGATGAAATTATAATTTTTTTTAAAAAAAATAGATATGGATAGTATGAGTTTGTTGTTATACTCTTTGGTTTGACAAATTCTCTTGTTGTATTCATGGATCTTATGAATATAATCTTCCATGATTACTTGGATATGTTTGTTGTTGTTTTTATTAATGATATTTTGGTGTATTAAAAAATTTATGAAGATCATAAATTTTTTTTAAGGATTTTCCTAAAAACTCTCAAAGAAAACAAGTTATATAGGAAATTTAAAAAATGTGATTTTTGGTTGAAACATATTTCTTTTTTTAAAGAACATTGTAAATAAGGATGTCATAACAGTTCATATTACCAAAACAAAGGTGATTGATGAATGGGAAAGACCTAAAAATGTAATAGAAATTCATAGTTTTCTTGTATTAATAGGTTATTATTGATGGTTTGTTAAAAAATTTGAATGATTATCTAGCTCACTAACTAAGTTAACATGAAAAGGGGTTAAATTTATTTGGATAGAAGACTGTGATTTTTTTTTCAAGAATTGAAAAGAAGATTGGTGAATGCGCCAATTTTGTATTTTCCTTTAATAAATAGTGATTTTTTCATTTATAGTGATGCTTATTTGAAGGGACTTGGTTGTGTTCTGATGAAGAATGATCAGGTAATTGATTATGTTTCAAGAAAACTAAAACCTCATGAGTTAAATTATCCTACACCTGATCTGGAATTATCATATGTGGTTTTTTTCTTTAAAAATTTTGAGGCATCATTTATATAGATCCAAATGTGAAATATATACTGACCATAAAAGTTTTACATATATATTTACTCAGAAGGAATTGAACATGAGTTAGAGAAGATGGATTGAAATAATAAAGGATTATGATTGTATGATCAATTACTATCCTCTTAAAGTAAACAAAGTGGAAGATTCCTTAATCCAAAAACATCATGCTATATTAACTATGTTATATTAGGAACATGACCCCTTGATTAATGATTTGATGAATTTTGGCATGGAATTTTTGGGTGCAAAAATTTCCTTGATTTTGTTTCTGGTGTCAGTACAATCATCTCTATTAGACAGAATTAAGCAAGTGTAAAAAGAAGACCACGAGATATAGAAAAATGTAGAATTGGTTAAAAAGGGTAAGTTTTCAGAATTTAAATTTGATAAAGATTGTGTTTTGAGATTTGTAAAGAAATTATGTGTGGCTAGTGATCCCAAACTGAATAAATAATTGTTAAGTGAAGCTCAAAATTCTTTGTTTTCAGTTCATCACGTCAGTACTAAGATGAATATATACCTTTGGGAATATTATTGGTGGGATGGAATGAAAAGAGATATTGCTGATTTTATAATGAAATGTTTGACATATCAACAAGTTAAAGTAGAGAGGAAACTACCAAAGGGGGTGATTAAGCCTTTTACAGTACCAGAGTGGAAATGGGAAAATATATCCATGGACTTCATGGTGGGATTACTAAAGAATTCTTGAGGTAACAATCCAATTTGAGTTATTGTTGATTGGGTGACTAAATCTGCACATTTCCATCATATTCGAGACACTCTTTCTCTAGATCATATTTCTCGACTGTACCTCAAAGAGATTTTCAGTTTTTATGGATTTCCTCTATCTATTTTATCTAACTATGATCCTAGGTTCACTTCTAACTTTTGGAAAGGCCTTCAGAAGTCATTGGGAACAGAATTAAATTTCATCACTACCTTTCATCCTTAATCATATGGACAGTCATAAAAAACAATTTAGACCTTAGAGGATATGTTTTGAGCATGTTCAATGGATTACCAGAGAATTTGGGATCAACATATTTCTTTAGTTTAGTTTTCTTTTAATAAAAGTTTTCATTTTGGTATACAGATGACACATTTTGAGGTATTATATGGGAAGAGATGTCGAACTCCAGAATTTTGGGATGAAGTTAGGGAAATAAAGTTGATGGGACCATAATTAGTAGAGGAGGTAGTAGAGAAAGTGAATATGATCCAGTAACATATGAGGATAGATCAGAGTGGTTATAAAAGTTATGTAGATAATAGGAGGAAACACCTTTCATTTGAGGCAGGTGATCATTTTTTCCTTAAAATATTTCCTTAGAAAAGTGTTATTAATTTTGTTAAGAAAAGAAAGTTAAGTCCACAGTTCATTAGAGATTTTGAAATCATGAATAAATATGGACTAGTTACCCATTAAGTAGCTTTTCCTTCGAGTTTATCTCAGATACACAATGTTTTTCATGTTTCAATCTTTAGAAAGTATGTTCCGGATTCATCTCATGTATTGAGCCTAGAAGTAGTTCAGCTAGAAGAGAACCTTTCTTATGAAGAGCGACCTATTTAGATTCTTGATCATAGAGATAAATTATTTCATAATAAGGTAATTAACTAGGTTAAGGTTTTGTGAAGAGACCACATGGTTGAAGAAGCAACATGGGAATCTGAAAATGCTATGAGGGAAAGTTTTCCTCACTTATTTAATAAGTGAATAAAAATTATGAGGATGTAATTTCTAGAAGGTGGGGAGAATGTAACAACCCAAGTACTTATAATTTTTTTTCATTGTAGAATTAAATATTTAAATTCGTTATAAATTTAGAATGAAAAAATTGATATTTATAGAAATTAAGGAATTTATATTAATGGAATAGTAACTTGACCTTAGGAATAGCAACATGACCATTAGGAATAGTAATTTGGCCAATATAATAGTAACATCACCTACGAAACTATAAATAAAATTCATGTATCCTGAAAGTGAAAATATGATATATTTATATCATGGAATAAATAAATAAATGTTTATTTATATTATAATTAATTAAATGATTTAAAAGAAAATATTTTTTTGTAAAATAGTTTCATAAATTAAAATTTTATTTTCTTATGATTATAAAATAATTTTATGAGACCTTGATTAATTTTTCAAGGTGTAATAAAATCAGTTATAGTTTTAAAATTGGTATTTTTTGAATAAATTATGATTTTAATTAAAAATTAATTTTCTCATATTTAGAAAATTATTTTCAAAAAATGGAGTTCCATTTTTAATTTTACACACTAAAAAATGGTTAGGGTGATTTTTTTGGGATTTTTCTAAAATAGTTGAATTTTTTATGAATAGTAAAATACGATAATTTACGATAAATGCTAAATACATGAATTATTGAGTCTTGGATGATTTATGACTAATGTAACCCTAAAATATAAAACTATAATTAATTATTTTGATATATGTAGTGATAATTCTAAAACTATTCATAGTCTTGAGGCAAAATAATAAACTAATGAATATAATAATGAAAAAACACCCCTCCCCTCCACTATAAATACCACCCCTCACCACCTATTCTCATCACAACTCAAAGCCTTATAGATTGTTCAATTTCTACCAAATTCCATTACGAAGAATATTATTCACATAAAATACCATATGGTCTCACTAAAAGGCCAAAACTGAGGCCTTTAAGGAGGTTCTCAAGGAGGATAATTTAAGAGGTAAAATCCTATTTATTTTTATTTTATTTTCTTTTCAATTTAATTTATTTTCTTATTCAATTTTCAGCTACCCTTATCCAAATGGAATGAAAACTCAAATATATTACATATACTATAATTTTATCATGTTGATGGAAAAATTAATCACCAAACTCTTTCTCCTCTCCCTTTTATTCTAAAAATAAAAACATCGTTCATGATGTGTCGATTTACCGACATCATGGACGATGTGCTTTCATTTTACATTACCACCTTTAAGGCTGGTCATAATACCATTTTTATGGTTAAATAATATTTTATTATACTTATTATATGTTATATTATGTTATGGAACCAGTGTTTATATATAATATTAATTAATAAAACAAAAGTGGTTGGGAATGATCAAAATTCACCAAAATAAACTAACTTTCATTACTGATGTTTTATCTAATGATTCATCCTCATAAAATATAACCAAAATGATATATAATAACATTAAATATTATGGAAGTTAATTAATAACATTTAATTTCAATTTTGGACAACTATTCTCATTTTACATGATTTTCCATTCATGTATACAAGTAAACCGATCATGAAAACCAAGGAAACAAACACTCCCGAACGATAAAATTGTATTTTATAACTCATAAAAAAAATCCATAAATTAAATTAATAAAATTATAATAAATAAAATACATGTATAAAAGGTTCTTAATTAATTAATTAATTTAAGTATTTAACTATATTATCCAAGATATTTAGTTCATGTGCAGAACACTTTCGGACATAAGTTAAGGGATTCTCACCGAACCCCCATTTTTTCCTTTGGGTTATGATTTCACTCTCTTTTCACCCATAAAAATCTTCTTTATTTTTATATATATTATATAAATTCTATTTATATGTTCCAAACGCATGTATCCATATCATTTCATCCTTAGTTTTCAGGGATATACATGTTTTTAAAGGACCCTTTCTCAATTCTTCCTAATAAGTAAGCCCGATTAAAGGGAACTTCCCGATTTCTTACCAATTTTCAAGTGCACTCCATAATATGATTTAAGAAACAATTATTTTTATAAAATAAATTATTTTAACATGAAAACTATCTTGGTTCAATTCTGGAGTTTTTCTTCCATTTAAAAAGAAAATCAAAATTGAACCAACCAAGAAAACCAAGAAGAGAACACACCCGAAACAGTGAAAAAATATTACTAATAAATGGGTGGAAATTTGTTATTAAAATATCATATAAGGTGTTATATATATGAATATATTTATGTAAAATATTAATAACACTCTTTAAATCATTATACATGAGTTTTTAACACATTTGAAGTAAGAAAAACCTGAGGTAAGGGACTTTTCTTTAAAAATCATCTTTTAAATTTCTATTTTTTTCATAATTCAAAATGAATATATTTATGATGAAAGTATTATTATTTTATTATTATGTTCTATTTATTGAGATTTTTTTTATGATGAATGGTGGGACCTATATCTCCCTCTAATGCATTGGGTATGTTTGTGTTGGAGGCCGATCTTATGGTTACTCTATGTGTGACTGTGATGGTTACACCATAAGGTAGCCATGAGGGTTACAAAATAAGGTATTAATGAGGGTTAAATTATAAATTATCCACGAGGGTTAAAATAATATGGTTTTTTTCAGGGTTTAAAATCATAAGTATGTAATTCCCCAAAATACCTTTATGGTTTTATTTATTTTTTCTATGTTTTATGGAAATATCTTGTTTTCAAAAAGTATATGATACTTTATGGGTGAGAAGTATGTCTTTGTGAAAATGATTTTATATTTTTGTAGGAATTCATGGAATAATGGTTTTTTCCTTCTATTTATGTTACTTACTAAGATTTTGTGCTCATACCAAGTTTTAAAATGTTTTTCATAGGGTTTAATGATGGGTAAGAGAAAAGAAGAAGCCAAGATGAATTTTGTGAAGATTATTCATGAAAAAATATCATGTTTTATTAAAAAAATTTGGATTATTTAAGAAATAGATATTATTTTAGTAGGAACCACGTTGTATACTTTTGGGTTGATATGTATGAATTATTTCATAATTCTCTAAAACTCTAAACTAAAAATATCGTTGGGAATGTAAGAAAGTGAATTCTAAAAGAATTTACTATATTATGTAATGTTTAAGGCACAATCCTTATAATGTTGGTCTGTTAGAGGAAGGAAGGAAAAATGAAAAAGGTAATAACTTAAAGTGAGGAGAAAAATGGTTATTTCAAATCAAAGTATCAAGTTGCACGATTTGGCCAAACCGTGCACCAACTGTGTGATGCCCATTTCTTAAGAAACCACCTTGCACGATTTGGCCTGCACGGTTACCTTAACCATGCTCAAACTATGCGATGACTAGTGAGAGGGTACTTACTAAGTGTCACTACCCATGAAAGAAGGGTTAAGGGTTTGGGAAAACCATCTGCAGCCCGTGCAGGTCATTTCTGCTCCTTTTCTACAACCGCATGGTTTGCTGTTGAGGGGCTACATGGTTTTAAACCAACCATTCACTATGTACAGACCCTCCAAACTTTGATATTTCTTACCCCGATGCTCCAAAAACTCGAAGAGTCACCTTATAAACCTATCATGCCTTTACCCAAGTCTAAAAACAACACATTTAAGTGTCCAAACTCTCAAAATCATGTTCTGAAGCTCTATTTTAAAAATAGTTCTTCCGGTAAATGCCAAAAGTTCAATTTATTATATTTTCTTCCATTCCAAAAACATGGGACATTATAGATGGGGTATATAATCATTTTGGAATCATAGTATTAGTAATGGGGATATGGAAGAACATATCCCAACATTATGAATTGGAAAAAAAGGGAATAAGATAATGAAGATACTTGGATAAAGAGGAGAAAGAAAAGAACCCTTACCTTGAGAGTGATACACCAAATGATTTTTAGGAGATTATTAAGATCTTGGGGGCACCTTGGGAGGACTATACAGAGGGGAGGGAAGAGTAAGGATGTTCTAAAAGTATTTTTATTAAAGAGAAATGGGATCTTGGGTGGGTTTATATTGGAAATGAGTGGGGAATGCTTTATTATTTCTCAAACATAGATTTTGGACTCTATATAATAAAATAACGCAAACCACAAACATTACAATGGGTTTTCCCATGGTTTCTGGGCAAGGGGAGTTGTTTTCATTATTTTATAAGTCCAAGGGACAAAATTAACAAAATAATACCCTTGATAATGTGTAAGTGAGTCATAATCTCAAAGAAATGATTTTAAAAAATTAAAATATATTTATAGTTTTAGAGGATTCATAAAGGCTTTATAAAATTAATTAAATAAACATAAATTCACATTATTTTAAAGGGAAAACATATATTTGGTTATGTACACCATTTATAGTATTTATTACACCACCTTTGGGTCATTATGATGTCATAATACACAACATATATTTATACGATATTTAATTTTTACCTGAAAATTCAACTCTTAGAAAATTATAAAAAATTCACTGTTGGATAATTTCAATAGTCTAATTCCAACAATAATATTAATTTTATGAAAATAATTTTCTAAATATGTTTATTTTCACTTTTAAAATTAGGAATCAATATTTATTGGGAAATTTTTGGTTTTTTAATAATAATAGTTTTTGAACCCATATAAAAATTACATTTGACTTCAAAAAAATTATACGATCATTTATATTTAATAAAAATTATTTAATAATAATATTTTATTAAAAATATTATTAATTTTAAAAATCCATTAATTCATCAAAATAAACTTCTTAATTGAATTTTAATATTAAAAATATAATTTTTGTTTTATTGTATAAAAAACATTTATAAAGTAACAATAATAAAATGAAAATATATTCATTATTATATGTAATATATATATTCATACTATTAAGGTCTTGATATATATCCCTTTCATACACCATCAAATTCCATAAGGGTAAGTGTTTTAACAATGATACTTTCATGGGGTGGTTCAGCGTGCATGATTTGGGCCGTGATCTCAATGAGCTTGAACTTATTCCATAAATTGTTTTGATCATGCTTAAGTTATTGGATATGAGCTTGGGATTGATTGAGGGTAAATCCCAGTGATTCTATCTCCCTTTTAAGTCCCGATAAATGATATTCACAAGGTATGATCCTACTAGTTGAGGCCACCACTTACTTTGTTCGTGTCAATTGGATTTGTTAAAACCCTATAATTATACTAATCACAAGATCACTGTTAAATGATTATATTTTCTATAGTAATGATACACAATGATATTTTAAATATAATTGGATATAATGAAATCAAATAAGTTCATGTGTTTTCTATATCCATAATATATAATAATAAATTTAATTAAATCATAAGGGAAATTTTATTTATAAAATTCTGGGTCGTTACAATATTACCCCTTCAAAAATTTTGTCTTAAAAATTTTAATTTCTCCTACTAAGACAAATGAGGGTAATTGTGTTTCATTACTTTCTCTGGTTTCCACATTTATTATTCAAACTTGTAGTTTCTCCACAAAACTTTTACCAGGTGCATTTCCTTATTTTATAGAACATTGTCTCTATGATCTAAGATCTTCACCGACTGATCCTCGTATGAGAGATCATTCTCCAACAATACCAAATATGGATTGAGTACATGTTAGGGGTTTGGTATGTACTTACTCAAGAGGGATACATGGAATACATAATGTACTTGAGATAGGTTAGGCGAGAGTGCTAGTTGATAGGCCATCGCTCCAATGTGATCAAGGATCTCAAAAGGAACGATGTATCTTGGACTATGATTTCCCTTATTAAGAAATATCATAACTTTATTACATGGAGATATATGGAGGAATACCATGTTTCCAACCTTAAACTCTAGGTATCATCTATGATTATCATCATACCACTTTTTTTGACTCATAGAAACCTTAATGTGCTACTGAATGGTCTTAAACTTTTACACTATTTCCTCAACCATTTTAGGACCTAACTATTTTCATTCCCCAACTTCATCCCAACATGTTGGTGTTCTTCACCTCTTCCCATAAAGGGATTCATAGGGATCCATTTGGATGCTTGCGTGGAAACTATTGTTTTATGACAACTCTAACAAAGGAAGATATAGGCCCCATCCTCCTTTGAAGTCAATTAGACATGCTCTCAACATATCCTCAAGTGTTTGGATAGTCCACTCAGATTTTCCATAAGTTTGGGGGTGATAATCCATAATGAAGTTCAACTTTGTATTTATTCATGTTATAGACTCCTTTAGAACTTAGAGGTAAATCTTGGATCTCGATTAGATACGATCGATAGTAGTGTTCCATATAGCCTCACCACTTCTCAAATGTATATCCTTGAATGTTGATCAACTGATAAGTCCTCTCAAATTGAAATAAAGTGAGAAGTATTTATAATACGATCCACCAAAACCCATATAAAATTATATCCTCTTGATTTATTCAGAATAATAGTGAAAAAACCCATGGTGATGTTCTCTCATTTACATATAGGTATGAGTAATGGTTGCATCATCCCCTTGGATTTTTGCCTTTCTGCATTCACTTGCTAACATACAAGAAATCTTGATGTATATTATATGATATCCTTCTTCATATTATCCCACCAATAGCCTGAATGGCCCGAAGACCTTCTTTTTATTATTATTTATTTTTGATAACCCCCCTTTCAAGGGATGAGGGGGAACCCTTACAAGGCCCATAGGCTTAGTGGATTACATGACCCAAAGGTCTTACATGAATTCATCCCATACATTAATACTTGGAAATGATCTTCACGAATGTCTAGATCATGAAGTTAGTTTCCCACCTTCACATTTCTTGTTTGGCTAGAAATAACTGTGTAGAGGTGCATAAGCCTGGTCCTAATGGAAATTTCTATACCCTCTCATTTGTCTATATCCAGATAGCTTTGTTCAGGTGAAACCGCCTACTCTGAGTCCTCATCTGAAGCTAGTTCCTTTGGTATGTCGGGTTTCATCTATACTTCATGGTCTGTATGAGGTGACCCAAAGGCCTTGAGGTGGCTCGGAGGCCTTGAGGTGTCCTGAAATCCTTAACTGTCCTGAAGGCCTTGGGTGGTCCAAAGGCCTTAAGGACTCTAGGCCCAAACTAGCAGCCCAAAGGTGAATAGTTCTGACTGCTACAGTACCAAACAATACCTGCTACAATATTTTTACAGTACCAGAAATATGCCTCCACCCGAATTTGAACCCGGGTCTCATGGATGCACTTGAAGAGTCCTCACCAACCAGGCCGAGGCTCATGTGCTACTATACCAATAGTGATCTTGAAAATCTCAATACATCTTCATGATTTCTATATGGATAGATAAAGTTGAACTATATGCATTATCCAATAACTCCTTTCTTAACTTAGGATTTAATGGTACACATAATATTGACCCAAATCTCACAACTCCTTCATTAACATTGAACTATGAGTATTTCTTTTTTCTTATAGTTTCCACTTTCTTTTGAATTCCTAAGTCAACTATTTGATAATCCTTTATCCTCTCCATAAGGGATGGTTGAGAAATCATTTATGAAAGGATTGATCATGTTCCTTCCTTTTCAAATATAATAAGATCAGATCCTTCTCAATTCTCATCAATGATAAAATTGCTAGATCCTTTCTACTTAGAGAATCTACTACTTTATTAAATTTTCTAGGATCATATAGGATTGATCAGTTATAGTCCTTGATCAAATCTAACCATCTCCACTAGAGCATATTCATCTCTTTCTATGTGAATATATACTTGAGGCTCTTGTGATTTGTATATATTTCACACATCTCACCAAAGAGATAATATCTTCAGATATTCAATGTGAAGATCACTTCAGCCAAATCTAGATCATGAATAGGTTAGTTTTGTTTGTGAACCTTCAATTTCCTTGAAGCATATGTTATCACTTTGTCATTATACATTAATACACAACCTAATACCTTTTTCGAAGCATCGCTGAATGCCATAAAAATTTCTCCACTTGTGGGTAGTGTGAGTACAGGTGTAGTGATAAGATTATTTTTCAACTCCTCAAACCCCTCTTCACATTCATCATTCCAAGTAAAATTTACTCCCTTTCAATTTATCTTGTTTAGAGGGTTTTAAAATCATGAGAAAGTTCTCACAAATTGATGTAGTACCCAACTAATCAAAGGAAACTAATGATATCTATCATAGATTTTGACCTCAACCATCCTTCAATTGCTTTTATTTTTGAAGGGTCCACATATATCCCATTTATTATGATAATATTCCCTAATAATGAGAATTACTTCAACCATAACTCACATTTTATATACTTAGGATAAATATTGTCCCTTTTTAAGGTCTTTAGCACAGTGCTCAGATTCTCCTCATGCTCTTCTTTGATTTTTCAGTATATTAGAATATAATCTATAAATACTACCATAAAATTGTTTAGGTAATCTCTAAAGACTCTATTCATCAATTTTATAAATATTTTTGTAGTATTAGTGAGTCCTAAAATTATTACTATGAACTCATAGTGCTCGTACCTTGTACAAAAAGCAGTCTTGGGGATATCATCCTTCTTCACCATTACATGGTAATATTCCGACCATAGATACAACTTTGACAAGTATTGTGCTCCACGTAGTTGATCTAACAAGTCATCAATTCATGTAAGTGGATAATTTTTATTTATCACGATCTTTTCGATCTCACGATAATCAATGAAGAGGTGCATTAACCCATCCTTTTTCTTGATGAAGAGGACTTGTGCACCCCATGGTGAAGCACTTGGGCATATGAACCCTTTATCCAGACTCTCCTATAATTGTTTCTTCAACTCCTCAAGTTCCAAAACATCCATTCTATAAAAATTATCAGATAATGTAAATTCACTAGGTATAATCTCAATTTAAAATTAAACCTCTTAGATAGAAGGAAGACCATACAATTCTCTAGGAAACACTTCAGTGTATTCTTTGACAATGAGTATGTCTTCAAGGATGATCCTTTCCTTAGAATCAATAATTTGAGCTAGATATTCTTTATCGTAGGGTAATAATATCCACACTTTAGATATTGGTACTAAAGAATATTCATCCATATCATTGCATTTGTATGGAATCATAGGATGATTCATGATACGGAGATTGATTTCCTTCTCATGACAATTTATGTTGGATCTATATAAGGAAAGACAACCCATACCTAAAACTATATTGAATTCCACCAAAGGGGGTATCACAAGGTTCAATGGGAAGTTCATCCCAAAAATTTTTATAGGATAAGAGTTATATACTTGGGATTAAATAATTTTACCATTTTCCACTTTTACCAATAACTCTACATCCATGATTTTTGGTGATGCTTGAATAGTTATACTAAACTTTCATGATATAAAGGAATGAGTAGAACTAGAATAAAAAAGTATTATTGAAATTCTAGAATGAATAACTAGAATACCTATCACTATATCATTTTTGAGATCCACTTTAGTAACTGTGATAGAAAAATATTGCCCTCACTACCTTGGAGGTTGTTTGTTGTCTTTGAAAATCCTTGGCTTAGTGCATTGGTTTGCAAAACGTCCTGGTTCCTTTCAATTGAAATAATAAAAAATGTGATGAGGGTTAACTGGAGAATTAATTTCCTCCATAACATTATTATGTTTCTCCCATCAACAATCGCTATATAGGTGCCCTTAATTCCCACACCAAAAGAATTTACTTGTTCCCCTTAAGGAAATTTATGAGGTGCTTCTTTCAACACTTTTAACAATTAGGATGTTGAAATTTCTTAGCACCAATATATTTCTCCATCAAGACACTAGGATTAAACTCTAATCTCCTCTTATTATCCCTAGGATACTCTTGAAATTCTCCAATATCAATTTTGACTTTGAGGTCACATCATACAATTCCCTCACAACTATCAAAGTCTCAGATCATCAGGGATTTTCATAGACTAGGTTTTAGCCCACCAAAGAAGTGGTAAACCTTGAATTTAGGGGTAATGAAAAAGCTGTAGGTGAATCATGAAATTATTGTGAAGCTTTCCTCATATTCCCTAATAGATTCACCATATTTTTTCTTAAGGGAAAGGAAATCCCTTTCCATTTTACGTTGGAGAGTGTGAGGAAAATATTTATCAATTTTTTTCCAGAATTCATTCCACTCATCACTTCATTATCTACCTCAGGAATTGTATTCTTGATAAATTTCCACCACTGATCATATTATCCCTCCATATGATGAATAACTAGTATAACCTTCTCTTATTCTCCATTCATACTATAAGATCTTCTCAATGGAGTTGATCCATTGTTTGGCGATTAAGGGATCATATGATCCATTGAAATTCAGGGGATTTTATTGCATAAAGGTATCAATTGAAGATTTTTATTTATTAAGGGGATTTGGATGAACCTCTTGATCTAGGTTTCTATTCAAAATCAGAGTTTGATGAGAAATTATAATCATAAAGTTCAAAATTCCTTCTCCCATTGGTTTGAGCATCTTGTTGGGGCAGTCATCACATTGCCCTTCACATTGGCTGTTTACCCGATTCCTCTTATTTATGTCCATTGACTAGAATAGAGGGAAAATTAGGGATGAGTATCTTTAAACTTAACACATAAATGATAATCCAATTACATTAAATAGATATCTTATAAATTCCATGTATTTCCTCAACTTATGAATTTATAGGCTTCAATCTATGTTATCCAGGATATATTTCCTAACATATATTCTTATGAGAATTTTTCCCTTAATAATGGTTCATAATGAGCTTATAAATTTACTGAAGAATATACCCCAAGAGTGTTAGACTAGGTGTGCAACAATGCCTATTATTGTGCACCAGTTACCGGTTGAGTTTATTTCAACGCGGTGTTTTTGGGTTTTACCCCCATGTAAATCTATGCTAGATCCACATACACTTGTAGTATCTATAGAAGGATTTATTTTATTTATAAACCACTTACTCTATAATTTCCAAAATTTAGGGATGTTTGTTTATAATTATTTTTTCCCTAAGGCTTTCACTAGAGTTTTCTAATCCTAATCCCAAAATAACTAAACTTTTCCTTTGATTCCAACTATGAAAACCCATATCTCTATTACACATTAATTCATGATTTAGTATATTAAAGTACACATAATAAAACCCAAAATATTTAGAAGTCTAGTATATTTAGGAATTAGGTACATTACATAATAACTTAAAACAGGAAATACATATTCTTTATTGAAAACTTCCTTAACATGCTCATATTTAAAACTACATGGGGTAACCTAGGGACATACATAAGAAAGGGGTAAGCTATAAAGCCCAATATAATGGAATAAAAATGTAATAAAATGAATAAATTAATACATGTTAGAAAATAGGCATATTAATGGGACATAAAAGTGATGAGAATTATAAACATGAACAATGAGGCATGATATAATATGATAATCATAAAGGTAACATGGGAAATGTAGAAACAAATTAAAACAAAGTATCATAAACATAGGTCAATGATAAATACCAAGAAATAATGATGGATTATGTTCACTCCCTAATCCCTTGCATGATGTCTCATAAGACTAAAACATTACCCAATGCATTGGAGCGCTATATAATTCTGTGTGCACCCGTCACGTTCATTTCATTCTCATGCTTAAGTGTGCTACATAGATCATACAAAAAGGATTAATTCATCATAATATTTTATTAAAAGATAAAGGAGCATGGAATAAATATGTGTAAGTCCCTAATAAAATAATTATAAGTGTATAAAGGTTAAAACCCTTAATAGGAAATGGGTATAGTATTCACTACACAATTGTTTTGGCATGGAAAATCATGGTGAAATTTCAGCAGCATAACAGGGGAGTATAAATGTTCATGTAAGGAATTAATGAGAGTGGAAGATATCTCTAATAATTTATGAATCATAGGGGAAGTAAGAGGGATATGTAATAACATATCACAAAATTAGGAATTGGAGAAAAAGGGAATAAGATAATGAACATACTTGAATAAGGAGGAGAAAGAAAAGAACCCTTACCTTGAGAGTGTGACTCCAAATGCTTGAGAGAAGCCTCTTGAGAGATTGTGGCACCTTGGGAGGACTCTAGAGAGAGGATCTCAGAGCAAGGATGCACTAATTTTTTTAGTGAAGATAAATGAGATATTGGGTGGGTTTATATAGGAAATGAGTGAGAAATTCTTTATCATTTCTCAAACATAGGTTTTGGACTCTACATAATACAATAATTGAAACCAAAAACCTTCCCACCATTTTTGCCTATTTTTTCTACAAAAGGGGAGTTTTTTTCATTATTTTATATGGAAAAGGTCCATAATTAATAAAATAATACCCTTTATGATGTAGAAGTTATGTATACTCTTAAAGAAATGATTTTAAAAACTTAAAATATATTAATAGTTTGGAAGATTCATAAAGGCTTTATAAAATTAATCAAATAAATATAAAATCAAATTATTTTAAAGTGAAAACATATATTTAGTCATGAATACCCTTTATAGTATTTTTTACATCACTTTTGTGTCATTATGATGTCATAATACACACTGTATATTTATACGGTATTTAATTTTTACCAAAAAAATCGTTTATCTCAAAAAATTATAAAAAATTAAAATTTGGATAATTTTGATGTTATGATTCCAAAAATAACATTCAATTTTTAATTTTATTTATAAATATGTGTATTTTTACTTTTAAAAATAATAATTGACATTTATTGAGAAATGATGGGTTTTTTGATAATAACAGTTTTCGAACCCTTAAAAAATTACATTTGAATTCAAAAAAATTCTATGATAATTTATATTTAATAAAAATTATTTAATAATATTATTTTATTAAAATATTATTTATTTTAAAAATTCATTAATTCATCAAAATAAACATCTTAATTGAATTTGAATATTAAAAATACAATTTGTGTTTTATTGTATAAAAATAATTTATAAAGTAACAATAATAAGATGAAAATATATTAAATGTTATATAAAATATATATATTCATACTATTAAGGTCTTGATACACATCCCTTTAATACATCGGAAAACTCCCTAAGGGTAAGGTGTGTGGCGGTGATACTTTCATGGTGTGGTTCGATGTACATGGTTGGGGTTGTGATATCGATGAGCTTGAAATTCTCCCATAAATGGTTTTTCACATGCTTAAGTTGTTGGATCTTAGCTTGGGTTTGGTAGAGGGAAAATACCAATGATGCTATCTCCCTCAAAATCTATGATAAATGGGCTTCATAAGGTATGATTCTACTGGTTGAGGCTGTCACTTCCTTTGTTTGTGTCAATTGGATTTGTTAAAATTATTTATATATACTAATCATAAGATCACTATTGAATGTCCATATTATCAATAGTAATAAAAATTAAAGGTATTTTAAATCCAATTGGATATAATGAAACCAAATAAGTGTATGTGTTTTCCATATTCATAATATATAATAATGAATTTAATTAAATCATAAGGGGAATTTTATTTATAAAAGTTCGGATCATTACATTAGTCTAGGTATAAGTCTTATACCGATCATTTTTTGTTGAACTTTGGAGTTCAAGGTGGGATATTGGGTCTTTCTATGAGTTTCTCTTAGAGTGGAACATAGACAGATTCAAGGATAAGGAAAGTTATCGCCTCGTTATGTCAGGCCTTTCGAGATCATGGAGAGAGTCGGGCTAGTAGCCAACTGGTTGTAGTTACCTTATAGGTACCATGATATAAAAATAATCTTCCATATGTATTAAAAATTCTTCAATATCATTTTGATCCTATTGGCGCCAAAATATTGCATGAAAGGAAGGGATGAACAAGAATCCCTTCACGCTGCCTCGTGAAGCCCCGACGTGAAGCACCCCCGAGCATCACGGTCCTACGAAGCCCCGGAGGCGGTACCGCTCCACGAACGGACTGACGTTCGCGAGCGGGCCGCAAAGCCCTGGAGGCGGTACCCCTCCGCGAACGGCCTGACGTTCGTGAGCCCGCCGCGAAGACACCGGAGGCAGTACCTCTCCGCGAAAGGCCTGACGTTTGCGAGCGCGCTGCAAAGCCCTGGAGGCAGTACCTCTCCGCGAACGTCCTGACGTTCGCGAGCCCACCACGAAGACACCGGAGGTGGTACCTCTCCGCGAACGGCCTGACGTTCGCGAGCCCGCCACAAAGCACCGGAGGCAGCGCGGGAGTTCTGCTTCGCCGAGCCCCTTGCCTATAAATACTGGGCTCCCCCTGAGTCCATGAGGACGGAAAATCCGACCTTTCGGCTTCTCCACTCCCGAATCGCGAAGCACCCTTTGCCCCGGGAATCATGAGCTCCGCGAGGTACTTCTACTTCGCGTGACGCCTTCGCTTTGTCTCATTCTGAGCCCCTCTTCCGAGAGGGATGCCCTTCGCGAAGCTCAAGGGCGCTCTCGAAGGAGGGGGATTCCCAAGGGAACCCGGGCAGCCGTGGAGCATTTATGCTTCGCGAAACACCCATCCTGTACTAGTGATCCCCATGCTAAGGCAGGATCGCTACACATCGCAAAGCACACTGCTTCGCAGTGCCTTGCTTCGCGAGGTAGTGCTCCACGAATACTGTTCCACTTCGCGAAGCACTCTCCACTCACACCTTTTCCCCATGCTAAGGCCAAGGAACC
The DNA here is from genome assembly GCA_963277665.1 of Viscum album. Classification (NCBI taxonomy): domain Eukaryota; kingdom Viridiplantae; phylum Streptophyta; class Magnoliopsida; order Santalales; family Viscaceae; genus Viscum; species Viscum album. The sequence continues at coordinate 1,403,146,425 of OY728129.1, forward strand.
CCACTTCGTGAAGCACATTCCTCTTCTTGGAAATTCCTCTCCCCGTGCGACCCTCCAGGTTTTCACGATGTAATTTCAAAGTCCCACAGACAACACCACTCGTAGCGTTTCATCGCCTAATGATTCTTCACATAGGCACGCTAACGACTATTGCTTCTTCGCATAGCCATGCTAACGTGGACCCCTTGATGGTTCACTCTACGACCCCCCTTGACCACGACCTTACTGGTACCTTCCCTCCCCCAAGGAGCAAAGGGTACCAGTTATGTAAGTCCTAGGGGTGTGGAGTAAACCCACATCGTCCGAGCTACAGGATGTTAAACTTCCAAGCACCTCATCCTCAACACATGACTTTAAACTGTGATCCGGCCCCGTGATTCGCACATAGGGTCCCCCCAGCTCAGACATTTTTTACGCCACCCGTCTCCACGGAGACGGGGTCACCCCCTCCACAAGGGATGATATCTTCCTTCTCGGAGTAGCGTATGTCCATGGGAGAAGGGAAACCACCTTGGTGTAAGCCCCTAGCCCCTCTTGCGGAAGGCTGCACCCCTGCATCTCCGTACTTCCCCACTACCAAGGTTAGTGGAGGGCATGATAGGGAACGAGGAACCTCCCATAATTGGTCCCAAATCCCTCTTTCGTTGCACTTTGCCACACTTCGGGCCTCCATCCCGGAGTAAGTCCCAGCACCATGGGCCGCCTAACGCGTAATCCCCTCTTCGCTTCTCACGGACGCACCCTTCGCGACGTGATTGTCAGGTCCTTGCTGCCTCTTGTTTCTCACACCGAGCATGACTCACGTCGGCTTAGAGTAAGCATTGGCCATGAAAACACTTCGTCCAACATGACGTTAAACTGTATACGCTTGTCCCGCATGACATTAAACTGCACACCCATTTGAACTACAAGGTCATTGATCCATGTCATGGCATGGTACGTAGGAAGCCTCCCTGAGGTTCAAGCCCACCCATCATTTATTCACGTCGAGTTCATCCTCGTCCCGCATGACGTTAAACTGCATCCCAGTCTGACGACAAACCGTTGTGACCCCCCCAAACTACGAGGAATTTGATCCATGTCAAGGCATGGTACGTAGGAAGCCTTCACGAGGTTCAAGCCTACCACTAGTGGAACCCTGGGTCTACTTTCACGTCAGTTCACCGATGAAACCCTTTGAACTATGAGGTCTTTGATCCATGTCAAGGCATGGTATGTAGGGAGCCTCCCTGAGGTTCAAGCCCATCTCCCATCAGACCAAGGTCCTTTCCTCATGTCGGTTCGCTGACACCCACACCCTTTGAACTATGACTACTTTGATCCATGTCAAGGCATGGTACGTAGGAATCCTCTCTGAGGTTCAAGCCCACCACCCATCGGACCAAGGTCCACCTCCACGTCGGTTCGCCGACGAAGCTCCCTTTGAACTACGAGGTATTTGATCCATGTCACGGCATGGTACGTAGGAAGCCTCCCAGAGGTTCAATCCCACCATCCGTTGGTCATACCGACCCACCTTCATGTCAGTTCACCAGCACCCGGGCAACCTAGTGTGTAAGCCCCACACCATCTGGACCAAGGTCCTCGCTCGCGTCGGTCTGCCGGCGTCAACATCTAAACTACGAGGTCTTTGATCCATGTCAAGGAATGGTACGTAGGAAGACTCATGAGGTTCAATCCCACCACCATTAGACCAAGGTCCACCTTCACGTCAGTTCGCTGACGCATCAGACCAAGTTCCACCTTCACGTCGGTTCGCTGACGCATTGGACCAAGGTCCGCCTTCACGTCGGTTCCCTGATGCATCGGACCAAGGTCCACCTTCACATCGGTTCACTGATGCATCGGACCAAGGTCCACCTTCACGTCGGTTTGTTGACTCATCGGGACAAGGTCCACTTTCACATCGGCTTGCCGACACCATCCCGAACTACACGGACTTTGATTCCCTGCCACGGGGATACATAGGAGGTCTCTTCGAGGCTCAAGACCAACCTCACTGTCGCCCCTGTGATGGTCCCATTTCATTCCCCCTCCACTTCATTCAACTCTCCATCACCCATCCTGATTATCACCCGGACTGCCATGTCCCGGCAAGATCATACCATTTCACTCCTCTTCGCAGCCGCCCATGGGATGACCCCGATATCGGCACCCCTTCAAGGAAAATTCCTCAACCCGATCCATTCTAGCTAATGATCTGATCAGGCTGATCCGTCTCTGCTAGACGTTAAACCTGCGGCATAACCTGTGTTAAACACAGGAAGCTGAGGAAAACCTCAGATATATGTATATGGCATATAATTCTCCACGCTCGATGTGGGATGCCTCCGTATTCCACGCCCTTGAGAATCCCCATGACAAGGGTCAAAAGACAGACATGCCAGTTCCCCAGCATCTAGACACGCTACTGATGCCTCGACGTGACTACTCCCCCAACTGAAGGTTGCTGCCCTGACTGGACCCTTTGGAATGTCCTAACAGAAGTAGTGTAATTAACCGGCGTCCATGGAAACATGGCACTGGGAAGAGTTTCATGACCAACGCATTAAATCTATGAGGGAGAAACAGACTAGGTGATGAGTTCCGAGGAGGAATCCACAAAAGGAAGAACCGACATCCCATCATCCCATTTCGATCAAGGTGAAGACATCCCTGAATAAGGAGCGAATACCGCCCACCTTTGGAAAGTGGGAATGCGGGGCAACACAGTGTGATGCGTCCTCCTCCGCAGACGGATACGCACGCGCCCCGGCGAAAGCTTCGGAAATAGAAATGGTGAACCTGACGTGAAATTCTTCTTCTCAATGTAGAGATTAGTAGTGTTCAGGACACTAGTAGATTGACGTGTCACCGGATCCAGATATCCGGCGCCGGGTCCCACCAAGCAAATGGCAGGCCTGGCGTGAAACTCACCGGAAGTTTGGGTAATAGAGCGTGGGGCATTCCATTCTGAAACGTGTTGGCGTGGATCCTTTTTACAGACGTGGAGAATGGAATGACGCTGGGGCACTAGTTGTCAATCCTTTTACTCGCAGTGCTGATGAGTTGATCCCTCCGTTTCCCAGGAACCAGGTTGCTGCTATGGAGACACGATCACCGCCCGCTCACCTACGCAGGGGAAGGGGAAATACCGGCACAACCACCCCACATGGCTCCGTTACTGCCACAGCGGCTTCTACATCCGTGAATACGGGGCACCCACGTCCCCTCTCCCCGTCAGAGATCATCCAGCGAAGGGTGATCAACAACCTTGTATGCAGGTACGAGGAGGAAGGGGTCATCCCAACTCGGGATATGGCTTGCCTAGACCTGAAGGCATCCAGGCCCCACCATCAACGCTACCCTAACAGGCCGCGTAGGGAGCCCCTGCTCCCCACCCCAACATTCAATCGTTTCAGGAACCTGTCCCCAGAACGCCTCGACGACTCCTCATCTTATGCTAATGAGACGGGTGACGTCCGACTTGGACCGCTCAGAGTCCCGATCCAAGGGCTCCCGGAAAGGGAAACCATTCGGCTGCGTCAGCTCCGTCATCCGACTTCGCAGGAAGAGCAGGTAGGCTATGCCCCTACACCACCTGCGCCAGCTCGTATGACCCGACATCAGCGCCGGGCCCGAGCTGAGGACGCTCACCAAGACATGTCGACGTCAACAACTACTGTGGTCCAATCCACCGCCGACGTACATCATGGAGTTCCTGCATACACTGAGCAGGGTCACTCCTTCACCCGACCGGGATCGAGGCCTCAGCCACCCCACGGGCAGGCTGGGTTGACTCTCGGGGTCGTAGGCCTGAGCGATGATTGCCGCGAACCAAGCCTCGGTAACATCACTCCATACGGAGGTCCTCCCCATACCACCATTCCATAGAGCATGGGATTTCCCCGCTCCGAAGCTTGTCACGGAGGTATGCCTCATGCTACCCCATTCTGAAGGAAGACCCGCTCCGCGGCAGTGACGCTCGGCGCGGAAACCTCTCCCGCGCCCACTATACAGGGTATGGAGTCCCTCCTCCTGCCCCCGACCGCCGATATGAAGGCACTATCCATCTGGTCCTTCTCCAATGTGGGGGTCCTCCCTACGTCCTCTCTACAACTGGAGAAGGTCCTCCTCGCCCCGGAAACTTGAGGAGTGAAGGTCAGCCTCGCTCCGCCCGCACCGTCCATGGATGTCCTCCCCATGTACCCTTCAACATTTTCCCTGGTGCCCCTCGCACCCCATCCACCTCGAGCGGGGGCTCTCTCCGCCACGACACCAGCGCCGCCCCAAGACTACATATTGAGAATCAAACCTGTCCCGAAGAGCCACCCCGGGGTAGAAGAGCGGGTCTTCACTGCCACAGGAAGAATCCTGGGGGGGAGCGGGTGGAGATCAAACCGCCTTGTTTCTCAGATTCTGAAGCGGAATGCGACTCAGCGATGGAACCTTCTCCCCGCTCCTCCACATCAAGAACTGGGGCAGGAACCAGGAGCGTCAGCCTCATTCTCCCGGAATGCGAGGTCCACCAGATTCCCACCTCTCTCCGTAGGTATATCCAGGAGGAAGAAATCGTGGAAATTCCGCAGGTCCCGACCGTGAAATCACCACCATTGTCACCAGAAGCACCTTCTACCTCTACCAGAGATCACATAGAGCTATTTTGGGGACCAACGACGGTAGAGAAACGACATGACCTATCGCCGGCAACCGCAACTCCTGTACCTGAAGCTGTGGCTATCAGCCCATCGTATCGTGATATCGTGGTCAGGTCACCTCACTCTTTAGAGGATGGCCCGAAATTCGGCGGCCAATCAGCTCGTTCACCATATTCTCCACCGCCAAGTTTACTGTCCCAGAGGTCCACCTCGGTACCACTACCGGTCCCTCAGATGCCCCCAGTTGATGAGTGGGGCAATACAGGGCCAGACCCCGAGTCCTAACCTAGGAGCTTCTGGAGCATTCTCGTAGCGGATCACTTCCCGGAGAAGTTCTGGCCGACGGCGGCGCCGAACTTTCGCCCACCAAAGTCCCTTACCCCAGAAGAAGTGGGGTGCTTTTGCCGAACCCTATGGGTGACACACTTCCGCCTTCGTTACGAGTGGGTGATGTACCCCAGAAGTCGAGAGCACTTTGAAGAAATCGGTGAGCAATGCCGCCTGATCGATTTGGCCGCACTCCCTGTGGCCTAGCACCCTGAGTCACCGGGCCGTCAGAGCACCCTTCAATGGAAATGTGTTCAGAGTTTCAAAGTACTCTACAGAGTCATCAGGGAAGCTACCCCCCATGTGCAAGTCCGTGGCTGGGGACACTATGCCACTCTCCTCTTCAGCCCTATCCGACGGCAGCCCGATTCGTTATGAGACATTGAGGACATGCCCTCGAGAGGGGTTGCAGTCCACATGACTGACGTAGTGGACAAAGAAGGCGAGCTTGAATTTCTCGATGGAGACATACCCCCCGAGGGTGTACCACCACTTCTGGACCCATCAGGGAGGGTTACCCGTCAGCATAGGAACCTTCTAGGCCTCCCTATACCCACCGAATCACTGGTAATCAGTTGAAATGCCGGTAAGGGTAAGGAGCATGTCGAAACTGTCAAGCACTCCGACCCGTCCGCCTCTGTACAGAAGATGGAAAAAGATCCCGAGAAGGCCGTGTTATGCTAGTAGCTTGCTGAGCAGAAGAGGCTGGTTGACGAACTATTGGCCGAGCGCGCTACAGAGTGGCGACCCGACTATGGTAATCCCAAGATGGGGCAGCAGGGGCAGGAACAATTGCCCCCGGTGAGATGCCTCCAGACAACCCTGATCATGCTACTTCTATAGACATGGCAGAAGCCGGAACATACGGCAAGAGGGCGCGATACGTCTCGCCAAACCCTCCTGAATGACGGGACAATCTAAAGAATCCAGTCCGGGTTCCCCCAGTCGCCCCACAGGCCGTTCCGCCAGTCGCTCCATGAGCCGCCGAAGCCATCTATCGTGTAGAAGAACCTGGCAACGCACTTGTGATTATGGATCCCCGTCAAGACAGGGACCCCCATCCAGATGATCTTATAGCAGCACTCATAGCCCGCCTCGAAGCGTTGGAAACGCGGCAGGTGGCAGTCCCACCGGATGGCAAGCCATATCCCGCGTGGGTGGATGATATGCCCACACCCCAGGGTTTTGGGAACCCCACTTTCTCGCCCTTAAACAGGACAGGGGACCCGCCATAGCACTTGGCCCATTTTTCTTCTAGGTGTGGCCCCATGCTGGGGACTCCGACCCAGCAAGAAGCTGCCAAGCTCCTATGTTTCGTGCAAACATTGGAAGGTCCCGCATTTGTCTGGTACAGCCAGCTCCCTATCGGGTCAGTGACCGGTTGGGAGGATCTCCGCCGGCAGTTCCTATACCAATTCAGCTCCACCACGCGAAAGACCAGCATTGAAGACCTCTTCAAGTGCAAACAAAGGCCTGTTGAGTGAGTCGCAGACTTCATCGCCCGGTGGAAGGGACTTACATACTCCCTCGATATGCCACTGACTCAGGAGAAATTATGGACAATGTGTGTAGGGAATGTTAAAACAGAGCTGGTACCTTCCCTGATCACCTAGAACTACCATGGAGGGTTCCAGGATTTCTCAGATAAGGCTCAACGCCTTGAGGAGGCTCTGCAACAGGCTAGTCATGCACGTTCGTTGCCCCCTATGATCCCAGCCAGGAGGACTACCAGAGCCGAACCCGCCGCGGTGGCCCAAATAGAATCCCCCAGGTAGCTGGAATTACTACCAGCGGCACCAACCCTGCAACCTGGCAGAGGTCCTCCACCTCAAGCGTAGGCTCCTACCCAGCAGCGACCGCCTCAGAATCGACAGGTTCCCCCGCGCAATGCGCCACCTCCACCTAGGCGAGACAATCAGGCACCGCCTCCTCGGCAGGCCCCTCCGGACCCTCGTCAGGGCCAGGCCCCCAGGGCCCCCTATCCGGAAATAAGGCACCATACTTATTCTTTCAACGAAAATCAGGTCCCTGGCTACTTCTGAAGTGCTCTAGAGCAAGGGATTGTGCACCTACCCGAGTGTAGAAGGCCGGCCGAGGCAAATCTTAACGATCACCCCAACTACTGTCCTTATCATCGGATTCTGGGGCACACCCTCAAGCAATGATATGTGTTTAAAGAATGGATTCAAGACCAGGTCAACAACAATATAGTCAGGTTGGGCCCGGCACCAACACAAGTGGTGGGTGTCTTTGCAGGGTCAGAGATCGGTAACGACATCAAAGGCGAGTGGCAGCAGGTTCCCAGCCGTGGGTCCTAGAGATACGATGACTGGATGGCTCAAAAAACCATCGTCCGTGCCCATGGTATCATTCAGGCACACCTGAAGCAGCCGAAACCTTCGGAAGAAGTATCCAGTACCTCTGCATCGCCTTCACTGTCGACCTCTTCCCAAAAGGGCAAACAACGACGACGCAAGAAGAAACAACGCGCTCCGCCGGTGCCGTCGTCATCCTGAACTCTTGGCGACTTTATGCCCCTTGAAATGGGGATTCCTCCCAGAATCTGCCCAGGGGTGGATGACTCGTCGAGCGACAGCCATGGGTATGCTTCAGTTAACACCATGGAGCTGGTAAAGCCTTATATGACTCCTAACGAAGGGGAACGCCAGGCGAGCCTCCACAACGTCCCCAGACGACGTCAACGTCAGTGGAACCACAACCATACTGGTCATCGAGGTACATTAGCAGGCACTTTCAGCCAAGCCATGCACGCTATTGAGACCAGACAGCAGGCTCAGTGCAGAGATCAGCACACGCAACCCCATCTGACGCCCTCAGCTCTACCTCCACCGCCGTTTGTGCTACTAGATCAGGAAGAGCTGCCTCGTTCATATCACAATCAGTCTTGACTGGCTACAGGCCAGTCTGCGATGTCCGATCCTAGTATGGCGACTACTCTCTAGGATTCAACTAGTAGGCAACAAGATGGGCCCAGCACTAGCGAACCACTGGTTCAACCGGCAGGACCCGCTATGCCCCCAACTGCAGAACGACCTCCTGTAAGCATAGGCTCGCGTTTGTCACGAAATTATGATGTGCTGAAGCACCTGGATGGAATTCCGGCAAGGCTTTCTATCCTTGAGGCCCTTCGCCTATCGTATGAAATGCGCAAGGCACTTTCCGAGGCCCTAAGGAGCCCCCTTCAGTTTGAGACGGAGGTAGCAGCTGCAGAAGCCTTCCATGCCGAGGCAATTGAGAACGCCGAATGTCAGGCGGTTATCTCGTTCTACGATGAAGATGAGGACCCTCCTATACAGGGGCATATTCGCCCGCTGTACATCACTGGCCACTTCAATGGTGTGGAAGTCCACCGCTGCCTCGTTGACACGGGTTCCAGAATCAACCTAATCCCGACTCGGACACTGCGAAAGCTGGGTCTGTCTAAAGATGATTTAACTCCCTCTGACCTCAGAATCTAGGGATATGACATGACCAAGCAAACCCCGGTCGGCAAGATCCGCCTGAAGACTCAGTTCGGTGGCTTAATTGCCAGCACCGAGTTCATGGTCGTCTCTCAGGACACCGCCTACAACGCGTTGATGGGTAGGCCATGGCTCCATCTGCATGCAGCAGTCCCTTCGTCGTATCACCAGTGCCTCAAATACTCCCTCAATGGTCGAGTAGGCATGCTCCAAGGAGATGTGTCTCCTTTCTCCTCTTGTGAGGCCCGCTATCTGGATGCTGATTATTACAAGAGTAAGGATAAGCAAATCCTAGTAAGTGATGATGAACCCGCCTCGGTCACAAGTGATCCATGGGAAAGCATGGATGACGCCTACATCCTCACGATCCACCGATTGGAGGCCACGACCCCCGACATGGGTCAATGTTTTGTTATTTCAAGTATGAAAGGAAGGCATGTTCCCATGTCCAAGCGACGGCAGAAAATCACCTCGTAATCCTACACCAACCATGCTCAGGTGATCCCGGAGCCTCCTACCCCTGTGCGGTACCGGAATGTCAAGCTTATGACAATGGAGGTATGCCATATGTGTCTCTTCCGCCAGGCTGGAATCAACTGACTCAGGCCGACACGTCACCACTACTTTGATATCATCAAGCGTGGCCCTTTGGGCTGAAGGCCAGATGGGATAGGGTCGACTGCCTTCATTACTATAGTCTCAATGGCGAGTGAGTCTCCTGATATAATGACCACTGCTGCCCAAGATGGCACCAGCTGCCCCTCAGGTTTCGATAGCCCAGAAGTTTCTCCCGTTGCGAGAAATCCCCCCACGGGTGGAGAGGAAGACCTGGAGGATTCTCTCCCCACCTTTGAGGAAGGTGTCTCTACCACGGTTGATGAACTGGTACAGGTGAACCTTGGTAGCGAGGCAGATCCGAGACCCACATTGATCAGTGCAGCCATGTCCCCCGAGGAGCGACAAAGGTATATAGACTTTCTCAAACAACACTGTGACGTGTTTTCCTGGAGTTACAAAGAGATGCCAGGACTAGATCTCCTTGTATCCGTTCACCATCTGGGCCTCCTGGAAAACCATCGTGGGTTCAAGCAGCCTCCCAGGAAGATGCACCCTTCTCATGGTGCTATGGTTGAGGCCGAAGTTGACAAGATTATCAAAGCCAACTTCATTAAGGAAGTCCAGTACCCCAAGTGGCTTGCCAACATTGTGCTAGTCAGGAAGAAGAATGGGCAGATCAGAGTCTGCATCGACTTTTGTGACCTTAATCACCACTGCCCAAAGGATGACTTCCCCCTCCCGGTGACTGAGTTATTGATTGATTCCACGACCGGGTTCCAAGCTCTCTCTTTCATTGATGGGTATCTCGGGAACAACCAGATCCAGATGGCCCCCGAGGATGAGGAGTCCACCGCCTTCAGGGGCCCCCAAGGTACCTTTTGCTACCAGGTTATGCCTTTCGGCCTGAAAAATGCAGGTGCCACTTATCAGAGGGCCATGCATCGCATATTCAAGCCGATTCTCGGGACGTTGGTGGAATGCTACGTAGATGACCTAGTGGTCAAATCATGTCAGTGCCAGGACCATCCCAAAGACCTTGAGAAAGTGTTCGGTTTCCTCCGTTCCCGTCACCTAAAGATGAATCCGTTGAAGTGTGCCTTCAGGGTCACCTCTGGGAAGTTTCTTGGCTTTTTTGTTAGATACCGAGGCATTGAAATCGACCCATATAATATCAAGGCCATCAGCCAAATGCCTCCCCCAAGAAATATTCAGGAACTTCGAGGTCTCCAAGGACAATTAGCCTATATACGCCGATTCATCGCGAATCTGGCCGGCAAGTGTAAGCCCTTTTCCCAGCTCATGAATAAAGGCACCACCTACGAATGGGATGAGGAGTGTCGGACCGCCTTCGAGGAAATCAAGCAGTATCTTCTCCAACCTCTAGTTTTGATGCCACCCATCTCCGGAAATCCGCTGGTCCTTTACGTGACCTCCTTGGAACGATCCCTCGGTGCACTGCTCGCCCAGAAGAATAACGAGGGTACTAAGAACAGTCTCTACTATCTCAGCCGCATGCTTCTCGATACAGAGGTCAGATAATCCCCTATCGAAAAGAGCTGCCTTGCGCTCATCTTTTCCGTACAGAAGTTGCGGCATTACCTGCATCACCATGAGGTACAATTGGTCTCTCGAGTATACCCACTGAAGTACATCCTGGACCACCCCATGTTGACCGGCCGACTAGCACGGTGGGCGGTGATTCTCCAACAGTTTGATATCAGGTTCGTACCTCAGAAGACCATTAAAGGACATGCATTGGCAGACTTTTTATCTTCCCATTCAACCTCCACGGATCAATCCCTGGACCTGTATTTTTTTGATGAGACGATCCTCTCAGTCGATCGTGTCGTCCCATGTTGGAAAATTCACTTCAACGGTGCCTCCCGGAGCCCCACCGGTAGGAGGCTCAATGATCCTAAGCTCAACATAGTGGGCCTGGGTATTGTCTTCATTACCCCGGCGCAAGCCGTCCTACCATACTCATTCCTGTTGTTAGAAGGCTGTACTAACAACGAGGCAGAGTACCAGGCTCTCATCACCGGCCTCGAGTTGGCCCTCAAGATTGATGTGACCCATCTACATGTGAAATGAGATTCCGATCTGGTAATCAAATAGGTCAATGGAGACTATGTCGTTAGGAAGCCGGAGCTTGTACCGTTGCTGGAGTGCAACCTCCGCCTAATGGCCCAGTTCTCTTCTCGACCAGAGATTACCCATGTCCCACGGTCACAGAATGGTCAAGCAGACGCCTTGGCTGGCTTAGCTGCGTCGCTTGTAGAACCCAAGAAAGATGATTTGATTATACATGTGGCACACCGGAGAGTCATTTCCCCTGTCACCCAAGAGGACAATGATGTCCTGCAGGTAAGTCATCTCACCGCCGGTCCCTCTACGTCAGGGGTCCCGGGTTTGTCAGACACAGTGGTTGAAGCCACTCCCGACTGGAGGGCACCTTTTGTCGAGTATCTCCAAAATGGTCACCTCCCGGATGACCGGGCCGAGCGCGAGCGAATCCAACGCCGCGCGCTGCAATTTACCCTCCAGAGCGGCCCCAGTCTTGAACAGATCCTTTATAAGCGGAGCTTCGATGGCGTCCTCCTCCATTGCATTCAAGGAGTAGAGATTCCTCAAGTTATGAAAGAGGTCCACGCCGGTTCCTGTGGCGCCCATCAAGCTGGGCCAAAGTTGTCCCATCAAATCCAGAGGTTGGGGTACTTCTGGCCCTCTATGATCCATGATTGTATCGGGTATGCCAAGAGATGCCACGCATGCCAAGTTCACGCCAACTTCTTGCATCGGCCACTGGAGCCCCTCCACCCCACCAAGTACTCTTGTCCATTTGCGGTATGGGGACTTGATGTAGTGGGAACATATCCACCGGCAGCAGCTCTCCAGTGTAGGTTCATCCTGACTGCTACAGATTTATTTTCCAAGTGGGCAGAGGCAGTTCCACTCAAAGAGGTCAAGGCCCGTTCCATCGTGGACTTTGTGAGCTCCAATATTATCCACCGGTTTGGGGTCCCTCACGCCGTCCTCACCGATAACGGCACCAAATTCCGAGTGGCTGAGATGAAGAAATTATATGCCAAGTACGACATCCGTTCGAACCATACCTCCCATTATCACGCACATGCAAACGGACAGATCGAGGCGTTCAACAAAACCCTCTCTAACATTCTGCAGAAGATGGTTGGTCAGAACAAGAAAAGTTGGCCGAAAAAGCTTCCCAACGCCCTCTGGGCTTATCGGACGATGACTCGCAACTCTACCCAGGTGACCCCATATTCCCTGGTGTATGGGGCTGAGGCCGTCCTACCCATTGAGATCCAGCTGCCATCGTTACGCACTGCAGTCTATGACCAGCAGGCGCCAGGTGAGGCGGCCGAAATCCGTCTAGCTGAATTAGAAGCACTGGATGAGAACCAGCTTCGTGACCTGCACAATCTGGAAAGGCATTAGGATAAGATAGCAAGGGCCTTCAACAAGAAGGTTCAACTCTATTCTTTTCTACAGGGCGACCTAGTTCTAGCCCTTCGAGCACCAATGATCCCCGGTAGGAAACCGCCCAAGCTAGAACCCAAATGGGAAGGGCCTTATATCATCCATAAGGTTTATCCCAACGGGGCATAATCCTTGGTCACCACGGATGGTGAGCACATAACTCCTCCCACCAATGCCAGGTTCCTCAAGCAGTACTTCGCCTGATCCAAAATGTCCAACATGACCATAAACTGTATGGTCCAACATGACCTTAAACTGTATGGTCCAACATGACCTTAAACTGTATGGTCCAACATGACCTTAAACTGTATGGTCCAACATGACCTTAAACTCTATGGTCCAACATGACCTTAAGCTGTATGGTCCAACACGACCATAAACTGTATGGTCCAACACAACCTTACACTTTATGGTCCTGCATGACCTTAAACTGCACCTCCGTCCTATAGGATGATAAAATGCAAAATGGTCCGAGCTCTTAGACCTTAAACTAAGATCTCCCCCATCCTCACTGCAAGACGTTAAACTGCAAGCCAGTCAGGCCTTCCTGACCGAGGCTCAGCCTCAGGCCCCTTGGCCTCCTCGGGCCCCCGGCCCCCGTCCTTACTGCAAGACGTTAAACTGCAAGCCAGTCAGGCCTCCCTGACCACTGCGCAACCTCGGGCCCCTTGGCCTTCGTCGAATCAGACTCTCTTATGGGATTGTACGGTGTGGTGTGGGATTACATCCTCATTCACGTCAGGTTACCCACCATACCGTACATATACCCAGTTGAGACACATCGCTCATCCTCACCGCATGACGTTAAACTACATGGCCTTTAAGAACTACGTGTGGCTTGATTCCCATATTAATGGGATATGTAGGAACGCTCGGACGCCTCATCTTGAGCCCAGCCCTAAGCTCTTCTCTCTCACTATCCCCCCTGAGAATAGTTTCCTTGGAGGGTCCTTGCATAGCGAGGAGTAGGCTTTCTTAGCCCTACTCATATAGCCCCACTCATTCAAGGATTGTAAGGGTTGCACCATTTGCCCATTCCCGTTCTTCTATCCTCCCTCGTCCTCACCACATGACATTAAACTGCTTGGCCTTCAAGAACTACGTATGGCTTGATTCCCATCCTAATGGGATACGTAGGAACGCCCGGACATTTCGTCCGTTGGCCCAGCCCAAAAGCCAAAATTCCCCCCTCGGGTCAAGACATATGACAGGGTGCACACTTTTTCCCCAACTCACATCGAGCAAGCCTCGACCCGGCTGCACATCCCCCCTGGAGATGTTTGCCTCTTTCGTGGATGGATACAGCTATGCTTCACCCACTACTTGACTGGGATTCCATCATTTTTCACACCTGGAGGGACCCCCAAGAACGGCCTGGATACTACGCCCAAGGTCTCTCCTACCGATACGGGCCAACGCCCCTGAGGGCTTCCAAGCAACAAGCCGATACAAGTCCCGCGTTGCAAATGTTGTCAACGGTCGACGCTCATTTGTTTCTCCCATATCGGGTCACCATAAGGACGCTGTGTTTCGAACATGGTCAACAGTGTCCTGGATCTTCGGGTCCTCCCCGAGATGTCCCAAACATTGAGTGCAGTAACTCATTCTGCCCCATTCTGAAGCAACAAACTTCCCTCTGGGTGGTGCCAGCAGTCGGACCCATGACCCCAATTCTCTTATAAGGAATGTACGGCGTGGTATAGGATTATGTCCTCTTTCACGTCAGGTTACTTTCCATGCCATACACATCCCCGGATGAGATACAGTTATCTCTTTCCCCGTCCTTGCTGCAAGACGTTAAACTGCAAGTTAGTTAGTCCATCCTGACCGAGGACCATCCTCATGCCTCCCTCACTGAGGCCTAGCCTCAGGCCCCTTGGCCTTTTTGAGCCCTAGCCCAAGCTTTTACCTGGAGTTTATGGTGTGGTGAAGGATTATGTCCACATTCACGTCAGTTTGTTCAGCATACCATACACCTCATCTGTCCAGAGAATCCTATTCCCCGACCCTCGTCCTCACTACAAGACGTTAAACTGCGAGCTTGTCAGGCCTTCCTGACCGAGGCCCAGCCTCCGTCCCCTTGGCCTTGCCGGGCCCCCGGGCCCAGGTTCTTTCCCACAAGATTGTGCGTTGTGGTAAAGGATTATGTCCACATTCACGTCAGGCTACTCGCCGCATCGTACACATCCTCGTTAGGGTATCCTGCCCCTGGGTATCTTATAGAACTACGTGTGGCTTGATTCCCATCATTATGGGATACGTAGGACCACCCGAATGAATAAGCTTCGGGTCTAGCCCCATCTCTTTGGAATCTTCATCCCATCTTGGCTCCTTGTCCTACCCTTCCTCCACAAGGGGTGTATATGGCATGGTATGGGATTATGTCCTCATTCATGTCAGTCCTGTAATGACCACACCATGCACCTCTCCCTCCCGAGCTATTCCGTCGACCCTTTTCAGTGATTCAACAATGTGCCTAAGGGTACTCTGGTTTATTACCTGGAATGCCAAACTTTACTCGGACACGTCCGCACCCACTTTCCAGGCTTTTTGTATCCCTGCATCAGGGCTTCCATCATTTTTCACACCCGGGGGGACCCCCAAGAATGGCCTGGATACTACGCCCAAGGGCTCTCCTACCGTTACGGGCCAAGGCCCCCGAGGGTTACGGAAAACAAATCGATAAAATCCCACGTTGCGAATATGGTCAGCGGTCGATGCTCGTTTGTTGTTCCCACCTCAGGATAACGCGATATGGAGACTGTTTTTTCCACCACGGTTAACAGTTTTCCTCTATCGCCACGCCAACCCCATTAAGCCCAAAATGCCGGTTACACGATTCACATCCTTCTCCATTCTCATTATGTCCAAGTAGAGTCTCAGAACTCTTAGTACTATTCCTCCGTGCACGCCTGCGCATTGGGAGAACAAGTCGTGTCAAAGGTGTCCTTCAGGGCTCTCTGCCGACTCATCTTTGATGGACGCCCCAAGTATTACGATAAGGATTTCCCCCCTTGTTTCCCACACCGAGTTTAACTCATGTGGGCTTAGGGATCGGGTTGACGTCTGCGATTACTCGGGAAGTTGTCTCCATTCATGGTCCGAGCTCTAAGACCATAAACTAAGATCCATCTAGAACTATGTTCAACTTGACTCCCATCCTCATGGGATACGTCGGACCACCCAGACGCCTTGTCTTCAGGTCCAGCCCATTTAGGGAGCTAGTCTCTCCCCCCTCTTTTCACCTCTTACCTCTATATAGGCCCCTCGGCCTGAGGTCTCCCTCTTGTAGTGGTGTACAGTGTGATGTGGGATCATGTCTCCATCAATTGTGTTTCATGACACTGCGCACGTTCCCCGCCTAGAATCGCCTCTTCTACGTTTGCGCTGCATGACGTTAAAGTGCATGCTTGGTCCTGTCACACGACCCTAAACCATGACATTATCATCCTGGACACACGATGAAAAATGGCACTGCATTGTGATGACCTTGTTGTAGAGGACATCACGTTGGGTATTGGTCATGTGCCATGCCATTTTTCAATGCCTGTCATGGCTTGATTATTGTGGCGACACCAGGGATTTCTACCCTAGGCCTGTCGCTTCACAAAAAAAACCACTCGCCTTAACGGAAAAACAAGATTTATCAAATTCTGCTTCTTTTAGTGCAAGGGGCCACGCCCGCACTACCTTTTTTCCCTAGCACTGGTACCATACCGTGCCACCTTGCAGAACTACGTATGGCTTGATTCTCATCCTCATGAGATACGTAGGAGCGCCCGGGCACTTCCCCGCGGGCCCATCCTAACTTTCGTGTTCGTTCCCTTGACTCGAGAATTTTCCCAGAGAACACATGGTAAGTAGGGCTTAGGTCCTCATTCACGTCGGGTTTTGTAACTGCCTTTCCATGTGTCCCCTGCTCCCCTTACCCATTCATGGTCTGAGTTCTAAGACCATAAACTAAGACTCTATCAAGAACTACGTGAGGCTTGATTATCATCCTTATGAGATACGTAGGAGTGCCCGGGCACTTCCCCGCGGGCCCAACCCAACTCTCATCTTCGGTCCCTCGACCTGAAACAATCCGAGAAGCACATGGTGGTCGGAACCCCCGGTTCCCATCCATGTCGGGTTTTCTTAAATACCCGTCACGTGCCTCCTGTGCTTCCTCCCACTCATGGTCTGAATTCTACGACCCTAAACTAAGATCTCCCTATTGAAAAGAACTCTTCTCCCTCTATCTAATACGTCTTGTTGTCGTATTCAGATGTGTTTTGACAAAGAGCCCGAAGTATGGAATTTTTATGGGGACATTATCCTCGTCCCATGACCAAGCTTCGTGAGATCGCTATTTGGATCCTCATCCCCTTCCACATCCAAAAGGACCCTCAAACGACATGAATACTAGGCTTAAGGGCTCTCCATGGATGTTGGACCTAAGGGCCCTCCGATCATTTCGGGCCAACGTCCCTAAGGATCTTTGACAACATTTGCGACATGGTCCCGTGTTTCAAACATGGTCAACGATCAACCCTCATTTGTTTGTCCCCATTCTAGGCTAACGCAATATGGACGCTGCATTTCTGCCATAGTTAACAGTTATCCTCTATCGTCACGCCGCCGTCATTGTGATCCAAATCTTGAGCATCATGATTCACACATTTCCACTTCCTCATGTTCAGGTGTAATTCCAACATGTTCGGCTCTATTTATTCGCGCATCTAAGTGCGCCACATGGGCGTGTTAGTATCATGGGGCCGGTACTCACCAAGCGTCTCTTCACCCTAACTTTCCCTTTTCTATGTCGGGAAAGTCCCACCACTACTTGTTTCCCACAACGAGCATGACTCATGTGGGCTTAGTAGTTTTGGCAGGATGCGTACCAACACGGCCAAACTTCTCATCGTCCTGCATGACGTTAAACTGCACTTCCAGAACTACGTATGGCTTGATTCCCATCCTCATGGGATATATAGAGACACCCTGGTATTTTGCCTAGGGTCCAGCCCATAGAAATCATTAATCCCATCCTTCCCCTTTCTGGCCCCCTGGTCGGACCCCTCGCTAGAGAGGCCCTATCCCAAAGAAGGAAGGATCCATGACCAAACCAACGCGCCCATCTGGCGTACTACCACCACAGTGGTGTAACTAACTAAGTGTCGGATTCTTTTCGGACAAACCATCACTCCATATTCCACGCTTTGTGTGCCCCTTATTTGGACCCTTGTCCCCTTTCATGTCTGAAGGGACCCCCTAACGGCCTGGTCTCATGCCGCATCGGCTCACCTACCGTCCTGGGCCAACGTTCCGTAAGACTGGTCATGTTTGGAAGGACCCCCTAATAGTATGGATGTTAGACCTATAGTCCGCCAACTGTCCTGGGTCAACATCCCATAATATTGAGCAACAACATTTGTGACATGGTCCCGTGTTTCGAACATGGTCAACGGTCGACCCTCATTTTTTTGTCCCCATTTCAGGCTAACGCAGTAAGGATACCGCTTATCCTCCATGGTTAATGACTATCCTTTATTGTCACACCATCCCCACAGTACTCCGAATCTTGGGCATCATAATTCACGCTTCCCGTTTCTATCTGTTCGGACCGATTTCAGTGCCCCTGGCGTTGCACCGTTAATGCATGAGGGCATGATGAAGAAACGGTAATTCGGATGTTTTGAGAAATTCCTTCTCCGGCCAAGCCTCTCCCATCTTTCGGAAATCCGGACTGGTAATCCAAATCCCGGATGCCCAGATCTTGGTCCCCACTCCTATGTTAGGTGGGACGAGAAGGCAACTATCTCCTGTTTCTCACATCGGGCTTGACCCACGTGGGCTTAGGGAATTATCGCCGAACGTCTCGAAAACATTGTAGGGATGTAACGAGCCGATTCAAACAGTGGAAATCGTGCGTGTTATGGAATTCAAAACAAAGAAGGAAGAAATTGAAGCGCAAAAGTACCAATGAAAGGTTTTTAGTTTGTTACAGTACCCGGGGGTCGACTTCCCCCATGGACGGGTTGACCCCGTCAAAAGAACATTGTAGCTCCGCCACCCTTAGGCTTGTGGCATCCAAGACTTGCTGCCACTGACTCAGCTTCTGCTCCTCCTCAACAGCGGCGGGGAATAGTTTGTCAGCCTTGGCTCTGGCCCTCTCTACCCCAGCCTGAATGACAGCCATCTTTCTAGAAGCCTGCCTCATATGCTCCTCTGCCTCTGCCGGCTGTGCCTTCAACCGTGATATCAGCTCAGATTGTGCATTAAGAGAGGCTGAGTGCTCATCCACCCAGGTATGCAGCTGTTGGACCTCGCTTTCAGTCTCCTGGAGCTTCTTGATGTTTGTCGCCTTCCTCTGCTGCCAGACCACGCTGAGCCCACGATCATGCTCTCGGATCTTCTCAGCCATAAGATATCGGACGAGCGCATGAGGATGTTGGGCATCCACTCCCCCAGCACACAGTTCGCATAGCCGCGAGTGAAGTCTGTCCATTTCTCCCAACCATAGCGCTGGGGGTGTCCTTGATGAAGAGCATGATCAGCTTCCACGACCGGCGGCGGACTACGCTGCTGTCTTCCTCGTCGGAGGCCATTTCATCCCAGTCTGCGCGATTGGCCGGCTCGTACGTAGGATACGCCCGCAGGAAGTCCTCGGCAGGATCTGCATCTGGCTTTGAATTCGGTGCAACATCTGGCGCCGAAGTAGGCGCGACAGGACTGGGACCGGCCGGTCGATCCTCTTCATCAGAGTCCACCTCAATGACCTCAGGCACGACCCTGCTGGTGGTCCTGCCAGTGAGGATGTGTGTTGCAGCTCGGGGAGATGGGGGGACTATCGCCACCATCACCGGCATGCCCCTAGGAGGGATGCCACCAGACATCCCGACTAGCCTTGCCGCAGCAGCCCATACCAGTCGGAGAACTGTACGACAGAGAGGGACACAAACGTTAGTGGGCATAGTCTACATATGACGACAAGGAAACCGGTAGAGGAAACTTACATAGATCGACCTCCTGGTGCTTCTCTTCAGCCAATACTGACGGGACCTCGAGATGAGGCCCTCTGTATACTGTTTGAAGGTCTAGAGATTCCGAAAGAGCCACCTCGGGTGCTCTGGTCCCACCAGACGCGGAACTGGACGCAGCCATAGGCGTGGGTTCTGAAGGTCCTGCATCATCACCCACCGAGGGGCGAGAATGAGGCCTGCGTACAAGTTCCTCCTGCATGGCTCAAACATCGGTGAGAAGTCCATAATGGACCAAGAATGGACCATAAAGAAATAAGTTTGGAATTCTACCTCGAGAGCCTCTGCGAAGTAGTCGGAATATGAGCCTTGATTTCCGACCTCGCCCTCCTCCAACAGGCTCCCTCCTCCAGCCTCATCCTCCCAAGAGGAGTACTCTGATTCTTCTAGTAGGGGGAAGTGCTCCCTCAGATCGGCAGCTGACAACTGTGGGGGGACCATTCGATCCAGCAGTACCCTCACCCGGTCTGTCATTGGGCGAGGGACACCACTGGAGTGAACATAATCCTCCAGCTCGTCCAAGTATTGCTCTGCCTCCGCCGGAGATGCCATGAAACCAGCCCAGACTGGACCTATGCCCGTTAACTCCATCCCGAGGCGATTCAAGTGCGCCCATATCTTGGGTGGACTGAGGAATTGCCGGTTGACATCCCAAATGTCCCAGGTCTCCGGGAAGATGACATCCTCTGCCATGTCAATATGATGCAGCCGCTTCCCTGGCGCCTGAGTGGATATCCTACGAAATCCCCTCGATGGCCACCCCTCCAGATGGCCCTACTCTTCTGGAATCACCGGATCCACCGCTGCTGCCACACCCTTGGCCGGTGCAGGTCCCGTCGCCATAGCAGCCCCGCCACCGCGAGAGGCCCTAGCTACCGTCCGACCCCGACCTCAGGATAGAGGAGGCCCGCCGTCACCAACCAGAATAGTTGGCTGCTTCAGCGTCTCCCCTGGGTAAGCAGCCTCCCAACTAATGGCATACTTCCTCACCAATCCGAAAGCAGCGGTGGATGGAGGCAATGCAATTCGCATCTTCCCATATTCCCGTGTGAACATGAGCCACAGCTGCCTCATCACACATGGGTGCTCTTCGTGACGCACCTCCTAGTGGACCTACGGGGTCAGCCGCTGGAGGCACCAGAACTGCCTCGCGAACCAATGCGGGGTGTACAGTTCGCAGAGCGGCTCACGATCCACTCGTTCCACCAAAACTCTACCTCGAAAGGCTAGGAGGTAAGCCCGGTGCTCTTCCGTTCCCCGCCCGTCGTTAGTGAGTATCCCCGTCGGCAATGGGAAGGGGTGGAAATTAAAATCATCCACCCTCCACACCTGTTTCAGCACCATCGGCACAGTTAGTTTGAACGGGAAGCTCCCGACCGCATTCAGGATGGAGGCGTAGAAGTTTGATCCCGGCGGCGAGATAGGGTTTAGATACTCATAGATCCCCCTGATGTGCACCGCAATCCACCCATACAGGAGGTGGAATGGTCCGCATATCCTTGGTGGATTCTTGCCCTCGCTAATGTGCCACAGCATTCTGTATAGCTTGGTGAGCATTGAAATCCCCAGATTGACCCGCTGCCCCATAGCCAGCATGGACGCCATGATAAACGAGCTGGGCCGCACCCCCATGCTTGTATCCCTCACCGGTAGGATCCAACTGCAGATGAGAGACGCAATGAACGCCACCAGCATGAATATCGGTTGTTGTTTAGTGCTGACACTGAAGCCTCAAGTCTTCCATTGGATGTCCTCCAAGACTCGCCAATACAAGTGCTCTTTACCCCGTTGGGCCGCCCTTAGACAAGTTTGAGGCCTCGGAGGGAACTCTCGATTTTCTGGGAAATTCAGGAAGCACTTGAACCACCTCTTAAAGTGTACATCCCTCACTGCCTCCTTGTCCTCTCCAGGGATGAGTGCCATCAGCGCTGACGCCAGTCGCGACATTTGCTCTGTATCCTCCCACGCTCTCATGATAGGGAGGAACTCATCATACATGGCCCCCAAGATCGGAACCCCCGAAATCTGGTGGACATCCCACAGGCTGATGCCCACCTCCCTGTGGTGCAGGTGAAAGGTATTGGTCCTAGACGACCATCTGCTCAGCAATTCCGGCATTAATTGTTTCGGTTGGTAAGTGTGGAATTGGGAGGCCCATTCCGCCTCATATAAACCCAATCTCCTCAGCTCTGCCCCAAACTCCTCGCATGGGGCGCCTACCCAGTAGGCCCAGGCCTAGTCGTCAGTAAAGTTGCCGCCCTGGTGCAGGTCCCACTCATCGGACCACCCTTTCTTTGAATCCTACAAAGCCGCCTTCAGCATGGTACGGTGGAGAGGAGGGGACGTCTCTGGTAGCAGTGGCTTCCCGTCAATATTGTTCACATGGTTGTAGAGACAGTCGACGGTGACGGGTGTGAAGTCCTCCCGCGCATGACCATCGACCGACCTGAACCATTGGTGCTGACATGGCATGCTCCTAAACCAGCAAGCTGGTTCGTCCCTACTCGCCTCAGGGATGAAGACGTCATCCCTCAACCCGAAGCCGTACAATGACAGCTTCTTGCACTGCGGATAATTCTTCTGACCCTCCGATAGCAGCTCTGTCAAAGAAATGTGGTCCGAGTGGCTTCGAACCATCTCCCCAAGGCCCAGACAGTTGGCCATCTCATCCCGACGAGCGACATCTGCAAGCACCACCAATTCTCGATGGGACATTTCAGTTCCGACACTCAGAAAAGAATTGTTTCAGAAAGGATCACGAAGCTGGATTGCGAAGCCGGCTCACGAAGGTTGGTCGTGAGACCAAGCTACGGAGGCTGGCCTAGGCCAGCAAATAGGAGTTCGCTTGGAACGGTCGCGGAGTCGGAGACCCGCGGTTCACTGTGAAGCTCGTTTCGCGGAGAGAACGCGTGTAGGACGCGGAGCTTCGCGAAATCGAGAGCGCAAAAGGACAAGAAAATCACGTGAAGACAAAATAGGTCGACCCCCTATTTATAGGCGGCGACCCGAGAGCTTCGTGGCATGCCTCACCCGCGCGGAGCAGCACGGCGCGTCCGGATCCCGGGGCCCCGGTCGGCACCGCGGGCCCCCTTCACGAAGTCGCATCGTGAACCGCCGACAATTTTGGTGATTTTCTCTCAGACTTCGACCCTTCATCCCTCCACAGCTCCAAGTATGAGGGGGGGAATTTGTTGGCACCAAAATATTGCATGAAAGGAAGGGACGAAAAAGAAGCCTCGCACGCTGCCTCGCGAAGCCCCAACGCAAAGCACCCCCGAGCATCGCGGTCCCGCGAAGCCCCGGAGGCGGTACCACTCCGCGAACGGCCTGACGTTCGCGAGCGTTCCGCGAAGCCCCGAAGGCGTTACCCCTCCACGAACGGCCTGATGTTCGCGATCCCGCCGCGAAGACACCGGAGGCGGTACCTCTTCACGAACGGCCTAACGTTCGCGAGCGCGCCGTGAAGCCCCAGAGGTGGTACCTCTCCGCGAACGACCTGATGTTTGCGAGCCCGCTGCGAAGACACCGGAGGCGGTACCTCTCCACAAACGGCCTGACGTTCGTGAGCCCTCCGTGAAGCACCGGAGGCGGCGCGGGAGTTCTGCTTCACGGCGCCCCTTGCATATAAATATTGGCCCCCCCATGAGTCCAGGAGGACGAACAATCCGACCTTTCGACTTCTACACTCCCGAATCATGAAACACCCTTTTCCCCGGGAATCATGAGCTCCGCGAGGTACTTCTACTTCGCATGACGCCTTCGCTTTGTCTCGTTTTGAGCCCCTCTCCCGAGAGGGATGCCCTTCGTGAAGCTCAAGGGCACTCGCAAAGGAGGGGGATGCCCAAGGGAACCCGAGCAGCCACGGAGCATTTATGATTCACGAAACACCCATCCTATACTAGTGATCCCCATGATAAGGCAAGATCGCTATACATCGTGAAGCACACTGCTTCGCAGTGCCTTGCTTCACGAGGCACCTCCTCTTCATGAGGAAGTGTTCCATGAATACTGTTCCACTTCACGAAGCACTTTCCACTCACACCTTTTCCCCATGCTAAGGCCAAGGCACCCCACTTCGTGAAGCACATTCCTCTGCTTGGAAATTTTTCTCCCCGTGCGACCCTCCAGGTTTTTACGATGTAATTTCAAAGTCCCACGGACAACACCACTCGTAGTGTTGCATCGACTAATGCTTCTTCGCATAGGCACGCTAATGGCTATTGCTTATTCGCATATCCACACTAACGTGGACCCCTCGATGGTTCGCTCTACGACCCCCCTTGACCACGGCCTTACTGGTACCTTCCCTCCCCCAAGGAGCAAAGGGTACCAGATATGTAAGTCCTAGGGGTGTGGAGTAAACCCACCTCGTCCGAGCTGCAGGACGTTAAACTGCCAAGCACCTCGTCCTCAAAAAATGACGTTAAACTGTGATCTGGCCCCGTGCTTCGCACATAGGGTCCCCCCAGCTCGGACATTTTTTACGCCACCCGTCTCCACGGAGATGGGGTCACCCCCTCCACAAGGGATTATATCCTCCTTCTCGGAGTAGCATATGTCCATGGGAGAAGGGAAACCACTTTGGTGTAATCCCCTAGCCCCTCTTGCGGAAGGCTTCACCCCTGCATCTCCGTACTTCCCCACTACCAAGGTCAGTGGAGGGCGTGATAGGGAACGAGGCACCTCCCATCATTGGTCCCAAATCCCTCTTTCACTGCGCTTTGCCGCACTTCAGGCCTCCATCCCGGAGTAAGTCCCAGCACCATGGGCCTCCTAACGCGTAAGCCCCTCTTTGCTTCTCACGGACGCACCCTTCACGACGTGATCGTCAGGTCCTTACTGCCTCTTGTTTCTCACACCGAGCACGGCTCACGTGGGCTTAGAGTAAGCATTGTCCATGACAACACTTCGTCCAGTATGACGTTAAACTGTATACCCTTGTCCCGCATGACATTAAAATGCACACCCATTTGAACTATGAGGTCTTTGATCCATGTCATGGCATGGTACATAGGAAGCCTCCATGATCTTCAAGCCCACCCATTATTTATTCACGTCGAGTTCATCCTCGTCCCGCATAACGTTAAACTGCAACCCAGTCCGACGGAAAACCATTGTGACCCCCCCGAACTACGAGGACTTTGATCCATGTCAAGGCATGGTATGTAGGAAGCCTTCACGAGGTTCAAGCCCACCACCAGTGGACCCCTGGGTCTACTTTCACGTCGGCTCACCGATGAAACCCTTTGAACTATGAGGTCTTTGATCCATGTCAAGACATGGTACGTAGGAAGCCTCCCTGAGGTTCAAGCCCATCTCCCATCGGACCAAGGTCCTTTCCTCACGTCGGTTCACCGACACCCACACCCTTTGAACTACGAAAAATTTGATCCATGTCAAGGCATGGTACGTAGGAAGCCTCCCTAAGGTTCAAGCCCACCACCCATCGGACCAAGGTCCACCTCCACGTCGGTTCGCCGACGAATCTCCCTTTGAACTACGAGGTCTTTGATCCATGTCACGGCATGGTACGTAGGAAGCCTCCCAGAGGTTCAAGCCCACCATCTGTTGGTCATCCCGACCCACCTTCATGTCGGTTCACTAGCACCCTGGCAGCCTAGTGTGTAAGCCCCACACCATCCGGACCAAGGTCCTCGCTCACGTCGGCCTGCCGGCGTCCACATCTGAACTACGAGGTCTTTGATCCGTGTCAAGGCATGGTACGTAGGAAGCCTCATGAGGTCCAAGCCCACCACCATTGGACCAAGGTCCACCTTCACGTCAGTTCACTAACACATCGGACCAAGGTCCACCTTCACGTCGGTTCACTAACGCATTGGACCAAGGTCCACCTTCACGTCGGTTCGCTGACGCATCGGACCAAGTTCCACCTTCACATTGGTTCACTGATGCATCGGACCAAGGTCCACCTTCATGTCGGTTTTCTGACTCATCGGGCCAAGGTCCACTTTCACGTCGGCTTTCCGGCACCATCCCGAACTACGCGGACTTTCATTCCCTGCCACGGGGATAAATAGGAGGTCTCTTCGAGGCTCAAGACCAACCTCACTGTCACCCCTGCGATGGTCCCATTTCATTCCCCCTCAACTTCATTCAACTCTCAATCACCCATCCTAATTCTCACCTGGATTGCCATGTCCTGGAAAGATCATACCATTCCGCTCCTCTTCGCAGCCGCCCATGGGCTGGCCCTGATATCGGCACCCCTTCAAGGAAAATTCCTCAACCCGGTCCATTCTAGCTAATGCTCTGATCAGGATGATCCGTCTCCACTAGACGTTAAACCTGCGGCATACCCTGTGTTAAACACAGGAAGCTGAGGAAAACCTCAGATATATGTCTATGGCATATAATTCTCCGCACTCAATGTGGGACGCCTCGGGCTTCCACACCCTCGAGAAGCCCCATGACAAGGGAAAAAAGACAGAAATTCCAGTTCCCTAGCATCCAGACACGCTACTGATGCCTCGACGTGACTACTCCCCCGACTGAAGGTTACTACCCTGACCGGACCCTTTGGAATGTCCTGACAGAAGCAGTGTAATTAACCGGTGTCCATGGAAACATGGCACTGGGAAGAGTTTCACGAAAAACGTATTAAATATATGAGGGAGACCCGAACTAGGTGATGAGTTCTGAGGAGGAATCCACGGAAGGAAGAACCGACATCCCATCATCCCGTTTCGATCAAGGTACAGACGTCCCTGAATAAGGAGTGAATGCCGCCTGCCTTTGGAAAGCGGGAATGCGGGGCAACACAGCGCGGCGCATCCTCCTCCGCAGACGGATGCGCGCGCGCCCCGACGAAAGTGTCAGAAATAGACCCATATCATTCATTTGATCCTGAGGGCATTGAATTGGAGGTAGATGCATCCTTTGATGAGCATCTGATACATATTGTTGATTGAAGTATGAAGGTTCTCCAAGGCAGGTCAGTTCCTCTAATTCAGGTGCTATTGAAGCATGACCATGTACAAGATGATACCTTGTAGTGATAGGCTAATGTACATACTTAGTGGCTAGAAATTTTATCACATGATAATTTAAGACCCTCAGAAGGGAAACTCGGGGCTGAATTATTTTAAGGAGGGGAGGTTGTAATGTATTATATTTTTAGAGAGGTATAAAAACTTATGTTACTATTAAAAGCATATAATTTTATATTAATAATGTACTCTAAAGTTTAAAGAGTGTTTCAAGAGATTCTGGGGCTCATTCAGAGCCTGAATCTTTGGAAATTGAGGAGGCAGAATGAGCCACAATCTTAGCGCATGGTTAGTGCTAACCATGTGACTCAACCGTGCGAGGCACTCAAAGTTCAATAGGAGGCCTCAAGTTTTTTCTAAGACCATGTGAGAAGGTTTTCACACCTATGTGGGAGTTTTATAAATTTTGATAGATCCATTTTTCATAGACTATATATGGTTAGGAAAACCGTGCGCCTAACCCATGTGATGGGGTTCCTTGGGTAGTGGTTTTCGAACAGTTTGGCCAACCATGTGTCCAAACCATGTGAACCATTAATAAAGGGGTAAATTAATATTTCACCCTAATTTTTTTTAAACCCTCAACCATTTATTCTTCCTCCAGTGGGAAACCACTCTCCCTCACATGAGATATCCTCCTCAAGCCAAGCTAGGATTTTCTATTTCTCCTCCATCCGATCTCTATTTGATTTTCTATCAGGTGCATTGGATCTATAATGTTAAGTTACCTAATCATATTACTTTTATTATTAGTTTGTTTCCCCATCTCCTACACTATTTTTGTGTTATATCATATGCCCTATTTTCAGGTCATTGATTTTTTCTTCCTATTTCTCCCGTTCTAGCTCAATTCAAAGGCCGACACTGGACAAAGAGAGTTCTGCGGGGATAATGTAGGTGGTATAGTTCCTTTACCACAATTATAGTTGAATTTATATCATGAACCATTGTTCCACATATCAGACTCTTCTAGATATGCCTCTAAAATGTTTAATAAATTAAA
Organism: Viscum album; assembly: GCA_963277665.1. NCBI lineage: Eukaryota > Viridiplantae > Streptophyta > Magnoliopsida > Santalales > Viscaceae > Viscum > Viscum album. Next base: position 1,403,173,962 of record OY728129.1, read on the forward strand.
TTGAATGGTTTCCCATGTTCAGTGTGTCCCCATCTACCTATGAATCAATTCCATGGGCGATTAAATTAACATTATCCACACCCTTTGGTCATGACTCTCCTTAAAGGCTAAATATACTTATGTTTTTGAAGTAAATTAATTGGATATAATGTATAGGGTGTATGAATTACCTTGTGATAGATGTATTGAAATGAGGAACTCATGAAAGTGAGGAGAGGCCATGTGCTTAGGTCCTTCTTTATGCCTTGTGAAATGGCTCGAATTACTTGAATTAAATGAATTGGCCAAATTGATTTAAGTATCATGATTATAATGCATTGTTAAACTAAGATGATCTAGTGATAGATAAAACCTTATTCATACCAAGATAAGGGTGATACAAGGGTTCCAAATTAAGGATGCCTTGGATGGACCCTTTATGATATATAATTAAGACCTGTAAAATATTGAGAATGCACCTAAAGTTATACTTAGATACTTATGGGATTCCTTGTATGGGATCACTGGGAGGATTTTTTACCTTACTATAAGCAAATACTAGTTCCCTAGGTGAGTCACTGTGGATGATCTTGGTGGAAAGATTGTTATACTTTTCCACGAGCAATACTTGGTCTCCTAAGTGAGATACTAAATATTGGATCAGAGGGTCATGTTTTACACCACATTGAGAGTGATACTTGGTATGACTTTATGGATATCCTTAGATGGACTCATATGGTGTTGGGTATCTGTAGTGCTCCTGGTGCGATACTCTAGTTCCTTATTACGGTTTTCCTTGGACGGGCCTAGGATGCCACTTATTTAAATTCTAGAGATTCCTTATATAAATTTTTGACATGAAAATATATTAAATTAAGGGACGTTTCTACCAAGACCAATCATATTCTTGGGCTTAGTCTAGTATTGATGCCTTAGTTATGATGCCTTAACTCTACATCATATCATACTTGTATGGTTTCACCCTGGTTCAGAGACATCTAGATTAGGCTGAAGTAGGTAGTGTCAGTTGGATATCGATGAGGAACTTGGGACAATATGTTTTATTTATTCATTACTTTACATTTATTATGTACCTTCGCACTACTCATTTTATATGTATAGACTAGATTGTTCTAGACACTGTTGGTGGTGGCCTATTGAATATATCTCACACCCTACTCAGGCCTCCCATGGTACTCGAACAGACTTCATGATTTTAGGCATAGATAAAGTGAAGTGCCCAGGTTTTGATTCTTGATTTTCAGTATTAGGATAGAGTAAGAGATCAGAGGACCAATCCTATGATCATGATTCTAGTAGAGGTAGCTTTTGGTATTTTTTTTTATTTTTATATAATATGTGGTATATACCTATTTCCCTTGTATCCCATGATTTCCTTTTTTATAGCTACATGATATCATCATAATCATTTTTTATCTATTTATGATTCATATTATACATATTATTTATTTTATGTTTGATTCATTATTCCATTTCTACTTATCTATTTCTATTTCTGTTGTTTTCCATTTATTTATTATTTACCATTATGCTAAACTCTGACTCATGAGGGAATAATCTATCCACAGACACACCCTAGGACCTCAATGCTAGTCGAAAACCTCTAGTATATAGGGAGGTATTCGTGATTTCATGTGGATAACCATCTTAGGGAACATCTTAGTGGATTTTGCAGTGGGATACTACAAAGAGACTAGAAAGGAAACACTTTGATCACTAAGACAATTACCCATGGCATTCCCTTATATAATTAATGGTTTTTCCTAGAGGTTTAATTCTAAAACATCACAAAAAGAAACACACAATCAAAACACTTTTAAAATTTCAACAAAAAGAGAATAATCCACAAACTAAGCCAATACAAGCTGAAAAAGATCAAAAAACACCTCACAATTTGTCATAAGGGAAATAAAATATCAAAGAAACCAAATCAAGGTTACAAAAACCCTCTTTCAAAATTTTATTACCCAAAATATTTGGAAACATTTCATACCACACATACAAAACATTTTGAAACTAACACAACCACAAATCACTTTCTTTTACTCAAATCACTAGTATCAAGGTTCAAAACTTTTCATGAAAAAACTTCAACTTAAACTAAATATTGTTTTCTAAACAAGACCAACTACTAAATCATAAAACATTGATTTTTTTTAAAACTTGATTTGAAAAAAATTATAACTAAAGAGGTTCTATTCAAGCACCCACAAAAAACACCATCAACTGAAGAAGATTCCAAAATATTCAAATGAATAAGAAGCCAAAATAATCTAACGAATGAAAAAAATATAATTTCAAAACTTTCTCCACTATGAATGGTTTGGATGCATGGTCTTTCAGACCATGTACCAACCATGTGAGTTCCATTATAAGCTATCCAAAATGGACCACACAGCCTAAGAATGGTTTGATAGACTATGCACCTTAACCTCATGCCCCCTGAATTCACTCCAATTTCTCTTTGAAATAAGGAATTTCATAGGAAATCTCCCAAAATGTCCCTACAAATCAGAGTAATATCACTTATTTCTAAAGTATCTAAATGAAAATACACCATTACATCAAAAATTAAAATAATACTCCCGACCACCCATGAAAAATTGGGATCCAATATAAGGAAGAGTGTCCCAAGAACTTCCCCAAATCTACCACCTGAGTTTTGATGGTGATATATACTTTCTACCATTGAATCATAAATAAAAAAAAGGGTGAATATCAATAATATAGGTCCCTTTTGAGAAACCCAAATGTTAGGATACCATTTTGTAATGAACCGTTCCATGATGCCAATCATATCAGTACCCAAACCAGACCACCACCTACTTGAGTAGAATCTCCAATACCCCTAGGATGGAAAAAGTGTCAATGATATCAAACATAACCATTGGAAATGGATTCACCTTCCAGAAACAAAAAAAACATAAAAAATGGCATAACGATAAGGAGATAAAGATAAATGCCAATAAAGACATCTCAATAAAAATAACTTTTTAATAAAAGGTTATAAAATTACAATGGAAACTGAAAGGAAAGAATATAATATCAAATAAACCAAAACAAAAATTAACCCAACTAGTTCCAAAAAACTGAAGGACCGAACACCATCTCCATCTGACTCTCAAGTCACCACCATGATCCCAACAAATCATCAGCTTCCCAAGGAGGGGGAAACTAAGTCAAATATGAAATCCAAGATCCGAAGGACATTCCTAATACATGAAGACTATATACCCACCAAATTGAGTATGTAGGGTGTGATTCGGCGCTAGTAGGATACCAACATGATTCCAATTCATTCCTTTTATAAAAGAAACCAAAACTTCTAGATTAAAATAAATATAAAAAATAGGTTTTCATTTTCCTTTATATGATATAAGAGTAAAAAAAACATAGCCCATGAACTTTATCAAAATACAACATTTTTAAAAAATTCCATAAGATATTTTAACAAAACCATTCCAATTCAAAATCCAATCATTTTTCTTTAAAACACTATACTTTTGAAAATAAACCCACACGCGGTTTAAAACATTTCATAAGCATTTCCAAAAAAACTAGCACTTGAAAAAAAAATACTTGTTCCTTTAAAATATTTTACATCCCCAAATCAAAGGTAAGAAAGGAAACAAGGGAAAAAAAATAATGAAACCACAACCATATAAGGTCACAAATAATAATAATAAATGAAAGGAATCAAACTAGTCAAAACCAAGGCTAAACCATAAGAGGATCAACACATCAAGCAAGTCCATCCAAACAATAATCAACACACATGCTAATAAAAATTGAAAGACATAAAATATGATACATAGTATGAGGAAACACCACCAGGACTAATGTGATAGTACAAGACATGCAAAGGTGGACCTACTGAAGGTAGGTTAACGATCACACATTCATTAACCAAATCACTCTTACCTAGTCTCATCAGTGACACACCACTAGCCAGTTATTACATACAACTAGGGGTGACTATATGATTATCCAATGAATTAGGATAATATTAATTGTTAATATATATAATATTCATGTGCTTCATTATTCATGAACACCATTTTTAATGCATTTTACAAATTGGACATTATTACACATTATGATTGAAATTCCTTCTTAAAATGTACTATTACATGGTACATTTTTTAACACATCATAAAACACAGAATGGTATTGATTTTATTTTCAAATTTTATTGTCATGACCCCCATGATATAAGGAACAATTCATGATTTTGGAGCACTTGAAGTTTTCCATTTGAAGACCACCAAAATGGGTCTTGAACCAAGAACATTCTGGGCTAAGTGAACTGGAAATCATCCCAATAAAAGTACTTTAGAGGCCAAGAACCAAGACCAATGATTCTAAAAATTGAACTAGAGATAGAATATATCATGGGTAAAATTTAATTAAACATTTTAACAAGCTAATTAGGATGTTTTAATATATTTCTAGGTGGCCCAAGTTAAAGATAAAATTATGGGCCAAATTCTGCGGCCCATAAAAACAGCCCACCAATTCAATCATATCTTGACAACCAAAACTAATTTTGGGATGAAATTTTACATAAAGTTATGAAACATACTTATATTCATATTTTTATTATATGGACCACCCAAATTATACCATATAGATGCTCTTTTGGACACACCTATCATAGGCATGGAAGTTGGCTCGTATTTTTTGTCAAGGGTGGAAAAGTCCACCCTCCCTTAACTTTCCACCCACCTTATCCTACGAAAATTAATTAAGGAGACTTGTAATGTTGGGGGACCTATCCAAGACTTCCAAAATATCTATTTAAGTTAGTTTTTTTGGAGGATTTAGGCATATTTTTTGCTTGATTTCATTGTAATGTTATGCTGATGCTTTATGTTTGTAATCACATTTCTTTCTCATGTAAGTTGTTCAATTCACATTAGTTTCTTAATCAAATTTCTTTATTTCCTATTATTATGTTCTTATTAATATCACATTGATACATTTACTTCAATGTGTGAATTTATTCACACAAAAACTTGTGAAATTTATCACACAACGGTGAAGTGATCATTATTTTGTTGTTTTTACTTCTTCAATTCCATCCTCATAAGTCTACTTCCCGCTTCTGTTGAGAACATTTCATCAATGGAGGGATAAATATTTTATGGTTTGATCCAAGGGAGTATAAAGGGGATTAATTGTATGTTATTTCACACTCTATAAATGTTTATTAATTTATTTTATTTGAGTTTTTTTATTCAATGATTTTCTCTCTTCCTCTTCCTTATTGAATTCAATCGCCCCACTTATATGTGATAATAAGATCATTTACCTTGGAGTGATAATAAAAATTATACCACAAGTGTATAGGTGATTAAAATGTTCTTGTTAAGGTGTTTTAACAATAAGTGATGATGTTAGTTTGAATTCATTGAATGAATCCTTCTCAAGTTAATGAAATTGAAATCATTAAAAAAAATAATTTCATCCAATCCATCCCTTATAATAACCCAGGATCAAACCTTTCTCATAAATTGAAATCACATAGATATTTTTGTGTTAACTTAAACCTATCTAAAATCAACCCAAATTTGGCCACCTAATGTCCAAAAACATTCCATATAATGTTTGTGTCTATAGTTTTTTTTCTTAGGTCTCTAAGGATTCGACAACCCAAGATAAACTAAAAGCGACCACTTAACCCTAAAAACTTGGGTAAATTTGGGTGAGAAAAAATTTTGGCACCATTTTAGGGGACCTAATCAAGTTATATTAGACACTTCCATACTTTTCTTACCCCACATGTCTATTCTCATCTCCGATTTCACTCCTATAGAAATCCCTTTTGAACAAATCCAAACATGGGGAACCTATCCGTACATTGAATCTCCACACCAAGTGTGCTGTAAAATGAACATCCTAGTTTCTATTTTTGGGATAATCAATAACATAATCAACCAAAATGTTTGAACTCATATGATCCACCAAAAATTTCAACCTATAATGAGTTTCAATACCAAAAAATCTAATATGCACATCATCAAATGCAATTACAATAATATTATTATCCTTTTGGAGTAGACCATTTGGATCAACCCCCTATCTAGCCTAATCCACAACCATTACTAGAGAAACTACGTAAAAAATGGAGAGAATTACTTCTGAGGTTTCATCATTGAGATTAGAACTACAAAGAAATGAAATGGTTATGAAACCCATTCCTTCTAATTTTGTTCCCTCCTTATCACCAATAAAAGAATATTTTCTCCAAAAAACCTCTCATGAGTTTACTAAAGAAACAACCTTTGGATTTTGGATAGATTAAGAAGATAAATGAATTGTTGAAGGGTATTTAAATCACGAGGAATGTTATTTTTTGGATTCAAAAGAGGAGAATTTGACATTATGGATTGAGTCTCATGAATATAACTCCATTGATGCTTTTTCAAAAACACCAATCACCAAAACATTGAGATAAATAAAAAACTTTGAGCCCATACCCATTTCTAACTCTGATATTTCTAATTTTGTGGTTGAGTATTTTGTTTTAAAGGAACCAATTCTATTGATAAATTTTAAAAATGTAATTAAGTTTGATTCAATGTCCCGTCCTCTATCTAAAAGTGTTATCCAGCCCAATCTCAAACTTAAGGTCCATCCTTCCCCTCCCAAGTATTCCATCATAGGGGATAAAGAAAATTTCATTTTCCATTCCATCCTCTCTCAATTATAATAATAATAAAATTCTCCTTTATATCTTAAGAAATATTAAAAAAAATTGGATGGTGAGTTTTCAATATTCATGGGATTATCCCATTCATTGAGACCTACATGAATTTTAATGAATAAATTTACAAAACTTTCCACAAAACCCAATGGAGACTCAATATTAATCTTATAGAAGTGGAAAAAAATTTGGTTCTTAAAATGTTGAAAGTTGGTATTGGGTAAGTTTGGGGGATTCATGTCAAGTTAAAGACATTAAACTAAGTGATTTCTGGGAGGTAACCCAGTATCAACATGACATTTATTTTATTTTCTAAATTATTATTATTATTATTTTGTTTGTGTGTGTATTTTTTTTAGAAATCAATTTCAATATATATATATATATAATAAAAAATATATTTTTAGCTCTTTCTTTCTTTTTGTTTGTTATTTTATTTTATTTATTTTCAATTTTTTGTTCTTATGTGTAATATAAATTTTATTTTATTATATATATATATATTTAAAAAATAGTAAAAATATAAAAAATTATATTTATATTTTTATACAAAAGTTTTCCTCGCATGTCAAAGGTGGGCACAACATGACTCAAACCCACAACCTTTGGGAAAGAGTCGCACGTGACTTCCACTGACCTATGAGACATAATACTTCCCACTTTTTATTTTTAAATATTTATACTAATATTATTATATATATATGTATATATATTTATGTGCAAAAGGGAAAGCCGTAGGTCAAGGTGGAAAAACCCCCATGGGACTCGAACCTACGACCTTGGGGTGGTAATGGAGCACACCTTCCACTAACCTATGACTCAACTTACACACATCTTCCATATTATATATATATTTAATATTGTTTATATATATATATATATATATATTATTTATACCTAGAGTCTCTATTAAGTATGAAAATTTTAAAAGGTATGTTTTTTTCTTTTTCTTTTCTTTTTGTTTATTTTTAGTTAAGGTAACCTCAGGGGGTTACCATTGTTTTCTAATTGTGTTGGGGTGTAAGATTATAGGGCTGCTGAGATTCCTAAATTTCTAGGAATATCATAGGTTTAAAAACACGAAATACCATAATTTATGAGGCTTCTCCAAGTGGCATAGATATCAAGGGATTAAATGGGAGCAACATGAACTTCAACTTCAACCACAAGGTGACCTTGTTACAAGCTTATTATTTCAATTTATTTTTAGAACTATTCTCTTATACCTCTACCCCATTCTAAATTTCCTTTTCTGTAAACACTAGGTACAATTTTATTTTAAGTTGGGGGGGGAGGTGAAATAAAAAAATTGCTTTTGCGTGCATAAAAAAAATAAAATTTTAAAAAAATGTTTTGAAATAAAAAAATGCATAGAAGTAAAAATTACTTAAACCTTGAACATGATAATAAAAAATTCACACTTTAAAATTGAATATCAAATAATTTTATATGCCTTTATTCTGATTTTAATGCATGTTTAAGTTCATGAGCATAGTTTTGGAAAGTGTAGTTTTTCGATGTGATCCTTCACCATTTACATTTTCATCAATTAAGAAAAACACAACACACATCATTTCAACTTTGGGGAATTATTTTGAGTCCATGGGGTCCCATAATAAATATAATAGGTTTGGTTATCATTTTAATTTTATCCTCAGTATTACAAAAAAATCAATCAAAAAAAAATCAATTGCACATAGAGCAATGGACTGACCTAATGTGTGGATTTTGGAAATTGGGGATCATGAATCAATAGTTTTATAGACCAGATTTGGGAATTTGATCTCTATTTTTGGTAATTTGAATTTATTTTTGATGGATTAAACCCAATATGATGCCCGAGTATGTGGGATTCACTTGGTTCCCTAAGGTCTTTTGGCCTAAGAGTCATTGGAAAAGTCTCGCTACATGGGTTGAATCGATTGAGTTCAATTTCAATTACCATGGAAAAATTTGAAAAAAACAAAAAAAGATAAAAATATAAAAAATTAATACTTGTCTTAATATTAAAATGTGATTCTACCTAGTGCTTCTATCTTTTATCCCTTAAATAAAGATAAACCCCCATGTCTATTATGACGCACAACACATCATCATGCTTAATTAAAATTGGATGAAATGTGGATATGGATTTAAAAAAAGGAATGAGATTAGGCTTGGGATATTCCTCTATACCTAGTTTTTATTAAATTATTTTGATGGGTCTCATAATTTTTTGGTATGAGGTCTTTTTGTGAGAAATGTGTATTAAATGTTTTTGGAAAAGAGAATTCGAATTTCATATTTTTTAGATACATTTTGCCCAGGACTAGAAAAACTCAAGTTGGGGGGGTGTTATTAGCCACTAAATTAGAATAATATTCATTTTAATATATATAATATTCATGTGATTTATTATTTATAAACACTATTTCTAGTTCATTTTACAAATTGAACATTATTACACATTATTATTGTAATTCCTTCTTAAAATGAACAATTTCATGGTACATTTTTTAACAACTCATAAGACACATAATGATCTTAATTTTATTTTCAAATTTTATTTTCTATACCCCCATGATATAAAGAACAATTCATTATTTTAATAACTTGAATATTCCTATTAGAATACCACCAAAATGGGTCTTCAACCCATAATATTCTTGGCGAAGTGAACTGAAAAAAAGCCCAATAAAAGTACTATAGAGGACAATAACCAATCCCAATGATTCTCAAAATTGAACCGTACATAGAATACATCATGGAGGAACATTTCATTCAACAGTGGCCCAAGATAATTTGGATGTTTTAATAGAGTTCCAAGCGGCCTAAGTTGAATATGAAATTCTAGGCCAGATTCTGCAACCCATAAAAATAGCCCACCATTTCAATCATATCTCGAAAAAAAATCCTTTTGGGATAAAATTTTACATAAAGTCAGGGGACATCACAATATTCATATTTCTTTTCTATGGAACACCCAAATTCATCCATTTAAATTCTCTTTTTGACACAACTGTCAGAGGCATGCAAGTTAGCTCTGATTTTTTTTTCAAGGTTGGAAAAGTACACTCTCCCTTAACTTTCCACCCACCTTGGCCTACAACCATTAATTTAGGAGAATTGTACTATTGTGGGATCAAACCAAGTCTTACAAAATTCGTATTTAACGAAGTGGTGTTGGAGGATTTAGTCATATTTTGTGCTTGGTTTCATTTTAATGTTATGCTGCTGCTTTATGTTTGTAATAACTTTTCTTTCTCATGTAAGTTGTTTAATTCAACTTAGTTTCTTAATAAAAGTTCTTACTTTCATCTTAATATATTCTTATTCATATCACATTGATACCATTTCCTCAAGTTTTGAATTTATTCACACCAAACCTTGTGAAATTTATCACACAATGGTGGAGTGATCGTTATTTTGTTGTTTTTACTTCTTCAATTCCGTCCTCTTAAGTCTACTTCCCGCTTCGGTTGAGAACATTTCATCGGCGGAGGGATAAATATTTTATGGTTTTATCCAAGGGAGTAGAAAGGAGATGTATTGTATGTTATTTCTCACTCTCTAAATTTTTATTAATTTCTTTTATTTGAGTTTTTTTATTCAATGATTTTCTTTCTTCATCTTCCTTATGGAATTTAATCACCCCATTTTTATGTGCTAATAAGATCCTTTACCTTGAAGTGCTCATGAAAATTATAATACAAGTTTACAGGTGATTATAATTTGTGTTTTAAGGTGTTTAACTAGTGAGTGATGAGGTTATTTTGAATTCATTGAATGAATCCTTCTCCAGTTAATGAATTTGAAATCATTAAAAAAATAATTTCATCCAATCCATCCCTTGTAATAACCAAAGATCGACCCTTTATCATAAATTTAAATCACATATATCTTTTTTTATTCACTTAAGCCTATCTAAAATCAACCCAAAGTTTTCCACTTTCTAGAAAAAAATATTCCATATAATGTACGTGTTTATAGTTTTCTTCTTAGGCCTCTAAGGATTCGATAACACAAGCTAAACTAAACGCGAATGCTTAACCCTAAAAACTTGGGTAAATTTGGGCAAGACCACTAGCCAGTTTTTAAATCTAAAATAGCCTAAAAAGATCCCACCACTTCCCACTTAGTAACCCAAATTTCCTCATGGAATAAATAATCTTGGTGGTCCATGAAAAAAATAATGTCATCACATGAGAATAATAAATCCCAAAGGCTAACACCATAAACAAGTCATTACCACCTCACACACTTCCCTTAGAAAGAGGCACAATCCATAATAACAACATGAATCACATTACAATATCTATCATGTGGATAAATATAATACCATAAATAAGAACAAGGGGGGTTAACAAAGGTCACAATCAAAAATCAACCAATCATCACTTTGTAAAGTGCCAAATAGGTATTTATCTTATCACATATGACATATACATTTAGAAATCCCTTATTAAAATAGTTTTCTACTCAAACACAATTTCAAATGAAATCATGGTTATCAATAATCACAAACAAAAAACCCAAGGGAAACTCCATTTCATATTATAAAACAACATGACCCTGTTGAAACATGGAGACCCTTTAAACACAAAAGGGTAACCCATTTTGAAAATAACCTTTATCATAAAACACAATAAACAAGTGTTTTTCTTAATGAAAACCATATTTATATTTTTATCAAAATGTGGAATGAATACAACACCCATTTTCATCAAGGTTACATTTAACTAGGAAAATCCACCTATAAGGCCACATGAAAACCAAATGAGGTTATAGAAAAATTTAATAAATAAAACCAAGATAAACTATATCATAATAATCCTGTTTAAAAATTAATTTAAAATGCCAAGAATTAATGGAAATCTTGAATAAAATACAATGAATTGGAAAAACCTACCTCAAGTGGTAAAATCATATCACCTTCGACGAAATCCACCAGATTTGGTCTCAAAGGGGGGATCACAATCCCTAAGAAGAAGAAACCCAATTTTAGAGCAACAATAGTTATGGAAATCAGCCAAACATATCCAATAGTGTTATAATAGAATAGAAAAAATAGAGAAAACTAAAGAGGAAGGAGAATGAGACCCTAACCTCTTGAACTAGGTGAATAATCACTAATAAACCACCTTAAAACCATCATATAGAAGATTGGAAGAGGGATAGAACCCCATGGGAGGAACTATAGTTAGGAGAGATAAAATGGGGAATCTTGGGTCGAAATACCCAATTAAAAATAAAGTGAAATAAAAAATACTAAAAAATTGGTAGGCTACATGGTTGTCTTGCACATTTTACCAAACCCAGTGGAAACCATGCATCTTCCACTATATCAAGATCCAAAGGTCGTATGGTTGTCTTACAAGATTTCTCTAACCATGCATATACCATGAAATCCCCTCTTTCCACCACTATATAGGCTACTTGGTTTCTATTTCATGGTTTTCAAACCTTGAAGCCAAATCGTGAACCCCTAGAAGACTCCCAAAATCTCAAAAATTTCCACCCAAAACATCCCAAACCCAGTAAAAACATTACCACAAGACTAATACCAAGAAAGTGAAACATCGGGGTGTCACAATTTCTATTATGATATTCATGATCACTGATTATATATTGGAATATTGATTAGTATTAGAAGAAAATTGAAAAAGGCATGGAACCAGTCATGATTAATTGATTTATACTCAGTGGTCGGTTGGATTGAACTACACAATCAATCCTATTAAACATAATGGTAAATTATATTTTATTTCACATTAAAATTTCATTTTACTTAACAAAAATTTCTCTAAATTATAATATTGAAAATTCCTTCAATAATAGTCCTTCCTTTATACCAAGTAATTTTTTATACTCTTATTAATCACATAATAAAAATTGTTTTTCATTATTAAAATAAATATAATTTAAATTTTGGACTTTACTAAACACACTTCTTAATTTTTAATGATAAAAAATCATGAAAATTTTACACATTATAAATATTAAATAATGAGGTTTAAGAAATTAATTAGATCATATATATAAATAATTATATCATGATTATAAATATTTAACAGAACGTATAAATCATAACAAACTTCCAAGATCATAAATATATAACAATTAATACCACAACTTAAATAAATGTTGGATAATAATTAGTTTTTAACAAGAAAGCATAGAAAACCATCTAAATTCTCTTATAATCTATCCACATTCATGAACATATAAGAAATATATAATTAAATAAAGGTAATACAATGGTGAGAATATGATGTTAGGAGCATAAAGTGACTTTAATGGTAATAAAAAAATATAAAATTATAATAATTTCAAAAAATAAATAAATAAACAATTAAATCATATCATTATATCATAATGTAATATATTTATGAATTAATGATGAAATATTAAAAACATATTTTTTAATGTATCATAGTTCATGATGATAATAAGCATGATATAAATATGAGAACAAGTAATCAGAAAGTAAAGAACAAATAATATAAAAAATAATAAAACAATTAAAATAATATATGAGCTCAAATATCAAAATATAATATTTTATTAATGTTGTTATCAAAATACACTTACATAAATAAAAAGATACATAAAAAAACATAAAAACATTGAAACTATAATAATCACACACACACACACATAATAAATAAAAAACAACACAATAAAATCCAAAAAGTGATAATGGATTTCTTGCTTAATATAAAGAAGAATCATCACCAGAACCATCAATAAGTGATTTATAAGGAGATACTTCCACAAAATTTTCTTTTAATTTTTTAATAATTAAAGAAGGAATGGTTAGACGTATAAAAGTTATAGTCTAAGGTAGAGAAAAATGGATAAGAGATGAAAGGATGGCTAGAGGAGGATCAATAAAATGTGCAGTGAATTAGCTCGGGTTGATTTAACACATCACCCGATCAGGTTCACCTCATGTCACGAAGCATGTTCTTGATCTCCATGGGTTTGAAAAAAGCACCATAATATTAAATGAAAAACATTTAGATTAGATTTACCCTTGGAAAACTAATAAAAACCACACAGGTTCTTCCTAGAATTCTGGCATGACTCATCCAAAGGTTGGACTCCCATTCAACAAATAAAAAGTTTCAAAATATAAAGGCAACTAAACAGAGTATAATAAGATTATAATAACTCAATAACTCATAAACATTACATCATGAATTTAAATAAGTGATGATAAAAATCCACATAAAAAATAAACCAAAATGATATCAAGGATGAGAAGGTTGATAAAAATAACCTATAATGCCACTACGGATCCCAAAATAATCTACATGAGACAAAAACTACTCATGACCCATGATCACCACTACCACCATACTAATGAAGAATTAAAAGAATCAAAAATATCTGGCCAATTTCATGATGCCCTTACCTTTACCTGAATCCTTTAAAACCATGTCTTTACACACCCCACGAGTATCTATAGGGTGTGAAAAAAAGTCTAGTAGGACATCACCATGAATATATATAATATCTTTCATAATGAAAATCATTAGTTCTCTTTTGAAAATAATATTTGAAACACATTTCTTAGAATTTTTTTATAAAGTTCCATGGTTTATTTAAAATAATACAAGTTTTATAAACAACATGAAAAAGTTAATAATAAATTAAAAATGAGGATAAAATAGAATGTGTAAAATAAAATTCCAAATGTTAAAATGGACAATAAGTAATAACAAATCTCAAGAAATTAAAATGCATACACCATGGAATTGAACATATGGGTCAAAGTCAACTAGGAATCACTAAAGGAACACTAGATGATAGAAATGAACCTAACTATTATGATATCTCTCCTGGTCTCACTAGGGTACTAATCCATCCCATTAGATCACTTAGTCTAATTGGGAAACATACCCTATCCAATACACAATCTATATTACAGGGCATTGGTTAGGGTCACTAACTCACCCATAGTTTCCCATGTGTAACTAATCATCAAATACATACATAAAAAATCATAACTACCTTATAAGTAAGAAAACATCAAGTTCAAGATAGATTCCTTTTTGAAACATCCTTATAAAACTCATTTGAAATCAAATCCTTCTTTAAAACAATTTATCAAGCACTTAGTGTTCTCAAAACTTCATTAATTAGTAAAAACATGAAAAATTCCATTTTAACAAACAAATACCATGAAAAATATCAAACATTTAATAAATAGCCCTCAAAATTAAAAAACAAACAAAATAGTAAAACTAAAACTGAGGTGACCTGGGTATAAAAAACATAAATATTACATCATTTTTATCAATATTCAGTACATATTACAATTATACATGCTTGAGAACCATAAACATTTAGTGTATTTTGAGGCTGACTGAAAATTATTATTTTTATTAACATAAACCCCCTTTTAAGGGATAAGGGGGAACCCAACATGACATAAAAACAAAAATCATGCCCCCACAGTCTAAAATCCCAAGTTAAAAACAACCTAGATTAAGACTATAAAGAGAAGTACCTCTCTAAAATTAATAATGTTAATACCATCTTCCACATTCTCATTGTTGCTCGGCTAGTTGTCTCATGTAGGGATGCATGGGACTGGTACCTATGGCAATTTCCACACCCTCTCAAACTTCCAAATCTGGATATCAATGTTCTTAGTGAAAACTACCTGCTCTAAACATTTTCTAGAGAAGACCCCTATAGGTTAACTGGTTGCATTTTACCATTAATCAGGGACCACAGTGCCTCACCGTGAATACCCCACAAAATTCATTCCACAAAATCAAAAATTCATCACCAACACTAAAAAAACTTCCTACAAACCTTCACCATAAAGACTTCATGCCAAGGCCCTATCATAAGCTCCTCTATCATTTTCTGTATCTTGATTTCTATAACTAAAGATGGAAGAGATACCCACCACAATCTACAAGACTTCCTCCTACACCATAGCCACAAAAGCAACCCAAAGAGGAAGAATTTACAAGGAATGCAAAGACAAGCCATAATCAACCAAGACTAGATGGCTGAAAACCAAACTGAGGGATCATCATTGATGAAGGGGTTTGAGCCGATCTGAACCAGAAATTCCACTCCGTGCATGAAACCGATCAGACCTGAACCGTGGAAGAACCCTCACTAGAGTCCGAATCGAGCAGACCACAAAAATCATAAGAAACTAGTGAGGATGGGAAGGGTCACACTGACAATGTCAACACCACAAAATCACCATCAGATCTTCAAACATCAAAGAAAAAAAAAACAAAATAAACACCTTGAGATGCAAAAACTACTAAATTCCAAAACTATGAGAGAGAAATAAACAGTAATAGAAGGAATGCTGGAGACCCTCCTGCTGTCATGAACCATCCCTCGGGGCCCTTTTCGTGGCATCCCCCAAGCTCGCCTTCCAAATGCCAGGTGTTAGAGACTAGCCTCGAAGGTTTAAACCTATAAGTGAGAGGTATTTTACTGAGTACCTGTACTCACACACACACAACCACATCCCAAAGATGATAATATAAACATGCATGCCACTAAACAAACACTAATTAAAAGTACAAATTGTAGGTAAAATTAACTATAATACAAACCCAAAAAAAGATGAACTAAAAACAATAAAGTACAAGGAAAATATAAAATTCATCCACTAAAAACCCCACCTGATGGGTAAGTGTAGAGTAGCTACTGGAAGTCGTAGAAGTACCCCTACCTGTCTGGTCTCACTAGCTACCATGGGGTCCTTGACCACCAAGTATTCCGTCACGATGGTAGTCTTCTAAAGCAGACACAACAAGTGCAGCCGAAGACCGTGTGGGGGTGAGTAAAAAAATAATTAGTAGGAACCCCAAACCAACAAGGAAAGACCACGAATCAATCCATAAGAAAATCACAAAGTATGATCACAAAGAAAGACAACTCAAACTAGGTATAATCTAGAGTAGGAAAGTAAGACTATTAGTCATTTCACAGAACCCCTTGGGCTGCTGGAGAACTCCTCATCAATGAGTACAGTGGGCCTGATAGTTCACATAGATCCACTTACCAATAACCTTGGACTGCTGTGATACTCCTCCTTGATGATTACTGTGGGTATGTTGGGTCACATAGAGCTGTTCCCCACTATGGGTATGTCAGGTCATACAGAGTCGCTTCCCACCTTGGTCATACTGAGGTACTACTATAGTCGAGTACCATGGGTTTACTAGGTTATATAAAGCCCCTCCCAACTATGGGACTTTCGAGTCACAAAAATCCACTTCCCACTGGGCCATCATAGCTAATCTACACAGGTTCTCTTGTTAGTAGTCTTTAGGTCTCAACCAACCGTAGGGTTTCCACACGTAGTGCGCTTGATTTTGGAAGAACCATTCCTCAATCCATTATTTATATTTCAACTTCAACAAAATACTCCATAGATTATTCCAAAAAATATGAGTCATCATGAGGGTTCTAACGGCATAAAAGAATTGTCAATCGGATGTTCAGTTTGAAAGTTATTGGAGTTTTTCTGAAAAGGGGTTGGTGGGGTCTAGTTCCGGTCCGACCCGGTCATACCTACCCAACCTGGCCCGACCTGGGGTCCACCAAACCGAACCGACTCCACAAACCTGACCCAGATCTAGACTGGCCCTCTAGGGATGGTCTGGCCCGCTGGGTGGGTTTGACCTGCCCTCTGCCTAGCCCGCTGTGCAGGCTGGTTCTCTCCTGCCCGGATGCCCCGATGGCATCTGGTTTGTGCACCATGCGACTGACCGATGCTGGACACACCTCCCTCCTACATGCAGTAGAGGGACCACATTCCAACACCTATGCCTCGACTCTAGCTGTGATGCACTCCACTGATGTGGTTGAGGGTTGCGTCCCCTGTCCTCCAGCCGCTGGCCTACTACCGGTGGCTCCTACTTCACATCCGCGACCTAATCCAGCCACGACGCCCCCTTTGGCACGCCATGGTGGTGCACTAGCGGGTTCTTCCATGGACCACCAAGTCCGCTATGATTGTCCGTTCTTCGCACCACTTGTGCCTACAGCCTCCGGGGGACGCCATCTTCCCTATGATGGTCTCGAATCCTTCTTGCTGACACTTTGAAGATGCAGCCATGAAGAACGCACAAAACACATAAGTAGGAGGGTCTTGGGCCTTGTTTGTGTCAGACTGATCCCTCCACATTATAGGTTTATTAACATGGGATATATAATTGATGTTCTATCACAATTAATCAAATACTCCCAATGAAAAACCCCAAGAAATCTCCCTTTTGCAAGAACGAGTGATCCATGGATCAACTTGTTTGTGGATTGATCCACATTCTTCATTTAGAATAAATAATGGGGAAACTTAGAACAAAAACAAACCCCTATGTCAAATGTGTTCGTTGTTGAAGTGTTCTGTCCGTGGGGGTTCAAGTTCCATTGGCGTTCATCTCTTTCCAGTTCCATTCTTCGAGGTGCGTCAAAGTCATTGGAAATTCACTGACGTTCGTTGTTCTTCATTGGAAAGAATTATCTCTGTAGGTTCATCAGAGGAATTCCACCAATTGATCCGCTTTTCTCCAATATATTAACCCATTAAAAGAAAAAACTTCGCAAAGTTTCTGTTATGCTGCGTCGTCGCATTGTTACGCTGTTCCATTTATGAAAAAACATATCTGTTATGCTATATTTAATGCATCCTTACATTGCATGTTTATGATCCATTAATGCGCTTCATTTAATGAGACTTGTAACCACTTTTTCATCACACCACAATGCCACCGTTCCATTTCCCAACGGTTGGATAAAACAAATAAAATAACCTTTTAAGTTATTTTTTTTCTAAAATGTCTGAAAATTAACTTTTCTGGTAGACCCTTGCCGATTGAAGTTAGGTCCATTCAATGTGAATCTTGATGTTCTGAATTCAACGGTGCCCTCAGATTTTTGATCCGAGCACTAGTTTAAAAGTTATAAAAACTCACTCGCACATTTACTTAAATGAACTTAAAAAAGTTCAAAATTCTATTCTAGGCTCACCGGGCCTTAGAATCAAGTGCCATCAGAGCATATGGTCTCGAAATAATTCCATATAATTTAAAAAAAATACATGAAATTTTTGGTACATTACATTACTCCCCCCGTTTTGGGCTTCACATCCTCGTAATCCAAAACAAGACTAAACAAAAAAATGGGGACACTGAGCACGAATCTAAGCCTCTCGCTCTCATGTACTCTCCTAGATATTCTCATGTTGCCACTGAATTCACACCATCAGAATCAACTATCCACGATTGAATCACTCCTATTGATCCTCTGTCTCCACTAGGAACTCTGCAAACGTCGCCCCATTGTCAATGTCTAGCTCGCCCCAGTCAATGATGTGTGATGGATCATGCACATACCTACTAAAATGCGACATGTGAAAAACATCATGCACCCAGTGCATCTATGGGGGAAGATCTCGGCAATACACCACCTTGCTAACTCTGCTTAGAATCTAGAAAGGTCTGATGAACCTTGGAGATAACTTGCCACACCAGCCAAATCTCCACAATCCCCGTCGGGGTGAGACCTGAAGGAACACATGGTATCCCTCCTCAAACTCCAATGGACTCTTTCTCCTATCTGTATATAATTTTTGTCTTCTCTGTACAGTCCTCATCCACTCCTAGATGATATTCACCTCCTTAATGGTAGCCTGTAGCAACTCTGGACCCATGAGTGTTGACTCCCCTGAGTCTGTCCAACATAGAGGTGATCTGCATGGCCACCCATAAAAGGCCTCAAATGGTGCCATGATAATGGTGGAGTGATAGATATTGTTGTATGAAAACTCCACTAGTGGAAGGTGGTCCTCCCAACTGTGACCAAAATCAAGGACGGAAAAACGAAACATGTTCTCCAAGGTCTGTATGGTCCACTTCGTCTGACCATCTGTTTGAGGGTGAAAGGCTATGCTCAAGCGTAGATGAGTCCCGAATGCCTCTTGAAATCCCTTACACAACCAGGATGTAAAGCATGCATCATGGTCTGAGATTATTGTCAAAGGAACCTTGTGAAGCCGCACTATCTCCTGGATGTAGAGGTGCCCCAAGCCCTCTACTGATCCTTGTCCCTAGATGGGTAGGAAGTGATCTAACTTGGTGATTCGGTCAACGATCAACCAGATAGAATTGTGACCCATGGATGTGCATGGTAACACTGTCACTAAGTCCATCGAGATACCATCCCATTTCCACTCTGGTACCTCAAGTGGCTGGGCCAATCCTGCTGAAACCTGATTCTCATCCTTCACTTACTGACAAGTGAGGCATCGTGAAAGGAGCGCTGCCACCAATTTCTTCATCCCTGGCCACCAGTACTAACGTCGGAGGTCTTGGTACATCTTCACCACACTAGGATGTACCACCAAAGGGGATGTATGGAACTCCATCAACACCACCTCCTGCAACATCACTGGTACTACGGTGCATCATTTAAAAATAATGACGTGCTCCCCACCTATCAAAAATCCATAAAGAGCCTGTCTTAAGGATAATTGAGCACATTGGGGCTCATAGTCAACATCCAAAAGTTGTGCCTCCATATCTCACTATAATAGTGGGGTAGTGATAGTCATTGACTGAAGGTAAGTTGTTCCCTCATCATCCATGAAGGATATCTACATCGTGGCTAGCTACTCCTTCTCCTCACTCAGAAGATGCAAAACAGACCTCCTATTGAGTGCATCTATCACCACATTCCCCTTCCTAGGAGTATAGACTATATTGAAGCCATAGTCCTGGAAGAACTCCAGCCATCACCATTGTCTCAAGTTCAAGTCCTTATGTGAGAAGATATACCTGAGATTATTGGGGTCAGAGTAGATGGTAAATCGTTCACCCATCAAGTAGTGCAGACACATATTCAAGGCAAAGACCACTACTTATAACTCCAGTTCATGGGTTGTGTAATTCTTATCATGTTTCCTCAACTGTCGTGAGTTGTAGGTGATCACTTCTCACTCCTGTATCAGGACACAACCCATTCTGGTCCCTGATGCATCATAGAAGACTACATACCCAACACACTCTTATGATAGTCTCAAGATGAGGGCACTTGTCAGTCTCCACCTCATCTCCTAGAAACTCTGCTAGAACTTCTCCATCCACATGATGGGTTTTACCTTGTTTTTCAAATCCAATAAGGGTGCTTCTTCTTTGTAAAAGTTGGGCCCAAACCACCAGTAGTATCCATCCAACCCCAAGAAACTCCACACCTCAGTCACACTCTATGGTTTCTCACATGAAATTTGTACCTCTATCTTTTCTGGATCTACTAATACTCAAAACTTTGAGATAAAGTGTCCAAGAAAGTGGACCTCCTGAATTTAGAACTGGCACTTCGAGAGTTTCCCATAAAGCAGGTGCTCTCGGAGTGTATTTAGGACTATCCGCAGGTGTATAGCGTGCTCCTCCTCCGACACCGAGTACACCAAGATTCCATCAATGAAAGACACCACGAAAAAATTGAGGTAAGGATGGAAGATCCTATTCATGAGTCCCATGAAAACTTCTAGGGCATTGGTCATGCCGAAAGGCATCACCAAAAACTCATAGTGGCCATACCGACATTTAAAGGATGTCTTCGGTACATCCTCATCCCATGCCCGAAGATGATGATAGCCTTATCTGAGGTTGATCATCAAGAACCACCTCACTCCCTTAAGCTAGTTGAAGAGGCTATCAATCCTCAGAAGTGGATACTTGTTCTTCACGGTGAACTAGTTCGGGCACTCGAAGTCCATGCATAGCCTCAAGATCCTGTATGCCTTCTTGGAAAACAACATTGGGGTGGCCCATGGTGAAACGTTGGGCCTCACAAATCTCTTCTCCTATAAGTCCTTTAACTGTACCCTCAATTCACGAAGATCAGTGGGAGCCATCTGATATGACGATGTGGATATCAGTGCCGTACCGAGGTATAGGATGATGCCGAAGTATACCTCCCAATGAAAAGGTAGTCCAAGAACACCCTCTGGAAAGAAATCCTCATACTCATCCACCACTATAGGAAAGTTTGGACTCCTCTCGTTCTGCACCCTCCTTCGAGAAAGTCCGTCCCGTGTTGCAAAAGTTTCCTTCTCACCGGAGAAGGAAAACCTGGTCCCATACTTGTGAACACACCACACTTTTCACCTAATAGAGTCGATTTGAGCATGGGGTGTAGATAACCAGTCCATACCCAAGTTGAAATCGTAAGTCCTCAATGTCTCTACTATGAGATCCCAGCTGAATCTCTTGCCACATAGAGTAAGCTCACATTGCTGAAAATAGTGTCTAATCATCAAATCCCCTCTCGTAAGAGTCTCTAATCGTAATGATCGAGCCAAAAACTCCACTGGAATCTCTGAGCCCCAAATAAGGTCCATGGAAAGGAAAGAGTGGCTGTCACCTATGTATATAAGAACTATAGATAAGGTGGATAAGACATAGATCATACCTTTAATCATCTCTGAAGTGCCTTGGTCATAGGCCTACATCGCCTGAAGCTGGCCTCACCCCTGTCCACTGGATCCCTAAGCCTGTGGTAGACCACCTGGGTGTGGCGGTGGTAGAACCTAGAACCATCTTCCACCAAATGACACTCAGGATACTCCCCTACCACATCTACCGCCCTGTAGACCTCCTCGCTCGAACCTCTGCCTCTCCCTTGGCGGTCCCTCAACCGTCTCCTGATCATTTATGCAACGGGTCAGGAAGTCACGATCCATGTGTAACTGCCAGCCATGCATGAATAACATCCTGGTTCCCTGCTAACTACCTCTGCTCTAGGAGCCCCTCACTACCAAGCCCAAGTCATAGGGTCGTCCCCTAAAAGATCTGACCTGCTTGGGTCCCCGTGTATGTTGCCTACTACTCACTACTAAAGACTCTACCGCCTGATGTCTGCTGGTGGCTCTAGCTATCGGTGCCTACTCTACTAGGAATATCTCCACAAGAAGGGATCGTTCCATCACCCCAACATAAGTGGGGATGCTGAGAGACACCATGGACGCCCTGATCTCCCATATGAGTCTCTTCTCAAAGGTCCGAGCCCTGAAGAAAGGGTCCCACATCCTGTACGTGGAGTAACGAGAGAGGTCTTTAAACCTCACAGAGTACTCATCCACTGACATGTTTCCCTGTTGTAGGTGAAGTAGCTTATGTATGCACACAAAGCGTAAGGTCATAGGGAAGAAATCTTCCTAGAAAAGACACTTGAAGTCATCCCAAGAGAGGGTCACCTCATCATGAGTCTGAATCATCAAACTCTACCATCTCCCTACTGAGCCCTGAAGAAGGCCCATAGCTAAGATCCTCATCTGGTCGGGTGTAATCCTCACTAAGTGGAAGACCCATGTCACCACCTCCAGCTAGTCCTCAGCGGCCTGAGTATATGTCTCTCCCCTGAACTTGGGAGGTCTCTATCTCTATAACTCATGAAAGGCACTGATCCTGCGCACATCCTCCACTTATAACATCGATATTAACTACTGATCAATGGGTGGTAGTAATGATGGTGCACCACCCAACAAGTCCATCTCTAGAACTTATGCCTAAACCGACGCCTCATCACTAGGTGGGATGTCCTCACGAACATGCATCAAAATAATGGTTGGTCATCCATGTGGAGGCATCTTGAAATGGATCAAGATAGACCAAGATCAATATATTATACCTAGTGAGTTGACTCTTATTAAAGAAGAACATAAAGAAACCCTCAATTACTATATGATGCATGAAACCGGGGTTTTTTATGTATAGATTTGAAAAGAAGAATTCAAGGTCATATTGTATGAATACATTTGCCGCCACACCAATACTAGACTCCCTGAATCTGGAAGTCAAACTCGAAACATTTAACACTATTTCCCAAAGACAAAACAACAGACTCTTGATCTTTGAGGTAGAACCAACCTCCCTCTGATACCACTTTTTCACAACCCATCCCATAGGGTTTGTGCCATGAAATCCCCTAAGCCCACCTCCTAAAGGAAAGGGGTTGGAGACCAGCACCGAAGGCGTTAACCTGCAAGTGGGAGGAATTTTATAGAGTACCTGTATACATGTACAAAAAACCACATCCCAAAGTTTGAAAGATAAAAATTCACTCCACTAAACAACCACTAAGTAAAAGTAAAAACTGTATGTCAAATGGGCTAGAATACAAACACAACAAAAGATAAACATAAAACAGAAAAGTACACGGAAAATTTGAAAGCCTTCCGCTGAAAACCCCACCTGATGGGTAAGTGTAGAGTAGCTTCTAGAAGCCATAGAAGTACGTCCTACCTTCTTGGTCCCACTGGGCACCATCGGGTCCTGGTCCACCAAGTCCTCCATCACAGTGGTGGTTATCTACACCAGAAACAACACATGTGGGCAAAGCCCGTACAGAGGTGAGTAACAAAATACTCAGTAGGGACCCCAAACCAATAAGGAAATACAATAAAGAAATCCAAAAGAAAACCATGAAGTATGATCATGAAGTAAGACAACTCACACCAAGTATAATCTAGAGTAGGAAAGTAAGAATATTAGTCATTTCACAGAACACCTTGGGATTCTGGAGAACTTCTCCTCAATGAGTATAATGGGCCTACTGAGTCACACATAGACATTTCCCACTAAATTTGGACAGCTTTGGTACTCATCCCTGATGAGTACTTTTGGTATTCTGGGATAAACAGAGCCACTACCCACTATGGTCATGCCGAGTCACATAGAGCCGCTTCCCACCTTGGTCATACTGAGGCACTTCTGTCGAGTACCATTAATCTTTTGGGTCACACAAAGCCACTTTCCACATTAGCCATAATGAGGTACTCCTCCTGTCAAGTACCATGGGTATTCCTAGTTACATAGAGCCACTCCCCACCATGGTCTTTCCAGGTCACATAGAGCCTCTTACCACTGGTCCATCATAGCTGATCCACATAGGGTCTCTTGTCAACAGTCTTCTGGTCTCAGCCAACCATAGGGTTTTTACACGTAGTGTGCTTGATTCTAGGAGAAATGCTTCTCAAACCATTATTCAGATTTCAAATTCCATGAAATCCTCTACAGAGTATTCCAAAAGATCCTCCTTGTCATGAGGGTTCTAACACCACAAACGCCTTGTCTATCAGACTCCTAGTTTGAAAGTTGTTGGTGTTTTTTAGAAAAGGGGTTGGTTGGTTCCAGGTTCGATCTGACCTGGTTGGACCAACCCGACCCGGCCCGGGCTCCATCGGCCCAACCTGGGTCTGCTGACCCGACTCAGATCCGACTTGGCCTGGGCCGGACCCACTATGTGAGCCGGTTCTCTCTTGCCCAGACACCCCAATGGTGTCTGGCTTATGCACCATGCGGCCAGCCGATGTAGGTCAGATCTCCCACCAGAACACGGTCGAGGGACCGCATGCCAGCACCTACATCGCGGCTCCATACACAGAGCGCTCCACCGATGTAGATGAGGGCTGCGTCCCTTATCCTCTAGCCGCCAGCCTGCTGCTGCACCATCGCAGCCCGAGGTGGCCATGGATCCCCCTCCGACATGCTGCCGCCTGCCCACGGCGGCGGCCCCGGGACACTGCCAGTGGGTTCTTCCACATACTTCCATGTCTACTTCGATGGTCCATTCTTCATGCCGCTTGCGCCCATAGCCTCCAGGTGATTCCATGTTCCCTACGATGGTTTTTTAATCCTCTTTGCCACCACTTCGAAGATGTGGCCATGAAGAACGTAGAAAATGCACAAGGAGGAGGGGCTCGAGCCTTGTTTGTGACAACCCGTGCAATCTGCGTTAGAGGTTTAGAAACATTGGATATAGAATTAAATTTATATCACAATCAATAAAATAATCCCAACACAAAACCCCAATAAAGGTGACCTCCCGCAAGAATGAGAGATCTTCGGATCAACCTGTTTGTGGGTTAATCCACGTTCGTCATTTATAATAAAGAATGGGAAAATTAGAAAACAAAACAAAACCCTACCTCAAATGTGTTCTTCATTGAAGTGGTCCGTCCACGGGGGTTCAGGTTCCATTGGAATTCATCATTTTCTGGTTTCATTCTTCAAGGTGCGTCGAAGTCACTGGTGATTCTCCGAAATTCGTCATTTGTTGTTGGAGATAATTCTTGCCATAGGTTCATCAGAGGAATTCTACAAATTGATCATCTTTTCTATAACACATTAACCCATTAAAAGAAAACACATCACATCATTTCTGTTATGCTTCTTTGTCATGTCATTATGTTGTTCCATTTATGAAACAACGTATCTATTACACTATATTTCATGCATCATTACGCTACACGTTTATGAGCCATTAATGAGCTTAATTTAATGAGACTCATCGCCGCTTTGTCGCCACACCGTAGCGCCGCCATTCAATTTTCCAACAGTTAGTAAAAAAACCTTTTAAGTTATTTTATTTTTTTATGAAAAGTCCGAAAATTATCTTTTCCGATCAACCCTTACCAGTCAAAGTTAGTTCCATTCTAGGCCAATCCGATGTTCTGAATTCAACGGTGCCCACAAATTTTTGATCCGAGCACCAATTTAAAATTTATAAAAACCCATTCGCACACTTACTTAAATTAACTTAAAAAAGATCAAAATTCTATTTTGGGATCACCGGGCCTCAAAATCAAGTTTCGTCAGAGATTTTGGTCTCAAAATAATTCCATATAATTTTAAAAAAATTTACACCGAATTTCTGGGACATTACACCTACTCAATGCTGAATATAACACATGAGCCTCCCCCTTTAGATCGACACCGAGGGAAAACCCTAGATCCGTGAGATTAGGGAGAGACGTCACTCAAAGGCCCATCCCCGTAATATTTATTTATTCTTATCTTATTGTATTTAGAGACTAGATATATAAACAACTTATTTCTTAAAATATCCTCAACATATCCCACAAAGATCTTCATATTAATACCCTTATATAAATATCATACTTAGAACCTTCCATCAAAATCTAAGGAATAAAATCATAAGAATGGGTGAGATCAAATGCTCGGTAAGGGTAAACATAGGAGATATCATTCATAAGAGAGAATAAGATGATCATAAGGGTATGATAATATAATCAAGTGCATCTTCTAAACATAAATATTCATACACAGAAAATATTATATCATAAACTCCAAAATAAAGTCATATCCAGAAGCATGATTAATAAGGATTTCAAACCTGTATTCATCATTCAAGATTCATAACATAGGAATGTGGAATAATAATAATAGGAAGTAAATATCTTGTGGACATAGGTAATTGAAATTATTTCCACAGATAATCTTGTGAGCATATCTATAAAGCGATCATACTCACACATAAAAATGTGAACATAGCTATTCAAAATCATATGCATGCATAATATTGTAAACATAACTAGTAGAAATCATACTCACACATCAAAATATGAAAAAAGTTATTCATAATAATGTCCATGCTTATCTTCATCATCTCATGAGATATCAATATCACAATACCCAATTAATTAGAGGGTTATAACAAACCCAACCATCACATACTCATAATCTATTCATATATAAAAGGTCATGAAAAAACTTATCATTTCATCATAGCTTAACCCATATTAAAGAAAATGGGTTTTATTAAGAATTCATCATCATAATTAATTACCATCCAGATAAATAATAAGGATAGTATCATTGGATCTTGTTCCCAATGAAACATAAGTAACATCAAAGGATTTTTTCATAGATTAAAATACCTTAAAAGACCACTAGAACATTTCTTGAGGAAAATACCCTTATCATTTTTAAATAAATTATTTAAAATATAAAAATTTCATGAATATTTGGAAAAACATTTTCTATTAAAATAACCATAGAATCATGTAAAGTAAGATTCAAATAAAAAAATAATCATGATTGTGGGAAATTTTTTTCATGCAGTATACGTAAAAACAAAGATTACGTTCACACCTTTGGTAAGAATACCTCATTCATAAAATGACACTAAGATTACTTTTAAACAATTTTTTAGAAAGAAAAATATGGGTAAAAATGAATTTAATCAGTCATTATATAATAGTAAAAATATTTTTGAAAACATTTTAAAGAGAATATAGACCCGGAAGAAAAAGATTCCCAGCCAAAGAGGAAATACAGTCTATTTTTATTAAAAACATTTTCTTGATCATTATAAGTACCACGGAGAATAAAATGGATATATCAATTTAAAATTACATGAATAACCATAGGAGAACAAAATATATAGGTTTTAAAGGATAATATCCATATAATTTCCTTCAATAGACATTTTGTATAAACAACCCCAAAAATAAATGAGATTGTAACATAAATCCCTTACCTTAAGTTCCATATCACTTCATATGCATTGAAACCACCTATAATATACATATATATATTATAAATTTATTAAAGAACCATAATAATATATATAATATCTTATATAATCTACTTATAACATCTTATCACTCATTTATTAACAATTATTTATTAAAATCACTGTTCTTGGTGATAACTACTTCGTTTTTCATACATGTTTCAGTTTGATAGTTCTTGTACTTGTAATTTGATAATGGTTATATCATATTAAGAATTTTAATCATGTAATGAATATCATATTTAATCATTATATAAAATTTTACAACTATTAATATAATTTTTTTATGAAAAATTAATTAGATCACTTCATGAACATGGTAGTCCATACAAACGCACGAGTGATGTTTCCACTTTTCAATGGATGAAATGAAAGAAAAGTAAAAAATATTGAAACTTTTAAGAAATATAATAATATCATAAATATAATATATATATTTAGTAAAACCATCATTATAAACATCAATGTGAATCGATAATGAAAAATGAAACATATCGCTTTGTGGAGGTGGTAGTCTACAGGTATGCATGAGTGATGTTTTATTTTCCCATAGGATGGAAATGAGGTGAATAATGTTTTTTCAATCATAATAATAATAATTAATTTTATTTAATATATTATAATAATTATTTTATAATATAAACCATATGTTTAGAAGAGGTAGACGAAGATATAAAATTGAATGTACTCAATTAAGAGTTACACTTGTTTGTTGAGAAACCTCCCTTTTATTACACCTTAAGCATAAAAAGAATGGTGTTTTGGAAATAACAGAAGATATATCACATTGGAAAGTAAGATATTATGTTATTAGGGAAGGTATTAACTGATATATAAGGCTCAAACTTTGTGAATATGGGAGGAGAGGAGGTACCATTTTATAAGTGAGGGAAAAGACACACTTGGAATTACTTAAAATATTAAATAATATATATATATATATATCATAATCGTGTAAAGTGGAACCAAGAAACCTAAAATTAATATATAAGATCTTATCGGGTCTAAATAAACTCAAAAAATCATATTTATACAAGTTTTGGATAAATTTTAATTCTTATCCTCTAGTTAAACCACTTTAAACCCATTTTAAACTTAACTGTGATAACTCAACTTTTTTACCATGGGAACATAAATATATGAAAAAAATGGTAAATATAATTAAAATTTTAAATTACTAATAATAATTTATAATCCATTTTATTAGATTAAATTTCTATAGGTGGAAGAAATTAATTTTAATATAAGAACAAAAAAACACATGAAAACAGTTTTTAGGAAAATACCCGATTTAAGAGTAAAAATCACTTCACCTTGAAATAAAGTAATAAGTTGGGTTACATGTTTTTTTGGTTAAAAATACACATTGGAGGATTTTTTACTTTTGGATCAATCCAAAATTGAATGAAATCTACCAACCATTCCATTAAATGCAAAAAACCAATAATAGTTTTTAATTTGAATAAAATATAATTTATTTTCACAAAAGTAAATCATGGATTTAAAAATTCAAAAAAATGTTTTAAAATACAATATTTAACTCATTTAACTTATATTTTTTCAATATAAAGGGTTAAAAATTTATCAATTCATTCTTACATCATAATAATGTCATAAAAGTGATAATATTTAAAAAATTGGTATATTCACTATTCACCCAAAAATAAACTATTTTAAGAAAATATATAAAAAATTAACTTTAACCAAAATTCTATGTGATTAAAATAAAAAAAATACATTTTTTCAAATATTTTTTTTAAATTTTATAATAATTGTTTAGAATGCAATAAAACTATTTTTAGAAAAATGCATATTTGAGCATAAAATTGGATTTATTCTTATTCCATGACTAGTAAAAACCACTAATTAAATGTTAATTTTTTTATTAAATACATAATATATAAATTTCATTAAAAATATTCATTGATATAGGTTAATTTAATCTATTAAGATAAAAATGCATTGCAAGCATAAAACCATTTTTCAGAAAAAAATTTCTTTCACCTTCAAATACTTTTATTTCCATTTATAACCAATTGATAACCAATGAATTAATTTTATAAATATTTAAAAAATAAATTTTCACAATTTAGTTAGTTATATTCATACTCACCAATCCAACAGTTAAGTGATAAATAGCACATTAAATAATAATATTCTAATAGTATATCATGGTTTGTTAAAACTCAGTGTTGCATATAAAAAAATATATCAAAGAAATAATTATTTAAAGAGAAAAATATCATAAAATTTTAGGGTGTTACATTTTAACCCCTTATAATAATTTTTAGCTCAAAATTCTATCACTATGATACAAAAAACTGAGGATAAATTTTCCTCATGACGTCCCCAAGTTCCCTTGCAACTTCCTAAAATTTATGGTTTCTCCGCAAAAAAATTGACCAGGTGAGTGGTCTTATCATGTAGTATTTTATCTATATTATCAATAGTATCCACCATTTATTCCTCATAAAAAATATCTTTCACCAGTGGTGTAATCTCTATGTTTAGTACATGTGAAGGATCAATTATGTACTTCCTCATGGGAGATACATGGAACCAGAGAGAGATTCGGTGGAAGCTCCAAGCGATGAACAATTACCTCGATACGATCAAGAATTTAAAATGGATTGATATATATAGGGATTATATTTCCCTTATTTCCATATATAATAACCTTATTCAAAGTAGATATTCATATGAATACCTTTTCACCCACTTTGAACTTTAGATCTCACTAATAATTGTCAGCATAATTTTTATTTCAGCTCTGAGTTGCCCTGATGTACTGTTGAATGATTATAACATTATCTAACATTTCCTTAGTTATATCAAGTGATAATAGATTTATTTATCTAACTTAATCCCAATATGTTAGAGTTCTACACTTCTTGGAAGACAAGTTTTCATAAGAAGCCATCTGAATGCTTGATTAAAAGTAATTTTTGCAAGAAAACTCGACTAGAGAAATGTGTTGATCCCAAACACCTTGAAAATACATAGAACATGTTCTCAGAATATATTATAGGGTTTTAATTTTAATATTATAATTTTTATGTATTTTAGGATGATATTATTCACTAAAACACAACTCTGTATACAGATCCTGCCAATTAGATCTCTAGAACTTCAAGATAAACCTCAGATCCTGATGAAATATAATAGAATTGCAACTCCTTGTAATCTTATAACTTTAATAATTCATATCCTATAAATATGATCAAGAGAGAAGTATTATATAATTTAATGAAATGTGATTACTTTATAAGTTGATCAACTACAACCTAAATAACATTATAAGATTTTGATGTTTTGGGGAGTCTGGTGATGAAATCCATGGTGATGTTTTCCCATTTCCGTTCTGGCATGGGTAATGGTTATAACATCCCCCTAGAATTCCATCACCTAAACTTAACTTGTTGACATACCAAGCACCTAGATACATACTATAGAACATCACTTTTAATTTTATCACACCATAAATACTCTTTTAGATCTTTATACATCTCTATACTTCCATGATAAATAGAGAATTATGAACTATGAGATTCATCTAAAAAATCATTTTTCAAGTCTAGTATTGATGGAATATATATTCAGTTACCAAAATTACAATTCCATAATAATCAAGGTTTAACTCTGTAACATTTATCATATTCTTCTATAGTTCTGTATCCTTATTTTTCACCTATTTAATCCTCACATGGATGGATGGTTGAACATTCATCTGTTAAAGATATGATCTTTCTCGCTTCCTCATAATTTCAGGATCTATTTTTAGAAAATACATAAATTTTGGATCTCTTTCAATATTCATAATAGAAAAACTATCATGATATTTCTAACTTAGAGAACCATCCACCATTTTCTCTTTCAAAAGGTGGTAATGTATTGAGTATTCATAATCCTTAATAAATTACAACCAACTCTTTTGGAGCATGTTAAACTCTTTCGATGTGAATATTCACTTCAAGATTTTAGGATATATATATATATATCACATTTTTTACCATAAATATAATGCCTCTATATTTTCAATTTAAAACTTACTAATTCCATATCTAAATCATGATTTATGTAATTTTACTCATGAATTTTCAATTGGTATGATGCATAAGATATCACCATGACATTATGTGTGGGAAAAAACTCTAGTAACTTATTCAATGCATCACTATAGATCACAAACCCTTATCCACTATAGGTTAGTTTGAGCACAAGTGATATATCCTACCTTCTTTTAAGAACCTTAAAAGTTTCCTCACGTTCATCTTTCTTTAGGAACTTAACTCCCTTTTATGTCAACTTGGTTAATAAATTAGATATTCATGAGAACTTATTCAAAAATCATAAAAAATATCCATCCAACCCAAGAAAAATATCTATCTTGATTATCATGGTTGGTCTTGTCCATTGGTCAATAAATTCCATCTTTAAAGGATCTATTAATATACCCTTGCATGTGATTATATGACTTAAGAATGAAACCTTTAGTAGAAAAAAAAATTCAAACTTGGTAATTTTGGAATAAAAATTCTCCTTCATTAGGGTATTCAACCCATTATTTAAATGATCTTCAAGATCTTCTTTTCTCTTTGAATATATAATAATATCATCTATAAAGACTACCAAAAACTGATCAAGGTAATCTATAAAGAATCTATTCATTATATCCATGAAGATAGTGAGCACATTGGGAAGTTCAAATGGAATGAATATAAATTCATAATGACCATACCTTGTATCAAAATTAGTCTTTGGTATATACTCCTTCTTGGACCTTAATTGATGATATCTATAATAAAGGTAAATCTTTTCAAAGTATTGAGATCCAAATAGCTGATCAAACATGTCATAAATATGGGGTAAATTATACTTGTTCTG
The DNA here is from genome assembly GCA_963277665.1 of Viscum album. NCBI lineage: Eukaryota > Viridiplantae > Streptophyta > Magnoliopsida > Santalales > Viscaceae > Viscum > Viscum album. The sequence continues at coordinate 1,403,206,900 of OY728129.1, forward strand.
ATAGAGAGATAGTTAATTTCTTGATAATAAGTAAAAAGATTCATTGAACCAACTTTATTCTTAACTAAAAGAATAGGTATGCTCTATGGTGATACACTCAGGTTAATGAATCTTTTTAATATATTCTCTTGGAGTTTCTTCTTCAATTATTTAAACTCAATCAGGGCAATTCTATATGAATTTTTTGAAATGAGAATAACACTAGGTATGAGTTATATAAAAAAATCAACTTCATGATTCAGGGGAAGGATAGGAAATTCATTAATAAATACATAAATATATTCCTAAACAAAATACATATCTTCAATTTTGAGTTTCACCCTAACCATTTGAGTAAATATCCCTCATTAATAAGTAGTAAGACCCATACAATAGAAGTAATTCCCATTGGGAGTTCATGTTCATCCTTACACCAATAGATTATCATAGGTTGATTTAGAATATCAAACATTACTTCCCTTCCTTGGAAATTGATATGGGATTTATATAGAGAAATCCAATAAATGCCCAAAATCACATCAAATTTAACTAGTGGTAGAATCACAATATTTATAGGAAGAATATTCCAACAAACTTCTATTAGAGTGGAGATATAGATTTAAGATGTAATAATCATTTCATATGGGTTTTCAATTTCAACTCATTATCTAATTGTTGAGGTGGTGATGAAATACTATTAGAAAAATTTTAAGACATAAAAGAGTGGTTAGAGTTAGAATCAAATAATAAATTTGTAGTTATAGAGTGGATTATAAGTGTATTTTTTACCATATCTTTCTCCTAATCTGCTTCAGTTGTGATAGAAAAGTACTTCCATATATCCTTTTTATTAGGGGTTTATTGAGGCCTACAATCCTCATTAGATCTTGGATTAAGTTATTGATTCTCATAATTCCTAATCTCTATGCATATGAAACAATGAACTCCATTGGTTTAATCCTTCTTCTCCCTTATTGAATTGGACTAAATTTTTATCCCCTTCCAAAAATCACTATCTCTATAGAAAACCTTTCCAAAATTGAATCATTCCCTGGTTCCTTTTAGACAATTTCCTGAGTGATTTCTCCCACATTTTTGGCATGTAGGTGGTTATAATTTTTTCCCTCCATGGGATTTTCCATTCTATTTTCCATGAAGATCCATTTTTCTATTATTGTCACTAAAACTAGAAGAATAATTCGAGTTACCACTATCCATTTCTACCTTTAGTGAACATTGAATTATTTATTTATAGTTAACAGAGTTTCTTAAGGCTAACAACTTTTAAAGACTTCGTTCACTACTACAAAATAGGCCTTTAACAGCAATAAAAGTTTCCTTTATCAACGCTAGAGAATTAATGACTATTGGAGTGAGATTAAAAGACCTAATATTTTATTAGTTCTAAAAAATCATTATTAAAGGGCATATTGCAGTGTTTTGTGACAACACACTGTAGCACTAGTGCAGTGTGTTGTAACAACACATTGCAGTACAACAAACACAATCATAAATTAGCATAATCAACTACCAATATATAATTTAAATGAAATAAAATTTAAAATATAAATACAAGAAAAAAATTATATTATAGAAATTTAAAACATTGGTTTATATAATTACATAAGTACAAATTATTACATACATTCAAAAATATCAATGTTCCTTTGTCTTTGGATCCTGACCCCAACTCATGCTATTCTTGAACAAACCACCCCTGCTTGAGAAAAATAATGCACATGTATAAGAAACAAATTCTTATTTTAGTATTAATATAAATACATAAATTAATATAAAGTGTTAATTTTAAACTAAACTTTGATTCATACCAGGAACACTATGTATCAGATTGAGTTGCAGTTAATTATTACACATCATGCCATTTCTTGTTTATCTTCAATCATTATCTCCATAAAAATTTAAAAAATAAGTATAAGATAAAAATGGAAAGGAAATTAATTAATTAATAGAAAATATAATTATGAGAAAACAATCTAGGCTCATTTTCTCAGTTTTGGTGATGTGGTTTCCATTTTAAACTAAAATGACACGTATATATTGTAAAGATGTAATTAGAGTCATATTTGTCACACCATGCATTGGATTTAGGTGAAGATGACCCCTAAATATCTCAAATGACTTATGGATCATTTTACTAAATTATCAAAACAATAAGAATGTGTTTTATTAGTTTTTAGTACATAACTTTTTTTACTAAAAGGTTATTTTAAATTGTAAACACACATTTTGAGTCATACTGGTAACATCATGTGTCGGTTTGATGTGAGAATAATTCATACACATAAAAAATTTCTTATGAATCATTTTCCTAAATTATCAAGACAATCCTAGAATGTTTTCATAGTTTTCAGTGAGTGACACTTTTAACTAAGATGTCATTTTTAACTGATAATAGAAACTTTGAGTCATAGTAGGCACATAATGTATCAGATTGAGGTTTGGATAATTCCTACACATCAAAAATTACTTATTGATCATTTTCTTAAGGTATAAAAACAATATTAATGTGTTTTATTAGTTTTGAGTATGTCAGTTATATTTTTTACTAAAATTAATGTCAATTTTAAATAAAAAGACCCACTTAGAGTCATACCGGTCATACCATGTGTCAGATTTAGGTTCAGATGATTCCTACACATCTCAAATGACTTATGAATCATTTTTATAAAGGATAAAGTTAATATGAATACATTTGCTCATTTTTGAGTATGTCAGTTTTCTTTTTTACTAAAATTAATGTCAATTTTAAATAAAAAGATGAACTTGTAGTCATACTGGTCACACTGTGCATCATATTGAGGTGAATATGATCCATATACATCCCAAATTATTTATGGATCATTTTCGTAAAGTATCAAAACAATCTAAATGTGTTTTCTCGGTTTTGAGTATGTTAGTTTTCTTTTTTACTAAAATTAATGACAATTTTAAATAAAAAAATGCACTTAGAGTCATACCGATCACAACGTGTGTCAGATTGAGGTGAATAAAATAAATACACATCCCAAATTACTTATGGACCATTTTAATAAAGTATCAAAAACAAGACTAATTCATTTTTATCAATTTTAAGTATACCGCTAGTCTGTTTTACTAAAATTTCATTTTAAACTGGAAACATGAACTTTGAGTCATACTGGTCACATTGTGTATCAGTTTGATGTGAGACTAATTAATAAATGTCACAAATAACTTATAAATAATTTTCATAAATTATCAATACAATCCGAGAATGTTTTCTATATTTTCAATGAGTGACACATTTCGAATTAAAATGCCATTTTTAAACTGATAACGAACACTTTTAGTCATACCAGGAACACCATGCATAGGATTGAGGTGTGGATGATTAATACACATCAAAAATAAATTATTGATAATTTTTATAAAGTATTAGAATAATACAAACGCGTTTTATCAGTTTTGAGTATGCCAATTGTCTTATTTTTATACTGAAATTAATGTCAACTTTAAATAATAAGACGCACTTGAAGTCATAACACTCACACCATCTATCAAATTGAGGTGAAGATAATTCCTACACATCTAAAATGACTTAAGAATAATTTAAATGAAGTATCAAAACATTATGAATGTGTTTTATTGGTTTTGAGTAGGTTTCTTGTCTTTTTTACTAAAATGACATTTTAAACTGGAAACAACACTTTGAGTCATACCGGTCACATCATGTGTTGGTTTGAAGCGAGACTAATTTATACACATAAAAAATGGATTATGAAACTTTTTCATAAATTATCAATATAATATGAGTGTGTTTTCTCAATTTTCAGTGAGTGAAACTTTTTGAACTAAAATATCAATTTTATATTGTTAACAGACACTTTGAGTCATACTGAGCACATCATGTATCGGTTTAAGGTGTGACTAGTTCATATATATATATATATATATATAATGACTTATGGATCATTTTAATAAAGTATAAAAGCAATAATAATACATTTTATGAATTTTGAGTAACTCATTTGTCTTTTTTTAAAAATTAATGTCAATTTTAAATAAAAATATGCACTTGGAGTCATATCAGTCACACTATGCGTCAGATTAATGTGTGGATAATTATTACACATACCAAATTACTTATGGATTGTTTTACTAAAGTATAAAAACAATCAAAACACATTTTATTGGTTTTGATTATGTCATTTTTCTTTTTTACTAAAATTAATGTCAATTTTAAATAAAAAGACTCACTTGGAGTCATACTGGTCACAATGTGGGTCAGATTAATGTGTGAATACTTACTACATGTCTCAAATAACTTATGGATAATTTTCATAAATTATAAGAACATATGAATGTGTTTTCTTAGTTTTGAGTATGTCAGTTGTCATTTTTTACTAAAATTAATGTCAATTTTAAATAAAAATACGCACTTGGAGTCATACCGGTCACACCATACATCTGATTGAGGTGAGGATGATTCATAATCATACTAAATGAATTATGTATCATTTAACTAATGCATTAAAACAATACAAATGTGTTTTCTCAGTTTTGAGCATGAGGCTTTTCATTTTTACTAAAATGTTATTTTATCATAATCATATGTAATTTTTATTCAAAGAAAAGGAAAGGTAAATAGGGAATAAAAAAATAGGTCACCCCCTGCCTACCTCAAAAAGTAATGGAGGTCTGAAATAATGTAAACCAAGAGAATACCCTCTAATCAAGTTAACCCCTTGAGATTTATGGTGTCTACAATACAAAAATAGGCCTCCTCTAGACCAGAGAAATCCAGTGAGTCCAAGTGGTACTCAACCTTGTTCCCCTTCTACTATGTGTGTAACACTTCAGTTTTGTTCCTGATAATACAATGACACTTTCTAATAATATAGCTTATCAACCAAGGATCACAATTACCATGCAGGGAGTTGTAAAACACCAATGAATATGTTTCAACATTCATAATATCCACTACATGCATGCTGCACAACCTAAGCCCCATGAGCATCGCCATGGCCTCCCCTATAAATAAGAACCCTATCCCAGCCTGACAGTGAATTCCATGTAGACTTAACTTCTTGCTTCTCTCACACCCACCACATAGGAAACCAAGATCACATGATCCATCCATATTGAGATTCAAACCTCTTGTAGGAGGCTTCCACCTCACCCAATTTACCCCATTACTGGCACTGGCGGGGAGATCATCTCAGGGTCCATCTTTGAACAAACAAAGAGAAGGAGCATCCCTCCATTTGTTCACTACCATGGCAAGGTCGATTAACAGATTTTTCATCCAAACAATGATAGTTCGGTCCAACGTAGATGCCTCTTCATGTCTCACCATATTCCTTGCCTTCCAGAGACACCAACAACCTGCATGCAACACCACTGTGCGAGAGAACCTTTCTGAACCAACACCTCCTGAGCCATCGTACCATCTATCCAGAATGGGGTGTCCAGCCATTACCGAGTTGGAGACAACAATGAATTCTAAAAAATATTTCCACACCTTGAACACCCACTCAATCTCAAAGAACAAATGGTTCATTATTTCCACACTATGGATATTATATCATGCACACCTAGAAACCATATTAATACCACATTGCTAGATATTTTCATCAGTTGGGAGTGATCTGTTCTTGATCCTCCAGGTGAGGAAGTTAAATTTGGTGGGGAAAATCTTAACCAAGATAACCTCATCCCACGCATCTTCCTGAACCTACACATTAGAAATACGATGAAAATATTTTAACATAAATAACCTCGAAGGGGACGGAGTGAACACCCAACGGTCGGGCTCCGGGCTCAGCTCAATGAGATTGAACTCGTTCTGTTTCTCCTTATCCAAAACTATGTTAATGAAGTAAGTGAAACGAATTGCTTCCCTAAATGAGATGTTGGTAGCAGGGCATCCAGGAAATCCAATAATATACCCACACCAATTCCTGTTCCAAAAGGAAAGGTCCCCTATCCCAACAATCCAGATGCATTTTCTTAGTTTTGAGTATGTCAATTGTCTTTTTTACTAAAATTAATGTCAATTTTTAATAAAAAAAGACGCAATTAGAGTCATACAGGTTAGAAAATACATTATACTGAGGTGATAATGATTCCTACATGTCTAAAATGAATTATGGATCATTTTACTAAAGTATCAAAATAATCCAAATGCATTTTCTTAATTTTGAGTACGTCACTTGTCTTTTTTACTAAAATGTCATTTTAAGCTGGAAACAAACACTTTGAGTCATACCAGTCACATAATGTGTCATTTTTATGTGAGAATAATTCCTACCTGTAAAAAATGACTTATGAATCATTTTCATAAATTATCAAGACAATCCAAGCACATTTTCTTAGTTTTCTATGAGTGTCACTTTTTGAACTAAAATGTCAATTTTAAACTGATAATAGACACTTTGAGTCATACTAGGCTCATCATGTATCAAATTGAGGTATGGATGATTCATAAATGTAAAAAATTACTTATGGATAATTTTATGAAAGTATAAAAATAATAAAAATGTGTTTGATCAGTTTTGAGTATGTTAGTTTTCTTTTTTACTAAAATTAATGTCAATTTTAAATAAAAAGAAACACTTGGAGTCATACTAGTCACACCATGCATCGGATTATGGTTAGGATGATTATTAAATTTCCCATATGACTTATGTATCATTTTCCTAAAGTATCAAAACAATCCAAATGCATTTTATTGGTTTTGAGTTTGTCACTTTTCTTTTTTACTTAAATTAATGTCAATTTTAAATAAAAAGGTACACTTGGAGTCATACCAGTCACACTGTGTGTCAGATTGAGGTGAAAATTATTTATAAATGTTAAAAATGACTTATGGATCATTTTTATAAAGTATTAAAACAATATTAAATCATTTTCTTGTTTTCGAGTATGCCAGTTATCTTTTTTACTAAAACTAATGTTAATTTTAAATAAAAAGAGGAACTTGGAGTCATAACAGTCACAAGGTGAATCAGATTGAGGTGAGTATGATTCCTACATGTCCCAAATGACTTATAGATAATTTTAATAATGTATCAAAATAATATAAATGTTTTTTCTTGGTTTTGAGTACTTCACCTATCTTTTTTACTAGAATATCATTTTGAACTAAAAACACACACTTTGAGTCATATTAGTCACATAATGTATCAGTTTGATGTTAGAATGATTCCTAAACATAAAAATTAATTAGGAATCATTTTACTAAATTACCAAGACAATATGAGTGTGTTTTCTCAATTTTTAGTGAGTCACACTTTCTGAACGAAAATGTTAATTTTAAACTGATTACTGACACTTTGAGTCAAACTGGGAACACCGTGTATCAGATTGATGTGAGACTGATAACTACACATCAAAAATAATTTATAAATCATTTTACTAAATTATAAAAACAATATGAATGCATTTTATTAGTTTTGAGTATATCAATTGTCTTTTCTACTAATATTAATGTCAATTTTAAATTCAAAAAGCACTTAGAGTCATACCGGTCACTCTATGTGTCAGATTGAGGTGCGTATGATTACTACACATAAAAATGTATCAAAAAATCCCAACTACCAATTTTTGACACAATTAATTAAATAAGTAGTGTAAATTAACCTTTTTATGGTGGTTGTATATATTCTTGACCCATTTCATTGTTGTCATTATCTTAGTCACATGCACGAATTCCAATCTATCATGAGCATGAGTATTTTCAAAAAAAAAACCACCCCAACTCAAAAAAAATAATACACCTATATAATAAAATAATTATTATGTGATTAATAATAAAAAAAAAATTAAACATAAATTTTAAACAATAAATTAATTCTATGGATATTGATTTTACTACAAAAACATCAATATTACCTATGTGATTGAGTATAAGAATCATAATTTATTTTCTTGAAAATTTAGTGGAGGGAACTTGAAGGAAAGTGATAAATGCCAAAACTTTAGGGGTGAAAAGGTTTTGAAGGAGAATAAGTATATGGAATTTTTGGTTCCTAAATACATGAAATATGAAAAAAAAAACTTCTAAAATAAATGAACTATGAAAATATGACTACATAAAAGATCTTTAAAAAAACTAAATAAGTATTAGATAAAAATGGTAAGGAAATTAAGTTACAAATAAATGGTAAAATGAAGACAAAATTAATTATATAAGTAGTAGTAATTCACCTTTTCATGATGGTTGTATGAATTCCTGAACCATTTTCATATTGTCATTATCTCAGTTGAAACCTCGAAGTCTAATCACTCATGAGCATGAGAATCTTTGAAAAAACCACCCCAACATGAAAAAAAGAACCCACATGTATAATAAAAAATTATTATGTGATTTAAACTAAAAAAGAAAAAAAATAAACATAAATATGAAACAATATATTATTTCTATGGACAATGATTTTACTCTACAAACATCAAGACTACCTCTCTGATTGAGCATAGGCAGCATCGTTGCTCTTATTTCAAAGGTAATAGAGGGAACTTAAAGAAAATTGAAAAATTCCAACACTACATAGGTTAAAAGGTTTTGAGGGAGAAGAAGTATGTGTAAGTTTTTGTGTTTAAAGACATGAAATATTAACAAAAATATTTTAAAATAAATTAACTATGCAAGGAATAATGAAAATTAAATCAATATTTCATTATATAATTTTTTGGTAAAATAGAGAAAGTATACCGTAACAATACCTTTACATATTTCCAAAGGGTTTCCTTTGTTATAGTTTGTTCTTCTATAGGATTGGTAACATCATTATGTGTAGATGACATTGTCTTAATGAGTAGTCAAAAATTTAATTTAAATTATGTTAATGCAATAAAAAATAGATAATAACATGAGAAAAAACCTAGAATATTAAAAAACTTTTACCTTATCATTTAAATCTATTTCCTTTTTAAAGGTTTTAGGGATTTGGTTCCTCTATAGAGAATCCAAAACCCCTCTTCATGGTCCCCTCTAACATACAAGACATTGTATACATTGAGACTGACATGATTTGGTTATGATCTCTCAATGAAAGGGTCATACGTGATTGAATTTTTATTTGAACCAAACTTTATTTTAGTCACCAGCAGGACAATCGATCAATTCTTGTTTTCTGAATCAGAGATATAAAATACTTGAAATTATTGTGATTCAATTATGAATGTATCATCTTTTCCCCCTTCTACACTAAAATTCACCTTCACGAAGCCCATTTTATCAACTTTCACTGCACTCATACTATCAACCCATTTGAAACAAAAAATTGGTAGTTGAAATGTTGTATAATAAAACTTGTATATCTATTAAATAATGCCAAAATATGACATATTTTCATAAATTTTATTTCTATCCTTGGAACCAGATATGTGCACCTCTTCCTTCACAATAATAACACCACTGTTTTGCATTATACTATAGTCATCATGTTTATTTGTATAGAACTTATAACCATTCATCACAAAAACCTATATAAGATATAACATTTTTATTCACTCCCCTGGCTAGCCATCGAAGTCGTTCAACAATTTAATTTGGATTTTCAGATAACTCCTTATAAATTTGATCTCAGAACCATCCTACAAACTGATGATTATGTGTATTTGATAACCATACTTCATCACTTGATGGATTCAAATATCTAAGAATTTATTTGTGGGAATCAATGTATGGATAAACATCTTAACTATTATATAAAATTTAAAGGCATTATTTCTCCTGTTCTATCAAGGTAATTGTAACAATATCTCTTCCATCAATCCCTTTTACCATAAATCATCCACTGTGAAGAGACTTTGAGAGTTTGATGCTATCAAAATCTGATAGGTAATTGGTACAGAATTCAACAACTTATTTAACAATATATGATTCTGCAATAAAAACTTATTGAAGACTTGGATTCTTGACATAACCATTCAAAATATTTATATATCGTTCAATGGGGTACATCCATTTTTAATGTAAATAACCACATAGTTGAACCTCTCCAACCAAGTGAACCATCAGGTGGGCCATTATATCAAAGTATAATAGTGGGAAAAACACCTCTAATTCACATAATATGACAGAAACCCCCTTATTCATGGTTTGAAACTTCACCATGTCAATAATTTTACTACATATGGATTTGAAAAATAATCAAAGTATGGTTAATGTATAACATACATTTTGAGGAAGAATGAAATGGAAAGAAAAAACATCAAATCTTTCATCAAAACATGACAGTCGTGTGATTTTAGTCCACATTACTTCAAATTAGTCATTAACATGACATTCTTGATACTTGATGAATACCCCTATAGAATTTTTACAGTATTAAGGAAAAGAAAAAATTTCAATTTTTCATGTCTGGATAGAGTGTGAGCTGTTGGATTAATAAAAGTCCACCCTTTACCCTTCACCAGTTCCAAATCTTCCCTTATCCCCATGTTAATCATGTACAACCTATCCTTGATTCCATCTTTAATTTTTCAAGAATATTTTGTAACATGCCAATAAAATTATCAAATAATTTTTTTTCTATATGCATGAAATCAAGAAAATATCTGACATACAAAAAATTCCAATATAGTAATTCAATGAAAATTGATCTCTTCGTCTAACCTGATTTCATCTGATTTTTCAAAAATGGTTTACCTAAAACAATGTCAATATATTTTACTTTATTGAACAGTTGATCACCAGTTAGTGGAGATGATGTTGAACCTTGTTCGATATTCTCATTGAATGTTGTCATCTAGGACTGATATTTATGTCATTGAGGTAAAGAAATTTGATGTCCAAAAAAACACAGTCTTTGAGGAATTTTTTAACCGAACTGAGTGTGTGAATTTTTCACAAATGGGACAACCAACACTCCTTTAATTATATAGCCTGATAAATTTCCATAAGCAGGGAAGTCATTTATCATCCTATACAATATGGCCCTCAATGTGAGTTCTTCACTTCTATGAGCATCATACATTGTAACACCTATATCCCACATCAATTTCAGATCTTCGATCAATGGAGCCAAATAGACATCAATAACATTACTAGGTTTCATTGGTCTAGATATAAATAGATAAAACATAAATTTATTTTTGCTTCATACATAACCATGGTGGTAAGTTCTAATTTAACAACATAACAGACCATGTACTATGAGCACTACTCTGTATGACAAAAGGATTAATTCTATATATAGATAACACAAGGAAAAAGTTTATCGACTCATTTCCAAATTCATGATACTGAAAATCAATTTTCTTCCACTAAGGAGAATCTATTGGATGACATAGGTTCCCATATTTAATTATTTTATCTGTATGCCACATCAATTTTCATGTAGTTTCTTGAGATCCATATAGTCTTTTGAACCATGTAATAACAGGAAAGTGCCATACCAATTTTGAAGGACTTGATTCATTTTTCTTGTATCAATATATGCCACACTTAGGGAATTTTATGAGTGATTCTTGGTCCTTTTGAAACAATATGAAATCATTTGGACAAGAATGTATTTTTTAGAGATCGTTCCCATTGAACGTAGCATTATTTTATCATCATATGTTTGTCATGGTAGTTTATTTTCTTCTGGTAGCATATTATTCAGGAGACCAGGTTGTTCTGTAAAGCTGGTGTCACTCCATCTGATGCCATCTTTCAAATTATATAACTTCAATATTGCTAAAAATGTTGTGTATTTAGTAAAACTAGTATAAAATGGTATCATATCACAACTATTTAACTTATCAAATAACTTTTTATAATCACGAAGTTCATCTTCAATTATCATTTTAATTTATTTAATGTGATCTTCATCATCATTTACACTGGTATTCATATCAAATGATCCATAAACCACAATATTACCCCAATTGGTGTGCACATTCAATTTTTCCCTGTGTTTAGTCTAACATTTATAGATTTGATATATTTTGTGAAAAATAAAACGTTCTTCCAACTCTTCCAGACTAATTTGTCTTTAATAATAAGAGTGTTAACATAGACAAAGGATTTTATAAGGGTTGTTTTCATTCTCTATTGCAAACTTGATGAATTATTTAACTTCATATTCATACTCTTTTTTCAAACAATTAGAGTTCATCCATTTTAAATTCATATCTATTCTATTGGGTTCATAAATATTCATTTTGTATAATAAATAAATACACATAAGATATTCATTATAAAAGGTGAAAGTTAGAGATAATTCTAATATAGGAAACTCATCATTTGATTATTTCAAATAATTTCAGTATGTTTGAATAAAATGGGTAATTGAATTTAATAAAATAATTACCCTACTACGGTAGGTTTTATTCTATAAATTTATCCAAATTTGAAAGTTATAGGCAACTTTCATCCTCATCATCTCATCTCCCAAATAGTTATCATTTCATTTTGTTGTTTGACACTCATCCTCTATCTCTTGTGGACATGAACCTATATTGATTAAAATACTATAAGTAGTAGTCATCCATGGGGTGACTACTGCTCATAGTAGTACAAGAAATATAAAAGATATGGGGGATGAGTATCAAGAAAAAAATTATAATAATAACTGTTCAGGTGATGAAGTTTATGAGGATGCCAGTTGTACACCATTATGTTTTCTAAAATGGGAAATGCCTCCCATTTGTGAGAATTACATGAATGGTAATCATAGATTCTTAAGGTATTAACCAATAAATTTAGACCTAAATGATGAATACCTAAAAATTAATTTCTAATAATTATTCCTATATATATAGAATTTTATTACCTCTATTCTATTTTTTGGAACAAGTGATGTAACAACCTAAGGAACTATTACATTTAATATTAATGGTATATCAAATATTTGAAAACATCTCAAAATTATAATTTCAATTTAAATTAAAAATTTTTGAGGAAAGGGAAAAATAATTTTAGGAAAATAATATAACTAATAATGATAAAGGTTTTAAACATCTCAAAATTTATATTTGATAAATTGATTCAAGAATTATGTCTAGACATGTTGAAAACAAGGATTGTTTTCAAGCAGATGATGAGTAGTATTTATAATAAAATTTCATTTTCATGAACATTATGGGTTCTATGGTGATTTTGGGCGCATAGTATATAATTTTACTCATAATGAGATAAATAATAGTAATTATGGAAGATATAGAGGTTTTAAGTTAAAGGGGAGATTCCCCACTCTTACAAAAATAGTTTCGAAGTGAGACGAATCTTCATAAGTAAAATTGGAAGATGAATTTCAACAATTTAATGAAATTTATTAAACATGTGAAAAATTAAATGGTTGTATGAAGGATTGTCAAGATTTTCTAAAAAAATTGATGAATGTGAATAAATAATTAGAAATGTATTATATAAAAAATAATTTATCAACCAGGGGAAGATAAACTTATGTCATGTAGAAATAGACTCCATGATAATCAATAAATACTTGCATATTACAAGATCCATTACTTGGTATATATCCTATATTATCAGGAAATGAAGAGCCTTCCTCAAAAATAATATACATGTAACCCACAACTGGCGAGAGGGGAAGAAGGACACAGACCATCTTGCTTCTCTGGCAGTTCATGGCTCCAATGTCACCTGCCTTCCCAAAATCAATTTCTTAAAACTTGAGGGGGTGAATTTGATATGTGGGGATGCCCTCGACCTTCACTACTTTAGGCCTCCTAGGCCCATTTTGTGTTTTCCTTCTACCCTTTGTTTCCCTATACCTTATCCCTTGAATAAATATATAATGATATGATGATGACAAAGAGTAATTTATTATTGATGTCACACAAAAGTACTTACAAAAAAAATATCCTTTCATATTAGATATTGGTTGTTCATATCACATGACAGGTAAATTGATGTAATTAAATATTTTTTATAGGTTCAAAGGGTACTTATTATTTTAGAAGTGGTGGATCTCTTAAGATAAATTATTTGCATTTAAAAGATGTTGGAAATAAAAGGCAATATTAAAGAATGGTATATTTTTAGATGGATTAAAGTAAAACATACATAATGTTTATTAGATGTGTGATGAAGTAAATGAAGTTATTTTTAAGAAGTATTAATGAGTTGGTTATTATTTCAAATATGGATATATTTTTACAAGGTATATAAAACTAGCTGAACCATATCCTAATTTGGGGTTGGTAAAAATTTATGGTAATTGTTTTTAAAAGAGGAAATTGTTTTTTGGTAGTGAGAAATTAATTATATTAGATAATGATACATTTGAATATTGACTTAAAAGGGTGGGTTGAGATTTTTTTATGATGGAAATATAAAATTGATCGATATTTTTTACTAATTAGAATGGGGAGATTGTTAATAATTAAAATAACAAATTAAAGATTTAAATGAAACAACCCTTGGAGTTTATTGACTATGATATATATGGATCCTCAAAGTACAAATAAATTCATTTTGATAAGTATTTCATTTCACCCATGTATAATTATACTCTGATCAAATTTATTATGTTTTAGTCATATATATATATATATATAATGCTCTAAAGGGGATTACAATTTTAAGAAGAAGTATTAAGAATGAGTTTCATTATGTGATAAAGAAGTCTATATTAGATTATGGGGTTGAGTATATGACACACCTATTATGGGGTGGTAAAAAGTAATATTTATATTCCTCATTAGTACATCACAGTTGATAGCCATGGTTATTCCCTTAAATATTTTATTTTGGATCACTCACTATTCTTACCACATTATTATATTTATGGTATTTTATATATTTTTTAAAAAAAATTAAAAATATTGGGGATTTTGGAAATTTATGAAAAATATAACAACATTAATGAAAATATAATTTTATAAATATAGAATTATCAGAAACAATGATCAATCCTTGGGGGATTTCCTATACACGTGTTTAATTGTTTTCTTAATGTATTGTACCAACTTAATTATCACTCTATAGAAATGATCATTATCATTCACCCAACTGCTTCAAACTTTTTATACCATGTAAGGAACTAGTTCATTACTGTCACATGTGCATTAGGAATAATATTTACTAAGTCCAATGGAAAGAGGCATCCATCAATTGAGTAGAATAACCCTTGGATTCCATATCCACTACGATGAATGAATAAAAAGAACCCCATTGTACATGTCTAGTGGTTACTTAGTCATTCCTTGTATTATCACCAATATCTATCATATTCAAGATAAATTTGGAAGGGGAATAATTTATCAAACTATAGTGTGTGAAGAAAGATCCATGTAATGAATAAAATAAAGAATGCTGATAAAAAAATTCTATGACTCGCTAAAAAAAATGCTACGACTTGAAAATAGATACCGCCAAATAAACAATAAATGAGTGAGGAGGAGGAGAAAATAACATACCTTGGATTAAGGATTTTGATCATCATAGAGAAAGTAGAGATATTTCCAAACTTAAATTTTGTTTGAGCCTTGGATTTGTTCGACTCTTGAATCATTTGAGCCTTGGAATTATTGGATCCTTGATTCTAGCCTTGATTTGAGGTTGGATTCAACAAAAAGAAGCACCGAAAGCAAGTGACTTCCATGGAAAGCTTGGGATGTCATGAATGGTTCATGATGGTCAGAGTTTTTAAAATAGATCAGGACACTTTGATCAATGATTCCAAAAAAAAATTCCGATGAAAGGAATCTTTATCAGCACTAAAAAAGCACAGATAAAAATTCTTTTTTATCAACACTTATTACTTAAGTGCTGATAAAGGATTTATAATTATAATCATAAATACTTTTTTAAATATATTTATATAATTATATACGTATTTAATAGATAAATATAAATATAAATATAGTAAATATATTTATTGTAATTTTATAATTATCCAAATATATAATTATTTATTTATAATTAAAGAAATACTTTTAAAAAATAATATTTATATATTTATATCATTATATATTTATATAATTATATATATAATAAATATATACAAATATAAATATATTAACACTACAGGAAATGCAGGATTTCCCAACGGTTTAGAACTGTTGGGAAAGGCTGCAGAACCGTTGGTATATGTTATACCAACGGTTCTGCAAACCGTAGGGAAGTAAGCCGTTGGGAAAAGTTTTTCCCAACGGTTTACAGTGAACCGTTGGGATAGGGTGCTGGAAAATTACCCTATCCCAACGGTTCTGGAAAACTATTGGGAAATCTTTTTCCCAACGGTTTACAACTGTTGGGATACAGTGCACAAAATTATCATGTTTTTCCCAACAGTTTGGAAAACCGTTGGAAAAAACCCAACATATCGTCTTTCCCAACAGTTTAGAACCGTTGGGAAAAGTGTTTTACCAACGGTTCTATGAACCGTTGGTAAAATAAGACCTACACATTCTATGCCAATGGTTTTGAACCGTTGGCATAGCCTCTGCTGGGCAAGTTGCACAGCAGCTCTGCAATTTACCCAGCAGCTCTCCAATTTGACCATCAGCTCTCCAATTTTCCCACCAGGTCTCATTTTGTGGGTTCCCTCTCATTTTCAATCCAATTATTGTACCTCTAATAAACTAACACATACATATACAATTATTGTACCTGTAATAACCAACTAACACTTACATATAGAGAACAAATTCATACACATTTAACATATAATGGTGGAACTATACACATCCATAATTAAATTCGAATTCATAACATAATTATAACCATACATAATTCATTTAGAATTCAATTTAAAATTTAGATGACAATTATATGTGGAATCCGGAAGTCAATTCATAATTTGATCGGTTTTTTGTATACCATATATTTTTACTTGAAATAATGTCCATTTTAAACATAATACATACAACTGGAGATCTACTAGCCACACTGCGCCTCGGATTGAGGTGGGGTTAACTCGTACACGTCACATATGACCCATGGATCGTTGTGATAATGTATCAACACAATCCGAATGCGTTTGGTCAGTTTTCCGTATGCCAGTTGATGTTTTTCAATTAAAATGATGTACTTTTGAAACAAAAGGTAGACACTTTGAGTGGTTCCGGCCACACCGCACCTCGGATTGAGGCGGAGTTGACTCTTACACGTCACATATGACCCATGGATCATTCTCCTAAAGTTTCAATGGAAACCGAATGCATTTGGTCGGTTTTTCGTATGTACTTAAATTGTTGTCCATTTTAAGCAAAAGAGAGCCACTTAGAGTGATTCCGGCCACACTGTGCCTCAGATTAAGGTGGGGTTGACTCTTACATGTCACATATGACCCATGGATCGTTATGCTAAAGTATCGACACAATCCGAATGCGTTTGGTCGGTTTTCCGTATGCCAGTTGATGTTTTTCACTTCAAATGATGACCTTTTTGAAACAAAAGACAAACACTTTGAGTGGTGGCGGCCACATCGTGCCTCAGATTGAGGCGAGGTTGACTCGTACATATCACATATGATCCATGGATCGTTGTGCTAATGTATCGACACAATCCGAATGCGTTTGGTCGGTTTTCTGTATGCCAGTTGATGTTTTTCAATTAAAATGACGTACTTTTGAAACAAAAGGCAGACACTTTGAGTGGTACCAGACACACCGCGACTCGGATTGAGGCGGAGTTGACTCGTACACGTCACATATGACCCATGGATCATTCTCCTAATATTTCAATGGAAACCGAATGCGTTTGGTCGGTTTTCCGTATGTACTTAAATTGTTGTCCATTTTAAGAAAAAGACAGACACTTTGAGTGGTGGCGGCCACACCGCGCCTTGGATTGAGGCGGAGTTGACTCGTACACGTCACATATGACCCATGGATCGTTGTGATAAAGTATCGACACAATCCAAATGCGTTTGTTCGGTTTTCCGTATGCCAGTTGATGTATTTCACTTCAAATTATGTCCTTTTGAAACAGAAGACAGACACTTTGAGTGGTGGTGGCCACACCGTGCCTCAGATTGAGGCAGGGTTGACTCGTACACGTCACATATGACCCATGGATCGTTTTGCTAATGTATCGACACAATCCGAATGCGTTTAGTCGGTTTTCCGTATGCCAGTTGATGTTTTTCAAATAAATGACGTACTTTTGAAACAGAAGACAGACACTTTGAGTGGTGCCGGCCACACCGTGCCTCGGATTGAGGTGGCATTGACTCGTACACATCACATATGACTCATGTATCGTTCTCCTAAAGTTTCAATGGAAACCGAATGCGTTTGGTCAGTTTTCCGTATGTACTTAAATTGTTGTCCATTTTAAGCAAAAAAGAGCCACTTAGAGTGATTTCGGCCACACCGTGCCTCAGATTCAGGCGGGGTTAACTCGTACATGTCACATATGACCCATGGATCGTTGTGCTAAAGTATCGACACAATCCGAATGCGTTTGGTCGGTTTTCCGTATGCCAGTTGATGTTTTTCACTTCAATTGACATCCTTTTGAAACAAAAGACAGACACTTTGAGTGGTGGCGGCCACATCGCGCCTTGGATTGAGGTGAGGTTGACTTGTACACGTCACATATGACTCATGTATCATTGTGCTAATGTATCAACACAATCCGAATGCGTTTGGTCGGTTTTCCATATGCCAGTTGATGTTTTTCAATTAAAATGACGTACTTTTGAAACAAAAGGCAGACACTTTGAGTGGTTCCGGCCACACCGCACCTCGGATTGAGGCAGATTTGACTCTTACACGTCACATATGACCCATGAATCGTTCTCCTAAAGTTTCAATGTAAACCGAATGTGTTTGGTCGGTTTTCCGTATGTACTTAAATTGTTGTCCATTTTAAGCAAAAGACAGACACTTTGAGTGTTGGCGGACACACCGCGCCTCAGATTGAGGCGGGGTTGACTCTTACATGTCACATATGACCCATGGATCATTGTGATAAAGTATCGACACAATCCGAATGCGTTTGGTCAGTTTTACGTAAGCCAGTTGATGTATTTCACTTCAAATTATGTCCTTTTGAAACAGAAGACAGACACTTTGAGTGGTGGCAGCCACACCGCACCTCGGATTGAGGCGGGGTTGACTCGTACATGTCACATATGACCCATGGATATTTTTGATAATGTATCGACACAATCTGAATGCGTTTGGTCGTTTTTTTGTATGCCAGTTGATGTTTTTGAATTAAAATGATGTACTTTTGAAACAGAAGGCAGACACTTTGAGTGGTGCCAGCCACACCGTACCTTGGATTGAGGCGGCGTTGACTCTTACACGTCACATATGACCCATGTATCATTCTCCTAAAGTTTCAATGGAAACCGAATGCGTTTGGTCGGTTCTCCATATGTACTTAAATTGTTGTCCATTTTAAGCAAAAGAGAGCCACTTAGAGTGATTCTGGTCACACCGTGCCTCAGATTCAGGCGGGGTTAACTCGTACATGTCACATATGACCCATGGATAGTTGTGCTAAAGTATCGACACAATATGAATGTGTTTGGTCGGTTTTTCGTATGCCAGTTGATGTTTTTCACTTCAAATGACGTCCATTTGAAACAAAAGACAGACACTTTGAGTGGTGGCGGCCACACCGCACCTCGGATTGAGGCGGGGTTGGCTCGTACACGTCACATATGACCCATGGATCGTTGTGCTAAAGTATCGACACAATACGAATGCGTTTGGTCAGTTTTCCGTATGCCAGTTGATGTTTTTCAATTAAAATGACATCCTTTTGAAACAGAAGACAAACACTTTGAGTGGTGGCGGCCACACCGCGCCTCGGATTGAGGCGGGGTTGACTCGTACACGTCACATATGAACCATGGATTGTTGTGCTAATGTATCGACACAATCCGAATGCGTTTGGTTGGTTTTCCGTATGTACTTAAAATGTTGTCCATTTTATGAGAATCCTCTTTGCGGGGGGTTGTTCGGGGTCCAAGGAAGAGGGTGGGGGGGCTATCCGGGGGGCTGTCTGGGGGGTTGTCCAGGGGGCTGTCTGGGGTCCAGGGAGGAGGGTGGGGGGCTGTGCAGAAGGCTGTGCGGGGGGTGTTTGGGGGGTTGTCCGGGGTCCAAGGAGGAGGGTGGGGGGGTTGTCTGGGGGGCTGTACGGGGGGCTGTTCGGGGGGCTGTTTGGGGTCCAGGGAGGAGGGTGGGGGGGCTGTCCGGGGGGCTGTTTGGGGGGCTGTCCGGGGGCTATCCGGGACTCTTCGGGGGTTTGTTCGGGGTCCAAGGAAGAGGGTGGGGGGGGATGTCCGGGGGGGTGTCTGGGGGGCTGTCCGGGGGGTTGTCCGGGGTCCAGGGAGGAGGGGGGGGGGGGCTATCCGGGGGGCTATCTGGGGGGCTGTTCGGCGGGGCTGTTCGAGGTCTAGGGAGGAGGGTGGGGGGTTGTCCAGGGTCCAGGAATTAGGGGGGTTCCCAAACACACAACCACTAAAAGACAACAACATCCATAAAAACAGATAATATATAAAAATAACTCAACTCCAACACTATACTATGAGTCTAGATAAAACCAACAAATAGAATAGATTAAATATCAAATCTCATTAATATCAGTCAAAAATGTAATGGATCAACTTTTCCCACATCACCATCACCATCATCACCATCATCATCATCACCCTCATCCTCGTCCCCATCATTGTCCTCGCCCTCGCCCTCCTCCTCATCCTCGTCCTCCTCCTCCCCCTAGCCACCCGCCTCGCCCTCCTCCTCTCCCTCCTCTTCCGCATCAGACTCCTCGCCATCATCAACGTCAAGATGTACATCGTCCTGACCACCACTAGAACTGCCACATGGTGCACCGTATATATAACGTATCGACGACATATACTCATCAAAAGCTGGGCTGACCTCTGCTGGAAGTGTAGGACGTAGAACTTCAATAAATTTCATAAACACACTGTTTGCCCAAGCATACTATTCTGCCATCTCTGTGGCCCTTTTCTCAGCCTGTTCTGCCTATGCCCTAACTTTCTATAGCTCGGTGGCACTACAGCTCGTACCTGAGGAGGGCCAATACCTCGTCGGGGCTATCTTAGGTCGGCAGCGTACTCTGCCAGAATGCTCCTCTCCCAACACCTGATGTAAGTGATCTGTTGGCCCAAAATTGTCTGGTTCTTGGGCATCAAGGGCCTCTAAAGTATCCTGTTACAAATATAAATATATCATTAAGTTACAAAATAGATATTAAAAAATAAATTCAACAGATTAAAACTTACAATCTGCTGCTGAGTCGCTTCGTTGACGACACTTCCATCCTTTTTCCGTCTACTCGAGCAAAATAGTTTTGATCGAGGCTTGCGTCCTTCAATATTTTGTATTTGCCTCTACAATGACATTGAAAACTAAAGTTATATGAAAACTTTATCAAGCTATTAAATAATTGAAGAAACAAAAGAAAGTGTAAGTCGTAAAGAAAACTTATAAACAATTGTTATACCTGCTTCCTCTCATGATCAGGCATCGTAGTGCATCCCAGTGTGTGGAGGTATTTTTTTGCATCAATGTTCTATTTATTTTTTTCCAGATGATTCCTAAATAAAATTCAAAAATGTAACAGATAGTATTATTGAAAAACATGAAAGTTATTATTTAAATACCTCAAATGTTATTAATACCTTAAACTGGGTACTCGTCCAATGAGTAATCATCTGACGATACTGCTCTATAGGACAATCATCCACCACTGGTACCGCCTCTAATTCAGTGCCAACTCTAGCAACCCAGCCAATATACAACTCATGCTTGTAGGCTCTCCAAAGCTCGCCTAAATCCTTTAGATGTTCCGATCGTTCACCCTCACCATCGGGAAAATTAAATCGAAGTTAAAATCAAAATATTAATCCATATAAATACAAAAATAATTCATGGCATTAAATAGAACAGATTTTTTTACCCATATCTCTTCCCAAGCTCTATCCTTGACCTCATGTGGCAAATGTCTCCACGATAGCAGGCTGACGAGAATGATGTCGGAGTATTTGGCAAGCGTCGCCAAAAAACTCCGACATTGCTGCCCTGTTTTCTCAACCATTTGGTTGTCTTCATTATAATCCACCATAACCTGTGTGAAGCGGTTCCACACCGAACACATGCGTGTATGCCCCCGCCCACGCCTCCTGTCAGTAGATGTATCTGTCATGGAAAAAAACAAATATTTTATCAAAACATGTTATAATGAAAATATATATTTCTATAAAAATTTGTTAGGGTTCTATAAATATACCTGTGTCGGTCTGATCGCTGAGTGCCGCTGGATCCACAGAAACTGATGGAACACCCTGTGGTGGAACAGGAGTCGAAGACAATGGAATATAGAAGCTCAGAGAGACAAAATTAGAAGGAAAAGAAGATGGGACAGCTGTCTGACCGGATGCTGACCGAGGAGTGGGAATCATCATGGGATGTGAAAATGATGGGCCAGAAGATGCAGAAGGTAGTGAAAACATGGGAGGCCTAAATATCCCATGTGTCTCTAATGACACACCGGGATCAGAATGTGGGAAGGATGACATGTCAGTGGGAGGGGCAGGGTCTAGTCGGGTACGCGCAGCTGCTCGTCCACCTCTGGTACGAACCCTCCTCGTACCACAGGCTTGAGTACTAGGACCAGTACTAGGATCCTCGTCGAATAACTGTCAACGTATAGGTGGATCCTACAAAAATGTTTACAAAAAAATTAATCACATGACATTATAATATTCTTTAAATATATCAATTTGAAATAAAGTACTCACTGTAGGCACTAATGGTGGAACGCCTATCTCCGTAATTCAACGATTGTTCTCCATCATTTTTTTCCTTCGTCTCTCTTCAATTGGCTTCATTTCCTGCTTTTGAAAACAAATAGGTAATTAATTAGAAAAAGAAAACTAATGTGTAAACCAAAAAACTAAATATACGAGGGAATAGGGGGATTCATATGTAATTTAGCTATCAATTGTTTCATAAGATCTTGAATGGATTTAATAAATCATACAAGTTGTAATGTTCACCAAGTTATAAATATTGTTTGACTATGTTTGAATACAGTTAAATTCCAAATTAGAAAATGCAATTCATATAAAACTGCAACCAATAAACATTGAAAATTCATATAATGGTCAATTAAGCTATAAATTGTTTTAGAAGAGCTTGAATGGATTTAATAAATCATACAAGTTGTAATGTTCACCAAGTTAGAAATATTGTTTGACTATGTTTGAATACAGTTCAATTCCAAATTATAAAATGAAATTCAAATAAAACTACAACGAATAAACATTGAAAATTCACATAACGGTCAAGTCAGCTATCAATTGTTTTAGAAGAGATTGAATGGATTTAATAAATCATACAAGTTGTAACATTCACTAAGTTAGAAATATTGTTTGACTATGTTTGAATACAGTTCAATTCCAAATTAGAAAATGCAATTCAAATAAAACTGCAACCAATAAAAATTGAAAATTCACATAACGGTCAAGTCAGATAAAACATATTTGTGATCAATACTAAATCGATTTGAATATTACCAACCTTAACAACCCAAATCGAGGTAAACCAAAATAATTGAGAACATAAATGAATGATTCTATATATTTTCAACCACAACTTCAGGTTCACAGTCAACTCTGACAATTGAGCTATTTGAGTCATCAAAAGAAATAAATGGATTGGTTCCAATGGCACTGGGGACAGTGTCAATTCCATCATCACCGTCACAAAAAATATGTCTTGGAATTACTTCAACTTTGACACCAAATTCAGGTCGAAGTTGGTCTTCGACATAAAAAACTTGTTTAGCTATTGATGACAACACATATGGTTCTTCTGTAGCAAGAGTGCGAGTCATATTAATTACTTGAAATCCACAATCATCAATAAATGTGCCATGTCTCGTCATCGAATCAAACCAACGACATTTCATCATTGTGACTCGTCCATGAGAGTAATAATCCAATATTATTATTTTCTTAACAACTCCATAATAACCCACATTTTCAAATTGCGGTCTAACTATCTGATGCACTGGCATAACAATCTATTGTGGAAGGTAACCATAACACCATCATTTTGTGTTCTCATGTTCTTTGCTCGTTCAGTGACAATAAATTTGTACCCATTGATAACAATTAATTTACAGTCACAAACCACGGTATTAGGACCAAAAGCCAAAGCTCTTATTTCCTCAGAGATAGAGTTAGCAGACAAACTCAATACCTGTAATATAAATGACTATTAAACTTAATTAAATATTGATATAATTATTTTAAACATTAATTTTTTTATACCTTCAATTTTAACCAAGAAGAAAACTCTTTGCTATGAAAAGTCTCTCTCCTTCTCAAATATAAAGAATGATGCTTCCTATTTATCATTGTTTTATGTTCCCTGTAGATAAAAAATATTAATAGTCTGACAGATATATATGTAAGATATACATAATCATTTTAGTTACCTGATATAGTCATCGAACAAATCACAGTTGAACAAAACTGTATGATGTGCCATCTCCCGCTCTTCATGGCTTAATGTCTTCAATGTATATGATCCAGGAATTCCTCCTGTTTGAGGAAGTGATGGAAAACTGGGTTCAATTCACTCATACTGTTATTCTTCATTTCTCATTGGTCTGTTCAATCTTGTAGTAAGATCAGACAAATATATCGAGCAGAAATCCATACATTCTTGAGCCAAGTAACCATTCACGATAGAACCTTCAGGATGATTTCTGTTTTGGACATAAGAATTTAATGTGAACGTATTTCTTTTAGTTGGATACATCCAACGAAAATAAATAGGTCCTCTGAGAAGTATTTCAGTGGGAATATGGATAGTCAGATGCAGCATGCATGTGAAAAATGATGGAGGAAATATTTTCTCCAACTCACACAAAATTAATGGGGCATCTGTCAACATTTTTTGCAAGAATGACTTGGACAACTTCTTAGCACAAAGATCTCTAAAAAAATGGCACAACCTAATAACAACCACCCTTACATTATTGGACAAAAGATGACGGATTTCTATTGGAAGCAACTCATGCAGTAGAATGTGATAATCATGAGTTTTCAATGATTTTAGCTTCAACTCTCTTCTGTTGACCCGTTTAGATATGTTTCCTTGAATAGCCATCAGGAACTCTAATAGTCTATAATACTTCTATAATTTTTTTTCCACAGGTGTCATCACATAAGAAGCACATGGAAGTTTCCATTTATTTTCACTGATACGCACAGGATTCAATTCTGGTCTGATGCCTCAATCCACCAAGTCACGCCGAGATCGTAAATCATTTTTTGTCTTCCCCTTGACATTTAGATGAATTGAAAGCAACATTTCGCATATATTCTTTTCAATATGCATTACATCTAAGCAATGACGTAACAAATTGGTTGACCAATAAGGCAAATCAAAAAAGATACTCTTCTTCCTCCAATTGTAACAGGTTTTAGTGGAAACATTTTCTCTTTCCAGATTTCATTTGACCCTTCCCGAACGAAAAACTAAAATCTTTCAATTCATTAAGCACGTCAGTTCCAGACATACGCTGAGGTGGATCAACGGTCTCTATGGTATTATCAAATCTTCAACGATTAATTCTATATGGGATGATCCTTTGGCAAGAATCGTCGATGTCCCATAAAACTGAAACTACAACGATGTTTCAGTCTTCTAGATCGTGTATTCTTCATACAAACTGGACATGATAGTTTTCTCTTCGTGCTCCATCCAGACATCATTGCATAAGATGGAAAATCATTGATTGTCCACATAAGCGCAACACGCATCTGAAATATGTCTTTCGAACATGCATCGTATGTGTGCACACCCACATCCCAAAGAAGTTTCAACTCTTTTATTAAAGGTTGCATGTATACATCAATATCAATACCTGGGATCAGAAGGACCAGATATGAGTATACTCATGAAAGTGAAAGGTTTTTTCATACACAACCATGGGGGAAGATTATAAATGTGTATAAAAACTAGCCATGTGCTGTGCGAATTAAGAATCTGCCCAAACGGATTAAAACTGTCGCATGAAAGACCCAGCCTCACATTACGCACGTCAGCTACAAAATCAGGATGTCGAGTATCAAATCTCTGCCATGAAAATCCATCTGCAGGATGATCCAACTCATCATTAGTCTTCTTTCTCTCGGTATCATGGCATCTCATTTTTATTGATATTTCATCAGACATAAAAATATTCTGAAGTCTGGGGATCAATGGAAAGTGCCACATTAATTTTTATGGAATGCGGGATGGTGTTCCATCAGATTTTGACTTCTAGCGGGATGTGCCACATTTTATACAATCATTTCGTTCAGTGGTTTCCTCCCAGAATAAACTGCAATCTTTCGGGCAATCATGAATTTTGTTTCTTGAAAATCCAAGTTCCTCAACTAACTTCCATGCCATATAGTGGTTTGAGGGAATATCTGCATCATCTGGAAGTAAATCCTTCAAGAGGGTAAGAATGTAATCGATTGATGTATCAGAAATTCCATACATAGTTTTCCCATGAAACAATCGAATTAAAAATTCCAGCCTTTTCATTTTATCGCATTGTTGATATACTGGAGTCGTGGAAGCATCATTCAATTTTTTTTACCCTATAGATATCATCATTTTCACTAGATGCATCAGCTGTCCTCATATCGAAGTCTTCTTGAGTCAAAATCCTTTCTTTTTCATGATGACGAATAAATACGGAAACCAATCATCTAACAAATTCTCCATTCCAGTCCTTTCATTTCGATCATCACCAATTTGAGATTTCATTTTCTCCCCCATTGTGATACCACACAAAGTAGTTTTCTTGAAAACCATTTTTGGTTATGTGGTAGCTGACTTCTTCACAGCTCAACCAAGGTCTACCAACACAATTGGAACAAGGGCAGTGTATGCGACCACTATCTGAAGCATTGTGAAATGCAAAATCTATAAATCTCTCCAAATTGTTTTGAAAATCTCTTGAGATCCGATCGGTTTCATACATCCAACTTCTGTCCATTCTGTAAAAAGAATTTATATAAGTCATTTTGTCATAAACAATTCAATAGGATTGAACTTTAATAGAAAATATATTTAAGTAAACGATAAAGGAAGGAGTTTCTAGTTGATGTAGTGAACTATTAAAACAATGTAAAGATATACTAATTAATTCAGTTATGTGTGCCTAGATTTGAGGTGAGATGTGTTTTGTAATTTTTTCATTTATCACATACCAAGAAGACACCATAGACCTGATAAAACATTGTTCAAGATATTACAAAGTGATGGCTTTTCATGAAAGATGCAGAATGTGTAAAGAGAGTTTTTTAATAATTTATTGATTCTAAAAAATGGAAATATTGTGAAAAGTTAGTACATTTCATAACACCCAAACTAAAGTCCACAGAAAGTACCATATCACCCCACTAAAAAAAAAGGAAAACCACCTACCCCACTACCCCAACCATGTCAATTACCTCAATGAGGGCTTCTATGTCTGTATTTGGGAAGAGGTTGAAGGATTCTAACCTGGATGGGGGAGTTGTAGCCGATCAGATGGAAGACCTCAGGTGTTAGGGTTTACCTGCGTGGGGGCTTCTGGAAATTAGGGGAAATGCAGAGTTATTTGCTTCTGTGTAATCCAGGGCGGGTTTTCCACGGGGGTGGTAGGGTTGTCCAGGGGGGTACGGGGTGTCCAGGGGGGTGGGCGGGCTGTCCACAGAGGGTGGCGGGGGCTATCTAGGGGGGAGGGGGTGTCCAGGGGGGTGGGTGGGCTATTCACGGGGGTGTGGGGGGGGGGGCTTTCCAGGGGGTACAAGGTGTCCAGGGGGTGGGGGTTTCCGGGGGGGGTGGGGGGAGTGTCCTGGGGGTGGGCGGGGGCTGTCCACGGGGTTTGGGGGCTGTCCAGGGAGTAGGGGGGTGTCCAGGGGGTGGGCAGGCTTTCCACGGGGGGTGGAGGGGGTTGTCCAGGGGGTACAAGGTGTCCAGGGGGGTGGGTGGACTGTCCACGAGGGTGACAGGGCTGTCCAGGGGGTAGGGGGTGTCTAGGGGGGTGGGCGAGCTGTCCACAGGGGTGTGATTGAGAGCTATGAGATTTAATTGGGTTTTCATTCATGTTATGAAAAACAAAAGATGGGTGTTAAGGATTAGAATATTATTTTTTAGTGAAAATCCACTTGATAACATGATGGTATCAAGTTTACAATTGGGAAAATGTTGGGGAATTGGATTCTAAAAGGCTCCCACAACCTTCCAAGGATATATTATTTATAGAAAAATGTGTTGTGGGAGAAAGAATTCATCCTATATAGTTGATGTCACTTTTAGATCATGTGATTCCTTACTCATCAAGATGACTAGACAAGAACCAAAACCAAAGAGGCCTCAAAACTATCCAAATCTCTAGAAGTGATGAATTATCCGTGCTTATTGGTGAACTATGGAAGTGATGACTTCCCACCTGCACAGCCCCCCCTCCCCACCTCACCCCAACAAACTCCTCCTGCACAACCCCCCCTCCCATCCACCGACTGCACAACCCCCCCCCCAACTGCACCCCCACTTGCACAAACCCCCCTCCCCCACCCCCACCTGCACAACCCCCTCCCATCCACCCACTGCACACCCCCACCTCACCCCCCAACATACTCCCACCTACCCAGCCCACCCCAACCTACACACTCCCCTCCCCCCCACCTACACCCCCCACTTGCACAACCCCCCCTCCCCCACCCCCACCTACACAGCCCCCCTCCCCCCACCACCACCTGTACACCCCACCCCCACCCCACCCCCAACAGAATCCCACCTGCCCAGCCCACCCCCCCAACCTGGACACTCCCCTCCCCCCACCTACTTGCACAACACCCCCTCCACTTTTACCCTCCACTTGAACAACCCACCCCCACCTGCACAACCCACCCCCACCCCCCACCTGTACAACCCCCACCTCACCCCCCCAAGACTCTGACCTGCCCAGCCCACCCCCCCAACCTGCACACTCCCCTCCCCCCACCCACTTGCACAACAACCCCCCTCCACTTGCACCCCCACCTGCACAACCCACCCCTCCCCCCACCCCCACCTGCACAACCCACCCCACCCCCACCTGTACAACCCCCCACCTCAACACCCCACCAGCACACCCCCTCCCCCCACCTAAACACCCCACCAACACACCCCCTCCCCCCACCTACTGCGCCCCCAGCACCTCCCACCAGAACAAAAACAGAAAACAAAAACAGAATAAAAAATTGATTCACACATGACACCAGAACAAAAACAGAAAACAAATAAAAAATCCAATTGAAATTGTTGGGTATACCCTACTGCACGAACCTTAGGTTTAAGCCAAATCAAAATAGAAAAGTAAAAAATTAGATGCAAAACATTAAACATAATGTACTACTTACAAATTTGAAGTGTAGAACAAAACAACCTTGTGATTGAGTATGGATCTGGTGGAATGGTTTTCCAAGCGAGAGCGATCTTAGCTCTCAATTTCAGCAGCAGCCGCGAGCATGGATGGGATCTCGGGGCTGCTGGGATTTTAGGGGGAAACTTTCCCAACGGTTTGTTAAAACCATTGGGAAAGGTGAGCTTTACCAACAGTTTACACAAACCGTTGGTAAAGGGGGAAACATTTTTAGATTTCCCAACGGTTTATTCAAACCACTGGGAAATACTTATTTTATACCCCTATGCCAACGGTTCAACAGAACCGTTGGAAAACAAGCGTTGGGAAAACCGAACTTCCCAATAGTGTAAATATATATATTAGGTGCTTGGGGGTATAATTACATTACACACACACACACCACACACATAGGCCAGAAATGCATGCCATAGCCCCATCAAGGGATAACCGACTCATCAAGCCTTATATTATTCAGTACTTGGTCCGAAGGTCCAGTGAGAATGAAGCCCATGACAATGCCCAAAGACCCACAAACTGGCCCAAAATCCCAATGCAACGTTACGCCTACATTATGCCTGCGTCATGTCTGCATAACCAACTATATAAATATTTATTTACAAATATATTTTTAACATTATCAATGAATATTTAATATTAAGTGTGTGCATGTTAAAATGAGTGAAATAGAATAATTTAAAATGAATACCCTTCAAAAATATTGAAAAAATGGATAAGTTTTATTTATTAAATATAAATTATTAAAAAATATGGATATATATTAAAAAAAAGACGAATTCATATTAAAAATATTAAAACATAGTAAATAAATATATATAAATAAATAATATAAATTGATTGAATACCTTAAAAAATAAAAAATAAAAAATATTAAAAATGAATTAATAACTAACTCTAATAAAAATAAAAATAAATAAATAAAATTTATCGATTAAAGAAATGATATATTAAATGTATCATGTTATAATGAAATTCTAAAATGAATAATAAAATTTTAATAAATTATATAAATATTAGGTGTATGTGTTTCTATATAAAATTCCATTCATTACGTAAATATTTTTGTGTGTGCTTTGTATATTAAAATTTATTAATTATGTATATGTATGAGAAATAAATATAACACATGTTTGAAATATGTTAAATTGAAAAATAAAACAAAATTCAATTATGTTCATTACTCAATACAATTAGTCAATATTTTTAATTCATATTAATTTTTAATTATAAACCATTCTTCACTAAATATATAACTATTTATATAAATAATATTTATATACAATCATATATATCTATATATTTAATATTTAATACATTTTAATATTATTAATAATTTTTTAATTAATAATTTTTTTAATATTTTTCTTAATTTGATTATTTTTAATTGTTTAATTTTTATTTTACACATATCTATATATTTAATATATACTATTTATTAGTATTTATAATTTATATATAGTATAATAAAGTTATTCATTTTTATCAATAATAATTTAATTAGTAAATTTTTTAATGTTTTTTAATAAAATATTTTCTATTTATTTAATTAATTATTTCATTTTATTCAGGACCTTTATCAGTGCTAAAAATAAAAGTGTTGTTGAAGGGAACCTTTATGAGCACTTTTTACTAGCGCTGATAAAGGTCAGAATGTTAAA
Organism: Viscum album; assembly: GCA_963277665.1. NCBI lineage: Eukaryota > Viridiplantae > Streptophyta > Magnoliopsida > Santalales > Viscaceae > Viscum > Viscum album. The sequence continues at coordinate 1,403,237,881 of OY728129.1, forward strand.
GGCCCATTTTGTAGTAGTGATTTCATAATGCTAAAGAATCGATCAATTATGATCGTAGGGCCGATTATAAAGCTAGATGTGTACCTTTAAACTCATGTAAATTTTGAATCTTAGGTACCAATATATTATTCATCCTTTAGTTTTGTCTCTAGAAAGTCCCTTTCTATCTTAGTATGGAGAGTTGAAGGAAAATATTTATTGATAAAAACCCTCTTAAGATCCTCCCATCCATGGAGTTTATTTCTTCATCTTACCTCGCGTTCTTGATAATAGTCCACTATGAGTTAGCTTATCCTTACAAGTAATAGACTACTAAGGAAACTTTCTTATGGTTTAAGTACTAAAGGATAGAAAATATATTTTCCATTACATTGATCCATTTCTCAGTAACTAGTGGATTAAAAGACCCACAAAAGTAGGGTGGACGTTTTTGCATAAAAAAATCATTGGAATATTGCTCCCTCCTTGGTAAATTTGGAATATCAATATAGTCTACATTGCTGCTCATATCCTGTGAGACTTGACTGATCATAGTCACACGATATTTCATCCGAGCTCCCAAGACATTTGATTTCTCATGAAGATAGTCATTACAATGTCTGTCACATTCATTGTTCGCATAATTTATTCTGGTTCTAGTCATTGAATAAAATCAAAAACATAGTGTAATAATCAAACTATAATAATTAGAGTGAACAATCATATATTCATGAAAAACATTCCTAACATGTCCTAAATTATGAGACCTTCTTATCAATCTATGAAACATTAGGTTTACCTTAGGCCATCAATGGTTTTCACCTATTTGGATATTTTATAATGGTTCATAAAGAAATGTGAATTAACCCAAGCATATACATTGGTAGTGTTTATCCAGGTGTATAGTCTTAGGCCCACTCATCGTGAACCGATGACTATCGATTTAATAACCAATCTACCCCATTTAGAGTTATCATCTTAAGGTGCATCTATACCACCACCAAATCTAATTCTCATTATCTAGATAAGGATGTATTTTCTAGGAAAACTACACTCCTTTATTCACCATAAATTATGATATTATTCTATACTTAAGCTTATCCTAAGGGTTATCACTAAAATTTTATCATCATAGTTTCCAAAAATAACTAAACCTTTCTTTAATAACAACTGAGGTGACCCAAGCATAACAAACATAAATATTACACAATTTTAGATGAATATTTAGTATATATCAAAATTATACATGCCTGAGGACTGTAAAGATTTAATGTATTTGGAGACTAGATACATAATAAACTTATTTATTAAAATATCTTCAACATATCCCACAAATATATTCATATTAATACCCTTATAAATATATAATACTTAAAAAAATTTATCAAAACATATGGAATGAAAAAATAATAAAGGGTGAGCTCAGATGCTCAATAAGGGTAAAATTATGAGATATCAATCATAAAGAGTATACTATGATCATAAGGTTGTGATAATACAATCAAGTGTGCATTCTCAACATAAATATTCATACCCAAAAAATATTATATCATAAACTCCAAAATCGATTCGTATCTAGAAGAATGGTTAATAAGGGTGTCAAAGTAGTATTCATCATTCAAGAGTCATAACATAGGCCTGTGGAATCATAAGCATAGGAAATAAAAATCTTATGAACATACATAATCACAATAATGTCCATGCATAATCTTGTAAGAATAGCTAGAAATAAATCATACTCACACATAAAAATGTAAACATAACTATTCACAGTCATGTTTATGCATAATCATGTGAGCATACCTAGAAGAAATCATTATCACACATCAAAATGTGAACAAATATATTCACAATCATGTCTATGCTTATCATCATCATCTCATGATATATCAATATCGCATTACCTAATGTATTGAAGAGCTATAATGAACCCAACTATATTATAATGACAATCCATTCATATGTTTTCCATAAGGTCAAGAAAATATTTATCATTTCATTATGGCTTAACCCATGGAAAATTAAACAGGCTTCACCAATATTTCATCATCATATTTAATAAACATATAGAGAAAGAATAAGGATAGTATCATTAGATAATGTTGGTACTAAATGCACATTGGAATATCAGAAAATAGATAATTTAAAATTAATGTTTCAAAAAACATAAGGATAATTAATGTTTCATAGTTACAACATAAAGATCTCAAATGAATTAATTAATAAAAAAATTAAATTGAATATTTACATATTTTTAAACGAAGGTGTGATCAACAAATGATCATCACCAGTAACTATTTCTTAAAGGATCCAAGGTTTAATCTAACCAAATCATCCACACAAACTCAATAAGGTTGCTCAAATGTAGATCTTTGATCCTTAGGTTCTATCATGGAGAGTCAAAGGAACTTTCATCATTGAAACAATCATGGGATCATTAAAATTTTGATCTGGGTGGGAGAAAATAGATTTAGATTCCCCAAACCTTTATATCTCTCAGTAGAACTTGATAAGGTGATGATAAAACCACTCAAATTAGTGGGAATGAATAGTACCATGAATTTGGGAATATTTTGGCATTTATAGTTTGGTTAAAACTTATTAAAATTTCTCAAAACCCCTATAATAAGTTAAAACTTCATTTAATGTACAAAATAATATATATAACCTTGAAATCATGTTGAAAATGTGATAATATATGAGTCATTAATGTTGATAAAGTGTTGTTTTCAACGATACATAATATTTTTATTCAAAAGGGGGATATTGTTGAGAACAATACTCTATCTCTTTATGATGATTTTGATGCTCACAAATACCCTTAAGTGTTTTCTAATGATTTTACTTTATATATATTTCATATATTAAATATTTTATATATTCTTATATTTGGAAGAGCATTAAAGTATTTATACATTGTGGAACAAGTGTTAAAGGGTTCGAAAATCAATTCAAAGTATTCTGGAAACTGTGTTCATATCCTACATTTGAGAGCATAGTGTAAAGAAAGGAACCCACTATTTACTTTGAAAGTTATCAGAAAAGTATGGTTAAACAACCATACATTATTGGAAGAGTATAAAAAAAACCCTACATTAGGAAGGAACCTTACATTTGGGTTATTGGAAAAGTATGGAAGAAGAACCGTACGTAAGTTTTAAACATTATGTTTGTTTCTCAAAAGTATGGTTCATCAACCTTACTTTTGTGAACAACCTTACGTTTCATATAAAAGTATGGATCATGTACCTTATGTTTGGAAACTTATAAAAGTATGGATGATCAACCCTACATTTGTATTCAACCTTACATTTGAAGGATGTGTCATCAACCTTACGTTTGTATTCAACCTTACGTTTAAAGGATACATCATCAACCTTACGTTTTTATTCAACCTTATGTTTGAAGGATGCGACATAAAACTTAAGTTTGTGATATACCTTACGTTCAGAAGATGCATTCTATAAAGTTCAACGTTACGTTTGGAGTCGAAGAATTAAAGATGATATTATTATGCAACAGTATACAAGTGAATTATTAGGCTGATTTCAAACTGAATTAAAAGCTGATTTTAAAGCGTGTCTTTGATGAGTTCACAACCGCTTATTTATGATTCAAAGGATCGAAATTAAAGGATACTTTCATGGAGAATTTCACAGGGAGTTATGAGTGCTCTATTAATTCAAATGTTTGAATATCGTGAGTCAGAAGGTGACTTTTGTGGATCTGACTTTGCAGAGAAAGTGCTTGATATATCTGTGCTATTTTGAAATTCAATATAACACATAATTTACAAGGTCTAGAATAAGAACACGAGAGCATATAAACTTATGATATACAAGATCAGCTGCACGACAACATTGATACATAAGAGATAAACATAGACAAATCAATATCTACAGATCTGCTGATTACAAAGAGCGAGAAAGATCTGTTTATTTGAAGAATAAAAAACACGATAGAAGATTCACCCATTCGACATCAAAGATAAATTGTGAATTTACTATTGTTGAAGTTGATAATTATATTTCTATATCTACTGCAACTGGATCAACTCATAACCACTCTTACTTGAAGATCCTTATTTTTGAAGATGATGATCAATCGACTGTCAATTGCATTCTATTACAATTGTGACGAACAACTGGGAAAGTATTTTGAACGATCAAATACTCTTTTATCTTGAGTGATTAGATTCTCATACTAAGATGTGTATTAGGTTCAAAGTTCGAACCAGAAGGATCTATTTTACCTTGGATTGTAAAGGTGTCAATTGCCTGTACTCAGTTGTGAAACATTCTGTTGATAAGAGGACCTAGTGAAAATCACCAAGATCATGGAGTAGAGCGTTGGTGGAGTGGACTAGGGGCCTTATGTTCACCGAACCACTATACATCGTGAATCTTGTGTTATTTGTTTTCTGCTTCTAAATCTTTGATATAAAGATAAAAGGACAAGATCACGATTATGTGAAGAAATTGTAAAAGACACAATTTACCCCCTCTTGTGTATATTTGGTATGACCCGATCCAAAAATTGGTATCAGAGGAGAAGCTTTTTGATAGTCTTAACAAGATGAAAGTGATTAAGGATTATACACAGAGCAATATGACTGATACAAGAGAGGGAATGTCTATGGCTAGAGCACCATACTTAAATGGAGAAAAGTATAGATGCTGGAAGTCGAGAATGATAATTTATCTAAAAAACCTAGGATATAGAGTATATTCTAAGATTATGAATCCATATAAAATACTAGAGAAACCTGAAACATGGAGTGCAACTGTAGAAGCTAAGTATGACATGAATTCAAAGGCAATGAATGCAATTATATGTGGTCTAGGACCTGATGAATTCAACAGAGTATCTTAGTGCCCAAAAACATATGAGATGTGGCAAACTATTTCTGTTGCTTATGAAGGAACTGAAAATGTCAGAAAAATGAGATATGCTACTTCTAAGATTAAATTTGATACATTCATATTGTTTGAAGGTGAAATAATTACTCAAATGAAGGGAAGATTGACAGAAATTTTTAACAATATAACTGCTTTGGGAGAACCAATCAAACAAGAAGATCAAGCTTTAAAAGTATTGAGAGTACTACCAACTAAATGGAATGGAATCTCTACTGCAATAAGACAGTCAACACCTATCAAATACTTAACCATGAGATAGCTGATTGGAACACTTATGATATATGAATCCAAGATGCAAGATGAAGCAAATGAGCATAAGGTTTTTACCAAGAAATATGACACTGCCTTAAAAGTGTCATCAGAAAGTAAAAGTAGAAAGATAAAGAAAAAGTAAGTAAAGGTAAAATTAGAAAGCTCTGATTTATCAAATTACAATGTATAACTGACTCAGCTAGCCAAAAAGTTTAGTAAATTCTACAGAAAGAAGAAAGGCTTTAGAAAAACTTTCAAAATGGATGAAAAGGAAGTTAGATTCTATGAGTGAAAGAAGATGGGTCATATCAGACCTGACTATCCTCAATTAAAGGAAGACAAGAAGAAGAAGTTTTTCAAAATTAATGATTATGAGAAAAAATAAAAGAAAAAAATGAAAGCTACATGGAGTATATATGAAGATTCCAACAGCTCTTCAAAGTCTGATTCAGAAAAGGTGGAATCTAATTTGAAAGCAAATATGTGATTTATGGAAGAAACTGATGAGGTATAATCCTATTACTCTACTGACTCTAAATCTGAACCAAGCTATAAAAATGATAAACTTACAGCTTATTGCAATATACTTGAAAACAAATATGATTCTTTATTTAATAAACACAAGTCTTTAAATAATATTCATAATGCTATTTTAGGAGAAATAGATACTCTGCTAAAACAATATCAAGAATTACTGGAAAAATATAATTTGATAAATACAAACAATACAGATCATGAAGTTAAAATAAAAACACTGAAAACTGAAGTAGAAACATATAAAAGTGCAACTCTTATTTTTACAAAAGGATAAAATACACTAAATGAAATTATTGGAAAGAATGTGATTAAAAATGGAAGATATGGAATATGCAGTAAAGGTGAAAAAGCCTAAACTGTACAAAAATTACTTTGTGCCAAGTAATAGAAAGGTAATATTTAACTATTGTGGAGCAAAAGAAAATTTGTCTAAGAATTGTTACTTAAGGAAACCCAGATAAGTGGAATAAAGAAAGCCTTTGTCTCAAACAATTTATATGATTCTGTTGATTTTAGAAAAAAAAAGCAAGTCTAGATTCCCAGATCTTTGTTGGCTAACACAACTAGACCCAATAGAATATGGGTACCAAAACAATCTGTTTAAATGAATTTTCAGGAAGCAGGTCACTGTAGAAAAAAGACCATATGGTATATGGATAGTGACTACTCTAGGAATATGAGTGGAAACTCATCAAATTTCAGAACTTTAACTTAAAAATACGGTGGTATAGTCACATTTAGTGACAATGCTAAATGCAAGATAATTGGCATTGGAACATTTGGAGATCCAGAAGCTGTATCAATCAATAAAGTACTCTATGTAAAAGGATTGAAACTCAACCTGATGAGTATCTCTCAACTCTGTGATGATGGTAATACTGTTGATTTTTCTAACAATTTCTATTCTATTTTCAAAAATAAATTTCTTAAATTTAGAGCACCTAAAACTGATAATGTGTACACCCTGGATTTAAATTCCTTATGTAAACAAAAAGTAAACTTATTAACTACTAAGATAAATGAATCCTGGATATGGCATAGAAGACTTGGACATTTCAATATATATGTTTTAAATAAGTTGTCTAAGAAACAACTAGTTTCTGATTTTCCTAGTCTCAAGTTTGAAAGTGATAGATTTTGCGATGCATGTCAACTTGGAAAGAAGAAAAAATCATCCTTCAAATCAGTTAACAAAATTTCTACATCTAAAACTCTAGAACTTATCCATATGGATCTATTTGGACCCTCAAGGGTATCATGCTTGGCTGGTAAATTATATGTATGTGTTTTAGTTGATGACTATTCTAGATTTACATGGATTTTCTTTTTAAAATTTAAAAATGAAGCTTTTACATTATTTGAAACTTTTTGCAAAGCTGTTTGAAAATGAAAAAGGTTTTAAAATAATTTCATTAAGAAGTGATCATAGTGGAGAATTTGAGAATCTGGAATTCAATTCTTTTTGCTCAAATATGGGTATTAAACACACCTTATCTGCACCAAGAAAACCTTAACAAAATGGAATTTTTGAAAGAAGAAATAGGACTATTCAAGAAATGGATAAGACTATGCTAAATGAATATAGTCTTCCTACCCATTTTGGGCAGAAGAAATAAGTGCAACCTGCTATATAATGAATAGTATTTTAATTAGACCTATTTTAAAAAAGACACCCTATGAACTCTGGAATAACAGAAAACCTAAAGTAAATTACTTTAATGTTTTTGGATGAAATGTTTACACCTTAAACACCAAGTAAAATCTTGGTAAGTTTGATCCAAAATCTGATGAAGGAATTTTCTTAGGATATTCTGCTAGTTCCAATGCTTATAGAGTTTTTAATAAAAAGTAAAGGATTGTTGAAGAATCAGTTTATGTGAAATTTGATGAATATGATCCCTTTGAGAAAAGGACAGATCAAATAGATGAAATTTATTCTAATGATAATATGAGACTTGAGAACCTGAATGTTAATTTTGAAAAATATATAAGTGAAATTCAGTCCATTCCAGAAGAAAATGATACTGAAGAACCTATAAATGTACTACCTAGACAGTCAAGAACCCTAAAGAATCACCCTTTAGAAACTATAATAGGAGACTTAGAAAGAGGAATAAAAAATATAAGGAACATAGGAAATCTTATTGTGTTTTCTTTATTTTTATTCCAATTAGAACCCAAGTCTATAGAAGAAGCCTTAGTTGATGAAAGTTGGATGATAAAAATGCAATAAGAAATAAACCAGTTCAAAAGAAATGAAGTTTGGAACTTAGTTTAAAGACCTCAGAACTATCCAGTTATAGGAATGAAATGGGTCTTTAGAAATAAACAAGATGATCAAGGAATAATAACTAGGACTAAAGAAAGACCAGTAGCTAAAGGATATAATCAGAAAGAAGGTAGAGATTATGATGAGACCTTTTCACCTGTATCAAGATTAGAAGCCATTATAATCCTATTAGCATATGCATCTCATATGAATTTTAAATTATTTCAGATGGATGATAAGTCTACCTTTTTAAATGGTTATTTAATAGAGGAAGTTTATGTTGAGCAAGCTCCTGGTTTTGAAAATTCACAAAAACCATATTTTGTTTTTAAACTTACTAAAGCTCTTTATGGCCTTAAACAAGCACCAAGAGTTTGGTATGAAGGATTAAGATATTTTATTTTGAAAAATGATTTTACTGTTGGAATGGCAGATCCAATACTATTTAAGAAAGCTGTAAACTCTAATATTTTATTGGTTCAAATTTATGCTGATGATGTAATTTTTGGATAAATTAATAAATCTCTTTGTCACAAGTTTTCAAATCTAATGAAAAAATAATTTGAAATGAGTATGATGGGAGAATTAAATTTCTTTTTAGGACTTCAAATTTATCAAAAAGAATTTGGAAATATTTTAAATTAAAGTAAATACATTACTGATTTACTAAAGAAATTTGGATTTGAAAACAACAAGACATATACAACTCCTATGTGTACTAACATAAAACTTGATTTGGATGAAACTGAGAAATCAGTTGACAACAAGTTATATAGAGGTATGATTGGTAGTTTATTATATCTTACTGCCAGTAGGCCAGATATAATGTACTCAGTATGTCTGTGAAAGATTTCAATCAAATCCTAAAGAACCCCATTTAACTGCTGTTAAAAGAATTTTTAGATATTTAAAAGGAACTGTTTTTCAATCTCTTCTATATAAAAAAACATATGATTTTAATTTAATTTCATATTTAGATGCAAACTTTGGGAGTTATAGATTAGATTAAAAAAGAACCTTTGGAACTTGTTACTTTTTAGGAAAATTCTTAGTGTCATGGTCAAGTAAGAAACAACATTCAGTTGCCCTGTCAACAACCGAGGTAGAATATATATCTACTGGAAGTTACTGTGCACAAGTGTTGTGGATGAAAAACACTCTTATAGACTTTGGACTAAATTTTAATAATAAACCTATTTTATGTGATAATACAAGTGCTATAAATATTTCAAAAAATCATATTAATCATTCTAAGACTAAGCATATTGATATCCGACATCATTTTCTAAGATTCTATGTTCTTAAAATTAATATATTCTTAGAATTTGTAAGTATTAAATTTCAATTACCTGATATTTTTACTAAACCACTTCCCACTGTAATGTTTTATTTTATTAAGGGGGAGCTAGGTTTATTTAATTTTAAATAAAGTTTTATTTTATTCATTTGATTATGCTATTTCTGTTTTTTTGTTTAAAATAAATTAGTTATTTTTTTTTCAAATAGAATAATTTTTATTTTTATTAGATTTATTTTTATATGCATACATACAATTTTATTTGTTTTTAAAATTTAGGTACTGATTATTGATGACATGGGAATCAAGGCTATCAGAGCCCTTTCGAATTATGAATCATTTCATTTCTACCGAAAACCCTTTAGAAACCACAAAGCATTACCGCTCTTTGTCAATACTAATCTGTACCTTTGAAACCCTAATCTTTTAACCTTCAGAGATATTTGCAGTAATGACTAAAAATAATAGGACGGATGAGGCTGAGACCAGCACTTCAAAGAGGCAGTGCTCAACAGGAAGGAAATTCTTTCAAGGAAAGGTCATAGATCTGGAATGGTTATATCAGACGAACCTATTGCTGAAGCAAGATCTTGCTTTTAAAAACCTTGAACAGACTTTTAATGGTGAGAAAACTAAGTTTTTATATGAGTTGGAGCTTCTTTATTTCTTAAAATCTATTCAGTTTAGTCTGGGGGAAGATGAAGATTTCATGATAGCGAAAATAGAAGACATATATGTTGTTATCTCTTCTGTAGAGATAGCTCAGATTCTAAACTACCCTCATGAGGGAGTTTTCCATTTTGACTTAAAGAATATTAGATATTCTGTACATAAATCTGAGGATATTATGTCATTTTTTTGGTTCAAAAAATATCCGAAAAATGCTTGTGAAAGACTTGGAGCCTGATCTAAAGATTCTTGTAAAATTTTTGCAAACTGGGATTGCACCAAGGATGTCAGAAATGGAAAATATTTTGTATCTAGAAATGTATGTTATGTTTCTGTTGATGAGCGACATCAAGTTAAATTTTCCTAGGTACATGGTAAGGTACCTGCATTACTGTTGTCAAATAGGTGCCCAAATGAATTTTTATTCCTTTAGTAGATTTATTTCAAAGATACTGTTACATAAGGATATGGTGAGACTGGTGGATGTCAGAGTTAGATGCTACCACAAAAATTCATTTGGAGCTGGGACCCTGAGAAAAATAGGTTATTTATGGAGCACGGTTAAAGGAAAATTGCTACCAGTTGGAGTTGAGGAAGAGGAAGAAGAAATTAATCAGGCTCATCCTACTAAGTCTAAGGAAGGACAAGCTGAATCAAGAATGAGATCTGTATATAGAAGAATTATATTTGAAACTGAGGATGTTAAAGAAGAAGGAAGTCGGGAAAGACTTCAGGTAAGGAAGAAAAAAGATTAAAGAGTTGTTGAGGATCCTACATCCTCACATGCTTTAGCTTTTGGAGACCTGCTAAGTTACAAATTTGTGAGGGAAGATGTTGTTAAAAAATCACAACCAGAGGTTGCTGATCATGTTGAGGTGACACCTCAAGTACAAGTTGAGACTCAAGTGGAAGTAGGAGCAGAGGCTCAGGATGAGGTACTAGTTACAGCTGATGTTGAAACTATTGTAGAGGCTGGAGTAGAAAATGAAGATGAAAAAGAAAAGGAGGTCGTGCCTGGTGAAGTATAAGTGTCCATTCCTCATATAATTCAAGAGGAAATTGTTTTAGATAACCCAGTGGAGGATATGGCTATTTAGGATTCTCATGAGGAGAAACCTTCATCAAATTTAGAAATTCAAGGTGAAAATATTTCTGAAGTACATATAGAGGTGCTGAGTGAGGATTTTTCTATAGAAGAGTCTAGGAAAGTCTATGAAGAAAAGTCTGTGGAAAAACCTGCTCAGGAGGAAGATAAGGAAAAATATGATGCAGATCTATTACCTATAGTGCTGCTGCATCAAGTATAAGTTGAGGATGAGAATCAAGCCCAGGGTGCCTCTGATTCAGTAAATAATGAAGTATAAGAGTTGTACAGGATGCTATTAAGATTGGAATATGAAAATGATGCTCTGAGGATAGCCTTAGAGAAAGAACAGTTGAAATTTCATAGGATGAAAGCTAGTTCAATTTCAAAATAGGAAGTTGAAAATTTTAAGAAAGAGATGCTCAATGAATTTGAAAAGATGAAATCAGAAATTATTCTGAAGTCTGATTTGATGGAGTTTAAATCTTTCATGGAGCAACAATTTGAATCTGTCAGACCCAGTGAGGCCAGTACATCAGGTACTTCACCTGATTTAATCAGAATATTTCAGGCTATTACAGCAGCAATGAGCAGTATGAATGATAGATTGCAAGACCTTCAATGTAATAGTTCCCCTTTTCCAGTGTTGTTAGATAATCAGAAGTTTCTAGTTGACTAGTTGACCTCAAGTGAACCAAGTGTTAGAACCGTTCTAAATCAATTCACAGAGAAGTTGGCTCTGTTTATGGAGAAGGAAGAAAGGCTGCATGAGTTTTTCAGAGTAAATTTGATAGAAGATATTCATATGTCTCAGGAGACTAGAGATCTTATTATCAAGCTTGGAGATGGCATGATGAGAAGGCTGAAGGAGCAGTTGACAGAAATCAAGGCAGTAGTTCAGAGGAGATAAACCCTATCTCATACCCTTACCACACCTTGATTCCTTTGTTCATAATGATTGTAACTATTACATATTTTCAATGAAATTTTGTTTCATCCTATATTTATGATTTTCTATTAGTTTTATTGTCTTTGTTTAGATATTCTAGTAATCCAGATTCACTTATTGACAAACAGTTAATATTAGAATTTACTTAAGTTTAGTGCTACATTAAAATGTGTTCTATTCCATATTCTATCATTCTTTTTGATATCATAAAAGGGGGAGAAATTTGGATAAACACAACATTTTATTTTAACTATTTCATATTGTACTTTAAATGTTCTAAATATTTATTTTCAATTTATTGGAGATTTTTTTTAGCTTTAATATTTTTAAAAACTCTTTTTATTGAGGGAGAAATTTGGATAAACACATTTTTTTATTTTAAAATCTTATTTATAAGCCTTTAAATCTTTTTACTCTAAAAGAAGAAAATAATTTTTTTAAGGGGTGATATTTAATATTTTTCACTTTAGAAAAAGGGGGAGAAATTTATTTTTATGATTAGGGATAATACAATTTTTTTGAAATAATCTTGTTAAAATTAAATATTGTTTTATCTAAGAAAAATTCTAAACTATATGTAATTAATTTTTGGAAGTTAATTTCATTTATTATTTTATGGGTTTTGTGATCATAAGAAAGGGGGAGATTTTTGAGCAAGTGTTGTTTTCAACAATACATAATATTTTTATTAAAAAGGGGGGGATTGTTGAGAACAATACTCTATCTCTTTATGATGATTTTGATGCTCACAAATACCCTTAATTGTTTTCTAATGATTTTACTTTAAGTATATTTCAAGAATTAAATATTTTATATATTCTTATTTTTGGAAGAGTATTTAAGTATTTATACAGCATGTAACAAGTGTTAAAGAGTTCGGAAATTAATTCAAAGTATTCTGGAAACATTGTTCATATCCTACATTTGAGAGCGTAGCGTAAAAAAAGGAACCCGTTGTATACTTTACAAGTTATCAGAAAATTATGGTTAAAAAACCATATGTTATTAGAAAATTATGGAAGAAGAACCCTATGTTAGGAAGGAAACTTACGTTTGGGTTATTGGAAAAGTATGGAAGAAGAACCGTACATAAGTTTTAAACGTTATGTTTGTTTCTCAAAAGTATGGTTCATCAACCTTACCTTTTTGAACAACCTTACATTTCATATAAAAGTATGGATCATGTACCTTAAGTTTAGAAGCTTATAAAAGTATGGATAATTTATCATACATTTGAATTTTGAAAAGATAATTAAGGATGATCAACCCTACGTTTGCATTCAACCTTACGTTTGAAGGATGCGTCATCAACCTTATATTTGTATTCAACCTTACGTTTGAAGGATACATCATCAACCTTACATTTCTATTCAACCTTACATTTGAAGGATGAGACATCAAAATTAAATTTGTGATCTACCTTAAGTTCAAAAGATGCATGCTATATAGTTCAACCTTACATTTGGCGTTGAAGAATTAAAAATGATATTATTATACAACGGTCTACAAGCGAAATATTTGGCAGTTTTCAAACTAGATTAAAAGATGATTTTAAAGCACATCTTTGATGAGTTCACAACCGATTATTTATGATTTAAAGAATCAAAATTAAAGAATATTTTCATGGAGAATTTCAAAAGGATTTATTACTGCTCTGTTAGTTTAAATGGTTGAATATCGCGAGTCAGAAGGTGAATTTTGAGGATCTGAATTTGTAGAGAAAGTGCTCGATATATCTGTGCTATTTTGAAATTCAATATAACACACAATGTACAAGGTCTGGAACAAGAACATGAGAGCAGATACACTTACGATATACAAGATATTCTGCATGAAAACGTTGATACATAAGAGATAAACATAGACATATCAAGATCTATAGATCTGATGATTATGAAGAGCGACAAAGCTCTGTTTATTTGAAGAAGAACAAACACGATAGGAGATTCACCCATTCAATATAAAATATCTATTGTGAATCTACTACTTCTGAATTTGCTAATTATATTTCTATATCTACATCAATTAGATCGACTCAGAATTAATCTTACTTGAAGATCATTATTTCTGAAGACAAAGATCCATCTACTGTCAATTGCATTCTGTTGCAATTGTGAAGAACAACTGGGAAAGTATTTTCAACGATCAAATAATCTTTTATCTTGAGTGACCATCTTCTTGTACTAATTTGTGTATTAGGTTCTACATTTGAACCAGAAGGCTATGTTTTGACTTAGATTTTAAAGGTGTAAACTGCCTGTACTCAGTTGTGGAACGGTCTATTGATAAGAGGACCAGATAGTGAAAATCACCAAACTCATGGAGTAGAGCGTTGGTGGAGTGAACTAGGGATATTTTGTTACCTGAACCACTATATATCGGGCGTCATGCGTTATTTATTTTCCACTGCTAAATCTTTGATATAAAGATAAAAGGCCAAGATCACAATTATGTGAAGAAATTGTAAAAGACGCAATTCACCCCCTCTTGTGTATATTTGGTATGAACTGATCCAACAATTAAATCAACTCATTTTTCCTAAAATAAATATTTAACGAACCATGAATATTAAATATTAAGTATTTTTTTGAAAAATTTTTCTTTTATATTATCTAAATAACTCATGAATATAATTAGTAAATAAAATCATTATATATTATTCGAAACATGAATAATATCGAATTTATTTATTCCCATGAAATCATTTAAACTTAGACATTTCCCAACACATCCACCGGGCCCACCATGTCCTAATCTCTAATTCACTAATATTGGTCAAGATTCTAAATACACTTTATGTGTGACCCTCTAGGTTCTTATCTCAATAGTAGTGAATACTATTCATAGACTAGGAGCGGAGTCTAGAAACCCATCAAGGCCTATAAAGAGATATAGAAAATTCATAGCAATGAAAACCTTTCCTAAAAATACACGCCATGTAATATAATCCATTTGTATTGCGTTATCTCAAAAAGTGGGATGCATACTTTGTGTCGTTATCCTTTCTCTTTTTATTATTTGCTGACCTAACTGGATGGACTTACATTCTTATACCATAACCATGGATTTAGTAAAGGTAATATCATCCTGATCAAATAGGCTTAATATATTACTTCCTTTCAGAAGAAAAAAACTATATCTTTATTATTAAATCAATTCCATACCACTAATGACACACCCAACATAGGCTACATCCCCACAATATAAATGTCATGGTTTTTTCATTACATCAAAGTACATGGTCAAATAGTATGAAATGATAATAATCTCAAGTCATGAGACTATTACATATGTTGAAAGATAGAAACTAACAATGACACCTAAAACATGTGGTGTTTCTATTGGTGGTTCATTCCTCATGATATCATATACTCGATATCACTTAGTATGAACTTCATGAGAAGAAGTATCAATTATTATGAACCCCCAACACCAGATAGTCATACATCATCCATTTCCATTCAGTATGATGCCTCTAGACTTTAAAAAATATATTTAATATTTCAATCATGATATCACTAGGTTATCATTATATACTATGGACTACTATAACCTTTTAATATAAAAAATAATCTATGGACATTATTATATAAATAGTGGATGCAGAAATATTAACATAATTATAGTAAGCGTACATCATGCATAACTAACTATATACATGATATGGTAATCAAAAAGTACTATTCAAGTTGGGTCTAGGGAACCCACTATTACAACATATCATGTCCTCATTGAAGCATAAGTAACATTAAAGTACGTTGTCATAAATAAAAATACCTTAAAAGATCACTAGAATATTTCTTAATGAAAATACCATTTTCATTTTGAAATCACTTATTTAAATTAAAAAAATTTCCAAAATATTAGGAAAACATTTTTTTAAAAGAACCATATAATCTTGTAAATGAATATTCAAATCAAAGAGTAGTCATAATTTAAGGAAAATTCGTTTGTGCAGTATACGTTAAAATAAGTATTCCATTCACACCTTTGGTAAAAATACATTATTTGGAGAATGAAAAGAAGATTAATTTTAAAAGTTTTTTAGAAATTAAAATATAAGTAATAATTAATTTAATAAATTATTATATAATAGAAAAAAATTCTTGATTTTTTTTAAAGATAATATGGACAAGAAGGAAAATGATTCCTGACAAAAAAGAAAATAAATTCTATTTTCATTAAAAACATTCTCTCAATAATTTTAAGTACCGAAGAGAGGAAAATAGTACTATCAATTGAAAATTATATTAATAAATAAAGGATACTAAAATATATGGTATTTAAAATGTAGTATCCATATAATTTCCTATAATTAAAATTTAAGATAGACAATCCCAAAAAATGATATTGTTATATAAATCTCTTACCTCAAGTCCTGTCTCAATTCATACGCATTTGAACATCCTGTATAATAAATATAGAATTGTTGTAAATATAATATAGAAATATAATATTATATATCGTACCATATATTATTTACTTATAACATCTTATCACTTGTTTATTAATTTTTTTTATTTAAATCACTTTTCCGAGTGATAACTGCTTCATTTTCCAAGCATGTTTCGGTTTGGCAGTCCCAATCTTTATAATTTGATCATAGTTCTATAATCTCAAAAATTTTAATCATGTCATTAATATCATATCTAATAATTATATACTAATTTATAACTATTAATATAAAGTCATGATGAATAATAAATTACATCACATCATGTAAACGATTGTCCATACGTATGCGCAAGTGATATTTCGACTTTTCAATGGATGGAATGAAAGAAAATTAAATAATAATAATTTTTTAAAAAAATATATTAATATCACATATATCATATATATTTATTAAATCCATCATTATAACTATCAATTTGAAGTGGTTATGAAAAAAAAAATTCATCGCTTTATAAAGGTGGTAGTCCACATGTACATACAGATGATGTTTTATTTTCCCATAGGATGAAAAAGAGGTTGATAATGGTTGTTACATCATAATAATAAAAATTAAGTATATTTAATATAATTGAATAATTATTTTATAATGGAAAATATAGGTTTAGAGGATGTATAATAAGAAATAAAATTGAAAGTTATTTCTTAATAGCTATACCTCTTCGTTGAGAAATCTCCTTTGGATTACACCTTAAGTCTTGAAAGCATTGTATTTAAAAAAAAGATCTATATGGTGGATAAGGAATATATTATGGTATTAGGTAGGTATTTTCTAATCTATAAGGCTAAAAATTTATGAATAAGGGAGGAGGGTAGGTACCCTTTTATAAGTGAGGGAAATGGAACACTTGGAATTACTTAAAAGATTAAATTATATATATATATATATATATCATAATCATGTCAATTGGAACCAAAGAACACAAATTTTGAATATAATATGTGATAGGGTTGAAATAAACCAAACAAATCACATTTATATATGTGTTGGATACATTTTAATCCTTATCTCATAGCTAAATCATTTTAAACCCATTTTAGCCTTAATCATGACAACTTAACTTGTTTACCATGATAACATAACTACATGACCAAAAATAATGGTTAACTTCTATTTTTTATTGGATAAGATAATTAAAAAATTTTAATCTATTTTATCAGATTAAATTTATATATATTACATATATTACTTTTAATATAAGAACATAAAACACATGAAAAATAGTTAGATAGGAAAATACTCAATTTAAGCGCCAAAATTATTTCACCTTGAAATAAAGTAATAAGTTGGTTTCTATAATTTTTTTTGGTTAAAATAATAAACAAAGTAATATATTTATAATTTTTCATCAAGAAAAAAACTAATGTAATCTTACAACCATTCCATTAAATGTAGTGACCCAAAAATAGTTTTTAATTTGAATAAAATATAACTTATGTTCACAAAAGTCAATATTAGGTTATAAAATTAACAATAATGTATTAAAATACATTATTTGACTCCTTTAAAATATATTTTGTTGAGAAAAAGGTTTAAAATTTATTAATTCATTCTTAAATCATAATAATTTCATAAAAGTGATAGTATTTGAAAAATTGATATTTTTATTATTCACCCAAAAATCAAATATTTTAGAAAAATATAAAAAATTAACCCTATGATAAATTTTATATTATAAATATAAAAATTATATCAATTTTTTCAAATAAAGTTTTTAAAATTGGAAGAAATTAATTTTACAATAAGTTACCAAAATGTAACAAAACCGTTTTTATAAAAATGCATATTTGAGTATAAAAATAGATTTATTCTTATTCCATGCCTAGTAAAGACCATTTGATAAATTATAATTTTTTTATTGTATATATAATAAATAAATATAATTAAAATCATCCATTAATAGTGGTTAAATTAATTTATTAAGATAAAAACACATGCGCGCATAAAACCATTTTTTAGAAAAATTCTATTTTACCTTCAAATGATTTTATTCTAATTTGTGATCAATTTATTACCAATGAATTAATTTTATACATTTGAAAACAATAATGTTTTATAATTTAGTTATTCTTATTCACACCCACCAATCCAATGTCTATGTGATAACTATCACATTAAATAATAATATTGTAATAGTATATTGTGGTTTGTTAAAACTCGGTATTGTGTGTAAATGAAGTTATCAAATAAATCATATTTTTTAAAGATAAAAATATCATAAAATATCAAGGTGATACAAAAAAAAGGAAAACCAAAACATTTGATTTTCCAATGGAAATACTAATTAGGTTGATACACCTACCTCAAGATCAATATAAACTTGCTACCTTCAATTTAAACCAAAAAAGATAATAAGGGATACACATAAGCCTAAGAAACCAAAAAAAATCATCAAACCACCACCCATAACCTTAGGTTCACCCCCATGGCCATACAAGTTTTTAAGATTCAAAGGTAAAGAAAGAACATGAAAAAACATGAGGAGAGGAAGATAAATTTAAGAAAAATCAGAAGTTGCCTCAAGAGAAATCACTAGATTAAGGGAGGAGACACAAAAGAAGAAAATGATAGTGATCTACATGGATAAGGGGGTATGTTACGAGTGAAATGGGGGTTAGTGAGGAAATAAAGAGTTAAATTCAATAATTTTATAAATATAATTTCACATTTTTAGGAAAACTAAGAAGATTACATGGTTTGGCCACACAGTTGGGAAAAATAGGAACCAAACATAAAGGTCACCCCATAAAAGATACAGGCTAAAATGTTACTTGAATATATCACATGATTTAATAGACCATGTGTTAACCATGGAAAATGGCACTGGAAACCCCTTCACCCTTTAACATGGATGGGTGCATGATTATCACTAACTGTGTACCCATGGTTATTTTATATTTAAAAAAATCACCCTAAAACTCCAAAAAACTAAAAAATAAATAAAATGAAAATAAAAACTCAAAATAAATAAGTAACACCCCAAGCTACCATGGTACATTTCCCTTTGAATAATGTAATAGCTTGCATTATACGCAACTTCGAGATTCTAACACATCGCGACTAATCAAACCAGCTGTTATGAATAGTAATAACCACTTTTTGAAATTTTATTAATTTTATCTTTAAAAATGGACTTCATTTTTGGATTTATAATATAGAAATTATCTTTGGGTGAATTTTTGGTATTTTTCTAAAAACTTTCAATTTTTGATTAATAGTGAAAAACAGTGAGTTGTAGTTTAAAACCGAATTTTTATTTAAATAATTATTTATTTTATTTAAATTTATTTTAGGTCAAAATAGATACATAATACCTATATAAGTTCAATGTAATTCATTGGAGTCAGTTTATAATAATTTTAGATATATAATAATTTTATTGAACTTTTCACCGTCTTTTACCCACCTCCTAGGAGAATTTTCAAATTCACAAAAAAATTAATTTTACCACTTCTGTGAGTGAAATTTCAAAAATCTGAGAGATGCAGTTGATATCAATAAGTAAAATGTGGTTCAATAAGATGAAAATAATTTTTGGTGAATAGTAAATTTTAACTTTTATTTACCATGGTTAAAAGTAAATAGGGTAATTAAGGGTAAAAATGATATTATTATTACCTTAAAACATGTCCTAATTATATTGGATTAGTATAATTAGATCAAAAACAACCTTAGGAATAAAATATGAACCTATTTGGTCCACTTGGTTTAAATGAGGACATTTATTATTATTTAATTCAAAGAAGAGTTAAAGGAGTTAAAATCAAAGTTTAACAACTAAATTTTTTTTAATATAGGGTTATACATAAGATAAATTCGACTATAAATATTCATTAGAAATATAAAAAGATTTCATAACTAATGGTATTATATTTATATTTTTTAGACATTAAACATTTTAATTTATTTATGACACAGTGATGATGCAGTAATTACTTAATTAATGAAATATTAAAGTAATTGATATTATAAATATTCAAATAAATGTAATTTGAGGCTTTTTATGAATTCCACTAATTTTATAGGTTAATATGATATGTTATGGTTGGTTAGATGAATTATGTTCAAAGTAATAATGCTGTTATGAATTTAGCAAAAACAAAATACCAAATAGTGTCAAAATTGACATAAAAGAGTTTTTAAAACATATATTATATTATTAATTGATATTATATTACTAAAAATCTACGGTTTGGCCAAAGGACTTATATAATGATAGGTTTGTAATTAATAAACCACTTGGGGGACTCTTAGAAGTATATAGTATGTTTATTAACTATATAATTTAAAAATACAAAGAGACATGGTAAATGTCAAACTATTTAACAAAGAGTTAAATCTAAAAGATAAAGTTAATATAGTGACCCCAGCCTATCTAAAACCTATTTGTTGAGTTTTTTTCGACCCATCACCATCTTATCCTTTACATAATCCATTTTGGAGCCATTATAAATCGAAAATGATTTTATTATAAAATAATATTTCTAGCTTTTCCTAAGGTTCCCCTCACCCCTCTTATCAAAGGGCACTCCCCCTTCGCTCTAATTCACACCTTCAAAGCCATTTAGATCATCAAAACTCTTCCCACATACCCTCTAAACTATCCTAACTTCATCCTAGAGGCCTTACTTTAGTCAGAAGGCCAACCTAAGGATCCCTTTTGATCAAATCAAAAGGAAGAACTCGAAGAAGAGGTAAATATTTCATCACCTCTTCCAAGCTCCTTTCTTCTTCCACTTCATTTTTCTTTATTTTTTCCATTCTAAAATAATAACTCCAGTATCTTCTATATAATTTGATGTTATTATAAATATGTTACAACCAAATTCATTATTCTATCCATCCTTTGAATGACATGTCACCATACCTGCGTACGTACGGCTTACCGTCTCCACGTCGTGGTGTAATTGTTATTCAATACATTATTATTATGATGGGTATAATAATGATATGTAATTGATATAAATAATAAATATAACATGATAATTATTCTGTATAAATGATATAAAATCCAATTATATATTATTTTAATATCAAAATAATGATATTGTCACTCGTGCGTACGTACGGATTACCGTCTCCACGAACGCGATGAGATTCATTCCCCATTGTATCCATTCAAGACTAACTTCCATTAGATGATTAAAAATAATATTTAAAAGACTTTATATAATTCTGGATATGAATAATATACACCCATCCATAACAAATATGACTCACATAATAAAGAATATAAAGGAAAATGAATCCGTTAACACCCGAAACGACAATAATACTAAGATATTATTAACAAAGCAATGTTAAAAGATCATATATGATATCATATTAATGTGTATGATTATTATATAATTTAATAACAATTATTTCACCATTATACATTAGTTTAAACTACCCTCGACCAAGGAAAAGTACGAAGTAAGGGGTTTCTTATCTCACTTTTAATTCATTGAGATTTCTATTGTTCACCACTTATTTATTGCATGTGGTGTGTGTACTTCCCATGATTGCATTAATTTTGTAATATACTTTAATTTATGGATATTTACATCATCATTGTATGATCCTTCTTTCATGGGTGTATGTTTCATAAGTTACCAAATCGATAAGGGAATTTGAAATTTCTATGTCCACTCATTTGACTTTACGCATACTTCATTGATTATTTTACTCCAAAATTTTGTGTGGAATCACTATTAATTTGCTTATGTCATAATTTCCACTCACCTTTATTTGTATATACTTTTGATACACATAATTACTCCATTGATAAATTCTCAAGTCATCGATATGAACTTGATAAGAGTAATTTTAACTCAATCTCCATTTGTTGAGTTAAACATCCAATTCATTGGTGTTGTTTTTACAAGAATATGTGTGAATGTCCTCTGATTTATTTACACTGAATATAAAATCATATTGAGTGTATTTATATTTTTCACACATAATTATGTCTTTCATTTATCCTTAACCTAAGGATACAGTCTTTATAAGATATTTCATTTCAATTTACATTCCATTGAGACTTCTTTGTTGTTATACACCAAATCACTTTTATATGGTGTATATAATGTACTTTGACCTAGTATATCATGAATCACTTTATTCTCATGATATTATAAAGTTTTTATTACCTAAATTATCTGTATTCAAGTGTTTCTCTTTTGGTTAGGAACTCTAACTAAAATATCATTTTAAATGTTTTAAGGATTTATTATTCTAAATCTTTCTCATTAATGTCCATGTTTTAAAAATGGTTTTAAAGATTTATTTATATGGACATTAAATTTTTAAAATTAAAACTCATTTTAAAAGTTTCAAAGTGGTATGGGACACTTTGATTCAAAAATCTATTTTTAAACGGCTTCTTGACAAATAGTGTTCCTTTTAAATGTTTTCAAGAAAAAGGGGGATATTTCTCTCAAATACTTTTGATGATTATTTTAATCTATGTCGATATCCTTCATTGTTCTGGATTGAGGTTGATCTATTACAATACAATCTTCCATATTGTATTGAATGAGTTATTTTTTACTGTGGATGTGGTATTTTTATACGATTCATGGTTTGTGGATAAAGTATTGACATTTCGTATGATAGTTTTAATACGAATGTTTAGATTATGTTTCACCCATTTCATATGAGGAATGAATTAGACTTATTAAGTGACGGGTGGAGCCCGCTATAGCTCCCTTATGTATCGGTAGGTCTCATGAGACAAACTAGTGTCTTGGCACAAGGCCTTGACAAAATCTTATTTGTAGTCTTGGCACAAGGCCTTGACTATGTGGTTATGATGTCCAGTATTATGAATTCCATCATTATGATATTAGCTATTGATATTTCATGTGGTTATTCGACAAGTAGAATACCCATGACTATGTTTTATTATGGAATTATTTACTCATCTCATATTCCTACCATAAAGTGTTCATGTTAATTATTTGTAAAGGCACGTGTTTTCAATTATTCACCATGCCTAATGTTTATGTTATCTTTCACTGTATTGCTTACTCTTACTGAGCATTTGAGCTCACCCCTTTCTTATGTTTTATTTTCCCAGGATATGAAGAAGTTAGTTATGAGTAACTTTTAGGCATAATCTAGGAAGCTTGGATGTTTCTAATTGAATAATTTAGTGTTTTTTTCTTTTCAAGTTGTAATGTTGACCTTATGAATGTATCTAGTATTTCCAAGGCTACTAAACTGATCGGTATTTCAGGACATGATTTCCTTGTATCATGCCAATGTTATGTAATAATTTACCGACTCTGGGTAACTGGGGTCAGGGCATTACAAAATATGTACTAGTGACTCTACAGGTGTCACAATTCTCCCCACCATACCATTTTCTACCCTCATAAACCCCTCAAGGTTCCAAATCTGAGAAAAGGTGAGGCCACTGATCCCTCACCAATGCATAATTCTCCCAAGTATTGTGATTATCTTGGACACAACTCCATATTGAAAAAACCAAAAGGATATATTTACCATGGAATACCTTGTTTTGATGATCCATGATACGAATAAGATGCTCAATGTGAGAGGTGTTGGGATCCACCTTCAGATCCTCCCACTCAGTAATGTGGGATGAGTTTGGATGATACTTCTTTAGTTGGGATATATGGAATACATTATGAATGTATGTCATATAGGATGGTATGTATATATAGTATCCCACTTTACCAAGAAGTTCCATGATCTAAAATGCTCCGATATAAAATGGTATTAACTTACTTTTCTTTCCCAACCGACAATGTCCCAATCGAGGTGAAACCATCAGAAACACTCGATCACTGACCTAAAATTTCAATAGATGATGATGATGATTGATGTATGATTTTCCGTGACTATGATCTATTAAAAATCTATTTCATACCAACTGCACCTTCTCTATCATTTCAGGGATGAGACCCATCCCTAACAGGGATCTCTCTCCCAATTATATACAATAGAGAAAACATTGATATGGTCTCCCATACAAGGATTCAAACAGATCCATCTAAATTGAAACATGATAAATATTATTATATGAAAATTCAACTAAAGATGAATGATACTCTCAAGAACTACCAAAATCAATCACACACCCTTGAATCGTATCTTTAAGAATCTAAATGGCTCACTTAGTATTACCATTAGTATGTGTATGATATATCGGGGTTAACTTTAACTATTATCCCGTCACTGTATAAAAAACTCACCAAAATTGAGAGATAAATCATGGGTATTAATTAGATATGATGGAAAAAGACACAACATACAGTCTCATGATCTTTTAGACATATAGGTGTCCAGGCTCCTTTACTTTTTTCAACTATCTAATGGGAATGAAGTGAGATGAATTTTTTAATAGACCAATGACCACCCAAAAGAATCATTAACATTAGGATTACAAGGAAATATTATCATGAAATCCATAGAAACATTATCCAACTTATATACTAGAATGGTAAGGGGATATAATAAACCCATTTATCGCTAATCCTCAGCTTTAATCCTCTAATTTGTGAGACATAGAGATACCAAATCCACAAATAATGTCACATCCCAGGACACTAATACTGATGCCTCAAGTCATAGAACATTTTGGTAGACCAAGGGTGAATGCATCAACTGGACTAGTTCCCACCTTCCATAATATCTTACCTTAGATACAAGGATATAGAAATACTCCCTTGAAAAATAATAACACCATCGAGAGACCGAGACCAATCACTCGAGGCCTCCACATTATTTAAAACTCTACTAAAAAGTGGAAAATCAAGATATGTTTCCTGATCGAGCAGAATTCGATCATTTTGGGATATAATGTCCTAGGAACAAGACAAAAACACTTACTCACCCTCCTCTTCCATTTCCAAACACATCTCATCAAATAAGTCCATCTAACACCATTTATCCTCTAATTCTATCACTATATGGGAGAATAATTTCTTACATAAAGGGTCAACCACCACATTCATATTTCTGATGGTGTATACTATATAAAAATAAAAAGACTAAATATACTCCACCCACAATCTCAAAAAAAGATCTTGGTCTCTATGAGTGATGGTATACTTTATAGTTTTATCATCTGAATGTAATATAAATCTCTTTTTGAAAATTTAGTGGAATATTGTATTCAAAGAATCCATTACAATGAATAAATCAAGGTTGTGAGTGGGATAATTCATCTCAGGAGGGAATAATTAACAAGATCCATAATCTAGCACACGGAAACCTTGCATCAAAACACACCCAAACCCCATACCCAAGGCATTATAATATAAAACACAATCCATGTCTAGCTTAAGAAGGACCAAGAGAGGGGATAAAGCCTTACTAACTTTTAATTATTCAAAATAACTTTGAAATTTATCATTCTAATAAAACTTCATACTATTTAAAGACAAAGATATCAAGGGTGGTTCTAACCTATAGAAGTACCAAATGAATCCCTTTTATCACCCAACTAGACCTGAGAATCTTATAACTCAAACACATTCATGGGTCACTCCCAAGACATCACTGCATGGATTTTATTAATATCCACAAACATTACTTTATTAGAAACCACATTACCCATAAATCTCACTTACTAGATGAAAATTTAAATTTGGAAATTTTTTTATAAAGGTTATGTTCCTTCAAGTTTTCTAAAACAATTCCAAAATAGTCCTCATGATCCACCATTATCTTAAATTACACTAGGATATCATCAAAAACCACCACCATGAAGGAGTAAAGATAGTGATGGAAAATATAGTTCATTAAGTCCATAAAAATTGATGGAGAATTAGTAAGGTTTAATAACATAAATAAATACTCATAGTGGACATACCTACCCCTAAAGGCAGTCTTAGGGATATCTACTTCCCAAACCCTCAATTGATGGTATCTGAATCTCAAATTAATTTTTGAAAACCATAAGGATACCTTTAGATGACCAAAGATATCATCAATCTAGGAAATGTATATTTATTTTTGATGGTCTCCCAATTAAGCTTCTGGTAATCCTCCAATGGCCCGAAGGCCTTCATTTTTTTATTGATTTTGATAATCCACCTTTGAAGGGGTGAGGTGGAACCCTTACAAGGCCCGTAGGCGTAAGTATTACATGGCCCGTAGGCCTTAGAGGAATTCATTTGACTATAGGATTCAAACAT
This sequence comes from Viscum album, assembly GCA_963277665.1. Lineage (NCBI taxonomy): Eukaryota > Viridiplantae > Streptophyta > Magnoliopsida > Santalales > Viscaceae > Viscum > Viscum album. The sequence goes on from OY728129.1 coordinate 1,403,264,437, forward strand.
TACATACAACCCAGACTAACTACTTGGAACTACTCCTCCCCAGTATCTTCATCGTGAAATCAACTCTCCACCTTCGCATGGATGTTCGGCTAGGCATTCCCATGAATTCACATGCTTGTCCCGATGGCAAGTTCTATACCCTCTCATTATTGCAATACGTTTAGCTTCTTCTATGGTGAAAGCTCCTTGCTCATCCTCCTTGTAGAGTTTGTTCCTCATAGGTCGTTTGGTTTGCATCTGCACTTAAGGTGGCCTGAAGGCCTTGAGGTGGCCCGAAGGCCTTACTGACCCGAAGGCCTGGGTGTCCCGAAGGCCTTAAAGGAATCAAGAACCAAATCGGTGACCCGATGGCCCAAACGGGGGCATATTACTGGCTTCTACAGTGCCAAACAGTATCTTCTATAGTTCCTGCTACAGTACCTGCTACAGTACTGCATAGTTCCCTCTATAGTACTGCTACAATACATGCTACATTACCTACTATAGTACTTCTACGGTACCCAAAAATGATGTCTCTTCCTATATTTGATCCCGGGTTTCTCGGATACACTTACAAAGTCCTTACCAACCAGTCTAAGGCTCATGTGCGATCTTCTGGTAATCAATGTAAAGTTGGAGGTTCCTGTCATCCTTATTTACAAAGATAACCTGTGATGACCAAGATGACACACTTGATTAAATAAACCCCTTGCCTTTAAGATCTTATAACTATATTTTAAACTCTTTTAGATCAGTGGTAGCCTTAAATTATAATGGAAAAGAGATGGGTGTTATACCAATAAGTAAATTTATAGAGAAATCTACCTTCTATTGGGGTGGAAACCTAAAAAAATCATCTAAAAAGACCTATGGATACCTATCTACCACCATTGGAAGATTACCAAATGAACTCTTCTCAACTATATCAAATATTAAACTAGATTACTAGAATGATTTTAATCCAATATATAGAACAATAGGTCCTTTCTTACCTTAACTAGGATTATAATCACCTTGAAATAATTGAGTGTTCCTTTCAGGAGAAAGGAATTGAAATCTATAATGATAGTAGTAAATCTGAGATTTAAAACTGATCATATACTCTATTTCAATAATGAGATATAAAACATCCTTGTTAAGAACTAATAAATACTATACAATATTTAAATAAACAATCATATATCGATACTCTAGACACTTAAATCCCTTCTCATTCTTCTTTCCCAACAGTGTGGATATGTCTATCATAAATGGAGTCGGATCTAATCTCAATCCCAATGCACTAATCAATTTTGAAGAAATAAAATAATGGGATGCACCTGTATAAAAAAATTCCAAATCCATAAATAAAGTAATAAATATCAAACATCTCATAGTGGTTGGTCCAACATCAAAATCTTCAAGAACATGCTTCGTTGTATATAGATGCCCGATCTCAGTTCCACTATGCATCTTATTAGTTAGCTGAGATTCCCCTTTCACTTGAGAATTGGATATCACACCCTTAAATGAATTAGATCTAACCTGAGAACCCTGGTTAAAATAATACCCAACTTTTCTACCCCACATATTAATTATGAAAAATAATTGAAGGTGGACCGAACATTTAAATTGGTGGAACATCTTGGGTGCCTCTTGGAAAACAAACTTAGTGTGTCTTGATTTTCCACACTGAAAATAAGTCACCATTTTTCTCCTAGAGAATTCATCTCGCATAAAATCTGATGAATTTCGAGTACCTCCACTATCACATAAACAAAACTTCTCCCAAATCCTCTTTTTTTTTATGAAGAGATCCGACTACCCTTATTTCATAAGGGGAGCCACTGAGGATTTTCATTCCCACTATATCAGTTTACACCATCACAACTTTATCAACTACCTCAATATAGGTCAATAAACACATGAGAATGAGTCTCAACCTGCTCACATGATTCAATACCATTTTAAAGCATCGATCCTTAAGATAATCATTCATGATTATATTTAGAGAAAGATAAACCAATTCATTAAATTGAATGGAATACTCAATTATAGAATAACTCCCTTCCTCTAGAGTCATGAAATTTTGGGCTTTCATCACCCTTGATGTAGATGGGTAAAAAATTTAATTAAAAATATTATTAAACATAACCCATGTGAGATATTCATGCAACTTGTTTTTTACATTAGATTCCAACCATTTTATTATAGTCTATTCTAACATATAGGTGAAAAACCCAACTTTATAGGTCTCTAAGGTCTTAAAAAATGGAAGATGCGCTCAATATTTTCAATCCAATCCCTAGGCTCTTGAATCCCTTTATCACTATAAAATACTAGCATAATTTTCTTAGTAAACTCTTGAGAATGATTCATTAGTCATGATTGATCTCTGATAACATATTGGCCAAAAAATAAGATGTCCATGATGACCTATTTAATAATATAAGGGTCTATGGGAGGGTAAGCCTACATGACATGCTCTGTAGATCCCTATCTTTGGTTAATAGGGGCCTTTGTGGGAGGCATAATCAATAAAATATAATATATAAAAGTAAATTAATATAATTTTTAATTCTAAATACATCAATTTAATAAAAAAACCCACTCAATTACTCTTAAATAAATAATAATAACAGCCATAAAAATTATAAATACTAAAGGGTTGAAAATAATGAAAATTCAAAAATTTATTCACTATGTACGGTTTGTCTGAACAACCTAGAAAACTATGTTCTAACTATTAATGTTCTACTAGAAGGTTTATAAACCTAGATTCATGGTTTGAAAGATCACACACCTAAACCAATCACCTCTAGTTTCATCCCCTATAACACCCTAAAACATGAAATTTCCTAAAACAATACACAAGTTCTTCCCAAAACCCATAATCAATGGTAAAAAACATAAAATATCATCATTATGAACTGAAAATTTAGCTCAAATACAAGACATAATTCTCAAAAACCCATGGTAACTCAAGGTTTGATATAAAGAAGATCTAGCTAGGAACTCCCCTGTACCTACCTCTTGAGCTTTGATGATCCTCTATACATTTTAAATTTACTCTCTTAATAACAAGAGGGGTCTGATAGCAATTTGTAGTGAACCAAACCATGTATACCTAATAAATTACCAAATATAATTCACTATATGTCCTAAAGTGTGTTCTCAATCATAGAAGGATTGTGACAAGCACCATGGTATTAAATGACAAACATTGGGAACAATTTCACCCTCAAAATATAAATAAATGTCCCATAGATTCATTTGGGAATTCCAACATAACCCATGTAACACCCCAAAAACTAAACCTTATATATTCATAAGTTATGTTTACTTTTGTCTGAATTAATGAAAAAATTTGTTTCTTATGAGAAGGTAATAATATGGTTTCAATTTATATTAGAATACAATCGAGTAAAACACACAAGTGGATACACGACTTTTCATTTAAATAAAAACACTATAGCATTTACAATATACCGAGATCAAAAGAGTAATCATGCTAACCAAAAATACCTATTAAGAACCCTATCAGAATTATAGGGAGACAACTTAAAACAACGATAACCCCAAGGAAATAATATAGGTCCTTAGAATTTTCCATAATGAACATAAGAATGGACGAAGCCACCACAACCACACTAAGCACCAATGGTATGACGTGAACCATCTTCTTCAATCAACTGGAGTTTTATGACACCCTAAGTCTTCGACTTATAAGACACTAATGTGACCATTTCCTTGGGAAACCATGGAACTCTAACAACTTTAAAAATAGCCATTGGCCTTGTTGGACAATTAATTAAAAACTTATAAATATATTGTAGTCCACCATGTAATTAGGTTATAGATTGAAATATTATAAAACTACTCTTAACTAGGGAAACATAAAAAGGTCACAGAAGAATTTTTTGAGTTATACATTGGTGTTTTTGAGATGTAATAAGGAATTAAAAACATATTGCAATTAATGAAAATATATTTTAAAGATTTTCATTCAGTGTTTCTAAGTTATGTTTAATTTATTTTAATTAGACTATATTATTGATTAACTTAGTTTTAACTACTATTGGTACAAAAGATTATAGGTGGTTATACCGAATTTCAATTCATGTTAGTGCTTTGGTGCTATAAAATAGCTCTAGAAATATTATTAGACAAGGTATAGTTGAGTGTTCATTAATCCTTCCTCAAGATTAAATATAAAGTCATGTTTGAAAAAGGGAATTTTTATAGAGTATTATTTACCTTAAGACTTCATATATATATATACATATATATATATATATATATTCTCTTTTAAGGTTAAGTTTTTGTAAAACAATTTGGGCCTGTTAGGGCCAGTCCTTTATGGCTAGGCCAAGGGAGGCAGCTCATGCTTGGTGGCTGAGCCTAGCCCTCAGCCCAAGCCAGGGCCAGCCCAATCTCGGGCATAGGTCTCTCGAGGGGCGCATAGGAGCATGGGTGCACATGAGTGCTTGAGTGCGCAGCGTGGGCACAAGACTGCAGTGAGCATGGGTAGGCTGAGGCCTATGCGGGGGGAGGCGAGAGCCTGTTTATAGGCCCCCCTTGGTGTGTGTGTGGTGTGTTTTCTGAGCAGACGATGTGAGGCTCAGGCTTATAAGGAAGGAGAAAACAGCTCTCTGATTTGATGTGGGAAGCATTTTTTTCAGGTGAAATGTGATCATGTACATTGGATCACAGAGCGCGTGATCTAGGCTGTTGATCCTGACCCCATGTTCGATCTTCAGCAACCGCGACGCATCACCAGGATTTTGTGGTCTGTTTGATCTGGCGCGATCTACTCGTGGCCATTCGAAGTTTTAAAAAAATGCTGCACCAGTCTCATGTCGTCTGATCAGACTCAGATTTAATCTGAGCCGTCCTTACTTTTATAAACCACAGACACATCCCAACCCTTGATCCTAAGCCAAATCCGATCCTGGCCATTGAAATCCCTCATGGTTTTCTACTCAAATCACTGTCTTCTTCCCCGCGGCATGCCCCAAACCAGTCACCCTATACCCTATTTCTTACCGTTTTTCTTCTCCCGTGACAGCCACTGGTCTCTCTCCTTCACGCGGTTTCCATAAGGGCTGTCTATTAGTTCTTTTTTAAGGAAACTTGGGCCTCAGATCCCATGCAACTTGTATTAAAAATATATATATATTTCATAGGTTTAGTTTATAAAAAACATCCAAGATATCTGAAGAACCTCTCAGTTCCATGCACCCAAGCCTCCAACAGACCTCAACGAGCCCTCCGAGTTTTCCAGCGTCACCCGAGCTTCTCTTCCTCCTTAAGATAAGGTAAGGGATTACCTTTGTCTTTACTTTGGTTTCAATTATTATGAGTGTGCGTATATATATATGTGTGTGTTTTTAAGGTTGTGCGTATAGCTTTCTTTTTATAATAATCCAAAACAAGATTTCATATTTCTGAGTTTTGGTGATTAAACAATGCTAAAAAGGTAATCGTTAATTGTTAAGGTCTAATTTTATACTTGGTCATCCTTTTGACAAAACACACACACACACACATATACGCGTTTGGAATATACGAACATGTATATGTTCATACCCACATATATATGTACGCATATAGTTTTCCATCCTAACCATATTCTGGTTTTCTAGAAGTGTTTTTCAATGTTTAACCAACGAAGCGGTACTCGTTTTGGTTGTGAAATGAAAAGTTCATATACTTAATTCTATATATATATATACATATGTGTAGATGCCGGAAAAGTCCGTTGTTCCCAAACGAAGCTCCGGATGCGGAAAGCGAAGTGATATTTGGAGTCAGAGGCACGTTCCGGAGGGCCCGGAGGACTTGCGCGAAATTTCAGAGGCTCGCGCGCAAAGTTGAGTCGCGGCGCGCAATCCTCCCGGGATGCGCGCAATGCGCTGGGCCGGCGCGCTATTTTGCGCGCCCGCGGCCTGCGCGGCGCCTTTGCGCGCTGAGTGCTGATTCCGCGCCCGCGAAGCGAATTGCGCGCCCGAGACCGGATTCCGCGCCCGGGGTTGCCTATAAATATAAGGCGACCCCCGACGTTTTGAAGGTTGCCGGAATCCGAAGCGTCGCTCGTTCGCGCAATCCAACCCCCTCCGCGCGCAATGCCGATCTTCAGGTAACCTCCTTTCTTTCGCGCAATAGAGCCTTGGGGTCCGCCTTCGCGCGCAATCCCCTTGGCTCATTTCCTTTGAATAAATTTCAACCCGAAGGCCTTTGCGCGCAAAAGAAGCTTCTTGCGCGCAATTGCCCCCCGGGTGCGCGCAATCTAGCCCGATTGCGCGCACCCCCCATTTTCAAAGTGGCCATTCGTTAGAGAATGAGCCGTTGCCCCCGCGCGCTACCCGAAGCCCGGTGCGCGCAATCCCAATCATCCGCGCGCGAAGCGCTGGCCCAATTGCGCGCCAGCCCGCCATTTTGCGCGCCGACCCGCGGTTTTGCGTGCAAAGCTCCTCTTTTGCGCGCAATCCGCCAGGGTCGCCCCCCTTGACCCCCTGAGGGTACCCGCCTGCGTGGCGCCCGATGATCCTCATCCTGGGTGCCCGAACCGTGCGCTGTCTTCCCGTGCAGCCTTCCAGGCTCGTGCGAAGTGACACGGACCCATCGGCGGCAATCATTCGTCCAGCATGACGTTAAACTGCATATCCGTCCTGCATGACGTTAAACTGCACAATGTCCAGCATGACGTTAAACTGCATATATGTCCAGCATGACGTTAAACTGCATATTCGTCCAGCATGACGTTAAACTGCCCATACGTCCAGCATGACGTTAAACTGCACATCCGTCCAAGCTGCACGACGCTAAACTGCCTAGCCCCCATCGTCCGCGCTGCAAGACGTTAAACTGCCAAGTGTTTTGTCCTCAACACACGACGTTAAACTGTGCTTCGTCCGGCAAGACGTTAAACCGTCCGCTTCGTCCTCAACACACGACGTTAAACTGTACTTCGTCTGGCAAGACGCTAAACCGTCCGCATCATCCGATCCCGTGCTCTGCACGCAGGGTCTTCCCCGGTTTGGATGTGGCCCCCACCCGCTCGTCTCTGCAGGGATGTCGGGATTGTCCCGCTTTTGGGACGATTTAATGGGAGTGGCTTTTCCCTACGGGGGCAGGGTATTACAAACCCCTAGTTTCTCGTGGGAGGCTGCACATGTGTATCTCCATTGCACCTCCCCACTGCCGAAACCAGTAGAGGGTGTGACTGGGATCGAGGTGTCTTCTGCTTTCGGTCCAAGTCCCTTCCAACTGAGTTTTGCCGCATCCGGGCTGCCTCAAGTGCGTAAGTCCTGACAGAATGAACTACGTGGACTTTGATCCCTGTCTTCTAAACAGGGTACGTAGGAAGCCTTCTTGAGGTCCAAGCCCGCCACCTGGTCGTCCCGGTCGTATTTACGTCGGTTCGTCCATCAGTGGACCCCTCCAGGGTTCACGCTTGCGTCGATTCACCTATGAATCCGCCCCTATGGGAGACTGCCCGTGTGTATCTCCACGGTGCCTCCCCACAGCCCCCCTTTTCCATTTCTCCTTTTATCGTCCAGCATGACGTGAAACTGTGATCCACCCGGCCGTTCCATCCCCCTCTGTGCGGGGTGGTTCGGTTCAATCCTCCGCCCGGCGGCCTCGACCTCTTCGTGAGTCGGCTTGCCGACGTCCAGCATGACGTTAAACTGTATACCCGAACTACGTTGACTTTGATCCGTGCTAACGCGCGGTACGTAGGAAGCCCTTACGGGGTCCAAGCTCTTCACTCCATCATCCATCCTGATCCTTACCCGGGCCGCCACATCCCGGTGGGGTCATGCCACTTCACTCCACTCCACGTTACTTGGGAAGCCGCCCATGTGCTGGCCCCAGCGTCGGAGGTTCCCCGCAAGGGGTTCTGTCATCTGATCCACTTTTCGTGTTGATCGGTCCGATGCCGTCCCCGCTGGACGTTAAACTCACGGCATACCCCGTGTTAAACATGGGAAGCTGAGGAAAACCTCAGGTGACACAGTTCCCCGCACCCAGTACGGGATGCCTCAGGCCATCATGCCTTCGAGAAGCCCTATTAGGGACGGAAGACAGACGTGCAGAGCCGCAGTGTTACGACACGCCCCCAGCACCCAGAGCCACCCGGCCTTCTCACTGCAGGTTGCTGCCCCGCCCAGACTCCTTGGAGCGTCCGGGCGGAAGCAGCGTAATTAACCGGTGTCCATGAAGATATGGCGCCGGGAACGAGATTCACGAACATTCTTAAGTCTATGAGGGAGACCCGGATTAGGCGACGAGTTCCGAGGAGACGTCCAAGGAAGGAGGAGCCGACATCCCATCATCCCGGTTTCGATCAAGGAGCAGACGCCCCTGAATAAGGGACGAATGCCGCCCGCCCTTGGAAAGCGGGACTGCAGGACCACAAGCCGCGCGCCCATCCCCTCGGGTTGACGGGTGCACGCGCGAACGCGTCCTGGCGGAACAGCGTAACCCGACGCACATCCGCACCGAAACAGAAAAATGGTGAACCCGACGTGAATCTCTTCTCCTCGATACGAAGACCGATGGCTTTCAGAGGTGTTGGAAGACCGGCATGTTGCCCGGCCAAGCATTCAGTCTTACCCGCCAGGGGCTGGGGAAGTGAAATCGGGCACTCCGTCTCGCAACGTCGAGGGCCTGGGTTCCCCCCACGGAAGGCGTCGTGGCGCTAATGGTTGGTTGTCGACTCCTTTTTCCTGTCAGTGTTAATGGGTTCTTCTCCCTGCTTTCAGAAATCAGGTTGCCCGATCCAGTGCCCGATCGCCACCCGCCCACTGGCGCAGGGATAGGGGAAACACCGACGCGGCTACTCCGCGCGGTCCTGCCCGTTCCACAGTCGTCCCAGCAGCCGCAATTGCGGGACGACCACGCCCTCTCTCCCCCTCGGAGGTCATCCAGAGAAGGGTGATCAACACCCTGGTGCGGAGATACGAGGAAGAGGGAGTCATCCCCACTAGGGAAATGGCTCGCCTAGACCTTTATGAGGCTACACCTCGCCACCACCGCCGCCCCCGAGGGCCGCGCAGGGAGGCACCGCTGCCTATCTCAACGTCCAACCGCTTCGGGAGCTTATCCCCGGAGCGCTCTGACAGTTCCCTTCCCTATGCGGATGAGGTGGAAGATGCCCGGGATCACCCTATCCGGGATTCGCTCCAGGGATCTACGGTAAGGACTCCCGCCAGGCCACGGCGACACCGCCGCCAGGCCTCTCAAGTCGAAGAGCGGGCTCTCCACCTGCCCGCACCGCTCATCCCGACTCGTCTGTCTCGACGCCAACGTCGGGCACGAGCAGAAGAGGATGCCCACCTTGGGGCTCTAGCAACAGCGGCCGCATTGGCCCAAGCCACTGCTGGCTCCAGTCGCCAGGCCTCTGCGCATCCTGAGCGGGGGAACTCCTATGCCCGACCTGGATCGAGGCCCCGACCGCCCCAAAGGCAGGTTGGGTCGACTCTCCCGGTTACTGGCACTGGCAGTAGCCACCGCGGACCACCTCGCGGTAGCACTATTCACCGGCAGGATCTACTCTGTGTGACCGATCCAGGAGGCATGGGTCATCCCACCTTCCGATCCTGGCCCGGAGGTCTGCCCGGAATCATCTCTCCCCGCGTCCCCTTTGATATCTGTCCCGGTGCCCCTCATACCTTGGTTCCCAGTCCTCTTGGCCCCAGCACCAGTGCGGCCGGAGGACGCCAGGACAGAGATCGACCCTGCCCCGAAGAACCACCCAGGGGCAGGAAGGCAAGGCGTCGACGCCGAGGGAAGAATGTTACGGAATTCCGGACAGAGATCCGACCGGTTTGCTTCTCTGACTCAGAGGCGGAGTACGATTCGGCGACAGAGCCCCTTCCCCAATCCCGCCAGTCAAGGGCAGGGGTAGGAATGCGGCACGTCAGCCTCGTGCTCCCCGAGAGCGAGATCGATGTGATCCCCGCTTCTCTCCGAAGGTATATCCGGAGTAACGAGGGCCTGGTAGACCCCCAAGGATCAAGCTTGCGGTTGGTACCGGCCCCTCCGGAAGTGCCTTCCGTCTCGATCGGAGAAGCCGGAGACTTTTTCTGGGGACCGACGGTCGAACCACGATCTGGTGCGCCCTCGGCGAGCACCGATGCTACGGCAGGATGTTCGCTCGCCGGCCCGTCCTATCGTGATGTGGTAGCCAGGCCACCGCCACCCTCGGAGGGCGGCCCGGGATATGGAGGCCAATCGGCCTGCTCGCCGTATTCACCGCCGGCCAGCCCGTCAGCCCGGCGGCCCGCCTCGGCACCACTACCAGTTCCCCGTCCGTTCCCAGCCATGGAAGAGGACCAAGGAGATCTGGGTCCCGAGTTTGAGTCGTGGAGCTTCTGGACCGTCCTTGCAGAGGGCCACTTCCCTGAGAAGTTTTGGCCAGTCGCAGGACCGGGCTTTGATGCACCCGAATCGCTCACCCCGGATGAGTTCGAATGCTTCCGCCGAACTCTCCGGGAGACTCGCTCCTGTCTTCACCGCCTACAAATTCCATACCCCGGGAGTCAATCGCACCTGGAGGATATTGGTGAGCAGTGCCGTCAAATTGACCTGGCCATGCTCCCCGCGGTTCGGCACCCCGGGTCATTTGAGCACCACGAGGCCCTCCAACAACGATGCGTTGAGTGTTTTCAAGTACTCCGCAAAGTTATCGAGGAAGCCACTCCCCACGTGTATATCCGTGGATGGGGGCAGTACGCTGCCCTACGCTTCAGTGTGATTCGCCGGCAGCCCGATTCGCTGGGTGGCCCTGAGGGTATATCCCCAGGGACAGAAACAGTCAATATGGCTGACCTGTCAGGAGAGGGGAACGACTTGGAACTTCTCGACGGGGGCTTCCCCCCCGAAGACAAGCCGTCATCAGATCCATCGGTGAGAGTTACTCGTCATCAGAGGAACCTCCTGGGGCTCCCCGCACCCACTGAAGCACTGACGTTGAGCCGAAACGTCAGCAAAGGAAAAGAGCACAGCGAGGCTATAAGGCCCGCCGACCCATCTGCCTCCATGCAGAGGGCAGAGGAGGATCCCGAGAAGGCTACGCTACGTCAGCAACTCGCCGAACAGAAGAAGCTGGTTGACCAGCTCCTCGCCGAGCGCGCTGCAGAGCGGCGGCCTGACTACGGTGATCCCAGGACAGGACAGCAGGGACCGGAACAACCGCTCCTCGATGAGACTCTCCCGGGCAACCGTGATTACGCCGTGTTCGCCGACAGGAGAGAGGCCATTGCCTATGGCAAGAGGGCGCGGTATGTTTCGCCACACCCTCCCGAGCGGCGTGACTACCTGAGAGATCCCGCTCGGATTCCTCCCGCTGCCCCAAGGGCCGCTCTGCCCGCCATCCCACGAGCTGCCGAGTTCGACGACCCGGTCGACGACCCGATTGAAGGGCCATGCAATGCGCTCGTGGTTAGAGATCCTCGCCAGGACTGGAACCCATGTCCGGACGATCTGATGGCGGCACTCATTGCCCGCTTGGAAGCCTTGGAGACTCGGCAGGTGGCGATCCCACCGGACGGCAAGCTCTACCCAGCATGGGTGGATGACATGCCGGCGCCTCCGGGATTCGGGAATCCCATTTTCGCCCCCTTCAACGGAACTGGAGATCCGCCACAGCATTTAGCCCACTTCAACTCGAGGTGCGGGCCTATGTTGGGGACTCCGGCGCAGCAAGAGGCCGCTAAGCTTCGCTGCTTTGTTCAGACACTGGAAGGGCCAGCATTTGTCTGGTACAGCCAGCTCCCCGTCGGGTCGGTAACCAGCTGGGAGGACCTCCGTAGACAGTTCCTCTACCAGTTCAGTTCCACGACCCGGAAGACAAGTATCGCAGACCTCTTCAAGTGCAAGCAGAGGCCTGATGAGCGAGTCGCGGACTTCGTCGCCCGATGGAAGGGTCTCACGTATTCCCTTGACATGCCATTGACTTAGGAGCAGTTGCTGACAATGTGCGTCGGGAACGTCAAGACCGAGCTGGTCCCTTCCCTGATCACTCAGAATTACCCCGGAGGGTTCAGGAACTTCTCAGACAAAGCTCAACGTCTTGAGGAAGCCCTGCAATAGGCCAGCCAGGCACACCCGCTGCCTCCTATGATTCCTGCAAGGAGAGTCAGTAGGGCTGAGCCCGCTGCTGTTGCCCAGATAGAGGCCCCCAGGCCGTTGGAGCTGTTGCCGGTGAGGCCAGCTCCACAGCCTCACAGGAATCCGCCTCCACGGGCTCAGTTCCCGGCCCAGCAGCGGCAGCCCCAGAACCGGCCGGCCCCTCCGCGTAATGTACCGCCGCAACCCAGGCGAGATAATCAGGGTCCACCTCCTCGGCCGGCCCCTCCAGCCCCTCGTCAAGACCACGCTCCCAGGGGCCCGCGACACCTGACTTACTCATTTCATGAGGATCAGGTCCCCGGTTACTTCCGGAGCGCCCTGGAGCAGAGGATTGTGCGATTTCCTGAGTGTTGGAGGCCAGAAGAGGCACATCTTACGAATAACCCCCGCTACTACCCCTACCATCGGGCCCTGGGGCACACCATCCAGCGGTGCTATGTGTTTAAGGATTGGCTCCAAGACCAGATTAACAACAATGTAATCAGGTTGGGCCCAGCTCCAGCACAAGTGGCGGGCGTGTTCGTGGGATCAGATGACGATAGTGGCAACGAGGACAAATGGCAGCTGGTCTCCGACCGCGGATCCCAGAAGTACAATAACTGGATGGCCCACAAGACGACCATTCGCGCCCATGGAATCATCCGTGCGCGCTTGAATCAGCCTGATCCCCTAGAACCTGCGGGTGCTGCTTCGGCATCGTCGTCCCAGCCTGCCTCTTCCAAGAGGAGCAAACGGCGGCAGCGCAAGAAAGAAGAGCGCGCCCCGCTAGTTCCGCCACTATCCCGCACTCTCGGCGATTTCATGCCCCCGGAGATGGGGGTCCCTCCTCGGATCCGCCCGGTGATGGATGATTCGTCCGATGACGGTATTGGGTACGCTTCGGTTAATACCGTCGAGCTGGTAAATCCCTTTTCGGTTCCCGACGTTGAAGAACACCAGGTGGACCTCCCTAGTGTCCCCGGTCGTCGCTACCGTCGGAAGAACCGCACCAACAGGAGTCGCCGGGGCACAGCCGTTGGTACCTCCAGCCAGGCCGTGCACGCCACTGAGACTAGGCAGCAGGCTCAAAACCGAGCTCAGCGCGCGCAGCCCCCCCATCCGGGGATGACGGATTCGCCTCCGCCACTGTTTGTGGTGTGGGATCAGGCAGAACCGCCTCAGCCGCGTCGCGACCAGCTCCGCCCTGCCACGAGTCCATCCCGGCCTCCTGACTCCAGTACGGTGACCATTTCCCGGACTGCGACCAGTGAACAGCGAGATGCGCCAAGTACCAGTCGGCCGCCGATCCAACCGGCAAGGCCCGTCATGCCACCAACCGCAGAGCAACCTCCTGCAACCAGGGGCTCGCGCTTGGCCAAAAAGTATGATGTCCTGAAGCACTTGGCCGACATCCCAGCAAGTCTCTCCATCCTTGAGGCTCTGCGCATGTCATCTGAGATGCGCGAGGCACTCGCTGAAGCCCTGAAAAGCCCCCTCCAGTTTGAGACAGAGGTTGCGGCTGCAGAGGCCTTTCACGCCGAAACGATCGAGGACGCTGAATGTCAGGCAGTTATCTCGTTCTCTGGTAAGGATGAAGACCCTCCTATACAGGGACATATCCGTCCGCTGTATGTCACTGGCCAGTTCAATGGCCTTGAAGTCCGGCGCTGTCTTGTCGACACGGGGTCCGGGATTAACCTGATTCCAACTCGGACGCTCCGGAGATTGGGGTTGTCTGAGGATGACTTGATTCCCTCCGACCTCAGGATCCAGGGGTACGACCGCACCGAGCAAACCCCGGTCGGCAAGATACGTTTGAAGACCCAGTTCGATGACTTGGTTGCCAACACCGAATTCATGGTAGTCTCTCAGGACACTGCGTATAACGCATTGATGGGCAGGCCATGGCTTCACCTTCACGCGGCGGTTCCCTCGTCATACCACCAATGCCTCAAATACTCCCTTAATGGTCGAGTAGGCGTGCTTCAAGGAGATGCCTCTCCTTTTGCCTCATGTGAAGCCCGCTATCTGGACGCGGACTATTACAAGAGCAAGGATAAGCAGATCCTGGCAGGTGAGGTTGAGCCTGTCGCTGTTGCAAGCGATCCCTGGGCAAGTCTGGATGACGCTTACGTCCTCCCGATTCACCGGTTGGACGTCGCCATGGTCTTGACGGTCCGCGAGTCTCCTGATGAGATGGCCGCGACCGCCCGCGCCAGCACCAGTGGCCCAGCAGGATCTGGTAGCCCCAATGCAGTTTCCAACGCAGTCTCTCCCGTGGACGATCCCTCCCCGAGCGAAGAGGATATGGAAGACGCACCCCCAGCCTTTGAGGAGGGCGTCCCCGCCACAGTCGATGAGTTAATACAGGTGAACCTTGGAACCGAGGCCGATCCAAGACCCACATTGGTTAGTGCCGCCATGCCCTCTGAGGAGCGGCAGCAGTACGTGGACTTTCTCAGGCAGCACCGTGATGTGTTCGCTTGGGGCTATGACGAGATGCCGGGGCTAGATCCTCAGGTAGCCGTCCACCGCCTTGGTCTCCCGGCGAACCATCGCGGGTTCAAGCAGCCTCCCAGGAAGATGCACCCATCCCACGGTGCCATGGTTGAGGCCGAAGTTGACAAGCTTATCAAAGCCAACTTCGTGAGGGAAGTTCAGTACCCCAAATGGCTGGCCAACATTGTGCCGGTCAGGAAGAAGAACGGGCAGATTAGAGTCTGCATCGACTTCCGCGATCTCAACCGCCACTGTCCGAAGGATGATTTTCCCCTTCCAGTGACAGAGCTGTTGATTGATGCCACGGCAGGGTTCCAAGCCCTCTCCTTCATGGATGGATACTCCGGATACAACCAAGTTCGGATGGCCCCTGAGGATGAGGAGTTCACTGCCTTCAGGGCTCCCCAAGGTACCTTTTGCTACCGGGTCATGCCCTTCGGCCTGAAGAATGCAGGTGCCACCTATCAACGGGCGATGCACCGCATATTCAAGCCAATCCTCGGCACACTGGTGGAATGCTACGTCGACGACTTGGTTGTCAAATCGCGCCAGCGTCAGGACCATCTCAAAGATCTTGAGAAAGTGTTCAGCTTCCTCCGGTCTCGCTGCCTGAAGATGAACCCGTTGAAGTGTGCCTTTGGGGTCACCTCCGGAAAGTTCCTTGGATTTGTGGTAAGATACCGGGGTATTGAGATCGACCCAGAGAAAATCAGGGCGATTAGCCAGATGCCTCCCCCAGGTACCGTCCGAGAACTGCAAGGGTTCCAAGGCCACTTAGCCTATATACGCCGATTCATCGCGAATATGGCCGGCAAGTGTAAGCCCTTTTCTCGGCTCATGAAGAAAGGTGCCACCTATGTATGGGATAAAGAGTGTCAGACCGCTTTCGAGGAAATCAAGCAGTACCTGCTTCAACCTCCGGTCTTGATGCCGCCCGTATCCGGAAAGCCGCTGGTCCTTTATGTGACCGCCCTGGAACGGTCCCTGGGTGCCCTTCTCGCCCAGAAGAACAACGAGGGAACAGAGAACAGCCTCTATTACCTCAGTCGCATGCTCCTCGATGCGGAAGTTAGGTATTCCCCCATCGAGAAGAGCTGCCTGGCGCTCGTATTTGCCGTACAGAAATTACGGCACTACTTGCAGCACCATGAGGTACAGTTGGTTTCTCGGGTAGACCCGTTGAAATATATCCTGAGCCGGCCTATGTTGACTGGCCGCCTAGCGCGGTGGGCTGTGATTCTCCAGCAGTTCGACATCAGGTATGTGTCTCAGAAGGCCATCAAAGGGCAAGCATTGGCAGACTTTCTGGCAGCTCACCCGACCTCCGCGGATCAGCCGCTGGATCTAGGCTTTCCTGATGAGGCCATTCTCTCGGTTGATCGAGCCGATCCATGCTGGCAGATGCACTTTGACGGTGCATCCCGGAGCCCCACCGGTAGAAGACTCGATAATCCTAAGCTCAACAGAGTGGGATTGGTCATCGTCTTCATTACCCCGGAGCGAGCCGTGCTGCCATACTCTTTCCTGTTGTCAGAGGGCTGTACCAACAATGAGGCGGAATACCATGCCCTCATCACCGGCCTCGAGTTGGCTCTCGAGATCGACGTGCCCCGTCTGTGCGTGAAAGGGGACTCCGAGCTGGTTGTTAAGCAGATCAATGGCGACTACGTTGTCAGGAAGCCGGAACTTGTGCCATTGTTGGAGTGCACCCTGCTTCTGATGGCCCGGTTCCCTTCTCGGCCGGAAATTGTCCATGTTCCCCGGTCGCAGAACGGTCGAGCAGATGCTTTGGCCAGCCTCGCTGCGTCACTTGCGGAGCCTGAACAGGACAACCTGATCGTCCGCGTGACGCGCCGCAGGCTCATCGCTCCCGTTATCCCGGAAGAAGATCGCGGCCCGTTGGTAAGTAACCTCACCACGGTTGCCCCTATGCCCGGAGCCCCGAGTACCCCAGATATGACAGTCGGATCAGCCCCTGATTGGAGGACGCCTTTGGTTGAGTACCTCCAACATGGCATTCTTCCATCGGATCGGGCCGAGCGCGAGCGAGTTCGATGCCGCGCATCGCAGTTCGTCCTCCAGAGCAGTCCCGGCCTGGAGCAGATCCTCTACAAACGCGGATTTGATGGTGTTCTCCTCCGTTGCCTTCAGGGAGTTGAGATCCCACGAGTCATGCAAGAGGTTCATGCTGGTTCATGTGGCGCCCACCAGACTGGGCCGAAGCTGTCCCACCAGATTCGGAGGTTGGGATACTTCTGGCCCTCTATGATCCATGACTGCATCGAGTATGCCAGGAGGTGCCATGCGTGCCAGGTTCATGCGAACTTTGTGCATCGGCCGCCGGAGCCTCTCCATACCACAAGGTATTCCTGGCCCTTTGCAGTCTGGGGACTGGACGTTGTGGGACCTTACCCGCCGGCGACAGCTCGCCAGTGCCGGTTCATTCTGACCGCCACGGACTTCTTCTCCAAATGGGCAGAAGCGATTCCGCTCAGAGAGGTCAAATCCTGTTCGATCGCTGACTTCGTGACCTCCAACATCATCTATCGATTTGGAGTGCCTCACGCTATCCTCACGGATAACGGAACCAATTTCCGAGCAGCCGAGTTAAAGAAGTTGTACGCCAAGTATAACATTCGCTCGAACCATACATCTCGCTATCATGCGCAGGCGAATGGACAGATCGAGGCGTTCAACAAAACCCTCTCTAACATTCTGCAAAAGATGGTTGGTCAGAACAAGAAGAGTTGGCCGGACAAGCTCCCCAACGCCCTCTGGGCTTATCGGACGACGACTCGCAATTCCACCCAGATGACCCCTTATTCCCTGGTGTATGGAGCTGAGGCCGTCCTGCCCATCGAGATCCAGTTGCCGTCCTTGCGCACTGCGGTCTACGACCAGCAAGCGCCGGACAGAGTTGCTGAAGCCCGTCTAGTCGAGTTGGAATCACTGGATGAGAATAGACTTCGCGCTTTGCACAGCTTGGAGAGGCATCAAAGCAGAATGGCTCGAGCTTTCAATAAGAATGTTCGCCTCCGCTCCTTCCTGCAGGGTGATCTAGTGCTAGCCCTAAGAGCGCCGATGATCCCCGGCAGGAAGCCGCCCAAGTTGGAGCCCATGTGGGAGGGACCTTTTGTTGTCCACAAGGTCTATCCCAATGGCGCGTACTCCCTAGCGACTATGGATGGTGAGCGTGTCACTCCTCCCACCAACGCTAGGTTCCTCAAGCAGTACTTTGTCTGAGTGTGCCCACGTCCTGCACGACGTTAAACTGCATTCGTCCAGGCTACAAGACGTTAAACTGTTCAGCATTCGTCCGCGCTGCAAGACGTTAAACTGCCAAGTGCTTCGTCCTGCATGACGCTAAACTGCACTACGTCCGAGCTACAAGACGTTAAACTGTTCAGCATTCGTCCTGCATGACGTAAAACTGCCCCTCAAGAACTACGTGCGGCTTGATTCCCATCCTTATGGGATACGTAGGACCGCCTGAACATTCATGTTTCAGGCTCAACCCCATCCTTCGGGAATTTCCATCCCATCCCGGGCCCTTGGTCCAGTTTCCTCTGGGTATGTGGCGTATCGCGTGCGCGGGGGATTATGTCCTCATTTACGTCGGTTTTCTCGCCACGCTGTACGCCCCCCACGTTTGGGGATGCCTTCTGCTCCCCCCTTCTTTTTCCCTCATCGTCCTGCATGACGTTAAACTGCCTCTCAAAGAACTACGTATGGCTTGATTCCCATCCTTATGGGATACGTAGGACCGCCTGGACATTCATGTTTCAGGCCCAGCCCCATTTCCCGGGAATCTCTATCCCGCGTTGGGCCTCTGGCCCCAGTTCCCCTCCTTTTTGTGCGAGGCGTATCGCGTGAGCGGGGGATTATGTCCTCATTCACATCGGTCTACTGGCCGCGCCGTACGCCTCCCCCGTGTGTGGGACTACCTCACACCCCTCATCGTCCTGCATGACGTTAAACTGCCTCTCCAGAACTACGTATGGCTTGATTCCCATCCTTATGGGATACGTAGGACCGCCTGGACGCTGATGTTCCAGGTCCAGCCCCGTCTCCTGGTTGATCACGGGGATCTGCCCTCTTTTGGTTGCTCTCAGGGTGAGTCCTCCGACCCTTTCCGGAGATCTGTCAACATGTTTTTGGTACTTCGGTCTATGACTCGTAGTGTCAGATTCAATCCCGACAAGTCATGTGTTGCTTGTCAGGCCTCGCGCTTCCTCTTGTTCGAGCCTTCACTCAAAGGGATCCTCGTTGGCGGTTTGGGTACGATGCCTCAGTGCTCTCCTACCGCTCCGGGTCGATTTACCGGCGAGTCCTGGGCCGCAAATCGATATGAATCCTGCGATTGAGCGGTTGATGCTCGTTTTCTTGCCCCGTCTTAGGCTGACGCGATCGGATGTTGTGTTGCGAATATGGTCAGCAACGTCCTTGATCGCCATGTCGGCTCTTTCAGGCTCTGAACATTGGATTGCGCAGTCCTCATCACACTCCGCCTTTATGCGTTGTAGTGGAATCTCGACACTCTCTTCATACTGACCTCCAGTACACCTCTACACGTTAGGCAGACCAACCAGGGTAATGACGTCGTTCGAGGCTCCCATGATCTGAGCACCAGGGATATATGCGGATATCCTCCCTAAGGGCCATGCGTAGCTGGACCCTCGTCCCCATAAGGAGGAGGGAGTCGCCCGAACAATCGCGTTCTGGGCCCAGTATATCTGGAGGCTAGCATCTCTGCCCCTCGGGTGATGGACATATGCAGACCCCTATCCCAAGACTCTTCTCCGGGAATCGTGCGTGACCGCAGGGCTGGGTATGTTCCCACCTCCGCCGTGTCCGCCGTACCGCAATAAGCGGATTCCTCCATGGTCCGAACCACACGACCTTAAACTGTGTTGTCTGGTCCTACCACACGACCGTAAACTGTGATCGTCTTGGCCGCCCGACGAGAAACGGCACTGCATCGTGATGT
Source organism: Viscum album (assembly GCA_963277665.1). Classification (NCBI taxonomy): domain Eukaryota; kingdom Viridiplantae; phylum Streptophyta; class Magnoliopsida; order Santalales; family Viscaceae; genus Viscum; species Viscum album. Next base: position 1,403,283,998 of record OY728129.1, read on the forward strand.
TCTCCTCGGAGGACACTCATGTTGGGCGCTGGTTAATAACCACGCCATTCATCAATGCCTTCCATGGCTTGATTATTGTGGCGACGCCAGAGATTTCTCAATCACAGGCGTGTCGCCGCACAACAGAAAAACCATTCATCTTTAAGGAAAAACAAGAAATATCAAATGCCGCTCCTTCTGTGTGCGAGGGTCAGACCCGCACTCTCCCCCGCGCTGGTGCCCGATTGTGTTGCGCCGCGCTTCAAGAACTATGTGCGGCTTGATTCCCATCCTTATGGGATACGTAGGAACGCCCGGATGTTTGAAACTTCGGGTCCAGCCCCCCACCTCTTAGAGATTCCCCCTTCTCTGGGGAATCCGCCGCCTTCAGGTCACCCTCAAGGCGTGTTCCCCGACCCCTTGTAGTGGTCCACCGGTGTCAATAGTACTCTGGTTTATTGCCAGGAGGGTCAGGATCCTCTTGGTCCGGTTTCCTCCACTTTTCAGGCTTCGTGATCCCTTTCATTCGGACCCATCGTCTACGCCCTGGGTGGAGCCCCCGTGAACGGTTCGGACACAATGCCTCAGTGCTCTCCCACCGACTCGGGCCGGTACCCCCAATGGCCTCGGGCAGCAAATCGATATGAATCCTACGATTGAGCGGTCGATGCTCGTTTGCTGCCTCATTCCACCAACGGTTAGTGCGATATTGATGCTGCTTTTCCGCCACGGTCGGCAGTACTCCCATATCGTTACGCCGGTGCCCCCAGTCCTTGAATGAATGGCCGCATGATTCACATTTTCCACCTCCCATTCCGGCCAGGCGAAACCTCTACACTCTTGACACTATCCCTCAGTGCATCTTTGCATATCCAGGGGATATGACCACGATGTGGCGTGCTTTGAGGTCCTTATGGTCCGAGCTCTAAGACCTTAAACTAAGATCTCTCCTTATGGTCCGAGCTCTAAGACCTTAAACTAAGATCTCTCCTTATGGTCCGAGCTCTAAGACCTTAAACTAAGATCTCTCCTTATGGTCCGAGCTCTAAGACCTTAAACTAAGATCTCTCCTTATGGTCCGAGCTCTAAGACCTTAAACTAAGATCTCTCCTTATGGTCCGAGCTCTAAGACCTTAAACTAAGATCTCTCCTTATGGTCCGAGCTCTAAGACCTTAAACTAAGATCTCTCCTTATGGTCCGAGCTCTAAGACCTTAAACTAAGATCTCTCCTTATGGTCCGAGCTCTAAGACCTTAAACTAAGATCTCTCCTTATGGTCCGAGCTCTAAGACCTTAAACTAAGATCTAGCCCTTATGGTCCGAGATCTAAGACCTTAAACTAAGATCTCTCCTTATGGTCCGAGCTCTAAGACCTTAAACTAAGATCTAGCCCTTATGGTCCGAGCTCTAAGACCTTAAACTAAGATCTACCCCTATGGTCCGAGCTCTACGACCCTAAACTAAGATCTCCCCAAATGGGGTCCTACGTCCTGCATGACGTTAAACTGCACTCTCAGAACTACGTGTGGCTTGATCTCCAGCCTGATGGAGTACGTAGGAACGCCCGGGCATTCCGACTCGGGTCCAGCCTCAGGGATCGTTAAGTCCCGCCCCTCCTCGTCGCCGGCCGTCTGGCCTGACTTCGGGTAGAGTGGTGCAGTTGTGATATTCTCCCCGATTCAGCTCGGGATGCCCCATCGCAAGGATGGGAAGCGACGGTTTCCTCGCCAGAGAGGTGCTGTCTGAGAATTGAGGTGACTCACGGCCAGATTAGTGCATCCTCCTAATACGCTCTCCCCACGGTGGCGCAATTTTGAGAGCGTTGGATTCTGTCCAAACAAATCGTCACTTCGCCCCACGCTTCGCATGCCCTGTTGATCTGGATTTCCACCCTTGTGTCTGAAGGAACCCCAAAGCGGTATTCATGATGACATGTGGTCCGCCTCCTGCAATATGAATGATGGCCTTTTTCGGTCCGTTTATTGCAGTTGTTATGGTCGATCCACTGTCCGCCTACCGTCTTGGGCATTTCCTGGAAGGCCGACCGTTGTGGATGTCTGGATTCGGGACGCGCGATTCACCTTTTCTCATTTCCCTATGTTCGGATAAAATCTCAACGCCCCTAGCATTGTCCCGCTCGTGTGTTGGAACAGGTTGGGGGGATGGTACATTGATTAGGTCTGAGGTCTCCTTTCCTAGGAATGACCTCCCTCTTTTCTCCAGAAATCCAAGCCCAATTATGGATGCCTGATGCTTGGTTAACACTCCCGCAAGACAACGAATTGTGGTTGAGCATGTTAAACCAAAAGATGCAGATAAATATATTGATTCATACAGATGGATCAAAGTAGCGGAAGCAAATGTTTTGGGAATGGCAAAACAAAGCCCTTAGGGATTAGCGTGCTGAATGAGTCTTTCTAATGCCGCTACCCTTTGGCTGGTGGCCTCCAGAGCTGCTTCTCGCTCTCTGCGTGCCCTCTCTTCGTCGGCGGTCGCAGCGCGCAGTTCGTCGATTCTGGCCTGTGCACGCTCCCGCTCGACCTGAATTGTGACCATCTGTTGGCCCGCCTCCGTCAGCTGTACCTGGGCGTCAACCAGCTGGGCTGCTAGTTTCTCCACAAGCTCGGTACACGTTGCGACGAAGGCCTCCTTCTCTGCCGCCTGCCCTTCGAGGCGCCGGACTTCCTGCTCCGCCGCGAGGAGCGCCCGCGTGCTCTCCGACATGTCCCGACTTTGTGTGACGTCGGCACGCCGGCAGCTCTCGCGCATCTTTTCGGCCATGAAATCACGGACCGTTAGATGGAGGCGTTGAGCATCAGCTCCCCCGGCACACAGAAAGCACAGCCAGGTTTGAAGTGATCCCATGCGCCCCAGCCACTCCGACGGGTCTCGCTTGAGGAAGCGCTGGATGCACTTCCACCCCCTACGGCGCGTTATCCGGCTCTCCTCGACCGCCTCCGTGTCTGAGTCGTCCATCTCCTCGGGATCGGCAGGCCGGTAGGCAGGGAAGGCAGCCAGCAGGTCTGCTGCAGGGTCCGCCCCTGGGAGGTCCTCACGAGGGATAGGTTCCCCAACATCCGGGCGACCTTCTTCTCTCTCCCCAGCGGCGCTGACACCCTCGTCAGCCCCCAACCTCTCTCCGATGGCAGCACCGCCGACGTCCGCAGCCCCTTGATCAGCAGTTGGTGGGGCCGGCTCGGTTTGGGAAGTCTGTTCCGGAGCAGGCGGCATGTCTGCCACCGGTCCACTCGTGGATGGCCCGGGTTCGGCAACCCGATGAGCCTCCAGTGTTGAGATCACTGCGCAGGGCATGCCATGGTTAGTCACGGATCGTCAACGGCAAGCACCATCAGTAAAGTAGGGAGACTTACGGGAGTTCGGAGCGTCATCTTCCGCTATCCCGGTCGCCGCAGGAACAGTTGCAGCAGGGGACCCCTTAGCGCTTGTCAGTTCGATAATGGGTGCCTGGCCCCCGCCTTGTCCTGCTGGCGCCTCTCCTACTCCCGCTGAGGACGCCTGACCGACATCCGTGTGCTCCTGAGAAAGATGGAGAAATGGGTTAGAAGCTGCATAATAGAGTGGATGAAGCAGATTGAGTAGGGATAGAAGCGGACCTCGAGGAGCTCAGTGACATCAACGTTGTCAGAGCCGGCCACCTCGCCGCTCTCCCGTGGGCTCCCCTGATGGGATCTTCCCTCGGAGCCTTCATCCTCCCCCATTTCCTCCTCTTCTTCGGAGTCGCTGCCACTGTCATCTTCTTCCGGCGGCATCTGTTCCGGAGCGGGCTCGAGACCGAGCATCACCTTCACCAGAAGGGATGGCTCCGCGCGCTGACCACGTTGGTGCGCGTACTCGTCCATGGCCGTCAGATACGCATACTGCCGGTTGAAGTCCACTCTGTCGGCAATCTGGAGGCGCCCGACCTCTGGCAGATAGATTCCTTCTCTGAGTATCTTTCGCCAGATGGTGTCGGTCCCCAGTGACTGCCGCAGAGTCATCCAGGCCGACCACAGCGCCGGGAAGACCGCATCATGGGAAGGTTCGAGCAGACGTCTCACCTGCTTCCCGGGCCGCTCGTCGACCACCGCACGTGCCCCCTCTCTGGGCGCTGAGGTCGTGGCGGTAGCTCGCGATGTGCCCGCCGCCGAAGTCCCTGCCCGCGCCGGCTCCGCTGTTTGGCGCGCCTCCGTTCTCCCCCGTGTGGCGGCGCCTCGCCTCCTTCCTTGACGCCCGGTCTCCGCACGGGTAGCCTCGAGCCGCCGAACTAGCTTCCGCAAAAGCCCCTCGGGGTACGCGATGGCCCATTGTTCGGCGTACTCGGTTGCCAAGCCTGCGTCAACTCCGGTAGGAGGGAGAGTGATGACGTCGCCAGAGCCGAAAGCGGCAAACATCAGCCACATCTGGCGAAGGACGCCAGGGTTCGTCTCCTCCCGGACAGCAGTGAATACCCTCTTCGGCATCCGTTGAAGGCACCCGAACTGCCTGGCGAACCGGGTCGGCACGTAAGGCTCGCAGATCACCTTCCCGTCGATCCGAGCCACGAGCACCCCGCCCCGCATGTTCAGGAAGTATTCATGCTGCTCCAGCGGACCCTGCCCATTGTCGATCATCTGGCCGACGGGAGTGGGGAACGAACTGAAGTTGAAGTTGGCATGATTGCCAATCCGGATCCGCACGCCCTCCTCACTTAGGGTCATCGGAGCGACCCCCGCGATGTTCAGCAGGGAGGGTCGCAGGCCGTTGCCCGGAGGAATGATGGCGTTCGGAAACGTGTACCCACCAAGGTGAGCAGCCACCCAGCCGTGGAAGAACTGAAAGGGCCCACAGATCCTTCGTGGCGACCCCCCTCGTGAGATGCGTCCCAGGATGGCATACAGCCTCGCCAACACTGGGACCCCGAGGTTGTATCTCTTGTTGGCGGCCATAGCGCCCGCCATCGCCAGTGTCGCCGGGCGAACGCCCATTCTCGCGTCCCGCACTGGCAGGAGCCACCCACTCAGAAAGGCGGCCAGGAACGCCGCGTACCGGACATTTGGGTCCCGGGCCTCGATGACGCGGTACCCCCATGAGCGGTAGTCGCCCGTCTCCAGGACCCGCCAGTACGACCCGTTCCGGCTCCTCTGAGCTGCGGTCGGGCACCGCTTCCCCCTACCTGGCATCTTGACCGCCGGGTCATGCTCCAAGAACTGGACGAACCATTCCTTGTAGGCTATGTCCTTCTGGAAGTCTTTGATCCCGAGCCGCTGCGTAGCCAGGTCAAGCAGATGCCAGGTCAGGATGGGAGTCCGTGACCTGTCCTCCCAGGTGTTCTTCGGTGGCAGGAACTCATCGTATTGGTAGCCCTCCAGCGGGATACCTCCGATGCAGTGGATGTCCCAGAGACCGATGCCGACCTCCCCATGGTGAAGATGGAAGGTGTTGGTATCCGGAGACCATCGGGTGAGCAGCTCCGGCCCGAGCTCGGACTGCTGGTAGAAGTGGAACTGCGACGTCCACACCGCCTCGAACAGGCCGATGTACCGCAGCTCCTCTGCGAAGTGATCGCAAGTGTGGCGTACCCAGAACGCCCAGGCCCACTCACTGGTGAAATTGCCCCCAGACCGCAAGTCCCAGTCCTTCAGCCAGCCCTTGGTGTTGTCAGTGACACTCTGGCGATATGTGCTCGAGTAGAGGGCTGGAGAATTCTCCACAGTAGGCTCGCCCCCGTCAATGGTCCGCGTCCTCGGGTTCAGGACGTAGACATCCAGATGCCTGGTTTCCCTGGCAGGATGCCCATTGTTGGTGATGTTATAGCGGTGAAACTCGTCCTCCCGGGTCACCCAGGTCCGCGGCGCATCAATCTCGAACCCTGGCACCGGAACCTCATCTAGGATGCCGAAGTTCCAGAGTGGCAGGTTGTCCGACAGGGGATATGTCTTCTGGGCCGGCGTTAGTAAGTCGAACAAGGATTGATTGTTGGAAACAATCTCCTTGGCTCCGTAAACCTCCTCGTTCGTCGCCATCTCAGCCCTGCGAGTGGCGGCATCCCCCTCATTTCCTCTGTGCGCGGCCATCTCAGAAGTTTCGGGAGTCGTGCGGGTTAAGGGATGAAGCGTGCGGGATCGGACGAGGCTGGTAGAGAAGTTTGAAGGGTGGCGCGCAATCCAAGTGGACGGCGCGCAATTGGGAAGAATGTCGCGCAAAGTTCCGGGTTTTCGCGCAAAGACAGGCGAACTCCGGACGGTTTTGCGCGCCGATCGGGCGAATTTCGCGCCGGAAAAGGCAATTTCGCGCACGAGAGCGTTGGAGCCTATCGCGCGGAAGGCCTGAGTACGGAACGTGGGACCCAGGGCCCCTATTTATAGGCGAGGCCGGGGTCCGCGCTGCGCGGAAAGCGCTTTGCGCGACCGCAGCGGCGAATTTCGCGCCCGGCGCCCCTTTTTGCGCGCCTAAGTCCCGCGCCGCCCAGGACTTCGGCATTCCGGCGTCTCCCTCGGAACCCGATCGTTGCGACCTCTCGCCGACCAGATTCCGAGGGGGGGCTTTTGTAGACGCCGGAAAAGTCCGTTGTTCCCAAACGAAGCTCCGGATGCGGAAAGCGAAGTGATATTTGGAGTCAGAGGCACGTTCCGGAGGGCCCGGAGGACTTGCGCGAAATTTCAGAGGCTCGCGCGCAAAGTTGAGTCGCGGCGCGCAATCCTCCCGGGATGCGCGCAATGCGCTGGGCCGGCGCGCTATTTTGCGCGCCCGCGGCCTGCGCGGCGCCTTTGCGCGCTGAGTGCTGATTCCGCACCCGCGAAGCGAATTGCGCGCCCGAGACCGGATTCCGCGCCCGGGGTTGCCTATAAATATAAGGCGACCCCCGACGTTTTGAAGGTTGCCGGAATCCGAAGCGTCGCTCGTTCGCGCAATCCAACCCCCTCCGCGCGCAATGCCGATCTTCAGGTAACCTTCTTTCTTTCGCGCAATAGAGCCTTGGGGTCCGCCTTCGCGCGCAATCCCCTTGGCTCATTTCCTTTGAATAAATTTCAACCCGAAGGCCTTTGCGCGCAAAAGAAGCTTCTTGCGCGCAATTTCCCCCCGGGTGCGCGCAATCTAGCCCGATTGCGCGCACCCCCCATTTTCAAAGTGGCCATTCGTTAGAGAATGAGCTGTTGCCCCCGCGCGCTACCCGAAGCCCGGTGCGCGCAATCCCAATCATCCGCGCGTGAAGCGCTGGCCCAATTGCGCGCCAGCCCGCCATTTTGCGCGCCGACCCGCGGTTTTGCGCGCAAAGATCCTCTTTTGCGCGCAATCCGCCAGGGTCGCCCCCCTTGACCCCCTGAGGGTACCCGCCTGCGTGGCGCCCGGTGATCCTCATCTTGGGTGCCCGAACCGTGCGCTGTCTTCCCGTGCAGCCTTCCAGGCTCGTGCGAAGTGACACGGACCCATCGGCGGTAATCATTCGTCTAGCATGACGTTAAACTGCATATCCGTCCTGCATGACGTTAAACTGCACAATGTCCAGCATGACGTTAAACTGCATATATGTCCAGCATGACGTTAAACTTTATATTCGTCCAGCATGACGTTAAACTGCCCATACGTCCAGCATGACGTTAAACTGCACATCCGTCCAAGCTGCACGACGCTAAACTGCCTAGCCCCCATCGTCCGCGCTGCAAGACGTTAAACTGCCAAGTGTTTCGTCCTCAACACACGACGTTAAACTGTGCTTCGTCCGGCAAGACGTTAAACCGTCCGCTTTGTCCTCAACACACGACGTTAAACTGTACTTCGTCTGGCAAGACGCTAAACCGTCCACATCATCCGATCCCGTGCTCTGCACGCAGGGTCTTCCCCGGTTTGGATGTGGCCCCCACTCGCTCATCTCTGCAGGGATGTCGGGATTGTCCCGCTTTTGGGACGATTTAATGGGAGTGGCTTTTCCCTACGGGGGCAGGGTATTACAAACCCCTAGTTTCTCGTGGGAGGCTGCACATGTGTATCTCCATTGCGCCTCCCCACTGCCAAAACCAGTAGAGGGTGTGACTGGGATCGAGGTGTCTTCTGCTTTCGGTCCAAGTCCCTTCCAACTGAGTTTTGCCGCATCCGGGCTGCCTCAAGTGCGTAAGTCCTGACAGAATGAACTACGTGGACTTTGATCCCTGTCTTCTAAACAGGGTACGTAGGAAGCCTTCTTGAGGTCCAAGCCCGCCACCTGGTCGTCCCGGTCGTATTTACATCGGTTCTTCCATCAGTGGACCCCTCCAGGGTTCACGCTTGCGTCGATTCACCTATGAATCCGCCCCTGTGGGAGACTGCCCGTGTGTATCTCCACGGTGCCTCCCCACAGCCCCCCTTTTCCATTTCTCCTTTTATCGTCCAGCATGACGTGAAACTGTGATCCACCCGGCCGTTCCATCCCCCTCTGTGCGGGGTGGTTCGGTTCAATCCTCCGCCCGGCGGCCTCGACCTCTTCGTGAGTCGGCTTGCCGACGTCCAGCATGACGTTAAACTGTATACCCGAACTACATTGACTTTGATCCGTGCTAACGCGCGGTACGTGGGAAGCCCTTACGGGGTCCAAGCTCTTCACTCCATCATCCATCCTGATCCTTACCCGGGCCGCCACATCCCGGTGGGGTCATGCCACTTCACTCCACTCCACGTTACTTGGGAAGCCGCCCATGTGCTGGCCCCAGCGTCGGAGGTTCCCCGCAAGGGGTTCTATCATCTGATCCACTTTTCGTGTTGATCGGTCTGATGCCGTCCCCGCTGGACGTTAAACTCGCGGCATACCCCGTGTTAAACATGGGAAGCTGAGGAAAACCTCAGGTGACACAGTTCCCCGCACCCAGTACGGGATGCCTCAGGCCATCATGCCTTCGAGAAGCCCTATTAGGGACGGAAGACAGACGTGCAGAGCCGCAGTGTTACGACACGCCCCCAGCACCCAGAGCCACCCGGCCTTCTCACTGCAGGTTGCTGCCCCGCCCAGACTCCTTGGAGCGTCCGGGCGGAAGCAGCGTAATTAACCGGTGTCCATGAAGATATGGCGCCGGGAACGAGATTCACGAACATTCTTAAGTCTATGAGGGAGACCCGGATTAGGCGACGAGTTCCGAGGAGACGTCCAAGGAAGGAGGAGCCGACATCCCATCATCCCGGTTTCGATCAAGGAGCAGACGCCCCTGAATAAGGGAGGAATGCCGCCCGCCCTTGGAAAGCGGGACTGCGGGACCACAAGCCGCGCGCCCATCCCCTCGGGTTGATGGGTGCACGCGCGAACGCGTCCTGGCGGAACAGCGTAACCCGACGCACATCCGCACCGAAACAATATGGTTTATGGCTACATATATCATCTATAAGTGAATTCAGGTTTTTCAAAGGTTAAAAGTTTTATGTGTAAATTTTTTCTAAGGTTGAAAATTATACTTGGGTGTGTTTAGTATGAATTGTTAATTATAAAAAAACGGATAAACAATTAGAATATATTTGGACATGTACACATAATTCAATATAGTTTTATTTTATGCTAATAAATATGATTTACAACTATTAAATAAATTCATGGATGCAAATATAGTTTTGGGTTCAAGTGGTTTTATAATATTAAGAAAAACATTTGTTTTTAAATATGTATGTCCTATGTAAAACTCATTTTAGTTAAAGAACATTTAATGATATTATCCTTGTTATAATTTTATATGTCAAACCCTTTTTATAAATTATTTGATATGATTCAGTAATTGCCTCATGTTCCAAGAATGTGTAATAAACCATGAATACCTTTAATAAACTGAAACGGATACATTTTCAATGTAATCTATTATATTATGTATATTTGGATTAAATGGTTTAATTTTCCATTTTATTTATAGTGGCAATAAATGATTCATGCATGTGTACAAATGACATCTATCTTAATTTAAAATTGGTCATTTTAAACTATAAATATTCATTTCTATAAATCATGGATTTTGAAAATTAATGAACTATCATTTTATGTGGTAACCACATCCATTCATTACTTGCGTGTTTTAAATTAACATCACATGCGCAAAGAATGTTTACTATTTTATGAATGTCGTTGGAAAAATTATCATTTAAATAATAACTGATATATTATGGTTAAGTCTATTTCCAATTCCTTTTATCAGTGCATGAATTGAGCATGAATAATGAACATGTATTGTGGTGCATTAAAATTTTGTTACTATGGAGGAGTTGTAAAGTTGTTATTTTATGTGATAATCAAACAACTCATTTTTCATGATAATTTGTGAGATAATCATTTTATTTTTCAAAGTGGTATGGGACACTTTGAATAAAGTGAAATGAGAAACAAATTAATTATGAGTATTTGAAATGATAAGTGATTTAATAAATCAAATTGGTATATGCACTTTGATTTAAGAAGTATGAGGAATGCATTGGACTTATTATATGGTGGGTGGGGCCAGATACATCCCCTTGATGCATTGGTTGGTCTCATGAGATAGCTAGTAGCAGATTTGGCTGAGGTATTTCCTATTTATGAGTTGTGGATTTTGGTTGTGGCCTTAATCATTAGACGTCTTAGCACGAGGCCTTGACATAGTCCGAAATATGCACTTTCCTCATTATGACTATGAAAATTAATTAACCAGAGGAATATTTGACAAGTAGAATATTCTTGGTTAAAGGGATTATGATTATGTGAGTTCAAGGAGTATAAGTATGGAATATTATTTATGCAATATTCAGAGATTTTATGGCCAATGTATGTTTCACAAGAGTAAAAGATGAAATTGATGTTACTATTTTAAGCGCAACTCTGATCATGCATTACACTTAGTTATTAATTCTGTACTTTTATCTTAACATGAAATATCTTTTACTTATTATACTAAATTATCATTTCCATAATTGAATTATGTTGATGATAGTATGTTTTAAATTGTTCACTTTTATCCCTTAGAAAATTGTCTTAGTTTATTTAACGTGTTACAACTTTTTAAAGAAAATGTTTTATGGAAATTTTAAAGAATGTTTTCAAAAGTTATTTTGAGTATAATATGTTATTTTTAAACCCCTTACTGGGTATTCGTATGCTCACCCTACTTTTTTAATTAAATTTTTTCAGGTAACATTATTTATCAGATGAAACATTTTAGCAGTAGCTCGTTTCTCAGAGCCCGAACCGAATTAAATCCTCTGTATGGCATCAGACCTGGGTGCTCGGGAGATGGGGCATGACAACCAATCCATAAGTTTGATTCCAATTTCAACAAAAAAATAATTTTAAAAATTTAAATACAGTGAAACAAAGTATAATACAATAATAATAACTAGATAACTCATAAAAATCACACCACAAATGTAAATAAGTGATTATCAACATCCATATAAAAAATAAACCAAAATGTGATCAAGGATAATAAGGATGATTCAAAATAAATTATAATGACATAGAGGATCCCAAAATACTCTACATGATCCAAAAAACTCCTCATAACCCATTTTATTCACCACCACCATACTAAGGAAGGATGGAAAACATCAGAAAGAGTCACCTAGCTATATAACACCCTTACCTTTATTTGAATCCTGAAAAACCAAGTCTTCATACAACCCGTGTGTGTATATAGGGTGTGAGGTAACCCCAATAGGATACCACCATGAATCCACATAATGAATTTCACAATTAAAACCTTTACTTCTATTTTGAAAATAATATTTGAAATATCTTTCTTTGAAAACCCTTTTTTAATACTTTGGATTATTTAAAACAAGAAAAGTTATATAAAAAATGTGAACAAGTCAATCAAAAAGTAAAAATGAGGGAAAAAATTCATGAGTAACATCAATGTATAAATGTTAAAATGGGAAATAAGAAATCACACATATCAAAAAATTACAATGCATATATCATGGGCTCGAACCTATGGGTCTAAGGAAACTAGGACTTTCTTAAGGAACATAAGATGACATACGTGATCCTAACAATTATAGGAGATCTTAAAATCTCACCATAGTACTGATCTAGACCATTATCTTACTCAGTTTAATTGGATATCATTCCATATCCAACACACAATCTATACTAGGGTTACATCAGTCTGAGTCCCTAACTCACCTAAGGTATCCCATGTGCAAGCAATCATTAAACATATATATACACAATTCCCATAACCTCATATGAAATAAAACATTAGTTTTAAGCTAGATTCATTTGAAAAATACTTATAATGCTCATTTATAACAAAATAATACTTTAAAAAATTTTATAAATCACTTGGTGTTCACAAAAACTATTTTCATTAGAAAAACCATGTAAAAGTTCCATTTTAACCAAAAACACACCACGAAAAATCTCAAAAATTTAATCAATAACCCCATGAATTGGAAAAAAATAATAATGGTCAAACCAAAACCAAATGAAAACAAATATAATTTGATGTTACAAAGAAAGTACTTATTAGGTAGATACTCCTACCTCAATATTGATACAAACACATTGCCTTAACTTTATACCACAAAATATGAGAATTATGGATAAAAAAACCTAAAATTCCAATAAATTTCATTAAAACCTCATCCCTAACCATAGGTTGTTTCCCCATGTCCATATAATGTTGAAATATTCAAATGGAAAGGAAGAACATGGAAAAAAATGAGGCCAGGTGGAGAAATGTAAGGGAAATCCGAAGTTGCCTTAAGAGAAACCACAAGCTTGAGGGAGAAGACACCAAAAAAAGAGAGATCTCCATAACTGAAGGTGGTATAGTTTAATTTAAATGAGGGTGATGGATGAAATAAATATCTAAATTTGATTAGGGAATAAAGGTAATTTCATAATTTTAAGAAAATTGGATAGACTACATAGTTGGGAAAATTATGTACCCACTGTTTGAGTCCCTCTCATATACAAATATGGGCTTCACAATTACCTGGAGATATTATATGGTTTAAAAAATTTCCTGATAACTGTGAAAAATGACACAGGTAACCCCTTCCTACCTTTTCACTTGATTGAGTGCATAATCAGTACAAACTATGCATTAAACATGCACTCAAGGTTGTTTTTCATTTTTCAAAAATTTCAACCTCCAACTCTTGGAAACTCCAAAATATATAATATTAAAATAATAATCGAAATAAATATATACCAATAACATGATGGGTTTCCTAACATGAATATCAATACTATATATTACCTTTATATTCTTGATGAATTCAACCATAAGATCAATATAATCATTCATTACAATTATCCCTTAATATATTACATGTTCAAGTTAATCACTGGTTTGAAGAAACATATCTGAAATCATAAAAGAAGAATATATCTTAGAAAATTGCTCCTTAACCTAATGAGATACCAAGGAATTTCTAATTCTTATATGTGCATTAAATTGGTGTTGTAAGTAATTTTTTATGTTAAAACATTTCATAATATATTTAACATTAATAAATAATTTTTCCAACTCCTTATAATGCCCATTTACTCTACGATGAATCTGGGTCTATTAGGTCATTGTTTTACTTTGGACTTCAGTTCAATGAGAAATAATCTCATCATTAGAACTTGGATAAATAGATTGAACTAAAGACTAAAAATCAACTCTAAACATATTTTTTATATTTAAAGTGGCCTTTAGCTCTACCAATTTCTCATTAATCATAGTAATAATATAATTTTTGAAACCCTCCATATCAAAAGTGGTACTACAAGTGGTGGGTCTTATAAAGATATCTAAACAAGGATGGTAGCATAAAAAATTTAACACACCCATGATTTTACTATGCATTTTTCCTTTAAATAAATACTATGTTGGATATTTTGTATCACATTCAACACCAAAAACTAGTGGAAATCATGCTATGATCACACCCCAACAACCTTGGTCAGCAAAACCATGGCTGTAGGATAACCTATGTTCATAGTCAAATAATGAATGTGGACAAATTCCACATACTACCATGATCAAAATAGAATATGGTTCTAGGCTCAACATATGGGTTCATACCTCCATAGTCCATGCTGACCATGGAAATAGGCTCAACCTATGACTATGATTCACATAGACCATCATAGTAGGAGTGTGTGGGAATAATGAAATCATATGAGAACAATGCAATAATGACATAAAAAAGGGGTATATAAACACACACATACAAACATTTGCATATATATTTTCATATAATTTTTCCAAGATGAATTATAAATTTTCATTAGAAGAAGTTGGAGGTTATAGATTTGAACCCCAATAAACTAGATTTTTTGAGGCTTATGGCCATAGTCACTGAACATGGTTGTAGATAGGTTTTTTCCATAGTTAGTCACCGATCATGGTTATAGGATATACCAATGGAGATAAATTTTATACCCCCTGACGATGGACATAAACTATGGTCATGTTAAATGGTTCTATTTCCATAGTTTTAGACCATAGAAATATACCAATTTTCTAGTAGAAAAACTAAACTATACCATGATATATATTATTAAGATAAAAAATTACAATATAAGATAAAAATTAATTAATTGTGAGAATATAATATGAAACATCATTAAGAAACATATAAGAGGAATAAATCTATAAGTAAATGAAAATTCTACAAACATGAAATCTTTACCATCATAGTTTTACATCGAGATCATAACCCCAATTATAACTATGGAAATTAGTAAAATAATTATAAATATAACATATAGGGTGAAAGAGAAGTAAATGAATAGAATGAATGATTTTAGTAATATATAAAATGATATATAAAGAAACAAAACCTGACTATTATATATATAGTCATTGGAAATATAGTTGCTAGAAATATTTTCCTTGGATGTATGGTCGTTGTGTATATCCATTGGTTAGTTTTTTCAATTGAAAATAATAAATAATTTTGGAATGAAATAAAAAAGATAATATTTAATTAAAATATTTTTTTATAAAAATATATTTATTATACGTTCCATATTATTATTATTATTATTATTATTAAAGAGTCATTTGAAGTTTTTATTAAATTTAAAGACAAATTTTAATACTAATAGATTAATGAAATTAAATAGAAGATGAATAACTAATTTTAATAGGATGTGATTAAAATTATTTTAATGTTAAAAAATGATATTTTTCAAAGAATTGTTTTTTTAAGTATAGTGTATTTTTATAATAATAAATTAATTTGATATCTTTTAAATAATTAATATAATTTAATTTATAAAAATTTTATTAAAAATCATTTAATTAGTTATTTATATTAAATAGTAGTAATAACTCTTAATGTTTAAAAATATATTTTTCTATAAAAACAACTTATATATATATATATCATGTTTTCAATTCGAAAATTAATTTATCATATTTAAAAATTTAATTGAATTAAATGGATCCCAATTTTTTAAATTATAATTTATAAATTAAGTAAATAGATCAATTTCATTTTTAGGCATAAAAATAATTTATTGAGGTAAAAATTGAGTTACCACGGTAAGGGTAAAATAAGATAAAAATAGTGAAACAAAGTGATAAAGACATAAAATATCATGAAACATTATCTATAAGTTGTTTAAATGAGGGGATTTTTGAACCATATCCTTTATTTTTTTTAACTTTTTATCCAATTTATGTTTAAAATAAAAGCCTTACACCTTAGGAAATGAATATTTTCATAAAGCATAATCAAAACTCACCTGTAAAAGGATCCCTACTCTACCTATTCCAAACCACTCAACCATTTTATTATATCATGAACATATAAGCATTTACCATATACCAATGTATTCCTAGATGTTGGGTATCATCTAGTTTCAATAATTAATCCTAAATCCTTCATTATGAAGGAACTCGTGTTAAGAAGAAACAAAATCATCAAGTAAGTATCTAAAATATTCTATAATTTTTTCAATTACCTTATCATCTTCACTATTTATAAATATAATTATACACTATAATGATTTTATATTAACATCATTAATCTTTTTTGAAAATGATACTAATATTATATAACTCTAAACTCATAATCATTTATTAGTATAACATGTTTTTGTTTGGTCCAGTTCAACCACCTACATGAACGATACTATACCAACACCACCATTTTCACCATGAATAAGTATAAATACATTAATAATGATAATATATGATATTAATTATTAATATATATATCATAAATATTTTATGGAAGTATTAAATAAAAATAAATGATCATTATAAAGTAACTTGTGGTTATCAGTAAATTATCCAAAAAACGTTCTCCATGGATCTCGTTCTCACAAACCATACCCATTTTTTCCATCAAATGAACAGTGAACTACATAAATCATTATAAAATAATTATTTCACTATCTTGAATAGTCATGGAATAATGAACTTAATATTAATGAATGGGTACTAACACCTCCATTATGAAACTTGTATTAAACAATCTAAATTACTAACATCCTATGATGAAAATAAATGCCAACTAACTAATATATGTGTAGTGAATAATTATAATTGAATAAAATAAAAGGAAATAGATGTGAATAATGTTATGAAATAATTTATTAATATTTTTATGTTTATTTTACATGAGGTTAAATCATTTTCACAGAACCCAGAGTAATGTTAAGGGTTTTCTTTACCAGTCTCATTTCAAAATTGAGATTGTTTATGTTTAAACATAAATTTGGGAAAAATATAAATTATTACCTATAAAAAATATATATTTTCTTATATTTTGGTTATTAATGGGGGTTTTTCATTATTATTACCATTTTAATTCCCACTTTATTTATAATTTTTCCAAAGAAATTCTTGTAAGAGAAACTGACCATACCTTTACTTTTCGGTTGGGAATCTTTATCCTACATGTCTATGCTACTTATTTTTTTATTATGGATGTACTTATCTATAATAATATTATTTATTAAGGTATTTTTCAATGTAATTGACTTTATTTACAAAAATATTATTCTCTTAACATTTTTGGTACAATCATTTTCTAATAAAATTGATTTTATTTATAAAATTGTGCAAGAAATATTTTTTAATTTTTATAATAAATATGAATTTTATCACCACCGTAATCAATTTTCTTTAATAAACATCATTTCCATGTTTTCATGTTTTTACAAATAAATTTAAATTTCTATTATTTTATAAAATATATTCTCAAAATATATCAAAAATGTAAAGGGCATTTCTTCTTCTTTATCCAAGAAAATTTTAATTCCCTTATAAAAGTATTTCTCATCTATGTAAACTTACTTCAATGTTTCTTATTCTTTACTAGGAATATTATCTAATAAAACCATCAACCTTAATTTTCCAAATATCTTATAATAATTTATTAAGGTTGTTTTCAAGATACTCGTTTCTTTTTCATGAGTTAATTAATGCATGATGGAATTATGAATGTTTTCATGATCACATGACACACATATGTATATTTTATCATTATTTGATTGGTGGGTAAATTATATCCCTATAATAAATTAGGTAATTTTTTATATCTCATGAGACCAGGATGAGATAATAGTGGTTAGTTAAAGTCCACTATATTAATGGATGCACATGTTTAAACCAAATACACTATGTTATGGGTAGAATGTTAGTTGATTCCATTATGATATAAATGTCTTGGTGGTTATCCTTAACATATGTTATTATTTTATTGATTATGTTTATTCTATATTCTTATATTATGAAATGTACCCATGTTATGTTCTCATGGATCAGAATTATTGACTCAAGTTTCCATAATCCTATGACTCATGTCTTATGTTTTGCTAAAATCCTCCTTATATGGATCATGTTTATGATATATTTTTTATTGGGTATGATTATATTATGTTATGAACACATGCCTTGATTATGTTCTCATATCCATATGATCATCTTATGCTCACTTATGATCTTAGAATGATTTCTATTATATTTACCCTAACTGAGTATCTAAGGTCAACCTTTCTCATGTTTCCATTCCTCAGGTTATGAAGAAGAGTATTATGTTTGATGTGTCAAAAAATATAATAATATGGGAAAATATTTTGGGATATGTTTAAAATGTTGTAAAATAATTTTTTTATGTATATAATCTTCAAATAAACTAAACCTATAGGTTTTGGGTTGTGATTTATTATGATATATAATGAACATTCATATAAAATGATGTAATATGTATGTATGTCATTATCAATTCACCTAAATTGGTATCAAAACATGGTTTAGTTATTTTTGGGTATCATTTTATGAATAATAAAGGCATAGAACCTAAAACAACCTATATTGAACAAAAAATGATGTTGGAAAAACCATAAATTTCATAGGTTTAAATGAAGGTGTCATAATTCAAGACACTTTGGGACTGATTTTATTTACCATATGATTGCATACTTTAATTAATATTTCTTGATACTCATACTAACCATTTTGGTTTTAGTAAGGGATGAAAGATAGAATCATGATTTTGGGGTGTTGAAAAGTATACTAAATATTCAAAACATATTATTTGATCTAAGTTCTATAAATTCCTATATATATTGAAATGTCTCTAAGAGTAATAATTCATATATCCAAAGGCTATATATTGAACTATTGGTGAAAAGTAATAATGGTATAATTATTTCACCCCAATTATAGAACTCTTATCAAATAGAAGTTTAGGGGAATGTTATTCTTGTAAATATTATTATTATCCCTTTAGTAGAACTTTATGTGATTTTAGGCATGTATTAACTCTCTCTATATAGATCACATATTATTTTTTAGGATAGGGAAGTCACATTTTATATCCTGAATCAAACCATGATCATCTATTGGTGCAAATATGACTGTGAACTCCCTGTGGAAATTACTTCCATTATATGGGTCTCAATACCCAATCGTGAGGTGTATTTATCTTAAATTGTGTGGGATAAACTCAATATTGATGATATTCTAATTTTGAATGAATGTTTTGATGTTTTTTCTAAAGAATTTTCTGATATTCTCCCAAATCACAAGGTTGATTTTTCTATAGAACTCATATGTAGTGTTATGCCTATATCAAGGAATCCATATAGAATGGACTCTATGATATTATAATATTTTTTTAAGAATAAGGATTGATAAAAGAATATTTTCATTTATTATCATGAAATTAACAAAATCATGACCAAGAATAAGTATAATCTACCTCATATTGATGCCTTGTTTGATTAAATGTGAGGGGATTCATACTTACCAAAGATTTAACTTCGATCCGAATATCAACAATCAAGGGTGAAAATAGTTGATATATCAAATATAACCTTAAATATAAGATATGGGGACTATAAATTTATATTAACACTATTAGGACTCACAAATTCTCTTATTGTCTTCATGAATATGATGAATGTAATCTTTAGAGATCAACTCGATCAATTTTTGGTAGTATTTATAGATGATATTATCATATATTCTAAGATCAAGGAAGATCATTAAGATTATTTGGGGATTGCAATAAAGGCATTGAGAAAGGATAAATTGTATAAAAAATTTAGAAAGTGTGAATTCTAGATATATAAGTGACCATTCTTGGTTATTATAATCACAAGTTTGGGTATATCTATGGATCCATCAAAGACTAAGGTGATTGAAGAATGACCTAAACCAACCAATTTAATAGAGATTCAAAGTTTTATTGGATTGAATGGATATTATCAATGCTTTGTAAGAAATTTTTCACAATTATCTAATCTATTAATAGAGTTAACTCAAAAGGGAGTTAAGTTACTCTAAATATATGAATGTGAATAAAATTTCTAGGAGATCAAGAGAAGTATGGTTACAAAACTTTTACTCAAACTACCCTATAGTGGAGAAGGGTTTGTAATATACAATGATACATTATATAAGGGATTGAGATTTTTTCTCACATAGAACTACATGGTGGTAGATTATTACTCACTTTAATTAAAGATTCATGATAAATTTTACCCAATCCATGATTTAGAGGTAGAAATGTTCATATGTTCACTGAAGATATAGAGGAATTATATCTATGATGAAAAGTGATAAATATATACTGAACACAAGATCTTAAAATATATATTCACATAGAAATAGTTAAATATGAGCCAAAGGAGATGGTTGGATTTGATTAAGGACTATGATTTCTTGATACATTACAACCCTAGGAAGGAAAAAAGGTGTACGATTCTTTGATTAGGAAGGATCATGCTACCTTTTGCATGATAAGGATTTATAAAGACCTAATACTCATGGATTTTCAAAGGATGGGCCTTTAAATGATATGGTAAGGGGATAAATCATATATTTACCAAATGAATACTTTGTCATCCATCCATGTAATGGGAAATGAGGCACAAAAGGAGGATATATAGCTATGGAATGAGGTAGGTAATATTATAAAGTTCAAATTTGATAATAATTGATTTATAATATTCAGTTAATAAATATGTGTAAGATAAATACCATAATTGATGAATGATATGTTAGATGATTCACATAGCTCATCATTATCTGTCCATTCTCAAATCACAAATATATATATAGATCTCAAGAATTATTTTTGGTTGGAATATATGAAGATGGATATTTCAGAGTATGTATCTTGATTCTTGGTATGATATCATGTATAGGATGGACATTAGAAATCAAAGGGGAAGATGAAACTATTACCTATACTAGTATGAAACTGGGAGAATATCACCATAGATTTCATCATGGGTCTTACTAATACATATAAAGGTTAAAAGTACATTTAGGTTGTAGTTGATTTGTTTACTATATTTTCATATTTTATTTCTATTCAAGAATATTTTTCACTTGACTAACTTTCCAATATTTACACTATGTGGTAAGGCTATTTAGAGTGCCATAATAAATTTAATCTGATTGAGATTCAATGTTTACCTCAAAGTTCTAAATAAGTATTAAATAATAATTTGATACATAGATGATCTTTATAACTATATATCATCCTTATAATAATGGATAATCTGAAAGGTCCATTCAAAATTTGGAAGATACATTGAGATCATGTGGAATATATTTTAAAGTAGGTTGTGCTCAAAATCTTCCCCTGGTAGAGTTCTCATATAACAATAGTTTTCATTATATCATTTAAATGGAACAATATGAGGCTCTATATAGGAAGAGGTTTAGAACTCTAACATAATGGGATGAAGTTGGAGAGAATAAGCTATTGGGACAAGATCTTTCTGAAGAGATGATAGAGAAAATTCAAATCATTTAGTCATATATTAAGACTACACATAGTTTAAAAAAGAGTTATAATGATAATCATTGATAAAATTTAGATTTTGAAGTTAAATACAAGGTATTACTTTAAATATTTCTATATAATAGGGTTATGAGATTTAGTAAGAATAGAAAATTTATCCTTAAATACATTGGCCCCTCCAAAATCCTTGATCGTCTGGGAACATTAACTTTTCTTCTCATACTTGCACTAAAATTCCCTCAATTTCATGATGTGTTTCATGTATCAATTTTGAGGATGTACATACTTGACTCTTCACATGTACTTAACTCAAATGTAGTACAACTATAACATGAACTCTCTTATGCGGAATAACTGATAGAGACCATGGATCATAGATATAAAGTACTACAAAACAAGACCACTCACCATGTTAAATTTATATAGAAGAATAATAAGTTTGGAGAACTACATGGGAACCTAAATATGTAATGAGGCTGAATTAAACTCATTTTTTTCATCAGAGTAATGTAATTTCTAGGGAGAAATTCTTTTAAGGGGGTAGAATGTAACACCCCATGATTTTACTATGTATTTTTCCTTTAAATAAATATTTTGTTTAATAGCTTGTTTCACACAAAAAATTAAACTAAAAAAACCAGGATACATTTTATTGAGATAAAATATTACAATGATATATAATTATTAATATATTATAATAATATAATATGAAACATCAATAAGAAAATGATAAGTGGAATATATTCCCAAGAAAATAAAAAGACCATGAACATGAAATCTTTGTCATCATGATTTTCCATAAAGATTATAACCCCAATTAAAACTATAGAAATAAGTAGAAGAATTATAAATATAATATACACATTGAGAGAGAATGAAATGTATAGAATTAATGATTTTATTAATGTATAGAATTATATATATATATATGAATTAAATCTGATCATTATATATATGTTCATTGAAAATATGACTGTTGGATATATAGCTGTTGAAAATATGGTTTTTGGATATATAGTCATTAGTTATATTCAATGGGTAAGTTTTTCAATTGAAAATAATATAATTAAAAAATAGTAAATAATTATGGAAGGAAATAAAAAAATACTATTTAATTAAAATATTTTATTATAAAAATAGTTTTTATGCTTTACAAATTATTATTATTATTATTATAAAATATTTATTTAATGAATTTATTAAATTAGAAGAACAATTTTAAAACTAATGGATTTTTAAAATTATATAGAATATGGATAAATAATTTTAATAGGATGTGGTTAAAATTATTTTCATATTAAAAAATGATATTTTTCAAAGAACTATTTTTAAGTATTGTGTATTTTTATAATTATCAATTAATTTGATCACTTTTAAATAATGAATATAATTTAATGTATAAAAAATGGATTAACACTCATTTAATTAGTAATTAATATGAAATAATATTAAGAACATTTAATGTTTAAAAATTTATTTTTCTATACAACATTTTTTTCTATATATATTATTATTTCAAATAGATGTATAATTTAACATATTTAGAAATTAAATTGAATTAAATAGATAAAAAAATTTAATCAGCATTTCAAAATAAGGTAAATAGGTTAATTTCATTTTTGGGCATAAAAAGAAGTTATTAAGGTAACAATTGAGTTACTATGATAAAAGTAAAATAAGGTAAAAATGATGAAACTAAGTGATAAAGAACTTAAATATCATGAAATATTATATATAATTTTTTATATGTAGGGATACATGAACAATATCCATTATCTTTCCACTTTTTATCCACTATACTTTTAAAATGACAACGATACACATTTGGAAATAAATATTTTCCAGAAATGGCACTCAAAACTCACCTATAGAAGGTGTAGGACTCCGGGACACCCTGAGAGGGGAGGGGTGAATCAGGGTGTCAAATTTTATTTTAAATTGAAGGATCTTGTTCCCACATTGGTAGGAACTAGTCAAACTTGTATGATGGATATGATTACAAATCAAACATTCACACACAAAGAGATGGCGCAACACTTTTTTACTTGGTTCACCACTAAGGTCTATGTCCAAGGAGCATACACCGACAGGTTGTCGGTCGTACCTAATTCCATTATTCTTCACTTGTTGTGGATTACAATGGTTCAGGAAAAGTCACTCTGTCCCAGGCTCACTGCCTTTACAATTGTTCAAAGATAACCCACTACGTCCCTTGGGTCACTCCCGTTGACTCCCCTGGGCTCACTACCTTCGGTGTAGACTCAGTCAGTTTATATACATGAAGGTCTCTTCAATAGATTTGCATTGAAGTCTTTGGCTCTGCTTAGTAAGAGACTATGATTGAATCGAAGTCCAGAATTGATGCACTTGAACACACTAAACCACTAAACTAGATAATCAGAATCATGCAAACAGGTTATATTGATGATTTCGCGCAACACAAACCCTTTGCGCAAAATATCTCAATTTTGCATGAAATACTTGATTTTTGTGTGGAAAATATTTCGCGCAACAAACTCTTTTATGCACATCTTTACGCACAACAACCTTTTGGCACAGATTGGGATCTTTCGCGCAGTTTGGAGTTTTTCACGCAACCTCAATTTTTTCGTGCAATGTCTGTGTTGTCGCGCAGTTTAATCTTTTTCGCACAACTCAAAATTTTTCGCACAACTCAGCCTTTCTCATGTAGCTCAGACTTTTTCGCACAACTCCCTTTACGTGAACCTTTTATGCGCATCAAACGTCGGATCTTCTCTAAGTATTCAACCATACAGAATGAGGGGGTCACCTCTTATTTATAGGCATCTCAGACCCCCATGTGCAAAACCCCCTGTGGCGTGAAAAAACTCTCATTAGGCACGTAATATTTTGCATAGGTACTGTTTTTCGCACCCATCTCCATGTTTTTTGTGCATCCTATGCCTTTTCCATATTTCGACGTTTTGATTATGAAACACTATTTGTGCAAAAAACCTCGCTCTGCTATTTCGTTCACCACGCTGTTTTTTGCGCACAAATCAAATATTTCGTGCACAACCCACATTTTTCGCGCACCACTTCCTCTTTGCACGCACCTCCTTTTACCAACAATCCATGACTTCATTTTATGATTTTCAGGCCCAAAAATTTGGAAAACACTGGGAAATGGCACCACCTTCAATATTGTTGTCTACTTGAACTGTATGATCACTTTACTGGCACACATTCTGAACTTCCACTGATGATTGACAACAAACACGAACCATACTCCAATTCAAGCATAGAATGACCATGGTTCCAACAGAAGGATCCCTTATCTACCCCTTAGAAAACAATCAAAAATTTGATTCAAACTTTAGTATATTTCCATTTACCATCTCTAAAATTATTTATTAGATATTGGGGATCATCTGGATCCAAGAAGGAAGCCTAAATCCTTCATTTTAAAAGAACTCGTGTCGAGAAGGAGCGAATTAATCAAGTAACTATCTTAGTTCTTATCTAAATTTTTCAATTACCTTATTTTCTCCACTCTATAAATAAAATTCACTACCTTAATGATATTATATTAACATCATTATTATTCTATGAAAATTACACTACTATTATATAACTCTAAACCCTTAATCATTTATTAGTATAGCATGTTCTTGTTTAGGTTGGTTCAACCACCTACATAAACGATGGTATAAAAAGATCACCATTTTTACTATGAATAAGTATCAAGACATTAAAAATTTTAATATATGATATTAATAATTGATATATGTCATAAATATGGTTATGGGAGGATTAAAAAAATAAAAATTATAAAGTAACTTGTTTTTATCGATAAATTACCTAGAAAATGTTCTTGACTAATCTGGGAATGATGAAATTGGTATCAAATAATTATGAACCCAATTATTTCACTAACTTAACTAATTTTAGAATTATGAACTTGGTATCAAATAATTGGGACCTACACCAGTATTATGAAACATGAATGAAATAATCCAAATTACTAACATTCGATGATGAAAATAGACATTAACAAACTAATTTATGCGTAGTTAATGATTACAATTGGAGAAAATAAAAGTTAATAAATATGAATAAGGTTATAAAATAATTTATTAAGATGTTTATATTTATTAAATATGAGTTTAAATCACTTTTTTGGAACATAGAAGTAAAGTTAAAGGATTTATTTTCCAATCTCATTTCAAAATTGAGATTGTTTAAGTTTGAACTTATATCTTGGGATATTATATGTTATTCACTCTAATTTTTTTTATTTTTTTCTATTATGGTTATTAATGTATTTTACATGTCTTAATACCATTTTACTTCCATTTTTGGTTCATAATTTATCTGTAGTAATGCTTGTACGAGAAATTGACCATACCTCCTATTTTCAATTAGGAATTTTCTCCTCTATATCTATATTATTTATTTTATTTTAATGATTTAATATCTCTAATTATATTATTTTTAAGGAATATTTAAATTTACTATGAATTATTTACAAAATTAATCATCTTTTAACATTTTTAGTACAATTTTTCTCTACCAACTTTGAATTTCTGTACAAAAGTGTGTAAGGATTTTCTTTTTATTGTTTTCCATTCAAATTCATTTTACCACAATCTTTGTTAATTTTATTTAAGAAAATTATTATATAATTTTTCATAGTTTTCCAAATATATTTCTATTAATTTTTTTTATAAAATAATTTCTTAAAAGGTATTAAAAATTCAAAGGTTATTTCTTCTTTTTTTTCAAGTAAATTTTAATGCTCTTATAAAAGTGTTTTTAATCTATGTAAACAACATTTAATGTTTCTTATGATTTAATGGGAATATTATCTAATTAAACCTTCCAAATTATTTATCCATATGGATTATGATAATGTATTGTGTATTTTTTATCATACCCATTTCTTTTTAATGGGTTAATTAAGCTGCAATATAATTATGAATGTTTTCATGATCATATGAAACACATATTTATGGTTTATCATTATATGTCAGGTGGGTCTATTATATCCCTCTAATTAATTAGGTAATATTTTATATCTCATAATATCATGATGGGATAAGGATGTTTAAACCAATTCCACTATGTTAAGGTATTCAGTTGGTTATCCCAAGTACACTATATTATGGAAAGGTGGTTAACTGAGTGCATTATGATACGAATTTCTTAGTTTTTATCCTTAAAAAAATATATGATTTATATGATTATGTTTGTTTTATATTCTTATGTTATAAAAAATACCTATGTTATGTTCTAATAGCTCATTATTATTGACTAATGTTTCCACACTCTTATGAATCATGTCTTATCTTATACTAAACACCTTATGTCACGACTCATGTTTATGATAAATGTTTTATTGGGTATGATTATCTTATGTTATGTACATGCACCAAGATTATACTATCATTCCCATATACTCATCTTATGCTCACTTATAATATTTGATTATTGTCTATTATGTTTACCATTACTGAGAATCTGAGATCACTATTTATTATGTTTCCATTCCACAAGTTATGAAGATGGGTATTATGTTTGATGTGTTAAAAAGGGTGTCATGTGAGGAGAATATTTATCAAAGATGTTGAAAATGTTGTAAAATAAGTTTTATATATATCAAATATTCAAATAAACAAAACCTATAGGTTTTGGGGAAACATTTATTGTGATATGTAATGAATATTCATATAAAATGATGAAATAAGTATGTATGTCATGCTCAAGTCACCTTAAATAGTATGATCCTGGGCCATGTCTTCTTGAATGTCTGTTAACCTCTTGTCAACTTCATCATATTTTTGAATAATTCTAGGTTTAGTATGAGAAACTATAAAATTAGATGATATTAAGACATCTTAAATTATAACATAACCTTTTATTTATAAAATAAAGAAAATTTGGTAGCTCACATATTCCGGAACTCTTCTCCATTAGAAATTATATCCTCACACTTCACAAAAAAAATCTATCAACATTTTATTTGTTTTTTATCGATGATTTATATTACCATAAACAAATTTGTTGAAAATTATTTCATTATAGTTTTTAAAAAATATTTTTAATTATTTAGTGGGGGTTTTACATGTTTAACAATGATTTTTTATTTTTATGTTACATTTTTTAAAATTTTATTTTTTCTAAAATATTTATTTTAAAAATACTATCTACCCACTCCTACCAACTTACGTAGGCCTAAATTCCTTATGATATCACACCTTTCCTATAGCTAACCAATACTTTTAGACATATTATTATATGATTTTTAACATAAATATCTAATAAATACAAAACAAGGATTGAAATGACTAGTGTCTTTGGAAGACTAGGTACATAAAACATAAACATGAAAATAAAATAAAACATGTTTATTTTAATCTCCATAATGAGATATTAAATATTTTTTAGATCCCAAAACTTCATAGTATAACCTAGGGAATACATAAAATAAAGGTGTGAGATAAAAATCCTATTAAGGGAATAAAAATGGTAATGAAGCATAACATATGTGTCAAAAGGCATAACATGATAACATAATTGACAAGGATCATGAATAATCATATGGAGGCATATCATAAAGAACATGTAATCATGAGATCATGGAAACATAGGAATGAGGAAGCAAAATAAATCATGACATAAGTATAAGTCAAGGCTAACTGCCAAGACAACATCACATTGTGGACAAAGTCCCATCATGGATTAGGTTCACTCTCTATTACCATACATACCATCTCATGAGGCAAAAAATTGCCCAATGCATTGGCGTCATATCTGGGAACACCCATCATAACATGAACCTGATTATGTGCACCAAAAAATAAAATTAATCAAAATTCAAAAACATAATAATTACCCATGGAAATAAATGGGTTTCATAATCTTGCCTCATATCATAATCAAAAAATATTTCAGAATGAATACATTTGATAAATGAACTTAAGGAATGTATTACCCCATAAAAGGCAGTTATAATAAGATAGGAATATATTTGATGGAAATATATACATAATTTAGAATCATTTTATAACATTAAATATAGATATAAAGTGATTTAGAGAGAGAAAGGTCATAATTCAAAGAAAAAGGGTGGTTCAGAGAGATCCCTTACCTTATATTCCAAAATAGTTATGCACTTTAACTTAATGTACCAAATAATAAAACTTGATTGATTAATTAATTAATTAATAACCTTTTATATCTATATTTTATTTAATATAATTTTATTATGTTCCTTTATAATCATTTATATGAGATACAAGGTATAATTTTACTATTCTGAGGGTGTTCGTTTCATGGTTCCAAGGTCGGATCACTTATGGATATTTATTGAAGTTATTGTAAAATGGAAATAAGACTACAAAATTTACATTAAATGGTATTCATGTACTTCAATAAATTTAAATGGTCCCAAATATCCTTTTGTGTTCCGTTAGAAGAATGATTATTTTAGTAAAAATGTTAACGTTATTAGGTTAGTTCATTTAGGCAGATTTACTGACCATCACGAACTAAATTATTTTTATTTAATTAAATTATAATTAAAACATTAAAAAACTTTAAATATCATATATTATACTTATTATAATCTTATTTAACCATAATAAATTTTTTATGACCAGCCCTGAAGGCGGTGGAGAAAAATGAAGTATGTTGTTCATGGAGGCGTTGAACCAACCATATTCTAAACAACATTTTCATTTTAGGAACGAAATAAGAGAGTTTATAATATGAATATTCCACCATGATCATAACTTATTAGTATATTTAGGATAATTATTTTACTATGTTTAGGTGTATGGGGATCATATGGGGGTGGAAAAAGAAGAATAATCTTGAAAGATATGAGTCGATAATCTTACCCATTCCATTGGTTGTCTTCTCTTAGGCTACCCATTAAGGATCCTTGAAATAGTCTTTGGATGAGACCAGATGCACTAGAACATGGGGGATATGATTTTAAATGGAATTGGATATAAGGTTTTCAAGATATATGTCTTAAAAGTTGTGATGAAAATGGGTGGGATGGTGGCATTTAAAAGGAGAGGTGAGGGGTGTTTTAGAACATTATATTCATTAATTTATTATTTTTGCTCAAGACTACCAATAATATTTATTATTATGATTATATAAATTAAATAGTGCATGTGAGTTTGAAATAATGGGTTCTTATATCTTCTATGACTCAAAAATTCATGTATTTAGCTTAATATGTTAAATATCATA
This sequence comes from Viscum album, assembly GCA_963277665.1. Classification (NCBI taxonomy): domain Eukaryota; kingdom Viridiplantae; phylum Streptophyta; class Magnoliopsida; order Santalales; family Viscaceae; genus Viscum; species Viscum album. The sequence continues at coordinate 1,403,313,368 of OY728129.1, forward strand.
TTTTTTCGTATTTCACAATTCACAAAAAATTCAATCATTTTAGCATAATACCAAAAATTTACCCTAACTATTTTTTGATGTGTAGATTAAAAAAATGAAATTTATTTTTTAAAAATAATTTTTTAAATATTATATATTTAATTTTTAAATAAAATCCTCATTTATTTGAAAAATATCAATTTTAATATTATGATCAATTTTATGAAACGTTGAAAAATTAAGTAACTTATAATAAAATTATATTATCATTATAATAAAAAATAATATTAATTTATAAACCCATTTTATTAAAATATAATTCCTTTTAAATCATTATATTTATTATAAAAGTAAAAATAAAACATTTTTATTTTACAAAAATACAAAAACTTAATTTATCATTTTTAAAACATTTATTTACTTGCACCATAGTATAAATATATCATTTTTTCATTTTATAAGATACAGAAATATTATTTTACATTTAAATAGGAATGGATAGTATTCTAACTGCCTGGTTACTATTATTAATGGCCATAATACTATTCCAATAATCAAATTACTATTCCAATAGATGAATTACTATTCTAATGGTTAGATGACTATTCTAACAGTTAGATTTATAATGGTCATATGGGTTCCCTATTTTTTATAAATATCTCATTTTTCATTAATTTTTCATTCACTTCTATTTTCTCCCAAGGTTATATATATATATATGTTCATTTCTTAGATGAATATCTCATTACTAACATTATGCTTCATTTCAATAATATTATTTGTGAGTGTAGTTATTCTGGTGGATCAAGAAAATACAAATTTTAATATTTTAGTTATCTTATTTTATTTTTTATCTCATTATAATATTTTCAATTCTTATGGCCATTTTTATTATCTAAATGTAATATTCAAATTAATATAATAAAATGTTATTGGTTTTATCATGTTTTGTATGTGATTTACACACAAAATATGACATAATTATATATTCAGAAGGGATATTCCATTGATAAAATTCTGGGTAAATACATTCTTTCCCCTTTAATAAATTTCACCCTCAAAATTTTATTTTTAAAACTAAGGTGAAAATAGGCGAGGGTACTTATGGTTCATGGATTCCTCTAGTTCCCATGTCACCTCCTCATACTCATGGTTTTACTATAGTACATTGACTAGGTGAGTTGTCTTGTTTCATAGAACTTTATCTCTATGGCCCAAGATTGTCACCAGCTTCTCCTCATAAGAGATATCATTTTATAGATATACCACCTATGAACTTAGTACATGTTAGGGATCTGATATATAATTCCTTAATAGGTATACATGGAATATGTCATGTACTTGAGAAAGGGTCGATGGGAGTGCTAGTTGATTGGCTAAAACTCTGATGTGATGACTAATTTCAAAGGGGATGATGTACCTGGGACTCAGCTTACCCTTCTTCCCAAATCTAATGACCCTCTTCTATGGCGAAATTTGGAGGAACACATTATCACTAACCTCAAATTCCAGGTCTCATTGATGATTATCAATATAGCTCTTCTATCAACTTTGATCAGTCCTAATGTTCTTTTGAATGGTCTTGACCTTTTCTACCATTTCCTCGACCAATTTAGGTCCCAACAGCTTGTGTTCACCAACTTCACCCTGGTATAAAAATGTTCTAAATATCATCCCATAATTGAATTCATATAGAGACATTTGGATTATTGAGTAAAACCTATTATTGTATGAGAACTCGACCAAGGGAAGATATTGATCCCATCCTCCTTTAAAGTCTATCGAGCATGCTATCTACATTTCCTTAAGTGTCTAGATATTATACTGATATTAGAAATTATTTTGGGGGTGATAATCAATACTAAAGTTCAACTTAGTGTTTAGATAATGTTGGATACTCTTCTATATCTTAAAGGTAAATCTCATATCTCAATAAGATACAATTGATAATGGTGTTCGATACAACCCCACCACTTCTCTGATGTGTATCCTTGCAAGTTGATCAAGTTAGATGTCCTTTCTAATAGCGATGAAATGAGCAGTCTCTGTAAGATGACCCACCACAAACCATATAGAATTATTTCCTTTGTATGTATTCATAAGGCGAGTGAAAAATCCCATAGTGATGTTTTCCCATTTCCATGAAGGTATGAGTAATGGTTTCATCATCCTTTTGAGATTTTTCTTTTCTTCCTTAACTTATTGACATATCGAGTACTTTAATGTATATTCTATGATGTACTTCTTCATATTTTCCTACCAATAATTCTCTCAAATATCTCAATACATCTTTATGCTCCCTAGGTATATAGAGAAGGTCAATCTATGTGCATCATCCAAAAAATCCTTTATCTAAATATTTTATGGTACACATAGTCATGACCCAAATTTTATATATCCTTATTCATCAATTTTTATCTTTGATTATTTCCCTTTTCTTATAGATTCCACCTTCTTCTATATTTCCATATCATCTCTTTGAGAATCATTTATCGTATTGAGGAGGGATGGTTGAGTAATCATTTGAGAAAGTAATGATGATGTTCCTTCCTTCATGACTCTCATTCCTATATTTTTCAAGTCTAATAAGATTGGATTCATATCAATTCTCATCCTTGATATGGTTTTAGGATCCTTTCTACTTGAGGCTCTTATGATCCATATATATTTCAAACTTCTCCCCATAGATATAATACCCTTAAATTTTTAACACAAATATCACTTTAGCTAAATCTAGATCATGAGTTGGATAGTTATTCTCATAAACCTTCAACTACCTTGAGGTGTAGGATATCACTTTATCATTCTAAATTAGTACACAACCTAGTACCTTATTTGAATCACCACTTTATACCATGAAAATCCCCCAATTAAGGGAAATGTGAGGACAGGTGTAGTGATAAGATTCTTATTCAATTCCTTAAATCTATTTTCACATTCACCAGTCCAGAAAAAATTAATACCCTTAAAAGTCATCTTGGGTAGTGGGTTTTAAAATCCTGAGAAGTTTCTCAAAAATCGTCAGTAATATATATCTAGTATAAGGAAATTATGTATCACCATTATAGATGCTGGTCTATGCCACTCCTCAAGCGCCTTTATCTTAGAAGGGTTTACAGATATCCCTTTTCTAGCGATAACATGCCCAACGAATGATAATTTCTCCATATGGAACTCATATTTACTATACTTTGAAAAGTCTTTAACACAGTATTAAAATGATCCTCATAGACCTACTTTTAGAGTATATCATAATATCATCTATAAAAAATATTAAAAACTTATCAAGGTAATCTCCAAATAATCTATTTATTATGTTCATAAATATTGATGGAGAATTTGTGAGTCTGAAGAGAATCACTATGAACTCACAGTGTCCACACCATATTTGAAAGGTAGTACTGGGATTATCTTCTCTGCTCACCTTTAATTGGTGATATCTCAACCTAAGTTCCACCATAGAGAAATACTAGATCCAACATAGTTGATAAAACAAGTCATCCATCCATGGTAGGGGATACTTGTTCTTTATTGTGATTTCGTTTAGTTCATGATAATCAATGAAGAGGCACATTGACCCATCCTTCTTCTTGATGAAGAGGACCGGTGCATGAAACAGTGAAGCACTCAAGCATATAAAACCCTTTTCGAGATTCTCTTGTAACTAATTCTTAAGTTCCTCCAACTTAATGGTGGGCATTATGCAGGGAGTTTTAGATATAGGTAGAGATCCAGGTATAAGTCCAATTGAGAACTCAACCTCTTTGTCAGAAGGAAGGCCAAAAAACTCTTCAGGGAATACATGAGTAGAGATCCTCATAAAGGGAATGTATTCAAGAATTATTCTCTCCTTTGTCTCAATCAGTTGAGTAAGATAATCTTGCTCATAAGAAAATAATATCCACACTTCAGATGAAGATTCTAAAGGAGATTAATCATCTTCCCTACACTTGTATAGAATCATAGGATGACTCAAGATATAAAGTGTGATCTCCATCTCCAAATAGTTAATGTTATATTATATAAGGACAACCAATCCATGTCCAATATAGAGTTAAACACCACTAAAGTAAGTAGGACAAGATTTTTTATAAGGTTCAATCCAAAAACATTGATCGAGGAGTTATATACTTGGGATTCCATGATTTCTCCATTTTCTATTCTAATAGATAAATCAACCCCCATGTTTGGAGGTGGTGTTTGAATAGTTATAATAAACTTTCAAGATATGAAAGAATGAATAGAACTAAAATAAAATAGTATGTTCTCTATTATTGAATGAATAACCAACGTATTTGTCACTACATCATTGTTAGGATCCACCTCAGTAATGGTGATAACATATTACCTTACTTTCTCTCTAGGGAATAGAGGTTTTTATCATTGATTGTCTCTGAAATCCCTTGGATTAGGGCATTGGTTCACATAATACCCATGTTCGCTGCAATTGAAACATTGTACTAAATATTGTGTGTTAATCTAAACCTTCCTTTAATCTATCTTATTAGGGGGATTATTTATACCCCTTTAGCATTGATTAGCATGGTTCCCTTTTTTCCACACTTTAATAATCTCCTCATTCCCTTTATACATTTTTCAGGATTCTTCTTCCCATATTTTTTGCATATGGGTAGTTGAGGTTTCTTTCCTCCTTGAGATTTATCAATTGATCCACCTAAATTTAAATCCAATTTAAATTTTTTATCTCCAGCCCCATCATACCATTGATAGTCACCAATATATATCTAGACCATGAGGGAATAATGAAAAATCTATTCACAACTATCAAGGTATTGAATCACTAAGAATTTTCATGGAATAATCTTTAATACACTAAAGAAGAGATCCAACTTAATTTTAGTGTGAATGACAAACATATAGGTGTACCATGAAAGGCTTGTGAAGTTTTCCTCATACACACTAATAGAATCATCTTCTTTTTGCTTCATTATGATGAACTCCCTCTCCATTCTAAGATGGGGAGTTCAGAGAAAATATTTACTAAAAAATATTTTATTGAATCCTTCCCATTCCATGGAATCAATTTTCTCTTTTTAATTTGTGTTATTGATCAGTTTCCACCACTGATTAGCTTCTCCTTAATGATTATAGACAAAAATTACAACTTTGTCTTGATTCGAGCATTAGATTACATCAATTATCTTATCAATGGAGTTAATCCATTGTTCATTTATGAGGGGATCAGAATATCCACTAAAGTTAGGATACCTTTTTCACATAAAGGACTCAACTACAACTCACACTTTCTTAGGATAAGGAGGGTGTTCCACAAAATTTAAGTTATTATTCATAACATGTGTCAACTAAGCTAGTACTACCAGGAAGTTCTTAGTTTTTAATCCCATAAGGTTAGGCATCTCATTAGGGAAATCATCACATTGGTTGTTGGCACATTTCCTCCTAATTCCCACCATTAAAAAATGAAAATTAGGGATGAGAACACATAAACTAAAAAGTATATAAAAATGGAAACTATGAACATAGAAGGAAAAACTTATAAATGACAAATATATCCTAATTTATGAGTCTCTATTTGTTAGTTTAGGTTATCCATGGTAGTTTTTCTATTTTTTTCTAACATAACAATCTATTCAAGTCCTTCATACTGGTTAATAAAGAGTTTGTGAATTCACCAAATCATATCCTCAAAGAGTGTCAAACTAGGTGTGCAGTAAGACATATTTGTTATGCACCAGGTGATGATAGTGTTAATGCCCAATGAACCCTCTTTAGGTTTATAACCCCTATATACAATTATGATAGATCCATATTCACTTGTAATATCCATACAGAGATGTAATTTATTGGAAACCACTTGCTCTATACCTCACCAAAATTTCAGGATATTTTTCAATACTTAGAGTTATCCCTAGGGTTATTACTAAATTATTATAGCCCTAATCCCCAAAAATAAATATACCATTCTTTGATACCAATAATTTTACACATATTATTACATGATTTTAAACCTAAATATCCAATAAATACTATCCAAGGATTAAAAGTCCAAGTTTATTTGAAAGACTAGGTATATAAAAAACAAACATGAAACCAAAATAAAAGTATTTATTTTAATCTTTATAATGAGATATTAAATCACTTTGAGCTCTTAAAACTATATAGGATAACTTGGGGAATACATAAAAGAAAGGGGTGAACTAAAAAAACCTAGAAAGGGAATAAACATTTTAACAAAGCATAACATATGAGTCAGAAGGAATACCATGGAAACATAATAGACAAGGATCTTGAATAATCATATGTATGAATATCATAAAGAACATAGAATCATAAAATCATGACAACATAGGAATGTGGAAACAACATAAATCATGACATACGTATAATTTAAGCCTAACCGCAAAGACAACATCACATGGTGGACAAAGTCCCATCGAGGATTAGGTTCACTCAATAATCCCATATATACAATCTCATGAGACAAAAATGTTATCCAATACATTAGAGAACTATATGGGTACACCCATCATAATATGTACATGCTTATGTGTTCCACAAAAGGAAATCAATCATAAGGCATAAACATAATAATTATCCATGGAAAGAAATGAGTTGCGGAATCTTGCCTCATATCATAATCAAATGAAATTTCATAAAGAAGATGTTAGAGAAATGATATTAAGGCATGTATTACCACATTAAAGGAAAGGATAATAAGATATGAATATATGTTAGAGGCATATATATTGAATTTCGAATCATTATATAATATTTAAGAGAGATAGAAAGTGATTTAGAGAGAAAAAGGTCATTACTCAAAGGAAAATGGTTATTTAGAGAGATCCCTTACCTTATGTTCTAGAATCATTATGCACTTTAACTTAATGTACTGAATAATAAAATTAGATTAATTAATTAATTAATTCAGAACATTTTCCATCTATATTTTATTTAATATGATTTTATTATGTTCATTTATAACCATTTTTATGATATATAATGTTTAATTTAACTGTTCTGAGGGCGTTAGTTTCATGGTTCCAAGGTTGGATCACTTGTAGATATTAGAGTCAGTTGTCACCTATGGAAGAATTACTTTCTCCAGGGAGGTTTTAATCTCATATCCTCTCTCTGGTATAGGGTTGAAGAATCGAACCTAGGAAAGTCATGGTGTTCTTGAGGGCAAGGGAATCCCTACAGGACCATTGAGCAATGATCCCACGCAATGTACGACCTCATCCTCTTCTTCCCGTAAAGCGATTTCCTTTGCGGAAGCTCTTACAGGATCCTTTATTGACCTGACAACTCAATACAATCCCCCTATCATCAAGCGTTCGGGGGAGGGAGAATCATAGTTGTGGCTGACCCGAACGCGATTCAGCAACAGATAGATTACTGTAAGTTTTCTGTACTCGGTCGAATCTCCTATAAATGAGGGGAAATGCCTTGGGCTTATTCTAATCTCAAGGATTGTATCTACCACTTCTGGAATTTATCAACTTGGAAACTCATCCCAATTGGTAAGGGATAGTTCCAACTTATATTGCAAACTCAGGAAGACCTTAATGCGGTCTGGCGGTTGGGCACACTCAATCTAAAACCAGGTATTCTGCATCTCTTGGAATGGGATCTGAACTTTAATCCTTTCACCCAAAAGCTTTATATTTCTCTGGTCTGGGCACGGATACATGGACTCCCATGGATTTACTGGCATCCGAAAATTCTGAATGATCTGGCTTCTGGAATTGGGAATCCTCTTCGAATCGACCAGTATATGCTGAATGGAGATCTTGGGCTTTATGCGTGTGTTCTTATAGAGATTGATATGGAGTTACCTCCTTCATAGAGGGTGTTACTGGATGTCAATGGGAATATAACTGAGATAATCTTTGAACTTGAAAACATCCCCAAATACTGTGGGCATTGTAGGATGATTGGGCATGCTATTGATAAGTGTCGAATGGTCTAGAAACTAGCCAATCCTTCCCCCAGCACACCAAGGGAAGTCCTGCGAGGCAATAATACCTATACAAAGTAGTATGTCAAAAAGGATAACAAGGATCTCCCCAAAAAAGTCACCTGGGACAACACCACTAGATCTAGTAAGTCTTGGGCTGTTCTAATGGAAGAGGAAGCCTCACCTGTGATCGTTGATTCACAACCTACAAATGACAGTTCAGAAGTTGAGAACAAGCGGGCTAGCAATCCTGATAAGACTTTTATCCACAATAGTCTTTCTGATGATATCTTGGAATTGCCCTCAATGTGCAAGCTGAAGACTTTACTCTGAACTTCGTCTTTTCAAAACTAATTGATTCCATTAGTCTGGATATCTCTATTGAAGCTGACTTGAATTTGATTTCCTCATCTCACCAGTATTCTGAATCTTCCATTCATCAACATAGGGACATCCGAGCAGAAACCTCTTCCCCTGGGCTGATCAAATCTCGAAACAAGAATGGGCATGCTCATCTGGTGAGTATACAAAGTACTCCAAAGCAGACTATGTCTCTGAATAGTGAAATCAAAAGATATCTAAGGAGATCTACGAGAAATCTGAAGGGGGATAATGCCCCCAATATTGATCAATGTTGAGAATCATTTTTTGGAACTTCCATGGGCTTGCCAACCCTGGCACCATGAGTTCCTTAAGGCTTCTGGTGTGCAAGTACATACCAGTTCTCATAGGCATTTCTGAGCCTAAAACCAATAGCAGCAATGCTGGAATTTCCCTTAATCGAAATGGTTACTCTCTCCTCAGTTCTGTGCAAGAATCTCCTTCCCTAGACAAACTCTGCATTTTTGTCCGTCATAGTGTTAGCAATCCGTCTATTGTCCGATTGGATGACCAAATACTCACATGCGGTTTTCTCCACTCAGGTCAGCTTTCTTACTGTTCTTTTATTTATGCTCACAATAGTTACATTTGCAGAAGACCTCTATGGATTACCATCAATGAGTTATCAAATTCCATCGTGGAACCCTAGGTTCTCATGGGAGACTTCAATGCCATCCTCAATGAGGATGAGAAGCTGGGACTTGCCTCCAGTGCTATTTCTATGAGAGAGTTCAGAGCCTGTGTTGAGGAGTCCAACCTGATTGAATTTAAGCTTATTGGTGCCAAATATACCTGGTATAAGAAGCATCTTAGTGGCATGAGAGCAAGAAGAATTGATCGTGCTTTTGGTAATGAATCTCTTCTTGGTTGTTGGAAGACCATCTCATGTATAACTCTTGAGAAACATAACTCAGACCATCACCCAATCCTCACAACCTTCATTGACAAAGAGGAAAGTCAGCCTATTCCTTTTCGGTTTAATAATGCATGGAATACTATTCCAAAATGCACTCAAATTGTGAAGGATACTTGGACTATGACAGATTATAATAACAGTCCTCTTGCTTTTATTTTTAAGCTGTGAGCTCTCAAAGCTAGGTTGAAATAGTGGAGTAAGCAGAAATTCAGTTTTCTTGATCAGGAAATTGATGCTCTTGAGAGCTCCCTACATGGCATCCAGGAAGACATCACTAAGGACAACTTTTCTAGGGATCTTTTCCATGAGGCAAATGTGTCGTCTAAACTCAATGCCCTCATCAAGCTTAGCGACAATATTCAAAGGGATCTCTTTCATGTTAAATGGCTCACAGAGGGAGACCGAAATACCAAATTCTTTAATTCAATTAAAAAAATTAGAAAAGCCAATCTGCCCTTATCCATGTTGAAGGATGGTGATACTTTTCTGGATGACAGACATATCCTCTCAAATCATATTGTTTCTTATTACATGAACCTTTTCAATGGTCCTAGAAGAACCGAGGACATTATAGATGGCATCATTCCAACTCTGGTCAACGAGGCTGAGAATCAATCTCTTATTTCAGTCCTACTGGACACTGAGATTAGAGATGCTGTGTTTGGTCTCAATAAGGGAAGCTCCCCAGGTCTGAATGGATTCACAAATCACTTTTTTCAGACCTATTGGGATATCATCATCTCTGATGTTTGTAGACTGGTTAATCATTTCTTTACTAATGGATCTCTCACTCAATGCTTCAATGCCCAGTTTATTGATCTTATCCCCAAGGTAGATAACTCTGGTGAGATTGCTCAATTCAGACCCATTTCTATTGTCAACACAATTTATAAAATCATCACAAAAAATTCTTGCTACTCGTGTCTCCCACATTTCTGGAAATATCATTTCTTCGAACCAATTAGGGTATATCAAAGGGAGAAAAATTCAGGATTTCCTTATCACTGCCTCTTTGAGTGAGTGAATCTCCTTCAGAAGCCTACAAGAGGTGGAAATATTGCTCTTAAATTGGACATTATAAAAGCTTTTGATACTATTGACTAGCACTTCATTGGTCATATTCTCCATGAGTTTGGTTTTCATATGAAGTTTATAAAATGGGTCAAGACTCTTATCAGCTCTGCCCATATCTCCATTCTCATTAATGGATTCCCAGAGGGTTACTTTAAGTGTTCCAGAGGTGTTAGGCAAGGTGATCCCCTCTCGGCCATTATTTTTTCCATCACTGAAGGCTACCTTAGTAGACTTCTCCTGCACATGACATGTACTTGTGAACTCAAAACTATCAGAGCTGCAAGAGGTATCTCTGCACCCTCTCACCTTCTTTTTGCCGATGACATTATTATTTTCACTCATGGTGATAGGAAAAATATTCAGAATCTCAAGAAGTCCATTATTCACTATGAACATGTATCGGGACAAGAGATTAATTGGAGAAAGTCCTTTATTTATTTTGGGAAAAATATTATTGCCTCTAGGAAATCTTGCATGTTGAGTGACCTAGGCATTCGATAAGGGACTCTCCCCTTCATGTACCTTGGATTCCCTCTGTTTTTTGGTAAACCTCGTGCTTCTCATTTTTTTGAAGTTGTCAGTCAAGTCAGAAGAACTCTCTCCTCCTGGAAGGGAAAGGCATTATCCATGGCAGGAAGGCTTTGCCTTGTTAAGAATGTGGCCATTTCAAAATTGGTTTATTCTTTTATGGTGTACTCCTGGCCTGCCTCGGTGACCAAGACTCTAAATTCTATCATGAGAAACTTTGTGTGGAGTGGTAGTATCCTCGAACAGAAAGTTATTACTGCCTCTTTGAAAAGATGTTGTATGCCACAAGCCGAAGGAGGTCTTGGAGTCAAGAACCTAGAGATCTTTAACCACTCCTTGCTGGCACAATTCATTTGGATGCTTATTAATAATAAGGAACAATCTCTATACTTCCTCAGATCTAAACCTCTTAAAAGGATAATTGAAGGGAATATGTCTTATCTTCACTCTTCTATTTGGCCTGGTCTGAAAAAAACCTTCGAGAATATCAGTTTCCACTCTCGTTGGATGGTTAGTGCTCACTCCTCTCTCAAATTCTGGAAGCATAACTGGACTGGGGATCCCCTTATAGATAGACTTGGTATTTCTGATCAGAACACTGACTTTGATTCCTCCATTAAGTGTCAGATTGAGAATCGTAATGAACTTCCTTTGTCTATTGATCATATCATTGATAACTATGATTTTCTGGACAACCATGAGCTCCTCTTGTGGGAGCCTAGATCCAATGGAATTCTGGACTTGAAGGGCTAATATAATCATCTTATCCATGGAGAAAGTACAGGGTTGGAGGCCTTTAACAAAAAATGGCTGGTGCCATCCAGATTTACTATGCTTTGGCACCTTCATCTTAACAAACTATCGGTTGATGTGAATGTGTAGCGGGTAGGAATTTCTCTTTGATCTAGCTGCAGTATGTGCCAGCAACACTGAGAGGACGTCGACCATCTCTTACTCTCCTATAATACATCAGCATCCCTCTGGAATGCAGTGTTTGATATCTTCGATCTCTATTGCCCGCAAGCCAATTTTGTCCCTCAATTTCTACTTGCATTGCTTGCTGTCCATCTTTCCAAGCAGGTTCGTATCCTCTTTTTGGTGGCATGTGCTGAGGTTTTTCATATTATCTAGCACAAAAGAAATCAATGTCGGCATGGTTCTCTTGTGACCAATCATAAAAATGCCCTCTCCATTGTCTTGTTTGCAGTTCAACAAGCCAATTCTCTGCATAGTGACTGCTGTCATAATTCGGTCAGGGACTTTGCAGTTCTACGGAAGCTTCACTTTCAAGGTAATTACCCTAAACCTCTTGGAACAATTGAAGTTTTTTGGTTGCCTCTGTTTGTAGGCTGGATAAAATGCAACACGGATGGCACCTCGAGGGGAAATCCTGGACCTGCTGGTTATGGTTTTACTTTCAGAGATCACAATGGTGATTTTTTGGAGGGGGAACACAGCTCATGTGCTAATGCAACATCATTCGAAGCAGAATTGCAGGGCTTGATTAGAGAAGTTGAGTTTACTCGAAAAAAAGGCACGAATCATGTTTGGTTTGAGAGTGACTCGACCAAAATTGTTTAAGCGGTGAGGCTGGGACAACTACATCTTGCCTGAAATCTCACTAGAAAATGGAATATATGCCTGAATTCTCTTTCTTCAATGAGATATATTATTATGCATATCTACTGTGAGGAAAACAAACTTGCTGATTCTATTGCTAATAAAGGAGCTTTAGAAGGGACCTGCAAACACTACTCCAACATTCCAGGTGATCTGCTGAACATTTTTCAACATGATAAATGTAAATTTCCCTCCTACCGACTTTTATAGCTTTGTCTTTTCAATAATATTAAGCCTTTTGGTTTTATTTTTTTTTAAAAAACATGTGGATATTTATTGAAGTTCTTTTCAAATGGAACTACAACCATAGAATTGAAATGAAATGGTATTCATGTAATTCCAAGATTTTAAATGGTCCCAAATATCATTTTGGTTTCCGATATATAGAATATTATTTTTAGTGAAAACATTAACCATATTCAGTTAGTTCATTTAGGCGGATTTACCGTCTATCACAAACTAAATTCATTTTATATAATTAAATGATAATTAAAACATTCTAGAACTTAAAAAAGTTATATTATACTTATTATCAACTTATTTAACCATAATAACATTTTTATGACAATCCTTAAAGGTGACAGAGAAAAAAAAGTTTGTTGTTCATGGAGGTGTTGAACCAACCATATTATAAACAACATTTTCATTTAAGAAATGAAAGAAGGGAGGGTATAAGAGGGATTACACCATAATAATAACATTTCAATATATTTTGGATATTGATGTTACTATGTTTAGGTGTATGGGGATCATATGGGGGTGGTATAAGAAGAATAATCTAGAAAGAGATGAGTTGAGAATCTTACCTCTTCATTTGGTTCTATCCTCTTAGGCTACCACTTAAGGCTCCTTGAAATAGTATTTGGATGAGACTAGTAGAAATAGAACATGGGGGGAGAGGATTTGGAAGGGAATTGGACAAAAAAAATTCAAGATCCAAGGATTATAAGTTGTGAGGAGAATGTGTGGTATTTTTTAGAGGATGAAAGGGGTCACTATGGAAAAAAAAGCCTTTTGCGACAGGTTATTTGCGATTAGAATCGCATCCCACCGTAAATAGTCGGTTAAAAAAGAGTATTTGTGATTGGAAGATATTCCAGTTACAAGTAACTTTGGTGCGCGGTGCATGCCAAACCGTGGGACGAATATTTGCAACGGGAATGTACCCCCATCACAAATAGTCTTCCGTCATTTATGTTATTTGTGACATGAGTTTTCTCCCATTGCAAATGTTGTGTCGGAAGGACAGTATTTGCTACAGGACTCGTTGTAAATACTTTCTGTATTTTTTTTATTACTTATGATAGGATTTTCTCCCATCATAAATAAACTATCAGCAAAGGGTATTTGCGATGAGACCCGTAGTAAATACTTTTATGAATCATTGATGTAATTAATACTAGTGGCACTAATTGTGACGAGATCTGTCACAAATAATAGTATTTGCGACTAAAATCCTGTCACAAATGATCTAAACTATATATATCGCCACCTGAATTTTTTCCATTTCACTCTTCTCTGAACTTCTATCTTATTGTTTTCTCTCATATTCTTCTCTTTACTTTTTTCAAAGTTTTAAATTTTAGAGCAGTGCAACCTTCAAGCTTTGCATCCAACGAAAGATTCAGTTTTAAAGAATTTATTTAATGTTTTATTTTTTTATTAAATTTATTTTATTTTATATTAGTATTAATTATTACCAACTAGCTGTAATTGGATTTAATTAGTATTGGTTAGTTTTATTTTGCATTAATTAGTTTTAGAAATATTTTGTTTTAATTACGAGTAATGTTTTAATTAAAAGTAAACAATTTTAATTTGTAATAATTTGGTCCAAATATGAGTAACTTGTAATAATTAGTAATAATTAGTAATCATTAGTAATAATAGGTAATAATTAGTAATAATTTGTAATAATTAGTAATAATTAGTATTAATTAGTATTAATAAGTAATAATTGGTAATAATTAGTAATAATTAGTAATAATAATTAATAATTATTAATAATTATTAAAAATTAGTAATAATTAGTATTGATTAGTATTAATTAGTATTAATTAGTATTAATTAATTTGTATTAATTAGTAATAATTAGTAATAATTTGCAATAATTAGCAATAATTAGTAACAATAAGTAATAATTAGTAATAATTAGTATTAACTAGTATTAATTGGCATTAATTAGTAATAATTAGTATTAATTAGTAATAATTAGAAATAATTAGTAATAATTAGAAATAATTAGTAACAATTAGTTCTAATTAGTAATAATTAGGATTAATTAGTAATAATTAGTAATAATTATTAATAATTAGTAATAATTAGTAATAATTAATAATAATTAGTAATAATTAGTAATAATAATTATTAATTAGTAATAATTAGTAATAATTAGTGTTAATCAGTGTTAATTAGCAATAATTTTTAATAATTACTAATAATTAGTAATAATTAGTAATAATTGTTATTAATTAGTATTAATTTGTATTAATTTGTAATGATTAGTAATAATTAGTAATAATTAGTATTAATTTTATAATAATTAGTAATAATTAGTATTAATTACTAATAATTAGTATTAATTAGTGTTAATTAGCATTAAGTAGTATTAATTAATTAGTATTAATTACTAATAATTAGTAATAATTTTTAATAATTAGTAATAATTAGTATTTATTAGAACTAATTAGTATTAATTAGTACTAATTAGTACTAATTAGTACTAATTAGTATTAATTAGTATTAATTAGTAGTAATTATCATTAAATAGTAATAATTACTAATAATTATTTTTTGAAAAGGTTGGGGCTCAAAGGCCCTTTTTATTAAATAAAATGCATAAGAGGGGGAACATACAAAACATCCAAGGCTCATAGAAAACAATAAAAAAACAAAAAAACACTCAATGTGATTGAGATTTGGTACTCATGCTATGATGTGGGACACATCCACCCTAACTATGGGGATGTATCCCCCTTCTCCAAGCTTTGACTTGCATCCACATCCCACCTCTATTGTCCGAGATCTCCTCTTCACTGATCACCATCTTTGGTTTAGCGATAGGGACATGATCATTGTATGAGACTTGATCTTCACTACTTCCAGAGGCAAGCAGTTCAAATAAGTTCTTTTGTGATCATGTTTAAAACACAAGTAGTGTCAATTGAAGAAGAATTAACACATTTTTTTTATAGATCCAACCATATCTTTTTCCCTCTTGTCACTTGGAAGAGGTGTTGCAGCATCCACAGTTCGAAACTCTCGATACTAGATTGGTGCTGAAACCATCTCAGACATTTGTTTTACAATATTGGATTTAAAGTATGTACCTGAAATATCTCCACCCAATTGGGTGTACTCTTTGGTGTTTCCTTGTTGTGATGCACCCAACTTTCTCAAATCAACAGAGCCAGTTTCCACATAGCCAGCATTCATTCCAGCACCTTCACCAGATGCCAATGAGGGTTGAGTTCCATTCTTAGCCAGTCTAGAATCTACATGAATTATAGAGGAAGTGATAGAACTTTCTGCATTTACTACTTCATTGAAACAACAATGTACATTCAGGCAGCTACTTAAACCATGGGTAGCATCAATAGATTGCTGATGCATAGCATTTTTTCGGGTTTTCTGAATCACATTCTAAATAGGCTGAGAGGGAAAGACCTAGACCTACTTATTTCTCCTCATGGATAAGGAAAGGCTATTTTTCAATTTCCTTGGGATGACAGTCTCAAGTTTAACTTTCCCTTTGTGAGATCTAGAGGCCATGATTCTTTGTTCCTGCCATAGGTTTTAATCTGCCTCTTCTTATACAAAAATATCTTTATCTGATTGACAACCATCAAATTCCATAACCTTATGGTCATTTGAAATGCCACGAGACAAATAATATCTATAGGATACATGAGCATCCAAGTGACATTCCTCTACCATGTCAACGTAGGATTCATTGGGCATAGAAAATTCCCTTTGGGCAGGGGGGAAGTCCCAATATCATTCATTAGAGGATGATCAGAAGTCTCTATTATTTTTTTCTTTTCTTATAAAGGACCTGTAGGGTCAGTAGTTTTTAAATCTTGAGAAGATGCCTCAACCTCTATATGATTCTAATCATCAATTTGGTTTAGACATCCTCTAACTAAGACTATTTCATGATTATTTTCAGCAGGCTCATCCATTTGTTCTCCATAATATTGAACAATCTCAATTCTTTTCTTCCTACGATAGTGGATAAGATCATGATCATTTAAAGGACAATTGGAGCAAACAATTCCAGCTCTACAGACATATTTCATATGCCTGATGATTTTATAGGATTGAAAAAATGTGGGTTTTCTTTCATACTCTATTCTAATATGTATATCATCTTGTGGAGTAGACAGAGTAATTTTATCAATCAAGATAGAGTTAAAATCTACTTCTACCAGAACCCAAGCAAAATGACCAAATGTGGCCATTTCAGTGGGGTTATCCATTATAATGGGTATACCAATAGCTGAAGCAATGTAAAAGAGAATTTATGGATGCCAAAATACCCAATTTAGTCCATAAATCTTCACCCATACCTGTGTGCTAGTTTTTTTGAATTCATTCAGCTCAAAGTTCAAGTTCCATTCCTGGACCCGAAGGATACCCGACCTTAATCATATCGATCCTATACTCCAAGCCCTTCTTTTTAACTCTATTGAGGGAAAAAGGATATGGAAGAATCCTCTTCCAAGGGATACACATTTAAAATCGAGAAAACTCAAGGTATAGGCTAGTCATTATACTAGGTCAATGGTTTTCCAGGGCTTCATGCCTTTGGAAAAATAAATATGAGCAGTGAATGAATATTTACAGAGATCAATTCACTTAGTGATACCACCATCAAAGGGAGAAACATTGGCGGTAGTACCTTTTTTGATGATCCTCTGTGCGATACGATTTTTGAGGAATGCGAATAAGCCCCCATAAAAACCAGAAAAAATGAGAAGCATTTCAAAACCTCATCTCGATCAGAGTTCTTCTGGGAGTGAGTTAATCCCTAACTCCCAGCATAGCAGATCAGAGCGAATGAGTGCAGATTCAATATTTGAGGATATTCGAAGGCGGTTTGACCATCAGAAATCACCAAGGGAAACCTCTCCTATTCCTCTATATAATTACGAATAATTAGTAATATTTATTATTAATTATTAATAATTGTTAATAGTTAGTATTAATTATTAATAATTAGTATTAATTAGTAATAATTATTAATAATTAATAATAATTATTAGTAATTAGTATTAATTTTCATTAATTATTAATAATTTGAATGAATTTGTACTAATTTTTAATAATTATTACTAATTAGTGGTAATTATTAATAATTAGTAGTAATTAGTCGTAATTAGTTGTAATTAATAGTAATTATTACTAAATAGTAGTAATTAGTACTAATTTGTAGTAATTAGTAGTAATTAGTAGTAGTTATTAGTATTTAGTAGTAATTAGAATAGTCTTTTTCTTATATCAAATTAATCATAAACAGTTTTTTATTTTATATTCTTCAGTGAAATTTGGAGAAAGGATGTCAATAACAATCTTTATTACATAATTAGGATTAGATAAATCATCACATGAATCTAAATGGTTCTAGTATAAATCCTGTATATATTGAGAGTGTTGAATGTTTTTTATCATTTGCATCACCGTGAAACTATGCATGGGGCAATTCTAGCCGATCATCAATGTGAGGTGGGGAGTTAGGAGAATTCAATGATACATATGGTAGGGAAGGGTAGTTCTTATGTAGTTTGGTAGGGCCATGGGGTCATGTATTATAAATTATGCCTCTGGGCCTTCAGGTCTTGTATGGGCCTTGTAACACTGGGCTTATAGGTCTTGTAAGGGTCCCCTCTCAACCTAAATAAAAAAGAGATTATCCAAAAACTAATAAAAAATCAAGGTCTTTGAGCCATTTAGGTTAGGTGGTTCTAGATCCATCATGGTTTCAAAATTATATTTTCAAAAAACTAATACTCAGGATGAAATTGATTTAACTCATGAGTTAGTACCAACCCAATTTTATGAGTTGTTGAAGTCTGCTAAGGATGCCTTATATCCTGGATACACGATAAGAAAATTTTAAGCGATTGTAAAATTCATGGATATTAAATTAGATAATGGAATGTCAAATAGTTGTTTTGATCAAATATTCTCTTTGGTTAAAGCACAACTACCTAATGAGAATGTGTTGCGTAAAACTTTCTATGAGGGAAGGTGGCTGGTTCATAATTTGGGTCTTGGTTATCATAAGATCCATGCATGTTCGAATGATTGTATCTTATATTATGGTGAAAATGAGTTATTAGTTTGTTGTACTACATGTAGACAGTCGAGGTACAAAAAGTATCAACTAGGGAATTATGGATTTATTCTTATAAAACAGTTGAGGTATTTCAAACTTACACCCAAATTGTGGCATTTATTTATGTCTTAGAAAACAACTTCATTGTTGTCATGGCACAAAACCAATATTTCAACCGATAAAATCTTAAATCATCCCACTGATAGACATTCATGGAAACATTTTGACCAAGTACATTCTTATTTTTCTTCATAAGCTCGAAATGTATGATTAGTTCTTTATTTTCTGATGGTTTCTATCCATTTTGTTCTTATGGTAGTCAATATTCTTGTTGGATCATCTTTATAACTCTGTACAATTTACCTCCTTGGATGTTGATGAATGATCTATATATCTTTTTGACCTTATTAGTTCCAGGACATCCAAAAAAGAATATCGATGTTTATTTGAATCCATTTATTGATGATTTAAATTTATTGTGGAGTAATTGTGTCAATACATATGATGCTATTTCAAAAACTAAATTTCCTATTGAAAGATGCATTGATGTGGAAAATTAGTGACATCCCAACATATGGCATGTTATCTGACTAGAGTACACATAGTCCAAAATCATGTTCATACTGTATGATAGACAACAAATCATCTATGCTCATCAATGGAAGAAAACCATGTTTCTTTGACTATCATAGAAGATTTCTTCCTACTGATCATCCTTTTTATAGGAATAGATATAATTTCAGAAAAGGTTCAATTGAAAGAGATGAACCTCCAAAAATGATTTTAGGTATTGATTAAAAATCCATTATCTCTTCATTACCTACCATTACCTTTGGACAGATTATAAACCAACAAAAAATAGATGGATTTGGGAAAGAACACAATTGGATAAAACATATCATTTTTTGGGATATGTCATATTGATATGATTTTTAGCCCGTCATATGTTGGATGTCATGAATATTGAGAAGAATTACTTTGAATATATATTTTTTACAGGTTTGGACACACCTTGTAAGAACAAAGATAATGTAAAGGTAGGATTAGATTTTGTCCAAATTTACTGGTGACAATAACTTGAACTATTTAAAAATGAAAGATCAAAGAAGTTAATGAATCTAAAATTGGAATATATAGTTTCCAAAGAAAATTGTTTATTATTTTGTCTGTGGATTGAAGATTTGAGGATTCAAGATGGTTATGTTTCCAATTTTCCTAGATGTATCAGAAATAGTCATATTACTAAATTAAAAATTAATTAGTATTATGTTATAATGGAATTACTTATACCAATTGGATTTATAGGTTTGTTTAATTATATGATTTGGGATTAACTAATGGAAATATCATATTTTTTTAGATATTTGTGCGATGACAATAGACTATGATGCACTAAGTAGACTGCATAAAGATGTTGTTTCAATTTTATATAAATTGGAAAAAATATTGTCCCCAAATTTATTTGATTCAATGAAGCATTTGATATTACATTTTTTCATGAAGAAAAATGTAGAGGTCCGACAGTTCTGATGGATGTACCCATTCGAGAGATGCATGCAGAAATTAAAGAAAAAGTTTTGTAAAAAAGCATCGGTTGAAGGATCAATTGTAGAATCTTATTTACAAGAAGAAATTTATTTCTTATACTCCCATTATTTTCAATCTGAATATCCCTCAAAACACAACTACATGATCAGTAACGAGGGAAATTTTGACAATGAAATGAACAATCAATTATTTGTTTTTAATCAGCCTGAAACTAGATTTAGTGGAGTTCATGAATGATGACTTTCAGATGATGAATATCACATGACTCATACATATATTATGCTCAAATATAAAGAAATGACACCATTTTTGGTTTGAGTGATCCTATCACTTATTATAAAATTTCATAAGTAAAATTAATATTATTTTATTTATATATTCTATGATAACCATATCAGGAAACGGTTTCCACAAATTACAGCAGCTTCTCTTGAAGAATGTTGGAAAAATAATTTTTCCCACTAATTTTAAAAAATGGTAAAGTAAATTGTTTATGGTTTAATATAAAAAATAAATTTATTACTTATTATATTTATAATTGTTTTTTAAATTTTCAAGTATATTAACATGATAATAAAATTGATAATCAATTGTGTGTATTCAGTAACCCACCATCCAAAATAGTTAAATTTTATAATGCATATGTGGTGAATAGTTTTCAATTTCATACACATGCATATGAGGAATCAAAAAAAAACAATGAATAGTGGTGTTTTCTTGTGATTATCTCATCTTAGAGAAAGTGAAGTTGACTTTTATGGTATGTTGGAATAAATAATTGAACTGTGTTATCTAGGATAGAATTATGTGATGATATTTAAATGTCATTGGTTGGATACTGATAGAGGCTTTCATGTTCATATATGCCATGGAATCATTGATATTAAATATAAAATCTTTCTTATAGTAAATGAACCTTTTTTATAAGATCATCAGGCACATAAATTTTATTATGAAAATTATTGTGCTACTTAAAGAGTGTTAAGTGACTGGTAGAGAATAATAAAAATTAAATCCCATGGAAATCAGTTTATCCAAAGTGAATGTGGTTCCACTGAAGTGCAAGGAATTAAATTTTTTCAAGAGACTACTACAAATCTATCTTTTCCATAAAGAGACATGAATATCGATGATGAAAACCCATTTTTATGGGTCGATGATGATGAAAATGTTATTGATGTAACAAATGAATTTGAAATAGTAAGAGAAGATGAAGTGTAAAATCTTATAGAAATTGATGATAATGAGGAGGAATATGAAAATATTGACACAATAATTTATGAAGATGAGGATGAATATAGAGATTGACATAGTTAAATAATAGTTATAATCATATATATTATATATCTATATATAATACTTATTTTAAAATATTTGTTAACAACAATCATTTCATGTTTCATATGGATGAAGAGAATTTATCTGATCTATTTTTTGAGTTTAAGGAGGTTTCACTACCTGGTGATGACCATATTGCTACATCATTTGACCCTTAGGATGTTGGCAGTTCAAAAAAAACTCAGATAGGTCATGGTCTTGTGAGATTGATGATTTTTGGAAATATCCCCGAGTGATGACCATGTCTTGAGTTTGATCCACACATGTAAAGGTATGTTTAGTTTTTTATTTTAGTTAGTTTTCATTAATTTTCATTAATTTATTTATATACTTATTATTTGATTTTTTGTTCTGTTTTTGCACAGCTTTTTAGATATAACTGTTTGACAGGGGAGTGCTATATTGCAGAATTATTTTTCTAGATCATGGGTGACATGAGATTAAATTCTCCTTGATGTTTGACACTACATGTTTGATCATTGTATGACACATAAATAAATAATAGTGGTTTTGAAATTTATTTAATTAGTAACTTGATATTATTAAATATTTGTAGGATTTATGGTATCCCTTTGATGATAGCACACAGAACTCTATCTGGGAGGCATGGGAGGTCTATAGGCGTGATCGTTGCCACTAGTTTTTTCATAATATGAAGAGTATAACCATGCATAAAGTAGGAGTCATAGAGTTTGAGCAGTCTTGCTATTTCCACTGAACAAATTACATCTCTTCTCAAGTTTGGGATGGATTGTGTTCATACTGTATGGGAGATAATTTTTAGTGGAGAGAATCATTAGGTTAACAGAATTGTGGGAGGTAGGAGGTGACACATCTAGATGGTAGTCGTATATTTAGCATAAATCGATGACATTTGGTCAGTACTTTTTTTATAATTTATATAACTTTAAATGTGAATTGTTCATTTTATACTCGTATATGTGGTTGAACATCCCAATATTATGGAGTTTGAGGTTTATAAAAGGATGTAAAATGATTCTGTCACTAGAGGGATCCTAGGTGGTTTCTAGTGGCATATTTTGGTTAGTGTAATTTTTTTAGTTTTAAAATTTACTATTAATTTTTTTTTAATTATTTTAATTTTAAATTTACATTGAAGAAGTCATATAAGGCCATGAATTCTCAGATAAAGGATGAGAGTGAGGATGAGACCGAGGATCATACCACCAGTACAATAGTATTTGATGATGAAACATGGATACATGCGACTCAGTATGCCTTCGAGAAAGGCTGAGTTGTTGGTATCGGCTCCCGATTGGCATCTATGAGTTATTGTGGTACTGATGTGATGTCAGCATCCAGCTCAAGGGGAGATCATGGAGAGTCATCATCATCTTCTATACTGTCTATGAAGTAGTTGTGAGATTAAGGTGAGCTTATAGAGACCATGCATATGGAGCAAGAGGAGCTCCATCGACAACAACAATAATAGTAGGAGGATATGGGATGGTATCCCATCAGAAATATCATTATTTTCGATGACTCGTTTCAAAAAAATTCTATTTGTGATGCCATTTCCTATGACGGGTTATTCGTGACAGAA
Organism: Viscum album; assembly: GCA_963277665.1. Taxonomy (NCBI): domain Eukaryota; kingdom Viridiplantae; phylum Streptophyta; class Magnoliopsida; order Santalales; family Viscaceae; genus Viscum; species Viscum album. Next base: position 1,403,336,592 of record OY728129.1, read on the forward strand.
TTCTATCGCAAATAGTTCAATGTTTTGTAGTGACTGTTTTTGAATATTATATCCATTAGTTTATCATAAGAATACCAATAGTATGAATTTTTATGACTATATATAGTAAATAGTGCAATTGAGTTAGAGCTAAGGAATTATTACATCAATAATGACTAACAAACTCATGTATTTAGCTTATAATATTAAATATTTTATTTTGTCGTATTTCAGTATTCACCAAAAATTCATTTATTTTAGAAAAATACAAAAAAATTACCCTAATCATTTTTTATGTGTAGATTAAAAAAAAATGAAAGTTATTTTATGGAAATAATTTTCTTAATATGAGAGAATTAATTTTTTTAATAAAATCCTCATTTATTTGAAAAATATCAATTTTAATATTATGATCAAATTTCTGAACCATTAAAAAAATTATGTAAGGTATTATAAAATTATATTACCATTATAATAGAATATAATATTAATTTATAAACCAATTTTATGAAAGTGAACTTATTTTATAATTAATATATTTATTAAAAAAGTGAAATTAAAACATTTAGGTTTTACAATAATACAAATAATTAATTTATCATTTTTAAAAAATTTCTTTATTTGTACCATGGTATAAATATATCATATTTTAATTTTATAAGACACCTAAATATTATTTTACATTTAAATAGTTGAGCATACTATTCTAATGGGTAGGTTACTATTCATAATAGTTTTAATGCTATTCCAATGGTCAGATTACTATTTCAACAGTTGGATTTCTATTCAAATGGATATATTACTATTCCAACAATCAGATTGTTATTCAAATGGTCATATTTTTAATGGTCATATGGTTTCCCTAGTTCTTATAAATACCTCATATATAATTTATTCTTTATTCGCTTCTATTTTCTCTCAATATTATATATATTTTTATTTCTAAGATGAATACTGTATTACTAATATTCTACTTCATTTCTAAAGCCCTGTTCATGAGTACGGTTATTCTGGTTGATTGATCCAACCCAAATTTTCATATTTTAGATATCTTATTTTCTATTTTTTATCCCATTGTAATATTTTCAATTTTTATGGACATTTTTATTCACTAAATGTAATTTGAAAATTAATATAATAAAATATTATTGGTTTCATCATATGGTGTATGTTCTCTATAATGCATTTCTAAAAATAACACAATTATATATTTATAATAGAAATTCCGTTAATAAAATTCCAAGTCGTTACATGAACCACCTACCCTAGCTCGACCTGACTTGCTCCACCCCACTAAGCCCTCTCTACTTTATCACGACCCCTTCTACTCGTACCCCTCATGGGCTAATAGTGAAGAGAAGGAGTGACCCCTTGAGTCCCGCCTCTAGTAGGCCTCTAGTTGGTGACTAATACTAAGAGTATAAAATACTAAAATTAGAGGAATTACCCTAATTATACCTAGATTATAACATAAAACTTATAACCAATCAATTATACTATAAAATAAAATTAACCAAAATACCATATAAGAAATATCGCACATGCATGAATATAAAATGGATACAAGTATATACAATGACAAAACAATACCAAAAGTAAATATTATGGAAATGATAACAATAACCCAAACTCTGAGCTAGTACTGACTAGATCGATCACCAAATCCCTCCAAGAAATATGAAAAATAGTTTCTATATATATAGGGTGAGCATAAAATGTATACTCAGTAAGATCATAACCAAATTCTATTTTGAAAAAGTGAAAAGAACATTCTAATGCCCCAGTGAACAAAAAAACACTAACTAGAACCTACACAGGTAAACTAGTTCTTCCCATGACCACACCAAGGATATCTCACCAAATAACACAACTAAGAGTAGTAAAGTAATATCATAATAATTTAGAAAAATACATCCCACAACCAATTCCCCATTGATTTTTCACTCTCTCTATATCATGTCTCACAAAACCAACTGCATATCAAGTCCCACAACACCATCCACATATCAAGTATTACATAAACCTACACTTATGGGTTTACACAATAAACACCACCATAACCTCCATTAGATCCCTTATAATATCACACCACAAATTCCTACCTCTAATGTAGAACAACCAACCACAATGTAAGATACTGGCTCTGTGGAGGTATGTCATTTTTTATATTTTGGTTTTAATTCCTTAGTTTTTGTAAATCAAATGTTCACTGGGTGTGTAAGGGGAATCAGGGGTGTTCCGAGGGTTTATGGCATGAAAATAAGGAAATTAGGCTAACCTATGAAAGGCGCACAATTTGCGCACAATTAAGTAAATCATGTGGCCTTCCCAGTCAAACCATGAAACCTTGGATAGTGGAACTATGTATGATTGAAACACGGTGAGTAAAACCTTGTGAATCTACAAAGTAACCATGTGATCTCACTCCCCTTGGATAGTGGCTTGAGCATGGGCTCCGTACGGTTTGGAAAACAATGCGAACAAACCACGCATCCCATTAAAAGTTGAAAAAATTACAGTTTTTCCATCTTAGTATTTTTGACTTCTACCTACTTTTCCTCCCATTCTTCCCCTATCAACCTTAGTGATGAACTAAAGATACCAAATCTTCCCAAGGGAGGTTATCCTTTGATTCTTGGCTGTTCGGAGCATCTTTGGTTGTGGATTGAAGCTTCAGGTAATTCTAATCCCCCTCTTGATTTTTTTCTTTGTAGTTGGGCCATTAACTTGGGTTATATTCTTCTGAATCCCTAAACCCATATTTCTATAATGAATTCTAGGTTTGGGATTCTAGGGGTTCTTGAATCTAGATCTAAGGCAACTATTTATATTGAATTCTTCAATGGATTCGAGGTAGGTGGTCTACAAGTTATATACCATAGTTTTTGAGTGGATTTGTGCATATGAGATTGTGTTATTATTTCCACCATGTTGTGTTTTGGTGACATTATTGATATTTGAAAAAATGGGTGTATAAATGAAAAATTGAACCCATCATGATCCCCATAGGATGAATTGAGGATGATTCAACTAATTTAAGGCCACCCATGGGGTGTACCGACATTCTTGAACCTTGACACTGGTAAGGTTAAATGTTGAGTTGACATGTGATAACTTAGAGAACATGATGAACATGTTAATATGATTGGTTGAGTGGAAAATGGAATAATGATAGTTATTCCTAGGGTTGATAATAACACAAGGGGTTATTGGTCATGACATGAAAATGGGTTAATTGGGTTAATTGAGATTGTGTTAAATGTATTTTTAATTAAGTTAGAAATTTCTAATAGGGTTAGTGCATATGAAATGGTGAATTTGTTAATGGGTTGGGGCATGGGAATGAGAATTGGGATAAATGGGAAATGTAATTTAAAATGGATAAGTGTTAATGAGTTATGGTATAATATTAATTCCGATGTTGATTTGTATCAATTATGATTTATATTTGTATTGGTTGTGTTTGGTTGGGATATGGTATGTGTGTGGTGAATGGATCAATAAGCATGTGCACATGTCTTGGTAGTGTGGCATATTGACTTGAGATTCTATGCCCATGGGTAGAGTTAGACTGAGGCTCTAAACTCTACCCCAAAATGCATGGGTTATGGAAGGTGACAAAGGATATATTCCCCCAACAGTTTCATTCGATGAGACCACCCAGACTGAGGCTTCGAGGAGAGTGTAATGTATTTGTTGTGATACGTTTACCCCTAGTGAGATAAGGACTTGAATTATTCCATTATACATAGTGATTGATTTATTTAGACCCTTGTGTAGATGATGTACATGCCTAAACTATGGAACACATGATGAAAATGGACTAAGTAATGAACACAGAATAAATGATGGATATAGTAATAATGATAAAAAAGGTTAAAGTAAATACTGGTAACTAATGGCACCCAAGTTTTCCTTTGGGTTTTCTTGTCATTTATTTTATACTTTCATTCACTATATGTTTAGACTGGATATTTTTTAGGAACTGTCGGTGGTGGCCTACTGAGTTGTACTCACAACATGATTGGGCCTATATTGGGTACCTGAGAAGGCTTTATTGTTGTAGGTTTGGATAAGGGAAAGACCCAATTCTTGGGAGTTGATTTGGTCTTGGGATATACATGGATGTTGATCTAGACTTAGAGTCAAGACTAGTTTTTGGGATTTAACTATTTTTCTTTATTTCAAGTTTCTTCACTTTGGCAGTGTAATCATGACATGACATGGTTTTTGTTGGTTTTTGGTTTGTACCCAATTTTGGGTGATTCTTGGTTATTTATGTTTGTTGGTTATTGAATATTTTTTCTATTATTTATATGATTTACTACTATGTATTACTCTGGTAAAAAGGGTTTAGTCTCCCCATGTGACTTATTAGACCCTCTCTACTAGTCAGAAACCTCTAGAGTATGGGGAGGCATACTTGAGGTCATGTGGAGACTTAGCTTGGAGCACTAATTTAGTGGATTTCTGGTTGGGGACATTATGAATTGGTATCAGAGGCATGGTTATTTTCTGCGGTATTATTATTTGGTGTTGTATATGAGAGAATAGTATGTGTTAGGTATTAGAAATGCGCTCATTATTGGGAGTAAATCAGTTTACCCCATGTTGACCCTAACCCACGGTAGGTATGGAAGAGGGTAGTGTTATTTTTGAGATGATACCAGTTGGGATATTTTATGTGAATGGTTTGTTTACATATAATAGAGATCATTCTTGTGTTTAAATTGTGAAATATTTATGTTTTGTGTTCTAAATATTGTGTTTGGCATTGTAGAGAAATGCTACCACGAAGGCATGTGTTGGCTGGGAGACAAGAGGATGTTGTGGATAATGCTCCCCCAGTAGTGGACCAAGATAGCCTGGAGATTTAAGATAATAGAGAAGAGACGTTTTTTGAGAACTTATCCCATTTTATGCAGATGGCGGAACATGACCCAAGGTGGGTTGTACCATGTATGTTCAAGCTGACTAGAGTATTTTAGTTATAGCACCCTTCAACTTTTAAAAGAGAAGGTTGGACAAAAGTAGCAAAGTTATGGATAGAGTCCATCCAAACGATTCTTGAATATCCGGTGAGTCCTTCTGAGAAGCGAGTTAAGTTGGAGGCCTATATGTTGTGAGGTCTGGAAAAGCATTGGTGGAACATCATGGTTCAGACTGAGCAGGACGAAGAAATGATATAGAAGGATTTCCAAGAAAAGTTTCTAAAACACTTTTATCTAGAAATATTGAGGAAGTAAAATTTTGTGGAGTTTATGAGATTGACCCAAGGCATTGTGTTAGTGATGGATTATGCTATCCATTTCACTAACTTACGCCGCTTTGTTCTAGTATTGGTGGGATATAAGGAATCTATGGAAAAACATTTCTAGTATGGTCTTAGACACTAGATCAGGTCCCATGTGAATATCTTCATTTTGAAGAGGTTTGCAGAAGTAGTGGATTATGACCTTATCTTAAAAGGGAACCTAAAGGGGGCTTCATGCAGTGGACTTGTGGTTTCAGTTGGATGGAAAAGTGGTGCGACTTCCGATGGAAGGAAATCATTTTGGGAGTTTCCATTAGGTTGGAAGTTAAAAAAGTTGTTAGAAGAGAGGGTAAACCTATCAGGGTGGTGATCAGGTGTTCTGTTATCAGTGTAGAAGACTGGGGCACATGCGCGGTTAGTGTCCCTGGCCACCAGTTGAGTGCCGATCTTATAGAAGGATGGGTCATGTATAGAGATTTTGTATGAATCCTTAATATCTAAGAATAAATAGAGGATTAAGGATGATGTTGAGTACCGATAGGGGGTTAGTTTCCCCATATTAGGAAGGTATTTGGAGTTATATGGTTCATACTAATAGAGGCAGTGGACATGGGACTACAAGGTGAGAGTGTCCATATCAGTAGGATAATACAGTGCTAGGTACTCCGGCGAGAGCCCTGGGCATAAGGGCAGTTCAGATTCAGGTAGTTCAGTCTTCACCTCGAGGTGATGAGGCTGGACCATCGATTATTTGAGGTACGGTCTTTGTAGCCTCCATGATTTCTAGTGATATATTTGATAAAACACTACACATTATTTTATATATGTAAGTTTTTTAGTTTTGTTGGGCATAATAGTGGAACATGTGTGTGGGGTTATGTCGATTGATACACCATTGGGGGTGTGAGATGAGGATATTATACAATGTAAGGGTTGTGTTTTTGAGGTTGGTGGGTATGGTTTTCCATGGAACTTGTTCATCCTCGAGATGAAAGGTTTTGACCTGATTTTGGGCATGGATTGGACGGTGTTATACTAGGACCATATCAACTGTTACCATCATATATTTTCATTCGCATCTCTTGAGGGATACACTTATGTCTATCATGGTGAGTGGGATTATAAGGCCCCGGCCTTAAACCTTACTTAATATTGAATTAAATGAATAATTCACATTGAGGATCTTTTCAGGTTTAGAGTTTTAGAGAATTAGGACATAACTATCGAATCTCAAAAGATTACAAAGTAGACACTTCTACTAAGTTTCCATAAAATAAAAACTCTTAAAAAGAAACATGTCTAGTTCCATGTTTTAAATAGCATGACTTTTCCTTGATCCCATCCTTGACCCTATTCCACATTAAGTACTGTGAAAAACATTTCAAAAACTTAGGATGAGCATAAAAAGCCCAGTAAGAGATATAAAAGTATGAAATGAAAACATTAGTCCATGTATGAAATCATACCTTACTCATAAAACATAAGCATTTTAACATACCTCATCAAATCATGAATAAATCATAGAAATCATAAGACATAAAGGTAAGTTGAGGCATTCATAACATTCTTATGTAGGGAGTTACCGTCATGGTTACGTTTGGAATACCCATCACAGTATATTCCCTAAATCTCTTCGGAGAAACCTTAACGTTTAACCCCTTCGCGTTACCCAATGAATTGGAGAGCTATATCGGGCTCACCCGCCCTTAGTTTATCACGGAACCACCCATCTTCATAACAATGGCCAAGAACCATAACATAATCGTATCACGTAAAACATGCATAAAGGAAACATAACATGTCCACATTTTAATCACAAGATATCGATACAACACATTGATGTAATAAAAACATTATGAAAAACATTTTCAATACCAAAATAAAAGAAAAGTAATACATGATATTTATTTTTCATTTTAAAAAAAGTTAGGTTATGGCTTGTAGAGGAAGCCGAAACTCAAATAATGGCCACGAAGGCGGAGAATTCGTTGTCGCCACATACGTACGACAAAAAAACAATCCTTTTTTCATTTAGTAAAACTCTTCGTATAAAAAAAATATTCCTTTTGAATAAGAGTGAAAGTCAAAGGGGTTTATACACCGTGTAAAAGAAAGTTATGTATTAGAACAAAATATGCCTCAATGAAAGGAGATTGAGACGAAGTCCCTTACAAAGATCATTTTGTAAATAAAATAGATCGCTCATGTGTATTCACTATAAGCTCACATAAAGAGAGTATAATACATGATAAGATATAAAAATTCATTTCTCACATAATCATAGAACAACATACATAAGAACGATAAGTTCAACCAAAAGAATGGGAATTGGGTTAAGAAGTTCCCTTACCTCGTGTCCGACATGACTCGACTTCTCTTTAATCTCCTGAATAATAAACTTGAGTTAATTTATACTTGCTTAAGAACCTTTTTCAAGTTCATTATTCCTTTTATATCACTTATTACCATGTCATGAACACTATGTAATTATTTAAGTTAATAACGGTCATTTTAACGATCATTGGTACTTGAGTCAAAAATAAACTCTTTATAATTACAAGTTGTTCACGTATCCATTATATCCAGAGTTATATTCATTATGTAGATATCATATATATCATATATATCCAGTATATATATGCATTTATAATATTACATAACATTTAGAGGTAAGAAATGAAATGCACCGTTCATGGAGACGGTAAGCCGTACGTACGCATGAATGCTACTTTCATTTCTATTTCGTATTTTATGGAATGGAATCATAATGACATAAAGGTATATTATAATTCCAGTATAATTTCATATATAATATCATTAACTCCATCCTTTATACGTCCCACATATGGAATTAACGAATCAAATCACTTTGAGGGGGCGGTAGTCCGCACTTCCTAAAATGAAGATATCGCGTATACCCATAATGGAAGCCATAAAGGTATGCCATAAATGAAAAATACAGAATATTAAGGAAAAAATAAACATATTATATATCATATATAAATATAGTTTCATATTAATGGCCACCTTTGAAGGTGTTAGAAGAATATTGAACAATCATCATTCCGTGAGGCAGAAATTCGCCATCCACGGAAACAGTATGCTCTTTAACCATTAGATGAAGGTGTGTGTAAGTGTAGCTCTAATCATTCTCATAAAAACATCCTAGTATATTGAATATACTGGTGTTGTTACAAAATAAAGTAATAAAGATATTTTAGGGGGTTGGAGAAGAAAAATAAAACTTAAGAACACAAGAGAAGACACTACCTTTAAAACGAGTAACTCTTTTTGATTTGAGCTCAGAGGCTTCCTTGGAAAGACTTCTTCCCAAAGTGAGGCTTCTAGGAGTAATATAGGTATGTTTAGAGACAAAATGGGTAGGCATTGGCCGATTCGGAGGCTTGAGATGTGTGGGTAATGTGGTAGAGGTGGTGGCCTTTTATAAGAGGAGAGGAGGGGCACTCTTGGAAAGTTATAAAAGGTTACTTTATTATAAAATGCTTTTCGGATTTTAAAGGTCCCAAAATTATATATTTCGAGGATAAGGTGATAAGAGTTCAAAATCCACCCATAGAATATGTTTTTGAAAAGTGTAGGTCTTAGATTTTACATTATCTTTTCATTTTATTTAAATCGTTAAATAATGAGGTAATCGCTACATCATCATGGTGTCCTAAATAATTTAATTTATTTAATGTCTAAAAATTATTAAAAAAGTATCATGATGTAGGAAATATTTTTAGCTTTCTAATGAATATTTATAGTTAAAATTATTACTTGAATAACCCCATTTAAAAATTGTTTTAGTAAAACCACACATGTTTGTGACATTTTTATTTTAACATTAAATAAAAAGTTATTAATGTAATTTTCCTACCAAAGTGGCTCCATGGGGTCCCCAAGTTGACCCATGGATTGTCTTGGTTGGACATGACACATCCAATAAGGGTAGTACATGTGTCAAGGTCATTTCATATTATTAAAACATTATTTTTACCTTAAATTACACTAATTACCTCTAATCGTGATTAACAACTTAAAAGTTACTATTCACCAAAAAACTATTTTAATCCCATTGAACCACATTTTACTTCCTAATGACAACCATGAATGTCGGATTTTTGAAATTCAAAACACAGAGGTGGTAAAATTTCATTTAAACAAAAAATTGGTTTTTTAAGTACCACTTAGTGGTTTCACTATTCATCAAAAATTGAAGTTTTTCAGAAAAATACCAAAACGTCACCCTAAGATATATTTAATATTATGAATTAAAAAATGATGTCTATTTTACAAAATTCAAAAAATATAAGTTACATTAATTAATTTAATAATTAATTCCCGCTGTCAGAACAAATAGCGTGTTTTTATGAAACAATATATATCAAAATATTGACACTAGTTTAAGTCCAATTTCAAAGTAAAATTAATTTCAATGACCACTATTGGATTAAATGATAAAAATATATTCTAATTTCACTTTAAAACCAATTCAAAAGATAATCTAATCATATAAATAAATTATATCAAAAAGAGGTTTTGAATTAAAATACAACATTTTTCACTATTCATTAAAAAAATAAACTTTATCGGAAAAATACCAAAAATTTACACAAAGTAAATTTTGATGTCCCGATTCTAAAGAAGAATTTTAGTTAGTCTAAAAGAATGTATATGAGCGACCAAAACTATATTTAAAGAGGGTTCGCCATCAAAAGGCGATAAATGGACCTCTAGTGAAAATTAGAGTATATATGCCTAAAATTGAATTCTTTTCGTATTTTAAGCCTTTATCCTTTATTAGATAAATGTAAAAACATTTAACAAACATATATAATCATATTTTAGTTATTTCTATTCATTCCCGCCAATACAATGGCTACGTGTTAACTACCATTTAAAATAATATTATTTTATTACTAGTGTGCAACGTAAGATTTCAAAGAAACTCTTTGTTGCGTATTGGGTACGCTATCGAACATAGAAACCCCTTTAAAGTAAAATTAATATTTAATTCGTAAATATTAATAAGTACGAAAATGTATTTTTCTTTTTTTACCTGGGATGTTACATCCTTCCCCCTTTTTGGGAATTGCGTCCTCGCAATTTTATTCACTTATCAAAATAAGTGGGGGTATTTATCCCTCATAGCATTTTTAGATTCTGACGTTGCCACTTCAACAAAATGGTTTTTCCACAAAACCTTTATCTGATGAATTACCTTATTTTGCAACACTTGCTCTCTATGGTCAAGAATCTGGACTGGTTGTTCTTCATAATAGAGATTCTCTTCCAACTGAACTACCTCTGGGCTCAAAACATGAGATGGATCTGGCATTTACTTTCTCAACATCAAAACATGAAAAACATTGTGTACCTGAGATAAACTTGGAGGTAAAGCCACTCGGTAAGAAACTGATCCAACTCTCTCCAGAATTTCATATGGTCCAATGAACCTTGGACTCAGCTTTCCTTTCTTACCAAATCGCATCACACTTTTCCACGGTGAAAATTTGAGAAAAACATGATCACCTACCTCTAAAGATAGATCCTTCCTCCTGGTGTCTGCATAATTTTTCTGTCTGCTCTGAGCTGTTCTCATGTGTTTCTGAATCAACTGAACTTTTTCTGCCATCTCTTCTACCAATTCTGGTCCCATCAGCTTCCTTTCACCCACTTCATTCCAAAAAGCTGGAGTTCGAAACTACTTACCATATAATGCCTCAAACGGTTCCATCTGATACTAGAATGAAAACTATTTTTATATGAAAATTAAACCAAAGAAAGTTGTTGGTCCCAACTTCCCTGATAATCCATCAAACAAGAACATAGCATATCCTCCAAAGTCTGAATTGTTCGTTCTGACTGCCCATCTGATTGAGGATGAAAAGCTGTACTAAAATTTAATTCAGTACCCAACGACTTCTGAAGGCCATTCCAAAAGTTAGAAGTAAACCTGGAATCACAATCAGATACAATGGATAGGGGAACTCCATGCAACTTGACTATCTCTTTAAGACACAATCGAGAAAGTTGATCTAGAGAGAAAGTATCTCGAATAGGATGGAAATGAGCAGATTTAGTCAATCGATCAACAATAACCCAGATTGCATTATTACCTCGAGATGTCTTCGGTAATCCCACAACATAGTCCATGGATATATTTTCCCATTTCCACTCTGGCATTGGTAAAGGCTAAAGCATCCCTTTCGGTAACTTCCCCTCTGCTTTAACCCTTCTGAACCAGCTCCACCTTTTTCTACAACCCACTGTATTTCTTCTGCGCTTGCTTAATTCTGTCTGATAGAGATGATCCCACTAATACCTGAAACAAAACAGAAGAACTTCCTGCACCAACAACTTCTATTCCAAAGTTCATCAAATCAAAAACCAAATGATCTCATTCCAAACGTAGCATGGTTAATAAAGCATTACTTTTTCGAATCAAAGCATCAGCCACTTTATTTGCTTTTCCCGGATGGTAATGAATTGTACAATCATAATCCTTGATTAATTCTATCCATCTCCTCTGTCTCATGTTAAATTCTTTCTGAGTGAATATATACTTTAAACTTTTGTGATCAGTATATATTTCACACTTTACTCCATGCAAATGATGCCTCCAAATTTTTAGAGCAAAAACAATAGCAGCTAATTCCAAGTCATGTGTAGGGTAATTTACCTCATGAGTTTTCAACTAAAGTGAAGCATATGAAATTACCTGATCATTCTGCATAAGGACACAACCAAGTACCTTCAACGAAGCAACACTGTATATAGCAAAATCACCATTCCTAGAAGGAAGTTCCAAAACTGGAGCATTCTCCAATCTTCTTTTCAACTCCTGAAAACAATCATCTCATTCTTTTGTCCAGATAAACTTAACACCCTTCTAAGTTATCTTAGTCATTGGACTAGATAACCATGAAAAATTTTCAACAAACCTTCGGTAGTAACCTGCCAAACCAAGAAAACTACGGATCTTGGTTACATTTGTGGGTCTTGGCCATTCTTCAACAACTTTTGTTTTAGCAGGATCAACAGTTATGCCATTTTTTGAAACAATGTGACCAAGGAAAGAAATTTGTTGTAACCAAAACTCACACTTGCTGAATTTTCCATACAGTTTCTTTTCTTTTAAGGTTTGAAAGATAACCCTTAAATGACTTTCATTCTCCTCTTTACTTTTATAAAACACCAAAATATCATCAATAAACACAACCAACATTTTTCACCCGAGTCAACTGAGCCATCACTGCAACAAACTATTTAGTTCTGATTCCGACCATCCCAGGATATTGATTTGAAAGGTCATTATACTTTGTATGTCTTCCTAGAAAATCTGCTATGTTTCCTCTATGGAAAACCATTCTTATCACAGAAATATCTTAGGTGAAGCAACATGGTAATCTTTAAATGATATATCATTTCAATTTGACCATAAAAAAATATTTTTGGATAATCATTTAATAGAATTCTAACTCCTAAAGTTATCTAAACCGACCTCTAATACCAACTATAAGGCCCCGGCCTTAAACCTTACTTAATATTGAATTAAATGAATAATTCACATTGAGGATCTTTTCAGGTTTAGAGTTTTATAGAATTAGGACATAAGTATTACATCTCAAAAGATTACAAAGTAGACACTTCTATTAAGTTTCCATAAAATAAAAACTCTTAAAAAGAAACATGTCTAGTTCCATGTTTTAGATAGCATGACTTTTCCTTGATCCCAACCTTGACCCTATTCCACATTAAGTCCTATGAAAAACATTTCAAAAACGTGGGATGAGCATAAAAAGCTTAGTAAGGGATATAAAAGTACGAAATGAAAACATTAGTCCATGTATGAAATCATACTTTACTCATAAAACATAAGAATTTTAACATACCTCATCAAATCATGAATAAATCATAGAAATCATAAGACATAAAGGAAACTTGAGGCATTCATAACACTCTTACGTAGGGAGTAACCCTCATGGTTACGTTTGGAATACCCATCAAAATATATTCCCTAAATCTCTTCGAAGAAACCTTAACGTTTAACTCCTTCGCGTGACCCAATGCATTGGAGAGCTATATCGGGCTCACCCGCCCTGATTTTATCACAGAACCACCCGTCTTCATAACAATGCCCAAGAACCATAACATAATAATACCACGTAAAACATACACAAAGGAAAAATAAAATTTCCATATTTCAATCACAAGATTTCAATACAACACATTGATATAATAAAAACATTATGAAAACTATTTTCAATACCAAAATAAAAGAAAAGTAATATATGATATTTATTTTTCATTTTTAAAAAAAAGTTAGGTTATGGCTTGTAGAGGAAACCGAAACTCAAATAATGGTCACAGCGGCAGAGAAGTCATTGTCACCGCATACGTATGGAAAAAAACATTCCTTTTGTCATTTAGTAAAACTCTTCGTATAAAAAAAGATTCATTTTGAATAAGCATAAAAGTCATAGGGGTTTATACACCATATAAAAGAAAGTTGTGTATTAGAACAAAATATGCCCCAATGAAAGGATATTGAGATGAAGTCCCTTACAAAGATCATTTTGTAAACAAAATATATACATGATAAGATATGAAAATTCATTTCTCACATAATCATAGAACAACATAAATAAGAACGATAAGTTCAACCCAAAGAATGGGAATTGGGTTAAAAAGTTCCCTTACCTCGTGTCCGACGTGACTCGATTGCTCTTTAATCTCCTGAATAATAAACATGAGTTAATTTCTACTTGCTTAAGAACCTTTTTCAAGTTCACTATTCCTTTTATATCACTTATTACCATGTTATGAACACTATATAATTATTTAAGTTAATAACGGTCGTTTTAACGATCATTGGTACTTGAGTCAAAAATAAACTCTTTATAATTACAAGTTTTTCATGTATCCATTATATCCAAAGTTATATTCATTATTTAGATATCATATATATCATATATATATCCAGTATATACATTCATTTATAATATTACATAACATTTAGAGGTAAGAAATGAAATGCACCGTTCATGGCGACGGTAAGCTGTACGTACGCATGAACGCTACTTTCATTTCTATTTCGTATTTTATGGAATGTAATCATAATGACATAAAGGTATATTATAATTCCATTATAATTTCATATATAATATCATTAACTCCATCCTTTATACGTCCCACATATGACATTAACGAATCAAATCACTTTGAGGGGGCGGTAGTCCACACTTCCTAAAATGAAGATATCGCGTATACCCATAATGGAAGCCATAAAGGTATGACATAAATGAAAAATACAAAAGCTTAAGGAAAAAATAAACATATTATATATCATATATAAATATAGTGTCATCTTAATGGCCACCTTTGAAGGTGTTAGAAGAATATTGAACAATCATCGTTTCGTGAGGCAGAAATTTGCCATCTACGGAAACAATATGCTCTTTAACCATTAGATGAAGGTGTGTGTAATTTTAGCTCCAATACTTCTCATAAAAACATCCTAGTATATTGAAGATAATTGTTTTGTTACAAAATAAAGTAATAAAAAGAGTTTAGGGGGTTGGAGAAGCAAAATAAAACATAAGAACACAAGAGAAGACACTACCTTTAAAACAGGTAACTCTTTTTGATTTGAGCTCAAAGGCTTCCTTGGAAAGACTTCTTCCCAAAGTGAGGATTCTATGAGTAAGAGAGGGATGTGGAGAGACAAAATGGGCATGGGTTGGCCGAGACAAAGGCTTGATAGGTGTGGGTAAGGTGGTAGAGGTGGGGGCCTTTTATAAGAGGAGAGGAGGGGCACTCTTGGAAAGTTATAAAAGGTTACTTTATTATAAAATGATTTTTGGATTTTAATGGTCCCAAAATTATATATTTCGAGGATAATGTGATAAGAGTTTGAAATCCACCCATCCAGTAGGTTTTTGAAAAGTGTAGGTCTTATATTTTACATTATCTTTTCATTTTATTTAAATCGTTAAATAATGAGGTAATCGCTGCATCATCATGGTGTCATAAATAATTTAATTTATTTAATGTCTAAAAATTATAAAACAAATATCATGATGTAGGAAATCTTCTTAGATCTATAATGAATATTTATAGTCAAAATTATTACTTGTATAACCCCATTTAAAAATTGTTTTAGTAAAACAACACATGTTTGTGATATTTTTATTTTAACATTAAATAAAAAGTTATTAATGTCATTTTCCTACGAAAGTGGCTCCATGGGGTCCCCAAGTTGAACCCTGGATTTTCTTGGTCGGCCATGACACATACTATAAGGGTAGTACATGTTTCAAGGTCATTTCATATTATTAAAACATTATTTTTACCTTAAATTACACTAATTACCTCTAATCGCGATTAAAAAGTTAAAAGTTACTATTCACCAAAAAATTATTTTAATCCCATTGAACCACATTTTACTTCCTAATGACAACCATGAATGTCGGATTTTTGAAATTCAAAACACAGAGGTGGTAAAATTTCATTTAAACGAAAAATCAGTTTTTTTAAGTACCACTTAGTGGTTTCACTATTCATCAAAAATTGAAGTTTTTCAGAAAAATACCAAAACTTCACCCTAAGATATATTTGATATTACAAATTCAAAAATAATGTCTATTTTAAAAAATTCAAAACATATAAGTTACATTAATTAATTTAATAATTAATTCCCGCTGTCAGAACAAATAGCGTGTTTTTATGAAACAATATATATCAAAAGACTGACACTAGTTTAAGTCCAATTTCAAAGTGAAATTAATTCCAATGACCACTATTGGATTAAATGGTAAAAATATATTCTAATTTCACTTTAAAACCAATTAAAAATATAATCTAATCATATAAATAAATTATATTAAAAATAGGTTTTGAATTAAAATACAACATTTTTCACTATTCATTAAAAAAATAAACTTTATCGGAAAAATAACAAAAATTTACACAAAGTAAATTTTGATGTCCTGATTCTAAAGAAGAATTTTATTTTTTCCAAAATAATGTATAATAGTGACCAAAACTATATTTAAAGAGGGTTCTCCATCAAAAGGCGATAAGTGGACCTTTAGTGAAAATTAGAGTATATATGCCTAAAATTGAATTCTTTTCGTATTTTAAGCCTTTATCCATTATTGGATAAATGTAAAAACATTTAACAAATATATATAATCATATTTTAGTTATTTCTATTCATTCCCATCAATACAACGACTACATGTTAACTACCATTTAAAATAATATTATTTTATTACTAGTGTGCAACGTAAGATTTCAAAGAAACACTTTCTTGCGTATCGGGTACGCTATCGAACATAGAAACCCCTTTAAAGTAAAATTAATATTTAATTCATAAATATTAATAAGTATGAAAATGTATTATTCTTTATTTACCTGGGATGTTACAGGGATGTTTGAGTAGGACATGCAGGGATATATTTTCATTGGTTGGGTAAACTCATAGTCCAAGTAGCTTTTCTTTTACTTGATGATAGAGAAGTATAATGACATGTATTACCTTATATGGTATATCAGTTTCAGGATGTGTTTCCTAAGGACTTATCGGGATACCACCTGAGAGGGATGTTGAGTTCACAATAGAGTTACTATTTGGAGTAAAACCAGTTTCCATTCTTCTATATAGAATGAAACCATTAGAACTACAAGAATATAAAACTCAATTGGAGGAGTTGGAGAACAAGGGGTTTATTCTACATAGTACATCACTTTGGGGATTTCTAGTGCTGTTCACTAATAAGGATGGTGGGTAATTGCAATTATGTGTCTATTATTTGAAGATGAACCAGATTATGGTTAATAACTGATACCCACTTTTGAGAATTGATGATATTTTTGACCTGCTGGGAGGTGCCTTAGTGTTCTCCAAGATTGATATGAGATCGAGGTATCACCAGCTGAGGGTGAGGAATTCTAATGTATCAAGGACTTCTTTTAGGAGTATATATGGGTTTTATAAGTTTGTGGAGATGTTTTTAGGTTATCCAATGCACCAGAAATGTTAATGTCTTTGATGATTTGAATATTTCACCCCTATCTGGATTAGTTCATAGTTGTCTTTATCAATGATATCTTAATGTACTCAAAGAATCATGATGATAATGCCAAACATATTGACATCATCTTGAGTATACTAAGAGAACATAGAACATACACGAAGATATCCAAGATTCATTTCTACATAGGATTCATTGGGCATAGAAAATTCCATTTGGGAAAGGGGGATATCCCAATATCATACATTGGAGGATGATAAAAAGTCTCTATTATGTTCTACTTTTTCTATAAAGGACTTGTGGGGTCAGTAGTATTTAAGCCTTGAGAAGATGCCTCAACCTCTATATGCTTCTGATCATAAATTTGGTTTAAACATCCTCTAACTAAGACTATTGCATCATTATTTTCAGCAGGCTCATCCATTTGTTCTCCATAATTTTGAATAGTCTAAATTCTTTTCTTCCTAAGACAGTGGAGAAGATCATGAAAATTTAAATGGAAATTAGATCAAATAATTCCAGCTATATAGACAGATTTCATATGCTCGATGATTTTACAGGATTCACAAAATGGGGGTTTTGTTTCAAACTCTATTCTAAGATGTATGTCATCTTGTGGAGTATATATAGTAATTTTATCAATCAAGATGGAGTTAAAATCTACATCTACCAAAACCCGAGCGAAATGTCCAAATATAGCCATTTTAGTGGGGTTATCCATTCTAATGGGTATACCAACAGCTGAAGAAATGTCAAAGAGAATTTCTAGATTCCAAAATACCTAGTTTAGTATATGAATCTTCACCCATACCTACGTGCTAGTTTCTTTGAATTCGTTCAGGTTAATGTTCAAGTTCTATTCATGGACTCGAAGGATTCCCGACCGTAAATTTATAGATCTTATACTCCAAGCCCTTCTTTTTAGCTCTATTAAGGAAAAAAAGGATATGGAAGAATCCTCTTATAAGGGATACACATTTAAAATAGAGAAAACTCTAGGTAGAGGCTAGTCATTCTTCCAGGTCAACAGTTTTCCAGGGATTCATGACCTTGGACAAAGAAATAAAAGCAATGAATAAATATTTATAGAGATAAATTCACTCAGTGATAGCACCATCAAAGGTAGAAACATGGGCGGTAGTACCTTTTTTGATGATCCTCTTTGCGATACGACTGTTGACCAATACAAATAAGCCCCCAGAAAAACCATAAAAAGATGAGAAGCATTTCGAAACCTCATCTCAATCTACGTTCTTCTTGATGTGAGTTAATCCCTAATTCCTAGCATAGTGGATCAGAGTGAACGAGTGCAGATTCAAGATTTGAGGATGTTTGAAGGCGATTTGACCATCAGAAATCGCCAAGGGTAACCTCTTCTGTTCCTCCATATAATTACTAATAAATATAAATAATTGGTATTAATTATTAATAATTTTTAATAATTAGTATTAATTAGTATTAATTATTAATAATTAGTAATAATTATTAATAATTAATAATAATTATTAGTAATTAGTATTAATTTGTATTAATTATTAATAATTTGTATTAATTTGTACTAATTTTTAATAATTATTACTAATTAGTGGTAATTATTACTAATTAGTACTTATTAGTAGTAATAAGTACTAATTAGTAGTAATTAGTTGTAATTATTAGCAATTATTACTAAATAGTAGTAATTAATACTAATTTGTAGTAATTACTAGTAATTAGTAGTAATTAGTTGTAATTAGTAGTAATTAGTTGTAATTAGTAGTAATTAGTTGTAATTAGTAGTAATTAGAATATTATTTTTCTTATTTCAAATTAATTATAAACAATTTCTTTTTATTTTATATTTTTTAAAGAAATTTGGAGAAAGAATGTAAATAAAAATCTTTATAACATAATCAGGATTGGATAAATCATCACATGAATCTAAACGGTTCTGCTATAAATCCTGTATATATTGAGGGTGTTGAATCTTTTTTATAATTTGTATCACCGTGCTGCTATGCATGAGGAAATGCTACCTGATCCGCAATGTGAGGTGGGGATTTAGGAGACTTCAATGATACATATGGTGGGGAGGGACAATTTTAGTGTAGTTTGTTTGGTCCATCGGGTCATGTAATGGAAATTATGCCTTTGGGATTTCAAGTCATGTATGGTCCTTGTAACACTAGGCTTATAGGTCATGTAAGGGTCCCCTCTCAACATAAATAAAAAAGTGACTATCCAAAAAACAATAAAAAATCAAGGTATTCTAGCCATTCTGGTTAGGTGGTTATATATCCATCATGCTTTCAAAATTATATTTTCAAAAAATTAAAACTCAGGATGATATTGATTTAACTCATGAGTCAGAACCATCCCAATTTGATGAGTTGTTGAAGTCTGCTGAGGATGCCTTATATCCTGGTTACACGATAAGAAAATTTCAAGCGATTGTAAAATTTATGGCTATTAATTTATATAATGGAATATAAAATTGTTGTTTTGATCTAATATTCTCTTTGGTTAAAGCACAACTACTTAAAGGAAATGTGTTGCCTAAAACTTTCTATGGGAGAAAGAGGCTGGTTCATAATTTGGGTCTTAGTTATCATAAGATCCATGCATGTTCAAATGATTGTATCTTATATTATGGTGAAAATGAGTCATTTGTTAGTTGTCTTACATGTAGACAGTCGAGGTACAAAAAGTATCAACTAGGTAATTATGGATTGATTCCTATAAAACAGTTGAGGTATTTCTAACTTACACCCAAATTGTGGCATTTATTAATGTATTAGAAAACAACTTCATCGATGTCATGGAACAAAATAAATATTTCAACTGATAAAATCTTAAATTATCCCACTGATAGTCATTCTTGGAAACATTTTGACCAAGTACATCCTTATTTTTCTTCAAAAGCTCAAAATGTGTGATTGGTTCTTTTTTATGATGTTTTCTATCCATTTGGTTCTTATAGTAGTCAATATTATTGTTGGACCATCTTTATAACTCTATACAATTTACCTCCTTGGATGATGATGAATGATCCATATATATTTTTGACCTTATTAGTTCTAGGACATCCAAAAAATAATATCGATGTTTATTTGAATCCATTTATTAATGAGTTAAATTTATTATGGAGTAATTGTGTCAATACATATGATGTTATTGGAAAACAAAATTTCCTATTGAAAGATGCATTGATGTGGAAAATTAGTGAATTCCCAACATATGTCATGTTATCTGGTTAGAGTACACATAGTCCATAATCATGTCTATACTGTATGATAGAAAACAAAGCATTTATGCTCATAAATGGAAGAAAAACATGTTTCTTTGACTATCATAGAACATTTCTTCATACCGATCATCCTTTTTAGAGAAATAAATGTAATTTTAGAAAAGGTACAATTGAAAGAGATGAACCTCCAAAAATGATTTCTGGTATTGATTTAAAATCTATTGTCACTTTATTACCTACCATTAACTTTGGACCAATTATAATCCAACAAAAAATTGATGGCTTTGGGAAAGAACACAATTGGATAAAACAGATCATTTTTTGGGATTGGTCATATTGATATGATTTTTAGTCCATCATATGTTGGATGTAATGCATATTGAGAAGAACTATTTTGATAATATATTTTTTTACAGTTTGGGACACACCTTGTAAGAATAAAGATAATTTAAAGGCATGATTAGATCTTGACCAAATTTACTGGTGACCATAACTTGAACTATTTGAAAATGAAAGATCAAAGAAGTTAATGAAGCCAAAATCGGCATATAGAGTTTCCTAAGAAAATTGTTTATTATTTTGTCTCTAGATTGCATATTTGAGGATTCCAGATGGTTATGTTTCCAATTTTCCTAGATGTATCAGAAATGGTCATATTACCAAATTAAAAAGTAATGAATATTATGTTATAATGGAAAGAATTATAACAATTGTATTTATAGGGTTTTTTAATTATATGATTTGGGATTAAATAAGATAAATATCTTATTTTTCTGAGACATTTGTGCGATGACAATAGACTATGATTCACTAAGTAGACTGCAAGAAGATGTTGTTTTAATTTTATATAAATTGGAAAAAAATATTGTTGCCAAATTTGTTTGATTCAATGGGGAATTTGATATTAAATTTTTTTCATGAAGAAAAATGTAGAGGTCCAACAGTTCTGATGGATGTACCAATTCACGAGATGCATGCATAAATTACAGAAAACATTTTGTAAAATAGCATCAGTTGAAGGATCAATTGTAGAAGCTTATTTATAGGAAGAAATTTCTTTCTTATGCTCCCATTATTTTCAATCTAAATATCCCTCAAAACACAACTGTATGATCATAAATGAGGGAAATTTTGACAATGAAATGAATAATCAATTATTAGTTTCCAATCAGTCTAAAACTGGATTTAGTGGAGTTCATGAATGATGACTTTCAGATGATGAATATCACATGACTCATACATATGTTCTACTCAACTATTAAGAAATGAAACCATTTTTGTTGTGAGTGATCCTATCACTTATTATAAATTTTTATAAGTAAATTAATATTATTTTATTTATATATTCTATGATAACTATATCAGGAAAATTTTCCACAAATTATAGCAGGTTCTCTTGAAGAACATTGGAAAAATAATTTTTCCTACTAATTTCAAAAACTGGTAAAGTAAATTGGTTATGGTTTAATATAAAAAATAAATTTATTATTTATTATATTTATAGTTGTCTTTCAAATTTTCATGTATATCAGCATGATAATAAAATTGATAATTGATTGTGTGTATTCGGTAACCCACAATCCAAAATGGTTAAATTTTATAATGCATATGTGGTGAAAAGTTTTCGATTTCATACACGTGCATATAATGAATCAAAAAAACAATGAATAGTGGTGTTTTATTGAGATTATCTCATAATAGATAAAGTGAAGTTCACTTTTATGACATTTTGGAATAAATAATTGAACTGTGTTATCTGCGATAGAGTTATGTAATGATATTTAAATTTCATTGGTTGGATACTGATAGAGGCTTGAATGTTCATTTGTGCCATGGAATCATTGATATTAAATATAAAATCTTTCTTGTAGTAAATGAACCATTTTTATTAGATCATCAGGCACATCAAATTTATTATGAAAATTTTTGTGCTGCTTAAAGAGAGTTAAGTGACTGGTAGAGCATAATAAAAATGAAATCCCATGGAAATCAGTTTATCCAATGTGAATGTGGTTCCACTAAAGTGCAATGAATTGAATTTTTTCAAGAGACTACTACAAATCCATCTTTTCCAGAAAGAGACATGAATATCAATGATGAAAACCCATAGTTATGGGTTGATGATGTTGACAATGTTTTTGATGTAACAAATGAATTTGAAATAGTAAGATATGATGAAGTGGAAACTCTTATAGAAATTGATGATAATGAGGAGGAATATGAAGATATTGACACAATAATTTATGAAGATGAGGATGGATGTGAAGATTGACATAGTTAAATACTAGTTATAATCATATATAATATACATCTATATATAATACTTATTTTAAAATATATGTTAACAATAACCATTTCATGTTTTATATGGATGGAGAGCATTTATTTGACCTGTTTTGTGAGTTTGAGGAGGCTTCACTACCTGGTGACGACCATAGTGCTACATCATCTGACCCTCAGGCTGTTGCCAGTTCAGCGACAACTCAGATAGGTCATGGTCTTGTAAGATTAATGATTCTTGGAAATATCCCTGAGCGATTTCCACATATTGAGTTTGATCCACACATGCAGAGGTATGTTTAGTTTTGTATTTTAGTTAGTTTTCATTAATTTTCATTAATTTATTTATATATATATTATTTGATTTTTTGTTCTATTTTTGCACAGATTTTTCCATATAACTGTTGGAATGGGGAGTGTTATATTGCAGAATTATTTTTCTATATCATGGGTGACTTGAGATTAAATTATCATTTATGTTTGACATTACATGTTTGATCATTGTATGACACATAAATAAATAATAGTTATTTTGAAATTTATTTAATTAAAAACTTTATATTATTAATTATTTGTAGAGTTTATGGTATCCCATTGATGATTGCACATAGACCTCTATTTGGGAGGCATGGGAGGTCTGTTTGTGTGACCATTGCCACTGGTTTCTACATAATATGAGGAGGATAACCATTCATAAAATAGGAGTCATAGAGTTTGATCAGTCTTGCTATGTCCACTGACCAGATTACATCTCTTCTCAAGTTTGGGATGCATTGTGTTCATAATGGATGGTAGATACTTTTTAGAGGATATAATCATTAGGTTAAAAGAATTGGGGGAGGTAGGAGGTGACACATCTAGTAGGTAGTTGTATATTCAGCACAAACCGATGACATTTGGTCAGTACTTTTTTTTATATAATTTATATAACTTTAAATGTGAATTGTTTATTTTATACTCATATAGGTGGTTGAACATCTTGATATTATAGAGTTCAACATTCATAAGAGGATATATAATGATTCTGTCACTAGAGAGATCACTGGTGGTTTCCAGTGGCATTTTTTGTTTAGTATAATTTTTTTTGAGTTTTAAAATTAACTGTTAACAATTTTTTAACGATTTTAATTTTCAATTGACATTGAAGAAGTCATACGAGGCCGCGACTTCTCATACAAAATATGAGAGTGAGGATGAGACTAAGGATCATACCACCAGTAAAATAGTATTTTATGATGCAACATGGATACATGTGACTCGGTATTCCTTTGAGAAATGCTGAGTTGTTGCTATCAGCTCCTGATTGGCGTCTGTGTGTTATTATGGTACCATTGTGATGTCAGCATCAGGATCGAGGGGAGATCATGAAGAGTCATCATAATCTGCTATACTATATGAGGAGTAGCTTTGAGATTAAGGTGAGCTTATAGAGACCATTAATATGGAGAAATAGGAGCTCTATCGACAATGACAACAGTAACAGGAGGAGATGCGTCGATGGCAGCAGTAGTAGTACGAGCAGACGATGAAGTACATGCGACATCTGATTCAGGGATTAGGGATGAAGTTTCCTCCACCACCTCCTATAGATGACCCCCTCCCCTCCCCCTCATCGATTTATATATATATTTTTTATAAACATTTGAATGTACATATGTTTTGTAGTTTTTTTTATTAATTTATATATTTACAATTCTATATAGTGCGTATTTTATATTATTAGAAATATTTTTTTATTTTTTTATATGTATTTATTTATTTATTAATAATAATTATTTTTTATTTTTTAATTAATTAATTTAATTATTATTGTTTTTTCTTATATTTTTTTATTTTTTTTCATGTTATTTGCGACAGGTGAGCCCTCTCATCACAAATACTTATTTGCAACGTGAGGGCCCTCCCATCGAAAATATTATTTTAAAAAAATGGATGATTATTTGCGATGGGATGGTATCCCGTCAAAAATAGAATTTTTTTCGATGACCTGTTGCAAAAAAATACTATTTGCGACACCATTTTCCATGATGGGTTATTTGCAATGGGATTCCATCGCAAATAGTTCAATGTTTTGTAGTGACAGTTTTTGAATATTATATCCATTAGTTTATTATAAGACTACCAATAATACAAATTATTATGATTATATATAGTAAATAGTGCAATTGAGTTTGAACTAAGGAATTCTTACATTAATAATGACTAAAAAATTCATGTATTTAGCTTATGATATTAAATATTGTATTTTTTCGTATTTCAGTATTCACCAAAAATTCAACTATTTTGTAAAAATACCAAAAAATCCTCCTTTTCATTTTTCGATGCGTAGATTCAAAAAAATGAAGTTCAATTTATGAAAATAAATTTCTAAATATGTGAGATTTAATTTTTAAATAAAATCCTCATTTATTTGAAAAATATAAATTTTAATATTATGATCAATTTTTAGAACCTTTAAAAAAATTATGTAAGGTATTGTAAAATTATATTACCATTATAATACAACATAATATTAATTTATAAAACAATTTTATGAAAATAAACTTATTTTTTAATTAATATATTTATTATAAAAGTAAAATTAAATCATTTAGGTTTTACAAAAATACAAATAAATAATTTATCATTTTTAAAACATTTCTTTATTTATACCATAGTATTAATATATCATATTTTAATTTTATAATACTCCTAAATATTATTTTACATTTAAATAGGTGAGCATGCTATTCTAATAGGTAGGTTACTATTCATAATGGTCATAATGATATTTCAATGGTCAGATTACTATTTCAACAGTTAGATTGCTATTCAAATGGCTATATTACTATTCCAACAATCAGATTGTTTTTTAAATGGTCATTTTTGTGATGGTCATATGGTTTCCCTAATTCTTATAAATACCTCATATATAATTCATTATTTATTCACTTCTATTTTCTCTCAAGATTATATATATTTTTATTTCTAAGATGAATATTGTATTACTAATATTTTAATTCATTTCTAAACCCTCTTCATAAGTGTGGTTATTTTGGTTGATTGAGCCAACCCAAATTTTCATATTTTAGCTATCTTATTTTCTATTTTTTAACCCACTGTAATATTTTCAACTGTTATGGAAATTTTTAGTCTCTAAATGTAATTTCCAAATTAATATAATAAAATATTATTGGTTTCATCATATGGTTCATGTTATCTATAATTCATTACTAAAAATAACACAATAATATATTTAGAATAGAAATTCCATTGATAAAATTCCAGGTCGTTACATGACCCACCTACCCTAGCTCGACCTGTCTTGCTCTAGCCCACCTAGCCCTCTCAACCCTATCACGAACCCCTCTACTGGTACCCCTCATGGGCTAATAGTGAAGAGAAGGAGTGACCCCTTGAGTCCCACCTCTAGTAGGCCCTGAGTTGGTGATTAGGACAAAGAGTATGAAACACTAAAATGAGAGGCATTACCCTCAATATACCTAGATCATAACATCAAAATTCTAACCAATCTACTATAATATAAAATAAAATTAACAAAAATACCATATAAGTAATATTTCACATGCAAGAATATAAAATGGATATAAGCATATCCTATGAAAAAATAATACCAAAAGTAAATCTTGTGGAAACGGAAACAATAACCCAAACTCTGAGCTAGTACTAACTAGATCTATCACCAAATACCTCCTAGAAACAATAAAAATAGTTTATATAAATATATATAGGGTGAGCATAAAATGTATACTCAGTAGGATCATACCCAAGGTCTCTTTTGAAAAAGTGAAAAGAACATTCTAATGCCTCAATAAACAAAACACTCACGAGAACCTACATAGGTCAACTAGTTTTTCCCATGACCACACCAAGGATATCTCACCAAATAACACATCTAAGAGTAGTAAAGTAATATCATAATAATTTATAAAAAGACATCCCACAACCAATTCCCCATTGATTTTTCACTCTCCGTATGTCATGTCTCACAAAACCAACTGCATATCAAGTCCCACAACACTATCCACATATCAAGTCTCACACAAACCTACACTTATGGGTTTACACAAGAAACACCACCATAAAATATATTAGTCCACTTATAATATCACACCATTAAGTCCTACCTCTAACGTAGAAAAACCAACAACAATGTAAGATCATGACTCTGTGGAGGTATGCTTTTTTTTTAAATTTTGGTTTTAATCCCTTTTTTTTTGTTAATTAAATGTTTAATCATCGTGTGAGTGGAATATGGGGTGTTCTGGGGGTTCATGGAACCAAAATATAGAAACCATGTTAACCTATGAAAGGCGCACAATTTTCGCACAATTAAGTAAATCATGCGGCCTTCCTAGTCAAACCATGAAACCTTGGATAGAGGAATTATGTACGGTTGAAGCACATTTAGTAAAACCATGTGGATCTACCAAGTAACCATGTGATATCACTCCCCTTGGATAGTGTCTTGAGCATGGGCTGTGTACGGTTTGGAAAACTATGTGAACAAACCACACCCCCATTAAAAGTTGAAAAAATTACATTTTTTCCATATTAGTATTTTTGACTTCTACATGATTTTTTCTCCCATTCTTCCCCTCTCAACCTTAGTGATGAACTCAAGATACCAAATATTCCCAAGGGTGGTTATCCTTTGATTCTTGGCCCTTTGGAGTGTTGTTGGTTGTGGATTGAAGATTTGGGTAATTATAATCCCCCTCTTGATTTTTTTCTTTTGATTTGGGATTTTAACTTGGGATATATTCTTCTGAATCCCTAAAACCATCTTTCTCTGATGGATTCTAGGTTAAGGACTCAAGGGGTTTTTGAATCTAGATATAATTATATTATTTAGATTGCATTATTCAATGGATTTGAGGTAGGTGGTCTACAAGTTATATACCATAGTTTTTGAGTGTATTTTGAGATTGTGCTCTTATTTTCCACCATGTTGTGTTTTGGTGCCATTAGTGATATTTGAAAAAATGGGTGTATAAATGAAAAATTGAACCCCTCATGATCCCCATATGATTCATTGAGGATGATTAAACTAATTTAAGTCCACCCATGGGTCGCACCGACATTCTTGAACCTTGACACTGGTAAGGTTAAATGTAGAGTTGACATGTGATAACTTAGATAACATGATAAACATGTTAATATGTTTGGTTGAGTGGAAAATGGAATAATGATAGTTATGACTAGGGTTGATAATGACATAAGGGGTTGTTGGTCATGACATGAAAATGGGTTAATTGGGTTAATTGAGATTGTGTTAAATGGATTATGAATTAAGTTAGAAATTCCTAAGAGGGTTAGTGCGTATGAAATGGTGAATTTGTTAATGGGTTGGGGAATGGGAATGAGAATTGGGATAAATGGGAAATGTAATTTAAAATAGAGAAGTGATAATGGGTTATGGTATAATATTAATTACCATGTTGATTGTTATCAATTATGATTTATATTTGTATTTGTTGTGTTTGGTTGTGATATGGTATGTGTGTGGTGAATGGATCAATAAGCATGTGCACATGTCTTGGTAGTGTAGAATATTGACTTGAGGTTCTATGCCCATGGGTAGAGTTAGACCAAGGATCTAAACTATACCGCAAAATGCATGGGTTATGAAGAGGACAATGGATCTATTCCTCCAATATTTTCATTCGATGAGACCACCCAGACTGAGGCTTTAAGGAAATTGTAATGTATTTATTGTGATATGTTTACCCCTAGTGAGACAGGGACTTGACTTATTCCATTATAAATAGTGATTGATTGGTGTATACCCTAGTGTAGATGATGTATATGCCTAAACCATGGAACACATGATGAAAATGGACTAAGTAATGAACATAGAACAAAGGATACATATGGTAATAATGATAGAAAAGATTAAATTAAATATTTTTAACTAATGGAACTCAAGTTTTCCTTTGGGTTTTCTTGTTATTTATTCAATACTATCATGCACTATCTATTTAGACTGGATATTTTGTAGACATTGTCAGTGGTGGCCTACTGAGTTGTACTCATAACCTGCTTGGGCCTCTATTTGGTACCCACGAAGACTTCATTGTTGCAGGTTTGGATAAGGGAAAAGGCCCAGTTCTAGGGAGTTGAGTTTGTATTGGGATATACATGGATGTTGATCCAAACTTGGAGTCAAGACCAGTTTTTGGGATTTAACTATTTTTCTTTATTTTGAGTTTCTTCACATTAGTAGTGTTATAATGACATGACATGGTTTTTTTGGTTTGTGGTTTGTACCCAATTTTGGGAGATGCTTGTTTATTCATGTTTTTTGGTTATTGAATATTTTTTCCATTTATTTATATGATTAACTACTACGAATTACTTCGTTTAAGAGGGTATAGTCTCCCTATATGACTTATTAGACCCTCTATACTAGTCGGAAACCTCTGGAGTATGGGGTGGCATGCTTGAGGTCATGTGGAGACTCGGCTTGGAGCACTGATTTAATGGATTTATGGTTGGGGAAATTACAAATGGGTATCAGAGGCATGGTTATTTTCTGCCGTATTATTATTGGGTATGGTAGATGAGAGAATAGTATGTTTTATATATTATAAATGAGCTCATTATTGGGAGTAAATAACCCAAGTATGAGGTAAAACCCAAGTACCCTGGATGAGAATTATTGTTCTTTTTTTTTCGTTATTATAGATGAATGATATTTCACCATTAGGTGATGTGTTTGATGTGTGATGAGACAGTTTTATGATATTTTTCTCGTGATAGAGATGGTATGAGATTGTGCATTCATGAATCATTATTGTAACCTAGGTTTATAGGTGTCATGCATCATGGTAGGTACACATAGGAAAAGTGTGTGGGATATGAATGGTGGAATTAATTTTACTTTCTTGAGAAATTTAAAGAAAATGGTGTCTAATAAAAATTATGAAAATGGTTAAAATGGAAGGAATGTTAGAGAATGGTTAATGATTTGGGATTAAATAAAGGTGTAAAGGAGTTAAAATATTTATCGAATCAAGTTGTGAAATGGGAAATGTGCCTAAGAGGAAGCATTTATAGTGAAAGTATGGAAATAATTTTAAAAGCGTGTCTAGTGAAAGATTGTGTCTATGTAAATCAGTTTACCCCATGTTGACCTTAACCCACAGTAGGTATGGAAGAGGGTAGTGTTATTTTTGAGATGATATCAGTTCAGATATTTTATGTGAATGGTTTTTTTACATATAGTGAACATTATTCTTGTGTGTAAATTGTGGAAGATTTATGTTTTGTGTTCTAAAGCTCGTGTTTGACATTGTAGAGAAATGCCACCCTAAAGGCATGTGTTGGTAGGGAGACAAGAGAATGTTGTGGATAATGCTCCTACAGTAGTGGACCAAGATGGCCTGAAAATTTAGGATAATAGAGAAGAGAAGTTTTTTGAGAAATTATCCCGTTTTATGTAGATGATGGAACAAGACTCAAGGTGGGTTGTACCAAGTATGTTCAAGATTACTAGAGAGTTTTAGCTATAGAACCTTCAACTTTTACCAGAGAAGGTAGGCCATAAGCAGCAAAGTTATGTATAGAGTCCATCCAAACGATTCTTGACTATTTGGAGACTCCTTCTGAGAAGTGAGTTAAGTTGGAGGCCTATATGTTGCGAGGTTCGGAAAAACGTTAGTTGGACATCATGGTTCAGGCTGAGTAGGCCGAAGAAATGATATGGAAGGATTTCCAGGAAAAGTTTCTAAAACACTTTTATCTAGAAACATTGAGGACGGAAAATTATGTGGAGTTCATGAGATTGACCCAAGGCATTGTGTTAGTGATGGATTATGCTATCCATTTCACCGACTTGCACCGCTTTGTTACAGTATTGGCGAGATATAAGGAAGCTATAAAAAAAATTTCTAGGATAGAATTAGACACTAGATCAGGTCCTAGGTGAATATCTTCAATTTTAAGAGGTTTGAAAAAGTAGTGGATTATGACCTTATCTTTAAAGGGAACCTAAATGGGGATTCTAGCAGTGGAATTGTGGTTCCAGTTAGATGGAAAAGTGGTGCGACTTCCGAGGGAAGGAAGAATAATTTTGGGAGTTTACATTAGGGTGGAAGTGAAAAAAGTAGTTATAAGAGAGGGTCAACATATCAGGGTGGTGATCAGGTGTTCTATTATCAGTGTGTAAGACTGGGGTACATGTGCGATCAGTGTTCCCAACCACTAGTTGAGTGCTGATCATGCAGAAGGATATGTCATGTGTAGAGATTCTGTATGAATCCTTGATAGATGGGAATAGATGGAGGATTGAGGATGATGTTGAGTAAAGGTAGGGGGTTAGTTACCCCATATTAGGTAGGTAGTTGGAGTTATATGGTTCATACTAATAGAGGCGATGGACATGGGACTACAGGGTGAGAGTGTCCATATCAGTAGGATAACACAGTGCTAGGTACTCAGGCCAGAGCCCTAGGCATAGGGGTAGTTTAGATTCATGTAGTTCAGTCTTCACCTAGAGGTGATGAGGCTGGACCATCGACTATTTGAGGTACGGTCCTTGTATCCTCCATGCTTTCCAATGCTTTATTTGATAAAACACCACACATTATTTTATCTTTGCAAGGTTTTTAGTTATGTTGGGCATAGTAGTGGAACATGTGTGTGGGGTTATGTCGATTGATACTCCATTGGGGGTGTGAGATGAGGATATTATACAATGTAAGGGTTGTGTTTTTGAGGTTGGGGGGTATGGTTTTCCATGGAACTTGTTCATCCTTGAGATGACAGGTTTTGACCTAATTTTGGGCATGGATTGGATGGTGTTGTACCAAGACCATATTAACTGTTAACATCATATATTGACATTCAAATATCTTGAGGGATACACTTATGTCCATCATGGTGAGTGGGATTTTCGAGTAGGACATATAGGGATATATTTTCATTAGTTGGGTGAACTCACAATCCAAGTAGCTTTTACTTTTCTTGATGATAGATAAGTATAACCGCATGTATTTACTCCTATGGTATACCGGTTTCAGGATGTGTTTCTTGAGGACTTATCGGGATACCACCTGAGAGGGATGTTGAGTTCACAATAGAGTTACTATTGGGAGTAAAACCAGTTTCCATGCTTCTATATAGAATGAAACCAGTAGAACTACATAAACTTAAAAATCATGTGGAGGAGTTGGAGAAAAAATGGTTTATTCTCCCTAGTACATCACCTTGGGGATCTCTAGTGTTGTTCACCAATAAGGATGGTTGTTCATTGCAGTTATGTTTCTATTACATGAAGATGAATCAGATTATGGTTAATAACTGATATCCACTTTTGAGAATTGATTATCTTTTTAACTAGCTTAGAGGTGCCTCAGTGTTCTCCAAGATTGATATGAGATCGGGGTATCACCAACTGAGGGTGAGGCATTCTATTGTATCATGTACTTAATTTAGGAGTATGTATGGGTTGTATAAGTTTGTGGTGATGTTTTTCAGGTTATCTAATGCACCAGAAGTGTTCATGTATTTGATAAATTGAATATTTCACCCCTATCTAGATCAGTTCATAGCTGTCTTTGTCGATGATATCTTAGTGTACCCAAAGAATCATGAAGATCATGCAAAACATATTGACATCATCTTGAGTATACTAAGAGAACATAGGCTATACACCAAGATATCCAAGAGTCATTTTCTGGATTGATAAGGTGAATTTGTTGGGTAACATCATTTTTGAGGAAGGCATGGAAGTAGAACTGGAGAAAGTATAGGTAGTTGTGTTTGGGGAGAATCCCAATTTTTTTTGATATCTGAAGTTTTCGGGGTTTAGAGGGATACTACCGAAGGTTCATTAAATAATTTTCCTATTTGGAAGCACCACTTTCAAGCTTGACCAAGAAAGGAATCTGGTTTGAGTGGTCAAAACCATGTGACAATTACTTTTAATAGTTAAAGAAGTGGTTGAATACCACACTGATCATAATATTACATGATCCAGGTAAAAAGCATACATTGTTTTGTGATGTGTCTAGTATTGGTTTGGGAGTAGTGTTGATGTATCATGATTTGGTTATTACATATGGATCATAGTAGTTGAGTCCACATGAAAGAAATTACCCTAGTCATGATCTTGAGTGGGATATAGTGGTTTATTTCTTAAAATGTTGGAGGAATTAATTTTTAGGAGAATGATTCACATTGTATATCAATAATAAAATTCTTAAGTACATTATCTCATTGCATGACATGAATATTTAGCACTGGATATGGGTTGTTTACATAAAATCCTTTGATTTTGAGATGGTTTATACACTGGGAAGGGAAACCATGTTATAAATTCCTTAAGTTGCAAAACTCAAAATCAGGCAGTTTAGGAATCTAGTTTTGAGTGGAGGATGATGACGTTGTTTGATGAAATGCATCTGGAGGTACATGATGGCCAAGGGAATATGAACCTTGCATCCATATCTGTTGATTCTATACTTTTGATCCAGATCAAGGAGATCTAGCTTGAGGATCCAAATTATTTTTCTATTAAGGAAAGTCTTAAAGGAGGGGAGTCACCTTCTAGTTGGGTTTTTAGTGATGATGGGGACCTTTAGGTGCACAGATGTGTAGTTGTGCCTCCATGTTTGCGAGAAGAGTGGATTCATGAGTTTAATTCATCGAAGTGGTCAGTTCATCCTATATTAACCAAATTGTATCGTGATCTTCATATAGAGTATTGGTGGCTAGGAATGAAGAAATAGGTTACGGGTTTTGTGGCATGGTGTCTTAACTTTCAGCAAGTTCAGTTCGAGCATGAGAACCTAAGTGGTTTGTTACAGCCCTTTCCCATTTTGGAATAGAAATGTAATGATGTAAAAATGGATTTCATGGTAGTTATTCTGAGGATGCCTCCTAAAAATGATACAATTTGGGTGGTCATGGATTAGTTGACTAAGGTGGATCATTACTAACTAATTCCAGAGACCTTCATTGTGGATCAATTGGGTGAGTTTTATTTTTGGGAAATCGTGCAATTGAATGGAGAAACAAAAACTATAGTTTTAGATTATGATCCAAGTTTTACATTTCATTTCTGATAGGGATTGCAGAAGGTTCTTGGTTCCTAGGTGTTCTGGATTATGATTTTCCACCCACAGACAGATGAGATGTCGGAATGTAATATTCAAATACTAGAGAACATGTTGAGGGCTTGCATCCTAGATTTTGGTTGACTGTGGGAAAAGAATTTGGACCTTGTTGAGTTTTCATAAAATAATAGTTACCAATATAAAATTCATATGGAAATTTTTGAGGTACTTTATGGTAGACCATGTAGATATCCATTATGTTGGATGGAAGATGGAGAATTAGAGTTTTTGGGACTGAGTCTCATAAAGGAGATGTTAGATCTGGTTCAATTTATCCAGAAGCAGATGGG
Source organism: Viscum album (assembly GCA_963277665.1). Taxonomy (NCBI): domain Eukaryota; kingdom Viridiplantae; phylum Streptophyta; class Magnoliopsida; order Santalales; family Viscaceae; genus Viscum; species Viscum album. The sequence continues at coordinate 1,403,370,782 of OY728129.1, forward strand.
AATGTATCAAAGTTGGAAAAAGTTGTATGTTGATAGGAATCATCAACCTCTAGAGTTTATGGTGGGTGACCATGTGTTTCTTCGGGTGTCATCGAGGTTGGGTCACCAAGGGATTCTGAAACAGGGTAAGTTAGCACTCAAGTACATGGGACTGTTTGAGATTGTGGAGAGGATTAGACCAGTACCATATCTATTGGATCTTACAGTATGGTATAGTGATATAAATGAAAATTTTCACATGTCTTAGCTTCCATAGTACCACCCTGACCCATATCATGTTATTGATGTTGAGGATGTGAAGCTTGAGAAAGATGCGTCTTTTAAAGAGCATTCCGGTTGTATTATGGATTGTAGTGAGAATGTCCTATAGGGAAATACTATGCCATTTGTTTTAGTTTTATGGAAGAATATTAACATTCAGGAAGAAACTTGGGAGAGGGAGTCGGATTTGTGGGGTCAGTGGATCGATCTTTTTACATTGGAAGCTCAGTGATGCTCAGGAAGAGCGGCTCAAGGATGAGCCATTATAAGGTGGGGGTGGTTGTAATATCCTGACTCTGTGGAGGTATGTAGTTGTTTAAATTTAGGTTTAAATCTCTTAGCTTTCATTAATTATTTTTTCACTGGGTTTATGAGGGTCCTCGATGGTGTTCCAGGGGTTCAGGTCATTAAAGGAAGAAAACTGGGCCAAATTGTACAAGGCGCACAGTTTGCGCACGGTTAAGTAAACTGTGTGGCCTTTCCCAGAAAACCTTTAAAACTTGGAAAGTGGAATTATGAACAGTTGGTGAATGGTTATTCAAACCCTATGGAGATCCCAGGTAACTATGCTACATTAATCCCCTTAGACAGTGGCTTGTGCATGGTTTGCACACAGTTTTCCAAACCACGTGGACAAACCATGCACCCCATTAAAAGTTAACAAAATGACAGTTTTTCCATCTTTATATTTTTAAGTTCTACCCAATTTTTCATCCCATTCTTCCCCTCTTAACCCCAGTGACAAACTCAAACTCCCAAATCTACCCAATGGTGGTTCTCCTTCGATTCTTTTCTATTTGGATTATTGTTTCTTGCAGATTGAAGCTCTGGGTAAGTCTAATCTTCCTCTTGCTTTTCTTTTCTATATTAGGTCTTGTAACTTGGGTTATCATATTCCAAATCCCTAAAAAAAAAATTTCTGCAAACTCTAGGTTAAGGATTTAAGGGTTTCTTGAATCTGGATCTAAGGCTATGATTAAGAGTGCGTTTATCAATGGATTTGAGGTAGGTGGTCAGTGACTTATATCTTATAGTTTTTAAGTGGATTTGTGCATATGAGATTGTGTTCTTTCTCCTCTATGTTTTTCTATTGGCACAATTGGAGATATTTGGTAAAATGATTGTCTAAATGAAAAATTGAACCCCTCATGATCCCGGTGGGGTTCATTACGGGCGATTCGACTGATTTAGGGCCACCCATGGGGTGTGACAACATTCCCAAACCTAGACATTGGTAATGTTAAATATAGAGTTGACGTGTTATAATGTAGAGCCCATGATAAAAATGTTAATATGGTTGGTTGAGTTTAAAATGGAATAATTATAGTTATTCCTAGGGTTTATAATGACATAAGGGGTTTTTTGTCATGACGTGAAAATGGGTTAATTGGGTTAATTGAGATTGTATCAAATGGATTATGAATTAAGTTAGAAATGCCTAAGAAGGTTATTTCATATGAAATGGTGAATTTTTTAATGGGTTGGGGCATGGGAATGATGATTGGGATAAATGGGAAATTTAATGTAAAATGGATAAGTGTTAATGGGTTATGACACAATATTAATTCCCATGTTGATTGTTATGAATTATTATTGATATTTGTGTTGGTTGTTTTTGGTTGTGATATGGTATGTGTATGGTGAATGAATCAATAAGAATGTACACATGGATTGGTAGTATGGGGTATTGATTTGAGGTTCTACACCAACAGGTTGAGTTAGACCGAGGATCTAAACTCCACCCCAAAATGAACTTGTTAGAGAAGGGGATGAAGGATATATTACCCTAATGGTTGCATTCGTTGAGACCACCTAGATCAAGGCTTAGAGGTGAGTGTAATGTATTTATTGTGATATGTTTACCCCTAGTGAGATAGGGACTTGACTGATTCCCTTATGCATAGTGATTTATTTCTCTAGACCCTTGTGTAGATGATGTACATGATGAAAATAGACTAAGTAATAAAGATGGAATAAAGGACGTATATTGTAATAATGATAGAAAAGGTTAAAGTAAATATTGTTAAATAATAGAACCCAAGTTGTATTTTGGTTTTCATTGTCGTTTATTTCATACTTTCATGTACTATCTATTTAGACTGGATATTTTATAGACACCGTTGATGGTGTCCTACTGACTTGTACTCACACTATAACGACCCGAAATTTTGAATAATTTTTTTTTCCTAATTTTGTGTGTTATTTTATTTTATACTCAACAAAACTATTTCATTTGATAACATGAGTATAATTAAAATGAGACTGTTGGGTTTTGACTATTATATGTCCGTTAGTCAGTATGACCTTTGGAAACTAAATGTTGCGATTATTGTCTCTAAATACAAGTGATCTTGGTTAATTAATATAGAAAGAAGATTCAATGGCCTCATCCAGTAGTCTCGGGCCAATCGAAGCCCATCTAACAAAACTTGGGAAGGAGGTAGCACCACTGGGCTTTGCTCTGGACCAAACCCAAGCCAAACTTCATCATGTGAAGCTAGAACGAAATCGCCTTCATGAGAAGTTCAAACTGATAGAAATTACTACTCATGCAATGTTGGTCGAGCAGCCCTCAGATTCTCTCACCTTAGCACACCTTACACTTAGGTCCTATGCTGGGGTTATAAGGGTCTATGTAAGGAGACCATAACTACTTTGTGTAATCCTTTGTGATAAATAAAATTGTGTTTTCTTCTTATGGTGTTTTTTGTAAAATTTCAAATGTTCGGATAAATTTAGGATGTATATTATTTATGAATTTGAAAAAAAGGATATTTTAAAATATTTTTGTAAACCTTAAATAATTAATGATGTGTAATGATTTTCAAAAAATGGTCTTCTGCAAATGTGTTCAGTAAGAAATTTAGAGTCTAATAAGATCAACTTGATTTTTGATGAATAGTAAATTATAAATAGTGATTTTACGCTTAGGATTAGTAATGTGACCAAATGGATTAGTAATATCACTTAAAGAAAGTATTAATATAATTAGGCACCTTGATTAAGTAATGTGATTCAATAAAATATGTAAATAACTGTTTCAGAAATTATTAGTCAAGTATTAGGTTTTTCGGGTGAATAATGTTTTTTAATTAAAAATTAAACTAAAAATATTTAGAAAATTATTTTTATAAAATGGAATTTATTTTTGAACTTAGAGCATCGATATTATGTTAAGGTAATTTTTGGGGATTTTTCTGAAAAAAATGAATTTTCAATGAATAATGTATTTATTTAAAAATTAAATTAAAAATATTTAGAAAATGTTATAAAATGGATTTCATTTTTGAAATTAGAGCATCAATATTTAGTTAAGGTGAAATTTTGGGATTTTTCTGAGAAAGCTGAATTTTCGGTGAATAGTGAAAATACAGTTTTTAAGTTACGGGTGTTTAATGACATCATTAAATGATGTATTAAGTATGTAATCAATATGGTCGACTTGTGAATAGTAAGATAAGGTATTAGGTGTCCCAAGTAGCCAATACCATGGGAAAATACCATGGGCAAGCCCATGGTTTTTCCAATACCACCAATGAGGTGTCCCTTGGCCATTAATGCCTTGTCCCCTCACTTTCCTTATAAATACCCACCCTTTACTCCTTTAGTTTTCACTCCCAACACTCCCTCAATGAATATCTAGTCTCATTACCTCCCAATAAGTCCTCCCAAGGTGCCCACAATCCCTCAAGGTCCCAACCTTTGAGTTTTAAGAGTTAAGTTTTAAGGTAAGGGATCCAACCTCTCACTTTTTTTCAAATACTCTCTTTTATGTCATTTCTTTTATGCTCCATGTTCTTATGTTGGAGGATGTTCTTTTATATTCATCCTAATTTCCTTTTCATGTTCATATTATGAGAGACCCCCTATTTCTCTCATCATTTTATTTTAAGAATGTTAAAGTGGCGCCGTTAGGCTGCCGAATTTTTAAGGGATTCTTTTACCCTTCTCGTTTTCAAGATCTATTTTCATATCAAGTCTTTCATGTTACTTTTTATTATATTGAGGTATGATCTGTAAATCTATAATACTGATATTTTTTGTTCATATGATGATAGACCCTATTTTATCTCTTCAATTCAGTATTTTGAAGTTTTAAGTGGCGCCGTTAGGCTGCCGAATTTTTAAGGGATTCTTTCACCCTTCTCGTTTTCAAGATCTATTTTCATGTCAAGTATTTCATGTTCCTTTTTATTATGTTTGGGTATGATATATAAATATATAATACTGATATTTTATGTTCATATTATGAGATACCCTATTTTATCTCTTCAATTTAGTATTTTGAAGTTTTAAGTGGCACCCTTAGGCTGCCGAATTTTTAAGGGATTCTTTCACCCTTCTCGTTTTCAAGTTCTATTTTCATGTCAAGTATTTCAAGTTCCTTTTTATTTTGTTGGGGGTATTATCTCTATATCTATCATACTGATCTTCTATTTTCATATGATGAGATACCCTATTTTATCTCTTCAATTCATTTTTTTAAGTTTTAAGTGACGCCGTTAGGCTTCCGAATTTTCATAAGAGAAATCTTATTTTTGTATTCCTTTCAAGTTCTTAGTTTCATATGGTATATAATTCAAATTTCAATACCATGTTATTAAATCCTTTATATTATTTTACCCTACTATTTTATGTATCATTTATGAGTCGGTTACCCATGTCCCCTCTCTTTTAAATGTTTTCTAAAACCCTGTATCATAGCCGTTATGCTACAGAATTTTCGTCTCAAAATGTCTTTCTCTTTTTCTAAAATTATTTTATTTTATTAAGTGAATACTCAAAGATCTTTCTTCTATAGGGGTATTCACATATATATCAAAATTTTTTATTTTAATTCTGGTATTTACATACATGAGACCTGCTTTCCTTTTTCCGTGGGTTTAAAGTGACATAAAGATCACATCTTTAAAGCAGTTTTTAAAATGTGATGACTATGAAATAAAACCCATTTATTTTATGTTATATGGGTTGTTTATGAAATGTTTGATGATGATATATGTGGCTCACATGATAATAAATACAAATTTAAGGGTGCGCCCTGATAGCGCTCCAATGCACTGGGTAAAGACTTAATCTCTAGAGATGACCATTTTTAACGACGCCTTGGTGAATAACCTTGGTAATTTTTAATGACACTTTGGGGATGGACCTTGGTGAAATGGAAATTATTGTCTATGTTAAATGTTGTATCCACATCTTGAAGTTATGAAACATGTTATTTTTATTATGATATGCCTCATGAACTCTTTCTCATGCCTTAAAGTTATTTTTCATGACTTTTGATGTATCTCAAGTTCTCATGTAAAATGTTTCCCTTGTTTCCCTTACTAGGCCTTCTGCTCACCCTTTCCTTTGATGTATGCTCCCAGGTTATGAGATACTGTAATGAACTTAGGATGAACAAATGAAGAAGCCTTTCAAGTGTTTAAGAATAATTTCTTATGTTGTTTTCATGTATTAAGTTCCTGGTTTCCAAGACAGTAAACCTTAAAGATCCTCGTTTTTGTAAAATGTAATAGAAGTTTATGTGATAAAAATGCGGGATGTTATAGTTGGTATCAAAGGATGGTTTAGTTATTTGTGGAAATTAGGATATGAAAACTTTAGGAATAACCCTATATAAATGTTTAAATATAGGAAATATTCCTGATATTTTGGTGAGTATTGAGTAAGGGGTTTCCAAGAAAATACATCCCTGTCTGGATACGAGCAGGTAGAGGTGGATCTGGCACAGATGTACATAGGGGTAAAACCCGAAAACACTGCTTTGAGCTAGACTCGAATGGGAACTGGTACACGACAACGGGCCTTGCTTCACTCTTGGTTACGACACTCCTGGGGGATATGCTTTGGTAAATTCATAAGCTTAGTATGAACCATTATTAAAGGAACAAAGATAAAATAAAATAAATATTCACATAAGAATATATTATCATGGATAACCTAGAGTGGAACCTAGGGGATCACAAGTTAGGGTATACTTTCCTTCTACACGTTTATCCTTCTATGCTTAAAGTTTCCTTTTAATGATTATTGGCTAAGTATTTAAGCCACTAATTATACTTTCTTTTCTTAGTTAATGGTGGGAAATGGAAGAACATGTCCCAACACCCAATGTGATAAGAAATGTGAAAATTACCCTATTTATGTGACTGAGATGACGAGAGATCAAGTTGAACATATTGTGATTATGCCAGACTAGCTACCAAAAATCACAATTAATAATTGGTACCTAGTTGAATGCCCAAATTCATCAAGGAAGAAGAAGAAAAAGTCTCAAGGATGTTCATCTGATAAAGTTGATAAGGGAAAGAAGACCGAATTTATGTTTTGCAAAAAGTGTGGGAAGAGGCACCAAGGAGAATCTCACAAAGGAACCGTGAGATGTTTTAATTGTGGGAAGATAGGGCATAAAGTATCCAATTTCTTTAAAAAAATGGATAATGTGATTAATGGAGATAAGGTTCAATCTAATGTACCTTATACTATTCAATGTGGTAAATGTAGAGAAGTTAGACATTATCCAAGGCAATGATCTCTTGGAAGGGATGAGAAGCATGATGAGCATCAACAATATTCAAGGATAAGAGAATAATGCAAATCCTATGATGAGATGGATCATAATGACTAAAGTACATACAACTTCTTCACAATAATTTTCTATGTCATGTTGTATTTTAGTTCGTGCTCCATGAGCATATCTTTAATGTTTTCTAAAAACATCGCGTCACTACCTAAGATGGTTTTATATCATTAAGGAAAACATCTATTGTTATGTACCACATGGTGATGTAGTGAAGCTGTTCTTCTTAAAAAAAGGTGATTAGGGGATTAAAAGATGATTATTATTTTGTAAGACGTTCACTATTTTGGGAACCCTATATGATCGAGGTAAACAGATCACTACAATATTTTCTTTAAGGAATAAAGGTTGAATTATATTTTGAAGAATCGACGAATTTAAGGTGAACTTATGCTAATATAGTTTAATTATAGAAATGATTAACCTATCTTGGGGAAAATGTGTTTAGGTTAGTTACTTTTGTTATAAGATGTAAGGAGTGGTTGATGTTGTTTGGAGATGAACGATAAAGTCTATCTTGGAAGACTATGTTATGAGATCATTCTTATAATTGGGATTCAATCTTAGTTTGGTTTATTTTGAGGAATTTTAAGGACAGATATTTATGGAATGGTCTATGATGAAATTTGGGTAGTACCATGGAATTTTGAAGATTTAAAGAAGTTTCCCTTCCTATGGGATTCTTTCTTTTTAAAGAGTTGTTTTATCTTACCCTTTCTGTTTTTGGGATATTTTTTAAAGATAGAAGAAATAGATAGTTAATCTTTTGTGGATTATGTGATTCTATAGAAGATGATTCTTGTGCTTTTGATGAGACCAAGTGTTTTTGAATGCTCATCCTTTGGAGAGAAGATTAGTTTTGGTAAAAAATTATTAAAGGATGAAAATCTACTTGAAGGTAAATATATTTCCTTATGTTTTTATTATATGTAGTAAATGAATTCCTCAAAACTATGAAAAGGAATGTAAAACAAAAATGTTGTTTGTTAAAGTTTCCTAATGGGAAATAAAATACCATTTAACCCATCATAAGTTAGTGATTTTCTTGTTGTTAAATTTCTCATAATCATGTTTTCTATCACTCTCCCTCAGAACTTGATCCTTTGTTTTCTCCTCTATATCCATGTTTTCCTACATGGAATCCTAGTATGGGTTAACTCGGGTGACCATTGTAATTCCTTTTCTTTCTTTTAAAGTAATAGTTTTATTGACTCCTTTTCCGATGTGGGACTTTCAATGAAATTTCCAAACCCAATTTTTTAAAAATTGTGGGGACGCAATTTCTTAAGGGGGGAAGAATGTAACGACATGAAATTTTGAATAAATTTTGTTTCCTAATTTTGTGTGTTATTTTATTTTATACTCAAAAAAACTCTTTCATTTGATAACATGAGTATAATTAAAATGATATTGTTGGGTTTTGACTATTATATGACCGTTAGTCAGTATGACCTTTGGAAACTAAATGTTGCGATTATTGTCTCTAAATACAAGTGATCTTGGTTAATTAATATAGAAAAAAGATTTGATGGCCTCATCCAGTAGTCTTGGGCCAATCGAATCCCATCTAACAGAACTTGGGAAGGAGGTAGCACCGCTGGGCTTTTCTCTGGACCACACCCAAGCTGAACTTCATCGTGTGAAGATAGAACAAAATCGCCTTCGCGAGAAGTTCAAACTGATAGAAATTACTACTCGTGCAATGTTGGTTGAGACGCCCTCAGATTCTCTCACCTTAGCACACCTTACACTTAGGTCCTATACTGGGGTTATAAGTGGCTATGTAAGAAGACCGTAACTACTTTGTGCAATCCTTTGAGATAAATAAAATTGTGTTTTCTTCTTATGGTGATTTTTGTAAATTTTCAAATGTTCTGATAAATTTAGTATGTATATTATTTATGAATTTGAAAAAAAGGATATTTAAAATATTTTTGTAAACCTTAAATAATTAATGATGTGTAATGATTTTCAAAAAATGGTCATTTGCAAATGTGTTCAGTAAAAAATTTAGAGTCTAATAAGATCAACTTGATTTTTGATGAATAGTAAATTATAAATAGTGATTTTACGCTTAGGATTAGTAATGTAACCAAATGGATTAGTAATATCACTTAAAGAAAGTATTATTATAATATAGGCACCTTGATTAAGTAATGTGATTCAATAAAATAGCTAAATAACTGTTTCAGAAATTATTAGTCAAGTATTAGGTTTTTCGGGTGAATAGTGTTTTTTTAATTAAAAATTAAATTAAAAATATTTATAAAATTATTTTTATAAAATGGACATTATTTTTGAACTTAGAGCATCGATATTATGTTAAGGTAATTTTTGGGGATTTTTCTGAAAAAAATGAATTTTTGGTGAATAGCGTATTTATTTAAAAACTAAATTAAAAATATTTAGAAAATATTTTTTATAAAATGGAGTTCATTTTTGAAATTAGAGCATCGATATTTAGTTAAGGTGAAATTTTGGGATTTTTCTGAGAAAGTTGAATTTTCAGTGAATAGTGAAAATACAGTTTTTAAGTTACGGGTGTTTAATGACATCATTAAATGATATATTAAGCATGTAATCAATATGATAGACTTGTGAATAGTAAGATAAGGTATGAGGTGTCCCAAGTGGCCAATACCATGGGCAAGCCCATGGTTTTTCCAATACCACCAATGAGGTGTCCCTTGGCCATTAATGCCTTGTCCCCTCACTTTCCCTATAAATACCCACCCTTTCCTCCTTTAGTTTTCACTCCCAACACTCCCCCAAAAAAGCTCTGGTCTCATTACCTCCCAAGAAGTCCTCCCATGGTTCCCCCAATCCCTCAAGGTCCCAACCTTTGAGTTTTAAGAGTTACGTTTTAAGGTAAGGGATCCAACCTCCATCTTTCTTTTCAAATACTCTCTTTTATGCCATTTCTTTTATGCTCCATGTTCTTATGTTAGAGGATATTCATTTATATTCATCCTACTTTCATTTTCTCGTTAATATTATGAGATACCCCCTATTTATCTCATCATTTTATTTTAAGAATGTTAAAGTGGCGCCGTTAGGCTGCCGAATTTTTAAGGGATTCTTTCACCCTTCTCGTTTTCAAGATCTATTTTCATGTCAAGTCTTTCATGTTACATTTTATTATGTTGGGGTATGATATCTAAATCTATCATACTGATATTTTATGTTCATATGATGAGATACCCTATTTTATCTCTTCAATTCAGTATTTTGAAGTTTTAAGTGGCGCCATTAGGCTGCCGAATTTTTAAGGGATTCTTTCACCCTTCTCGTTTTCAAGATCTATTTTCATGTCAAGTTTTTCATGTTCCTTTTTATTATGTTGGGGTATGATCTCTAAATCTATCATACTGATATTTTATGTTCATATGATGAGGGACCCTATTTTATCTCTTAAATTCAGTTTTTTGAAGTTTTAAGTGGTGCCGTTAGGCTGCCGAATTTTTAAGGGGTTCTTTCACCCTTCTCGTTTTCAAGTTCTATTTTCATGTCAAGTATTTCAAGTTCCTTTTTATTTTTTTGTAAGTATGATATCTATATCTATAATACTGACCTTTTATGTTCATATGATGATAGACCCTATTTGATCTCTTCAATTCATTTTTTTTGAAGTTTTATGTGACGCCATTAGGCTGCCGAATTTTCATAAGAGAAATCTTATTCTTGTCTTCCTTTCAAGTTCTTCATTTCATATGGTATATCATTCAAATTTCATTACCATGTTCTTAAATACTTTATATTATGTTCCCCTACTGTTTTATGTATCATTTATGAGTGGGTGACCCATGTCCCCTCTCTTTTCAATGTTTTCTAAAACCCTGTATCATAGCCGTTATGCTGCAGAATTTTCGTCTCAAAATGTCTTTCTCTTTTTCTCAAATTATTTTATTTTATTAAGTGAATACTCAAAGATAGTTATTTTACAAGGGTATTCACATATATATCAAAATGTTCTATTTTAATTCTAGGATTTACATACATGAGACCCACTTTCCTTTTTCCGTGGGTTTAAACTGACATAAAGATCACGTATTCAAAGCAGTTTTTAAAATGTGATGACTATGAAATGAATCTCATTTCTTTTATGTTATATGGGTTGTTTATGAAATGTTTTATGATGATATATGTGGCTCACATGACAATAAATACAAATTTAAGGGTGCGCCCTGATAGCACTCCAATGCATTGGGTAAAGACTTAATCTCTAGAGATGGCCATTTTTAACGACGCCTTGGTGAATAACCTTGGTAATTTTTAATGACACATTGGGGATAAACCTTGGTGAAACAAAAATGATTGTATATGTTAAATGTTGTAGCCACATATTCAAGTTATGAAACATGTTATTTTTATTATGATATTCCTCATGAACTCTTTCTCATGCCTTAAAGTTATTTTTCCTGACTTTTGATGTATCTCAAATTCTCATGTAAAATGTTTCCCTTGTTTCCCTTACTGGGCCTTCTTCTCACCCTTTCCTTTGATGTATGCTCCCAGGTTATGAGATGCTATAATGAAATTAGGATGAACAAATGAAGAATCCTTTCAAGTGTTTAAGAATCATGTATTAAGTTCCAGGTTTCCAAGACACTAAACCTTAAAGATCCTCGTTTTTGTAAAATGTAATGAAAGTTTATGTGATAAAAAGATGGGATGTTATACACACCCTGCTCGGGCTACCATTGGGTACCCAAGAAGACTTTATTGTTCCGGGTTTGGATAAGGGAAAAGGCACAATTCTAGGGAGTGGAGTTGGGATTGAGATATTCATGGATGAGGATCCAGACATGGAGTCAGTACTGGTTTTGGGGATTCAACTATTTGTATTTATTTTGAGTTTCCTTCACTTTGTCACTATTAGAATGACATGACATTGTTTTTGTTGGTTTTCAGTGTGTACCCAATTTCAAGAAATGCTTAGTTATTCATGTTTATTGGTTATTTCATATTGTTTCCACTGTTTATATAGTTAATTATTGTTTCTTACTCTGGTAAAGAGTGTATAGTCTCTCCACGTGACTTATTAGTCCCTCACTGCTAGTTAGAAACCTATGGCATATAGAGTGGCATGCTTGAGGTCATTTGGAGTCTTGACTCAAAGTACCAATTTATTAGATTCTGGGTCGGGGACATTAAACCCAAGCATTACCCAAAGGGACACAACCTAGTTTTTATTTCCCAATATTTTATTTAACAAATCATCCACCAAGATTTATTCTTTTAGTTATTAATTTAAATTCACACAAACGAACTCTTTATCCATGACCAAATTTATATATTTCAATATTGTTAAAATACTACCGAAACACTATCAAGAAACCTACACAAAAAATTTCTTCATCACACCAAGACCACTAATCCAAAAACAACCAAGGCTGCCAAGTCACAAAAAACCAAGTCCACCAGGCCACACACAACAAGTCAAACATAAAACAGGCATATCAACTTAATCCTTTTCATTTACTAGCTTTATGTATTTAAAAATTTAAAGGGTATTCTAAAAAAAATCCACCATGGGAAGGATTAATCCATAACTACAATATAACAAAAAACAACATAAAAAACATCAAGAAAACTAGTAATCAAATGAACATTACACCAGTCCCTTTCAATTTCATCAGTCCGTTTTATTATCTTTATTATTCCAATTCATACCATCCACAAAAAATAAATAAAAATCATGATAATATCACATATGAACACAGAAGAGAGAGAAATATAACCCCATACCTCATTCATCACATTCTAACTTGTTGAACACTGACAAATTGAGAAAGATATACCCAAAATACTGAAATCACACCAAGGAAATGTCAAAAACCTAGAGCACACCATCCCATATCATTCTATAAAGGATCACTAAAACCAACCATTTACCTAAAAATAGGCCTCTCCGAGTAAATAACTGGGAGAAAAATAAAGAATAAAGAAGGGGTAACTCACCTAGAATCACTAAGGATTGATATCCTAAGGTTGGGGTTGAAAGAAAATTAAATGGGGGGGGGGGGTTGAAAGATCTACCATGGGCACATCTGGATCACCCAAGAATCAAGAGAGAAGGTGGAAGAATGATGAAGTTCAAGGGGGTATTGGGAATTTATATCAATCTAAAAAACACAATTTCATGGTAAAAATATCTATACCATGATTCAATGTGGATGAAGTGGGGTAAAAACATGAAAAAAATGAAGAGACCATACCACAACCCAACTTGTTAAAGTTGATTCTGAAAAATAGGGCGTAGTCCATGCCATAGATCCTATAAACTAGGAGAAGGTCCAAAATGAAAATTAACCACCACACCACTTAATTTTAATTCCAAATAATAAGTCAATGTGATAACTTATCTCTATGGTGTAGTGACCCAAAAATCGATAGAACCAATAAAACTCACCTCTTCAGGAATCCAGGCTAAAACCTACCCCCTCCCTGATGCCAAAGGGATATTAAACTAGGAAGAACCACCAAATCCTCTCCTACAAATTCTTCACACTAAAACTTTTAATTCCAGATGTAACACACACCTATACACCATAATACTACCCTACATTGCGCAATACAAGAGACCACATCGAAGAATTGCACATGACTTGAAATTTCAGCTTAACTCCCTTTCTTCTTTCCCAAAACCCTAAGAACTTCCTTTGGGAACCACAATAACCTAAATCTCCACAAAGTAACAAATAAAAGGTCTAAACCACTAAAAAATTATATTCCAAGACCCTAAAAAAATTCCTCATAAATTACAGAGGGTAAGATTCGAACCACAACTCAGATAGGAGTCAGCACCCAAACCACTGGCCTGGGCACTAGCTATTAGACATATATACGTACTTGTGTGTGTGTGTGTATGAATAAATTAATATATAAAAATATAAAAATATATAAATTATAAATATAAATATAAGTATAAATATTGATACAAATAGAAATAGAAATTATTTTGAAAATAAAGATGTACTAATTTTAAAAAATATAGCATATTATTATTATTAATAATTAATTTAGAATTATCAGTTCTGAATCATAAAATATTAAATATAATTTATTCATTATTTATTATTTATTTTTAATCCCCCACACATTTTCAATTCCTTTTTGATTTTATTTTCTGGATAAAATCTCTTTTTAACTGGGTTGAAAGAGAACCCTTACAAAACCTAAAGGCCTAGAATACATGGCCCAAAGTCCTTGAATACATGGCCCTAATTCCCAAAGACTCACGAGACTTAGATAAGTGGATGAAAGGTCCTACACTATAATAAATCCCCTGACTTCCTGTCGTCTCTCCACTCTATCTCATCACTCTGAAGTCACGTACGGGGTCCGCCATCATCTCCCTGTGTAGAGGTGCGTATGACCTATATTTGTTAGTGACCACCATCACACCATTTTACACTCCATGGGTCTGAATATGCTTCATTAAAATGCCTTGAAGGCCATCCTTGGTGTCCTGAAGGCCTAATGGCCCAATACATGTCTCAAAATACCAAATTGGATGAATATCACTTTGTTATAGTACCCCCACTATTGTACCTTCTATAATTGCTACAGTTTTGCAGTGTTTCTATAATGCCATGATAATTCACTTATACCTAGATTTGAACCTAGGTTTCATGAAGGATTATAGTGTGACCTTACCTCTCAAGTAAGCCTTCAACTATAAAAATATAAATACAAGTATAGAAATTAATTATTAATATAAATATATAAATTATATATAAACATAAATATGTAATTTATTTATAAACACACACACATAGAGAAATAATTTATAAATATAAATATATAAATTATTCTTTAATACAACTATTAATATTAAAATAAATATAAATATAAATATAATTTATTTATAAATATAATTTATTTATAAATATATAGTTAGTAATAATCAAGAATTACTAATTACTAATAACAAAATATTTTATTGATATTAATTATTAAATTAGTAATTAGTAATTAGTAATTATAAATTATAAAATACAATTTATTGATTTTTATTACTTATTATTAATATATATATATATATATATACCAGGGAAGTCCAGTCATAGGCAAAAACCTCAGACCATTTATTAAAGAGAAATAAAAATTACAAAAGACAAATATAAATATAAATATAAATATAAATATAAATATGAATATAAATATAAATATAAATAAAATATAAATATAAATGTTAATAAAAAATATAAATATAAATATAAATATTAACATAAATATTACTAGAAATACTTTTTGAAAAATATTTTTCAAAAAAAAAAAGAAAGTAAACAAATAAACAAATTAAAAATGCACACCACTAAAATGATAAAATAATCGTTAAAAAAATACCCATTAAATGAAAAAACCACTACTAAAATATCCATCATTGAATTACATTTTTTCAAATATTTATTGGAAATTTTAAAAACTATTGTTAGAAAACCATAAAAAAATCATTATTTTTTAGTGCATGAGTGATAACAATAATATATGGAGTAATAAAACTTCTAGGCACATACCTTATTATGAAAACATTGTGGAAAAAAAACCTGTTAGAGATGGTGTCATAAAACCAACTTTATTATGTATTTTTAAATTAGCACATAATGTATACAAATTGATATAAACATGTTTTATACTTATCATATATTGTATTTTATTTTACACACTCTAGTTGTCGCTATAATTAGAACTAATGAATTCCATGATAGTATTAAAAAATCAATGTCTTATGGTTTGATTACATCTATGATAGGCATAAGCGAAAGACGTAAGACCACTAAGGGTTAAATTAGCAGTCATAAAAAAATTCACCTCTAAAAGTATTTTTTTTCATCTTTAAATGAAGGACCATCAATCAAAGCCGAGTGATGATAATGAGCGATAGGGATCAATAAAGTGATCACATGAAAAAATAGATTTTTTATATGGTTCAACCACTCTTTTTATCAAGTGACTAATCCTTGGTGTTCAATGATTTTAATACTATTTCTCATATCCTTATATCATTATCAATAAGAGACATAGGAAATTGAGAAGAAACATGATCTCAAAATCTAAGTTTAATGGACCAAATATTTAATTGGATACAATATTTTAATTGATAAATCAGATTCATAAAATAAAAATGGATAACTAATTTACCCCTCCACCTCTAAGTGATCTCACTGGACCTTGGAACAACACTACCAAAACAGGGTGCCCTTGAATTGTCCTATGCAAGTAAAGAAATTAATGAGGTTACCTTAAGATTTAGGTGCCTCATTTTTTGAATTTCCTTTGGGTTACACTTAGTTTGGAAACACTTAAGAATGATAATAGGGGAATATTGTTTATTTTATCCATATAATGGATTTAATAAATAGTTTTCTACTCAACTATCCAAGAGTTATATATGATATTATTGAGATGATTCCCTACCCAAATAACTAAGTGTTGAGAGGAACATTAAAGAGAACTCATTTCTTAGTGAAATATTAATCTTATCCCACTAATGGATACAAATTAATCTAAAGGTGTCATCATTTTAGTGGGAACACATCTAATAAAATTCCTTATTAAATGATTATAAAACATTATACCAATATAATAAAATCATTTATTGTAAATAGATATAATCATAAACACCTAACTTTCATTTGGGACTAATATATAGAAAATATTAATGTAATAAAATTATTATTTTGGTACAAAGCATAAGAATTTTTATTAATAAAGTACAAATTATATGTGTTAAAGAAAATAAATTCTTAAGTAACCTTTTGTTAAAGTTGTTCAAAAAGAGGATGTACATGCTTATGAAAATCATAGATGAATTTAATTATGGTTTCAAAGGAATTAAATTCAAGATGACCAAACTAATTTCAGTATCTACTCATATATATTAAATTTGATTAGATATGTTAATGAATTGATGAGGCAAGAAGTTTCTTTGAGGATTGTTTTGGTTGTTTAATTCATTATGGAATCATCATCAGAAATGTTGTGATAATATGAATGAGCTCAAGAAACGTTTAACCTATTTTGCTAAAGTGTCGAGGATAGATAAACTGGGGCATGAGATGTCTAGGTTCATGTGTTTTATTAATAGTACAAGTGGGTAAAAGTTAAAACTAGAATAAGAACATATAGTTTGAGAGTCTAATAATGTTTATTTTAATAGTAAATCAAGGCCATTGAAAAATAAAGGTGGTGTCAAGGAGGGACAATGTTTCTATAAGATGAAAATTTACAGTCTACTTGAAGGTGTTTGAGAAACTCTATGAAAATTTCATTTTAAGTATTGGTGTTATAGAAATCAATACTTTTATTTTGAAGGGTATATGATACCAACTATATGTTTGACATGTTTTGTAAATATAAAAGAGTTTAAAATAAAGGAATTAATTGAAATTTCTTATAGTTTTCATTCAAACGGTGAACCAAATGGTTGATTAATCTTATTATGAACACCAAGTAGTATTCTAGGATCATATATATTTAATTAAAGAACATATATCATCATATAATTTATTTTACATGATAAGATAAGTTTATTATTAAAAAAGGTGTTTTATGATCAATGTGTGGTGATTCACATGGTTTATGATTAAAAGGATATTATAACATGTTTGAGAATAATATATATAGATAAAAATGTTTTATCTAGAATAAAAATTTGTATCTAGATGTTTTTTAAAATATGAGGGATTTTATCTTACCATCTATGACATATTTTTAGGAATACAATATTATTTTTAGTATACTTATCTAAACTCATAGAATACCATATATGATATGGATAACATAGTTTATTTTTTAAATATTTCCACTAAAAAGAAATAAAATTTATTTCATAACAAAAATGAGTTTGTGTGTCTTAACATGACATTATAAATAGAATATAGTTTCTAAGAGGTTAGTGGGAGTATTTTTGGATTTAGTGAATTAAAAATTAGAAAATAAAGTATTATGCGAGTAAAAATAAAAATTGAATTAAACTTAATATCCTATTTTTTTTTGATATTTTGGTAAAGATAAATGTAAATAGTTACATTTAGTTACTTTAATAAATATAATATCACTTTATATCCTAAATAAGTTTAGGATGAGTTGGAAAAATAAGGAAAATAGTTACATATTATTACCAAAATATTTTCAAGGAAAATAGTTTGTTGGAAAAAATTACATATATGATGATGATTTTGAACTTGGAAAGATTTATAAGTAGAAAACATAAGTTATTAACACCACAACATTTGATATTGTGAAGTAAAGTAGTTTTAATACTTTTTCAATGAGTTGAACATTCAGAATATGATTCCTAAGTCTCACCTGTATTCAAACTATATTTTTTTAAAGTTATTAATCACTAAACAGTATAGTGGGAGTGATAGAGCTTAATGTTTCCATGTATTTTACTTTTTAATTCATTTATTTTATCCACATCATTTTAATATTTTATAGGAAAATATCACATATTAAGTTTATAAGAATAATATGGGATTTATTCTAAAAATTTCCTAAATTATGTTTTAAGTGTTTATTATTATTATTATATTATTATTCTACATATATTAACTTAATTTCCAATATTTTGATGATATTACAGAAGTCCAAAAGATAACATACAACTTTTATAAGTTAGGAAGACTCTTGGTTGTGATAATTTCAAAAATTTAATTTGGACTTGAAAATTGTCAAAGGTAACTCATTGGAATATGTAAGAGTCATATACTCTTACGTGAGATTCATATTGAATAAAGGTGGAGAATTTTGAAAATAAAGTAAAAGAACTTCTAGAAGATAGTTGGTTTGGGTAGAAATTGAAAAAATATCGGTATCCATAATAATTACCAAGTCCATACATTAGAGTCATTTTGATAAAGATGAGGAAAAGTTAGGAAGTCAAATAATCATATGCATGGACATGTAAGATTAATTTTATCAATACATAATAGTTTTCTATCTAGATATATTGAAGACCCAGAAAAGTTTTTCTAAATCTTACATGAGATATATAGGGGTCAATTTTTCAATAAGTAATGGCCGTATTAGATGAATAACCTCATATGAAAGAGTTAAATACTTTTTCAATGGGAGTATTTTGGAAAAATGATACATTTATATATGAAATTATTAAAATTTTCCAAGAATAAGGGAGTTATCAATGCATCAAGGTCATCAATACATACAAAAAAGCATATAGTTTATTAAAAAATAAAAACTAAATACTAAATAATGGTAATTGTATTCATATTGCGGGGGATAAAATGAGTTGGATAGTTGAATCATTAAGAACCCTCCCATGAACAATAACCCTTTCATGACATAACATATTTTAAAAGTTCCGTTTCATAGTTTCATATATCCAAATACTTTTGTCCCTTTAAATACATTATTTTGTGAATGTGAATTAAATACAAGGGAACAAGATCAATTGTTATTATTGAAGATCATGGAAAGAATTCCAAGATGGAGAAAAACATATTGTTTCTATATAGAGGTTTACTACTTTCTAAGACATGATTTGAGGAAGATTCCCTATACACCATCCATGCATATTGGAGCCTTCTTTTCTTAGCATTTCTAAAAATTTAAAATATTTTCCTTCATTATATTGATATACAAGATCCCTAGTAGGTTTAGTCTTGAGTGATTATAGTATGGTTTTCTATAATGGTTTCTATATTTATAATAATAGTTATCTATTTATCTTAGCCCAACCTTTTTCTTATTTATGTTCTACCATTTTAATTCTCATCCCCATGGTTATGGATAACTAACCATTTCTATTTAGAGGGAGGTAGAAGTGTTAATTTGAGTTTTATTTAAATTTAATGTTTTCTCATCATTCTATTCTAAGAATTTAATAGTGGTTAAATTGATAGTGATGAGTGGTTACCTTTCTAACTATATCAACCAATACATTTCATACATAGATATTACATATTAATATATTATTACTCATTAAATAAAAAATTATCCTTGTTATAACCATTTAGGTCTAGTGCCTTTGGAAAATTAGACACATAAACAACTGGTTCATAGGTAAACTATACCTTCTCCCACTAAGTTCTTTATATCTAGAACCCTTCTTAGAACTATCATATATAAAACCTTTCTTTAAAACCTGGGGAAGAAAAAATAATAAAGCGTGATATTAGATTCTCAATAAGGGTAAATAATAGAGATATAAAGAACCATATAAGAATAACATGAGCATAAGAGTATGATCTTAACATTTGAAAACCATACCCTTTATATAATAGATTATAAACTTGAGTCATGACATAAATCTTAGTAGATCGTAAGACATGAATCATACAGAAATAAGATATCATGAGACATGATATCATAACATTGGAATAATATATAGATTTTGGTATACATATAAGCATAAAAAACCTTATGTCAGGCTACCAACCAAGACATTCATAACATGTTAGGATTGGGCTAAACACTCGTTTACCTACTTCAGGCTTGGAATAACCTCATGTGTACTCTCTTTATAGATTGGGATTACCTCCCATGTACCCTTTTATCTCATATAAAATTAATTATTACCCAATAAATTGTAGGTAGATATTGATCCCACCCATCAAATAATAAAAATAATATATAAGAGTGTCACGAGATCATAAAACATTCATTATATCAGAACCCATGAAAATAAAAGGGTTTCATAAATATTGTGTCATCATATTTATAAAAAATCTAGAGAAATAATAAATATGGTATCATTATATCATATCCCCAGTAAATATTAATTAATATCAAAGGATTTCATCTTAAATGGATAATTACTTTGAAATATCACTTAGAACATTTCTTGTGGAAAATACCATTTCCATTTTAAAACCACTTATTTAAAAAGATTATATACTTATGAAGGAAAACATTTTATTTGAAAATAAAATTTTAAACTTGTAAAAATATATTCAAATAAAATATTATTCATTATGGTGGGAAAATACATTCATGTTGTATAACTTAAGTAAACATTCTGTCGACACTTGTTTTGTAAAAGTCACAAAGTACCTTGTGTGAAAAAAAATATTTCTTTCGAACCATTTTGTAAAAAGTAAAACATAGGTAAAAATGAATTTAAAAATTAAAAGGAGAATATTAACAAAATTATTTAAAACATTTTTAGAAAACATGGATATGGAATAAAAATATTCCTCAGTGGATACTTAATCATAAATAATCTTGAATATTAATGAGACTGTGAAAGAAAACCCTTACCATGAGTTCTCCTAACTTAGAAAGCACATTAACCTAACATATAAAAAATTTAAATTTATTATAATTTTATACTAGAGTCAGGTTCTGACTTATAAAATTATATATTATCCCTTTATAACTTTTAAAACTCCTCTGTTTACCAATAAATCCTTCTTTAAATCTTCATTTTTAGGTGTTAACTATTTCGTTTATCATGTGTATTTTAGTTTAATAGTTCCTATACACTACTGGAAAACTAACCTTTACCAACGGTTTGAAACCGTTGGTATAGGCCTCCAAACCGTTGGTATAGCCTATACCAACGGTTTGGAGAACCGTAGCCAAGTAAGCCGTTGGGATAGGTCTATACCAACGGTTTTCCAAAAACCATTGGTATAGACCTATACCAACGGTTTTGGAAACCATTGGTATAGGTAATATGAAATCTATACCAACGGTAATGGAACCGTTGGTATATAAATTTCAAAAATAAAACATCCGCTGGGATTTGATCCCAGGACCCCTCGTTTATCATTGAATGACTCAACCACTAACCTAACATGACTTTTGTGATCATAATTACATAAATATATATATGTATTCTCATAAATATTTTAAATTTTGATTTATATAATGTTCTCGGTACGATGGTCCGATAAAAAATGAAAGTACCTATACCAACGGTTGTTAAAACTGTTGGTATAGACCTATACCAACGGTTTTAACAACCGTTGGTATAGGTACCTGGTTGTGATTTTAATTCTGTGGAGGATGTTGATTTTTTGGGCCACTTTTCCCAACGGTTTGGCCAAACCGTTGGGAAAAGTGGCATATTTAGGGACCTTTCCCAACGGTTTGGCCAAACTGTTGGGAAAAGTGGTATATTTGGGGGGCCTTTCCCAGCAGTTTGGCCAAACCGTTGGGATAGGTCTACCTTTCCCAACGGTTTGGCCAAACCGTTGGGAAAAGTGGCCAATTTGGGGGCCTTTCCCAACGGTTTGGCCAAACCGTTGGGAAAGGGGACCTATACCAACGATTTTTGCAAACCGTTGGTATAGAAGCGTTGGGAAAGATCTAATTTCTAGTAGTGATACTTGTACATTTATCTTCGTTAAATCACCTCCAGAATATTAATAATGATATAAGTATCATATATATTAATTATAAATATATTAAAATTCATCTATAAAAGGTAGATATAGGAAAAATAAATTACACTATTCATGGATATGGTAGGCCATATGTATGCATGGACATTTTTTTTAAAGGTAATGCTTCGGTCAATGACCAAAGAACAATATATTAGAGAGAAAAAGGATTAAAAAGATCGTAAAGATGGGATTTTTTTACAATCTCTCTCAAAGAGAGGTAATAAGTCAGCAGGAAGAGTGTCGATCCAAGTCATGTTTTGCTGAATACCTTTGTTGGCGAGGGCGTCAGCAATAGTATTCGCTTCACGGTATACATGAGTAGCAATATGATCAATCCCTTGAAGTAAGTTCAGACACTTCATCCAAAGAGTGGTAAGCGGCCAGACAAGATGAGTGGTGCCGTTCTAAATGGCCTGGACGATAGTGGTGGAATCACTTTCAATCCAAAGCTTTCTCCAGCCTCTTTGAAGCGCGAAATCAACCGCATGGATGACACCCAGCATCTCAGCCTCAAGAGATGAAGAAAGACCACAACCAACATAAAAACAGACCTGACATTGACCGGATGAGTCTCTGAAGATGGAACCACAACTTGCAGGGCCAGGATTGCCTTTGGAAGCTCCATCCACGTTCACTTTAATCCATCCTATCATTGGGGCTTTCCAGAAAACTTCAAAGAAGCATTTGGGCTTTGGATATATGCCAGGAATACAGAGATGTCGAAGGATCACAAAGTCATCAACCGAGTTGTTGCAATAATCCTTTTGGACTGAAGCGGCTTCATGAATCGCAATAAGAATCCGAGCTTTACATGCATTGAGACTAAATGAGTGGTTGTTATGAATAAAATCATTAAGAGCATACCAGATCACATGCAGAAGCTCTGCCACTGCCGCAAGGAAGATATTCTTGATCTGCAGAGAAGCATCATATCTAATGCAATTTTTAAGAAACGAGAAAATAGAATCAATAGCTGGCCATCTGTAATTAAAAATATTCAGAACGTATATCCATAAAGCAGAGGCTGTCGCGCAGGACAGAAAAAGATGGTTAGCATCCTCCCTATGTTTATTACACATGCAACATTTAGAACATAGTTGAATGGTAAATAATTGAAGACAAGTATCAGTGGGAATTCTATTGTGAGCAATACGCCAAATAAGGGTGAGCCTAGAAGGTTTTATCCAAGGCTTATTAAAATGACTCACCCATTGGTAATTAGAATCCTCTCTAGAGAAGCAATGATTATAGAAGGATCTAGAATCAAGGATGCCATTTGGAGCTGGTTCCCACACCAGGAAGTCACCATGGGGAGAGAAAGGATGATAATCAATGATCTGAGTAATATTATCAGGGAGGGTATGTCGATGGGACCGCAGGACGTCTTTTATAGAATGACTAGTATCCCCAGGAGAGGTATTTGTAGGGAGCAAAGAAATCAAGGGGTTACCACACCAATTTCCACACCAAAAATTAATAGAAGAATCCTCACTAACCATCCATCTAGAATTCTCCATGATTATGTGAAACGAGTCTCTGATAGAGGGCCAGATCGAAGAGTTGATGTAACTAAAATTCCCATTCATGAGTTTAGGAAGGAATCTATGCTTTAAGAAATCAGAGGCTTTAGAGGAACCATTAATGATACGCCAAGTAAGGCAGGCTTGGAGATCATTGTTGAAAAGACTTAGATTTTTTATACCCATGCCACCTTTATCAAGAGGTTTACAGCAAGAATTCCAAGGGATAGTGACGAGCTTCCTTTCAAAAATGCTCCCCGTCCAAAGGAAGTTTTTTATATAGGTGTTAATCTTTTTGAAAATGCCAGTAGGCCAATTGTAGATCATGAGAGAGTAGACCATTTTGGAAACAATGGTTGGTTTGACCAGACATATCCTACCAGCCATGGAGAGCAGTTTTCCCTTCCAGGTGGAGAGTTGGTTAATAATTTGATCAGTAATATTGGTGAAATAGTTAGCTTTAGGACGAACCCATAAAAGAGGGACGCCCAGATAATTGAAAGGAAGGAGGCATTCTTTGATACCAAGAGAAGCGATGATACTAGATTTCCTTCTAGCAGGGAAACCTTTGCCAAAGAAAATATATGATTTATCCCAGGAAATCGCTTGTCCAGAAACCTCTTCATAATGATTAAGGGCTTGTTTTAGGGCATGAATATTTTTTTGATCACCTTTGAGAAAAAGGATGATATCATCAGCATAGAAAAGATGAGTAGGGGTATTTAGATTTCTGGCATCTTGAATAGGTTTGAGCTTTCCTTGATCAACCAGGTAAATGAGGAGTCTACTTAAGTAGTCTTCAGCGATAACAAAAAGGATGGCAGAGAGAGGGTCACCCTGTCTGACACCCTTAGTACAACTGAAAAAACCACTAGGGGTACCATTGATCAGAACCGAAATAAAAGCTGATCTAAATAAAGTTTTAAGTTTTCTAATGAAAGAAGCATGAAAGCCAAAAGACATTAGAACATTGAATATGAATTTCCAATCAATGGTGTCAAAGGCCTTCCTGATATCAAGTTTAATGGCCACACATCCCCCTCTACAGCTTTTATTAAGACAATTGGTACATTCGGAGGCAAGACAAATACAATCCTGGATGGACCTACCTTTAATGAAACCGAACTGATTCCAAGAGACAATTTTATTGCAAATAGGCATAAGTCTGTTTGCAATAAGTTTGGTGATGATTTTATAGAGAGTATTTATTAGGGCAATTGGCCTGAATTGATGGATCTCAGAGGCATTTTTGACCTTGGGTATTAAGGTTAGGAATTGAGCATTTACGCCATGAGGAAGAGATCCATGTTTAAAGAAGGTCTTAACAAGGTTGAAAACATCGTTGTGAACAATATCCCAATGTTTTTGAAAAAAACCATTATTGAACCCATCCGGTCCGGGCGCACTGTCTGGGTTAAGACCAAAAACAGTATCTTTAATTTCATGATCAAAAGGAATGCTTAGAAGAGATTCATTGTCACTTTCATCCACCAAGGAAGGAATAATGTCAGATCTGAGATCAGCATTGGTCTTCGTACCATTAAAAATATTATAAAAGTACGAGATAACATGATCCGCTATAGCCTCTTCAGAGTCAAGGATCAAGTCCTGATGAGTAAGTTTAGAAAGAGGGCGGTTAGCCTTTCTGACTCTTTGAAGGGATTTATAAAATTTAGTATTACGATCGCCATCAGTGAGGCATTTAGTCTTAAACATTTGTTTGCAGATATTATCTTTAAGGGTGAGAAAATCATTAAGTTTGAGAGAGAGATTAGCTTCTAATTGAGGGTCCATATTAAAATCAGATGAGGTATTTTGAGTTTGGACCCGGCTAAGTTCCCTTTCAAGGGAGGAAATATCAAGGTCAATTTGAGAGTTAGCAGTTTTACACCAACCTTTAAGGGCCTGCTTTATGATTTTCAATTTTTACATACAATCAAAGGGATCCTTGTGATGATTCATGGAGTTCCATGTGTTTTGGATAAAAGAGACACAATCAGGGGTTGAATACCAAGCATTATTAAATTTAAAAGGAAGGGCAAGCTTACGGCTGTTCATTCTGAAGCTGAGGAGAATAGGATGATGATCAGAGTTGAGTCTAGGCAGAGTAATACTAGAGATGCAGTCCCAAGTATCAAGAGCCTTCATATTGACAAAATCTCGGTCTAGCTTACTCGCAATAGTTTTATTATAATGTTTTTTGTACCAAGTATATTTGGCACCAGTAAGATTGACTTTGAAGAGTTCACAGTCTTCAATCGTAGATCTGAATTCCCTAGTGGATATAGAAAGGTGGGAGGGACCAATTTTTTCACCCGAATTAAGAATGGCATTAAATTCTCCCATAAAAACCCAAGGATCATGAATGGAGGTGCCCATATCAAGAAGATCATTCCATAGAGTTCTTCTTTATTGATATCTATTATTGGCATAAACCATGGTGCAATAGGTATGACGACCATTCCATAAGAAGTCGCAGGTGAGTTGTTGATCAGTATTTTTAAATATGTTGATATTTTGAAGATAATTGTGATAAAAAATCCACATTGAGTCAGTTTGAGACCCATTTTTACAGGAGCTTAGAAAATTATAGTTAAGGGAACCAAATCCCATGGAGTTCATCTTATAGTTGACTTTAGGTTCAGAAGTAGCAAGGAGATGAGGCTTATGGGTGTTTAAGAACCTCTTAAGAGTTGCAGAGGTATCATTATTAGCCAAACCTTGGCAATTCCAGAAGAGAAAATTCATTGCTATTTATGTTTTGGGTTAGCACCCTTCTTTTTTTTTGATTTTCCAGAGCTTTTATTCCCTTGGGCTCGAGTGACCATAGGGGTGGTAGGAGGTTTTTGTTTGGAATTGTGGTCAGAGACTAGAGCATCTAAAGGAGTGTTGTCCAGAGAATGAACCTGTTCAGTATCAAGAATAGGAGGCTGGACTAAGGGCAGGGTCCTGGCCGGGTCCTATGATCTTGGTGAACGTTGTTCCTGACCTAATGTGAGAGCAGTAGGCGCGGAGGTTGAGAATAAAGGGGCTATGTCACTAGGAGTGCTAAGGGGGGCAGCACTTGCAGCAATTCTAGACGAAACAGTAGGGTCTATTTCAGCATTGTTAGGAGAAAAAGTAGCAAGAATCGGAAGTGATATAGCAGAATTCTGTATGTCCAAAACAGGATTGGGGTCTTCTTTGCTAGCAGTAGCATGGGGCTGGACAGAAACAGTTTGTGGAACAGGAGAAATGCATGAAATACTGTGAGAGATAGAAGCTGAAGCGTTGACAGCATGAGCAGCAGTATCAACAATCGTGGATATGAGTTTTTCAGTAGCAGAAGAAGAAAAAATAGTAGGCACTGTCAATGAAAGTGGAGAATCAATAGAAGGAATTGCTTCTATAGCAGGAGTATTCAAAGTCTCAGTAAGTGGAAAAGAGAGAGTGTGTGAAGTGTTGTGTGAGCTATTCTCTGCCGCATTAACAGAAAGTACAACATTGGAAATCAGAACAGGCAAACATGGATCAGTAGAGATGCTGGGAGAAGTTTGAGTAGAAGAACCTGTTTTTGGTGCCTTATCCATAGCACCATGTGGAACCATGGCAGCAGCATGGTGTTCATTCTGTTCCAAAGGATCTGAAGCAGGTCTCTCTAAGACCTTACAAACCTGTAAATTCAGAGGTGCTGAACCAGAGGTAGAGTCATTAGAATTACATATACCTTCATCAACTAAAACCCCTTTTCCAGTGTCAATGTTTTTAGTTTTTTGAAGCAACTCTTCTTCATCAACTAGTTCTCCCCAAGTTTTACCCTCTATAGATGGAGAAACATAGGATTTTTTATCCAAGTACTTTGTGTCTTTTTAGGTAGATCAGATTTTCCCAAGTTGAAATGTCCTTTTTTACCATATTTGACTTCCTTCCAGTCATTAGAGATTGGGGGCTCCATTTGTTTTCTAACCACTCTACAATTAGAGAGATTATGTCCAACTAGTTTGCACACCTCACAAAAGGGTGGTTTCTTTTCATATTCTATTCTAAGATCAGTTTTATATTCAGGAGCATTGAATCCAATACAGGATGGAAGATCAGTGGCCAAATTAACTTCAACCATTATTCTAGCATATCGACCAAGGTCTCCATTCAATGTCCTGTGATCAATTTTAATGGGGGACCCTATGCAGGAGGCAATGTCATTAAGAATTTTTGGGTGCCAATAATACCAATTTAGGCCATGAATCTGGACCCAAACATGTGCCATGTAATTTTTGTGTGTGAATGGATTAGAAGCAGCATCCCATTCTAAGATTCTAAGAAATCCAGGCTTAAGTTGTAGATTACCGATTTTCCATACCTGGTCTAACTCACCTTGTGAGTTGAAAACAATGTGATAATAGCCTTTACCGATTGGAACCATCTTCCATTTGCATAATCCCCAACAATTAGCAATCCGGGTCTTTAATTCGAATAAGGGCCATGGCCGGTCGCCTGTGCTGTAGGAGACACATCCGAGAATCGAGTATTTGCAAAGTTGTTACCGCTGTTGCAGGGCCACCGGATCCGCATCAACAATGAAACTCCCATCATCGAGCTTTTTATAGCACTTTTGTTTGTCATCCTTCATGCAGCCAAGATCAGCTCCTTGAAGCGCATTGCAAAAGGAGACCGGAAGGAGCCGAAGGGGTACTTCGAGATTCCCCACTTCAATTTTTGATGGATTAGAGACCAGAGTAGCAGGAGTAAGAGAAGGGAGTTCCCACGCCGGATCGAAACCAGCCATCAACGAAGATTCAGGGGAGATCGGCAGTGAGAGTTAGGTTTTGCTTCGCCCGTTGAGGAGCGTTTCGCGACCTCCCCATTCCTTCCAAAATCACACCACATTTCCTATGTATGCATGAACATTGTTTTCTTTTTCGAAGGATGAAAATAAAGAAATATAAATATTAATTAACCATTATATAATCATTATTATATCATATATATCATATATATTCATCATATTCATCCTAATTACCATATAATTAAGATAGAAACAAAAAAATAATCACATCGCTTCACGGAGGTGGTAGTCCACACGTACGCACAAGCGACATTATCATTTACCAATAGTTTGGAATGTAAGAAGGTATATATGATATTATAATTACAGATGTATAATTATTTCATAAGTATCATATATATACATTAAACCCTTCATAAACCAATTCATAAAATATGGTGATGAAAAATGAACCGTATCACTATGTGGAGATAGTAATCAATACATTTGCACGAGTGATACAATCACTTTGATTTAATGTAAAATAGTGTGGATTATGGTGATTTTATAATCATGATAAATTTAAGTATGGTTAGTATAATTAATTTACAATTTTATGATAAATACTATAAATTTAGAAGAGGAATAAGAAGAAATTAATTAAGATGGGCCGGGTAAGATGATTACCTCTTCTTTCGGGATACCTTCTTTAGATCCTTCCTTAATGAACCTAAGGATGGTATTTTGTGGGTACTAACACATCCATAAATTTTATAAGGATGTATATAAGAGAAATGGATAGGGTTTTGTCGATCTATAAGGTTCAAAGTGGTGTGAAGAAGTGAGGAAGGATGTGTCCTTTTATAATTGAGGTGAGGGGAATTTTTAGAATTTCTCAAAATATTAAATTATAATAAATTAATTCTCATGACATATGCCTCAAAATGGACATGTATTCTAAGATAATATAATATAGGGTTTTAATCCTATAAAATAATATTATTTATGTATATTTTATTGTAATTTTAAACCTTATCACTTTGATTATTTCTTAGTTAACCAATTTTAATTTTAACTACAGTAACAAATATTACAATATTAAATTGTTGTAATTTTAAATTATAAGGTGAAAATTAAACAATAAATGGAAAATATAAGAAATTTTAGACTATAATATCAAAATTTTCTTATTTTAATATTTTTATAATTTTTAAATAATTTAATAAAATATTAATTTGATAAAATATCATTATTGTCAATTTTGACACTATTCATTTAATTTAACTTCGAATACATCAATACAAATGGTGAATTTGAATATAACGTTTTAAAACTTCTATAATATGTTATATAGATCTAGAAATTTTTGGTCCACAATAATTCATTAAAATTATTTCATTTTAATTTTTTTAAAACCATTTATTATTTCATTATTAAATAGAGAAAAACAACACCAGTATTGCATAAGCAGTTAAGGTCATTATATAATTAATAAAAATTAAAAATAAATTTATATCATGAAAATAATTTTATTAATATAAAAATAAACACTATATTCACTCATAACTTACTTGTTTTCTATGTGTACACATAAGATATATTAAAAACAAAGAGAGTGACATTTTGTAACTATCTTTGATTTAAATAATATATAATTCATTTTCATGGAAAAGTTTCCATTAACCAAATAAATTTTAAAAAATAATGTGTTAATGGTATAATAATATTCATATAATAGGAATTTGGATGAAAAATTATGGCCTTATCACTTAATTTTAATTGAGATTAACCCGATTTACCTTTTACCAAGGTGATAGATTTTACAACAGCTACTATTCATATTAACAAAAAATAAATGGGGTATAATTAAAAAATTTGAACCTCATGATTATAAATATTTAATTAATTTTAATTATTTTAATATCTATAAATGACATAAATTAATTTTAAATTAAGTACACAAAATGCGATAAAAACTACTTTTTAGAAGAAAAAATACATTTTAAGCATAATGATAGATTTATTCTTATCCTTTTCCTAAAAAAATATTTTTTTAATGTTTAAAATATTTTATAAATTAAATAATATATAAATTTCATTAAAATCATTCACTAATAATGATTAATTTAATTTATTAATAAAAATACATTACATGCGTAAAAACAATTTTTCAGAGAAAGCATCACTTTTATTTTCAAATAATTTTTATTTTAAATTATAATCCATTGATAAATAATAAATTAATTTTATAAATGTGTAGACCATATATATTTCATAATTTAATTATTAATATTCATACCTATCAATCCAAGGGTGAGGCGATAACAGAAACATAATATTTTAATAATGTTATGCAGTTCGTCTAAACTCGTTGTTGTGTGTAACACATGCTATCAAAGAAATAAAATTATTTAAAGAGAAATATTTCCTAAAAATATCAGGGTGTGACATACTAACCCCCTTAAAATTATATTTTTCCTATAAGTTTTTTACTAAGATATAAATAAATGAGGATATCTTTATTTCATTACATACTGGAGTTCCCATGTATGTTCTTTAAATTTGTGATTTATTTAGAGAACTTTCACCAGGTGAGTATTCTTATTCCAAAGTACTTTATCCCTAATATCCAAGATTTCTACTACATTTTATTCATATGAAATATCTTTATCCAATGGTAAAACCTCTAAATTTTGTACATTTGAAGGATTGGGTATGTACTTTCTCATGAGAGATATATGGAACACATCATTAACATGAGAGAGATTTGGTGGAAGAACCAATCGATGAGATACCATCCCAATATGATCAAGAATTTGAAAAGGTATAATATTCTTAGTTCTTAGTTTTCCCTTATTTCCAAATCTCATGGATCTCTTCTAGAGAGATATTCATAATAATACCTTATCATTGACTTCAAAATCAAGATCTTTCTGAAAATTATTAGCATAAAATTTTTATCAACTATAGATTATTTTATTTAATGTTGAGTGGATATAAAATTTTATACCATTTATTAAATTAGATAAGGTCTCGATATCTTTATTTATTCAACTTTATTTTATCATGTTGAAGTTCTGTACTTTTTACCAAAGAGGAATTCAAAAGGATGCATCTGAATGTTGGAGTGAAAGATATTATTGTATGAAAATCCCACCAAAGGATAGTGTTGATCCCAACCACCTTTGAAATCCATATATGAAGATAAAAAATGTATTCTAAAGTTTTAGTGGTCATCTTGGACTAAATATCTATCTAAGTATTATAAATAGTGATGAAACATAACTCTGTATCCATATCCTACGGAAGGCTTTGCCAGAACTTCGAGTTAAACCTCATATCCCGATCAGATACAATGGATTGTGGTACTCTATGAAACCTTACCACTTCTTTAATTTATATCCTAGAAATATGGTCTAGTGAAAAATATTATCTAATAGTGATAAAGTATGATTAATGTTTCAGGTGGTCGACTACAACCCATACAACATTATGCCCTTTAAAATTTTTGGGTAGTCCAATGATAAAATCCTGGTTAATGTTTTCCCATTTCCATTTTGGTATGAGAAATGGTTGTAACATCCCCTTATACTTATATCTCTCAGACTTAACTTACTGATATACTAAGAACCAAGAAACATACTATGAAATATACCTCTTCATACCATCCCACCAGAAATACTCTTTCAAATATATATGCATCTTTATACTTCTAGTATGAATAGAGAATGAAGAACTATGAGCTTCATCCATAATATTTTTCTTATAATCTGGTACTAAAGGGGCACATACAAAGTTCATGAACCTTATCATTTCATCATAATCAAGGTTGAACTCATGAAATTTCCCCTTATCTCTTTCCGCTATACATATTCCTTCTACACATTTTTTATATTCACTTTAATAGATGGTTGAACACTAATTTGAGATAGATAATATTTATCACCTTCCTTTAAGATTTATATATCCATATTTTTCATATCCATAAATATTATATCTTTTGTGATCTTCATCATAGATAATATAATTTGATCATTTTTTCTTAGAGTAACTGCGACCTTATTCGATTTCCTAGGGTGGTAATATATTAAGAACTTATAATAATTAATCAGCTCCAACCATATTATCTAGAATATGTTCAGATATTTTTGAATGAAAATACAATTTAAACTTTTTGATCGGTATATATGTCACGCCTTTCTCCATAGAGATAATGAATCAATATATTTAATGAAAAAACTACCATATATAACTCCAAATCATGAGTTGGGTACTTTTCATCATGGACCATCAATTATTGAGAGGTATAATCTATGACCATTTCATTTTTCATGAGGACACATCACAAACCCTTCTCTACTACAGGGTAGAGTAAGAATATCTATGCTAACTCTCCCTATCTTTAGTTCCTTAAAATAATCCTCACATTAATCTATCTAAAGGAACTTGTTTCCCTTCTGAATTAACTTGGTGAGTGGATTCAATATCCATAAAACATTCTCCAAAAAGAGTTCATAATATCCATCCAAACCATGAAAACTAAGGATCTTAGTAACAGTGATTGGTCTAGTCCAATGTTAAATAGTTTTTTATTTATAGTGTTTACTAATATAACCTCACTTGAGATTATATAACCCAAGAATGAAACTTTATAAATCCAAAATTCACACTTGGTAAATTTTTCTAAAAGGTTATCCTTCCTTAGGGTCTTGATCACAATTCTCAAACAATCTTCATTATATTCCTTTCTCTTTGAATATACCATAATATCATTTATAAAGGCTTTCAAAAACTAATCAAAGTAATCTATACAGACTCTATCCATTAAATCCATAAGTACAGTAGGGGAATTAGTAAGACAAAAAGGAACCAATATAAATTCATTATGTCCATACCTTTTATGGAATGTTGTCTTGATTATATCCTCATTCGTGACCCTCAATTATTGATATTAAGAATAATGATCAATATTGGAAAATATTGATCTCCACATAGTTGATAAAACAAGTCATCAATATGGGGTAGAGGATACTTTTTCTTGATATTGATTTTGTTAAGTTCTTTATAATCAATGTAGATATGAATTGATCCATATTTATTCTTAATAAACAAAAAAGGTTCACCCCAAGGTGAAACACTTAGATGAATGAATCCATTATCTAGATTCTCATAGATTTACTTCAATAATTCTTGCAACTGAATCAGGGCCATTCTAAATGGAGTCTTGAAAATAGGTGTAGCACCAGTAATGAATTCTATCAAAAACTCAACTTTACGATTCATTAGAATACTAGGAAAATATTCAAGAAATACATCAATAAACTAACACACAATAGGAATATATTTGATATTTATTTTCTCCCCAACCATCTTAGATAAACACCCCTTTTGAATAGGAATCATAACCTATATAATGGATGTAATTTCAATCAAAAATTCATTTTTATCACTACAATGAAAGGATATAATAGGTTGGTATGAAAAATAAAATGTAACTTATTTTCATAGAAAATTTATGGGGGATTTATGTAAATAAATCCAATCCATTCCCAAAATAACATCAAATTCATCTAGAGATATAGTGATAATATTTTATGGAAACACATTCCTACAAACTTCAACTAGAGAAAAATCATAGACTTGGGATGTGATCATCATACCATTAGAGTTTTATTTACTAATAATTAAACATCTAATCATTGAGGTGATACTGTGATACACTTAGATAATTCCTTAGAAATAAAAGAGCGGGTAGATACACAATAAAATAATATATTAGCAGATTTAGAGTATATGATAAGTGTACCTTTAACCACATCATTATCACACCCTTTATAAAAAATATAAATCTCACGATATTTCTCTTTGTCTCTAGGCTTAATATGTTGCTAGTGATGATAATTTTCATTAACCTTTCGATTTGGACACGAGATATCATAATTACCATACACTTGGAATTTAAAATTTTGGTTGTGGGTGGTGCATTTTGTGAAGATTTATATTCATTCACATCATTTGATAATTTATTCCTATCACTTCAGTATTTAGTTGATCATTTTACTTCATTTCCACACTTAAAAAAACATTTTTTAGTCACCTTAAAAAAATTTCCCATGTTTCATTTGATAATTTGAGTTTAAGGGAAGTTTCATCCTCTTCTCTCCATAATTTTTATAATTTCCTTTCAATTACATATTTATTTTATTATTAAAACCATAAGATTGATGGATAAATCCAATCTCCATTTCCACCTTGATAACACATCATATTATTTCTTCATAAATATTTAATTTATTTATGGATAATGTCCTTTAGAGACTTGGTTTTAAGCCAATTAAGAATTTATCTATCTTAATTTTAGGTTGGATGATAATAACAGAAGCATACCTCCCAAGTCTTGTAAAATTTATCTCATTAGTAATAAAAAATTAATAATACTTTCATTTATTATCAACATGTTCCTTATCCATTTTTTTATGAATAATAAGTGGAAAGTGATTATTGAAAGATAGAATTTTTAATTTCATCCCACTCCATAGATTCAATTTATTCTTATTCTCTTGTGTTCTTGATAAGAGTCCACCATTGATCTGCTTCACCTTCCAAATGATAAAAAATAAGAATAAATTTTTCATGATCCAAACACTAGAGAATAGAAAATATATTTTCAATGGTACTGATCTATTTCTTAGAAACAAATAGATTAATCGACCCATTAAAATAAGGTCAATGTTTCCTTATGAAGGAATTAACAGAATTTTATTACCTCATTTTCTTGTTTGTAAGATTAGTGTGATTCATAGCTTTAGAAAGTTGTGTGATCATAGAGAAAAGATTTTTCATTCCAACTCCCATAACATTCAATTGCTTGAGAGGACAATCATTAAATTGTCTATCACATTCAGTATTAACATGATTCCTCTTAGTTCCATCCTTTGAATAACACAATTTTTTTTGAGAAATAATAATCATAGTGAGGAATCATGAAAAATAATTTATATAATGTCTAAATCAGGATTCCTTATATGAGAATTAGGTTTAACCTAGGTCATTAATGATCATTACAAAAAAATAGTATTTTATCTTATACTTAGACATATATCTATGGTTCTTACTAAAGTTTTCACATCCTAGTTTCTAAATGTTAACTAAACATTTCTTTGATACCACCTACATAAACCCATACATTTCATAAATATATGTTACATCTTAAGAGATGAATACTCACTACATAACATAATGATACAATACAGAATTTTTTAGGCCAATTTCCTTTGGAAACTTGGGCACATTAACGACTAGTTCATTGGTGAACAATATCTTCTCACACCAAGTTCTTCATATCTAGAAACCTTCTTAGAATTATCATATAAAAAACATTTCTTCCTAGAATGGGGAAGAAAACATAATAAATGGTGATATCATATGAACAGTAAGGGTAAACAAGGGAGATATAAACTATCACATAAGAATAACAAGAAAATAAGTGTATGAGCTTAACATTTGAAAGTTACACCCTGCATATAAAAGATCATAAACTTGAGTCATAGAATAAATCATGGTAGTTCATAAGACATGAATCATAAATAAATCATAGAACATGAACCATGAGAACATAACATTGGAATAATAAATATATTATGGCATACATAATAATAGTAAAACTTATGTTAAGTCTACCCACCAAGACATTCATAACATGTTAGGCTTGTGCTAACCACTCATGTACCTACTTCAGGATTAGGATAACCTCCCATGAACCCTATTTGGGTCTTGGGATAACCTCCCATGTACCCTTTGAGATCGTATAATATTTATAATTACACAATTAGTTGGGTGGAGATATTTTTCCCACCCATCATTTAATAAAAATCATATATATGTGTAGCATAAGATCATAAGACATTCATCATATCAGAACCAATGAAAAAGGGTTTCATAAAAAATGTGTCATCATATTCATAATATATCTAGATAAAGAATAAATATGGTATAATTGGATCACATCCCCTATAAATATTAAGTAAAATCAAATGATTTCATCTTAGATGGATTTTTTTTATATATTAATTGGAACAATTCTTATGGAGAATACCCTTTCCATTTTGAAATCACTTATTAAAAAAACAATGAAATCATAAAGAAAATATTTTATTTGAAAATAAACTTTTAAAAATGTAAAATAAGATTAAAATAAGATATTATTCATTATAGTGGGAAAATATGTTCACACCTTATAAGTTAAAAAGCATTTCATCTATACTTTTTTTGGAATATTCACAAAGTACCTCATTTGGAAAATGATAAAAAGATTCCTTTCATACTATTTTGTAAAAAGTAAAACATAGGTAAAAATGATTTTAAAAAATCATAGTATTATATTAAAAATAATATTTAAAATATTTTTAGAAAACATTTATATCGAAGATAAATATACCCTAGTGGATACTTAATCATAAACAATCCCGAATATTGATGCGATTGGGAAAGAAAACCCTTACCTCGAGTTCAACTTGATTAAAAATCACTTTAACCTCTTTTATAATAAATTTAAATTTAAAATATTTATTTTCATACTTATAATTTCATATATTATCCATTTTTAACATTTTAACACCCCCATTTAACAATAAATCATTATTAAAGTTGCCATTTTCAGGTGTTAACTGTTTCGTTTATCATGAGTATTTCAGTTTTGTAGTTCTAGTCCTTATAATTTTATCTTGGTTAAATCACCTTAATAATATAAATAATGATATAATTATCATATATATTCATTATATATATATATTCCTCCATAAAATTTATAGATTCTAGAATGAATTACATCATTCATGGAGATGGTAGGTCATACGTATGCATGTTCATTGTTTTCATTTTTGATGGATGGAATGAAAGAAAGGTAAATATTAATTCACCTTTAAAGTAAGTTATTATATCATATATATTCATCAAATTAATCCCAATTTTTATACAATTTAAATATAAATGAAAAACGAATGACATCACTTAGTGGAGGTGGTAGTCCACACGCACAGACGAGCGACATTATCATTTCCCAACAGTTTGGAAGGTAATAAGGTAGATATTATATTATCATTACATAGGTATAATTATTTCATAAGTATAATATATAAATATTAAACCCATCAAAATAACCATTCATAAAATATGGTGAGGAGAAATGTATTGTATCGCTACGTGGCGACAACAAGCTGTATGTATGCCCGAGCGATACATTAAATTCTATTTGATGGGAAAGTGGATGGATTATAGTGGTTTCATAATAATGATAATATTTTATTAAATTTTGGATACTTCATTTACCATTTTATGATAAATAAAATATATTTAAAATATTTATAATAAGAAATAAATTGAAAGAGGTCGGGTAAGACGATTACCTTTTCTTTGGGAGACCTAATTTAGATAATTCCTTTGGGAACATAAGGTTGGAATTATGAAGATAAAAAAATATCAATAACTTATATAGTGATGTTTATAACAGAAATGGCTAGTTTTTTATTGATCTATAATAATCAAAGTTGTGTGAAGAAGTGAGGGAGGTGCTGCTCTTTTATAATTAAGGCGATGTGCATTTTGGAATTTGTCAAAAGATTAAATTATAATATATTAATTATCAGGACATATGCCTCCAAATGGACCTGATTTATAATATAATATAATATTGGGTTGTAATAATATCAACCAATATAATTTATAAAAGTTTTAGTGTAATTTTAAAACAAATCTTTTTGATTATTCCTTAGTTGACAAATTCTAATTTTATCTGTGGTAACAATTTTTCAATATTAAATGGTTGTAATTTTTACTTATAAGGTAAAAATTGGACCATAAATATATATTTTATGTAATTTTAGACTATATCACATCTAAAATATTTTATGTAAGGATTTTTATGATTTTTAAATAATTTAATAAAATATTAAATTGATAAAATATCATTATTACCAATTTTGAAACTATTCATTTAATTTAACTTTATATACATAAAGAAAAATAGATAATTCGAATATAAATATTTCAAACCTACCTAATATGTCATATATATCTATAAAATTAATTTTTAACATTAATTCATTCCAATTATAACGTTTTTAAAATTTATGAAACTATTTATTATTATTTTTATTAAATAGATAAATGTTGCATTGGTGTTGCCTAAGCAATTGAGATTGTTATATAATTAATAAAATTTTAAAAAAAATTATACCATGAAATAAATTTTATTAATATTAAAATAAAACTTATATTCATTAATAACTTACTTTTTCCTTATGTATACACAGAAGATATATTAAAAACAAAAAGGGTGACATTTTGTAACTTTCTTTGATTTTAATAATATAGAAGTCATTTTCATAGAAATTTATACATTAAACAACTCAAATTTGATCCTAATGTGTTAAGGGAATAATTAAATTATTCCAATAGAAATTATAATGAAAAATTATGGCCTTATTACTTATTGTTTAATCTAGATTAACTTGATTTACCTTTTACCGAGGTAATAAATTTTACCATCGTTACTATACATATTAACCAAAAATAAAAGGGACCTAATTAAGAAATTTAAAAATCCTAATTCTAAATATTTAATTAATTTTATCGAATTTAATACGTAAAAATTTTAGAAATTAATTTTAATGTAAGTGCACAAAATGTGACAAAAACTGATTTTTAGAAAAATAATACCTTTTTAAGCATATAAAATGATTTATTCGTATCCTATGTCTAAAAAAATATTTTTTGAATGTTTAAAATATTTTATCAATTAAATAATATATAAATTTAATTAAAATCATTCACCGTTACTGATTAATTTAATTTATTAATAAAAATACATTGTAAGAATAAAAACAATTTTTTCAGAAAAACTATTACATTTATTTTCCAATAATTTTTATTTTAAATTATAATAATTCGATAACTAATTGATTAATTTTATAAATTTATAGACCAAATTTTTTTCATAATTTATTTAATACTATTAATACTTATAAATCCAATAGTTATACAATAAAAACACATAATATTTTAATAATGTTACAAGGTTTATTTAAACTTGTTGTTGTGGGTGACACAAGCTATCGAAGAAATAAAATTATATAAAGAGAAATATTTCATAAAAATATCAGGGTGTTACACTACCCCTACTACTTCTTTCTTCTTCTTTTTCAAATATTCCTTCATTATCACAATATTATATATGGTGGATTGGCATTGTGGTGATGAAATAAGTGATATTTTCCCATATGTAGAGGTCTCAGTGTTGGATAATCACCATTAAAATAGGAGGGTGTATAGTTATATGTATTGATCTTTGTATTGAATATAATAATGATAATTAATTAATTTTAAAACAATAATAGGCATCACTGTGAACTCCAAAGTACAACAACATATCATCATGCTAACTTCATTCCTTTTTTATCATTATTTTTGATATTCATTTGAATTATTATATATATTTATATCATATGAATTACCATATAAAACTTACAATTATTTAGGTTTAATATTTCATTTTATATTATATTTTAAAATAAATAGTGATAATATAAATTTATTTTTTATAAATGGACACCTCGAGAGATCGACCCTAGGTCATGTGCCACTATAGTGCATTCTTTGGTGAATAATAAAATTATTGATGATAGATTTAAAATAAATCCATTTCTATCAATTTGGAACCATTTTTTGGGAGGCATGCCACTTGAACATACTTTTTTCATAAAACTAAAAAATATATATAAAACATTTACCTCAATTATGGGTTTTCAAATTGATTTTTCTTATACTTAGCCCATTTACCAAAAAATGAATGAAACCAGTAGGGAATAATCTTTGAGGAAACAGGTTCAAATGAATTTCTAAATGATTAAATAAGTGAGAAAAAATGAAAATTCATAGAACTTCCTTGAATTAAATCAAATTTTTAGGGATAGAACAATAACAAAATAAAACCAAGGAAAAAAGAAAATATTATTTCACCTACATTCGAAGATGATGTTTCTGAGGTCAGAAGGAAACTTGAAAAGCCTTTATGGAATATTCCATTTAACTTTATAGAGGATATTATTGAATTATAAATTTCATCCAATACACATGTGGGTGATAAATATGTTTGTGATGAATTTTGGAAATATTTTTTAAGTAGTGAACTATAAAGTAATCCTACCATTATTAAAAATAAAGATTCAGTACGTTTATACCTATCTATATCCTTGTAATAAGGCACAATTTAAGGGATTTAATTTGAATTAAATATGTAGGATATTCAATACCTAACTCTATCCATGAAAACTCATCTCCAAGTCGAACTTACCATTAAATAATAATTTATATCCAAGTTAATACTAGTATATAATCTAATATTGAACTCATTTTTATCTGATTTTATTGAAATTGAATTGAGTAATACCTCCCACTATTTCGATTTTTTATATTCATATAACACATGGATTTACTTAAAGTTTAATGAAGAATAAAAAAATTAACATTTTGAGGAACACATTATTCCCCCAACACATTAAACATTTACTATAAGGATTTAATATAAGGGTTCTAGTGGATCTTCCTAAAGAGATCAAGTTACAAGATATTCTCCTAGAAGGAAAAAGTTCTTTTATATGAATTCATCATGTTTTAATTATATTAATCTTAAAGTTTTCAATAAATTCCCCTTGGATGAACCATTTTATATAGAAAAAAATGGTAATTCCCTTGAATTTGAAGAGGAATCCCAAAAAGTTGCGGCTGAAGTAAAAGAGTAACCTTATCTATTCCTACCCCACTATGAATGTCATATCTTTTATACAAGGGGATGATATAGTTTTATTCTATCCATGTAATACTCCACAACTAGTTGATATATAATTGAACATGAAGAATAATGATATGGGGGTTTTTACCACACAACCCCCATTCTTCTTTTGATTTGGGATAACCCATTATCACTGCTTGACCAAGGGTAGTAAAAGCCTATAACCTCTTGTGTTTTTTACCCATGATACCCCCTCTTTTTAATTCCATTTTATTTTCATTTTACTCATTTTTCCTTCCAATAAATTTCTCATTTATGATGTTTTTCTTATATATTTTCATAGTGGGTAGCAATTAAGAGCTTAACATATGTTGCTCTTCCAAAATAAACTCAAGTTTAGTCTTTCCTTACCATTCGTCTATCTACCCTATTATTTAAATATGTTTGAGATAAAATGTAGGGTAATGGAAACTAAGTGTGGGATAGAGGGATCAACATGATTTATAACCTGTATTTTCTGTTTCTATTTTAATTTTTTTTGTCATTTTTGGAATCTTAACCTTAATTAAATACCTTTTAAAATTCATATCATCTTGGAATTTTTGGAAGCATTGATTTATTTGAGTATTTAAGTATTTAAATTATTACTTTAGTGGATTTTATTTCTTGATTTAAAATATTATCATTTAATTTTTTTGTCAAATATGAAACCCATGTGCATAGGTATTATCCAAAATAATTGTCTTACTAAACCCATGAAGAATCTAAGACTTTTTCACAATTTATTATATTTAAATTTTTCATGAGAGTCTTAAGGAATTTTATGAGATATAAAACATTTCATTTTTCTCATTTTCATAGGTGTTATAGTTCATGTATTGTGCCAAATATGATTGAGACACTAATATGAAAGACCCTTTTTATATTAAACTTCTATTTTGTCTCTCCCTTACATATGACCATTATATTTATCCTATAAAAGTAATGAATGTTTTTTTTCATCCATATTATAAGAATTCATCCCTATAAAACCTTATCTATAAGTAAATTCATGATTATGGTTGAACTCAAGTGTGAGAGAGGGTGTTGTTTTGTGGGCACTACATCATTTGAAGATTCTTTTGGGAGAATAATCAATGATGAAAAATATGGAAGGGTAAATTATCCTTCAAAATAATTTTACAATAGAGTTCACACTATTATTATAATTTCAATAATTCCTCACTTTAATAAAAAATATAAATCTATTCATAATTGTTATGTTAAAATAATAAAACAGTGCTGCTTTGAAGAAGAGAATATAATATAATAGTTACTGCTGAAATTATTTATGTCTGAACTGCTAATAAGAATAAAATTTTCTAGATGTGAATAATTTAATGGATAATTAGTGAGGATACAATTATTGAGTAGAAAATAGACATCATATATTTTACTTTAATTTAGTTCCAAGCCTTCTCATTCTACCTCTTAATTTTTCATGTTTAAAACTTGAAAACCCTTAACCACAGAATAACCCATTTAATTTTCTCTTGATTGAAAAACTCTTATGGCTATGTTATGTGGAG
The DNA here is from genome assembly GCA_963277665.1 of Viscum album. Lineage (NCBI taxonomy): Eukaryota > Viridiplantae > Streptophyta > Magnoliopsida > Santalales > Viscaceae > Viscum > Viscum album. Next base: position 1,403,413,607 of record OY728129.1, read on the forward strand.
ATACTTGGAGGAAATTAAACCTATAGAAAACATTCATGTTTTTGAGAATGAGAAAAATTAAAATTAAAATACCTCGAGTGGACAATGATATAATTATGGGGAGGTAGGTGAAAAATGCACATGGGGTTTATCATAAGATTAAATGAATTTTTATGATCAGTGAGGAATTATGGAATTGAGATCCGTATAGAAATAATGATATTTCCAATGGTGACAATTAAATTTGATTTTCTAAATGTCTTGAGATTTTTTATATGACCTTGGGATTAGATGATTTCCCATGAGTAAAAGTTTTTAGTGTGTATGTGTGTGTGTGTGTGGGGGGGGGGGTTGATAGAGATGAATATTTCATTATACTTTACTTTTTAATTAAATTGTTTTATGCCAACCATTTTGATATTTTATAGGTAATTATCACATATTTAGTTTATAAAAATAATTTTGGATGTACTATAAAAATGAACAAAATTGGACTTTTTCATTTTATTATTATTATGTTATTAATTTCCAAGGAAAAACTTAATTTATGGTATATTAATGATATTTAAGGAGCATAAAATATAATATAGAACTTATGTAAGTTAATTATAATACTAGATATAGAAAATTTCATAAGTTAATTTAGACTTGAAAATTAAAAAATAGAACTCACCAGAATAAATAAGAGTCATAATCTCTTATATAAGAGTCATTTTGATATAAGGAAGTGAAATCCAAAAATAAAATAAAACATAATTAAAAATATATCTTATTTGTGGAGAAATTTTTAGTTAATTGGTATGCATAATAAATCTGAATTCCTTGTGTAAGCTTCATTTTTTAGACATAGAGGAGAATCTACAAATACAAAGACTCTTATATATGGACACATATGAGTCATGTTTTCACTATGTAATAGTTCCTTAGCAGAATATATTAAAGATTTATAAAAGTCATATCTATGATTTTCAGAGATAAGTAAGTGTCATTTAAATATTTATGAGTCATATTAGCTAAGGAAGCTCATACAGAAGATTCAAATACATTTTCACTGGGAATATTTTGGCCAACTAATGTTTTTATACATAAAAGTATTACACTTTATTAAGAAGAATATAAATTTAAATAATTAAATTTCATCACTACATACATGAAGTTATGTCTTTTGAGAAATCATAATAACTAAAGACAACACCATGGAAACTAGATCCACACAATGGGGGATAAAATGTGTTGAGTTGTCTAATCATTAAAACCCATGTTGTGGCCAATACCCCTTTCATGGCATGAAACATTTTAAAATTTCTCTTACAAAATGGAATACATCCCAATATTTCATCCATTTAAATCCTTTTATTTGGTTATGTGAACTAAATACAAGGGATGAAGATCACATTAACGAATTAAAGACCATGGGATGAATTATAATATAGAGAAAAACATGTTACTACATTCTGGAGTTTTCTACTACCCAAGACATACATATAAATTATCTTCCCCATGAACTCATACAAGTATATCAGAGCCCCTTGTTATTAGGATGATTCCTATTGAATTATTTTCCTCCATTTCATAAATATATTAAATATCAATTAGGTTCAGTCTTTTCTGATCGTAGTTTGGGTTTTATGTAATAGTTTATGAATTTATAAGAATAATTATCTCTTTACCTCTCTATTTTCATGGTTTTCTTTATTTTCCTCCATTTTAATTCTCATCATTATTGTTATGGATAACTAAACCTTGTTGTTTCAAGGAAGGTAGAAATATTTCATTGAGTTTTATTATGATTTAGTAGTTTCTCACTATTCTTGTTAGTCATAGTGGAAATAGATGTAAAAATTACAAGTAAAGAGCATCTAGTAATCTTTAATAAATATCATGATTATATGATAATAGATATATAATTTAAAATATACATAGATCAAAAGTAAAGTAAAAAAGAGAGAGCGGAAAGAGTTAAGAAAGTGTTTTGATTCATCTCAATATATTATCATATTTGATTGATCAATTTTATTTAAAATATCATTGAGACACTTCAAATGGATCTTATAGTAAGAAGAAAGGTAAAATAGTGTTGTGTAAGTACACATTCAAGTAGTCAGTATGATGTTAGTATTTTAGTATGTGCCGCAATATTTTTTCCATGAGAAAATCTTCTTCTAAAAGTGAAAATACTTCTTTAATTATCCATTATAGAATATTTATAAAATAATCCTCATACTGATTACTCTAATATAGAATTCTTAAATTCCCCGACTCTCAATGAATGATCTAAAAATATAGCTATTAGAATTTAAAAAATTCCTTAATATTTGAATTAGACACAATCACTTCATCTTAATTTAGGCATGATAACTTTATTTTGTGGTCACTAGATATATTCGTTTGGTAACATAAGTTTCTCAAGTGTTCACTTAAGTTCCCCATGTAGTCACTTAAGTTCCTCATATGATATGTTCAACACTTAGCCAATTTTGTCATGGTATGTTTGCATTACCAGTTGAAGTATTCATGCAGACACTTGAAAAATTCTTGTAGTCGGTTGATTACTCATGCAATCAGTGAAATAATTAGATAAATGTTTTTTTATATAACACATAATTAATTGTTTTTTCATGTAATCACTTAGACTTTCTCTTGTGGTTACTTTAATGAGTTTGATTTTACTTAATAGTCAGCTGAATTTCTTCATGCAATAGGTTGATATGATCACTTTGGGACTTAATTTTTTTAATATTTTTTCTATAACACCATTTGACTATCATAAACCATAGAATTCATTAATAACATAAGAAACATGATTTTTGATAATTAAAATAATTATTTTCTAGACTAAGACAACAATCTATCCCATTTTTGAGATAAAAAATCATGGAATATTAAAGATAGAAAATATATAAATATATGTGAACTAAAATAATTTAAGAAATAATATGAAAAAACTACATCATTATACTCCCACTTTTGGGATTATCAGAAAAGTTTATAGGAATTATGTAGAAATGATAATATCGAAATCAAAAAATATGTTATATGATGTTAGTCAATAAGTAGTAGAGAATAAAGAGATAAAATTTAAGATATAAATGAATCTAAAGATTTAATTTATATTTAAAAAATTAATAAAAAATCCCTATCAAAGAATTTAATCAAAATAAAAAATATAAAACAATATATATGATATTAGAATAAAGAAGATAATATTTCCTTTTGTCTTTGGAGGTTGGGGTAGGTGGTGTAAGCTTTGTGAAAGAGATGGGAGATAATTCTTGAATAACTGCAAACATAGAGATAGATCAAAGATTCTAAACAACCTCTCGATTCAAAACCAAAGGATCGGTAGAGGAAGTGGTATAGGTAGGTTTTGAAGTTATAAAGAGAGCTAGAGGTTCTATACTGGCAGTATTAGTATTATAAATATAAATATCTAAAAGTCTGGTAAAATTATGAATAGCTTCGTATCCATGCTCTATGACTTGAAAGTTATCTTTTTATAATAAAAAAATATTCTAGAGTAGGAGTGATAGTCTGTAATCTATCCACTTTAATGCCTGAGTCATAGGAGGAATTATAAGATCACTGGATAAGGATATAAACATAGTTTTCATATTTTACTTGTTGAAAATTATTCTCAAATAAAAGTCAACAGATCTTATAATTGTGGCTTTGTCTCTACCATATTGCTTCACATAAATTCTTAACAACTCTAAAGTTTTTTCTACATGATTTTGAAATCCTTAAACCACCATATCTATAATCTTATTAAATTCATCCAATACCACTTTAATCCCATATTTAATAAATTGTCTGATCAAATTTTCATTAATAGCACTTTGCACCAGATTAGGAGATATAATAGGGTAAATACAAGAGAAGGTTTGGATAAGGTATAAGGTTGAAAGAAAACATTTAGAAACCTCTTATATAACTTAAACATAATGTCTTGAAGATCTTCTTACAAGGATCAAACTTGATCTCTTATATTTTCAATTTCATTATTCATCAAATTTAGCATGATATGAAGCTTTAGTTGAAAATGATAAATGAAAAGAGAGACTATCCTCAAGATATCATCTTCTAAAATGAGTTCAATTAATTATACAAAACCAATTAAGAGTTCCTTCAGTGTAGTTATCAGGTAAATTTTAAACACATTGAGGTCTTTTTTAGACACAAAATATATAGAAGGAGTAAAAGTAGAGATAAGGATGGATTTCTTAAGAGAGAATTCCTACCTTCTAACTCACCTTCAATCAAAATAATATATTTTCTATGATACTGGGACTCATTTAATGTAATATTTTATTCACTAACACCTTCAAATAGATCTATTTGAGTAAATCCAAGAGGATTTGTATCATCACTATTAACTAGTTTCTCAACTTCTTTGGAGGGAGTAGGGCCAAAACTTTATTCTAATACTTGTTCCACTATTGGTATGGAAGAAGATAACTCTAAATTTTCACATAGATCTATTTGATCAATCAATAACCCTTTAGTATCTATTTGAATATAATATATTAAAGTTCCACCATGTCTAGGTTAACTTCCCTATGGTCACCACTATCATCAAATCCCTCCCCCCTTGAGGCCTTAGAGTACCTCCAATCACATGACTCAAGTCAGATTATCCGTGACTACTTTATTAATTTTTTACCATTTAATCTAAATCACTATCATCCTATACTATATCTTCATAAATATTATTCACTAATACTTTAGTATCAGTAAGTCCTTTATCTCCCAACTCTTCTTGTTGAGAGGGTAAAGGTAGAGTCAAATCAAGAGATCCATAAAATATATCTAGAGTGGGACTCCTAGTATCATCATGTGATACACTTGATTCCTCACCAAGATCAATAGATTTAACCACCTATTCTTAAACACCCAATTCTACTTCATTATCCTCAGATGAATTTCTAATAATCTCATCAGGTTTTAGACCTGGATCCACTTGGTCTCTTATTCTCCCTAGATCCTTAACATTATTGAATTTTTCATAAATATTTTCACCTTATTCTACCCATAATTTATTTCATGGGTTCTATTTAAACTAAATATGTCTAAAAATATTCCAATTAAGACCAAAAACACCATATGAAACCATTATTTCCTCCCCCTCAGGAACTAGTCCTTTGCACTCCAGTAGGGATGAAATGTACATAAGATATGAAAATTAAGTGAACCTATAAGAGGTTTTACATAATTATACTATGTGACTCATAATATACCTATACAATATTATCTAAATTTTTTCTTCATCATATATAAAAAAATATATCCCAATTTCTTAAAATACTGAAGTCCCCTTTCCCGGGACTAATCAAATAGAGGATAAATGTAACCAAAAGTCCACGTTATTCTTATAGTTCTACAACATTAGGTCTTCTAGTAGTTCTTATTCTAATAATCTCATTAATAGAATTATTAATATCAAAGTTATGATGATCAATAAGATATGAAATTTTATAATGATTATACTCTCATATATGGAGTACATTCAAACTCTTAGCCCATAACTTCGTAGAAAATACCAGGTTCTCTCCATTTACAATAGATTATATGAAATCTATTAAATCACCTATATATAACTCTATATTTAAATAAATATCTTTGACTTATCTAGGATAAAAAGGTATACCATTTTATTTTAACCAATCAAACCATCTTTTTTTTATATAAATTTCCAACTAAAGTATTTACTCAATAACAACCACTTTGCATCCACTTATTTTCTTACAAATTGGTTGATCAAGTAGATGAGGGTTTCTAGTCCTGAAAGAAGAAATTGAATGAGATTTCATTTTCTTTTATTTTTTCAATCAAGGTAAAGCAGTAGGAGATGCAACTTTGAGAGATCATTCTATTCTAACTATTTTTCTACTATGATTTGAATCATTGGAGGCTCAGGTTCGATTTATAAAAAATATAGGGTTTTATAAAATAATGGCTCAAAAGATGAAATATCTAGGGATTTTAGAGATAGAGATAGAGAGATGAGTGTGTCAATTTAAATTCCAATTCGATTTTATTCTATCATTAATGAAATAATTTAAAATGAATAAAAGGAAGAACTAAAATAGAAATTATGCCAAAATATTTAATATTATTTTAAAACTCCAATAGACATAGTAAGTTAAATAACCATAAAATAATACTTGCAACAACTTAAGTAATTCATTGTTAGTTTAATTACTGGATGACATAACTTACAATAAATTCGAGGGTCCACAATAGGTTAATTGACCTCATGAACAAATTCTCATGGTTACTTAATTGACTGTATGAATATATTTTCATGGTTAGTTAAAAGACCGTATGAAATTACCTTACAGTAACTTGTTACCAGAGTAGAAAAATAATCATATTAAACATAAATTAAGAAAAATCTTAATAAATAGAGATGATCAGATATATAACATATAATTTTAACAATATAAATTAAATAAACACAAGTCTTAAGAACCAAAATGTGGTTTAGGAATAATTAATCATTCCTAATTCATGTCCGATATAATTAAATATTACCATATTTAATGGCTATAAAAAATATCAGAAAGATGATGTTCTATGACAATGAACACAATATTAATATAAACTATTTGAAAATGGTCTATCAAAGGTGATGTTTTACATCAATATTTTTAGTCCAAGAGTAATATAAATGATTATTAGAGATTTAAATAGTACTTTTATTTGCAAAATTTATACTAAAATGTATAAATTGGTATCCATAGTCTAGTAATGTGTGTTTCATCCACATAATTTGGGCACAAAAACTGCCTACAACAATGTACTCATCTTCAACTGTAGATAATGAAAACAAGTTATACTTTTTCCTACACCAAGAAACTAATGACTTTCCTAAAATATTACATGTTCTAGATGTTATTTTCATATTTAACTTATAACCACCAATAACAGCATTAGAATAACTAACTTATTTAAATTCATGGCCTTTAAAGTAGAATAGTCTAAAATTGGTTGTATTCTTGAGATATTTAAAATTATTTTTAGCAGTATTTAAATGATATCCATTTTGATTTTATATAAAATGAGAAAACATGCATACACTAAACATAATATTAGGCCATCTAGCAGTAAAATATAGAAAACTTACATTCATATCTCTATAAGTTATTTGGTTAACTAATTTTCTAGTTTCATCCAGATCTATATTAGAACTTATACTCATAGAATTATCACTACCTTTGGTGTCATCCATACCAAAATGTATAGAAGATCCTTTTTTATTTAATTTGATTTAAGACAATTACATATTTTTCTAAAAAAAATTAGAAAACCAAGAAAGAATTTTTACTCACTCATTAAACTCATTTCAAATTAGTTTTTCATTATTTTATAAAATTAAATACACTAGGATTTTTTAGATGAACAAAAAATGATATCACCAGCATAGATTTAAATTGATAAAACATACTTTGAAATTATTTTTATAAATAGAGTAGGATCAACTCTACCTTTTGAAAATGATTTTGAAATAAAGGAGTTGATCCCATCATACCAATATCTAGGTGACTATTTTAAACCATAAAGATATTTAGAATGTTTAAAAACATGATTCAGAAAATTAGGGTTTTGAAATATATTGGGTTTATAAAAAACATCCTCAATAACATACCCATTAATAAATACACTATTGACATCAATTTGATATAGATTTAAATTAATATGAGATTCATATTAAAGAGATGTTTTAATATCTTAAAGTATTTCTAATGGTGAAAAGATTTATTCATAATCAATACCTTTTTCTTGACTATAAACTTGTGAAACCAATCTAGATTTGTTTATATTTATTTTTGTAAACTCATCCACCTTGTTTCTATATACCAACTTGGTTCCAATAGTTAGGTAGTCTTTAGGTCTATCCACTAATTTATAGAATTTATTTCTATAAAACTTATTCAAGTCTTCATACATAGATATTACCCAATACTCATCATTAATTTCTTAATTTATGTTCTTAGGATTAAGATGATATAAAAAGGATTGATTTTAAACCTATTTTTTTAGTGAGGCTTGGGTTTGAGTACCTTTATCCAGGTCTCCTAAAGAAACCATAGGATGGTTTTGATGGTTTTAATGGTTATAATAACTAAAGTACATGGTTATTACAAGTCTTATTCTAGGTCTGGGAGCTCTTGATGGTCTTTACTAGGATATCTTTCAGGTAAATTAGAATCAAGGTCATAGACTTTATAGGTATTATTGATATTAAAATTTGACATATCATCCTCAAGGTTTTTTATAGTAGGTTTCGGTTCATATGGATTTTTCTGATAAAAATTGACATGTATGGATTCTTTTATAACTTTATATATTTTTATTAAAGACTCTATATGATTTATTAGTTTTTGAAGAACCAAGAAAAATAAATTTGTGGAATTTTGGTGAAACTTTTCTATATTCTCCTCCACATCTTGAAAAGAGACTTTATATAAAAAATCTCTAAAGTAATTTAATTTGGGGTTTCTACCATTCCATATTTCATATATATTATTTTTCAAGATAGTTCTAATGATAACTCTATTGATTATATAACAATATGTGTTAATAGCTTCAACCCAAAAATATATGGGTAAGTCATATTTACCCAACATAGTCTAGAAAATTTCTTAAAGAGACATATTTCTTCTTTCAAAGGCCCCATTTTGGTGAGGTGTCCATGGTTTAGTGAAATTGTATATATAGACATGTTTTTATCATAGAGATTCAAATTCTTGATTCTTAAATTCATAACCATGATCACTTCTCAAGGTTTTAATTGTGACTCTACTAAGGTTATCTACTAATTTTTCATATTTAGAAAAACAAGGAGCTTCACTTTTGTGAGATAAGAAAAACATCATGTATATCTTGATTAATCATAAAAAATTACACAAGAATAGTGTCTTCCTACTAAACTAGAAACTCTAGATGGAACAAAAAAAATCCATGTTAAACAATTCTAATGGTTGAGAGGTAGAAACCTATTTCTTTGGTTTGAAAGATGTTTTGTGTCACTTTCCCTTTTTAAAGGTATTACAAACTTTATCCTTGAGAAAATATATGTTGGGTAGTTCCTTTAAGAAACCTATCTTATTTATATTTATAAGTGAGTATATATTGGAGTGGACTAGTCTCCAAGGACAAAACCAATATTATCTATGAAATGAACTCAAATAAGAAATATTTTGAGAGAATAAAGAATCTAAATTAACAGTAAATACATTATCATTTCTTAATGAAGTAAATAACAAATACTTATTTAAAATCATAAATTTTAAAATATTTGTTTTCAGATTTTACATAAAAACCATCATCACATAATTGTGAAATACTGAGAAGATTATAAATTAAGATATCAATAAATAAAACATTATAAATAAAAAATGATTCATAGTTACTAATTTTTCCAAGTCTAATAAATTTCCTTTTGAATTTTCACTAAATGTGTTATGCCAACCATCCAATTTTATAAGGTTCTTAAAGATTTGATAGTCTCTATTCATATTTTTAGAACATCCACTGTCTAGATACCATGATTTATATTTGAGATATTCAGTTTTTTTTCTTAAAAATAATAAATCAAGAAATGAATTTGGTTACCATATTTTCTTAGTTCCAAGGAAGTTAGTAAATAAATCCTTTAGAATCCACATCTATTTCATAGGCTAACTTGCAACAGAATAAAACAATTTAGATATAAAATTACATTTAGGTCCAAAAGTTTTAGAATTATTTCTAAAACTAGAAGTTCCCTTAGACTTAGATACAAAGGTACTATTATTTTAATTAGGAACAAAATATATTTTATACAGCTTCCCTTAGTGTCTAAATCCACACCCAATTAAGTATTTGGATTTAAGATATAGTTTTCTATCCAGCATAATATTCAAAGTCTTTCTATTTTCAAAAAACTTATTGAAATATTTTCTAAGCTGTTCAATTTACATTTTTATATGAGTATTTTCTTTTAACAAATTATACTTCATTTCATTTTCAATAAAAATATTATATTTATCAATAGCACTTAAAACATGAATATTTTTTTGATTTTTATATTTATCCTTTAATTTATTCATGGTATCTTCTAGAAAACAAATATTATTCAAATTATTCATTTTATATTTTAGACACATCATATATATAAGTATAAGTAATACATTTTACCTCTAAAGAAATAACCTTAAATCATATATTTGTATTTTCATTTCCATCTTCTTAACTTGAGCCGAAATCACTAAAGCTATACTCATATGTACTCTAACTATCCTTCATCACTTTTGTTGGTCTTTTATCTGCATCGTCACACTTTTTTTATACTTAATCATCAGGAAATCATATTTTATATATAATTTCTTCTTACACTCATATCTGGTAATTTCATTAGAGGATTCATCCCTTTTTCAGTATTTTCTTCAATTTCCTATTTTATCATAATTTCCTTTATAATTTTGATTTTTGAAAAAAATTATTCTTTTTATAAAACTTATTGAATCGTCTAGATAGTTGATCCATTTATTGATCACTGTATATATCAAATTTACTTCCACTTGTGGTGTCAGATTTGATAACTTCTTTTGATTTTGATTGTGATCCTTTAAAGTCATCAGAATTCCTTTTTGGGATCATTATCTTCTTTATTCAATTTTATCTCTTCTTCATACATCTTCATCTTTATAATTAGATATTTTACTAGCACTTTACTGATTTGTCATTAATCTTGAATAGAGATCATTGTACCTCCCCAATGATTTGGTAGGAATTTCAAGATCCTTAATACATGAACTTTGTAACCCATCTTATTTCCAAGTGAAATAATATAATTTTTAACTTAATTGAACCTAAAATACATGTCAGAAATTGATTCATCAGGATTTACTTTGAAAAGATCATACTTAAAAATACATATATTTAATATAATTTATTTAACATTAAACAAGACTTCATGAGACATAGAAAGAGTATCCCAAATTTGGTAAGAAGTATCACATGACAATATTATATTAAACCCATCCTCTTATAAATCAAAAAATAAACCATTCATGGATTTTTATTTAGAATTATAATAATCTTTAGTTGGTACATCATATTATTTTATAGTATTTTTAGGTTTTTCATATTGATCTTCAATCAATACCCAAAACTCAAAAATCATGCTTTCAAGATAAAATTTTATTTTTATTTTCCACTGAACATAATTATGACCATTAAAATAAATAGGTATATTATTAACATTACCTTAATACTTAGGATCCATAATAACATAATATATATCAAATACAAATTAAAAATATATTTTTAAGAACTTGATGAAGTTCAAAGGTGAGAATAGAGAAAGGAAAAAAATGGTGTTTTGATACCAAATGCTGGTCCCATTGGACTTACCAAGTGGGGGGTTAATTGAGATTCCAATTTATGGTTTCTATTAAATCTAATTTAAAATCCCCTCAATTTAAATATCCCAATTAACAAATAAATTAGGTATAAAAAATTTGTTTCTTTAAAATAGTTTCTAAATGGTCTGATTAAAACCCAGTTAAAACTAGTTTGAATCCAATTTAACTTTTGAATATATTTTATTCATATCAATTATAATATATCACATATAAATGTTAACTATCAGATATTTTATTTTCCAATAATATATTTGAAATTAATGATATAAAAATATATGAAATGATATAACCAGTGAAAACTGTTTGAAAACATTGTTGGTAAAGAATTAAGAACGCATAATGGAATTAAAAAAAGAATTTTAGTTACAAGATGTAAATTAATCCTCTCCACTTGATAGACAACTTCCTCCATGAACATTTATTAAATCCTAATAACCTTGATCCAAAACCTAGGTTGGGTTCTAAAGACATAACTTCACATAGGATAGTCGAAGATACAACCACCATCTTCTATAATTATTCATGGGATAGTAGTTCTAAAAAGAATAAGGAAAGATTATCTAGTTCTATTCAATGCAAATAAGGAGCGTGTGATAACCTACATGCAAATTAATATATATAGAGCATGAAATTAAAGTAAAATAGAGATATCGTAATGAGTGAAGAGAGTGTTTTGATGCATTTCAATCTATAATCAGCTTCAATTGATCAATTTTATTTTAAATTTGTCCTTGAAAAAATTCAATTGAATATTTTATTGAGGATAAAAGGAACAGAGTGACATGGAAACACATAGTCAAGTAGTTAGTCTGATCTTATTATTATTTTATATGTTTCTATATTCTATCCAAGAGAGGATCTTCTTCTTAAAAGTAAAATCCTTCTCTAATTAGTCATTGTAGAATATTTATAAAATAATACTCATATTGATTACTCTAATATATCAAACTCGTAGTAAATGATCTAAAATATTTCCATAGGAATTTAAAAAATTATTTACTATTTCAATTAGACAAGGTCACTTCATATTCACTTAGACAAAATCACCACTTCTTGTAGTCATTTTATCTCTTCATACTATTACTTAAGTTCCTCATGTGGTTAGTTCAATCCTTGGAAAATATTTTTCTATATGTCTACATGGTCTGTTGAAGTCTTCATGTAGTCACATAAACACTTCATGTGTTTAATTCAATACTCATACAGTCATTTCAGGACTTAGAGTAAACAAATATGATATGAAACATAGTTACTTGTTTGTTCATGAATCCACTCTTAATTTCTCTTGTGATTACTTCAATATTGTTAGTTCTCTTTCATGGTTATTTGAATTTCTTAATGCAATAGCTTTATGTGGTCACTTCAAGACTTATACTTTTTTATATGTTTTTTCCGAAAATTATTCGATTATCATAAAATATAGAATTCATTTTTACATAATAAACATGATTTGTGAGCATTAAAAAAGGGGTTTATATAATAATCCAACAATTTTATTATAATAATTCAATAGTGGTTAAACTAATTGTGATGAGGGATTACATTGTTTCCTTTACTATTTATTTATTTTTCATATTCATCCATTTTACTCTCCTTAATCATTATAATGTTGCATATGGTGGAGAAGAATTATTGCAATTATGTGTGAGGTATCAGTGTAGGATAGTCACCATTCAAACATGAGGGTATATATTTATAGGTCTTCTTCTCTTTATGAAAAAGAAAAGTGATAATGAATTCATTTTAAGATAGTTATAAGAATTACTATGGACTTCTAAAGACAAAAACTTCTCTTCTTTCTAACAGCTTTTGGGTTTTCATCCTTCTTTTTCTTATTAATTTTCATTCATATATAAATTTTTATCATATTTATTCCCACATAAAAACTCAAATATTTTAGTTTTCATATTGAATTTTTAGTATATTTTAGTAAAAAATAGTGATAATAAAAGTTCAGTGTTTGTAAGTGGCCTCCTATAGTGATTAACCCTAGGTCATGTACCATTATATAGTATTATTATGTTAATAATAAAATTATAGGATTACGATTCATTAAAATGAAGTTTTACATTGTAATAGAATTTACTTATACCATAACATTAGATATTGTTAATCAATAGAGTTTAAATATATGTTTAATGTGTTGACCATTCAGAACTTGATTTCTAAGTATAACCTTTCTTCAAAATAGATTTCTTTATAGATGTTACTCACTAAAGAGTTTAGTGGGAGGGTTTTATAAGATGGTAACATAGATATATGGTAGTAATTATATAGATATTTAATGAGTCTACCAAAATCCTAAAAGTACAGCAAGTATATGGATAATTTGGTAGTATATCATAAGAGATATGATTATATGGTCACTTATGTGATGTTTTTTTGTATAATTAAATGAGTTTAAGAATATAAAATATTTTATTCTAAAAAAGGTAGTCTCCACTTTTCACGTTGCATGCATATATTATATGAATTAACTTCTCAATGAATGACTTTGAGTTATCCCTAATCTATGTTCATCATAGAGTATTATAGTTTGTGATGGTATTTTAATAATAACATGAGTATAATTTCAAATAGAGATATAGGATATTCTAATGAGTAACAAAAGGTATTTTTTGTACTCTATGACCCTCTAAGTATACCACATGGAGTGTCATACACTAGATCTTTGGTATACCTGGGATGATCGTTTTATATTTGGAGTTACTAAATTTTTGAGGTTGAAAAGATACCTAGTATTAGAATATTCATATTTTTGATACCTTTATTATAAAAACCTTGAGGCTTGGATAATTAGGGGTGGTTATTTATGTTGTTGATCATGTTTTCAGTTAGATCTTTTCCAAGATTAGAATTTTCCTCTTGTGTGATGAGTATGGAATCTAGGCTCTTGACTGAGATGGATCTAAGAAGTGTATGGCCATAAATAGATAAAACATATGATGTGATTATCTATCAGGTGATGGGAATATAATGTGATAATATATAATGGTGAATGACATGAAATGTATTCATCTAATTGATCAGTCTATACTTGGAGAATTGAGAATTCATGAGTATCTATATGATATTAACATAGTTTATTTCCCATGGTTACTCAATGTCTTAAACAAATGGATCATATGAAAATGAATTCTTTCATATGATGAAAAAAGTGGAAATTGGTATAGAGATACATATTTTTGATGGAGATCACTCTAAATCTAGTTGTATCTTTAGTCGCACTAATAATTTTCTCGAGGTTTCTCTTTGCTTACATTTAAGAATTTTGGAATTCATATTTTTTTATCAATGATACAAAGTCCCACGGGTCAAAATTTGTGGTTGATTGAACTGAGATTTATTTTTTATCAGATATCTACTCTAAAAGTGTTTTAGATTATATAAAAAAGGATTTTTGGATAGGTATTCACAAGTTATTTCATAAGATGTTATATATGGTGTAATTGATGATAATATTCCAAAAGTATTTCAGAGGATATCCAAAAGGATTTTTGGATATTAATTCAAATGTTTTTGTTTATGATATGATATAAGGTGAAATGACCCTAATTTTATGAGGTTTTAGTGCAAGTGGGTTATTGAAGGATATATGAACTAAATCCTTAAACACATATAATGTGTTTTGGATATATTTTATTTGACGATTTAGGTATGTTATAAATCATGAAATATAAATTTCATAAAAATACTTTAAAAAATCATACTAAACAATTAATATGAATCACATGGCAGTGTTATGAGTAGAATAGTATGGTATGATACACTTTAACATCCTATGGTTCAGTGGCAGTTGAACATAATATGTCAACATTTGAGTGATTACTCATGTTTTCTACCATTAATGTTATGCTTTATAATATAAAGAATTTTATATAATTTATCATGTTTTAGGGGTTACAAATGTTTTAACCACCTCATATTTACTTATATATGTATAATTTATGAATAAATGCATGTATTTTTATCAAAGTCTATATAAAGAGACTATTTCTATCAAGATAGTTGGTCAACTTTCAAAATCCTTCTATGAATTATACACCTACCTCTCTTATTCTAATTTCTTTAGCTTCCATGAGATACTAACATGTCACAACTTGGAGGAAGGAACTTCCCATTTGATGGAAGATTTGGTCTAACGTGTGGATACACTGCAGAGGAGGGAGTCCTTCAACTTATACTTAGAGATATTCATTAACTACATGTTTGAAGATAATGAAAGTGATGATAATTTGTGTAAGCTGCACAATTTATTAATTTACAATTTATACATGGTTTTTATTTCTAGCATGATATTACTTGGTATTTTAGGTTTCTAGTTGATTCCGCAATATTGATTAAGTGTTAATAGATCTTTAGAGACTTATCACTTACATCAAAAGAGTGATTTTTAAACATCTCTCTCTTGACTATATTTTTCTTGATAGATCTTTTTTAGGTTGTCTATCATCCAAAAAGGATATAAATTCTCATACTGATTTTATATATTTGGATATATTGAAATAAACATCAATATATAGATGATGATTCCATTTTATCTATAATGTAATATTTTATCATATGAGTATAACGTTTTATATTCATTTAACAAAGACATATTAAGTGTTCTCCCACTAAAACGACAACTCCTTTTTAATTAACATTATATTCATTAGTGGACCAAGATCCATATTTCATCATGACTTATCCCGAATAAGATCATAAGATTACCCATAACTATATCGGGTTGATAATCATGTTATTCAAATCACATATGAATCTTGGATAATTGAGTGGAAAATTCATTTCCCAATCCCTCATATAGACTCTATTCTTTTGGAATCTTAACCATTAGGATATCCTAGTTAAGTTTAAACTAAGGTTAAACTTACAATATGAACTTAACCATTAGGGTCACTTATATCCTTCTTGCCTTACATAGGATAATCCATGGGCATTTAGCTTTGTAATGGCCTACCCATATGGATGATTGATGTCTTAAAAAGTGATCACATCAAAAAGAATTTAAAACTTAGTATTTTATGGGGATTTATTATCTCATTATCTTATCAAAACTTTTTATTTTTAAATAAAAAACCTTTTTAGGTTGATTGGGAACCCTCACATGCTACTAGAAAACCAACATTACAAGAAAAGACCAACCAACCTTAGAAAATATGAATCACCACAATATAAAGATAAAAATAAAACCATATTTAAGAATTTTGATTTTTAAAAACTCAAGGATAAGTTGGGAGTCTTTCGATCAAGTTGAAACCTTGAGCCCAGTTCTACCCAAAAACACACATCTACCTTGAAACCATATCCTTAATATTAATCACCCCATTTTCCATCCCTACCAGAGAAAAATCCACCAAAATAACCATAGATAATTGAAAACCAACCAATTTAAAATTCCAATATATGCACCAGGAGATAGAGGACCTTCAAACATTCAACCCAAAGAACCAGTATTTTATAAAAATAATAATAATAAACCATACTTTAATAACCTCTATGAAATAAATCTAACAAATATAACATAATGGACTTTAAAATATAACCAAAGGATTCTAAGTTCCTAATTCCACAACCATAAAACAAGATACAAATAAACATGAGAAACCGGAGAACATGAACTATTGGATACTCACCAAAATGATTTAAACCTAGCCTAAATCCAAACACTAATCGATGAAGTCACCCTAGTGTACCTCAACCCTATTCCATACAGAAAAGATTTATTTCCTCATAAATTCACCACCACGTTAATATGTTCCACCTCCATCGGAGGATATAAACTCGAAGACCCCACCAAGTAGATTCCCTCTAAGTAGATAAAAAATGTAGCACTAAGAGAACTATGAACGAGGCAACGATGGATGAAAATTTATGCCACCAAATAACACCAAACTATATGAACAACACTAGGGAAACTAAAGTCTAAAAAAAACTAGATATAAAAACAAAAAAAAATTAGAAGAAATTGATGCCAATGAGAGATGTAATTATAAGATCCACTGATGAAAATTCCACCTATAAAATACCAATACACCATGAGATCCATTATTCTAGACCAAAATGGGTTATAGTGTGATGGATCAGGAACTAATAGTAGATAAAGGAAAAAACATGACCACCAAATGAAAATGAACATGCAGGAAAAACCACCAAATTTGACAAGAAATACAAATGGAGGATATGAATAAAGAGACGTAAAAGAAGGTAAAATTATCAAGGATATGGCCATTACCAAAGGACGATGATGGATAAAACCTAAACCATTGAAGGGAGGTGAAAATAGAGGACAAAACCTAAGTGAAGGATTGGCCAGTTGAATATGGGACAATCACATTACGCAGTATGGATGTAGTTTAATCCAACCAAATATTAACCCATGGATTAGGGCCCACGATCTGTGTATTAGGGGATTTCCGAAGTCTGTTAAAAAATACTTAATAAATGAATGATTCATAAATTTAGACATAAGATAAAAAATATTAATAATTCACAAATAAATATATATAAACACTTTATAATTTAATCAATATCTTATAGATATTTTAAAACATAAATAAAAATTAACATTTTATATTTATTCTAATATGATCTCTTTTAAAATTTTAATTTATTTTAATATGAGATCCTTTATATTCAAAATATGAGATATATTATGAAAACTTATATAACAATATAAACATTTAATATTTTATGTAAATTTTTTACCTAAACTTAACATCACATATTTCTCAAATAAGACCATTCAATGTAAACATTTTATATTATCATTTATGAAAAAATCATAATTTAATATAAACACTTTTATATTTTACCTTGTTTTATAATTTGTAAGTACTTGATAAATTATTCATCCATGAAAATAAACTTTAAATCTAGATAAAATTTACCAAATCATTATTTATGGTTTAAAATACCCACATAGATTTAGTGTCGATGAAGGTTTAATAGAATTTAAAAAAATATATAATGTTCTTTAAAAATATACTCAACATGCCCATTTTGGTGTTGATTATGACATGATATTCCCTGGGGAGAAAAATATTTCTACGATATTATAACTAATATTTACTTTAGGTGAATTTATTTTGGTTTAATGGTTATACTATATAACCATGGTCATTTTGGAAGTCATTTTTAGAAGACTATGGTGTTGTGGCCTCAACTATGTCAT
Organism: Viscum album; assembly: GCA_963277665.1. Taxonomy (NCBI): domain Eukaryota; kingdom Viridiplantae; phylum Streptophyta; class Magnoliopsida; order Santalales; family Viscaceae; genus Viscum; species Viscum album. Next base: position 1,403,432,168 of record OY728129.1, read on the forward strand.
GGTGGTCTTATAAAATAAAATTATATACAAAACACAATTTTTTTACATCTAAACTAAGATGGTGTGGGTCATGGAATGTCAAAATACACTATGATTTGGTCTATTATCATAGTAGAGGTCACTATGATATAAATATCGACAGATAATATCATGGTGTCTTCAAAAAATGATGATATGTTTTTTAATGATTCTCTAAGGAATATTTACATGAACTATAACATGGAATTAAAAATTTTATAAGGACATGGAAATTTATTATAACACTTATTCCATGGTTCTGGAAATATGAAAAATAAAAATCCATTTTGAACAGGGTTATACTATAGATCCTAAGATTATTGTTTTACTTGTTTCTCCATTGTTTTGAGAATTCCATACAAACAAGATAGAAGTGGATCTGACACCACAGAAGGATTTTATAGGTGATAACACTCATCAAAACATAGTATAAAACATTAACCAAATCCTAAAAAACATAGGATTTATTCATTCATTTGTATTGAAAGAAATAAATAAAGAATGACATGCCTTTTTCTCTATTGTTCTAGCCTGTCCAAGATCTATCTACATGAGTTTGATAGTGATCACTGAGAGGAATCCAACAATATCATTCTTTATAGGGTATCCATGGGCTTTGTAAATATTCTAATGATTGGTATGAATTTAATCTTCTCCATAGTATGATAGAACCGTCAAGTTAAAAAATAAAAGAAATGAGTGCTATATATATTTTTTGGGTTGGAGTTTCTATAATAAAATAGGGATCCAGTAATCCTCTTAGGGTCTTGGTCACATTTTTTAGGCATCAAGGATATTCTATAATTTTTCTTAATCATTTGATGATTAATTTGGATGTTACACATAGTTTATAAATCCATGACTATCCATGTTGAAATGTCTAACTCATAAAACATTTCATATTCATCAATAAAACTCCATTAAAATTCATCTAATGATAAATATAACCATTAATGACATGGTTTGGTAAGATAAATAGCCCAAGACACATGTTTTCACATAATATTATAATCTACTATGAATAACACTTTAATATTAACCCTCACTATTCCATGGTTTAGACTAGTACAACCCATGATATGTTTTAAATCACCACACTTTGGTGGCACCTTAAGTAGAAATTTGTAATAGTAACAACAATAAATCTTTCTAGTAGGTGTATAACCATGAAATATCCCCTTTTCATCTTTCTTATAAAATTTTCCCAAATATATTACCTTTATTTGATATAACAAGGTCTATCAAATACTATCAAATTCTTCAAATTTGTCTTCTTCCCAAACTATGTCTCATAAGGTGTATTTATCAAATTTAGTCGAAGTAAGTACCATTTGAGAATGTATACAACCACCATTTTATCTTATCTCCAAAATTATTTTGTAGTTTAATGATATAATAATATAGATCTTCCAATGTCTATTAAACCTTTTTTCTACTACTTCATTTTGTTGGAGTGTGTAAGGAGTACAATATTCATGATTTATACCATGCTTATCAAGATATGCCTAAAAGTTTTTCATTCTTGTATTCACATCCATTGTTGGACTAAAACCTTTTGATAACACATCTAGTTTTATTTTTATCTTGTCAATGAAAATTTTTAAACCACTCAACAGATTTTGATTTACTTGACATAATGTAAGAAAAAGTCAAATGTGAAAAATCATAAAAACAAGTAATAAAATAATACCCTTCATCGGTTTATTTGAAGATAATTATGCTATAAATATCTTGCTATATCAATTTATTTGTCTAATTTCGTTTGATCTCCACAAGCTTGTGAAAAATTTTCATCATATTTCCATTATGACAAACCTCACTTGTGTTTATCCCTTCATGATTCAACTTCAAAATACTTCTCAAAATTTTATACTTAATAAGTTTTGAAATATTTTTTTAACCCAAAAAGACATTAATTTTATTCCAAATCTCATTATCTTTTTTTCACACTCATAAAATAAGTATTTTTCCCTTAAAAATCTGAAATATGTTATCAATATTTTGTTTTCCATTCATGATGATTATACCATCCATAATTATCCTATTAACACATCCATTTTTCTATAAAATATCATCCTTTCCATTATTAAAAAGTTTATAAACACTGAAGATATCATGACTCAACCCATCAATAAAGAGAACATTGTATGTTCTAGGTGCCATGTAAGCATGTGATGGGCAGTGACCAACATTGTTTTTTTTCATATTCGATGATCAATTCAAGATCTATTCAGAGATGAACATCATGATCCATGGAATTGAATCAAAGAAATAGACAATGGATAATTATACCGAAACTGGGGATATGATCATCACATATTATTTATAATTAATTTAATTAAATAAAGAATTACCTTTAAGGAATTTATTTTTTACTTATGAATCTGGTGATAGATATGTGGTCCACCATCATTGAGTTATATAAACCAAGTGTATATTTCCTCTACCGATGATCCACACATGTTCCTAAAATATCTAGATGTTGCTGAAGAAATATCTGCGTGTTAGCACAACAGATCCTTACGCATGCATCATCCAACTTCGATCGCTCAGAGAACAACATCCAAATAATTCTACTTGATCCAATGGAGAAGGATTGCTCTCCATTATTGGGATCATTCTTAGAGAAGGGATATATCTAGGCTTGAACAGTTTTTTTAAATCTATTGTGCACAACCAAGATGAATGAATTGAATTTATTTATAAAATAACATAATTGAGTATTTATACTGCTAGGGTTAAAATAAAAAAATTGCATAAGTTCCCTTAATTATTTATTTAATCCTAGGAAACCCCATGTCAAATAATTATAGTAATATTATAATTTATCGACATGTGCTTAACTTGTAAATTAGAATTAAATATTATTTAATTAAATAATATTGAATATTTATTATTTCTCACCAGACCATTTAACTCGGTTGGTTATTCCTCCATAGTATTTATCGAGCCTTGAATAATGTCTATTTATTAAATAAAATTTATTTCATTATACACCAATAAATAAAAAATATATTATATTAACTAAATAAAAAATAAATATTTATTAAATATTCTACTCACATTATATTCTATCGAATAACTGGTGACAGAATATATACGATCAAACATACATGAATAATTTTTAAACCACGATTGAGAATAATATGTATTAAATTTGTTACATAATAAATAATAATATCTTATTTAACTGATATTCTGGATACACTTAGTGTGTGACCCTCTAGACCTCTTTCTTAGAGTCTAACAACACACCAAGACACCCATAGAGAAAGAATTTAATGTCACAATGACATTTTACCTCATACAAACACTTACTATGTAATATAATCTATTTATATCGATATTTATAATCAATAAGGTTGTATTCTAGTGCCATCAACCTTTGTGCTCGATGTAACCTTTTTTTACATCCCAGAAAATAAACTTTCCTATAGAGTATCATGGACATTGATTTATTTAGTCTATATAATTTTCATCAAAGGGCCTAAGATATCAACTTCCATTAATAAAGTTAAGGGATAAATCCTTTCTTGCATTATTCATTAATTCAATATTACTCAAGTTGCACTCAACATATCCTACCTCGCCGCAAACATCTGTCATCATAGTTTTCATCAATACATCTATGTGCATGACTCATAATAGTAATTAATAAAAATCTTAAATTATAAGGACCAATACAAATGCTCAAAGATAGGAACATTCAGTGACACATATAAATATAGATTTCTTACCATCAGATCTCGTTCTTAGGATATCCTACTGGATATTACCAAGGGAGTACACCAAGAGAATGTGACTCAAATTCCTATGAGTCTCCACCCGTGATAGCAAGTATCATTTTTGTCCCACAAATAAAATCATCTAGTTATAGAACATTTATTCAGGAATAGTGTCGTATCACTTTCAGGTTCTCATCATATTAGGGAGCTTCTATGACCGTTTAGTGAGAAAAATTCTATTAGGTCATTATCATAAACTATGTTATGTAGTATAACAATCATGAAGTGATAAGTTGTTGGGAAAGAATCCCTCAAGGTAACATTGCATTATTTTTGGGTTGGTTGTGTTTGTTGAAAATGAAGGTTTTCATGGTGAATTGTCAAGTTCAATAGATATTTTTGAAAACCCATGTTGACAAAGACATGAAAAAATAATGGAATATATGCAGGTAGTAAAAAATAAATAGATACAAGGTGGCACCGTTTTGTAGTGTTTTCCAATTTTTAGGGTCCAAAATTTAGATTTTGGTGAGCATTGAGAAAAGTGGATTTCCTTGAATATCTCATCAAAATATGGAAAAGGTATGAATTTTGAGAAGATGTGATTCAAGAAGTTGATTTATCAAAGACATGGAGAATGTTGATGGTGATCTCTATGATTATGATGAGCTTCATGAATGACAGATGTGAAGAGCATTATGAGGGGGCATTAAAGTGGATCAATGGTTTTGATGGAAGGCTCTGCGATTAGGATGATCATTATGGTGGTGACTCAAATGAATTGACTGAACGCTCCACGATTATGACGAGCTATGAAATCTAATTGTTTTTTTGGCGATTCACTAAATAGAGAGAATTTATGATGAAATTTCAGAGCTCTATGATTTGTGATTACGTGGTGTTGACCTAGAGTGGATGGTTTTGGATTTGGTGGGAAACAAATATAAATTGGCCTCCACCTCAAAGAGAAGAGTATGAAGTTTTTACAAAACACTTATAGCTCTCGAATCACAAAGGAGGTTCATGGAGGTAGTGTGCTTCACCAAAAAGGAGCTTCACGATGACTAATCTAGCTCCAAAAAAGAGGCATGATTCGAAAAGGATTGTCCACGATTTGTGAAAGCAATGCACTCTGTGAAGGTTTGAGCTATGTGAAGTAGTTTTCTCTACGAAGTAGTTTTCTCTGATAAGTACTGTGATTGGAGAAGCAGTGGGCTCTGTGAAGGTGTATGCTTTGCAAAGAGGCAGGAACTTCACGGAGGCTTGTTTGAGATTTGCGAAATTGGGAGCTTCGCAAAGTAGTGAGCTTGGTGAATGTAGTTCAAGAGGTATTTCTTATTTTTCATTGGAAAAAAGGTATTTATCAATATATGAAATTTGGACTTGAATAGAGCTTCTAAATACAGTGGTGGATGCATTTATTAGTGATAATGAAAGGACCTACAAGTATATAAACTATGAGTGGATCTTCTAAAGAAGTATTTATCACTTCATTTGAGAGAGCAGCGAGCTTTCAAATTGTGATTGGATGTAAACCAGGAAAGATAGTGAGTCCACATTAAACATGTAAATAATAGTTCACTTATATTGGATTTGTTACATTGGCACATCACAGGTGTATTATCCTTGGGCATAGCCTAGTGAGGGTGAACAAGGTAAAATTGTAGTGTCTTATGCATGCTTTGAGTTTTTTCCATAATCTGCAATAGGAATGAGGGAGAAGAGAGTTTTGTCTAAAATTGAAACAATATCAAAAGGGGGAGTTGTTTTAATCTTTCATACCTTGATTCAACCCCTCTTAGGGTATCTAACCTAGTGGACCTAACAATTGGCATCAGAGTGAAATATTGATATTAGTGTTTCTCTCTCACAATAGAGGTCACTAATAATAAAGTGGTTTAAATCTTCGACAAGATAAACTTTTAGTTATGGAAGAATCAGATGGAACACTACTTCTGATCATTGGGAATGAACTTGTTTTTAGCAGTGATGTATGGTATCTTAGCTGACATTAGTAGTGGTGCATTATCAGAGGCTGAAAGAAGGGAACTGGAGGTTGATGCTAAGGGAATAAATGCTTTAAGGGGATCCCTCTCCAATGCTATCCATTAAAAGTTTATTTCATGCAAAAAATCACATGCTAGGTGGAAAAAATCTATTGAATATATATTAATGATATAAAAAGGTCATATAGGAAAAGCTGCATGTTCTGTGGAACAAGTATGAAGATCTGAGAATGAACCCGAATGAGTGTGTTGATGAATTATTTGACAGGGTAAATATTATTTTGGAAGACATGATAGGGCTTGGGTAAGTCATTGAAGACATAAAAATTGTGAAGTGCATCTTGAGGAAACTTTCACCTCAGTTAAATCCGAAAGTTTCAGTTTTGGAAGATAAAGATCTGAATGATCTGACACTGGATAACTTACATAGTACCTTGGTAGTATATGAAATTAGAAATGATGACAAAGATGCTGTGGAAAGGGGAAATATAAAGAGGCAGCATTCAAGGCCATGAAGAATCTCACAATTGAATAATCTCAGGAAGAAGAAGAAATAGATGAGGTTATGTTATTCCGGTCTTCTAATCAACAAAGAGGAAAATGAAAGTTCACGGGAAAACTTCCACTAGCATGTTTTTGATGTGGAAAGGATGGAAATCTTGTGGTAAGGTTCCCCAAGAATTTACAAGAAGATGATAAGGATGATGTCAAAATTCCCAAGAATAATTCTTTAGCCTATGTGAAAGGGACAAAACAATTCAAGAAAAATTTCTTTTAGAAAAAGAATCTTCTTTCACACGAATGTGACAGTTCAGATGAGTTTTCAGTTGATGATGTTCAAGAGATAGAGAACTAAAAAGATCATGGAGAAAATTCTATGTTTGTAGTTGTTGGTAGTTCTTAGAAAAAGGAAGAAACATACACTGATGAATAAGAAGAATAATTTGAAGGAAGAGTTGACGTGGAAGCTGAATTAGAAGCAGTTCTTGAAGAGATAGATGTTTGGAGAGAAAAAATGAATAAATACAACAAAGTGGTAGATGATTCCAAAATCTATATGAAATAGCATGAAGAATAAAATTCTGAGTTAATGAATGAAATTGAAAATCTTAAGTCTTCATTTCCAGTGGACTTAGGAAAAGTTGATGAGTACAAAATCAGAGTTTAAGAACTGAGAAGGGTGATCGATGGTTTGAATAACATAACTAAAGAACAAATAAAAAACATTGAGGAACTTGAACAAGATGTTTTCAATCTAAAATGAAAAGTTAAGGATCAAGGAGAAATCTTGACTTTGAATATGACATCGGCAAACTAGATCATTCAGAAGATAGAAAAGTTGGAAGTAAAGAATAGTGGTCAAGAAAAAAGAAGCAACAATCATGTTTATATTTTAAGAATGTTGTGGGGCCTGAAAAAAACAAAAAGATGTGAAAGCTGAAATTAGACTACAAGCACCCATTTTGAGATTGAAGGTTGATTTGGGAATGAATAAAAATCAACATATTCAGAGATCCCAAGGGAAAAATAGCAGTATAGAAGTGAAACATGGGAATAAACCCTATATTAGGTGTTATTAATATGAAAATATGGGGAATTCACATAATGTATGTTCTATAGACAAGAGATACGAAAGGGAACAAGAATAATAGTGGCATCCAAATAGAGGTCAATATTATAGAACATATTTTGAGGGAAATTTCTTTTGGTGCGTAGGATTTGGGCACATGGATAGATACTGTACATTAATCATGTAGAGGAATGTTCAAAGAATAACCCAAGTAGTCACAAGCTGCAAATCAAAGAATCAAAAAGTGAGCTAAAAAACAAAATCAATTTGAAGTACTGCAGGATGAAGCTGGTCCATCATACTCTAAGGAAGATTAAGATTTTCAAACTACACCAAGTGTGAAGTATAAGACATGGATCGAAAATAAAAAGGATGAGAAGGCAGTGATAGTGGAAATTTGACTTAAATCATCAAATCAATTTGGAGTATGGATCCTTGAAAGTATATATACATCCCATATGATAGGAAAAAGGATCTTGTTATAATAATAAAATATGAAAAATATAGAGTTGTAAATTTTTGGAATGATGAAGGCCTAAAGATTATTGGATCCAGAAAGGCCAGGTTTGGGGGAAAAGAAATGAGACGTGATGATGTCTTAGTTGTAAAAGGTCTGAGTCACTATTTTCTTAGTGTCATTTAACTATGTGACTCTGGGAATTCTACAAGGTTTACTAAGAAGACATTTATTGTCATAGGAAGAGATGGGGAAGTGGTTCTACAGGAAAAAATAACAAATTGAAATCTCTAGCTTGTAAGTGGATAAGAATATATGCGTTTTTTTGTCTAGAGAGGAAGAAAACAAGCTCTTTCATAAATGACTGGGTCATCAATCCCAACCACCCTAGAAGATTTGGTGAAGTGTAATGCATCTAGAGACCTTCCTAAGCTATCATGTGATCATACACATACGTGTGATGCTTTTAAATAAGGAAATATAATCAGAAATACATACAAAGCAAAGGAAAAGAAGTCAACAATAGTGATTTATTTGGTGAATACTAATGTTTGTGGACCTATCTCACCAAGATCCATTGATAGAAAGAGGTATTATGTTCTTTTCATTGATGAATATAGCAAAATTGCATAGGTATTTTTCATTTCCCATAAGTATAATGTGTTTAGTTGCACAAAACAATATCAGAGGGAATATAAAAGGATGCTTGGACATAAAATTTTGATGTTTTGTACTAATAATGGTACATAATTCCCAAATAGTTAGGTGAAATACTATCTTGAGAAACACGGGATAAGGAATAATGTTTTTTAGTGATAAATCCTCAATATAATGGATTGGTAGAGAGAATAAATCTAATCATCAACAATATGGAAAGAATGGTGATTATTGAAAAATAACTACTGGATAAATTTTGGAAGGAAGCAGTTTTAACATCGATCTACATTCCTAACAATGATATTTTATATTTGAAGGAAGGAAAGAATCCATATGAGATGTGGTAAGGAAAGAAGCCAACAATGAAATAATATCAAATATTTGGAAGTAAGTGCTTTATTCTCGATAAACAAAACACATAAAATTTGATTCATGAGGAGATGAGGGGATATTTTTTGGATACCCAGGAAAAATAAATGCATATAAATTCTTTAATAAGAGGATGGAAAAAATAGTTGAGAGAAATGATGTCACTATAGTGGAGAATGAAGAAAGTATTCAACAACATAGTGGATAGTTTGCTGATGAAAGTGATGACGAAGGAAATCAATAGAGGGGGAGCAGAAGTGGAAGATGCAGATTCAGAAGAAGATACTGACAATGATAAAGAAGATGTCAAGTTTGTATCTACAAAGAAGCCAAATAATCGAGTAGAAATATATATGAAAAATATCGTTGGTGATCAGACGATGCATGTTTAGACAAGAAGAATGAAGTCATTTCCACATGCATATTTCATATATAAGGTAGAGTTGAAATGTTTTGTTGATGCAACTAAAGATGAAAACTGGGTACAAGCTATGAATGTAGAGCTAGAATAGATTGAGAAGAATCAAACAAGGGAGATTATTTTGAGGTCAAAAAATATAAATTTCATAGGGAGTAAATGAGTTTTTTATCAACAAGATGAATGAAGATGGTGTAGTGATTCGAAACAAATCATGAATAGTGTGAAAAGGGTACTCTCAGATAGAGGGTATCGATGTCAATGAAACATTTTCACCTATTGAAATACGAGAGACAATCAGATAATTCTTATCCATTGCAGTGCAATAGAAGTTCAAAGTGTTCTAGATGGATTTCAAATCTGCATTTTTGAATGAGGTTTTGGAAGAAGAAGTGTATATTGAGAAACCAGATGTTTTTCTCATTCGTGAATATGAGATCAAGTTTTTTCGGTTAAAGAAAGCTCTATATAGGCTGAAACAATCCCTAAGAGAATGGTATTTGAGACTTGATCAATATTTGAAAAATATTGGCTTTCAGCTTGGTGGTGTTGATTACAATATCTATTTCAACAATGTTAGTAATCAAAGGATGATGGTGCTAGTTTATGTGTATTAAATAATATTTTTGTGGATTATATGGAGCTTAGGGAAGGTAGTTTTTTGAATTCATGAAAAGTGAGTTCAAAATGTCATTGATTGATGAGCTGATATTTTTCCTTGGTTTACTAGTGAAACAAGTAAGGAATGATACATTTATTTCTCAATCCAAATATTCCAAGGGGGTTCTGAGATGATTTGGAATGGAAAATTCCAAGGAGATGAAGTCTCGGGTTTCTGCCGGAATGAAATTATCAAAAGATGATGATGTAAGGGAAGTTAATATAAAATAATACAAGTAGATTATTGGAAGTTTACTCTACTTGATAGTGTCAAGACCTTATATTGTTTTCCCCACATGCCAAAAAACATGATATAAAAGCAATCCCAAGGAAAGCCACATGATTTTAGTGAAAATAATACTTCGATATATCAAGGGAAATGTGGATTTCATTTTCATATATAATGAAAAATATTAGCTAGATCTATTGGGATATACAGATGTATATTGGGCCAGATCAACAGATGACATAAAATAAACATCAGGAGGTGATTTATATCTTAGTGGATTGGGAATTTCTTAGATAATAAAAAAATAGGATTTCATTTCATTGAGCACCACAGAAGTTGAGTATATTGTGGCCACTCAAGAATGCACACAGTTATTGTGGATGAAGTAGAAGCTTGATGATATGGGAGTTGAAGTGATGTCTCCAATCAGAATCTAGTGTGATAATTCACATGTTAGCAATCTTAGAAAAAATCTAGTCCATCACTCAAGAAAAAATGCACATTGATATCAAATATTATTTTATCAAGGAGAACGTGGAGTAAGGGTTTGTGAAGTTGGAATATGTGCCTATAGATTTACAAGTTGCAGACATTATGAAAATGGCCTTACCCAAGGAAGCTTTTGAAAGACATCGATTAGCTCTGAGGGTCCATTCGAATCCCCACACTTAAAAAGTGTGCATGTGGGAACCCCTCTCCCCGAGTTATGGTGGGTTTTTCCCTAATGTGCTAATCTATGTTCTTTACAATGTTTCAGAAAAAAAGGAGTGACATTTAAGTTCATTGAAAAAGGGGAAAAAGTGTAGTTCCTTAAGGGGTAGAAATTGAATAAGGGATAAAATGTATTAGTCAAAGGCATGGGGAAAAGTTGACAGGTGGATCAACAAAATAGGGGGATCAATGAGATAGGGGTAGATTTTTAAATCTAATGATGCTTAATGTGATTGATCAAAGAATAGATATCACAACAGTTGAGGTTCATGATGAAAGCATAAGGGTGGTGTTATAATGGTATCTATAATTGGTGCCTGGAATGAAGTTATTCAATGATGAACTTTTCATACTACTCTTGTTTCTCACACTAATCATTTCTCATGTGAGATAAGAGTATGTGTTGAGTAATTCCTTGATCTCTATCTAATTTATAAGAGGTGAATTCTGGAAGATGTTGGAATAATCCTTAAAGAGGTATCAAAGTGTGAAGCATTGTTATGAGAAGAGTCTTCAACAAATCCAAAGGCAAATATTATTGGGAAACAATCCCTCAAGGTAAAACTACAAAATTTTTGGGTTGGTTGTGTTTGTTGACAAATAAGGTTTTCATGGTGAATTTTCATGTTCTAAAGATATTTTTGACAATCCATGTTGACAAAGAACCATGACAAAATAATGGAAGATCTAGAGGTAGTACAAAAAAAATAGATTCATGGTGGCGCCATTTTACAGTGTTTTCCAAATTTTGGGGGTCCAAAATATGTATTTTGTTGAGTATTGAGAAAATTTAATTTCCTTAAAGATATCATCAAAATATGGAAAAGGCATGATTTTCACAAATATGGGCTTCATGGAGTGGATTTAGAAAAGACATGAAGAATGTTGAAGGTGTTCTCTATGATTACGACAAGCTTCATGAATGACAGAGGTGAAGAGAATTACAAGGGATCATTATAGTGGCACAATGGTTTTGATGAAAGTATATATGATTACGGAGAGCATCATAGTGGCGGTTCAAAGGAATTGACGAAACACTCCATGATTATGACGAGCTGAACAATCTTAATATTTCCCTAGTGCTTCACAAAATAAAGATAACTTCAGCTAAAGTTTCAGAGCTCTTTGATTTGGGATTATGTAGAACTGATGTTCCATGGAAGGTTTTGGAGTCGGTGGAAAACATATATAAATAGGCCTCCACCCCCGAGAGAAGAGTAGAGAGTTTTCATGAAAAAACTATAGCTATTGAATCGCAAAGGTGGTTCAAGGAGGTAGTGTGATTCATGAAAGGAAAGAGTTTCACAGTGGTTAATCTATCCCTACAAAAGAGGTGTGCTTCTCAAAAACTTTTCTGAGATTTTTGAAAGCAATACACTCTGCAAAGGCTTGAGATTTGAGAAGTAGTTTTCTCTATGAAGCAGTTTTCTTTGGGAAGCAGTGTTCTCTATGAAGAAGTGTTCTCTATGAATTTTTATGCTTCCCGTAGAGGTAGGAACTTCACAAAGGATTGTGTGAAATTTGAAAAATTTGGAGCTTTGCGAAGCAGTGAGATTTTCGAAAGTAGTTCAATAGGTATTTTCTAGTGTTTAGTGGAAAAGGGGTATTCATTAGTAGATAAAATTTGGACTATAATAGAGCATCTATATATACTAGAGGATGCATTCATTAGTGATAATGAATATACCTACAAGTATATAAACTATGAGTGGATCTTATAAATTCATAGTGACCTCTTCAGTTGTGAGAGCAACGAGCTTTAAAATTGTGATTGGTTTTAAACTAGGAGGTATAACAAGTCCACTTCGAACTTGTAAATAGAAGTGTGCTTATAGTGGATTTGGTACATCGACACATCGCTAGTGTATGGTTCTTAGATGTAGCCCAGTGAGGGTGAACCAAGTATAATTACTGTGCCCGGTGAATGCTTTATGTTTTGTTCATACTTTGAAATGTGAAGGAGAGAGAAGATATTTTTTCCTAAAAATAAAACAAGATAAAATGGGCCGTTTTTTTAATCTATCATACCCTAATTCACCCCCTATTAGGGTATCTAACCTAGTGGTCATAACATAAGTAGTTTATTAATATTAAAAACAATTAATACATGTTATCATATAAGTTCACATAAGTTGGTTCTAGGGAACTAACTCCAACAGACTCCAACCAGAACTAGAGAAAACTGCTAACACCTTTGAGTGCACTAGCTCTCACATAATACTCATTATTCTATTAAGATAGGACTTTAGTGAAGAGGTCTACCATGTTCTCTTATGTAGGTACTCTGATTACTATAAATTCACCCTTATGATAGAAAATACTCAATAGGTGATATTTTTGGAGCATATGCTTTCTCTGTTGGTGTGGACTTGACTCTTTTTCAAGAGGCACCACTGTAATATTATCAAAATATAATGTGATAAGATATTTACTAATAGGTATCACATCAAGATCTTTGAAAAAGTTTTGAATCCCAAAATATTCCTTGGCTACATTAGAATATTCTATATATTCGTACTCCACTATAGAGTCACCAAAAATTGGTTCCTTTGAACTCTTCCAGCCCACAGTTCCTCCGTTGAGAGATAAAACATATATATATTGAGACTTTAGATCAGTTTTATTTGTCTAAAAACTAGGATCATTATAAACCCTGATGACCAGTTCCTAATCTCTTCTATACACTAGGAACATATGCATAGTTCATCTCAGATACGTAAGGATAGCCTTAATAGTAGTCTAATGTTGTTCTCCTAGATATTCTTGATATATTCCTACCTTTCTCAGTGCATAGGGAACATCAAGTCTAGTACATAACATGGAATAAATGATTGATCCTATCACTAAAGTTTATGGGATATTTCTCATTCTTTCTTTATCATGTTGTGTATGAGGACACATTTTCTTAGAAATATGTAAACCATGTGGAACTGGAACCAATACCCTATTAGATTGTTCCATACTAAATATATTTATTATTTGATCAATATATGTACCTTGACATAGTGAAAGAAGCCTCTTGGATCTATCATGAATGATCTTTATCCCTAGAATATAGGCTACTTAACATAATTCCTTCATGGATAAACACTTGTTTAACTAGTCCTTAACTGACTATAAGATCAGTATGTCTTTTCCAATAAGTAATATATCATCAACACATACTATTAGGGAAATGACCATATTTCCACTATACCTATTATAAACACATGGATCACATTCTTTCTTAACAAACCCAAATTCTTTTATAGATTCATCAAATTGAATTTTCCATGACCCAGATGCTTGCTTCAATACATAAATGGATCATTGAAACTTTAAAATCCTTTTGGAATCACCTATAATCACAAAACCCTCTGTTTATGTCATATAGACATCTTATTGAAGATTATCATTAAGGAATGTAATTTTGAAAAACATTTTTAAAATCTCATAGTCATGGTAAGTTTCTATAGAAAATAGAATTCTAATAGATTTAAACACGCAAACTAGAAAAAAGGTTTCATCGTAGTCAATTCTGTGATGTTTTTTAAGCCCTTTATCCCCTATCATTTCTTTATAGGTATTTACTTTACCTTCCATGTCCAATTTCCTCTTGAGTAACCATTTTCATCCAACATGATTTACAATAACTAGTGCATCGACCAGAACCCAAACTTGGTTTTGATACATGGAAGCTATTTCAAAATTCATGGCTTTTTGCCCTCTTATATCTTATTAGATTTTATTGACTCCTTGTATGATATAGGTTCTTCATTTTTAACCAATAATTATTCCCCATCCTTAGTGACTAGAAAACCATATCTCTCAGGTTATCTTACCTCTCTTATACTCCTACACAATACTTGTTTTTAGGAATTACTACTTCCATGAGGACCTATGGAATCTATTATTATTCCAACTCTTATGTATCTTGACAATCAAATTCATCAAATTCAATCTTTATCTCACTATAATTGTTGAGTATGTGCACCCTCTCATGAGAGATGTATTTTTTGGTGATAAACACTTTATTTTCTAAGGGGTTGTATAGGTAGTATCCACTCATTTCCTTGGGATACCCTATACAGATACACTGTCTTCCATATGGTGCTTTTTTGTTTCCTAACAAGGCCTTAAAAACATCTCACAACCTATACATGTGTATGTAATAAAAAAAGTTTTTTTCCACTCTATAGCTCAAAGGGAATTCCATTTTCTAATTTATTTGGAACTTAGTTTAATGAGTAAGTCATAGTTTTTAATGCTTATCCCCAGAAGTTTAATGAATGATCTGCAAGAATCTTCATTGACCATACCATTTCTAACAAGGTACAATTTCTCCTTCCACTAACACCATTCCACTATGGTGTATAAGGTTGAGTAAGTTGATATAAAATCCCAAACTCCTGTAAAAGGTTGATGAACTCTTGGTTAAGATATTTACCACCTCTATATGATCAAAGCTTCTTTATATTATTACCAAGTCAATTATCTACTTTATTCTTTAATTTCTTGAATTTATCAAAGGACTCCTAATTATACCTCATTAAGTAGTCATATCTATATCTACTCAAGTCATCATTAAAAGTTATGAAGTAAGGATATCCACCTCTAGATTCTACTGAAAATTGTCCACACACATCAGTGTGTACTAATCCTAGAAGATCTATGGACCTTTCAACTTTTCCACCAAATGGAGTTTTGGTAATTTTCTCTTATAAACAATAATGGCATCTATTAAGTGGTTTTGGAATAGAAGAGTCTAAATAACTATCTTGATAGAGATTTTTCAAATGCTTCTCATTTACTTGACAAAGATAGCGATGCCGTAACTAGGTGTTATATGAGTCATGTGAACATGATTTGTTATCGATTTCCAAAACCTGGTTTTCATAATTTATTACATAAAGACCATTATTTAAATGTGTCATACCATAACATGTGTTTTAATTTTAAAAGAAACAAATTTTATTTCCAAACTTGAAAATAAACCTATCTGTATCTAGACATAATACATAAATTATGTTTTTGGTAACTATAGGTACATAATACCAATCTTTAAAAACCAAAATAATTTCATTGGAAATGAGAGGTGGTAGTCACTAATGGCCAGAGCATCCAACCTTTAACCATTAGTAGCTCTCAGATCCACCTCTCCTTTTGAAATCTTTTAGAATCTACTTGGTTCGGGTATTTGGATATAGATTTGAGCCTCGTAAGCTGTATACAATACCCAATGTGTAGATATTGAAAGATTACACTCGATAATGAACACACATTTAGATTCCTCTTGCTTCTGGGTGTAGTTCCTATTCCACTGGCATAACTTGACTCATGAAAAACTTACTACTAGATTATCCTTTCCTTGACTCTGTATCTTATTCTTCTTGGAAGGATTGTTCTTCAGATATTTAGACTATTTATAAGTCTTGGGGCCCTTTTACTTATTCTTATTTATCTTATTCACCATAATGATTGTGGGGTTTTCATTCTCCATATTCTTATCAACCTAATGACTTAAAGTATGAAGTTATGAAGGACTCTTCTCATTATTTATCATATTTTAATTAAAAATAAAGTTGGAGAAGATCTTAGGCAGTGATTAAAGTATGAGATCTGTATGTAACTCATCCAGAAATTTAATCCCTAAGATGCCCAGGCATTTAATGTAGTCAATAATCATGAATACATGAGGACTAGCATGTATAGACTATCCAAGATTATTTTTGAATAAAGCATTGGAAATATCATACCTCTCTTGTCTCATCTTTTCTTGATAGAGACCCTGAATGTGATACATCTTGCTATAGGAATCCATATCCACATGTTTCTTCAAATGATATTTTGACATAGATTATAGCATTAAACATTGAACATATATTGCACCATTCAGATGTTTCTCATAGAGGGATAACTCTTCATCACTTACCTCATTAACAGGTGCAACTGGAAAATGTGCTTCTAGCATATATAATTTCCTTCCATGGTGAAGGATGATACGTAGGTGCCTTTTCCACTCTTGGAAATTTGTTCCCATGAGAATTTTTTCCATCTAAAGTATGGATCAAAATGATATGTTTGATGTCATTTTAATGTTTTTTCTAAAAAATAATATAAGAAGAATTTTAGTACTTTATGTGATAAAAATTAGACAAATAAATGAATATTATATTTATAAGTCTCCCACTATTTTATCAAAACCCAATAGCCCTCACCATTGGCTTTAGAATATCTCGTTTCTTGGATATTCAAGTGGAAATGATTCATATTTCTATTATAATTATCCCAAAATGTATTGGTCAAGCAACTTGAATGGTATTATGTAGGTATTCTAAATGCCAACTACATTAACTCAAAGTTACTTGATCCACTGAGTGGACTCCCTAATCCTTAAATCCTTAAATTGTATTTTCTTAACCTTTTCATCTCAATTACACCAAGTCATAATTTGGTAGTCATCCCATGATGTAAACTAAGTTAATTCAACCCAAAAATTCAAGTTATAATTCCTTAATAATTGAAATCACCCCAACTTGGTTTGGTCAATCACTTTGAACTATGGTTTGATTTTAACTGAAGTAATGGAAGGCTATACCAACTTAATATTTTATTGAGGGATTTCATCATTTTGTGTGTAAATTTGAAATTATTATCTTTATCACATGCTTGTTAATATTAAGTGGGTTTATATAATTTATTAACCACGTATTAGATAATATTTACACATAAGAGAGTTTATTTTAGTTCTATCTTGCATGCTCATTAATTCATTAAATTATGTGATCACGAAAATACATCCATAATGAAATAATCATGCAACGTGACAGAAATAAAATAATAAATATGTACAATCATGATATTTACTAATGGTTAGTGTATCTAGTTGGTTATAAACTAACTATTGACCTAGAGGGAAACAACTTGAAAAGGTTTGTGTTAACAATTTTCCATCTTTCCACCTTTATATCTCCTTGGATTGGTTTCTCCTTGGATCCAAAATTGAACCGTATCCACTAGATTGGGAGCTCCATCATTTAAATATACATTTTACTCATATGTGGGTGGAGGGAAAATGATTTTACATAAAAGAAACATGGGAATGCATGAACTACATAATAAGAGGAGATAAGGAACACATACCAACAATTTAATTTAATAATAAATTAAAATGAATCCAATCTCATACAATGGTATGGTCTTTTATCATGATCATTGATATGTATGTAATGAATTATGCATTTAATAAAACTAAAATTAAATTCTTAATCATTCTTATTTAAGATAAATTGTGATTTAATCAATTATTTATTATCTTTTGTTAACCAATTATTTTATCTTAATTTTCATCCAAATTTACTAGAGATTCTCATCCAAAATAATTTTTAAAAAATTAAATAAATTCATTCAAAATTAATTGTGTACATAAATATACCTTGGAGGAAACATGATGAATACTCATCAGATTCTTCCCAACATGTATTACACTCGTATATTGTTTTATTCTTGTGTCATATGACATACATGAATTATAACATAATTTTATAATGTGTACTTCATGGATGATTACACAAATTACATGATTTTTTAAGTCATGTGTTATGATTCAATGCACTTATAGTAACAACTTGTAATACAACCCATACGTGATATGTAGATCTGAACATTATGCAAATATTAATTCAATATTTATATATTAATATATATTAAAACATATCACATGGAATGTCATATATTTATGACCACACACAAGTGTATGTCTCAAGGTTTACAAAGTATAATAGATAAATTTTAAATTACATAATTTGTTATAAGTACACAACATGTGCATATGAGCTACACGGCATGTACATCTCTCACCATCTATCTGAGGTACACACATAGGGACTTGGCATGTAAATCATACCTCAGAAACTAGAGTACATGACATGTATAATGGGATACACACCATGTGATCTCTGAATTACATGGTCTTCAATCAGTTAGGTTGTGTATGGCAATACATAACCCATCTGTGACTCAAAGGGACTACACACTGTTTACATGGGCTACATGACGTGTAATCCTGCTGACCATGATCCATTATATTCTAGTCAACATGTAGTGCATTTAAAGTGTATAATTAATTTATAGTATTGAATTAATTTCTGAATCAATTCCAATGCATTGAACATGACTAAACAACATGTAATCCTGTGCTGTCTAGTTAGAAACCTTGGAACCTATGAATGAGTTCTTCAATTTTATTTTAATAAAATAATTAATCATCTAAAATAGATCTACAAAAAAAGAGTAAGAGGAATATATCATGATTCATATTAAAATAATGATTAGACTTGAATTGAAAAAAATAAATTAAAAATTCATAAATCACCAATGATCTTTAAATAATTATGTGACCCCTCTAATACCACTTGTACATTTCAAGCGCAGTGGAAGCATGCGATGGTTGGTGCCTAACTTTTCTTTTCTCAATAATCAATGATCAATCTAAGATCTATATAACGTTTAACATTGTGACACACATAACTGAAT
This sequence comes from Viscum album, assembly GCA_963277665.1. Taxonomy (NCBI): domain Eukaryota; kingdom Viridiplantae; phylum Streptophyta; class Magnoliopsida; order Santalales; family Viscaceae; genus Viscum; species Viscum album. Next base: position 1,403,451,502 of record OY728129.1, read on the forward strand.
CAAATAAAGAGATAATGTATAATTATGCCAGATAAGAGAGAGGATCATTACATATTATTTATAAATAATTTAATTAAACAAAGAATTACCTCTAAGTAATTATTTTTTTCATTGATGAATACGGTGACAGATTTGAGGTCCACCATAATTGCGTTATAGAAACCAAGTGTATATTTCCTCTAGCAGTGATCCACACGTGTTCCAAAAATCTCCAAACATCGCCGAAGGAATCTACGGGTACTAGCACAATAGATCCTTATGCTTGCATCATCCACCTTTGATATCTTAGAGAACTAATTCTAAATTGTTCTACTAGATCTGTTGGAGGAGGGTTACTCTCTGTTATTGGGTGCATTCTTAGAGAAGGGGGCTCTCTAGGCTTGAGTGGTTTCTTCAAATACGTTGTTCACAACCAAGATAAATTAATTGACTCTACTGAGAAATTAACATAATTGGGTATTTATATTGTGAGGGTTAAAATAAAATAATTTAACGAGTTCCCTTAATCCTAGAAAAATCCCCTTTCAAATAATAATAATAATATTATTATTATCATTTCTCAACATGTTCTTAACTTGAGAATTAAAATTAAATATTATTATTTAAATAATATTAAATATTTATTATTTCTCATCGGATCATTAAACTCGGTCCACCATTCCTTCACAATATTTATTAGGCCCTGAATATTGTCTATTTATTTATTAAATAAATATCACTGCATTATCTATCGAAAAATAAATAAATATTATATTCACTGAATAAGAAATAAATATTTATTAAATATTCCACTCACATTATATTCTCTCAAATAACTAGTGAAGGAATGTATACGATCAAGAATACATGAATAATTATTAAACCAAGACTAGGAATAATATTTATTTAACTTGTTAAATAATAAATAATAATATATTTTTTTAACCGAGATTCTAGATACACTTATTTTGTGATCCTCTAGGCCTATTTCTTAGTGGCATTAGGCGAAGCAGCCTAAAGTCTAAGGTTAGTGTCTAGAAAAATTATAAGGGCCCCATAGTGAAATAAGTTAATGTCACAAATAAATCTTACCTCATAAGAACTCTTACTGTGTAATATAATCCCTTTACCTTGATATCTATAATCAAGTGGGTTGCATGCTAGTTACATCAACCTATGTGCTTGATGTATCCTTCTCTGAATTCCCAAAAAATGAGTGTGCCTATAGAACACTATGCCCACACATTTATTTAGGCGATATCATTTCTATCAAAGGGACTTAGATATCAACTTCCATTAATAAACATAAGGTAAAAATAATTTTCTCACATTATTCATTAATGAAATATTACTTGTGATGCACCCAACATATCCTACCTCACCAAGAATATTTTTCATCACGGTTTTCATCAATACATCTAAGTGCACAACTCATAATACTCATTATTAATAATATAATTATATGGAATAATACACATGTCCACATATATGAACATCCAATGACACATATAAATGTGAATTTCTTACTAGAAGATATAGTTCTCATAATATCCTTCTAGATATTACCAAGGGAATACACCATGAGAATGTAAAGACCCTAAACCCAGTAGCCTGGAGTCGGTGCCTTATTTTATTACATTGGCATATATACAAGGAAGATGCATCCTGAAGGGCCAAATAGTTTAGTAGATTTGGAAATCAAGATACATACATAAGTTCAACATTACAAATTGAAATGAAATACATCATAGAGACTCCTTTGGAAACACTCTTATTATTCTAGATTATCTTTTCATGTCATTTATAAAATACACCTTGGCATCCTAGGAAAAAAATAAACATAGTAAAGGGGTGAGATATGATGCTCAGTAAGGGTAAGAATTTAGTGGAATCTAAAAATAAACCATATTCAAAGTGAATAACTAATTTTTTTTTATTTAAAACAAGAACTTGAGCCTAATATGAGTGAAATAAAAACTGAATAAAGAATACCATATAAATATTCACATGAAAATGATACTTACCCATGTACATTCTAATAGTCAAATAATCACATGGATTATAAAATACTAAACTCATAATGAGGGAATGTATAATGTGGGACATCATTAACATACCATTAAGGCCTCCTGCCAAGACCATACATAAATGGGTAAAAACCCAAATTAGTTTGTCTCTTGAGGCCTACTGATGCACCGAGGGGCTATAACGGGCCCCACCTGACACTTACTAATTCCAATTAATTTCTCATATGAAAAGGGATGAAACATAATCAACATATACATTCATATTTAAACTAACATATGAAATGTAAATAAATTTCTCCAATCAGTAAACATAATCCCTAACCATTCGTAGCAATATGGTGAATGGTATCAAGATAGCACACACATTGTCAAACTAATCATAAATAATTAAATAAAACGTGGTATATGATATCATAAAATATTATTCCTAACTAAACATAAGATTCAACAAGGGTGTTGAAATAGATGAAAATAATTTTATAAAATCAGTGAGTAATTCTTGAGAGAAATACATTTTTTACTTTGCAAAGAAGTGTTATTTGGGAAAAATATTTATTTAAAACCAGAAATGAACTATGATATTTTTTTATGAAATGATTAGTGATTTTATAAAAATAAATTTTTCTTAAAATAGATTATATATGCTACTTGAAAATGGGTAAGAAATCGAGACATTTCCTTTAATCGGGCTTGCGTATCGGAAAGAAATGAGAAGAGGGACCTGCAAAACAATTATTATCCCATAAAAGATCAATGAACTGGTTTAGTTATATGATTTTGGAACATATATATATAATTCATAATAATTATATAAAAATAATAATTAATTAAATTGGTGTATAGAGGAAAAAAGAATGACCCGAATGAAAATAGTGTTTTGGGGAGAAAACCCTTACCCTATGACCAAATGTGTTCAGCATATGGCCTTAGGGCCCTAAAATATGAAATTAGACTCATTAATAATTTAATTAAGAACCTATTATACATTTATATATTTTATTATAATTTTATTAAGTTTATTTATGTCATTTTGATAAGTTTTAACATTGAATTCCGTCGTTCTAGAGTGTTCATTTCCTTGATTTTTGTGATCAGTTTGCTTGATTATATGTAATAGTGTTCATATAAAATGGGTATAATTATCCATAATTGGAATTATATTTTATTAATGAAAAAATAAAAATATAATTGGTATTTTTTTTTCATATATGAGGATGAATAATTAGATAATAAGATAATGATAATCGTTTTGCTTAATTTTATCAGTTTTTCAATCACAACGAACTAGTTTTGTTCTATTATTTAGTATCATGTATATATAATGGTTCCAGAACATTAAATAATATATAATAAATATTTTATAATCTATTTCAGTAATAAAAATGGGTTTAAAACCAGCCTTGAAGGAGAAATTGAAGAAAAAATAGTTCTTTGTCCACGAAGGTTGTAAATCAACACCTCCTGAAAGATGATTTCATTTTTAAAATAAAATAGAGGGAGAGAAAAGATATTGATAATGGATATTATATTAACATGATATAATTATAGTATATAGATGGTAATGAATTTATCATGATCATTTGAAGATATTAGGTAAGGATAGGATAAGAAAAGAAAACAAATTGAAATGAAATTAAAAGAAAAAGGAAGAGGGATTACCTCTTGAATTATCCTCCCTGAGAACCTCCTTAGAGAAAGGAGATTTGGTCTTTTTGTAAGACCAGGAGCTCTTGGACATGGGGGAGAGACTAGGGAAGAGTATTTGGGAATAATTTTGACAAGATTTAAGGCTTAGAGGTGTGAGGATAAGAGGGGGTGAGGGGTGATATTTATAGTGGAGAAGAGGGGTGATTTCTCAATATTTCATTCTTTATTTTTTTTTATTATTCTTAAGACAAGAAATAGTGAATATTCTTGTGACTAAATAATTTAATAAGTGCATGTGAGTTTTAACTAAGGGTTCCTACATCACCCATACATCATATATGACTTCATAATTCATTTATTTAGTATTTATCCCAAATTATCGTATTTTACCATTCACAAAAAATTCAAGTATTTTTGAAAAATATCAAAATTGCACCCATAAAATTTTTAGATGTGTAGAATTAAAAAATTAACTTCATTTTATGAAAATAATTTTTTAAATAAGATTGGTTTAATTTTTAATTAAATTCATCATTTACTCGAAATATAGAGTTTTTAAAATTATAACTAATTTTATAACACTCTGAAAAATTAAATAAGGTCTCATTAAATTATACTAAAATCATAAGCCAATAAAATATTCATTTATGAGTACATTTTATGAAAATTTATTTTATTTTAAATCATTTTATTAATTATAAAATTGTAATTAAATATTTATAACTTACAAAAATACCAATACATAAATATTAATTTTTCAAATATTCACTTACTTATACTATGATAAAATTATATCATTACATCATTTTTAATATGCCTAAATTTTATTTATAAACTCACAGGTTAGGTTACTATTCATTAGGAAAATTCACTATTTATAAGGTTCATATTACTATTCCTAATGTCAAGTTACTATTTCATCAGTATAGGTTCCTTAACTTCTACAAATACCTATTATTTCATTCAGTCTTCATTTATAAAGTTTGTATTGTATTATATAAGTGATTTTATGTGATATATACTATATGAAATAAACATATGAATGGAAATATGAAATATATAATTTTGGGTTGTTATATTCTTCCCTCTTACAATGAATTTCAACCTTGAAATTTTTAGATTGTCACCCAACAAAAAGATTTGGGTAGTTCTTCATCATAAACTCCTTAGGATCCCATGTTGGATCTTTAATTTTATGATTTTCCAAAGTAACTTTACTATACGAGTCTTCCGATACCTCAACAAAAGTTTGTTATTGTTCAAAATCTGGATAGGCTTTTCACAATAATATTTACCAGGTTCCAATTCTATTCCATAAAAAGTGAGTACATGTGTTGGGTCTGGTATGTACTTCCTTAATAAAGAGATGTGGAACACGTTGTGCACTATAGAAAGTCTAGGTGACATTTCCAAATGATAATCCATATATCCAATTCTCTCCATAATTTCAATAGGTCCAATGTACTTGGGGCTCAGTTTCCTTTTCTTCCCAAATCATATAACACAATTCCATGGAGATACTTTCAAGAAAACCTGATCTCCCACTTGAAATTACAAATTTTTTCTTTGATTATTGACATAGCTATATTTTCTACATTGAGCTACTTTGATATGGGTTTGATTAGTCTTTTCCTCCACTTTTGTTTCTTCCATAAGCTCTGGGCCTACAAGCTTCCTTTCACCAACTTCATCCTAACATGTTAGTGCATGACGTATCTTTCCATACATTGCATCATATGGTGCCATTTGAATACTAGAATGGAAACTATTTTTCTAGTAAAACTATGCTAAGGGTAAATAAAGATCCCCCAAACCTTGAAAATCAAGTGAACATGAACTCAATATGTCTTCTAATGTTTGGATCGTCTTTTCTGACTGCCCGTCAGTTTGAGGGAGATAATCAGTAATTAAATAAATCTTAGTATCCAAATGTTTATGAAGACTTTTCCAAAATTTTGATGTAAATTATTTATCAAGATCAAACACAATTGATAGATGTTCTCTATGAAGTATTACAAATTCATTAATATAGAGCTGTGCAGGGTGCAAGAGTGGAAAATCCACCCTTATAGCGAGGAAATGAGCAGATTTGGTAAGTCAATCAACAATTACCCATATTGCATCATTATTTCTTAGAGTTTTTGGTAATATAGTTAAAAAATACATTGTAATTTCATCCCATTTTCATCTATAAATAGCTAGAGGTTTCATGACTCCTCTAGGATGTTATCTTTTAAACTTTACCTATTGACAGACTAGACATCTAGATAAATAATCAGAAATTTCCCGCTTCTTATTATCCCAAAAAAAAATGTTCCTTGAAATCTTTATACATCTTAGTGAAACCAAGGCATATAAAGAAATTCAAACCATGTGAATTTTCCAATAACTCCCTTTTTAGCTCGGGTATAGAGGGAACACATAGCTTCCTCCCAAATTTTAGAATTCCATCCTCACACAGATTCTAACAACTTACCATCATTCATGATGTTAATTTTCTTTTTAAGATTCTCATCATTGGTCTAAGAAATTTTAATTCTTCCTAATAAATATGGTTGGGAAAAAATTGAAAATATAGTGATGTTTCACATTCTTTGATAATTTCCATATCCATCCTCACTAGATCCTTGTACATAGGATACTTGTCAATCCTCATTTTGTTCAGAACTCCATGATCCTTCCTACTCAAAGCATATTCTACCTTTTTTTCCTTCCCTGGTTGGTAGTGTATGGAACAATCATAATCCTTGAGTAGCTTGAGTCATCCCCTTTTCCTTATGTTGAGTTATTTCTATGAGAATATATATTCCAAACTCTTATGATCTGTATAAATATCATATCTTTCAACATATAGATATTGTCTACATATATGAAGAGAAAAGATTATAGATGATAACTCAAGATCATGGATTCTATAGTTTTGTTCATGAGTTTTTAACTGCCTTGATTTATGGTTAATAACTCTATCATTAGGCATAAGGACATAACCAAGTCCTTTATTTTATGAATTACTATAAATCACGAAACCACTATTACCCGATGGTAGAGTCAGGATCACATCATTCACTAAAATCCTCTTTAATTATTCAAAGCATTCTTCACATTATTTTTTCCATACAAACTTAACCCCTTTTATGAGTAATCTTGGTTAACAAGTTGGATAATCAGGAAAAGTTATGAACGGAGTGATAATAATGACCTGCTAAACCAATAAAACTTTGTACCTCGGTTATGTTCATTAGTGTATGTCATTCTTGAAAATCCTTTTTTTCATAGGATCAACTAAGTTTCTATCCTTAGAGAAAATATGGCTAATAAAAGAAACTATTTGAAGCCAGAATTGACACTTTCTAAACATCCCATATAACTTGTTTCTTCCAAGAGTCTTCAAAACCATGCACAATGATTCTCATGATCTTCTTATATTTTGGAGTATACGAAGATATCATCAACAAATACCACAATAAATTTATGAAGATATGACTTTAAAACGTTATTCATTAGATCCATGAAAACAAAGGGTACATTAGTTAGTCCAAAAGGCATTAATATAAAATTTTAATGCCCACACCTGGTTTAAAATGCTCTCTTTGGAATATCTTCCTTCCTCACATGCAACTGATGATATCTAGATTGAAGTTTAATATTCAAAAAATATTAGGCTATGTGGAGGTGATCAAATAAATCATCAATGTGAGGAAGATGATAATTATTCTTTATCATAATAGCACTGATCTCTCTATAGTCAATACATAACCTCATATATCTTTCTTTCTTCTTAACTGAAAGAAAATGATCTCCCCATGGAGAAACAATAGGGAGAATAAACTCCTTAATACTTAACTCCTCTAGTTGTTTATTTATCTCTACTAATTCAACTATGGCCATTATATAAAGAGTCTTTGATATAGGCCTTTCATGAGGAATTAAATAAATAGAAAACTCAATTTCCTACTCTAGAGGATGTCTAGGTAAATAATACGGAAACAAATCAATGTATTCTTGAAAAATAGGTACATAATCAATTTGAATATTTCTTTCCTCACCCATAGATATTGTTTTCTATTCATACCCAATAATGGAATTCAGTAGTGATATTGGGGGTGGCTATAGATAAGAATAAGATGGTGAGGTTTTTACTCTAAAGATAGGGGACTCTACATCATTCTCAAAAATTTTAACTTCATTATTATTGGAATATATTTTTGCATCATAATTTTAAATCTAATCCATAACATCAATTGTATCAAAGTCAATCCTAGGTATGATGATAAGGTTAGTAACTAAATCAAGTTTATGTATCATAATGGGGACTGATTGACACATATTTATTATAATGATACTTCCCTTAGGAGTTTCAAATGAAAACTCCTTTATTAAATAATATTGGAAATTTATAATTTCATTGGAAAACTAAGAAGATATAAAATAACGTGATGATCCAAAATCAAACAAAGAATTGTCTAAGTTTGAGGAAATAATTAAAGTACATACCACCACATCATTAGGAACTTCAACCTGAGCAGTCGTGATTGCATAATCATAGAATTTCTCCCTTGAACTTATTTGGGGAATGATTCCTTAATTTCTAGGAAATTCATGTTCATAATGTCCCATATCTTTAAATTATAGCATTGAACATTGGAATATTCTTTTGTACCTTACAATATAGGGATTAGTGGCCTTTTCTACATAGTTTTAATATAATTCCATTCCCTTCAAGAAAGTACTGAGGTGTTTCTTCCCACAATTAATGTAGGGTGGAAACTCAACTCTTCACTACTTCCCCATTTACTTATTTCCTTTTCAAGATTATTAATTATCTCTCTTCCTCTCTGTAAAGACCCTAAATTTCAAGGAAATTTTTTTCATAAATAATTTGGTATTTTACGAGTCTATGGCTTCTGACGGCACTTGATTCCGAGGCCTGGTGTTCCCAGAATCAATTTCTGAAGTTTAGCTCGGGTACGTTCAGTGAACGAACAAGCGGGTTTTTCTATCTTTTGAACTGGTGCTCGTTATTGAAATCTGAGGGCACCGATAAACTCATAGCACTGATAATTGCTTACGATGACTTTTACTGTAGATGTGTTTGCATGTGAAGAGAAGTTAAAAATAGTGGATTATATGAGAAATGAATAAAATTGTGGAATAATTTTATTTTTATATCTTAAGTGGTTATATCCTACATGGGGGAGTTGGGATGGGACCCACAAGATCCTAACTACCCATGTAAGAATATTTGTGAGGTGGGGCCCATATGAGCCCCAACCTTTCACATTCCCATAAATCTCTCTTAAATCTCATAAAACCCCCCCTTTAAACTTGAAAACTTCCATAATTTAATGTGGACCTTTTCTCTCTCCCTCTCACTTCATTAAAACTTTCCAACACACACACCTTAATTAATTAATTGAAAGTCTTTAAATTAATTAATTAAGTGTTTATAAATTTAAATTTTGAATGAATGTAATAATTAAATAAAATAATGAGAATCCTTATTTTATTTTTGTTTGGCTTGTTGTGTTGAGATTTTGGGGAGAGAGCTCTTGAGTTTCGAAGAATGCTTCATCTCCTTTGTTGAAGAATGCCAACTCCCCGACGAAGAACATCGACTCGACGACCCCAGATTCTCCATTCCCTTCTTCCTCTGTGACAAGGGAAGAGACAACAATGCGGGATCTCGCCAATGACGTCTCGCCTTATAATCTTCTCTCCGTGACAAAAGGGGAGACGCCACTTCCTCCTCGGGCGCACTCCGTCATCGCTTACAGAACCTCACCCCGCGAAGCCGTCTTCCATGAAGCCCGACGTTCGATATCTTTTGTTGAGGTAGGGGTTTATTCTTGAAAGTGGATGTTTACGTACCCCATTCTCGTTGGAAATAGTTGTTAAATATGGCCGATTGCGATCGTTTTATGCGGAGGGTGTGGGCGGAACAAACACAGCCCGACAACCCTCTGTTGTTCTCGTTTATTAATTTAGAATTGGAAAATGATGGCGGAGGAAGCACGATGCCGTCGCGCCATTCCAGGAACGTGGCGAAGGGAACCGGTGCTGTCACGCCGGTTGTGCGGGAAGAAATGCGACCTGCTACATAAGCCGCTTCGGCGGAGGAACCGGCCGGCCCGTTGGCCAGCTGGGCGGAGCTGGACCGCGACGCCGGGAGGGCGCCGCGCTGGACGACTGGCGGCCCGCTCATGCGGGCCGCGTGCGCAGAAGACCGGCCAGTTTAGGAAAGGGAGGCGCTGCCAGTGTGGAAAGCCGGGGGGGGGGGAACCCCTGGAACCCGCTCCGCCTTCGGCCGAGCCTGTCGGGCCGCACCGGGTCGGGCCGAGCCGGGCCGCGCCAGGGCGGGTCGAGCCGGGCCACGCCCCGCCGGGCCGGGCCGGGCCGCGCACCTTAGGGATGAGTTGTTTATTTCTTCGGACCGGTATGACACCCCTGCTAGGTCGGACCCATCAAACTGGGTCAACCCGACCCGTCGGCCCACTGGGCTAAACGGGACGGGCCTGTTAAACACTTAAACAAAAATAACATAAAGACCGCGCGTCCTATCGACGCGATGTCTACGGAACTAGGACCCTTTCGACGAGATGGTTCTTTTGCGATAATCTATGTGAGTTTTGGATGAATATGGATATCTAGCAGGTTAGAAACAAGTGTATTTCTAACCGGGCCCCTGAAACGGAAAAGCCAATATCTCTCAGACCGGGCGTCCGATTGACGCGCCGTTTGTTGCATTGAGTTCCTATTAACGAGACAGAACGTCGGGATACATCAACTCTAGACTTCGTGACAGTTGATGTATCGAAACCCTTGGCTCGAGGAGCGTACCCTCCCAGAATCGAGCGTGTTGTGTGCAGGAACCCTAGAGCTAGCTACGACTACAACGACGATGATGACTGTACTTGGATCCTACATGGGTTCAGCAGCGAGGACGACTGTACTTGGATCCTCCGTGGGTTTGGCAGCGATGACGACTGTACTTGGATCCTACGTGGGTTCGACAACGATGGTTACTGTACTTGGATCCTATGTGGGTTCGGCAGTGATGACTTCTGTACTTGAATCCTATGTGGGTTCGGCAGGGAAGATGATTCAGAGGCTATATATATCATCTCCACCCCTCTTCGTGAGTAGTATACCTATGTGATATGAGTCTTGACTTTCAATCATTATCATTGATGTGATTGACTTGCTTTCCTGTGTGGACTGGGTTGTACTTGGACTCGTGAGTTGGATCCCAACTGGAATTGATGACTTAGGTATATGTATGAGCATATACCTAAGTAGAGTTGGTTGATACTTTGTGTTTGTATCTTTCCTTGTGGTTTATCCTTTGTGGATTCGAGGAGACCTTCGGGGGTCTTGGGGTCCCTACTGAGTATCGTATACTCACCCCTGCACAAGCTATGCCCGCACTACGTGGTGTTGGATGTAGACGACAGACAACACTGATTGAGGAGGAGTCTTGTGGAGCGGGATGGTACCTGGAGGTGGACCACTTGGCAGGACATACACGGAGCAGACGACTGGACCTGAGGAGCCGAGGAGACCATTTTTACCCACCTTTCAGGTGGGATATCCAGAGGACGAGTTAGTGGTTCCTGGTTTACTTTACTACAACTGTTCTTTATTTACTGTTGTACTGTACTTTCAATTGGGTTTGTATTCTGGACCATTTACTTTCCAGTACTTACTTTTGTACTTAATTTACTTAGTGTTTACTTCAGCTTGCGTACTCTGTTGTGTTTTTTCCCTTCTATAATGGCAATGCCTTCCCTTTTATCAGTATTTATGCCTTTTGTGCTAGTCGCCAACCCATGGCCTATGGAAGGCGGGCTTGGGCTAGTCACGGCACAGGCCCTGAGGACGGGTCATGACAAATTGGTATCAGAGGAGTCGGTTCTACCGCAGAACTCAGGACTCTGATATTTTATTTCTATGAAGCAATAGTGTTAAGCATATTGAGTGTAGTTATCAGTCTAGGGAGTCCAGTGTTGGTGTGGCGGCTGACATATCCATACACCAGGATCCTAACTTTTGATTTCCGACTCAGTGCACGAAAACATTGATTGCATGTGTGTTTAAAAAGTTTTCTTTGTGATTACTTTGTGTTAGCTCACCAGGTATACTGTTTAACCATGGCGCACCTATTTCTTTTCAGGATAACCCCACAACGGCAACCAGCTAGGGTTCCCAGTTACGTGCGAGATGGCAGCCCACCGAGTGACGAGGCCTTGGTGCAGGGCCCCATTACAGCGGAGGCGCCAGCGATACCTCTACCTACTGGGCCACTGATACCACCAGCCCCAGCAGCGGAGAGTGAATGCCGCATGAGTGCACTGCACGAGTTTCAGCGACAGAGGCCGCCCAAGTTCCGCGGAGAGATGAAACCTCAGGCAGCTGAGGATTGGCTGTAGGCTATTGTCCGAGTCTTCAGATTGGTAGGGACACAAACAGATCTTATAGTGATCCTTTTTGCAAGTCTCCTGCACGCAGTAGCAGGTATATGGTGGAGCCTGATGCTCCAGGTGCACGAAAAGGCATCTCTACTTTAGATGGACTTCGAGAGACTCTTCCGTTTGGAGTTCGTTCCAGCCACCCTCCGTGCGGGGCACATCCATGAGTTACTACAACTGCGGTAGGGCAGCATGACAGTAGCCCAGTACTCGACGAGGTTTACCGACCTCTCACGCTACTCCACAGACATGGTACGTGACCCATTATTCTGGGCCCAGACCTTTGAGCAGGGATGAAGTCATGAGATCAGGGCTTCGATGACCTCCCACAACATTCTGACGTAGGCAGGAGTACTGGAGCGAGCCCTTCTCGTGGAGAGCTTCCTTGCTGAGCCTACACCAGTAGCGAGGCCTACCACAGGGCGACACATAATAGAGTCTTCTGCAGCTGGCAGTAGACAGATGTTGCAGAGGTCCAAGCAGACCATACCATCAGGTGGACGACCTCAAGATACTAGTTCGGAGGTGCGGGGCACAAGTAGCAGATCTAGTCATACGAGAGGCAGACAGTGCTATGCATGCGGCGGGTAGGGCCACATGGCTTGTGACTGCCCAACCCGCAATGTAGAGGAGCAGAAGATGGTTGAGGGACCACCCAAGAGGAGGTAGAGGTTTGACCGTGGTGGTCTGCAGGGATCTGGAAGACGGGGCAGAGGAGCTGGACGAGCAGCAGGTGGTGGACGATGCTTCGAGGCTCTACCACCACCACCACCAGGAGGACCACCCCGACCATAGGGAGCTGGCAGACAGGGGCAGGCTCAGCTCCAGGCAGTCGAGGCCTACGACCACGGTGTACCTGAGATGATTCGAGGTACAATCTGTGTCTACTCCACCCTTTCTGTAGTTCTTATAGACACATGAGTGAGTCATTATTTTATTTCTGCTACCCTTGTTCGGAGCTCAGAGATTCCAACAAAGCCGTTGGATCGATCCTTACGGCTAGAGACTCCTATGGGAGCAGACTCGACGATTACACACTGGTGCCGGCAGTGTGAGCTTACTCTAAGAGGCAAGAGCTTCGGCTGGGAGCTTCTTGTAGCGGTGTCGAGGCTTTACGACGTCATCTTGGGTATGGACTGGTTATCTACAGTCCATGACCATATTGACTGTATTAGGCGCAAAGTGCGGTGTGTCCGCACAGATGGGAGAAATTTCACCTTCACCGGCGAAAAGGGAGCCTTTGCAGCGCAGGATGAGCTTACATAGAAGAGAGGGCAGCCGATCACACATTAGTTGGCTAGTCTCATCCTCAGAGCGGTTGATGTGTGGAGTTCGAGTTTTCCCATTGTGGTGGATCAGTATGCGGATGTTTTCCCTAAAGATATTCAAGGACTACCACCTCACAGAGAGGTAGATTTCTTAAATGACCTATACCCTACAAAAACCCTGATATCTACTCTAGCATATCAGATGGCTCCCGTTGAGCTTCACGAGCTACGGGTACAGCTGGAGGATTTGCAGGGAAAGGGATTCATCCGACCCAGTGTTTCACCCTGGGCTTCTTCGATTTTATTCGCCAAGAAGGCGGATGGTAGCTTACAACTATGTGTCGACTACCATCGCCTGAATTAGGTAACCGTAAAGAACTAGTATCCACTCCCGAGGATTGACGACCTCTTTGATCTCCTCAAGGGAGCACGGTGGTTCTCGAAGATAGACCTCAGGTTAGGCTATCATCAGCTCAGAGTTCGAGACGAGGATGTGCAGAAGACGACCTTTAGATGTCAGTATGGCCACTATGAGTTCTTGTTTATGCCTTTTGGAATAACCAACACTCCATAAATGTTCATGAGTCTCATGAACATAATATTACAGCCTTACCTCGATCGATTTGTCGTATTCTTCATCGACGAAATAATAATTTACTCGACCACTGAGGAGGATCACTCCTACCACTTGCGGGTTGTATAGGACAAACTTTAAGAGAACCAGATTTATGGTAAGATCTAGAAGTGCCAGTTCTGGATTCGAGAGGTTCACTTCTTGGGGCACGCCATCTCAGAGGCGGGAGTTGCGGTGGATTCTGTGAAGATCGAGGTAGTACTTTCTTGGGAGCCACCCAGGAGTGTGATGGAGGTGCGATGTTTCCAAGTTCTGGCTGGGTACTACCGGAGATTTGTTCCAGACTTCTACAGAGTTGCAGCACCACTTTCAGCTTTGACGTAGAAGGGGAAACCCTTCGTGTGGTCAGATAGATGTCATCAGAGCTTCTAGGAGATGAGACAGAGATTGAACAGTGCACCCATCTTGAGGCTACTAGAGGAGGGCGTAGGGTACGTAGTTTACTGCGATGAATCAGGGACTAGACTCAGGTGTGTCTTGATGCAGGAGCGGGCAATGATCGCTTATGGTTCACAAAAGTTGATGCCGCACGAGCAGAACTACGCTACCCATGACCTGGAGTTACCAGTAGTGGTATTCACCTTGAAGATGTGGAGACACTATCTGATAGGCGAGCGCTTTACAGTCTACTATGAACACCAGAGTCTCAGGTACATCTTCTCGCAGAAGGACCTAAACTCGAGACAATGACGATGGCTTGAGTTCCTCTAGGACTATGAATTTGAGATATTCAATACTCCTAGTAAGGGGAACGTGGTAGATGATGCTCTTAGAAGAAGATCGGGCATTCAACTACTTGGTGAGGCGACAGAGCAACTAGCCGCATTGTAGATATCCTTAGTGGATAGAGATGGAGAAGACTTTCTACAGTCACTCATAGTCACTCCTCCAATACTTCAGCGGGTCAGAGAGGCACAATGTTGGGATGTTGACTGTGAGACACTACATGAAAAGATATCCACAGGACACACACCTGATGGATTTTCTGTAGGAGGAGAGCACGTCATCCTCTTTAGGGGACGTACCATGGTACCAGTTGCATTACAGGAAGAGGTGATGAGGGAGTTTCACACTTCCCCTTTGGTAGTACATCCATGAGTAGCAAAGATATACTAGGATCTCAGACAACAACACTAGTGGCCAGGTATGAAGTAGGCTGTGGAAGAGTTCGTTTCATGATGCCTCACTTGCCAGCAAGTGAAGGAGGAGCACCAGGTTCTGGCAGGCTTGGTGAAACCCTTAGAGGTCCCAGAGTGGAAGTGGGACGGTATATCTATGGATTTCGTGACTGGGCTTCCAAATACTTCCAGAGGGAACGACTCCATCTGGGTGATCATTGATTGGCTCACCAAGTCATCCCACTTCCTACCTATTAGAGAGTAGGTCTCAGTGGAGATCTTGGGACACCTCTACGTTCAGGAGATCGTACGACTTCATGGTGTTCCATCGTCTATCGTCTCTGATCGAGATGCTCACTTTACCTCTCGGCTTTGGAAGGGGTTGCATGAGCCATTTGGGACACAACTATGCCTGAGAACCACCTTTCATCCTTAGATGGATGTCCAGACGGAGAGGACCATTTAGACACTCGAGGACATGCTCTGTGCATGTGTCCTTGACTTTGGTTGCAGCCGAGAGGATCACCTACCCTTGGTGAAGTTTTCGTACAACAACAGCTACCACTCCACCGTCAGGATGGCACCATAAGAGGCATTGTACGACCGACCATGCAGATCACCTCTTTACTGGACTGATCGTGGGGAGTCAGCACTCGTAGAACCAGAGATGGTTCAGGCTATGACAGAGAAGGCGCAGATCATCCAGGAGCGGATTAGGACTGCACAGAGCAGACAGAAGTCCTATGCTGACATGAGGTGGAGACCACTAGAGTTTGAGGATGGCGACCATGTTTTCTTACGGGTCTCACCTCGAGGTGGATTATAGATATTTGGTCAGGGTGGAAAGTTATCTCCATGCTTCATCAGACAATTTTAGGTCCTTAGCAGGGAAGGTGAGGTGTATTATCGCCTGGCCCTTCCACCTTAATTGCACCGGGTGCACTACGTCTTACACGTATCTCAGCTGAGGAGATACGTGCATGACCCGATGCATATCATTGATCACGGGGAGCTATACATCGATGACGGGGCGACATTTGCGGAGGTTCCAGTGGAGATCGAGGATCGACAGGAGTGGGTCCTAAGTGGATGGTCGATTCCTCTAGTGTGCATTCATTGGCAGCACAGGAACCTCCAGGAGAGCACATGGGAGCGGGAGGCTCAGATGCGTGCACAATACCCTCATCTGTTTCCCTAGTTTATGATGTAGCTTTACAGGGACGTAAATCCCTGAGGTGAGAGTAATGTAAAGACCTGAAAATTTCAAGGAAATTTTTTTCATAAAAACTTTGGAATTTTATGAGTCTGTGGCTTCTGACGACACTTGATTCCGAGGCCTGGTGTGCCCGGAAACAAGTTCCGAAGTTTAGCTCGGGTACGTTCAGTGAACGAACGAGCGGGGTTTTCTATCTTTTGAACCGATGCTCGGAATTGAAATCCGAGGGTACCGATGAACTCGCAGCACCGGTAATTGATTAAGAGGACATTTACCATAGATGCGTTTGCATGGGAAGAGAAGTTAAAAATTGTGGATTATATGAGAAGTGAATAAAATTGTGGAACAATTTTATTTTTATATCTTAATTAGTTGTATCCTACACGGGGGAGTTGGGATGGGACCCACAAGCTCCTAACTACCCATGTAAGGATATTTGTGAGGTAAGGTCCATACGAGCCCCAAACTTTCACATTCCCATAACTCTCTTTTAACTCTCATAAAACTCCCCCTTTAAACTTGAAAACTTCCATAATTTAATGTGGACCTTTCCTCTCTACCTCTCTATTCATTAAATCTTTCCAACACACACACCTTAATTAATTAATTGAAACTCTTTCAATTAATTAATTAAGTATTTTGAAATTTAAATTTTCAATGCATGGCATGATTAAATAAAATAAGGTGAAGCCTTATTTTATTTTTGGTTTTCTTGTTGTGTTGAGATTTTGGGGAGAGAGCTCTTGAGTTTCAAAGAATGCTTCATCTCCTTTGTTGAAGAACGCCAACTCTCCGACGAAGAACATCGACTCGGTGACCCCAGATTCTCCATTCGCTTCTTCCTACACAACAAGGGAGGAGACACCGATGCGGGATCTCGCCAATGATGTCTCGCCTTATAATATTCTCTCCGTGACAAAAGGGGAGATGCCGCTTCCTCCTCGGGCGCAATCCGTCATCGCTTACAGAACCTCACCCCGCGACGCTGTCTTCCGCGACGCCCGATGTTCGATATCTTTTGTTGAGGTAGAGGTTTATTCTTGAAAGTGGATGTTTATATACCCCATTCTCATTGGAAATCGTTGTTAAATATGACTGATTGCTATCGTCTTACACGGAGGGTGCGGGCAGAACGAACACGGCCCGAAAACCCGTCGTTGTTCTCATTTATTAATTTAGAATTGGCAAATGATGGAGGAGGAAGCATGATGCTGTCGTTCCATACCTGGAATGTGGCGAAGGGAACCGGCGCTGTCACACTGGTTGTGTAGGAAGAACCGTGGCCCGCTACATGGGCCGCTTTGGTGGAGGAACCGGCCGGCCCGGCAGAGCTGGACCACGGCACTGGGAGGGCGTCGCGCTGGACAACTGGCGGCCCACCCATGCGAGCCGCATGCGCAAAAGACCGGCCAGTCTAGCCAGCCGGTTTGGGAAAGGGCGATGCCACCGGTGTGGAAAACCGGGGGGGGGGGGGGGGGCTGTGCCCCCCTGGAACCCGCTCGGCCTTCGACCAAGCCCACCGGGCAGCGCCGGGCCGCGCCGCGCCCCGCCGGGCTGAGTTGTGTATTTATTCGGACTGGTCCGACACCCCTGCTAGGTCAGACCCATCAAACTGGGTCAACCCGACCCATCGGCCCACTGGGCTAAACGGGTCGGGCCTATTAAACACTTAAATGGGAATAACATAAAGACCGCGCGTCTGATCGACGCTCTGTTTGCGGCACTATGACCCTTTTGACGAGACGATTATTTTGAGATACTCTAAGTGAGTTTTGTACAACTATGGATATCTACCGGGTTAGAAACGATTGTATTTCTAACCGGGCCCGTGGAACGGAAAAGAAAATATCTCTCAGACCGGGCGTCCGATTGATGCGCCGTCTGTTGCGTTGAGTTCCTATTAATGAGACAGATCTTTGGGATACATCAAATCTACACTTCATGATAGTTGATGTATCGAACCCCTTGGCTAGAGGAGCGAACCCTCCCATAATCGAGCGTGCTGTGTGCGGGAAGCCTAGAGCTCGCTGCAACTGTGACGACGGTGATGATTATACTTGGATCCTACGTGGGTTCGTCAGCGAGGATGACTATACTTGGATCATCCATGGGTTCGGCAATGATGAAGACTGTACTTGGATCCTACGTGGGTTCGGCAGTGACGGTTACTGTACTTGGATCCTCCGTGGGTTTGGCATCGACAACTTATGTACTTCGATCCTACGTGGGTTCGATAGGGAAGATGATTCAGCAGCTACATCTATCATCTCCACCCCTCTTCGTGAGTAGTATACCTATGTGAGCTGAGTCTTTACTCTCAATCATTTTCATCGATGTGATTGACTTGCTTTCCTATGTGGACTGGGTTGTTTTTTCCTATGTTGACTGGGTTGTACTTGGGCTCTTGAGTTGGAGCAGAACTGGAATTGATGAATTAGGTATATGTATGGGCATATATCTAAGTAGAGTTGGTTGATAATTTTTGTTTGTATCTTTCCTTTTGTTTTATCCTTTGTGGATTCTGGGAGACCTTCGGGGGTCTCAGGGTCCCTACTGAGTATCGTATACTCACCCCTACATGGGATATGCCCGCACTACGTTGTGTTGGATGCATACAACAGACAGCATTGATCGAGGTGGAGTCTTGTGGAGCGGGACGATACCTGGAGGTGGAACACTTCGCGGGACGTACACGAAGCGGACGGCCGGACCCGAGGAGCTGAGGAGACCATTTGTACCCACCCTTCAGGTGGGATATCCGGAGGATGACTTAGTGATTGCTGGTTTACTTTAATGCAGCTGTTCTTTCTTTACTGTTGTACTGTACTTTTAGTTGGGTTTGTATTCTAGCCCATTTACCTTCCAGCACTTACTTTTGTACTCATTTTACTTAGTGTTTACTTCAGCTTGCGTAATCTGTTGTGTTTTTTTACTTATATAAAGGCAATGCCTTCCCTTTTATCGGGATTTACGCCTTTGGTGATAATCACCATCCCCTGGCCTATGGAAGGCGAGCTTGGGGTAGTCACGACACAGGCCCTGAGGAAAGGTCGTGACACTCTCTTTCTTCCCTTTAAATTTGTAAGACTTAGAGAATTATTTTTCTATCTTGATAGCACATGAGGCTATTTATTCATATGATGAGAAGTTTTCAGATACCAGTTCCTTTCAGAGGAATGGTTTTAAACCATAAATTAATTGATCAATATTCCTCCTTGGAATACATATTTAGTCCGTGACATGCCTTGCTAACCTTGTAAAGTTGGCTTCACACTTAGCAACATTCTCATCCTCCTGTTGCTTCATATTTAGGAATTTCCTTTCCATATCAGCTCGTTGTTCATGAGTAAAATATTTTTTCTTATAATATTTTCTTTAAATCACTAAATTACATATTTTTAATTTCTTCCTAATCCTTTTTGTTTTGAA
Source organism: Viscum album (assembly GCA_963277665.1). Lineage (NCBI taxonomy): Eukaryota > Viridiplantae > Streptophyta > Magnoliopsida > Santalales > Viscaceae > Viscum > Viscum album. The sequence goes on from OY728129.1 coordinate 1,403,471,285, forward strand.
TTAGTGACCAACATTGATCCGCATCTCCTAATAGATGATAAACTACCATGACAACCTTCTTCCTTTTGTTACTTCCCAAAGTGAGAAATATATTTTCTAATGAAATTATTCACTTATTAGATATAAATTGGTTTATAATCCCATTGAATGATGGAGGTTGTTGTCGCATAAAGAGGTAAAACATTTCTATTACACATTGTGGATCAAGATACTCTATACGGGTAAGGTTATTGTTCATAACCTATGTCAGCTATCCTAGTATAGTTATAAGTTTCCCAACACTATTTGAACCTCCAATACTGACATCATTATCTTGAATAAGAGGGAAATCCCTACATGGTATATGTTCATTGATATAGTTTTTATTACTTACACTAGGCACCATTTCAAAATAATGGCATACACTAGTTTAGGTTATGAATCGTATTATATAATCTCAAATAAGAAAACACTTAATATAAATTAAAGTTTTATGCATAGCTAATATCATAATCATAAACATGGTTTCTTTGGGGAAATATTTACTTTTAAATCCTTCGTGCTGGATTATAAAGAAAATATAAATTATCCTATGCATATCCTTTTGGATTATCAAACCAAGTGCACATTAAGTCTCATTTTCATGTACCAGGTTACCTCGAGTCAGGCCCGAGACACCTTGTCAGAGTTTTTACCCCTAGGTACATATGTTCCATAACCACATCGACTAGTAGTATCTAGATAGGTATGTATTTATAGTAATATTAAAATAATAAACACTTTACCAAATTTATAGCTTGTTCTTCCATTCTTATCCTCAAAGTATATCTTAGGTCTATGTTCCCTAATCTATGTTTTTTAAACATAGCTTCCAAGTTTTCTACTAATATTTCTCTGATAACAATTCTAAAGACCCCAACCCCAGTAGCCTAGAGCCAGTGCCCTACTTTATTACATTGGTATATAAACAAGGAAGATTCATCCTGAAGGACCGAAGTGTTTAGTAGCTTTTGAAAACAAGAAACATACATAAGTTAAACATTACAACTTGAAATGAAATACATCATAGATAATTTTTTGTAAATACTCTTATTCTATTATATTATCTATGCATGTAATTAATAAAATTCATATTGGCATATTGGAAAAAAAATAAACATAGGAATGGGGTGATACATGATGCTCAGTAGGGGTAACAATTCAATAGAAGCTAAAAATAAACCATAAAGAAAAGTGAATAACTAAAAACAATTGTTATTTAAAAAAACTTGAGCATAATAATGGAGGAATAAAAACTTAATAAATAATACCATATAAATATTCACATGAAAAATACTTACCCATGTATATTATACTAGTCAAATAATCACATGGAATATCAAATAATAAACTCATATTGAGTGAATGCACAATACAGAACATCATTAACATACCATCAAGGCCTCATTCCAAGTCCATACATAAATTTGTAAAAACCCAAACTAGTTTGTCTCTTGAGATATACCAATGCACCGAGAGGCTATAGTGGGCCACAAATGATACTTAAGATTTCAAATGTATTCCTCATATGAAATGGGTGAAACATAATCAACATATACTTTTATACTGAAACTAACATATGAAATGTATATAACTTTCCCCAATCAGAAAACATAATCACTAACCATTCAGAGTAATATGGTGAATGGTATCAAGATAAAACATCAACAGTAAAACTAATAATAAATAATTCAATAAAATATGGTAGATGATATCATAAAATATTATTCCTAACTAAACATAAGATTCAACAAGGGTGTTTAAATAGATTAAAATAATATTTTAAAATAATTGAGGAATTCATGAGATAAATACTCTTTTTACTTTGTAAAGAAAAATTCTTTTGGGATAATGTTTATATAAAACAAGAAATGAAGTAAGATAATTTTTTCATGAAAAAATTATTTATTTTAGAAAAATAATTGTATCTTAAAATGGATTATATATGGTACTTTAAAATGGTTAATAAATCGGGACGTTCCCTTTAATCGGGCTTGCATATCGAGAAGAAATGAGAAGGGAACCTTGAAAAACATTTATTATCCCATCAAATATTGATGAAATGATCAGGATATATGATTTTGGAACATATTAATATAAATTTGACTAATTATATAAAAATAATTAAGACTTAAATTGGTGTATTCAAGAAAAAATCATAACCCAAATGAAAATGGAGGATCTAGAAGAAAACCCTTACCTTATGTCTGAATGTGTTCTGCACTTGACCTTAATGTCCTGGAATATCAAATGAGACTCATTAATAATTTAATTAAGATCCTATTATACATATATATAGTTTATTATAATTTTATTAATTTCATTTATAGCCTTTTGATAAGTTGTAAGATTGAATTCCATCATTTCAGAGTGTTCGTTTCCTTGATTTTCATGATCAGTTTTCTTGATTATAAGTAATGGAGTTCATGTAAAATGGGTTTAATTCTAAAAAATTATAATAAATTGTTATTAATGAACAAATAGAAATATAATTGATATTATTTATTATTTTGTTTCCATATATTATTATGAATCATTATATAACATGATAATGATAATCGTTTATCTTAATTTTAGCAGTTTTTCGATCACAACGAGCTAGTTTTGTTGTATTATTTAATATAATGTATATATAATAGTTCCAGAACATTAAATAAGATATAATAAATATTTTATAATATTTTTAAACCATAAATATGGTTTCATGAATAGAATTTAAGGATAAATTTAAGAATGAAAGTTTATTATCCACGAAGGTTATAAATCAGCACCTCCCAGACGATGATTTCATTTTTAAAATAAAATAGAGAGAGAGTGAGGAGATTGATATTTGATATTAAATTGAAAAGATATAATTAAATTATATATATTATACTGGATTTATCATAATCATTTGGATATAGTAGGAGAATAGAGGATAATTAAAGAAAATAAATTGAAATGAAATTAACAGAAAAAGGAAGATGATTTACCTCTTGAATTATCCTCCTTGAGTACCTCCATAGGGAAAGGGGTTTTGGTCTTTTGTTAAGACCAGGAGATCATGGAAGTGGGAAATGAGACAAGGGAATAGGATTTGGGTATAATTTTTACAAGCTTCAAGGAATAGAGTTGTGAGGAGAATAGGGGGCGAGGGGTGGCATTTATAGCGGAGGAGAGGAGTGATTTCTCATTATTTTATTGATTATTTTATTATTTTGCTCAAGAAAAGAAATATTTTTGATTATTGTGAATAAATAAAGTAATAAATGCATGTGAGTTTGAACAAAATTTGCGTACATCATCCATACATAATCTATGACTCCAAAACTCAAGTATTTAGCATTTATCATAAATTATCATATTTTACTATTGACAAAAAATTCAAGTATTTTTGAAAAATATTAAAAATTCACCCTAACCATTTTTTGATGCCTAGAATTCAAAAATTAACTCCATTTTATGAAAATAGTTTTGTAAATATGAGAAATTTAATTTTTAATTAAATTCATCATTTTATCAAAAAATAAAATTTTTAAAATTATAACTGATTTTATAACACTCTGAAAAAATATCTAAGGACTCATTAAATTATAATAAAATCATAAGAAAACAAAATATTGATTTATGAGTACATTTTATGAAAATTTATTTTGTTTTAAATCATTTTATTAATTATAAAACTTTAATTAATTATTTATGAATTACAAAAATACAAATACTTAAATACTAATTTTTAAAATATTTACGGTATTGTAATATGATATAATTATATCATTCCTTAATTTATAAGATACCTAAATTTTATTTATACATTTATGGGCTAGGTTACTATTCATTAGGTCAATTTACTATTCATAAATGTTATATTACTATTCCTAAGGTCAGGTTACTCTTTCATCAGTATAGGTTCCTTAACTTCTCTAAATACCTCTTATTTCATCGATTCTTCAATTATAATGTTTATATTTTGTTCTATAAGTGATTTTATGTGATCTATAATATATTAAATAAAAATTGGAAGGGAAATATCATAGATAGAATTCTAGGGTGTTACATCCAATTTAAATTTTTATAAAATAGACCACTTTGAGGTAAAGTGATAAAACCATATTACAAGACAACCTCATGTCAAAACTCATAAGAGGTTACCAAACTATTCCAAAAAAACTTTAAATATTTTGAATTAAACACCCAATGTACGCTCCATGCGATAAAAACTATGTTACACAGAAGAACAATCATGATGTGATAAGTAGTTTATTAATATTAAAAAATGAATACATGTTATCATAAAGTACACAGAATTTTGTTCTAGGGCACCAACTCTAACAAACATCACTATTTAAAACTTCTTTTAGTCAATTTTAGGGCTTATAAATACTTTCGCATTAAGTGATCCATAATTTCTAAAATTACTTGTTTGCATATCCTATGTGTGGATATACTTTAAGAGATTTTTGTTTCCAGTCATATGTAATGAGAAATTTTTATCCATAATCCATGGTTTCTCTCTTTAAAAAGATTTTTATGCCACCTTTTTTTCTTTATTTTTTTGAGTTCTCCAGGACTTGATCTAAACATCAATACTAGTGGTTGAGGATCTTTTTCAATGAGCATATATGACACTGTAAGAAACCTCAACAATCATACCTTTATCTTATTTACTATTTCTATTAGAATATGTGTCTATGTTTATCACACCAACCACAAGTTTCCTTAAGAAAATAAGAAAAAATATTAAATATCATCTTCCCTTTTAGAAGTTATATCAGTTGTCCTATATCGTCTTCATCTTATCCCCCCCAAATTCATGGCCTATTTTAAATTTATCGAGTCACATGTTATACCAGTTTATATAATATTTTTTCTATAAACATTGAAACACCAACATCTTCCTTTAAACCAAAATCTCTTAAATTGAGAGTAATTTTCCTCAAAATATTCTTATTGATTTCTTTTCATATTTGAATCTTTATTCTTTTAAATAACTTCATTATGCTTAGGTTTTTTCACCTCCACCTTATATTTTCCCTAAGATTTATTTTCAATATATTTTTTCTTCCATGTCTCAATGTTTTTGTGATTTATAGAATCTTCACTTGAAGTCACAGATTGTATTTTTTATTTCTAAAGTGATCACATTATTTCCCTTATTTTCATGATATCTATTTAATTTATTGAAATATTGAGTGTCTAGATTAATAATTCATGGTTTCATTGGATGATCTACAAACTACTTATTTCCATTAATAACCTTTTTTATTGATTTAGAATATTCTTCGTCTTCCTTAAATAAATTTTTGAACTTAAACTAAAATTTGTTGATTTTTTTAGATTTAAATAACTTTTCATCATGTAATTAAAACATCCTCATTCTTATAAGTATAGTTATCTATTGAAATCAAAAAAAATTTGTATTTACTTCAATAATTTTATTAAGATCTCTAATTTTTCTCAAAAATCCATATTCAATCTCAATAACTTCCTTAAAATTTAATTTTTTTAAATGATTTATTCTTTGGTATAATTATTATTCATCAAGGATGTTTTCTACCTTTAAATATTTCTATTTTCATTCAAAAAAATATTAACTCCATCCTCAATTGAAACTCTTTCAGGGTTACTTTAGAACTAGTCTCCTTTTTAATATCACCTTTATCTTCACTAAAGCAATCTTTGGGTAGTTTTTATTTTTACAAAAAATCTTAATGTATTTTAAATTTTGAATCTTCTTATTCTATTCACTTTAATCATTATCATATTATATATATTCGTTTGAGAGAAAATAAATTTTCTTTGAAGAATTTTCCTTACCTAATATTTTTTTGAATTTTCCTCCACCTTAAGCACTTTCCATATTGTTTCCCCTTAATAATATTTTAGGTTAATAATACTCTTACTCTTATCGATCCTTATCATGAAACAAGATGAAACATTTCTAATATTTCCATAATTAAAACACTTAAAATGTATTTTTCCTTTATACATACTTTTCATTACTGCAAGACTTTTGAGAATAGTTTTATAAACTCACTAAAATTATTATCGTCATCATTAACTTCTATTTATTCCTTATGATACATTTTAGATTTAATGATCTTTGAACCTTTTGAGTATTTAAAAGGAATATTTTTTTATATTTACCTATATCCTTCAAGGTTACCCCCTCCTAATTTCATAGGCTATCAAGATATTATTGGGCTTGTCAATGGTAAACTCATCCAAGTCATGATACTCTGGGGTAAATTTTTTCATAAAAAAATTCTAGAATAATTTTTACCAATTTATTTAATAATTTTTAATCATTAATAACTCCTCCATAAATCCAAATCAAGCTAATAATTTTTCTCACTCGAATAAAGAACTCATTCCCCTAATGATCTTTTAACATTTTAATAATTGAGTATGAAATGTTTGTAACTATGAATCATTGAATTTATTGTTTTATTAATGGATTTCATAAATATTTCTCTAAATTAAATTCACCATTTTAGAACACATGGCTCATTTTGACCCTTTCCCATTGAGGGATGAGAGAAATGCATTAAGTATTCTTTAATCAGCTTTAACATTCTTATTTTCTTATAAAGTGAAGTTTTACTAACTTTGCGAATATTAAGACCATTCTCAATGATTGAATGAATGTTTATTCCAAATGACAAAAGATATGGAACCATATTCTATTTAAATATATAAATTCATTTTCCATCGAACATGGGAACACCCTTTTTGCCGATATAAATCATACTCTCTAAAGAAAAATAAAAAAACATGCCATTAGTAATAAAAAAACTAATATCATCAAGAATAATTGGAACCAAAACTATAAATATCCATAAATATCTATAATAATAGCTCATGGTGATATTAAATTGAAAACAACAACTTGATCTAATATCATTCGATAGGCCTAGGTGAAAAATATAAGATCTTTAAGAGAGGGAGAAGGGTGAATATGTGGTCATAAAAATCTTACATGTCAAAATAATGAATCCCATACTAGTTAAATCTAGGATCAATAATCTAAAATAAGTGATTATGAAGTGTTATAAAGAGTTACAAATAATTCACATGACATAATATATTTTTTATAAGGCTCACTCACTCTTTTTATTGAGTGGATAATCCTCAATGTTTAATAATTACAATCTCACAACCCATGTTTTTATATTATTATTAGCAAGGAATGTTGGGAATAGATAAGTAATGAAATCTTGAACTCAAAGTACAATAATGATCAAATGAGTATCAATTAGTTGATCAATATTTTGTAATCCTCATCAAGTGTTTTTAGGATTAGATCATGTGTAAAACAACATTTTTCTCCTTAAATATATTCAAACCCTGTCTAGAATGATCTATGAAATACATGTTCATCCATCACAAAGTTTCATCATGATTTTCCAAGGGAATCACCACTTTTTAATGAGTTTACAAAAAATATGACATGATTATATGCATTTCGGTTCAATATTCTAATCAAAATTAGATTAAAAAGGGATGGACTTAATTAAATTTAAAACTCCTCAAATATAACCAAGATCTAAAAAATCCAAACATGTCATTTTTTATTACAACATGATTATAAACCACACAATTCAATATTTTTTATCCTAATTTTTTTCTTCAAATATCCTACTAAAACATTATGATGTGACCAATAAAAATACAACATGATTTGGTGGATACATATCCCATGAGCAATATCAAATTTATTTGACTTATATATTGTAGAATTATATACACCATTGTAGTATAGGCCTCCAAATTACAGCATGAAAAATTTCCCATGATGACGGGTAGTATTGGACACTTCGTCAGCTTTAATGGAATGCACAAATCACATCCTACTGTTGCATCATAATATCCATGTATATTTAAAACCATAATTCCTTAAGAAGACATTACAATCATACATGTGTGTATTGTGTCGTGATTCACATGTATGTGTAAATATCTTTATATATTCAACTGTTACAACTTAATAAAATCTATATTATAATGTTATTTTCCAAACTCAAGAAATCTTCATTACTCTACTCCAACACAACTCCAATCAACGTCCAGCTCATCTATCACCATGCCGAAAATAATACAACAAGAAACCATCAACAAAACTCATGAATGAAATATCATAATAAACTTGTCATATCATCTTCCCAATGTGTGAGAGTTATATAAACACCACACCATAGTATAAAATAATGTTTCTAAGAGTTCTTCAAACCTCGGTGTATAGATCAATGCTAATGGACCAAGTCTCAATTAAGATCTTCTCGTCCCCCCCATGTTTAGAAAATTCATGAGAGTTCTTCTATTAGCCGAATATGTTATAAACGATGAATGACTATTAGGTTTTGAAGGATCATAAACACAGTGACTTTGTCTCAGGAAGTTCATACTTGACCATCTACAAGAGGAGGTGATCATGAGGGAAAACCCGCTAGTTGGAATTCCACACCCTACGAGTGTCATTGGATATTCCTATATAAGATCATGTGTATTATCTATCAAAAAACAAAATTTAGTGGAGGTTTTTAAAACCATGGATAAATGTTATATTTAACTTTTAGTAGTATTTTTGAAAAACTATCATTAAATGATATTGATTTTATAAAATGGCCACTATTTAGCGATGTTTTTTTGTTATTTTTTTTCATTTAATATTAATGGTGATTTTTAAAAAAATCATTAATTATTTTATTTCATGGAGGATTCTTACCATTACCAAATCTATTAAATTTGTAATATTATATAATAATTATTTAAAATTTAATAATTTATAATTAGTAATTTTTTTAATAATTAATATTAATATTATGTAATTAGTAATTATTAATAAATATTTAATAATTAATATGTAATTAATAATTAATAAGTAATAATTAATAATTACTTGTTAATAAAAAATACTTAATAGTTATTGATGAATAATTATTATTTAATAATTAAAAAAGTAGTATTTATTTACTATTTATTAATTAGTGATAAGAAATATTTATATAAAAACCATTATACATGTACGTATGTATGTATGTGTATATGTAATTAATAATTTATAATTTATAAGTAATAATCAATATCTATAAAAAGACCATTATATAAAAAAATTTATTATAACCCACCCAAAGAAAGAAACCGGTCTGAGGACTTGACCCCATGACCGCCGCCACAAACCCCTAACCCCCCTTCCACCACAACCGCTTGCGTGGGGCATAACATTATATATATATATATAGATATATATAAATATATAAGTTTACATAGATATATAAATATATATAGACACATGTGCGCACACACACACATGTAATTATTAATTTAAAAATACATTACTAAATGCATTAAATTAATAATATTAAATAACAAGTAATTAATATTCAAAAATTTACAATTACTAATTAATAATTAAAATTTAAGAACTAATATTAATAATATTTAATTTGTCATTAACAATAAATATTTAGTAATTAATAAGTAATAAATGAGAAATCACTAGTAATTAATAATTAATAATTGAAAATTAATAAGAAATGCTTAATAGTAACTAATAATAAATTATTAAATTTCAATGATTAATTAATAATATTAATAAATTATTAGTGTTTAAATATTAATTAATAATTAATAATTAATATTTAATAATTACAAATTATTAATCAAAAATAAATTTTTTATTAATAATTTATGCACGATATATATTAACAATTATTCATTATAAACATTTACATGTATATAAATATAAATAAATAAATATGCACACAAATAGGTATAGTATGTGATTTTAATTCTTTATAGGGAGAGATGAGGATTGCCCCAATAAAGAGATATAGTATGTATGTATATATTTGTGTGTGTGTGTGTGCGCGTGCATATAAATCTTGTTTTCTTCCAGAGGGAGCTTTGGCTAGGGTTTCAGTTGGCCCTCGATGGCCACCTCCTCGGCATCACCGCCCTTTGCAGGGTCGATCCAATTGAAACCCATGATTAATCTAAAGAACCTCACACTCTACTTTTCTTTTGATATGTGAAACCCTCATTCCCCCAGGGTTTCCTCTCTATCGTCACCTCTAATTCCCCCAACTTGCCTCGCCCCTAAAGCAACATCATTTTTCAAGGGGTCTCCAATCTTCGAAATTTCAGATTTCAATTTCCTGGTGACGGATTTGATCCTATTTTTGATGATATTCACTCATTGTAGATGTGAGGTCGACTCCTTTTCGGGTTCTCACTCAACCCTAGAAGTAATTTTTTTTCAAGAAATGAAAATATTTAATTTTAAGTCAGTGTATATAGACACACACACACACACACATAAACAGAAACACATGCACCCACATGTAATTGTTAATTAAAAAAAACCCATAACTAAATGTTTTTAATTAATAATATTAATTAGCCAGTAATTAATATTTAACAATTTATAATTACTAAGTAATAGCTATAAATTTATAATTAATAATAGTAATATGTAATTACTAATTAATAATAAATATTTAATAATTAATTAGTAGTAAATATTTAATATTTAGTAATTAATAATTCATAGTTATAAATTAATAAGAAATACTTAATAGACTCTAATAAAAAATCATTAATTTTTAATGATTAATTAATAATGATAATTAATATTTGATCAATAGAAATTATTTATTAAAAATAATAAGAATTATCTATTCATAATTTACACAATATATATATATCATTAATATATATATATATATATATATATTAATGCTGATTACCCACTAGTGAAATTGATTGAGAGAAAACACTAATTTAAGATGACACTACACATGATAATTATAGAGTCTCTCATTTGATACAAGTATTTGATTTATCTATAGTTTGGAGTCAAAAAATAATTAACTCTAGAATTTATCACCATCCAGGTTGGTATCAGACTCTTATAAAAGGAGGTGGGTGGTGTTTGAGTTTTGGGATTGAGACCATGAATGTGGCTTCCTACGTATCCCTATGAAGGGAATTAGAACCCAAATAATTCAATTCCAATTAATGAGACTTGTCATACCTATTAAGGTCATGTGATAAGGACCATTGTGATTTATTTTAAGTTCATGCATCCATGACTTCTTCCAAGAAGTTTAAATCCATGTGGAGTGGATTTCGCGGTGTAAGATACCTAGAAATGGATTGGTGTTAGACTTATACACAAGAAACCCTTTCTGGTAAACTCTTAAAAATGAGTTATGTGATGGGATATTTGGGTGTTGAAAGGAGTATCTCGACTCATGACATTTTGGGATTCCAAGAGAAGAATCTAAACTCAAGGAATTTTGAGAAACCTAGTGGAAAATCTTGACTAAATGTGTCTAAGGTAACCATGAGGGGAATATCAACTCAAGGTGTTTTAAGAAATAAAGATAAGGATATCAAATCAAGGTATTTAAATAAATCTAGAGGAGAATCTTAAATCATGGAATTCATGGAATCCAAGAGTAGAATCTTGACTCCAAGTCTACTGAGTATCCAAAAGGAGAATCTTGAATCTTAGAATTTTGGGAAGCCAAGAAGAGAATCTTGAATCTAGGCATATTTTTTAAACCAAGAGGATAATCTAAACTAAAATAATTTGAATAAAATCAATTGGAGAGTATCAACTCAAGGCATGAGAATTTTGGGGTAGATCCCCCATGGTATGAATCTTTAGGAACCTAGGTAGGTGACCATAAAAAATGGTCACCCAAGCCAGAGGTATGGGAGAATGGGCACTCAAGTAGGAGTACTAGATGAATGGGAACCCAGGTGTATGCTTGTGGGCTGGGTATGACATTGATTGGGGTTCCTAGGTGAAAGGTAACTTAGGTTAGAGAATGAGAGATTAGATTGTCAAGTTCCTAGGTGATTTAGTAACTAGGATCATCTATTCCTGGGTGTTGTGGTTCCCAAATTATCAGTGCCCTAGTGCTACAACACCTAAATGGTCAATTCCCTGGTAGTCAATGCACATGTGATCTTCTTTTTAGGGGAAAAAATCCAATTAATAGGGCCATAGAACAAACTTTTATATCCCTTATCATAAGGTTTTTTTCCCAAAATCTCATGAAAGGGGGTTTTGTGTGCTCAATTGGTTCATCACTTAGGACTGCTTGGTACTCTATTTGCACTTCATACTTATCTCTAAAATGTGGGTTTTAGGTTCCTTTTATATGAAAATCCCATATTGGGTGCCTATCCATGGGGGGTAACTACTCGGGAAACCTAGGTGTTCTATATGGGAGTGTGTGACTGAATTTGGGTGTATGACTAGGCATGAGCGACATAGGCATGTGAGGTAGGAAAGAAGCCACCTGTGCATGAGACACTTATGTGTGTGAGGGAAAATGGGATCCACTTGGGTGTAATATACCAGGGTGTAAAGATAGAAACCTGCTGTAGGGAAAAAACTGATCATGTGAGGTAGGGCATGCAAGTGGAGTAGAGTGTACATCCATATTTTTCTTAGCATGGGTGAGGACTTTGAAAAATATCCTAAAAAATGTCCAAATTCCAAATGGCCATAAATTTATATTCGTATGTCCATTTTAGATATAAGAGCTTTTAAATCAAATCCTGAAAAATGAATTATGTTGTTTGATACAAATATTACATATAGTAGATGTTTTACATGAAAAAAAGGCCTAAAAATTCATCTAAAGACAAGATTATTATCTTTTCTAATGATGGATGAAATCCATAACCTAATAACTATAAGAGGTTCTTATCACCATGTCAATGAATTGGGAAACACTTTTGAAGGGTCTATACCCCTTGGTGTGTATGTAGTTCTGTGGCACATGGAGGTCCTATTGGTGTATTCTTCATCAAGCGTGATTATATTTTATCTTTAACTCAACTCACATCATCTGGGTAAGGATTATATCACGGTCTCTACAACATAGGGCACACCACATTTTTTGTCTCCAATATATATATATATATATATATATCGATGCATGCACACACAAATGTATATATGTATGTATGTATATATGTATTTATGGATGGATGGTTGTATATATATATGTGTGTGTGTATATATGTATGTAATTATATATAAGTACATACATCTTTGTGTGCATGTTTAATTTTACACACACACACATAAAATTATATAAATTTTTTTATATAGAACATAGGATGTGTTTGGATTAGTAGTATGTTCACTCCATTTATATTTTGTGAATAAGGGTTTCAAATCTCTATCATTTTCTATGGAAGATGTATTTTGTGATTGGGACGGGTTGGATTGGGTCGGGTTGGAGGTTGGTTGGCTTGGACTGGAGGTAGGATGAGGTCAAGTCAGATTGGAGGTGGGTATGGCCATATATGGGTTGGGTCATTAATTTTTTTACAAAATAAAGTAAAATTATAAAAATAATCATAAAAATATTTTAACAAGTTAAATTAAAAAATATTTATTTTAAAAATAAAAATTTATTAAAAAAAATCCATGAATAATTTAGTAATAGTTCTGTCATGAATTTATTCTTTGATGGTTTTCAGAAACAACTACTAAATATAAAAATAATTGCATAATTATTAATAACATCGTTATACATGATGGTTTTTATAAAAAATATAAAATCATTTAAAGGCAGTATGAACCACCACTACATGTAAAAGGAACCTTCATTAAAGGTTTATTTTTTATAGTTACTTTTCCTTATATTTGAAATCATTATGAATATATAAAATGAATTGCATACTTAATTTTAAGGTGAAAACTATGAAATGTATTCTTGTGGTGAAGTAGTTCGCGTTGGGTATGTCGTGGGTGATATGATATTAATTGAATGATTGAGAAACAATTTGTCCCTTCCAAGTATTAGAAGAAGATATTTTGAGCTCTTTGATTGTGGTGGAAGTGCCTCAACAAAATCCATGGCCACAGTGTTATAGGAAATTTTATCTCAGTAATTTAAAGAAAGATAGATCTAGTATTAAAGGATGATGATAAGGTTATATATCTTTTTTGATGATATATTAGATGAAAAAGGAATTATATTACATAGTTAGAGTTTTTATAGAAGTTGTGTTTTTAAAAATATTCTCTTCATCTATATGGGATCCATGATGAGTTGTTAGATACTGCTCTTGGTCTGTGTGATTTACTTATTAGAAAGAAACCTAAAGGCTTGTAAACTAAATGTATCCATAAGCTCACCATTTCTGTTGAAATTTCATATTATAATAGAATCAATCTCTATGTGATGATTGATACATATTCATGTTATGTTAATCATAATTGAATCCCATATTAATATTGATTAGAATGAGGGAATTAAATATGAATGTCTTGTATATTAAAAAGATATTATAGTGAGGATGAATGAATATTTATTTGAGAGTGACATGAAACACCCCATGTTAGTGTAGATATATCTATTTTACTTTATTTTAATTATTTTTTTGGGAAAATTAAAATTTTATAAGTTTTATGCTTAAATATTTTTTTTGGAATTTTTTCTTGTGCGCATGGTTTAGGGTGCATAGTTTAGGATGAACTATGCGAGTACCCTTAGGTATGAAAGTTTACATTTCATTTTGAATGATTATGGGATTTCAAGTATAAGTAGCACATAATTTGTGAGATTCCAAATAGAAACCATGTGTCATTACTCATCTACGAGGATTTCGTAGTGCACAACTTGTGCATGGCTAGGTAAATAGTGTGGGAATCATATGATATAACTATTCTACTTAGAAACTATATCTTGCATGGTTGGTTCATGGTCAATAAACTGTGTGAAAAAACCATTCAAAGGTGTTTTATCTATCTAATGAATCCTGCATAGTTAGCACACAGTTTTCCAAACCGTGTACCCTAACCATTTAAACTGTCTAGGGGTTTAATTGTTTTTATTTTCCCTCTCAGATTTTAAGGGGTTTTTATCCCATTTCCTTTCCTCTTGATTTTACCAAACTAGGGTACATGGGATGAGGATCCTCCATTCCTCCTTGGATGATTTCAATCCTCTTCCCCCTGTTTCCTTTGTATTTCTCAAGGTAAAACCCCATTCCAAATTGGTTTATCCCTTATCCTTCACCCTCTTCCATCCCCCATAGAAATCCTCATTTCCCATGAAACCTATAAGGGTGATAGGTTCATATTTTGGGTTTGGGGTAACTTAATATAAGGGTTTTTTGGTTGTTATTAGATTTATTTTGGTCCCTTGATTCTTGTTGGAGCACTCATTGTTATGGGCGTTGACTCCTGGCTTGGTTTCCATCAAACTGAAGTTGGTGTTTTTTTTTCACTTCAATAAATTGAAATGAAATTTGATGATTGAATTTTTTAAAGGTTTTATTCAATTATACAAATATATTATATAAAGTAATTAATTATAAGTGTTTTGGTATCATTTTATAACTTGGAACTAAATGTGTTAAATGGTGGGTATTTGAGTGTCAATTGTTTTAATATTGTGATAAAATTATTTTTCATGGAATTTCAAGAGGGACTTGAAATTCCATGTTATGATAAAATGTTTAAAGTGTTTTTTGAAATGAAAAGAAAACTTTCGACCTTGGGGGGGGTGAATGAAAATGTGTGTTAGTTCATTGGTGGGTTTCTAAATGGATTTTGATGAATCATTTTAGAAAAATTATTTGGAAATGGATTTCAATGAGTTATGAATATTTTTCTATGCATTGATTTTGAAAATTCATTTGAATTTGGATTTCAAATGACTAATAAATGACTCAACATCCTATGTATGTTTTGGTTCAAGGAACCTTTAGAACTTTAATGTTAATTTTCAAATGGTTTGGGTATGTGAGGCCCTCTTGAGAACCTTTTTATTATGTTGGTCATGGTTTTTGGACCAAGGGTCATTCTTTATATTATATACTAGACATGGAATTTGTGATTGAGGCTGTTTATTGAGAAGGTTTTGGAGGCAAGGGTGATTTATTTTTTTATGATTTGATGCATGTATTGATTCTTATTTGATTTCTCACCACATATTTTTTTACTTTGCTGGGATCACTAAGAACTGAGTGAGAGTTATAGGTTCATGGTACACTAGTTAGTCACACTCTATAAGTGTCCCCACTACTGTGGGATAAGACTAGTTGAGGAGTACCCCTGATGATGTTGGGTGCAGGATGGTTGGTGGCTTGTGTTAGGATGTAACATTAGTTAAAAAATAACCTTTGTTTATTAAGGTCTAGGAATGTAACACGTTTAGACCTAGTATGTTTCCTATGATACAATATGATTCTTGATAGAAGTTTATCTTTATCATATACCTTGATTCTATTGACTAGAAAAACACCATGATTTACTTTTGTTTCCTTTGATGATATGGTGCTTGTTTACCATTTTATTTTTATTATGCATCAACTTATTTTATTAAATGGGTTCTAAGAATTATTTTCAAAGGGTAAAGTAAAATGATTTAAAAATAGGATTTTAAGTGGGTATTTTAAAAAAACATTCTTAAACCAACCAAGTGGTTTCAAGTTATTTTCTTCCATGTAACAAAAATAATGTTTTGTGAAATTGTTTTGACATGATATTTGGAATTTATGTGATTATCAAGGGAAAACCTATTTATATATTATATTTATAACACCCATAAAATGAAATTTATTTTATAAATAATTACAGAAACTTTTTGGTACATACCTTATAGTGTTGATTTTTCTCATACCCTATAGACACCATCCTATGTAGGCAGTTCTCATGGATTTATTTTAGGTGTCCCAACTTTGGTCATCTGGTTCGGAATGTTGGGTATTTAATTTGTTCATATATGTTTTCTTAGGATGTGGAGAGTAACTAAGGGTCACATAGAGATTAATGATAACAGTATAGTTTAGTTTTTTAATGTATATTTTTTGACCTAAGGCCTGGATCGTGTTCAATATTATTTATGTATTTATTATTTAGTTCATGTATATAATTATACTAGCCTTTTATGTTCAGTTTCTTATATTTATATTTTATATTACTATATACTATGATTGTAATTTTATTATTTATCCTGTTTATTTGTATACATTAATGGTGAAATGTTTCCCATCAATTATGTTTTGAGACCCTGACACTAGTTTCTAGCCCAGAGTTATTGGGAGTATGCCTTTGGTATCTCACGAGCTAGGTTAGGTATCTGATGCACATATATACTAGTCCAACTCATGATAAAATGGAATATGAGAAAAACCTATTATTATTTTGGTTATTTGGGTAGTATAAAGACTATGATTGCCTTTAGAACTTGAGAGGTAGGTGTGAAAAATAGCCTTGTGATCTCATTCTCCTTCAAAACCACAAGTGGCCATGGATTTTTAGGATTTGAGACTTGATTTTGAGTTCAGTTTTGGATATATTTGATGGATTTTGATATGTTATAGTGATAATTTAGTCCATGATGAGTATATTGATGATTTCAAGGCTTGTTTTAAGTTTTAGGGGAGAAAATGATAAATCATCTAAGGCTGCATGGTTAGCTTGTACTATCTGGTAAACCATGTGATGATCCTGTGGAATGGTTCTTTAATCGTGATAGTGTATATCACAATCTTTTCTCATGGTTTACTAGCTCATGTGACCAAATCATACATAATAAAATTTCTTCTCTATTAATGTTGTTTTTTAATACCTTTCATTCTAGAATGATCCCAATGATGTCTACCATTTGTGTGATGATAATTAAGAGTGTTTTGATATGAATTTATGATTTATTTAGTATGGGTTGATTAAAATTTATGTTTGGATGTTTGGTTTCACCCATTGAATTCTTCTTTATAATTTGAAATTTGGTTTTTAATTTGAATTATTTTGAATAATTTAAATTTATTTTTTGTTGGAAATGAGTTTATGGGTTTTTTCAAGGTGAAAAATGTGTTTTAGTTTAAAAATTTAGATTTATTAATGTTCAAATTTTAAAATGGGTTGTTTTTAAGTTAATTATTTAGAGTGTCTTTAAATGCGATGGATTTTAAAAGGTATTTTTGAATGAATTTTGGGATGAAAAAGGTATTTTTGTTAAATAAAAAAATTTGAGAATTGTTTTTACATAATTTAGTTTTTATAAAAGGTTAAATAATGATTATGTTTTGATATAGGGTCATATTAAGAATTTAAAATGAGAGGAAATATTTTAAAATGTTATTTTTTGGGGAATGTGGGTTTTGAAAAACATAAATTTATTAGATTTTTTTGTTTTTGTAATTGAGTGATTTTGGTTTTTCCTTTCGATTATGGGAACATATGATTTGATTAGGAAGCATGATCATTTTGGATCATGGTTCATGTTAATTTCAATATGATTCCCAGAAAGGCCATAATAAAATACGAGTTGTTTTCCCTTGGAGTGGTCCTTGTGTGGCCTTATCCTTTCCATATAATTGACCTTTTCTCATTCTTGATTTAACCCAGACTCTAAGTGGAGTGGTGGATCTAGAACATATTTTTCATACTAGGACTTATTGTATTAACATCTTTATTGTCCTTGCAGCAGTTTTAGATCAGACAAAGAAGTTGTTTGGTTTGATTGACTAGGGAATTACTTTTGGTTAGTTTCATTTGGAATGAAACTTCGTTATTGAATGTTAGTGAGTTTGATTTGGTTGTAAGTGAATTTTAACTCAAAGGTTTTTTGTTTTTGAGGGATTAAATTTGGTTTGTATCAAAGGTTTATCAGTTGTTCTCTTGTAAATGGTATGGAATGATGGATAGGAATATAGAACTTCTGGATTTTTTGGGTGGTTTTGGTTTTTTTTTGTTTTAATGAATGCCTTTCTCTTTTAGCCCCATTATCTTAGAAATAAAAATAAATTTTTATTTTGAAAAAACTTTATGTTTATTTTTAATAGGTTGAGCATGAGTTGACTCTGAGTTAGTTCTTAGGTAATCAGGATAGATGTTTCTTCAATAAGTTGATTAATTAGTGGGGTTATCTTTTTTGAGTATATCATGGGATGGTGTTTTAGGATTTTGGTAATAGTTTACCTGATAAGTAATATGAATTAGGTTCTGAATCCATATTGGTTTTGGTTGTGTTATTCAAGTGAGTTGTTATTTATGAATTTTGTGGTTGATATGCATGTTTATCTTGGTTATGGCCTTCATTTCTGGATATTGAACTTTCTTTGGGTTCTAATTTCTTTGGGAGTGGAGCGGGTGTCTGTTCATGGTTGGTAGATATGGGTGATTATTAAGAAATTCTTGTATATGAAATCTTGTGACTAATGATTTGATATCTTCGTGTGATCTGTCATAGTCACACCATTTATAGAATTTATAAATAGCGAGGAGGCCTATTATTCATCTCCTCCCCTCTTAGGATCTTACATCATGGTCATTTATCATTGAACATATAGATTCCTCATGGTTTTGTGGATATAATATGATGATTTAAAGTAATCTATGCTCATTGATTTTATTTCATAGGTTCTTTCTAGGAATTCTGTCATCCCACCCTCCTCATTCCATGGAGTGTGGTTATGATTTGTTTCTGGATACTTCCATTTATGCCAAGAACTTTTTCGGATTATAAAAAAGAAATTTGAGTAGTCTGTCACAACCTGTGTCAATGTAGATAAATCTATTTTACATTATTTTAATTAATTTTATTGAAAATTTATTTTTTATAAGTTTCAAAATTAATATTTTTTTCTATAATTTTCCTTCTATGCACGGTTTAGAAGAAGCTATGCATGTACCCTCACATATAAATGTTTTAAGTTTATTTTGAACATGAATGGTTTTCTATACATTATTAGCATTTTGTTTGTGTAAATTCTTATAGAAACCATCCAAATTCATCCTTTCGAGAGTATTTCATGGCACAAATCTTGTTCACGGTTAGATAAATTGTGTGATAAGCATATAATATGTCTATCCAATTTAATAGAGCTATTCTAAATGGTTGTTGCATGGTTTATAAACCATGATACCAAATTTATGGTGGTTTTTTCTGTATCCAATGAATGCTACATGGTTGGTGCATAGTTTTCTTAACCATATGTTCTAACCGTATAGACCATACATGTGTTTAAATTTTTTGTTTTTTCAGTTTTTAATTATCATATTTTACATTATTTTTAGAGCCATTCCTTTACTCTTAATTTTATACATATTTTTCATATGGTAGGAGGATCCTCCCTTTCTAATTAGATTATTTTAATCCCCTACCACCCTATTTCCTTCGGTTTTGTTAAGGAAATACACAATATCCTTCTGGTTTCTCCCTTATCCTTCGCTCTCTTTCATTCCCATTGTGATTTCCTCTATTCCTATGAATCCAAGGAGGGTTATAGGTATGAATTTGGGGTTCAAGGTTACTTAATCCCATGAATTTTAGTAATTATGTCTTTATTGGGGTATCTCAATCCTTGTTGGAACACTCACTATCATACCCGATGACTTCTAGCTTGGTTGACATCGAAATGAAGTAGGTGTTTTTTGCACTTCCTTAAATTGGAATGATATTTGATGTTTTAATATTTTAAATATGTTTATTCAATTATACCCATATATGATAGAAAAAGAGTATTTATATTTGTTTTAGAATCATTTTCTCATTTAACATCAAATGTTTTAAATGGTTTTATGGTTTTGAAATGTAGATTTGGGTTCCTTGTATTTTGATAAAGTGATAAAAAGTTTTTTAATGGAATTTCAAGTGGGACTTTAAATTATGAGTGATGATAATATTTTAAAGTATTGTTTGAAATTAAATTAAAAGTTTCAACCTTTTAGGGAGTGGGGGTTAATGAAAAAGAGTGTTGGTTTTTTTGGTGGGTTTCCAAATGGATTTTAATAAATAATTTTAGAAAAAATATTTGGAAAGGTATTTCAATGAGTTTTATGAATTATATTTAATTTATTTATTTTTAACATTCATTTGAAATAGGATTTTAAATAACTAAGAGATGACTCATAATCCCAATTCTATTATGGTGAAAGGAATGCTTGGAACTATTAAATTTGTTTCCAAATGTTGTGGGTGAGTGAGACCCTATTGAGTCCCTTATTATTTTGATAAACATGGTTTTATTCAAAGGGGTATGTTCTATATTATATTCCTTAATTTTAATTTGTGATCTGGGATATTTCTTGTGAGTGTGTTGGGGGTGAGGGAGATTTATTTGCTTATACTTTGATGCACATATTGATTCTTGTTTGATTTCTCACCTCCAATTATTGGAATTTCATTATCTCACTAAGAAGAAAGTAATAGGTCTATATTTATAAACACTAGTTATTTACATTCTACTAATGTCCCCACAAGTGTGAGGTATTACTAGTTGGGGAGTTCCCTCAACAATGACGAGTGATGGATGATCAGGTGTCTTGAGTACGAATGAAACATATGATAGAATTTGGTCTATGTTTGGTAAGGTATAAGACCATATCAATGTAGAATGTGGTGTGTTGTATATGATAGAAGATGATTCTTGGCAGGGTTTTCTCATTCTTGTATCCCGTGATTCAATTGACTATCATAACACCTTGATTTACTTTTGTTTCCTTTGATTACATGGTGCTTGATTACCATTTTATTTATCTTGTTCATTGGGTTGTTTTATTAAATGGGTTCAAATAATACTTTTTAAAGGGTAAATTAAAATGATTTCCCACAAGGATTTTAAGTCGGGGTTTTGGTAAAATTGGATTAGTTTGACCATGTGTTCTCATGTGATTTTTTTTCATTTAAGAAAAAGAATAGAAGTTTTATGAAATGGTTTTTATGTGATATTTCGATTTTATGTGATTTTTAATGAAAAACCTATTTCCATGTTGTATCTCAAACTAGAATAAAATTAAATGTCTTTTGTAAGGAATTTCATAAACTAAGTGGTGCTTACATACTAGGATAGGTTTCGATCATACCTTGCATACACCATTTGGTTTATGTTGCTCTTATGGATTTATTTTTGGTTCCCTAACTTTAGTCTTTTGGTTTGGGACATTGGGTATTTTTTTTATTCATAGAAGTTGTATTGGGATGTAGAGAGTGTCCAAAGATCACACAGATATCAATGATGGCCATTTATTTTGGGTTTTATTTTGTTTCCTTTTGGAATGTATAAGTATTATCCTATAGAACCAATGTTGTTAAATATATATATATTCTTTAATTTATGTATACGATGCTACTGATATTTTATGTTCACTTTATTATATGTATCCTTTATATTACAATGTACTCTGATTTGATGTTAATTATTGATCATATATATTTTTATACATATTGGATGGAATCATTCCCATCAATTCTTCTTTGAGACCCTAAAACTAGTTTCCAACCTAGGGCGATCAGGAACATGCCTTGGGCATGTCATGGGATGAGTTGGGTGTCTGACGGATGGATATCTTAGGCCAGTTCATGAAAAAATGGTATCATAGTATACAATATTATTATTTTGGGTGCATATAGATAGTATATAGGCTATAATTATCATCATAACATGAGAGGTAGATACACGGGAGGGCCTCACAAGCTCTTTCTCATTCAAAACCTCAGGTTGCCTTGGGTTTTTGGGATATCAGTCTTAATTTTGAGTTCAATTTTGGATATATTTAATAGATTTTGATATGTTATGAGTATACCTTGGTCCAAGATTAGTACATCGATGATTTTGGGGCTTGGTTTTAGTATTAGATGTGAAAATAGTTAATGAACCCGGGGTGCAGAGTTCGACCGCATGGACTGTAAAATAAAAGGGTGCCCATATAGAATGGCTTTAGAACCATGATAGTTCCTATCAAATGGTTGACACATGGTTTACTATCACCTATGATAGAACTATGAACAATTTAGTTTCTTATATAGAAACATTATTTTTCCTTCATTTCTTTTTGAAATGATCCCAATGGTGTCTACCATTAGTGTGATGGTGATTAAGGGAGTTTTGAGAAGAATTGGTTATTGATTTAGTGTGGATTGATTGAAATTTATGTTTACAAGTTTGGTTTCACCTGTTAAAGTTGTCTTTATACTTTTAATTTATTAAATTTGAATTATATTGAATAATTTTAATGGAATTTTCTAAATGAGATTAAGGTATTTAGTTTCTGGAAAAAAAGGAGTCTTTATTTAAAAGGTAGGATTTTTAAAAGATCAAAATTTAAAATGGGATGTTTTTAAATTATTTATTTAGAGTGACTTTAAAAGTTGTCGATTTCAAAATGGAATCTTGAATGTTTTTGGGATGAAAAATATGTTTTTGTGAAGTACATAAATTTGAGAAGTGTTTTATCATAAGTGAGTTATTCATGAAAGGTCACATGATGCTTCAGCTTTGAAATTGGGTTCTTTATAGAATTTAAAATCAGAGGAAATTTTTTAAAAGTTTATTTACTTTAAGGAACATGGGTTTTAGAAAACATAAATTTTTGAAATATATTTGTTTTAGTAAATGAGTGATTTTGGTTTTTCTCAATGGTTATGGGACCATACGATTTGATTGGGAATCATGATAAGTTAGGTTCATGTTCGATGTTAATTATTATAAGCCTAATAGAAAGGCCTTAAAGAAATATATGATGTTATCAATAGGATTGGTCTATAGATGAAATTTTCCTTTCATTGGAATTGAATTTCTCCCATTTTTGATTGGACCCATACTCTATGTGGAGTGGTGGATTTGGAAAATATTTTACATACTTGGAATCCTTTGATATTTGTCTCTCCTATCCTTGAATTGATATATCCTCAAATTATGTTTTTTTTGGGTTAGATAGATTTGGGAAATCCTTATAGTGAGTTATATTTTGAATGGGCCTTCAGTAGTAAAGGTTAGTGAGTGTTTTTTTGGGTTCTTAAGTGTTTTCCTTAAATGGTTTTTTGATTTTAGGTATTTATTTTATTTAATATCAAGGATTTATCAATCATTTTCTTATATATATTTAAGTAATGATGAATAGGTATGTAAGAATTTTTTATTTTTTAGGTGGTTTAAGGTTCTTTTATTTCATGCATGCCTTTCCGTTTTGGACCCCTTCTCTTAGGGATTTCAATGTTTTTTGTGCTATAGCCTCTATGTGGTCAGTTTATTGATGGGTTGAGCATGGGTGAACTTTGTTTCAGTGGTTAAGTTATTAATGTGGATATAAAATTTCGGTAGTTGAGAACTTAGTGGTGCTGGATTTGTTGGGTTTGTCATGGGATGGTGTTTTAGGATTGCGGTCATAGTTTACCTACTAGGTAATGTGTCCCAGGGTCTAGATATATAATTCTTATAGTTGTGGAATTCTTGTGGGTTTTGTTTTTCTGATTTTTTGGTTGAGATGCATTTTAAGCTTGGTGTATTCCTTTGCTTCTAAATATTGAGATTCCTTTGGGTTGTGCTTTCCATAAGAGTAGAGTGGGTGTTTTTCTTTCCCTAATGGCCCGAAGGCCTTCTTTTTTATTTTATTATGGATAATCCCCCTTTTAAGGGTTGAAGGGGAACCCATACATGACCCATAGACCCAAGGCACAAGGCCTAACTGACCCGCAATACATGACCTGAAGGCCCAAAGGCATTCCATGCCCTTTACATGACCCATATGCCCAACCCACTAGAACTCACCCTCCCCTGATTCTGTGTCATTGATCACCTAGATTCCTACCTTGCATTTCTTATCAGCTGATATTGCCCCATACAAATCTACATAGTGCCTGGTCCAGATGGCGGCTGCCATACCCTCTCATTCTTCCAATCCGGTTAGCTCTTCTTTTGGTGGGTGTTTTTCTTGTGGTTGATGGATTTGGGTGATTCTTTTTGATGTCTTGTCATGAATAATGATTTGGTTTCGTGGTGTGTTATCTTCTTATCTAAACATTTAGTGAATTTCTAAATGGTGGGGAGTCCTATTACCTATCTACTTTTCTCTTATGATATTTCATCATGCTCATGTACCACTGCACTGAGAGATGTCTACTAGTTTTATGTCTATGATATGATGGTTTAGAGAATTTTTTTGTTGTTGTTTGTTTTATTACTTGAGCTATTTCAAGGTGTTTAACCATACCAACATCATTATTCCATAGGGTTTGGTTGTTATTTATTTCTAAATATATCAGTTTAAACCAAGGCATTTTTGGGAGTTTAAAGTGGTATTGTAGGGAGTTTTTCATACCATTCTATAAATATATTAATTATACATTGTTTTAATTTTTTTTGGAAAAAATATTTATTTTATGTTTCAGGCATAAATAATTTTTTTCTAGAATTTTTCCTTCTTCTCATGATTTTAAGTGCACAGTTAAGGAGAAACTATATGTGTACTCTTATAGATGAAAGTATTCAGTCCATTTTGAATGTGAACTATTTATCCTACAATGGTAGCACATGGTATGTGCGATTACAAGTAGAGACCATGCAACTTCAACTTTCCATGTGGATTTTCTGGTACAAAGTTGACACACGATTAAGTAAATCTTGTGATGTGGATGTTCAATTTAATATATTTATTTTTCATGGCTGACATATAGTTAGTAAACTATATAGGAAAACTGTGATGAGTTTCTTTTTCTATTTTTGAAATTGTGCAAACTGTCTGAGTGTTTAAAATTTTGGTTTTCCCATTTTCCCTATCATGTTTCTAATGTTTCTATAATTAGTTTATAAACGTATATGTAGACTATTTCAAGTAATGGTTAAGGGTGGATTCTTATACTTCATCACTTTTAATGATAAAATCCGTAAAAAAATCGGTATATGTTAAAGAGGAAAAAATTATATACTTAAGATATTTTAGGAATATAAAATGAAATAAGAGAATGAAATTGATAAAAAGATAGAGGAACTAGGATATATATAAAGAAAATCTTAACCAAGAATTCAATAATTATCTAAAAGGGTATGAGATTTTATTCCAAATCAATATATATCATATTATACATTTTGAGATATATAACTAGTTATTAAAAATATTACTTAATACTTTTATTTATATACATTTAAAATAGAGGCATACACACTTAACGAATTATTCTAGTTAAGACAAAAAATGTGAATCCATATGAGTTATAGTATGTGAAGATTCCCGGACTATCAAAAATGTGCATCAAGATATATGAAGAGAATCTTTATAAGGTATCTTGAAGTAAACAAATATACCATCCCTTAGATTGAAAAAGTTATAATTAATATACTAAATATATTTCTATAAAGAGAGAAAATATATAAAGGAGATAGTAGTAGAAAGTGAAAATTTTATAAATTCAATACTCAAGATGTAAAATATGTACAAGAGTTACCACATGAACAAGATTCACAAGACCCAGTGGGAGGAAATGTTATAGAGTCATATATATTGTATATGTCAACTAGAAAATCTAGAGAACCAGAGAGATGTTGATTTATTGTCATCAAGAAAGATGACACATTATTTAGTAGGAATGATTGAATCATATCATATAAGTGTGTAGTAAATGGCATAAAAATGTCTAGGGATGGTAAGTTTAATATCTATAAAGCATTATTTCTTGCTAACAATTTCAAGAATCTCCACGGAGTTTGATATAATAAAACCTTTTCATCAATTCCAATGCTAAAACCCATTACAATTATACATTGCATGAATATTAAAATTATTATAAGATTTGGATGATGGATTAGAAAGCCACATTGTTAAATGGAATTTGTTGGGGGCTAGGCCTACGAATCATGTTATGGGTATGGTATGCCTTTGGGCCTTCGGTTCATGTACTACGGGTCATGTCGAGCCTTATGCCTTGGGCCTACGGGTCATGTACGGGTTCCCCTTCAACCCTTAAAAGGGGGATTATCTATAATAAAATAAAAAATAAGGCATTCAAGCCATTCAGAGTATTAAATGGATTTTTTTGGAATATATATTTGATATAACCATAAGGGTTTATAAAACAAAAGAAATATAATAAATCATACAAGTTATAAATATCCGTTTATGGATTGAATAAGGAATAAATACCCTGGAATGGTTATTTTGAAGAGTACATATGATAAATTGGTTTCATTAGAGATAAAATTTATACTTTTCTCTACAAGATGTTAATTAGAGTGCCATAGTTTTCCTAGTGACACATGTCGATGCCATGTGCAAAACAGAGACACACCCAGTTAGTGAAGAATTGGTTAAATGAATAATTATCCATGAATGACTTAAATAAGTAACCTATATTTTTGGGATTAATATTTAAAAATGGATATCCAATAGGTGACTTAAAATTAGTCAATGTAGATTCATTTAAAAGGTTTTAAAAAATAAAAAAATGAAACAATCAAGGGATGATTGTTTCCAATAGCACAAGGAATAAATATTTTATGAAGTTAAATTCATCATAATATAGAAGGGATACAATTTAATATGTATAATCCTTTACTCTTTAGTGATATGATCTATCATATTTTTCATGATTTGTATTATGGTTAATCAAATTTATAAAATTAATAGATAAATATAATAGAAAATAGTTAAATTTTTTCTTAATATTAGATTTGATATTTTCTTAGAATATAAGGAATAAAAAGAGCTAATTGATAGGGAATAAAATGAAACTAACCAATAAATAGATTATGTTGATGTAATATTTTTGTTATTCCATTCTTAGTGACCAAGAGAATCTCAACATAGCCCATGTGTCACAAACCAGCCTAATCCATCCTTCCACTGGACACCATATCCATCTAGAGACATGCTTGAGGGGTGTCCCCAATCCCTCTATTCTAATGAAAAGAATCAAAGGCATTACAAGAAGTCATTAGGGACTATTTCATACAATAAATAATATTAAACTAGTAGTAGATTCTATTTAAATTCCTGTATGATACACCCTTATATTGGAAAACCATGAAATATTAGATAAGAAAATATACAAATAAAACTTAAACAACATAAGAATAATAAATCAAGAATAAATCAAAAATAAATTACCTTAACTCACCTCCAACTCCCTCACATAGAAAAACCATTATGTTTAACATCCAAAATTTCACATATATAATGTACCATCGATTAAGTAAAAGAATGAGAGAATAGATTATTTGGACGAGGAAGTAATGTAAACTAAAAAAAAAAAAATAACCAATATACTTTCATGTGAATCTATGAGTCACTATCCAAGATCAAACCAAACATTATCCATAAGCAATCAAGAGATAAATCGGAAACCAATATTGAAATA
This sequence comes from Viscum album, assembly GCA_963277665.1. Classification (NCBI taxonomy): domain Eukaryota; kingdom Viridiplantae; phylum Streptophyta; class Magnoliopsida; order Santalales; family Viscaceae; genus Viscum; species Viscum album. Next base: position 1,403,499,397 of record OY728129.1, read on the forward strand.
TAATATAGGTGTTAGCATAGAAAATGATCATTTTATCACCACCTGTCTTACCACATCCTTACAATTTAATAAGTGATCCATTTAAACTGGTTTAAAAATACAATTTAAAAGATTATCTTTTTTTAACCAAATTCCTTAAAACCAAGGGTTATCGATTTTATTAAAATAGTCGTTTGGTAATTTTAGAAAATATGGAATCACATTTAAAACTTCCTTTTAAAATACTCAAAGGCATCATAAACCATTAATTTCAAATTTTGTAAAAAACATGCCACTAGTTATTTTAGAAAAGGAAACATCTAAAATTTGAAATCAATGATAATAATAATGTTTTCAAATATAATAGTAAATTTAAGTTAGTTAAATGAAATAAAAATAAAATAACATAAGATTAAGTGTATATAAAACTAATAATCCCAAGGAAACCCTAGGGAGACTGAATTTGGGGTTTATCCTAGGATCCTTGTATTCTTGGTGATAGAACCCTACAAAACTATTCAATTTTATGAGCCACTAGGGTGGATATCATCAAAATTCTTAGCTATAAATACATCCATATAGTTACATGATGTTTATTTAGCATTGTAACTTTGTTCAAAGTCTTGGTATAATAGACCTTTGCGTGACATATTTATCCTAGCCATCCCACCTTTGTAACTTGGGTTCTAATGCACTATCCTATTTTTCATTAATTAAATTTCCACCTATATCTAATTTCACAAGAAAATCATGCCACTTTCAATCCATTACAACTTTAATAAAATGAAGAAAACCCATTTGTGAAAATCCCAATTATCCCCTTACAATTAATTTTAATGAATCCTCTTTGGGAACCAATTCAAAAGGTCAATTCAAGCATTGAGTTTTATTTTCAAATATACCATCTATTATTATACACATATTCATGTATATATATATATACATACCTTAATGAAAATATTCACATATTATCACATGAATATGGAAACGCACACACAAATATATACATATGTGTTTAAGATCCAAAAATAATAGAATAGTTTCATGAAATAAGACATAAATGAATAAGATTTATCTTTATAAAATATACCACGCACTTGATAGTTTAAAATTCATCTTTAAGAACTATACATATCAGTTAGTTCTAATTAAAACTTTTAGAAATTGAGTTGAAAACCAATAATACATTTATTAATTTTAAAATACATTTTAAGGTCCATTCAATGATTTCATAAACCCTTGGTGTGCATGGTTTACGAAATTGTTATCCAGACCAATGTCTAAAATATATGAACTCTTAGTATTATATGGAAGTAAAATTGAAATCAAATTTCCTATTTATATATTAAATTAAAACACTTATAATTATGATTAGGAATAAAAATATAAATTTTAATGTAAGGGAATCGATGGTTTTAAAATTAAAGAGTCAATCCTGGGGAAAAACTTTTTAGAATAGATAAAGAGTGAACATAAATATTGAAAACAGGGTGAAGGGGACCTAGAATAGAGATCGAAAACCCTATAAACCCAATTCACATGAAACAAATCCAAAAACAACACCTAGGGTTAAACCTAGTGTGATCCTTGATGAGAGTAATGGTGGAAAACAAGTACAAATAAGGATGAAGTAGAGAATATGGGGGCCTTACCTAAGTATAACCCACTCCAAATATATGGGGTAAATGCATGAAATTGGAAGGGATAATAAAGAGAGGCATGCATGGGGGTCCTTTTCCTAGCATCATGGGAGAGATAGAGAGGTTAAATAGGGATTGGGGAAAATTTAGTTTTAAAAAGGGGTGATGAAATATTAGAAAATACAAAATTTTAAAGCACTTAGTACATCATATGGTTTGGCTGCACGGTTGGACAATCTTTGAACCAACTTTGTTCCCCTACTGTATACACCTAGGTATACACATGGTTAGTGAGAACTACTAGAAAAACCATAAAACCACCATGAAAAATATATTTTTAATATTTCAGACCCCTACTAGATGACAATCTCATGGTTTAAACTAACCATGCACTAATCATATGACATATAGAATTCCTTTAATTTTAAAAATTTCCATAATAAAAGACTCGAGCCTCCATAAAATAAGAAATAAATAAATAAATAAAATAATTAATTAATAAATGTTATGGTTTAAAAAAACCCCATATAAACACAACTTAAATAGAACATTAATTTCATGACTTAGATAATACATATCATAAATAGTAACATAACGCAAGTACTGAAAGATTTATTGTCTTAAAGTTTATCTACATAAAGACACTATTTTGAAACACTTGAGAACATTTTCCCTTAATCATGTTCCTCTTGACCCTTTTCTAGACATATCACATGAAATAATTATCTTCATAACCCGGGGAATGGAAACATAAGAAAGGGGTGATCTCAAATTCCCATCTAGGAAAAAACAAATCATAATGTATTTGGTCATAAACATTAAGGAGAACATGAGAAGAGGATTAATATCTTATTAAAATATAATTTTTCTTTAATTGAATCAAAATAAAAAACATTTATAAAGTAACAATAAAAAATGATAATAAATTCATTATTCTATAAAATATACATATTCATATTATTATGTTATTGATACATATTATTCTATTACACTGGAATACTGTCACGACCCGTCCTCGGGGCCCGTGCCTTGACTACCCCAAGCCCACCTTCCATAGGCCAGGGGCTGGCGACTAGCACCAAGGCGTAAATCCCGGTAAAAAGGGAAGGCATTGCCTTTGTAAAGTAAACAAGCACCACAGAGTAAGAAAGCGGAAAAGTAAACACTAAGTAAAAACAGAGTACAACTGAAAGTGCGGAAAAGTAAATGGGCCAGTATATAAACCGAAAACTGAAAGTAAAGTACAACTCGAAGGGAAAACAACAATTGTAAAGTAAAAGCCGCTACACCGAGCTGTCCACTGGAAATCCCAACTGAAGGGTGGGTACAGATAGCTCCACTGCTCCTCGGGTTCCGCCGTCCGCTCCGAGCACGTCCCTCCCAGTGGTCCACCTCCAGGTACCGTCCTGCTCTGCAAGCCTCAACCACGATCAACGCTGTCCGTCGTCTGCAACCAACACAACGTAGTGCGGGCATAGCCCGTGCAGGGGTGAGTATAAGCTACTCAGTAGGGACCCCGAGACCCCCGAAGGTCTCCCAAAATCCAAAAAGGATAAACCACAAAGGAAAGATACAAACAAGAAGTAACAACCGACACTGCTTAGGTATATGCCCATACATATACCTAAGTCATCAATTCCAATACGCTCCAACCACCGAGCCCAAGTACAACTCAGTCCACACAGGAAAGTATACGTATTCCACACAGGAAAGCAAAACGTAATCCACACAGGATAGTAGAACACAATCCACACAAGAAAGCAAACAAGATTCAGCTCACACAGGTATACTTCTTTGAGGACGATAGAGATGATCACTGATCCATCCAAGTCGTCGGACCCACAAAGGATCGATAGGTACTAACCCCCACAAAGACCCACACAGGATCGGACCCACACAGGATCTGTAGGCGCTGGTTCACACAGGACCTCTGAGCGCTGGCCCACACAGGATCAGACCCACACAGGATCGGTAGCACTGATCCACACAGGATCGCTGAGTGCTGTAGTCGTCGTCGTCGAATCCACTGAGGATCTCTGCACAGCCGTCATCGCAGTCACAATAGCAGTCGCAGCCAGCTCTAGGGTTCCCGCACACAACAAGCTCGTTCGGGAGGGTCCGCTCCACGAGCCGAGAGGCTGATACATCAACTGTCACATAGTCCAGAGTTGATGTATCCAAAAGTTCTGTATCGTCAACAGGAACTCAACGCAACAGACGGCGCGTCAATCGGACGCCCGGTCTGAGAGTTATTGGCTTTTTCGTTCCAGGGGCCCGGTTGGGTTTTAAGGAAAAACCAATCCGACCGTACTCCACCTGTGTCCAAACCTCGAGCGGAGTATTCCAAAAGATCCATCTCACTAAGAGGAACTCAACAAAGCTGACGGCACGTCAATCGGACATCCGTAGCTTAAGATATGAGTGTTTCTGCTCCGAGGGCCCGGTTGGTTTCGTGTACGAACCAAACCGTCCGAACTCAAAGTAATCCTAAACCTTGAGTGCGATATACCAAAACGTCCGTCTCGATCCAAGGATCGCATCGCCACTGACGGCGTGTCGTTTGGAGGTCCGTAGCCCGAGTTATGGGCATTTGAACCTAAATAGTTCGGTATCGGGGGTTTCGGGCCCGGGCCGACCAGGCCCGAGACCCCCCCGGCTGGCCTGAACCAGGTCGATCCGCCCCGTACAGGGTCGGCCCAGCCCGGCCCGGCGCGGCCTGGCCTGGCGGACCGGCCAGGCGTCGGTCCGGCTCAAGGTAGCGCGCTGGGCGCGCTGCCAGCTCGGCCTTCGGCCGAGCTGATTGAGGAAACGGGGGGCGCCTGCCCCCCTTTGTGACACCGTGGCCCCCCCTCATTATGGGGGGCCGTTTTGTGCTGTCTGGGGGAATTTAATTCCCCCGGCTTCCCCATTTCCGGCCGGCCCGACCTGGCCGACCGACTCCTCCTCAACGGGACCGGCAAGGGCCGGTCCCCTTCCGGCTTCCGACACCGACGGCCCGGCTGGCCGCTAGTCACCTTGTTCCGCCATGGCCCGGAACCGTCCACAGCCTATTCCGTCCGGTGTGGTGCGATGGCACCGCTCCCCTCCGCCGCGGCCCCGCTCCGGCCGCGGCGCCTTCGACTTCCTTCGACGCGACGTGACGGCGTCACGTTCTTGGATTTCTTTCCACGGCGCGGCGCGACAGTGCTGCACAATACTTGTCGTAGCATACCCACGTGGTGCGACGACACCACGTCATCTCGTTCCATCCGCAAGAAACAATCATGAACAAAGGAGTGGGGTTCGGCCGTGTTTGTGCGGTCCGGCCCTCTCTCGTTAAATGATAGCATTTATTTGATTATCCACGAAGTTCAACATGCTAGAATCAAGAACGGAATAATTAAATAAATAACAAAAATTCCCCTACCTCGGTTTCAAGAGCGGAGCACGCCAACAAGCCGCGGAAGACAAGCGTCGTGGAGGTCGGGCGTCGCAGTAATCGAACGTCGATTCCGTTGACGTCAAGGTGCATTCGAAGAGGTTCCGGGCACACCGGGCCTTGGAATCAGGTGCCGTTAGAAACCACGCTCTTGTAAAATTTCAAAGAAAATTAAGAAAAATTTTCCCTTGAATTTTACGGGTCTTTACATTACTCCCACCTCAGGGATTTACGTCCCCGTAAAGATACATCAAAACTAGGGAAACAAATGAGGGTACTTAGCACGCATTTGAGCCTCCCGCTCCCAAGTGCTCTCCTGGAGGTTCCCATGCTGCTATCTGATGCGTACCAGAGGAATCGACCATCCACGTAGGACCCGCTCCTGTCGATCCTCGATCTCCACCGGGACCTCCGTAAAAGTCGCCCTATCATCAACATCAAGCTCCCCATGGTCAAAAATATGCGTCGGGTCATGCACGTATCTCCTCAGCTGAGATACGTGAAAGACGTCGTGCACCCGGTGCAACTGAGGTGGTAGAGCCAGGCGATAAGCCACCTCGCCTATCCTGCTGAGGACCTGAAATGGTCTGATGAAGCGCGGAGATAACTTGCCGCCTCGGCCAAATCTCCGTATACCACGTCGAGGTGAGACCCGCAAGAAGATGTGGTCGCCATCCTCGAACTCTAGTGGCCTCCGCCTCCTGTCAGCGTATGACTTCTGCGGGCTCTGAGCTGTCCTCATCCGCTCCTGGATGACCTGGACCTTCTCTGTTGTGGCCTGGACCATCTCTGGTCCCACAAGTGCTGACTCCCCAGGGTCTGTCCAGCACAAAGGAGATCTACAAGGTCGGCCGTACAACGCCTCATACGGTGCCATCCCGATGGTGGAGTGGTAGCTGTTGTTGTACGCGAACTCCACCAAGGGTAGGTGGTCCTCCCAACTACGACCAAAGTCGAGGACACATGCACGGAGCATTTCCTCGAGAGTTTGAATGGTCCTCTCCGTCTGACCATCTGTCTGAGGATGAAAGGCTGTGCTCAGACGTAGCTGCGTCCCGAACGCCTCCTGCAATCCCTTCCAAAGCCGGGAAGTAAAGCGAGCATCTCGATCGGAGACAATAGATGATGGAACACCGTGAAGCCGTACAATCTCCTGAACGTAGAGACGTCCCAAGCTCTCCACTGAGCCCTGCTCTCTGATGGGTAAGAAGTGAGCCGACTTGGTGAGTCGGTCGGCAATCACCCAGATGGAGTCGTGACCTCTGGAAGTGCGTGGAAGTCCAGTCACGAAGTCCATAGATATCCCGTCCCACTTCCACTCTGGGACCTCCAAGGGTTGTACCAAGCCTGCTGGTACCTGGTTCTCAGCCTTCACCTGCTGGCAGGTGAGGCATCGAGAAACGAACTCTGCCACAACCTTCTTCATGCCCGGCCACCAGTGCTGTCGTCTGAGGTCCTGGTACATCTTCGCCACTGCAGGATGTACCGCCAAAGGAGAAGTGTGAAACTCTCTCAGAACCTCCTCCCGTAAAGGGACTGGTACCAAGGTACGTCCTCTGAAAAGGATGTCGTGCTCTGCTCCAAAGGAGAAACCATCAGGTGCCTGTCCTGAGGATATCTGTGCATGTTGCGTCTCACAGTCATCGTCCCCACGCTGTGCCTCTCTGACTCGCTGCAGTAGTGGAGGAGTGACTGTGAGAGACTGAAGTAAGGCTGCTCCATCTCTATCCACAAAGGATATCTGCAAAGAGGCTATCTGCTCCGTCGCCTCCTCGAGTAGCTGAATGCCCGTCCTCCTACTGAGGGCATCGGCTACTACGTTCCCCTTCCCAGGAGTATAGACTATCTCAAAGTCATAGTCCTGGAGGAACTCGAGCCATCGCCATTGTCTTAGGTTCAGGTCCTTCTGTGAGAAGATATACCTGAGACTCTGATGATCAAAAAAGACTGTAAAGCGCTCGCCCATCAGATAGTGTCGCCATGTCTTCAGAGCGAAGACCACTACTGCTAACTCCAGGTCATGGGTAGCGTAGTTCTGCTCATACGGCCTCAATTGACGTGATCCATAGGCGATCAATGCCCGCTCCTGCATCATGACACATCCAAGTCCGGTCCCTGATGCATCGCAGTAGACTACGTACCCTACTCCCTCCTCAGGCAAACTCAAGATAGGGGCGCTGGTCAATCTCTGTCTCAGCTCCTGGAAGCTCTGCTAACATCTGTCTGACCACACGAAGGGTTTCCCCTTCTTTGTCAAAGCTGAGAGTGGTGCCGCAACTCTAGAGAAGTCTGGCACGAATCTACGATAGTATCCGGCTAGTCCCAAGAAACTCCGAACCTCCGTCACGCTCCTGGGTGGCTCCCAAGCTAACACTGCCTCGATCTTCGCAGGATCCACTGCAACTCCCACCTCAGAGATGACGTGTCCCAAGAAGTGGACCTCAAGTATCCAGAACTGGCACTTCGAGAGCTTACCATAAAGCTGGTGCCCTCGGAGTGTGTCTAGTACAACCCGTAAGTGGTAGGCGTGCTCCTCCTCAGTCGTCGAGTATATCAAAATGTTGTCGATGAAGACCATGACAAATCGATCGAGGTATGGCTGAAAGATCCTGTTCATGAGGGCCATGAACACTGCTGGATCATTGGTTACGCCGAAGGGCATAACCAAGAACTCATAGTGGCCATACCGACATCTGAAGGCCATCTTCTGCACGTCCTCGTCTCTAACTCTGAGCTGATGATAGCCTGACCTGAGGTCTATCTTCTAGAACCATCGTGCTCCCTTGAGCTGATCAAAGAGGTCATCAATCCTCGGTAGAGGATACTTGTTCCTCACTGTCACCTGGTTCAGGTGACGATAGTCAACACAAAGTCGCAAGCTCCCGTCCGCCTTCTTAGCGAACAATATCGGGGAAGCCCAGGGTGAAACACTGGTTCGGATGAACCCCTTGCCCTGCAAGTCCTCCAACTATACCCGTAGCTCTCGAAGCTCGGTGGGGGCCATCCGACATGCTAGAGTCGATATTGGGGCTGTCCTGGGGTACAGGTCAATATAAAATTCTACCTCCCTGCGAGGAGGTAACCCTGGGACGTCGTCGGGAAAAACGTCCGCAAACTGATCCACCACTGCAGGAAAACAAGGACTCCGTACGTCAACTGCTCCTAGGATGAGGCTAGCCAACTGATGAGTGATGGGCTGTCCTCTCCTCTGCGAGAGTCCATCCTGTGCTGCAAAGGCTCCCTTCTCTCCGGTGAAGGTGAACCTGCTCCCGTCAGTGTGTACACATCGCACCTTGCGCCTAAAACAGTCAATCTACGCATGGACCGTAGATAACCAATTCATGCCCAAGATAACTTCATAAGGCCTCGACGCTGCTACAAGAAGATCCCAGCCGAAGCTCTCACCTCCTAGAGTAAGCTCACACTGCCGGCACCAGTGCGTAATCGTCGAGTCTGCTCCCGTAGGAGTCTCTAGCCGTAAGGATCGAGCCAACGGCTCTGTCGGAATCTCCGAGCTCCGAACAAGGGCAGCGACTATGAAAGAGTGAATCGCTCCTGTGTCTATAAGAACTGCAGCAAGGGTGGAATAGACACAGATAGTACCTCGAATCATCTCGGGCGCACCGTGGTCGTAGGCCTCTACTTCCTAGAGCTGTGCCTGTCTCTTCCCGCCAGCTCCCTCTGGTCGGGGCGGACCTCCTGGTGGTGGTGGTGGTAGAGCCTCAAAGCGTCGCCCACCACCTGCTGCTCAGCCAGCTCCTCTGCCTCGTCCGCCTCCTCCCTGTGGACCACCACGGTCGACCCTCTACCTCTGCCTCGGTGGTCCCTCAACCATCTGCTGCTCCTCGGCACGGCGGGTCAGGCAGTCACGAGCCATGTGGCCCTGCCCGCCGCACGAGTAGCACTGTCTGCCTCTCGAAATACTGGCTCCGCGCTGTGTGCCCCGCACTGCTGAGCCAGTGTCCTGAGGTCGTCTTCCTGAAGGTCTAGTCTTCCTGGACCCCTGAGTCATTTGTCGACTGCCAGCTGCAGAAGAATCTGCCACGTGCCGCCCTACGGTGGGTCTCGGCGCTGGTGTAGACTCAGTAAGAAAGCTCTCGATCAAAAGGGCCCACTCCAGTACTCCCGTCTGAGTCGGTATGCTGAGGGAGATCAGCGATGCCCTGATCTCGTGTCTCAAACCCTACTTGAAGGTCCGGGCCTGGAAGAATGGGTCTCGTACCATGTCGGTTGAGTAGCGCGAGAGATCGGTAAATCTCGCCGAGTACTGAGCGACCGTCATGCTGCCCTGCCGCAGCTGAAGAAGCTCCTGAATGCGCACCGCACGGAGGGTGGATGGGATGAACTCCGAGCGGAAGAGGTTCTCAAAGTCCGTCCAAAGTAGAGATGCCTCATCGTGCACCTGGAGCATCAAGCTCCACCATCGTCCTGCTGCTGCGTGTAGTAGGATCGCCGCGAGGATCACCATGAGGTCTGCTGGTGTCCTCACTAGCCTGAAAACTCGTACGACTGCCTCCAGCCAGTCCTCGGCTGCCTGGGGGTCCGTCTCTCCATGAAACCTAGGCGTTCGCTGGCGCTGAAACTCATGCAGTGCGCTGAGGCGACGTGCATCGTCAGCGGCTGGTGCTGGAAGTATCGGTGGCTCGGCGGGTAGTGCTACCGCCGGTGCCACTACTGACAAAGGGCCCTGCACCGAGGCCTCGTCGCTCGGTGGGCTGTCATCACGCTCGAATCTAGGAACCCTAGCTGGCTACCGTCGTGGGGCCATCCTGAAAAGGAAACAGGTGCACCACGGTCAGAACAGTATACCTGGTGAGCTGATACAAAGTAATCACAAAGAAAACTTGAAACACACACGCAATCTATGTTTTTGTGCATTAAGTCGGAAATCAGAAGTCAGGGTCCTGGTGTACGGATACGTCGGCCGCCGCACCAACACTGGACTCCCTGGACTGATAACCACACTCAATACGCTAAACATTAATGCTTCACATAGAAAAAATCAGAGTTCGCGGAAGAACCGAACTCCTCTGATACCAATTTGTCACAACCCGTCCTCGGGGCCCGTGCCGTGACTACCCCAAGCCCGCCCTCCATAGGCCAGGGGATGGCGACTAGCACCAAGGCGTAAATCCCGGTAAAAAGTGAAGGCATTGCCTTTGTAAAGTAAACAAACAGCACAGAGTAAGCAAGCAGAAAAGTAAACACTAAGTAAAAACAGAGTACAACTAAAAGTGCGGAAAAGTAAATGGGCCAGTATACAAACCCAAAACTGAAAGTAAAGTACAACTCGAAGGGAAAATAGCATCTGTAAAGTAAAATCCGCTACACCGAGCTGTCCACTGGAAATCCCACCTGAAGGGTGGGTACAGATAGCTCCACTGCTCCTCGGGTCCCGCCGTCCGCTTCGAGCACGTCCCGCCCAGTGGTCCACCTCCAGGTACAGTCCTGCTCTGCAAGCCTCAACCACGATCAACGCTGTCCGTCGTCTTCAACCAACACAACGTAGTGCGGGCATAGCCCGTGCAGGGGTGAGTATAAGCTACTCAGTAGTGACCCCGAGACCCCCGAAGGTCTCCCAAAATCCACAAAGGATAAACCACAAAGGAAAGATACAAAAACGAAGTAACAACCGACACTGCTTAGGTATATGCCCATACATATACCTAAGTCATCAATTCCAATACGCTCCTACCTCCGAGCCCAAGTACAACTCAGTCCCCACAGGAAAGTATACGTATTCCACGCAGGAAAGCAAAACGTAATCCACACAGGATAGTACAACACAATCCACACAGGAAAGCAAACAGAATTCAGCTCACACAGGTATACTTCTTTGAGGGTGATAGAGATGATCACTGATCCATCTAAGTCGTCGGACCCACAAATGATCGATAGGTACTAACCCCCGCAAAGACCTACACAGGATTGGACCCACACAGGATCTGTAGGAGCTGGTTCACACAGGACCATTGAGCGCTGAACCACACAGGATCAGACCCACACAGGATCGGTAGCACTAATCCACACAGGATTTCTGAGTGCTGTAGTCATCGTCATCGAATCCACTGAGGATCTCTGTACAGCTGTCATCGCAGTCACAGTAGCAGTCGCAGCCAACTCTAGGGTTCCCGCACACAACAAGCTCGTTCGCGAGGGTCCGCTCCACGAGCCGAGAGGCTGATACACCAACAGTCACATAGTCCAGAGTTGATGTATCCAAAAGTTCCGTATCGTCAACAGGAACTCAACGCAACAGACGACGCGTCAATCAGACGCCCGGTCTGAGAGTTATTGGCTTTTTCGTTTCAGGGGCCGGTTGGTTTTTAAGGCAAAACCAATCCGACCGTACTCCACCTGCGTCCAAACCTTGGGTGGAGTATGCCAAAAGATCCGTCTCACTAAGAGGAACTCAACAAAGCTGACGGCATGTCAATCGGACGTCCGTAGCTCAAGATATGAGCGTTTCCACTCCGAGGGCCCGGTTGGTTTCGTGTACGAACCAACCCGGCCGAACTCAAAGTAATCCGAAACCTTTAGTGCGGTATACCGAAACGACCGTCTCGATCCAAGGATCGCATCTCCGCTGACGGCGCGTCGTTTGGAGGTCCGTAGCCCGAGTTATGGGCATTTGAACCTAAACAGTTCGGTATCGGGGGTTTCGGGCCCGGGCCGACCCGGCCCGAGACCCCCCCGGCTGGCCCGAACTGGGTCGACCCGCCCCGGATAGGGTCGGCCCAGCCCGGCACGGCCCGGCCCGGCTGGGCACGGCCCGGCCCGGCGCGGCCCGGCCTGGCGGACCGGCCAGGCGCCGGTCTGGCTCAAGGCAGTGCGCTGGGCGCGCTGCCAGCTCGGCCTTCGACCGAGCTGATTGAGGAAACGGGGGGCACCTGCCCCCCTTTGTGAAACCGAGGCCCCCCCTCATTATGGGGGGCCGTTTTGTGCTGGCCGGGGGAATTTAATTCCCCCAGAATCCCCATTTCCGGCCGGCCCGACTTGGCCGGCCGGCTCCTCCTCAACGGGACCGGCAAGGGCCGGTCCCCTTCCGGCTTCCGACACCGGTGGCCCGGCTGGCCGCCGGTCACCTTGTTCCGCCGCGTCCCGGAACCGGCCGCGGCCTATGCCATCCGGCGCGGTGCGATGGCACCGCTCCCCTCCGCCACGGCCCCGCTCCGGCTGCAGCGCCTTCGTCTTCCTTCGACGCGACGCGACGACGTCGCATTCTTGGATTTCTTTCCACAGCGCGGCGCGACGGCACCACGCAATAATTGCCGTAGGATACCCGCGTGGTGCGACGGCACCACTCCATCTCGTTCCATCCGCAATAAACAATCATGAACAAAGGAGGGGGGTTCGGCCGTGTTTGTGCGGTCCGGCCCCCTCTCGTTAAATGATAGCATTTATTCGATTATCCACGAAGTTCGACATGCTAGAATCAAGAACAGAATAATTAAATAAATAACAAAAATTCCCCTACCTCGGTTTCAAGAGCTGAGCACACCAACAATCCGCGGAAGACAAGCGTCGCGGAGGTCGGGCGTCGCGGTAATCAAACGTCGATTCCGTTGACGTCAAGGTGCGTCCGAAGAGGTTCCGGGCACACCAGGCCTTGGAATCAGGTGCCGTTAGAAACCGCGCTCTTGTAAAATTACAAAGAAAATTAAGAAAAAAATTCCCTTGAATTTTATGGGTCTTTACAAATACACCCTAATGGTAAGAAGTGTGATGGTTAGACTTTCATGGGGTCATTTGATGAACATTTTTTGGGTTGTGATCTCAATGAGTTTGAACTTTTAACATAATTTTTTTTTCTTTTGATTAAGTTGTTGAATCTCATCCTGGGATTGGTCAAGGGAAAATACAAGAGATGATATCTCCCTTGTAATCTCTGATAAATGAGATTCATAGGGAAAAATTCTATTGGTTGAGGCCATCACTTCCTTTGTTTGAGTAAATTGGATTTGTTAAAAGCCCTATATTTGTACCAATCATATGATCAATTTTCAACAACTATATTAACAATGGTAAATATTTATAATTGTATTTTAAATCCAATAAGATACAACCAAAGAAGTGCATATGTTTTATATAACCATATTACATAACAATACATTTAATTAGATCAAAAAGGGAAACTTAATTTATAATAGTTTGGGTCATGACAATGGTTTTAGTAATCTCTAGAAGAACTATATTAATTATTTCAACTACACCATTTTTATATGGAGTTCTATGTGATGAAAAGTTATGTATAATACCTTTCTTACTATCAAAATTTTCAAAATCAGAATTTAAAAATTATACACCATGATTACTATGAATAGTTAATAAGGGAATATTTTTCTCATTTTTATAATATCTACACAAGTTTTAAAACAATTAAAGGCTTCATAATTTTCTTTTTATAAAATAGTCCCAATTATATCTAGTGAAATCATCAACGAAAACAAATATATAGTATTTTTCACTAATACTTCTAGTTTTCGTTGTACAAAACGAGTCCATATTTACTTACTATAAAGAATCAGAAGTTGATACTTCACTAATAGATTTAAAACTTGACTTATATTGATCACCATATTAACATGGATTAAAAACTTTTGAAGAATAAAACCTAAGTTCTGGTAGGTCCTTCCCCAGTACTTTCTTAGAAAACTTAGCTAAAGTTCTAAGATTAAAATGTATTAATCCTCTATGACACTACCTATATTGATCTTACATAGAATTAAGGAAAGGTAGATCTTGGATTATAAGGTCTTTTATGTTTAATGTTTATAAATTCTCATGCTGATTGGAATAAATAATAAATTTTTCTTTATAATTATGAACAATGCATTTGTCATTACCAAAGTTCACAAGAAAACCCTCGTCACATAATTGACTTATGCTTATAAGGTTGTGCTTAAGGCCTACAAAAAACAAAACATTCTAAATAAAAGTTTTTTAAGAAGAACAATATTAACTATACTGATAATTTATCTATGAGAATTATCTCTTAAAGTTACCTTTTCACCTTTAATATTTATGATATTATAAAGAAATATTTCTTTCCAATCATATTTCTAAAAAAACCACTATCCATGTACCAATTATTTTTTCATGGTACATTCTATATTTTCCTGAAAAAAAAGACATTAGTGTTTCAGAACCCAAACCTTATCAGTTCTGGTATTATAAAAAAATTCAAATGACCACATTTTCCCAAAATTATTATTTGGATAAAATTTCATACATTTTGAAAAATCAGATTTTAAAAAACCTTAAGATTGAACTCTATTTAAATGAAACCTATTCTTTTAGTGTCCACCACTTTGAAATTTTATCCCAAATGAAGTACTCTTTGGAAAAAATTAATTATTACTAAAAATATGTTTTTGTTTGTAAGACCAATTCCAGAAATATCTCTATGAGGTCTAATTTTCTTGTACATTTTATCAAAGTTTTATTTCCTAGTGGTAAACTTATAAAAACGTTTCTTCAAACAAGAAATTTTATATTTTAGTTTAAAAACTAAGTTTTTATCCTCAGTAGAAGAAGTATTTGAACTATGTTTTACAAATTTAGTTTGTAAATTAGTTTTATCAGAAATAGTTTTTTCAAGATATTTATAAAGACTATCTTTTTAAAAATTAGTTTTATCATGTTATTTGAAAATATATGATATATAAGTAGTGAAATTAGTGATTATTGAAATTTATTTAACAATTCTACCTTGATAAACATCATGTTTTTTTAAAAAAATTGACATTTTTCATTTTAATTAATTTAAAAAATATAAATACTTCTTCATAACAAGGTAAAGTATTGTTTTCTTTAGATGAGGAAGATTCTTCATCTGAATATGAACAATTTTTATCATCATTTCTATCAGGTTAATTTTCATTCAATGTAATATTAGTAAAAGATTCATAAATGTTTACCTTTTCTATGAAAAATTTATTCACCTTTGGTATTTATTCATATAAACCAATATTTCCCAACATTAAACTCTAATTGTCTAAAGAATTATCAGAATAAATATATCCTCCATTATCACTCCCAGTATCTAAAGCTTTTAGAATATTATTTATCTTGTTCTTGTAGTACTTTTTAAATTCCTATTTGAATTTATTTCTTTTTTATCCTTTATTTCCAGTTAAGGATAATCAGTTATTATATTTCTAGTTTTCTTAAACTTATAACATATAACCTTAGAATAATACTTCTTATAAACTTTATATCTGTGAATCTTCTTGTATATGTACTGAAAGTATTTCTTGACAACAATCTTATTCATTTTTTTTCAAGATTATCCAATTGATTATCAAATGGTTCTGATGAATTACTATTAGACTGAATAATAAAATTTTTCTTTTAAGAATATTTAGTAGCTTTATCGGAAGATTGATCTTTAATAGGAACATTATATGTAGTTTAAAATATAACTCCTCCATTTTTATTTTTCATCTTTTATGTATTTCTTTTAATTCTAATTTTGTATTGCATAAGGGTACCAATGATATTATCTAGAGTGAGATTTGTAATCATTCTTGTATCATCCAAAGATACTATATTGTGTTCCCAATAATTAAGTATAATCTCAACAATTTGATAAAATAATATTCCATCCATTAAATATTTATCTCCAAGATAATGTAAAATATGAACAACGGTCATGAATATTTGATTCATCTTATCTATTTATTCTTTAGGTAATAAATCAAAAGCAAGATAGTCAGCTCCTAACATAGCTCTTCTAGTTTCAATAACCTTTTATGTTCCTAAGTGATTAACCTATAAATTTTTCCATATACAATTAGATTTTTAACATGAAGAAATTTTACTATAGATGCTTCTTTTCGTAGAACAAAGTAGAGTATTCCTTACACTATAATTCAATTTATATTCTTTCTTTTCTTGATTGGTAAAATTAGTAAATTCCCTCTCAGTAATCACATAATTTCTAGTTAGAATCATAAATTTACCCACACAAGTATTGATAAAAAAATTCTTCATTATATCTCACAAGTATTCATAATCATTCCCATAAAAAATAGTTGGTATACTAAGATTCATATTTTCAAGTGTACCGACATTCAAACCCACAATCTTATTAAATAAAAACTATTTTTCTTCCAAAACACGTTAGTTTAAAAGAAATTTATAAAAAATTAGTTTTTAACAAAATATTAACAAAATGAAGTATATAAAAAATATACAAACACACCATGTATAGAAATAAAACCTACTCTGATACCGATTGATGGATCAAAATAGTATACGATTGCCACAAGGGGGTGAATTTTATTTTAAAAAATTAAAATAATACCAAACATAAAACATCTGAAGTAAAAAATATCAGACTCAGAATTCATCCAATGATCAGAGTATTTAAATTGAGATAAAATATCTTCCATTTTTTCGAAATTATTATCGGTACCATAGACACATTGATAAAACATTTTATTATAAAGATAATTAAAGAAAAAAATTTCTTATGTTAATTCCCAATGTAATTTTAAAATTGTAAAAAAGTAAAAAAATATTATTAAAGAAATAATGAATTACAAGATTTATAATATAGAATTTTACTCTTTAATCTTCAAAGTTAAAGAGTTAGAAATCCTAACTTAAGATATCCCCATTTTCAATGCCTACTATAAAGGTATTTCTTTCTTTATTAAGAAATCCATGAATATGATGATCAGAATGTATTTGTCTTAAAAAACCCTAGAAGCCCTAGATCTGAAAGATTGGTATCAGCTCTGTCTTTCTTAATAAATACCTCTATATGATGATCAACATATCTATATTTATAGCCTCAGGATCCCTCAATCCAATGGATCATATTCACTCATCTTCCTATCACCATAATCCATCAATCTAACCTCGATCAGATACGATGAATACAAAATCAAAATGTTATGTGCAATTTAAAATCTTTACAAGGATTCCATAGAACTACAAATCTTTGAAATATTAAAAATCTTAAGAATGAGATGTTGACATAGATATATCTTTCGACGTGTTTAGTTTTAAAATGCATCATCTCCTAACTCTTCAAATAAGCTTTTATTTATAGTAAATTCTTCAATGGTCATATTTATGAGTTGGTTTCAATGAAATTAGATAGCTTTCACTTTAAAATCCCATAATGATCTGGATCATTATCTTGACAGCTAAGAATGAGATGCATTTAATTGTCCGATATCAATTTTTTAGCATTATTACAATGTTTCTATAGATTCTGTTTGATCTAAATAATTCTAAATACTACGATTATAAACTTTGGATTGTCAAATACACTTCAATACTGTTTGTAAATCCAATAAACTTAACAAAGGTTAATATGATATATAGAGGGGCTCTATAAAAAGTAAATTGGTCAGAGTATCATGAGAATTTTGAACTAGATGTGTGGCTTGAAATGGGTTGAAGTGGGAACCTTTTATAGATGAAAAAGAGGGACAAATCGTTGGGAAAGAATGTTAGGTAAAGGTGTAAGAATGGAATTTTATGAGAGTTTTATGGGGAAATTTTGGTTAGAGATATTGGTATGAATTTAAAACCTAAAAATGTATTCTAGAATGTCTAAATGTCAAATTGATTTATTAAAAGTAGAGCCACATTATATTATCAATTTTAACACTTATTAATATTAATTAAAAATTAATCATGGTTATTATTTTATAAATAGAAATATAAGATGACCCTTATTACAAAATTCCAACGATAGAAATCTAATTTTGGACTCAACTTAATCTAATTCAATTTCTAAATTTTAGAAAATTAACATTTAAATTAAAACATATATGTAAAAAAAACATTTTGTGGAAAAGTAATGTTTTAATTCATAAGTGTTCTTAATATTATTTAAAATTAATTGACAATTAAATGAGTGTTAATTTATTTGTATATATTTAAAAACATGACATTTAATCATTAATTTAAAATATATCCATATAATTTAAATATTTACAATATTTAAAAAATTTCATTCTTTGCAAAATAATTTTTTTTATCGTGGTATGTTATATTTATCTTGGTAACTTAATTTTATGAATAAAAATGAAATGAACTCATTAACTAATTTGAAAATTATAATTAAATATATTCAAATATTTTTATACAATTCAATTTATAAAACAAAAATATTATATAAACACACAAAATGCATAAAAACAATTTTTAAGAAACACGTTTCTTCTAAGAATATGCTAAATTTATTAATTTCCTAGTAATAAATATTAAATAAATGTTAAATTATTTTATTGTATAAATTATGAATATTTTCAATTTAAACCATTATTTAACCATAATATAATAATCTTTATTGTATATAAAAAAGATAATTTATTAAGAAAATATATTTTTATGCATAAAAATATTTTATATTTTATTTATTTATACTAATTGAATTCTATCAATTCATTAGTATTATAAAAATGGAAATTTATTCATTTATACCTATATTGTAGAATATTTTTACCTCTATATTTACTCACCAAATCAATGGATACTTTTAAATGGTTATATAATGTTTCACTATTCATTTTGGTTTATTATTGCATGTAAAGAAAGATATTAAGCACATTAGGTTTTAAATGAAAGTATATTTTTTAAAATATTAAGGTGTAACAAGGAGAAGAAATTATCACCACCAAAACCCTTTCTAACCCTATAAAGTCATTACACTCATGGAAGACTTAGCTTAAGGAATTTTAAACAACAAATGAGTGTCTGACTGTGATGTAATATCCAAATGAGATTCTAAATTCTCAAACATACATAAATTATCGAAAACCATTCATATCGTACCACTAACAAAGAGGTTTATAATTAGATACCCAAAATGGGTCTGCCAAAATTTTAAAAATCACACATAAACAGTGACAAAATCAGATAAGGGAAATACCAAGGGACAAATATAAGGAACTACCTGAATCTTAAACCAAGAAGAATGCAAGAATACTGAAAAACCCAAAACACATATATAATTTCAAAAAGAACCAACCAAACCTCTTTAGATAGGCATGAGATCCAAAAATTCACAAATTATAAGTCATAGAACAATTATAACCAATCAACCAAGAGAGGCAAGATATTTTAGAAAGGAAAGGGTGTGGATAAGGAATGTTTCAAACTTATCCAAACTATTATTAAGAGGGAAAACAACTTAAGGATACTCTAAAAAAATCCCAATATAAGGAGCATCAAACCAGTTGCCAATATTCATTTAACCTATAATAAAAATGTAAAGAGACATAAAAAACTAATATAAATCATCAATACAACACAAGATCAATCCTCAAGTCAAAAAAATAAGATTGAGGCATCCTAGGAACTCATACTTGGAACACCATTCTCAGTAATCCAAACAAAGATAAGTCAACACTATCCAATGTGTATTCTCAATTGGTTCAACATTATCCTACTTGTTTTAATCCCATAACCAAGGTCTCCAACATATTTTTCTAATTGAAATCAAATCTTCCACAATTATACCCACATGAAACTACTGAAAGACCTATCTACTCCAACGAGGCCCAAAATAAAATTTCATCCCAAATAGTTAACTGATAAAAGGCTTGAGGAAGTACATCCAATGATAATAACCTCAAAACCCGATCATATAAAATCCAAAAATAGAAAATCAGTCGGACCCAACAACACCCTATTCCTTTTTGGGAGGCATTATCTATATAATGGAGAAAACATAACACCCCTTGAATAATATATAAAAAACAAAAATATCCCTCATCTAAAATCATATTTTAATAAGAAAAATAAATTAAATGAAATATTTCCAGAACAAAACCTCAAATAATCACAACAAAAATTCAAAAGTATCATTTTCAATCATGTTAACTTCATGGAAATAAATATTAAAATTGTTAAGCTTTATTTTACAACCCACTTTAATCCTTGTAACTCATCCGTTAAAAATATTTCTAAATATCTAAACATCAACTCTATATTAATTTATTTAGAAAAACTCTTTAATAGTTTTAAAAATCAACTTCCTTTATTTAAATCCAATAAAGGCTAATAAAATCCATCCTTGAAATACTTACTGATCACACAAATCTATTCCCCAAATTAAAACTCACCATAAAATTTTAAAACCATTTCAAAATGCACACTTTTATTTTAAAATCATGAAAATTTACATGGAAACCTTTTTGAAAATATGCAATTCAATTTCTGAAACATCAATACCCATTTTAGATCACCTTAAAAAATAATAAATTATTTTTTGGAATCACCCCATGAATCTCAAAAAACTAAATCCCTTTCAATATTTTTTTTATAAATCCTTATCATTAATTTCAAAACACACTTATACCATTTAAACCCAATTCCCCTTTAATCCATTTTCCAAAACATACCTTCTCTATTTTAATTCGTATTTTCTTTTAAATATTCATTAAAACCAAAATGAATAATATCAAAAATACTTAAAATAACATCACCACTACACCATAAATAATTCCAAATACAAAATAATCCAAAATAAGAGCTTTAGAGAGGCTAGTGATCATGCATGGTTTGGCCACCTGATCAATGGATCATGTGAAAACCATTTCATCACAACTAATAGATTTGTAAAACCATAAGTGTAGGCTATTCAAGGATTTTTAGGCTATGTGAGCTATTAGTGCCTCTAGTTCTACTCCCATCATCACCTTAAACATGAAACCTTAATGAAAATAATAAAACACTAATAAAATTATAATAATAATAGAATAGATCAATATATCCAAAGAATTAATAAGTAAATACAAAAAAATAAACACTCATGCCCAAAATCCCATGAAAACTCAATGCATAGAATATAAAAGAGTTAGAGATACTCTTTTAACTCCTACACACTGAGTCATGAAAATCATATCACACATCTACTGGAATTCACAAACAGTAAGAGTGATTTAGGAACCTATGTTCTTATAATAACTCAGGATTTTAGACCATTTTGTCACAAAATATTTTGGGTCATCATTCCACCATACAACCAAGCTTATCTGGGACATCCCTGAGGGGCATCCCCAATCCCCCTAGGTTGATAAAAAATGTAAAAGGCATTATAAACCGTGACCAAGGATAATTTTTACCAATAAATAATATTAAACTAGTAGTGTAATAATACCAAAATTCCAATATGATACATCCATATGTTATATTCCAATTCTAAATCATACAAGTAGATATACAAATAAAACACAAATAATGAAAAAAATAAAATAGATATAAATAAAAAGAAATTTCCACAACTCATCTCCATCTCCCTCACACAAAATAGCTAATTGATTTAACATCGAAATTCCACATATATAATAAACCATTGATTAAGGAAAATAAATTAGGAATGGAAAATTTGGTTGATGTGACAAGGTAAATTAAATAAAAATAATATTTAACTTACCTCTATGTCAATCTATGATTCACCATCCAACCACAAACTAAACATGCTAAATGAGCAATCTAGATATGAACTAAAACCCCCAAATTAGATGTAATATAAGCATTGGAAAAAAATTACCATAAAGTCACCATACACCTTTTGACATAATTTCCCTTTCATAAGAGTCTATTTTAAAGATAGTTTGAAAATACAATTTAAAAGTATATATATTGTTTTTAACCATATTCTTTAAAACCCAGGGATATAAATTTTATTAAAATAATCATTTTTTAAATTTTAGAAAATAAAGTAACAAATTTAAAAAATTTAATGAAAAATAATTTAAGGAATCACAAACCATTCATTTCACATTTTCAGAAAAATCAGCCACTAGTTCCTTCAGAAAAGGAAACATTTAAAATATGCAATAAATGATAATAATAATATTGATAACCAAAGTGGTAAAGGATAGGTAGTGAAAGGAAATAAAAAATAAACTATAATATGATTAAGTTTATATTAAAGTAATCATAATGGGAAATCCC
Organism: Viscum album; assembly: GCA_963277665.1. NCBI lineage: Eukaryota > Viridiplantae > Streptophyta > Magnoliopsida > Santalales > Viscaceae > Viscum > Viscum album. The sequence goes on from OY728129.1 coordinate 1,403,521,360, forward strand.
TAGGGATACTAAGGTTGAGGTTCATCTTAGGATCCTCGTACTCTCAGTGATACAACCATATAAAACCATCCCCGGGCATGAGCCTCTAAGGAGGACCTCATCCAATGCTCCAACGATAACCATATCCATATAGTCACATGAATTTTTTTTAGATTTTTATAATTTTACAAAAGCTAGGAATGGTTGGAAGTTTCCTTGAATACTTATCCCAGTCATCCCACCTAGGTACTTGGGGATACCATGTGTTATACTATTTTCAATCAATTCAATTTCCACTTAAAACTCATTTTAAAAGGAAAAAAATCCTCTTTTTATTAGGTTTGTCTTTAATAAAAAGAAATAAAACCATTTAGGAAAATTAAAATCAAACTATAACAATTCTTATTAATGATTCCTCTTTGAGAACAAATTTAAAATCAAGATTCAATCAATGATTTTCTGTTTTAAAGCTTATATTTATCAGTACACACATATGAATTCATGTATGTATATATATAAATGTACAAACAATAATGTATATATTTAAATATTATTATGAGAATATGTACACACACACATATATACATACTCAAATAAACATATGTTTATATGATCCAAACATAGCAAAAGACATTCATTACATTAGACATAAATGTATAACATTTATCTTTATAAAATATATCAAAGACTTTTTTATTTTAAATTCCTATTTAAGAGCCAAAAATATTATTTGGGTCCAATAAAAAAATTTAAAAATCATATTGTAAACCAAGAATGCATTTATTAATTTTAAAAAACCTTTTTATGGGACATTTAAAGATTTTATAAATCCTTGGTGTTCATGGTTAAGAAAATTTTAATTCAAAACAGTGTATAAAATATAAAAACTCTTTGATTTATATGGAAACAAAATTCAAATTTAATTTCATCTTTAAAAATCCAATGAGAAAACTTAACACTATCATTAGGATTAAAAATATAAATTTAAAGGCCAGGTAATAAATATTTATAAAATTATAGATTCATGCATGGGGAAAACATACCTCAAACTGATCGAGAATGGTCCAAAACTTCAAATAATGGGTGAAGGGGACCTAAAATAGAGATCTAACACCCCAAAAATATAAAATGTATGAAATAAAAACCAAAATACCACTTAGAGTTTAACCTAGGGTGAGACTAAGTGAGAGGGATGGAGGAAAACAAGAACAAAGAAGGAGGAATAGGAGGAGGAAAAACCTATAACACCCTGAGATCGTAGAATTTAAATTTATTTAAATATTTTTTTCAATAGATTATTTTCACACAATATTAAAGTAAAATTGAATGTGATATGTTTTATTGATATAAAATAATACAATTCCAAATAAATGTTAATACATTATGAGGATTCTATAATAATAAATACTATGAATTGTTTTTGAAAAATGGGAAAATATATAAAAACACCATGAGAATATAACATTTATACTCATGAAATTCCATGAATGTCATGACCCCTATAAAAAATGTGGATACAATTCTAATATGTAGAACTATTAATGGAAAGGCAAGATAGAAGTAATGATTTTAGGGATTCAAATGAGATTATATAGAAAGTTAATATTACTATTGAGTTTATATATAAATTAGGCTTATATAGGCATTGGAACCATATGGTGTAAAGACCCAGAAATTCCATATAATTTTTTTAAAATTCTTTGGGATTATTAAAAGTCTTCGAAAATTGTCAGCATGTGGTTATAAGTCCTGGTGTGCTCAGAACGATTTTTTGAACTTTTTTTGAGGTACATCCACTAAATGTACGGGTAGCGTTTTCTAAATTTTGGACCGATGCATGGAATTGAAATCCAAGGACATCATTGAATCTATAGAGCTGTGATTCACTTAAGGGAGGCTTCACATTAACCACAGTAGGTTGGGAGGAAAATGTTAGTTTTTATAATTTTTAAAGAATAATAAAATAACATGAAAATTTTATTTCATTTTTCTCCAATAGTTTAGCAGTGGTGGCAGGACTGCTAGGTTGTCAAGCCATTTAATGTCTTGAATCATCTGTTGTGTAGCCACACCATGTTCAATTAATGTGACTAATTAATTTCACTAATTAATGGGAAATTAATTGAATGGTGAATTAATTCCTTAACTCTTCCTTTGTTTTATTAAAACATGGGCAAAGGGATATTTGGGAGGAATTTTGTGGTGAGCTAAGAAGAAGCATCGAAGAACCTTCTTCCGAAGAAGAATGAAGGATTTGAAAACACCGGTTGAGGAATCGATCTGGAGGTCGACGGTCAATGAATGACAATGCATGTTAACCTTATCCTTTGTCTGCAATACCCTTGAACATGGAATCATCACCATCCGTAGCGGTCACCAACTATTCTCGAGGTAGGGGGTTTATTATTTTAGATTATATTTGATGAATTAAATTGCTACCACTTGTTAATATGCTACTGTGGAAGGCGTGGGCCAAAAGAACAAGGCTAAGACCCTCCGCCGCTTCGTACTTGTTGTGTTCTTTAGGGGATGAATTTAAAAATTCGACAAAACCTTGAATCCGGGAGCCGTACAGTGACGACAACATCCCGAGAGGCCCGTAGGTGTGATCGTATGGGAAAACGGACCATCGAATCTCACTTGGTGGATTGCAAAAGATTCGATGGTGCGACATCGGTGACCGACACTGGTGGCAAAGGCAGGGGCCGATGATCGCCAGCTACAAAAGGAGGGTGCCACCGCTCGTCGCCACGACGGACGAACAGACGACCAGCTCTTGGTTGGCCGCAGAGGAGGGAGGCGGCGTGCTGTCACGTGCCGTGGTGAGGCAAGCCATGACTTTGAAGATGCAATGAAGCGAGGGGACCTTCTTCTTGCGGGTCCCATAGGTTGCCAGGCGGTGCCACCTAACACTGCAAATTAAGATATAAACAGCTCTTTGAGCTGTTCGAGAGGCGGACTTTACGACCCTCACGCAGGTCACGCCAGCTAGCAGGCCGAGTCCACTATGTCCTAGCCTATCCAGGGTGTGCCAAGATGGTCTGTGGCCCAGCAGGCCGAGCCTGCCATGACGCATCTCAATCGGGCCGGCCCAGGACGGTTCAGAACCGGACCGGACCCTTTCGAGCACAGATACGCTGAAAAGGTCGTATCTTGCGAACCAGACGTCCGTTTGACAAACCATATGCGGCGCTGAGATCTTTGGAGTGAGACAATCCTTTTGAGATACTCCACCTGATTTTTGAATAAAGATGGAGTATGGATGGGTTGGATCATACCCGAATCCTACCGGGCCCTTGGCACTAAAATGCCTATAACTCTTAGAACGACCCTGTGTGGATCAGAATTCTTAGAAACCCTTTGTGGATCCGCATCTTAGTGACCCTATAAGGATAAACATCCATGGAGACCCTATGTAGATCAACATCATAGCGACCCTGTGTGGATCAACATCATAGCGACCCGACGAGGACTAGCCTTAGAGCGGCCGGTCATGGATCAATATTCATAAAGACCCTGTGTGGATCAGTATTCATAGCAACCCTATGTGGATCAGTATCATAGAGACCCTGTGTGGATCATCATCATAGCGAACTGACAACGAAAAACATTATAGTGTTCCATTGTGGGTCAACGACATAACGACCCTGTGTGGATCAACATCTTATTCCCTATTTCTATGATTTGTATACCTGGTTTGAGTTGAGTCTTTTTCTTTGTGATTTGTAACTGAGATAATTCTTTGAGGTTTTCCTTAGTGTAATTATGAGAGACCTTTGGGGGTCATGGGTTCCCTACTGGGTATTGTTATACTCACCCCTGCACAGGCTTTGCCCACACCATATTGTGTCTTGTGTAGATGATGGGTATATTTGACTGAGTCTCGAGGAGCTAGGACTTGACGATGTATGGAGGTTAATGGTTAATGTAGAGAGCTGTGGAGATGAGCTGTATCTACCCTTTAGGTAGAATCCATGGTGGAAGATCTCAGGAGCTATTTTATGCTATAATTTTATCTTTATATTGGTATTATATTCCAGCCCCTTTACTTTCAGTACACAATTTTACTACTACAGTTTTACTTCGTGGTTACATCTTGTTGTGTTATTAGACTGTGTGTTTGTAAATGTTTAAGGAAATTCCTTCCCATTTTGGGGATACACATTTCCTGTGCTAGTCGCCAACCCCTGGCCTATGGAAGGCGGGCTTGGGATAGTCACGACACGGGCCTCAAGGGAAGAGTCATGAAAAAGTGGTATCAGAGGAGTCTGTTCTACTGAAGAACTTGGACTCTAATTTTCCAATGGAGCAATAGTGTTAAGTGTTTTTAGTGTGGTATTCAGTTCAGGGAGTCTAGTGTTGGGGCGGTGGCCGACATATCCATACACCAGGACCCTGAATTATGATTTCTAACTCGGTGCATGAAAACACTGATTGCGTGTGTTTTGGAAATGTTTTACTTTTGATCTCTTTTGATTCAACTCACTAGGTATAACTTTTTGACCATGGTGCACCTGTTTCTTTTCAAGATGCCACCACATAGACAACCATCTTGGATTTATGAGATAGTTCACAATGACGGCCCACCGAGCGATGAGGCTTCAGTGCAGGGCCCTCTTACTGTATTGGCACCTTCGGGTGGTGTACCAGTAATACCACCACCCAGAGGGAAGTAGTGGCCACCAGCCCCACTAGCTAATGGTGCACGCTGACTAAGCATGTTTTTGGAGTTTTAGTGGTAGTGGCCTCTGTGGTTTCGAGGCGAGATAGATCCCCAGCCAGCTGAGGACTAGATAGAGGGTTGGCTAGAGTTTTCCGCCTATTTGGGACACTAGTAGAGCAGATGGTGATCATAGCTGCTAGAATTTTCTAGGGAACAACAGGGAGATGGTGGAGTTTGAAACTCCAGACATATGAGGAGGTGGCACTCACCTAGTTGGACTTCAAGACCCTCTTCAGGGCAGAGTTCGTACCAGTGACTTTAAGCTCAGTGCGTATCCAGGAGCTGTTGCACTTACAGTAGGGTAGCCTATCAGTGGGCCAATACTCAGTGAGATTCACTGACCTCTCGATCTACTCCACTGACATGGTATATGACCCTTTCATTAGGGGAAAGAACTTTTAGGAGGGTCTCTGGAAAGATATTTGAGTGTCGATTATATCAATAAATACCTCAATGAAGGGTTGAGTGCTCGACTGAGCATTATTGGTGGAGAGTTTCCTAGCTGAGCAGGCACCAATGGTGAGAGACACCACCAGAAGATAGGTAGCCAAGTCATATGCAGCAGGTAGTAGGTAGGTGATGTAGAGGTCTAAGAAGGATAGACCTACGGGAGGGAGACAATAGGATGTCTGGTCGGAGGTTCAGAGCTCACGAGGCCGAGGGGGTTAGTAGGGAAAAAGACTGTGCTTCACGTGCGGCTGGCAGGGCCACATGGTTCGCGACTGCCCGACTCGTCATATCGATGGTCAGAAGATGATCAAAGGACTGCCGAGGAAGTGGATAAGGTTCGAGTGAGGGGGTCTGCCGGGTGGCAGACATGGAAGAGGAGCAGGTTATGCAACAGGTGGTGGACGACGGTTTAAGGTTCTACCACCAGCACCCCTAGGTGGTCCACCCCGAGCACAGGGAGTAGGTGGACATGGGCGAGCTTAGATTTAGGTGGAAGAGGCCTACAACAACATCACTCTAGAGATTATAAGAGGTATGATCTATGCCTAATACACCCTAGATGCATTTCTTATAAACACAGGTGATGTTCACTCTTTTTTTCCACGACACTCGTTTGGAGCTCAGAGATTCAGATGGAGACATTGGCTCGATCCATGTGATTAGAGACTCATACTAGAGAAGATTCAATGAATACACACTGGTGTAGGGAGTGTGATCTCACTCTATGAGGTGATATATCCAGCTGGGATCTACTAGTAGCAGCGTCGAGGCCTTACGACGTCATCTTGGGTATGGACTAGCTATCCATATTCCATACTCAAATCGACAGTTTTAGGCGCAAAATGTGGTGTGTATATGAGGGTGGGATTGGGTTTTCCTTCACCAGTGAGGAGGGAACCTTTTAATCATAGGGTGTACATAATCAGATGTGGGTTCAGCCGATCACTCATCAGTTAGCTAGCCTTACCCTTGGAGCAGTTGACGTGAGGAGTCTGAGTTATCCTATAGTGGTGGACCAGTTTGATGATGTCTTTCATGATGATGTACCAGGACTACCTCCTCATAGATAGGTACACTTCTATATCGACCTATACCCCGATACAACACTGATACCTATTCCATCATATCAGATGGCCCCCACGTAGCTTTGTGAGTTGCGGGTACAATTAGAGGACTTGTTGGGGAAGGGGTTCATAAGTTATAGTGTTTCTCCATGGGCATCCCTAATTTTTTTCACCAAGAAGGTGGATGGGATTCTGAGGCTTTGTGTGGACTATCGGTGCTTGAACCAGGTGACTGTGAAGAATAATTATACACTCTCGAGGATTGAAAATCTCTTCGACCAGCTAAAGGGGGAATAATGGTTTTCGAAGATAGACCTTAGATCAGGCTATCATCAGCTCAGGGTACAGGACAAAGATGTTTTGAAGACAACCTTCAGATTTCATTATGAACATTATGAGTTCTTGGTAATGTGATTTAATGTGACCAATGATCCAGTGGTGTTCATGGGGCTCATGAACAAGATCTTTGAGCCTTACCTCGGTCGCTTTGGGGTAGTCTTCATTGACGACATCTTGATATACTCAACGTCAGAGGAGGAGCATGCCACACACATGAAATTAGTTTTGGATATGCTTCGAGAGAACCAGTTTTATGGAAATCTCTCAAAGTTTCTATTCTAGAGACGAGAAGTCCACTTCCTAGGACATGTTATCTCGGAAGATGAGGTTGCAGTGGATCCGACGAAGATAGTGGCAGTTCTTGCTTGGGAGCCACCCAAGAGTGTGACCGAGGTGCGGAATTTTCTAGGATTGGCTGGGTACTACCGAAGATTCGTACCAGACTTTTCCAGAGTTGTGACACCCTTTTTAGTTTTGAAAAATAAAGGAAATCCCTTCGTATGGATGGAGAGATTCCAGTATAGTTTTTAGAAGATGAGGTAGATATTGACAAGTGCACACATATTGAGGCTACCAGAAGAGAGCATTGGGTTTGTAGTCTACTATGAAAAAGTAGGGACTAGATTAGGTTGCGTCCTGATGCAAGAGTGAGTAGAGATCGCCTATGGATCACAGAATCTAAGACAACATGAGAAGAACTATGCAACCCATGACCTGGAGTTAGCAGCAGTGGTCTTTGTGATGAAGACATGGCGTCACTACTTGATGGGTGAGCGGTTTAATGTTTACTATGATCACAAGAGTCTCAGGTATATATTCTCATAGAAGGAACTGAATCTGAGACAATGGCGATGGATGGAGTTCATCCAGGACACTGACTTTGAGATAGTCTACACTCCTAGGAAGGGGAATGTAGTAGCACACATACTCAATATGAGTTTTGGTCTACATTTGCGATGTGAAGTGATAGAGTAGCTAGTTGCATTGCAGATATCCTTTGTGGATAGAGATGAAGAATATTATCTCCAATATATGATAGTTACTCCCCCAATCCTTCTGCGAGTCAGGGAGGCACAACTTGGGGACAGATACTGTGAGGCCCAATGTGCTCATATATCCTCAGGACTGGCTCCTGATGGATTTTTAGAAGGTGGGGATCACATCATTCTTTTCATTGGATTAACCATGGCACCAGTGATGCTACGAGAAGAGGTATTGAGGAAATTCCATACATCCCATTTAGCAGTACATCATGGAGTGGTGAATATGTACCAGGACCTCCAACATTAGTACCGGTGGCCCGAGATGAAGAAAGCAATGGCATAGTTTGTATCCTGATGCCTCACTTGTCAGCAAGTGAAGTCTGAGCATCAAGTACTAGCAGGCTTAGCGCAACAACTTGAGGTACCAGAGTGGAAGTGGGATGGTATCTCTATGGACTTCATGACAGGGATACCATGTACGTCTAGGGGCCATGATTCCATCTGGGTGATCATTGACCAAATCACCAAGTCAGCCCACTTCCCACCCATCTGAGAAGAGGGATCAGTAGAGAGCATGAGAAGTCTCTATGTACAAGAGATTGTATGACTTCACGAGGTTCCATTGACTGTCATATTAGATCGTGAAGCTTGTTTTACATCCCGCTTTTGGAAGGGGTTGCATGAGGCATTCAGGAAACAGCTACAATTGAGAACCACCTTTCACCCTTAGAAAGATGGTCAGATAGAGTAGACCATACAGACACTCGAGGACATGCTTTATGATTGTGTCCTCGATTCTAGCCATAATTGTGAGGACCACCTGCCACTAGTGGAGTTTTCATACAAAAATATTTATCACTACACCATCGTCATGGCTCCATTTGAGGCCCTATACATGCGACCTAGTAGATCACCTCTATGATAGAAAAACCCAGGGAGTCAGCACTTATGGGTCCAGAGTTGGTATAGGCTACCACAGAGAATGGGAAGATCATCTAGGAGAGGATGAAGACTGCATAGATCTGATATAAGTCTTATGCCGACAGGAGAAAGAGACCCTTGGAGTTTGAGGAGGGAGATGATATCTTCCTACGAGTCTCACCCCGACAAGGATTAAAGAGGTTTGGGCAGGGTTGCAAGCTATCTCCCAGGTTCATCAGACCCTTCCAGATCTTCAATAGAGTTGGTGAGGTGGCTTATCATCTAGATCTTCCCCATAGATGCATCAGGTGCATAATTTTTTCAATGTGTCTCAACTGACAAGGTATATGCATGATCCATCACACGTTATCGACTGGGGAGAGTTGGACATCGGTGATGGGGTGACGTTTCCATAGTTTCTGGTGGAAGTAGAGGATCGACAGGAGAGGGTCCTTCATGGGTGGTCGATTCCTCTAGTGCGAGTTCGTTGGTAGCACATAAACCTCCAAGAGAGCACATGGGAGCGGGAGGCTCAAATACATGTTCAGTATCTCCATTTGTTCCCCTAGTTTTTTTTGTAGCTTTTAGGGAATAAAATCCCTAAGGTGGGGAGAATGTAAAGACCCAAAATTTCCATATAATTTTTTTTATAAATTATTTGGGATTATTACGAGTCTGCGAAAATTGACTGCATGTGATTCCGAGGCCCGGTGTGCCCAGAACAAATTTTTGAACTTTTTTTAACGTACGTTCAGTAAATGTACGAGTGGAATTTTTTAAATTTTGGACCGATGTTCGGAATTGAAATATGATGAAATTGTTGAATCCGTAGCACCAAGATTCTCTTAAGGAAGGCTTCACATTGACTGTAGTAGGTTCGGAGGAAAATGATATTTTTCAGACATTTTAAAGAATAATAAGATAACATGAAATTGATATTTTATTTTTCTCCAATAGTTGAGCAGTGGTGGCTGTACTTCTTGGTTGTCAAGAAATTTAATGGCTTGACTCATCTGTTGTGTAACCAAACCACGTTCAATTAATGCGACCCATTAGTTTCACCAATTAATGTTCCCTTAATTGAATGATGAATTAATTCCTTAAGTCTTACTTAGTTTTATTAAAACGTGGGAAAATGGAGATTTGGGAGGAATTTGGTGGTGGGTTACAACGAAGCACCGATGAACCTTATTCCAACAAATAATAAGGGATTTGATGACACCCATTGGGGAATTGATCTGGAGGTTGATGGTTGATGAATGAATATGCGCATTGACCTTTTCCTTCATCCGAAATACCCTCGAACGTGGAAGCAACACTGTTCGCAATGGTCACCAACGATTCTTGTGGTAGGGGGTTTATTATTTAAGTTTATATTTGATTAATTAAATTGATACCACTTGTTATGATGTTAAGGTGGAGGGCGCGTTCCAAACAAAGAAGGCCCAGACCATCCACTGCTTTATTCTCGTTGCGTTCTTCAGGGGATGAATTTACAAATTCAACAAAACCTTGAATCCAGGAGTAGCACAGTGAAGAAAACATCCTGGGAGCCCCGTAGGCATGAGAAAAAGGTAAAACGGACCACTGATGCACACTCAGTGGCCTGTAGAAGATCCATCGATGCGGCGGCACCGACGATCGGTGCTGGCGGGGGCCAACGATCACTGGCCACAGAAGGAGGGAGGCACCGCTCGACACAGCGGCAGACGGATAGGCGGCCAATTCTCACCTAGAATCAGAGGTGGGGCGCTATCACGCGCCACAGTGATGCATGCTGTGGCTTCGAATCTGAAAAAAAATAGAGAGGACCCACTCCCTGTGGGTCCCACGGAAAGTCAGGCGGCGCCACCTGATGCCGCCAATTAAGAGGTGAACAAATCTTTGATCCGTTTAGGAGGTGGACCGTGTGACCCAAAAATGGGTCGTGATAGCCGGCGGGTGAAGCCGTTATGACCCAATTCTGCTGGGGCGGGCCGGACTAGTCCGCAACCCAGCGGGCCGAGCCCGCTGTAACCCAACCTCGACTGGGTGGGCCGTGCCGGTCCGCGACCCAACGGGTCAAGCCCGCCGCGACCCAGCTTAACCGGGTTGGGATGGGTGTGACCCAAACCAGGCAGACCGAACTAGGTCCGGTCAGGCATCGTAGGCTCAAGACGGGTCGGGCCAGGTCGATCCGACCAGGTCAGACCAGACCCAGACCCTTTTGGGCACATATACGCTTAAAAATCCATATATTGTGAACTAGACATCTTTTTGACGAACCGTCTACGACGCTGGGTTCCTTGGAGAAAGGTGGTCCTTTTGAGATACTCTACTTGAGTTTTTGAGAATTTTGGAGTATTGAAGGGTTGGATCATACCCGAATCTAACCGGGCCCTTGGCACTAAAATGCCTATAACTCTCAGATCGGGCATCTGATTGACGCGCTGTCTGTTGTGTTTGAACACTTAAGGCATGGTGGACCATTGTGTTACTCCTTTGTGGAATACTAGGGAGGGATGTCACTTCATAGAGACCCTATGAGGATCAGCATACTTATCAACCCTGTGTGGATCTGCATCTTAGCGACCTTATGTGGATCAACATTCATAGAAACCCTATGTGCATCCGCATCATAGCGACCTGATGAGGACCAGCCTTAGAGTGTCCCATAGTGTATTTGAATTCATAGAGACCCTGTGTGGATCATCATTCATAGAGACCCTATATGAATTAACATCTAAGCAACCCTTTGTGGATCAGTATCATAGCGACTCTGTGTGGACTAGCCTTAGAGCATCCCATCGTGGATCAGGGACATAGAGACCCTGTGTGGATCAACATATTATTCCTTGCTTCTCTGAGTTGTATACTTAGTTTGAGATGAGTCTTTTTCTTTGTGATTTGTAATTGATATAATGCTTTGTGGTTTTCCTTAGTTGAATTCTGAGATACCTTCGTGGGTCTTGGGGTCCCCACTGGTTGTTGTTATACTCACCCCAGCACGGGCTTCGCCCGCACCTCATTGTGTCTTGTGCAGATGACGGACAGATTTGACTGAGTCTCAAGGAGCCTGGACTTGATGGTGTACAGAGGTGACTGGTTGACATGGAGAGTTGTGGAGACGAGAAGTACCTAACCTTCAGGTATGATCTGTAGTGGGTGATCTCAGGAGCTGTTTTCTGTTGTAGTTATATCTTTTAGTTGGGATTGTATTCTAGCCCATTTTCATTCAACACACACTTTAAATAATGTAGTTTTATTTCTTGGTTTCATCTTTTTGTGTTCTTGGACTGTGTTTTTGTACAAGTTTAAGGCAATACCTTCCCATTTTAGGGATACAAATTTCTGGTGCTAGTCGCCAACCCCTGGCATATGGAAGGCGGGCTTGGGGTAGTCATGACATGGGCACCGGGGGATGGGTCATGACATATGGTCACTGAGATTACATAACCATTGGTACTATATAATAGTTGGGATTATATAGTCATTGCATTTAATAATAGTAAAGTTTCTATAAAAGAAATGATTTTATATAAATAAAATTACATTTTTCAAAGACATGTTTTTAAGGTGTTATGTATTTTATAATAATAATTTAATAAATTTAAAAATATTATTATGAAAATATGTGATATTTCAACATATGAACTCATATATTAACATTTATTTAATGGTGGTTACTAGACAAGGAATATGTATAAATTCATTTTATACATTAAAAATGGGTTTTATTGAATTTTGTGCGTGAAGATTATGATTAATTTATATAAATTTCAGAAATTTTATTTGATAAAATGGAAGTAATTTTTTAAATAGAAATTTTAAAATAATATTAATATAATTCTTCGGTATTTTTCTAAAAAGGTTGATTTTAGATGAATAGTGAAAAAACACCGATTTCCTAAAAAATGTCATTTATTATCATTAAATAAAATTAATTGAAATGTTTTATTTGGTTTTTGGTTTATTTTAAATTAAAATAAGTTTAATTTTATTAAATATAACTAAAATTATGTTTTTTGAATCAACATTATACATGATTTTGGTATAAAATCATTTTTATAATTAAAACATGTACTTCTCTAAAAACAGTTTTTATCGCGTTTTTTCAAATTATAGTAAAAGTAATTTCTACCACTTATGAAAAATGAATAATAAAAAATGGTTTTAATATTTGGAATTATAACGTTCTAATTTATTAATTAGGTTAATTTTTTTTTGTCACAGTAAATAGTAACTATGGCAAAAAGTTGTCACCGTGATAAAGGGTAAAATGAGATAATTAAGATTAAAATTTGTGATAAGGTCACAAAATAACACATTAATTAGTATTGGATTATATGATTTAAAATATTATCATCACATCTTAGAAAATATTTCATTTTGGTTCCACTTTCCTTTGGTTACAACCATTATATTATTTTAAGTTAAGAGTAATCAAAAAATGTCATTCTCTCTCACTTATCATGTTTTCATGATATATATATTTTAAAATAATATATGAATGAATAAATATGATAAAATTTATTAATAATAAACTAAATTTTTTATATAAATATATCTTAAATTTTAAGTGATGGTATAATTACCTTGAATGCTTACGCAATGTCGACACAACGCTTGTGTTAGTAGTTGAAGAAAAGTAAATTACATTAAAAACATTAAAAGTAATGTGTTTTGGATGTATTTTGATCTTAAATGAATTTATAATATAATTATTAATTTATAAGTGATGATGAGAGATTTTATAATCTAATTCCATTGATTTTTTACGATTATAAAGACATATTTTTTGAATAGTACCGAAAATGACTTTAGATGGTATGAAATGTTTAATGTTGTTTAAATCACTGGAAAATTATAAAAATAGTATACTAACTCAAATGGATGGGAAATTTTATATAATATCATGAAAATTTCATGTATATTACACTAATAATTTTTAACTACTTCCAAGGCCCTTAAATATTGAAAAATGTGTTACCACAATTAAGGTTAAACTGGGTTAATGGGGGGGATAAACCAAAAATATGTTTTCAAATGAAACTTAAACTTGCATAAATTTTATTAGTAAAATTTATTTAAACCTTATCCCAATTATATTAATATATGGGACTTTGGATCCATTTTACATGAGTTAGAAACATGTTATATATTAATATTTCTTGTATTTACAAGATTGTCACATAGATCACATATAAATGGGCACCTCCTCTCCTATATTAATTAGACTTATTTAACCATTTAGAATGAAAAATATCTTCCAAAATACCTTAAAAACCTCCCTAAACAATTATTATATGTTTTTCTAAAAAAATACCAACCAAAATGGCTTAAGGTGTAAGCCAAAGGAGGGTTCTCAAAGAAGAAGTATAACTCTTAACAGAGTGTTTTTATGTTTATTTTTTCTTCCAAATCCTATAAATAGTATATAAACATGATTATATAATAAAATAAATATATTAAATATACTTAAATTATATTTTTTTATTAAAAAATATCTTTTTCATCTCCATTTATATCCTTTGAGAAATGAAAACATCACTCGTGCATACATGTGCACTACCACCTCTACAAAGCTACATGTTACATTTTCCATCACTATATCACATGTATAGTTAAAATGATAGATCAAATGAATATGTTTTATAATAATAAAATAATTATTACTATTTAAATATAATATATTACCTACCTTTTTACCCTTTCATCCATTGAGAAATGACAACCTTGCTCGGGCATATTTCTAGGCTACCAACTCCACAAAGTAATGTGATTTGTTTATCATGTATTCCTTTCATAGATGGTCATAAAATTGTATTTTACATATAAATATGATAATTATATCATGATAAATATTATTTATATTATTTAATAATTAACTCTTTGACCATAGTCAACTTATTGAAGTTGTTTTGGGAATATGAACCGAACATCCTCAAGACGCCTGACATGAACTTAATCTATTTAGTAACTATATAAGTCACAGTAAAAAATGAAATAAAATTTAATATGAAAAGTTATTAAAATTTAAATAGGTTCTCAAGAAAGTAAATAATTAATATAAGTTTATTATACACAATTTAAAGTACATATGTGGCAAGTCGAACTCAAGGTCAGATATTTTTCATTAAAATGTTGTTTAAAATTTTTTAAACTCTTTTTCCTTCATTTTCATTTAAATGTTTCAAGAATGTTTATTTTTATAATTAAAATATTTTTAAATGAAATTTTCAACTAATTTTTATTTTTAAAAAAAGTTTGAAAAAGTAATCTTTTTAAAGTTTACCATTTGGGTCACTTTTGACTCTTTTTACCAAAGTACAATAGAATGTTTAAAAAAAATATTATATGAATGAATTTTTGCAACCATTTTGTGATTTAATAATTAAAAATATTCCTATATAATTTTCTATGGTTTTTCAATGAATATATTTTTCCCTTTTTTTTGGAATTTTTAGTTTTTAAATGTTTTCAAAAGAAAATGATATTTCTTTTCATTTTTACACGATAACTATAAATGATTTTTCTTATAGGATGAAATGCCAATTTTATGGTTTTTACAATGAAAAGTGAAATTTATCAATTTTTTTGATTCCATGATATAATGAAAAGTTATGGTTATTAAATGTTTTTATTATAAAACATAACACTTGTGAATTATTAATGAAAGTGTGAATTAGGAGTGAACCGAAACCCTTTGGGACTATATCCATTATATAAGAGAATGTGAACTGAGTTTTTTAATCCTATGAAGTGAAAAATTTATCTAATGTAAGTTACTATAAATAGAACATGAAAAAGGTTTATTACTCACATTAAGTGATGGAGTTGAAAAATGTAAGTTACTCCTAAGAGAATATTCAAATTTTTCTGTTAGGTGATTCCATGATGAAAGTATGATGACCCAAGTTTCACACATGGTTTCTCTAAGATCTCAAATGGATTTTCATATAAATAATTTTATTTTAGAAGGTAATAATTGATTCTAATATTTAAAGTATATTTTATTATATTCTAAAGTTGAATGTGTTGTTTTCATAGTAATTATTTCATGAATTATGATTTTTCCATTTCCCTTCTAACAAAATGTTTGATCAATTGTTTTTGGAAAAGATGTTTATTTAAAGAGTAAGTAAGTGATTATAGTGAGATTAATTATTATATTTAGAAAAGTAAAACTATCATATGGATTTTCATGTTTTAAAAGGACTGATAGTTTTCTATCTTTTTTATATCCCTTTTTGAGATTTGTTTTCTCATCACATGTTTTCAAAATGTTTTTACTGGGCTTAAGGATGAGTATGAAATATAAAAAATTATATATTTTTCTTTGTAAATCTTTTTAAAATATGCAAAAATATTTTTGAATGAAATAATATTTTCTATTTAAGAATCCAATTTCTGTTTAAAAAATGGACATTGAGTGAAACATTCCACTTTTTATTGTAAGGTTATGACATGTAAGGGTTTTTCCTAATTCTCTAAAACTATAAATTTAAAAGACCCTTGGAATATAGGAAAGTGAGACCCTTGTTATAAATCATATAATTATTGGTTCTTTAATGAATTTTTCATTATAGTTGGTGTAAAAATAAATCTTAGATAACATTATTGGTTAGGAAGTTATCAAATGAGGATAATTTAAGAGTTAATGATTCCAATATGGTTTTACATGTTTAAGTATGATCATAAGTTTTGTTATTTAATACAAGTTTTAGGTTTTATATAATGAGTGTATTTTGGGAGGCACTTATTAAGTTTTAATAAATGTATGAGGTATATGTAACCCATATGTTTAACTTTTATTTTAGTTAAAATTTTATTTGAGGAAGAATAATTTTATATTTTGTGGACATTAGTCGAAAGGAATTGATAAAATTTAGGATTAAGATGATCTTTGACATTGTTTTAATTATGGTAATGTGGGATAAAAGTGTTTTTACATTTTGGAAACATATAACTTATTATATAGATAACCATGGGATTTAAATTTTATTATTTTGACTAAGTGATTAATTTTTTTAAAATAAGTGCACTATATTTTTTGAAACATTATAGGAGTCATGGTAAATGTTATATTTTTTTTCTAGTGTGATATTTTATGTAAAAGTGGTTGATATTAATTAAGGAATAAATACTGAGTTATATTTTTGAAGCATATCTATTTTATTGTGTCTTTATAATAGTTCATTTTATTTATGGACAATATTATCATATTTTAGAGAATATATGATAGGGTATATACATTTTAAGATTTTTTTAATGGATAGAAACAAGATAAATAACATGTAATATTTTTTTGGATCTTGTAATCCCTTGAAATTTAATTTTTTTTCTTAAAAAATGAGAAATATTTACCTTTCATATTAATCTTTTAGAACATAAGATGAAGTAGAGGTGAAAAACTACTTGAAACACAACCGAAGGATGAAATTATGCTGATGGTATGGGATGGAATCATGTAAGTATATTTTATTTTATTCTCTATCTTCATGGTAAAAAAATTAATCAACTCAAGAAAGAGGATGATAAATATATAAAGTATTATATGGAAAATATCGCTCAGCTATGATAATATTCTTGATGAAACTCTTTGTCTAGCATGAGTCTCATTTTTACAAATTCATGGTTTAAGAAGTATTTAAGAAATGTTTTCTTTCTTATTCTTAATATAAAAAAAATTATTCTAAAAATTAAATTTTATCAATTTAAATTAAAATTTATTTCTTTCCACTTATATATATTTATCTTACAATCCTTGGAATTGATTCTTAAAATTTTTTTAAACCCTTTTTATAGTATACGAGAAAAAATTGCAAGGACACAATTTATTTAAGGAGAGTATAATGTAACACCTCCAGATTTTAGAATGTATATTTCTTTAATTTTTTTTAATATCATAGGTTTCATTCAACATTGAAATAAAACCAAATGTGATATGTTTTATTAAGATTAAATATTATAATTCTAAATAAATATTAATGTAGTATGAGGATGATATAAGAATCACCAGTAAGAAAAATAAAATATGAATAAATATAAAAATATAGAAAAATACTAAGATCATATTATATTTTTCCTAATGATGTACTTTTAATATCATAAACTAGATCACAACTAATGATAAAATGTTAAGGAATAAAACTATTATTGGGATAATGATAGATAAGTAATGATTTTAGGGATTTATAAGAGAGTATATAGAAAGATAATATGGTCATTAGGCTTATATTTCTATTGGGACTACATATCCATTGAACATATATTGTAATTAGGATTATATATGCAATGTAACTATATGAATGGTGGGAATATATAGTCATTGGGTATAATACTAGTAAATTTATCACAAAAGAAATGATTTGTCCTGATTAAAAATATATTTTCTAAAGAATTATTTTTAAGGTTTTGTGTATTTTATCAAGATAAATTAATAAATTTAAATATATGATTATGAAAATATGTTATATTTCATCATCTGAACTAAGATATTAACTTTCAGCTAGTGTTAGTTACTTGATAATGAATTAGTATAAATTCATTTTATAATTCAAAAATGATTTTTGTGCATTTTTTGCACAAATATTATGAATAATTTTAGAAAATTTTATGAATTTTATTTCATAAAAATGAAATAATTTTTTAAATAATCATATAAAAATAAGAGTAACATTATTCTTTGTATTTTTTTGAGATGGTTAATTTTTGGATGAATAGTGAAAATATCAATTTTTCAAAAAACTGTCATTTTTTATCATTTAGTCAAAGAAATTTCAATGCTAAACTTATTTTTGGATTTTTTTAAAGCCACATAAGTTTCGTTTTACAAAAAATTATTCAAATAATTCTGTTGGAATCATCATTATACATGATTTTTGTATAAAATCAATTTTTTCTAAAAATATGTATTTTTCTAAAATTATTTTTTCATTTCATTTTGTGATCATATAATAAAATTAATTTATTACACTTATATAAAATGAATCATGAAAAATTTATTTCATATTTTAAATCAAGAGGTTCAAATTTAACATTGAGTTAAATTTCATTTTTTAGTGATTTCGAATATTAACAATGGAAAAAAAGTTGACCCCACAAATAAGGGTAAAATGTGATAATTAAGGTTGAAAATTAGTTATAAGGTCACAAAATATTATAATAATAATTATTTTATTAGATTATTTATAACCTTATCATCCTATGTTAAAAAATATAGAATTTTGTTCCACTTATTTGATGACATCCTTTGTATTATTTCAAGTTAAGTGTAATTAGGAAATGTCATTCTCTCTCACATATTAGTTTCCATGATATAGATATAGATAAAAATGACATATACATGAATATAGATTATAAAATTGATAAATAAGAAAATATATTTCGGATTTTAATTTATTTTTAATTTTTAGTGATAGTTTAATTACCTTAAATGCTTACGCAAGGCCGACACAACGCTTATTCAAGTGGTAGAAAAGGAAGTGCGTTTTTTATAAAAAATAAAAATAATATTCTTTGGAATAATTATGGTTTTAATTGAATTTTTTAGATAATTATTAATATATTTTGGATTGTTAAAGAGTTTAGATTAAAATTCAATTTTTTTCTTGATGTATTTAAAGTACACTTTTGTGAATATTCCATAAAATGACTTTAAATGGTTTTTGATGTTTAAAAATTATTTTTAAATCATTATAGAATCATAAAAGTCCTAAAATAATTAATATATTTTGGAACATTAATATATTATCATTAATAGTTTATTTTCCTTCCATTTGAAATTTTTAAAATTACTTCCATTACCCTTAAATATTGAAGAATGTGTTACCATAATTAATGTTAAACAACGTAAATGAGGGGGATAGACCAAAAGATAAGTTCTAAAATGGCACATAAACTTATTGAAATTTTATTTTTTAAATTTATTTTTACCTTATATTCCTTCTCATTATTTATATATAACTTTGTATCCTTGTTACATGAGTTAGACACTTATGATATAATAATACTTTGTATATTTACAAGATTGCCACCTACCTCACTAATAAAAGGGAAACTCCTCTACTAT
The DNA here is from genome assembly GCA_963277665.1 of Viscum album. Lineage (NCBI taxonomy): Eukaryota > Viridiplantae > Streptophyta > Magnoliopsida > Santalales > Viscaceae > Viscum > Viscum album. The sequence goes on from OY728129.1 coordinate 1,403,540,872, forward strand.
ATTCATTACACCCTTAATCCATTTATATGAACCAATATATGTAAAAAAAATTAAAATAATTCCTATACAATTCCTATAGTTTCTAGCTATAATGTCCCTAACTTTTATAAATAAAATTCCCTTTTTAAATGGATCAGTGCCTTATTTATGTAGGGATATTTATAGAAAAAACATGAACTAATTTGGTTTTTGGACCATTATACATATATCCTATCAAATTTAAAAGACCATTAAGAATCATAACCATTTATAATATAGTCATTGTACAAAGATCATATTATTAGTCTATATTAAGGGTCATGATAAATTCCAATTGATAAAGATGAAAGAAGCGATGACCTCCACCAATTTGACCATACACTTTGAATCCCATTTATCAGAGCTTTAGTGGGAGATAACATAACTTATATTTTACCTTTATAAAGCCCAAGATCTGATTCAATAATTAAATCATGAGAAAAATCATTTATAGGAGAATTTCAAGCTCATCGAGATCACGAAGCAAACCATGTACACCGAACCACCCCAAGAAAATCTCAATGTCACACACTTTACCATTATGAGATTTATTAATGTAATAAACTTAAATTTATCTAGACCATAATAGTAGGAATTTTTATATTTATTTTATTTAATAAATGATTATATTTCTCCCTTTTTTATATTACTTTTTAAATTATTAGATAATGAGTTTGATAAATATTATATTTTGATGTGACGAAACACAAAATTTATTTTATAAATATATAGTTTCAATAAAGACACTCTATTTTAATGAATTCAATAATTTTTGAAATTAATAATATTTTAAAAATATTATTAAATAAATTTTATTAAATATAAATTTATTAAGTCAACTTTTTTGTAAGGGTAAAAAAACTGTTATTGTAAAAAGAACTTTATTTTTAAATAAATGTGGCTTTTGATTTAAAAGTATAAATTATCATATTTATATAAATATTCTAATAAAATTAATATTATTTTTGAAATCATAATTTTGAAATTATCCAATAGTTATTTTTTTTACAATTTTCTGAGATAATTGAATTGTTGGGTAAAAATTAAATACATTATAAATATATGGTGTGTATTATGAAATCATAAGATCCTTAAAGTGATTTAATAAATTATATAATGGGTATCCATGACCAAATAGATGTTTATCCTTTAAAATAATGTATTTTTGAAGTTATTTTATTAATTTTATAAATACTTAATGAATCCTACAAAACCTCTATAATATTTTAATGTATTAAATAAATTATTTATAAACATGACTCAATTCCACATCACTAAGGGTATTATTTTAGTGAGTTTAGTTCTTTGAATTGTAAAATAATGAAAACAAATTAACTTTGTTAGAAACCATTTGATAAAACCATGGGAAGGTTAGTGTTTTTGACAACTTTATTATATAGAGTAAAAAACCTAAGTTTGGGAAATAAAACGCCCCTCTTTTTCCTCTATAAACCCCACCCAATAACCCATTACTATTCACACAAAACCTTATATTATGACTATACTATTCAATTTCCCCTCTAGATCCCTCATAAGGTGACCCCGAGCTCTTAATAATCTCCTCCAAAGCTTTTAGAGGTGCTCTCTCAAGGTAAGGGATACTCTCACTCTCCTCTTTATTCAATAACTTCCTTTATGTTATTCATTTTGTTTTACTTTTTTTTCATACTGGGAAATGATCTCAAACATACCTAGTACATCCCTTATTATTTTAAATTTTTTATGTACCCATTTATCTTTCATTAATCCCTCCCATAAACCATTATGTACCCCTTTATGCTGTCAAAATTATGCTGCAATTTTTCATTGAGAAAATTTTTTACTGTGAATACCCATCACTATTTCCACTCAAGGGTGTTAACCTAGATGTAAATATCCATCATGAATTAGTTAATTATACATATGAAACTCACACTCCTTAATTAATGTATTAAATGTGATGAAATATGTTTTTATGTTGAATGTTCTATGTGGAACTCATGAGCATGTTCATATTATGATGTGTGCACCCATATATTGATTCAATACATTGGGTAACTTTTTAGTCTCATGAGATGTCATGTATTGGATTAGGAAGTAAAAATAATCCATTATTGTAATTTTTCCACCATTTTATGACATCTTGGTGGTTAGCCTTGACCTATGTTTGTGATGCCATGTATAATGTTTTCACCACATTCCCATGTTTCCTTTATGTCATCATGTTATATCATTCCCCATAATTCATGATTATGATTTTAACCCCTATTATGTTACCTTTTTATGTATCTGGGATAACATGTACTACATTACCTTATTATATTATTTTCTAATTCCCTTACCGGGCTTTGTAGCTCACCCTTTCTTATGGACATCCTCAGGTTATCTAATATAGTATTAAGAATCGATTAAATTTTTAGATATTGTTAAAGAAGTTTTCAATAATTTCATTATATTATTATTTCAAGTTGTTATGATATGTATCTAATTACCCAAATAAACTAGGATTCATGATCTTTTGGATTCTATTTTGTGTACTTTTATGTAATAAATTATGAATTAATGTTTTTTTAAAAATATGGGTTTTTATGGTTGGTATCAAAGGAATGTATATTTATATTTGGAATTAGGATTAGAGAACTCCAGTGAAAACCTTAGAGAAAAAAATAAACCTAGGAAAACATTCCTAAATGTTGGTAAATTATAGAGTAAATGTTTTCCATAAAAATACATCCCCTATCTGGATATTACAAGTGGGTGTGTCTCTGGCACAAATTTACCTAGGGGTAATAACCCCAAAATAGTGTATTGAGCATGAATTGATCATGAACAGGTGCATAAAAATATGCCTTACGGTACACCTATTTTGAAACTTCTAGGAGATATACTTTGGTAAATTTAAAATCTCATTACTAACCATTATTAAGAGAAAAAATGCCCATAAGAATTTATGTTAAGAAATAGATCATGGATTACATAGGTTGAAGCCTAAAAATTCATAGGTTAATGTATATATTTCATTTATGAGTCATCCTTTTAATTTTTATGGTTTACTATTTATAATTTTTATACTTTAAAAATAATCATCCATAATTCTTCTGTTTATTCTAGTCAATTTTTTATTATAGGAGGCACCAAGTCAACAACCAATGTGAAGAACAATGTAATGACTGCCCAAATTAAATGAACAACTCGATGGGTGCAGGGATTGAGAGATTTGTTAAGATACATTAAAATGACTTAAGTTTTGAACAAAAAATTGAATAATGAAAAACGTCAAAATCCCCCAAAGAATGATGAAGTTACAATTGAGACCATTATGCTATAAAGGTCCTCAATTTTCATTGGATCATCTGATCCCGTAATCATCGAGCAATGGGTTGACTCCATTGAAAGTATCCTCTCCATTATTTAATGCTCTTAAAAAGAGAAGGTATTGCTGGATATTTATCATATGGAGGGATAATATGAACAATGATAGATATTGGTTAAAATATAATGATTGATGCAGAGATAAATGTGATGGAGTGGAAGGAATTCTCGAAAATATTTTTCGATAAATATTTTCTTTGCACTCTTATCCTTTACATGGAGAGGGATCTCCTTACCCTTAAATAAAAGGATGAATAATCCATTAGAAAATATGAGTAAAACTTTATAATACTTGCATGACACACCACTAACTTTGTCATGACTCTTGAATGTAAGGTTGACTGCTTCTTTGGTTGGATGAAGTCGAGTCTATGAAAAGACTTGGAGATTCAAGAATTTGACACCTATGATAAAATTTTATATTGTTCCTTAAAAGTAAAAATGGTGATCAGTGAACCTCAAGGTTATTATAGGGATAAGAAGTGAAAAATGGAGTTTCATTCTGGAAGTATGATAGATAAATTCAATAGGTGAAAGAATTCAAAATATCCCACATATGAAAATTGTGGAAAGAAGCATCAAATAAATTGCCTAAAGGGTATGAGGAAATGATTTAGGTGTGGAAAGGATGGTAACCCAACTAGTTATTTCTAATGGGAGAAACCCACCAATGTGATAGAAGAATGGAATTCTCCAGTTAACCCTTAGGAAATAGTATAATTTTTCAATTGCAAGGAATACAAACATTATGAAAGACAATGCCCAAAGCTAAGAGTCATTGATGAAAACCAATGAAAACAACCACTAAGTCTTAGAGAGTAAGGGAGATGTTATGCCATCACAACTACAGAGGTGGATCCCAACATTAAAGTGGTGACATGACTGCTAGTTATCCATTCAAGAATAGTGAATGTACATTTGATTCTAGTTTTATTCATTCTATTTTATATCACATGTTTAGAAGAACTATTAAAATACCAACACAAAATATGGATGTTAACATATTAGTGAAAAAAATGTGGAAATTATTGCATCCCAAGTATATAACTCATCTCTTATCCATACTTATAGGTTGAGCTTCCCAAAATATCTTGTCATACTCCCCTTGGTGGAATTTGATAAAATTTTGGGAATAAATTATATTTCCTTATACAGATTCAACATAAATTTCCTAGATAATTAAATCACTCGTCCTACACTAAATCTCACTCCAATTATATAAATGTCCAAAGAAGAGGATGGATATTCTTTAGTACCATCTTATCAAGAATGTATATTATTTACTTTTGATAAATCATATCTAGATCAAATTATTGAGACTAAAGAAAATATCATCCCTAATGACATGTCCATTGTAAGGGAATTCACTGATGTGTTTCTCATAGAACTACATAGTTTTTCACATAGTATAGAGGTTGAATTCTAAATTAATTATATACCTAGATATTTTCCAATATCAAAGAATCTATATAGATTGGTTGTTGTAAATGTAGGACCCCGAGACACCCTGAGAGGGGAGGGGTGAATAAGGGTGTCAACTTTTTCTTTTAAACTAACAGATCTTGTTCTCACATTGGTAGGAACTAGTTTAACCTGTATGATGGATATGAGAACAAATAAAACATTCACATGCAAATAGATGACACATAACTTTTTAATTGGTTCACCACTAAGGGTTACGTCCAAGAAGCATACACTGACAGGTTTTCAGTCGTACCAAATTACACTATTCTTCACTATTTGTGGATTACAATGGTTCGGGCACAATCACTATGTCCCAGCCTCACTGCCTTTACAAAGGTTCAGGGATAGCTCACTGTGTCCCTCGGTTCACTCCCGTTGACTCCCCCTAGCTCAATGCCTTTGGTGAATTCCCACTCAGTTTATAGACGTGAAAGTCTCTTCATCATTGCAAAATAATGCATCCACTGTTGTATGTAGATGCTCGGTTGATGTCCAACTCTCAACCATAGAGAAATATCACTTTGCACCGAAGGTATTGATAAATCTTCCAGATTTCGTGCAGCTCAAAAAAGACAGGCGTACTTCAACAACACCTGGCGTGCTTCCACAAGCCCGGCACACAAGTTTCAGGATGACACACAAGTCTCGGCGGGCAATTCCAAACCGACACGCAAGTTCACCTCAACAACTTGCGCGACTCAAATCCTTTTACGCACAAACTAATTTTGGTGCATAGCTAACAACATGCTCGCAACTTAAAAATCTGGCGCACACGTATCACCAAACCTCTTGCACGACACCACATTCTATAACTCCAAACATGGGTGAGTTTCTTCCTTTCTCACTCGAATCACCTTGGGTGCGCAACAAAAGACTAGCACGTAACTTATACCTGAGCGACCACACACCACTTACGCGACCACCACACCTACACGATGGGAGATCTGATTTTATTTAGGTGTTGAGATCGTGATGAATGAGGAGGGTTCTACCTATATTTATAGGTATTTGAACACCCTGCGCGATGGAACACAAGTCTCCCTTCAGCGTGTAAGTCTCGGCGTGAACATTTCCTACCGCGCAAATCACTTGCACGACCAACTCCAAAACATGCGCGACCCTTATCCATTTTCTATATTTTGATGCTTTGATCTTGAAAAACATATGGCGTGAAAGTTTCCATGCCTCCAAGACCACAGTGCACAAGTCCCTTTGCCAAAAACACTTTTCTCCATTTGTCAATTTTGAGGCCCAAAAATTTGGAAAACACTGGAAGACGACGCCACCTTGTATCTGATTTTTTTGTACCGCCTCCAAATCATCCATTCCTTTGTCGATGTTCTTGAATTAAACATGGATCATTAACCAAAGTACTTAAACTCGACATGCCACCATGAAATCCCCTTTGTCAAAAAATTTTTATGCCATTGTTTTCTTTGTCAACAATCACAATCACCTCAAAAATGATTCTTTTCTGTTATTTTCCTTCTTTAAAAACTCTTCTTCTTTCATCAAAAAATCCACTATCGTGATATATATCATTTGATAGGTCAGTTTTAGCATCATCATATTTTGATAAAATGTGAAGTGCATGGCCATCTCAGAATTTCCATCCCTGGCACATTGTCTTCTTCTTAAACCATCATTCTCTACTTCATGAAAATCACATGATTCTATTCTTCAAAAAGTCTCTTACATGGTTCTCGTGCAATAATGAAGAATTGCATGGTCTTCCTAAAATCCCCATTATTCTTTAATCATCCTCAGATGGATTATACCTCACCATTCTTCACTGTTGTAAACAATGTGTCACCTTTGACACAAGTTCTTTGAACTTATGATCAGTACAACAATCATCTGAATTTCCATTCCTCTATTTCATTAGAGTTATTCTTGATCTCCTTCATTTTGATCTTCATTGACAAGTATTAAAAAAAAATAAAACCTTATAGACAAAGTGGTCCCAACAGTAAAACTTAAGGAGTTGTAGAAGCAACTATAGAAGAATACAGATAAAGGGTTTACATGCCCATGTACTTCACAATGGGGAAAACTGGTCCTATTCATCAAGAAAAAGTGTTGGTCAATACACCTCTGCATCGATTACCATGAGCTCAACGAGACCAATATAAAGAAAATGTATTATCTTCCATGGATTAATGATTTTTTGGATCTGCTATGTGGATCCCAATACTTATCTAAGGTAGGTATTTGGTTGGGATATTACCAAATAAAGGTCAAGAAGGAAGATATCCCCAAGACTGATTTTCATACAATGTGTAGGCCTTACAAGTTCATAGTGATGCTATTTGGACTCATTAATTCACTAATAATCTTCACAGACTTGATGAATAGAGTAATTAGTGAGTACCTCGAATGTTTTTTTTGTAGTCTTTAAAGATAATATCCCCACATACTCCAAAAGTAAGGAGGAATATAAGGAGTATCTGAATTATATAATTAAGACCTTGTAGAAGGAAAAACTATTCTAAATGTATAGTAAATTAATATGTATGGAAGCTTAAAAAACTTAGGAAATTAAAGGATTTATAATGGAAACATCTGTGATGGAAATAAATATCTTCCTTGGAATATCTAGGTACAATAATTTATTTGTGATAAAATTATCATGATTATCATGCCCTATAACCAAGCTTACTCAAAAGGGAGTCATGTATGTCTGGACCGATGAATGGAAAGTTAACTTTAAAGAGTTAAATAAGAGTATAATCACTAAATATTTACTCACATTGGCCAACACAGAAGAAGGATTTGTGATCTATAGTGATTCATCTAAAAAGGTATTAGGTTGCATACTCATGAAAGATGAAAATGTGATAGCCTATTTCTGTTTCCAATTAATAATCCATGAGTAGAACTATCCAACACATAATCTATAATTGGATGGAGTGACTTTTTGTGTTAAATATTTGGTGACATTATCACTACAAGGAGAAGTGTGACATATATATGGATCATAAATACAATGTCCCTATCCTTTTACACATATTATTATATGATTTTAGATATAATTATCTAGAATAAAACCTAAAATCGTAAATTCTATTTTCTTTGGAAGATTAGGTACATAATTCAATAACATGAAACCAAATTAAAACATATTTTATTTAATTTAAATAATGATAAAAAAACATCCATTTAGCTACTATATATTCATAGGATAACCTAGGGGAATACTTGAACAAAATTGATGATCTAAAAATCCTAGTAGAGGAATACGAATAGGAATAAAACTTAACACATGGGTTAGAAGACATAACATGGTTACATAAAATGCATGGAATATGAATAAATATAAGGAAGAATAACATTAATAAAATGGGTTCTTATAATCATGGAATCATAAGAATGTAGAAAATTTATATAACATGACAATAACATGATTCATGGCTAACAACAAAGACTATATCACATGGTTGAAAAATTACCACAAAGGAATCAGGTTCACTCCCTATCCCAATGTGACATCTCATGATACTAAACACTAACTAATTAATTGGATCTCTATTTTGGAACACCCATCATAACATGTTCATGAATATGTGTTCCACATGAATAATCAAACATAAACATAAGGGTTAACCACAAATGGAATGGGTATCATATTCATGTCATAGAGTATAAAAAATGGACATACCATAAAAGTGTACATGAAAGAATGGATTTAGAACATACATGGAGATTCATAAGGAGAAATAGGAATATATCATGATAAGTGATTTCAAAATGGAGTGAAAACTTGTAAAAAGTTTGTTTAAGAAACATTAGAAATGGAACATTTTAGGGTAGTTTACGGAATATATTAAAGTGCATTTAAATCGGAAAAGAAATAAGTATTTTATATAAAACCAGAAATGAACCAATATAGATAATTCATGATAAAATTGTTTATTTAGAATTTTTTTGTCTTAAAATATATTATGGAGTTCACTTGAAAACAGGTAAGAAATAGGGAAGTTTCCTTTAATCAGGCTTTCTTATCAAGAATAATTGAGATGGGAACCTTATTAAAACATGTATTTACCCATTAAAAATGATTTAACTATCTTGATACATGAGTTTGGAGAAAATAAACTGAAATAATAATAAGTATATAAAAATAAAACTATATTACATTTGGTTAAAGAGAGAGGAAACGTAACCCAATGAAAAAATAGAGGTTTGGAAAAGGATCCCTTACCTTATGTCCGAAGGTGTTCTTCACTAAAAAATAATGTCTTGAATAATAAAATTAGATCAATTAATTAATAATTAATGAACCTATTTTACATTTACTTGATTTATTATAAATTTATTAAGTTCATTCATGGACATTTTGATGAGTTATAAGATACAATTTCATCATTTGGGTGTGCTTGTTTCCTTGTTTTTCATGTTCGATTTAATTGTATACGTGTATGGAAGATCATGTAAATTGAAAATAGTTTTCCAAAATCTAAATTATATGTTATTAATTAAAATAAATAATATTAATTTTTTTATATGTCATTTGGTTATTTGGGGTGACTATGAATCATTAGATAAGACTTTAGTGATAACCATTTAGATTATTTTGGCAGCTTCTCAATCATCATGAACTAGTTTTGTATTATTAATTAATATCATGTATATATAATGGTTTCAGAACAATAAATAGGTTGTAATACATATAATATAATCTGGTTTAACCATATATTTTTTGACCATCCTTGAAGGAGTTAATGGAAATTGAAATCTTTTCATCCTTTCATGTGATAAATTAACACATCACGGACGATGTTTCCATTTTTAGAATAAAAGGCGAGGAGAAGGGGTTTCAAAATGGATTACTACATTAGTATAAAACAATTATAGTATATGTAAGGTAATTAGGTTATCATAACATTTGGATTATGGGAGGTCAGGAGAGAATAAGAGAATAAAATAACATGAAAAGAAAATAAAAGAAAATAAAGATTATTTTACCTCTTCAATCATTATTTTTGAGATCCTTCTTAAAGGGATTGGTTTTGGTATTTTGTTGAACCAAAAGGATTTTAGACATGGTGAATAGTCTTGGGAAGAGTATTTGGCCAAATTAGGACAAGGCTCAAAGCTTGAGAGCTATGAGGAGAAGAGGTGGTGATGGGTGGTATTTATAGTGGAGGAGATAGATGTTTTCTTATTATTTTATTCACTAGTTTATTATTTTGGCTCAAAACTATGAATAATGTGATCATTATAACTAAATATTTTTTTAAAAATGAAGGAGAGTTCAAGATTATGGTTCTGAAATCATACAAGTTGTTTTAAATCATGAATTTGGATTATAATTTAAATACTGTAAATTACTGTATTTCACTATTCACAAAAATTCAACTATTTTATAAAAATGTCAAAAATTCACCATAAATATTTTTCAACATATAGAAATCAAAAATTAAATCCATTTTATAATTTTTTTAAAATATTAGATATTTAATTTTTTAATTAAAATCAATATTTATTCAAAAAATACTAATTTGAAAATTATAACTGATGTTAAAACACTTTGAAAAATTAATTAATGTCTCATAAAATTATCTTATAATCACATGATAACAAAATATTAATTTATGGATACCTTTTATGAAAACAAACTTTATTTTAAATCATTATATTAAATATAAATTTGTAAATATACATTTATGTTTCACAAAAATACCAATATTTAATTTATTATTTTCAAAAAATTCATTTTCTTAAACTGTTATATAATTATATCATATTTTAATTTATAGGATGGATAAATTTTATTTATAATTTCATAGGTCAGGTTACTATTATGTTGGAAGATTTACTATTCTTTAGGTTCACATTACACTTCCAAAGGTTAAGTTATTATTCTATTTGTATAGGTTAATTTACTTATATTAATATCTCTTATTTAATTAATTCCTCATTTATAAAGTTTTTTTTTTTGTTTTTATGTGATTTTATTTGATTTATACTATATAACATAATTATAAGAATGGAATTTCCATTGATAAAAGTTTAGGTCATTATAATAAAATCCTTAAGTTTATATTTACATAAGAATAACTTAATAGAAACCAATGAAGATAGGTAAAACTGATAAAGGATTATGATTTTTTAATTCATTACCATCCTAGGAAAGCAGTCAAAGTAGAAAATTCTCAGAGTAGAAAAGATACTACCACTCCATCCCCAATGAGGATTTTAAGGGATCCAACCTTTTTGGACAAGAAAAGTACATATATGGGAATAATAAAAGTACAATTATCCTACCTTGCTCAAATAATTTCTCAACCATCTATTCTTGAGAGGATCAAGGAGTCTTAGAAAGATTTTGAGTTTATATAGAATAAGGTAGATAATAATCCAAATTTTAACTTTTTTGAAGATGGAATTATAAGCTTTGGATCCTAGATATGTGTTGTATAAAAACCAGAATTGAAGAGGGATATTCTGAATGATTTCCATAGCTGATCCTTCTCTATTTATCAAGGAATAACCAAGATGTATAAATATTTGATGTAAAACTTATGGTGGGATAACATGAAGAGGGAGTTTGTAGAATTCATATCTCAAGCCTCGGTATGCCAACAAGTGAAGTTGGAATGGAAAAAATCTAATGGTATGAGGAAACCATTTCTAATACCAGTATATAGATGGGAAAATATAACAATGTATTTTATTATAGGACTCCCCAGGGAATCTAAAGTGTATAATTCTAGTTGAGTGGTAGTAAATCCCCTAACAAATTCAGCACTATTCATTTCCATCAATAAAGATTTATCTCTTGACCAACTCAACAAGATATACATAAGGGAAGTGGTAATACTGCTTGGAGTTTCACTCTCTATTGTATCTGATCAATATATTCTATTTACCTCGAGGTTTCAGAGAATCCTTCTGCAAGAGTTGGATACTATGTTAAGATTCATCATTTCTTATCACCCTCAGATGGATGGTCAGTCTAAAAGGACCATTCAAACTCTATAAGATATGCTGAGGTTTATTTTCAATGGATTTTCAAGGATATTGGGATCAATACCTTCCCCAAGTTGAGTTTTGAAATAAAAACAATTTCCATTATAGCATCCAAATGGAAACTTATGACATGTTGTATGGGTAGAGGTGTTGGAAAACAACATTCTAGGATGAAATTAGAGACTAGAATATGATGGAACTTGATCTTATCTAAGAGATGATAGAGAAGGTTCAAGCCATTCATCTTCATATGAAATTCAAAAAAACTTTTATAGAAAAGATATGAATAAAATCGTTGACTTGATCTTGATTTTTTACTTAAAGATAATGTGTTCCTTCATATATCATTGTGGAAGAAATTCCTAAAGTTTGGGAACTAGGGAAAGCTAGTTTAAGATAAATTGTTCCCATTGAGATCCTTGATTACATCAGAGTAGTGAAACATCGACTAACACTCCCACTTAACATATCTAAAGTACATGATGTGTTTAATGTATCCCTCTTGAAGAAGTACATGATGGAACCCTCATATGTACTGAATCTATAGGTGGTACCCTTGGAGAATGATTTCTCATACAATGAGTAGCTGTTGAAGATCTTAGATTGTAGAGAAAAAGATCTCTGAAACAAGAAGAATCACATGGTCAAAGTGTTGTGGAAGAACCATATGTTTGAGGAATCAAAATGGTTATTAGAATAGGCTATGAAACATAAGTACCCACATTTGTTTTAGTATATTAAATTAGAATTTCATGGGTAAAATTTCTGAAGGGTGAAAAAGTAAAGACCTAAACCTTTATAAATAAAATTCCATTTTTAGATGAATAAGTGTGATGTTTATGTAATGTAGTTTTTAAAAAACAAATTCACTACTTTTATTTTTGGAACATTATTTTTATATCCATTTAAATTTAAAATACCATTAATAATCATAACCATGTATCATATAACCATTTTATAGTGATCATATTATTATTCTATATTAAGGGTTATGATAAATTTCAATTGAAACAGAGGAAATAGGTGATGACCTCCACCAGTAGGATCATACGCTTGGAATTCCATTTATCAAATCTCTTGATTGATATAGTATCACTATGATTTTCCATTGACCAATCCAAAGTTTATATTCAACAACTAAAGTACAAACAAAACTTTGTATTGTAGAAGTTCAAGCTCATCGAGATCATGACCCAAACCATATATGGAGGACCACCCTAAGAATATTTCACAATCACACACCTTACCCTTAGGAAATTCACTGGTGTAATAAAGGGATATGTATCTATACCCTAATAGTATGAATTTTTATATTTATTTTATTAAAAAAATATTATATTTATTAATTTTTAATACTAAATTTTAAATGATTATAGAATGAGAAAGTTAAAAATTATATTTTGATATAATGAAACAAAAATTATATTTTGGAAATGCATAGATTTTATTAGGACACTCTATTTTAATGAATTAAATAATTTTTTAAAGAAATAATATTTTTTTATTATTAAATATAAATTTATGAATTCAAAAAAAATATTTTTAAGGGCCAGAAAATTATTATTGTAAAAAACACTGTTTCAATAAATGTGGATTTTTTATTTGAAAGTGTAAATTATCATATTTATAATATTATTATGATAAAATAAATATTATTTTTTAAATAAACACATTGAAATTATCCAATAGTGATTTTTTATAATTTTTCTAGACAACTGAATTTTTGGGTGAAAATTAAATACTGTATAAATTTATGGTGTGTATTATAACACATAAAATCACAAAAGTGATGTAATAAATGTAATAAATTGTATCCAACACCAAATATATGTCACCTATTTAAAATAATATATTTTGGAAGTTATTATATTAATTTTATAAGCCTTAATGAATCTTAAAAAACCATTATTATGTTTTAAGCCTTTAAAATCAATTCTTTATCAACATTACTCACTTTCACGTCACCAAGGGAATAATTTGTAATTATTTAGGTTCATGGAGTAGTAAAATAATTAAAACAAATTCACTTTTGAAGAAAACATGGTAAAAAACCCTGGAAAGGTTTTTGGTTATGAATACTTTATTGTATAGTGTCCAAAACCTATATTTGGAAAATAATAAAGAACTCCTCTCTATTTTCCTGTATAAAGACACTCAAGATCCCATTAATATTCACTAAAAAACCTTTTATCATGAGTATACTATTCCATTTAATCTATATATCCCTCCAAAAGTTCCACTAAGCTCTCAGGAAGATCCTCCCAATCTTTTAGAATCACCCTCTCTAGGTAAGGGATCATCTCATTCTCCTATTTATTCATGCACCTCCATTATGTTATGATTTTTTTCATCCTTTTTTTTCATTTTGGGATATGTACTCAAACATCACTCTTACCTACCTTATGATTTAAATGTGTTTATAGATCCATTTATCTATCATTAAGACCTCCCATGAACCATTATATTACCCCATTATGCCGCTGAAACTATCCTGCGATCATTCCTCGCCAAACTTTTGTATTACGAATACCCGTCACCATTTCCACTTAAGGTCATTCACCTAGATGTACCTATACATAATTTATTGGGAAATTACATGTATTTAACCCACACTCCTTAATATTGGGATCATATATGATGAAATATATTCTTATGTTTATTTATCAACGTGACACACATGAGCATGCACATATTATGATGGGTGTTCTCAGATAGCACTCTAATGCATTGTGTAATGTTTTAGTCTCATGAGACATCATTTATAGGATTAGGTAGTAAATTTAAGCCATTATGGGGAATTTTAAACCATTATATGTTTTCTAGGTGGTTAGCCTTGATCTATGTTTATAATGTCATGTTTAATTTTGTTTCCTCATTCTGATGTTCCTTTAATGTTATCATGTTATATCATGCATCATTATTCATGATTACTATTATCACCCTTATTATGTTACCTATATATACCTATTGGATCACATTAAATTCTTTAACTTATTCTCTGATTTTTTAATTCCCTTACTTGAATTTATATCTCACCCCTTTCTTATATACTTCCCCAGGTCATCCCATGTAGTATTAAAGGTTCGATGGAATTTTAGGAGCATGTTAAGGATGTTTTCTATAATTTCATTTTATTATTGTTTCAAGTTTTTATGATATGTACCTAATCCCAAAAAGATGCTACGATTCAGGATATTATGGGTTTCATTTATTTTAATTTTATGTAAAAAATCATAAATTAAAGTGTTCTAAAAATATGGGTTTCCATACTGATCTCACCAAAAAACCAACATAGAAGGATTAAGGTGTAAGACAAAGGAGTTTTATCAAATAAGAGGTATAACATTTAAATGAGTGTTTTCATGTTTATTCTTTCTTCAAACTCCTCTATATATTCTATGCCCATGATGATATAATAACATTAGCATATTAAATATAATGCAATGTTATTATATTGATGACACTTCCCCTTTTCATCACATTTTTCACCCTATGGGAAATGAAAACATCACTCATCCATACTTGTGGAATACCAACTCTATAAAGTGACACGATTCATTTTTCATCACTGAATCCCATGGATGGATCAAATTATGGATAACATAAATATATATGAAATTTATGACATAATTATGAAATGGTAATATAAGATATTACTTACCTTCTTACCTTTCCATCTGTTAAATAATGTTAATGTTGCTCATGCATATGTCTAGACTTCAACCTATATGAATCATTGTGATTTTTTTTTCATTTATTAATTTCATGGATGGTTCTAAAGTTGTATTTTACAAATAAATTTGAAAATATTCCATGATTAATATTTTACAGATGGTGTAATAATTACCCCTTTAACCATGGTCATGCTATCAATGTTTTTTTTGGAATTACGAATTGAACATCTGTCATGAATTTAATCAATTCGTAACTATACAAGATATGATAACAAATGAAATAAAGTGGATTATGAGAAGATAAATAACTTGAAAAATATTCTTTATCAAGAACCTAATAAATATACATTTATTATAAAAGAGTAAAAGTACATACGTGGTAAGTCATCCTAAATGTAAGGGTTTCATCATTAAAATATTAATTTAAATGTTTTAAATTATTTTTCAACCATTTTGATTTAAATATTTCAAGAATTTTATTTTTTATACTTGAAATATTGTTATGGTAAATTTTAAACTACTTCTTACTTTCTTTAAAATGGTTTGAAAATGGAATATTTTTAAAGTATGTGTAACTTTTGACTCTTTTTACCAAAGTGAAATAGAATATTTTTTAACATATAAAATATGAAAAGATTTTACTACTATCATGTACATTTTTATTATAAATATTAATTTTCAATTCTCCATTGATTTTAAAAGAATATATTTTTCCCTTTGATCTAGGATTTTTTAGCTTTTAAATATTTTCAAAAGAAAAAGACATTTCTTCTCATTTTTATGAGATAACTGAAAATGGTTTTTATTATTGGTTAAAATTACAATATCATGCTTTTATAATGAAAATTTAATGTTGTAAAATGTTTTTATTTCAATATATTCTTAAAAGTTCTAGTTTTAAATGTTTTTATTTAAAAACAGGACACTTGGGAATTATTGGTGAAAGTATATTTTGGGAGTGAACCCAAAACCTTATGGGAATTTTTCCATTAATTGAATAGTGGGTTTGTTAGAGCCTTATGATATATTGGGTAAAGTAAAATCATTTACAGATATAAGTTACACCTAATAGAATGTGAACAATGTTGATTACTCTAATGAAGTGACACAATTAACTAATGTAAGTTACTCTTAAGAGAATATGTATAGAGTTAATCACACCTGTGAAGTGATATAGTTAAATGATGTATGTTACTTAAGGTGATCATTTAGTCATGTTACCATAATCATTAATTTTCCCTTTAAAATTTAGCATAGTGGTGAAAATGGGGTTACCTCATATGGAGGTTACATACTATGTTTTTAATTCTTTAACTATTATAAGTTTATTCTTACTAAATATTAGAGTTTAAATTGGGAATATGTTGGTTTTAAACAAAGTTAAAAGAAAAATATTATAGAAATATTTATTAGAAGTTATATCAAGGACACACTGAAAATAGATGATAAAGAATAATTTAGATAATGGTAGTTCACATGATTTGGCCTTCAGATATTCCCTTATTCATTGCCTAAAAATGATTCCCAATTTAATTACTCAATGTATACATAAATACCTCAACATGTACACATAATATGACTAGAAAGTAGAACTAAAATATAGTTTTCATCATTAAAGGGCCTAGTGATCATTAAGGTTCATAGTGTGGGGATTCAGTGTACACAATTTTTATCGATTTTATTTTCTTCACTTTTAAACTCTTTAATAATCCAAACCTGTGCACCTGTTAGATTGAATGAATGTTTATTGTATAAAAACAAAATTATAATATATGTAAGACATAAATTAAATGAAGCACAACACAAAATAGTTTTACAAGGTTCACCGATGATGTGGGGGACTACATTCTTGTTGTGTTTAGGATGATCTAAGATACAAATTCTCAATTAGAAATCAATCAAAAATAAAAAATGGGTTCGTCAAGTATCACCCTAAAACCATTGTGGGTATGTATGAACCTTTTCCAAAATCATACTAGCACCCCACCAGTGTTCTTTATACTAGAATCCCAGTAGTGTTTACAAACATAACACTAAAACAATGAGAAATATCACATGGAATTAAAGCTTCCACTACAACACAAAACTGATCATACTTCTTGAGCCACTTGAAATAAACTGATTTTACACTTACTCACTTCAACTGAAACTCTTTGACTGCCACTGAATGTAATCAACAACACTATATGTATGTTGGTTCCTTATACTATTATGAATGAATGGGTGAAATCACTTCCAATTCAGCACATAGTAATAATATAATGAATAATAGAATGTTTATAAAAAACGATAGGTTTTCATCTTCTTTTATATACTAATAAATATTTATTTAGCTCAAAACTAATACTGCTAACAATATTTTTCTTTAACCACTAAAAACATGAACATTGTGTGTCATTCATGCATGTATGATGTTAATTATATTTTCACTCATTTCATACTCATCACACTGCCTCATTCATGTATTATCATATTCATGATTCTATTCTTTATAAAATACTCAAAAATTCCATAAAATTCTTCTTATTTGAATACCACCACTTAACAAGTATAAACTTTAAATTCTGATTACGCAATATAATATGCAATGTTTCTTCTTCTTAATTCATGTAAACATAAACTTATTCAAATTTGTGTAACAATAAACACAACATTGTACTTCTTTCTCATTTCACAGAATACAAAAATGATCTCACTTCCTTTATGTATATAATTCCAACCTATATGTATATTGTAAAACAATGTCTCACATCTTCAACTATTCCTTCATGTGGTATACTATAAATACACTTGTTGTTTTTTTGTGAACAAAATGTTTCAAACACTCCATATAGTTTTTTATCAAGAATTTATTCCTTATGATCTTATCAATGTAACACTATATGTGGTTTTCTCAAATACCACCTTCGAGCAACCCAAAGGAATGTAGGTTCTTCTGTGTATGCAGGGTTGAATTAACTTCTCACACCACCTGCTATAAGGATTTGAAAAACGGTAGCACAAAATTAGGCTGTCTTTAAAAAATGTAAGAACAAACACCAATTGTATGTGATTGTCCTGAAAAATAGAAGACTAGCGCGTATGAATATCACATTATCTTAAGGTGATTCATGGAAAAATTTCTTCAAGAAATATAATGAGTGTGTCAAGAACATATTGACTGCCTCATGGGTTTCCTTCTTCTTTGTTAAAGCCAATGCCTTTCCGATATCTCATTCGCGAATCAGAGTGATTCCATTACTCTATTTCTATCTAAATATTATCATAAAATAGAGATAATGATATTACAGAAAATGAATGCACATCAAGGAATTTATAGAATAAATTTCACAGACTCAGCTCATGTAAATGGACTCACATAAAGCGTACAATTCCTTAGCCCGTGATTCGTGATTAAAAGAATCACCATCTTCTAAAAACACATTTATATCATTTCTATTTTCCATAATTTAATCTTCTTTTTATCATGCAAGCATCATTGCCTAAGATTTTGATATTATAGGAATCATCAGAACTCTTAAAAGAATCTTGAAATCTTGGATGGATAAATCAGACGACATGGAATAGAGCTTAAATATAGACAAGATACTTGAGAAAGTCTGAGGATGAAGAAAATATTAGTGCCACAATCTAATGGCTGGGATGATATCATCGGATGAACTCAGATATTTCTAGGTTTTTAAAGTGAATATATAGTATGTGAAAATAAGATATCCCACATCAAAACTGTATTTGGTATCCTGATTCTTTATAATACAATGTGTGTCTGAGGAAAGAAATAAATGGTTAGAATGATTCCGCCCATGTACGCCACACCACTCTGTGCTTGTGCTCATCCGCTGTTGTGGCACCCTTCATGGTGGCTCACCACAACTTCCCCCTGTGCCTCTTATGTGGTGCACTATACATGTCTCCTCCTACAATGCTGGCCGGCTGAGGTACATCCTTCCCACCTCAGTAGTGGATGTGGTTCCCTCATGGATGTCCAATGTTGTTAGCCTAAATTTTTGGTCAAAGGCCCACCAAAAATATTCCCAACATAAGGAAATAGAAAACAACAATATTATCAACATCAAATCCAATAAAACATCAATAGTATCATTAAAATATTTAATGATAAAAAATATAATATGATTCCTCAAATTCCTGATGATTGATAATAAATATCATAAAATCTTCTTCAAATGTGTCAAACAGTGTGCATTATCCTCATGAAATTAACACATGTTTTTTTACATTAACAACAGATCTACAATTGTCATAATTAATGTTTCTTCATCTAAAGAATCTTATTCAAATAAAAACAACCATTTTCAACTAAATATTTCTCAAGACCGACTCAATGAAATAAAATCTATAATAAAAGCATTTTAACATTGACTTTTCATGAAACAAGTATATTAATAACAATAACAATACAAATATTACTTTAATAAATTTGGGATCTTCAATCCCCCCTTTGGACTTATTGTCAATACCCATTTTAGTTCCAAATTCAATGTTTTCTTATACACCTTACATGAAAATAAAACTAAATATTTTATTATGGGAAATAATTCAACTCATATTATTCTATAACAACTAATATTTTATTCTACTCCGCTTTAATATCCACATTTCATAAGAGATTCCACTTAAGATTAATTCAAATTGATCTACTTAATATAAGTAAAAACATCACCTATATTAAAGTAGTGAGTCATTAATTAATCATCTATAAGTCTATGTGGTATATCCCCATGTAGAAATCAGTAGTGATCAATTTTGAAATAAAATATTTCAGTAAAGTTTTCACAATATGATGCCAACACTAAATACTTCTTTCAGAAGTTCTTCAAAAGATACTCAATTAATCTACTACATTCATCTTGAAAAACAGATTAAAAGAAATAAACTACAAGATTTTATTTCCCCTTTATCAATCCATTTTACTTCTATCATCTAATTTTTAGTTTCTCCCCTTTATGATTCAGAATTGTCATTCATATTGAGATAGGATAAAATACCCATTTAATGACATGATTCAATTTTCAAACATTTAAATCATTAGATAAATCCTATACCAAAACTTAAAATATTCAGTTTATACCACTTGAGATATTCAATTTTGATAGTTTTCTATATTTTCTCCCCCTAGAGGAATGATATTCATTTATTTTATTCATCATTATTGTCTTTCTTCAATAATGATCTTCATGAACAATTTTAACAACAATTAAAGTAAAGAACTCCATGATGGATAGTCTTGTAGATGTTGTATAATATTTTTATAGTAGTCATATCTCTAGTAATTCCCTTGAATATATTCTTGAACATCAATTACCTATATTAAATAAAAAACAAAATATATACATGATTATATGGTGGTTCTTCAATTATCTTTCCCATTAGAGAAATAGGGATTGGATTTATTTCTCAACCTATAATCTCATTTGAATTATATTCTATATTTATGAACACTTATCACGATTTCTCCTTCTTTGAATTTATATAGTTTATCAATTAATGGAATCATGTAATTCCTAAATTATCTAGCTTTCATATTAGATGGAATAAGCCTTTTCACATTGACAAGTAGTGCACTTTCGTTCTTCTTTTCCTGCTTCAACTTTTTAGCCAAGTCTAGCTCTTCTGGCCATATGACAAAGCATTATTCTAAAACATGCTCATACTTATTCTTATGTGAAGAATCATTCTTTAAATTAGAATTTTTAATATAATAATCAACTGGGGTTTTTCCTTTATTCTTCAATAGTTTTCTTTATTTAGGCAACCATGTCATATATTTTTCAGTGATATTCCCTAACATTATACACCTTCCACCCTATCTCCAACAATCATAGGGTTATCCTTTTTTGAAAACCTGTCATGAAATTTGAATATTTCATCTTGATTTTAAGGCACCAAATCAAACATTTTATTTGATTTTGATATTAATTCCTTTTTTTAGATTTATTCCCCCATCATTGGTGTTTAGGAATCATTTGAAAAGTTCCATTATATGGCCTTTTCTTCCATAATATTAGAACCATTTATTTGGTGTTACATTGATTTAATCAGTCTTCTTGGGTGTATCTTGTTTCGTAGTTTTATTAACTCTATTCTGTTTGTTATAACCCAAGAAAAACTTTTACGATTTTTTTGACTCTACATTTGTTGTGTAATTTTCTTCATATCAGTATATGTATAGTTCATAGTTGGTGCATATCAGTACTCATCATAACTATGACCAATTCAATTGAAATAATCACAGAAGTCTTCAAGACACACAAATCCATTATTGATAGATAGATTTTTCTTTATCTATGAATTATGCTT
Source organism: Viscum album (assembly GCA_963277665.1). Classification (NCBI taxonomy): domain Eukaryota; kingdom Viridiplantae; phylum Streptophyta; class Magnoliopsida; order Santalales; family Viscaceae; genus Viscum; species Viscum album. Next base: position 1,403,562,669 of record OY728129.1, read on the forward strand.
CAATTTTTTAGGATTTCCCTTCTATAAGACTTTCTCACCCTTAATAGAGGCCCTCTGTAATTATCATGCATTAACAAAATATGTCAAAAATCAATGTCCTGATGCCCAAATTTCAAAAAATAAAAAAATATCCAACAAATATAGATTTATTCTTTTATGTTACAGCTTGGATAGTTTTGAATTTTCTTTTTGATTTTGGATAATATCATTATTTATTTGAGATATTTGTAATGGAAAAAAATTCTTACTCTTATTCATATACACACTTGATGATATAGTGGTTTTTTATCAGTATTTATCACTTAATTGTGACCAAAATCCTTTTTGAAACCTATACTTACAGATAAAAAAGTATTAGTAAGAATAGAAAATTCTCATATAAGTGTCACCTGTTTCAATGAGCTTACAATAGATTTATCTTCAGATAACCCCAAGCTCCTATTTCCACTTGAATGAGTCTTTTGAAAAGTAAGACTCATTTCAAAATTACTATTTACAACCATTATAATCTCTGAATTTTGTGAATATTCAACTTGGATGTTCTCAAGATTTCTAAACTTGGCACCTGACTCAAGATATTTCAGATTTAGAGAGTTCTTCTTGTCTTCAAGTAATTTCACCATATCTTCACATATTTTCTGGGAAGTACTTAATTATTTTTCCTTCAAATTTTTAAAATTTATTTACATTTTATTACATCTCATGTTGAGGATGTTTTTCTCATCCTCAACAACTTCCAGTTTGTATTCCCATTGACTCTTTATTTTCTGAACTTGATCATCTTGCATTTAATTTGCCTATATTATATAATTATTCAACTATTTTATTCTCTTTTTCTTATCCTCTAGTTTGGATTATTTAACATTCATAGAGGTTTTTTTGTGGTTTCTTTAATGCATTAATCACTTCTGTAGAAAATTTCTATATAACATCCTTCTCACAAATAGTTCTTTTTAATTATTCTTCAATTAATTTGAATATTTCATTGTAGTGAAATATAGATTTTTCTTTTGATTCTTCATCTATGATGAATGTCTCACCCTTTTCTTTGATTCCAAAATGATAATCCTTAATACTCATGGTATCGTTATGAGATTCTTCAACAGTGTGAATCATCTCACTAAGAATCTTCTTAGTTACTTATTTTTCGCACACATTTCTTTGTAATTATTCTTCAGAATAGGAGAAATGTTAATTTAAATGTGATACCATTTCTCCTTTGAATTCAATAATTCTTGTAAAAATTTTATATCATTGCAATTTATTTTCCATGGATTTATCTGTATCCTAATATTACTTTTCAAGTTGTAATTTATCATCATATATTCCCTTCATAAAAGAACATTTGTAAGTGAAATCCTTGGTAGGAACATTCTTCAGATGATATTTGATTTCTGAATAAAAATCCCTGAGTGATTCAATAAATTCTTCTTATTCACTACATAAACCATACTCCTCAAAAGGATCCTTATCCACTAATTTAACAAATACTACTATTATGCAACCACTCTGACTAAATTCAATTTTTGATGAACCCACCTTATTCTCGAAATTATTTAATATCTTTATTTCCACTTTCTGTCATCTATTCTTCAAGGCTTTTGTAGAAACCTACTTATTGGAACTGACAGATATAAGAACTAAATTTTCCATCTGAGACAAATCTTTTATATCTTCAAATTCAAATATGCTCTTCATATATGTCTGATACAAACAACTGGGAAAATAAGTTATACCTAATAAGAGGAAAAATATTTCCTCTGATACCAATTAAAGTGACCAATGGATCATGTAGGTACACTGGGGGGGGGAATCAGTGTACATAAGTTTAACTGGTTTTATTTTCTTTACTTTTACCCTCTTTAGTAATCCAAACCGCTGCACTTGTTAGAGTGAATGAATCTTCCCCATTTACAAAAAAAGACCATACCATATACAAGTCAGAAAGTAAATGAAACAAAAAACATGCTATTTTTATAAGGTTTTCTAATACTGTGGGTAACTACATTCTTACTATGTTTGGGATGATCTGAGACACCAATTTTTCACTAGAAATCAATCACAAATTACAAATTGGTTTGTAAGGTTTCACTCTAAAACTATGGTGGGTAGATAAAAACCTTTTCCCAAATTATACTTAAATCCCACCAATGTTCTTTATAATGGAATCCCACAAAAGTTTACAAACATAAAACTAACATAATGAGAAATATCATATGAACTTTAAGATGCCACCACAAAACAAAAATGATCTTCCTCCTCGAGCCACTTAAAATAAACTAATTCTACACTTTCTCACTTTAACTAAAACTCTTCAAATGTCATTGAATGTAATAAAATAAAATGAATGTAAGTCAGTTTAGTATAATATTCTAAATAAATTGAAGAAATAACTTCCACTTTATCCCATGGTAATAATAGAATGAACAACTGAATGTTTATAAAAAAACTGTAAGTCTTCTTCTTATTTTCTATAATAAAAAAAGATTCTTCAACTCAGAACTAGTATTAGTATATATTTTTTCTTTAATCATAACACAAACATACATTGTGTGTCATTAATTTATGCATGATGTCAATTATATTTTCATGAATTCCATACTAATCACACTACCTCATGTATGTACCATCATATAAATGACTCTCTTCTTTATCAAATGATCAACGATTCCATACAATTATTCTTCTTGAAATATTAATACCAAACAAGTAAAAACATTATTATTTGACTGTGCAATAAAATATTTTTTGTTTCTTCTTCTTCTTCATTCAAGTAAAAATAAGCTTCTTTAACTTCTTGTAAAAAAATAAAGGGAACTGTACTTCTTGCTCATTTGTCACAATAAAAAATGATCTCACTGTGTATATGTATATAATTCAAACCTAACAACATATCATGCACCAATTTATTAAATTTTCACGACAACTTCTTTAAGGATTTGCACAAGTGTAGCATGAAACCAGAGTTTCCTCGCATAATTTATGAAGAAGCACTAATTCTCAATGATCTTCACACCAAAAAAAAGAATTACATATATAAATATCACATTATATCAATGTGATTCTTGAAATAAATTATTTGAAAAATAGAATGAGTGTGTTAGGAACATGTCTACTTCCTCGAGGGTACCCTTCTCCTTTATGAAATCCAATTCTTTTCAGAACTCTCCTTTTTGAGTCAGAGCATTTCTACAGCTGGTTTTATCTCTTAATAATCTCTTAGAATATAGATAAAGATATTCTAGAAAATGAACGCACATCAGGGTATTTATAGACAAAATTTAACTAATTCATCTTGTGCGTCCCACCTCACTTAAAGCATACCATTCCTTATCTCATGCTTCGAGGTTATAGAAATCACTATCTTTATAAAACACATTTATCTCATTTAATATTTTCCACAGTTTTATTTTATCATTTAAGAATCGTTTCATAAGATTTATATATCATTATAATCATTAGAACTATTAAATACATCTCAGAAGCTTAGCTAGATAAATTGAACGATATTTCATAGAGCTTCAACACATGAATTATACTTAAGAAAAGCCAAGGATGAAGATGAACTTGGTTCCATGAACCAATGGCTAGGATAATATCATTAGATGACCTCAGTTCTTTCTGCGTTTTTAGTGAGGATCTAAAGTGCACAAAAATAGGACATACCGCATCAAAATATTAATTGATATCTAGATTATTTATAATACATTTATTGTCTGAGGTAGGAAAGAAGTGGTTACTGATCTGACCCTAATGTATGCCACACCACTCTATGCTGACACTCATTTGCTGCCATGATGTCCCACACCGCGGCTCTCCACTACTTCTACATGCACCTCTTCTATGGCACTCTATAAATGTATCATTCTACAAAGATTGATGGAAGAGGTAGAGCCTATATACCTCAGTTGTGGTTGCGTTCCCCTCAAGGTTGGCCAGTGTTGTTGGCCTAATTTTTTGGTCAAAGGCCAACCAAAAATATTCTCAATATAAGTCCAAGGATAACAACAATATTCTCAACATTAAAATCTAATCCAATATCGAAACTCTCTTTCAAACATTTAATGATCAAACATCTAATATGATTACTCAACGTCTTGGTGATTTATAATCAATACCATAAAATCTTCTTAAAATATGGTAAACAATGTGCATTCTCCAAATGTAATCAACACATGTTTTGGACATTTAGAACAACTCTACAATCATCACAATTAATATTTTGTCTCTTAAAGAAAATTCTTCAAATAAAAACAACCTTTTCTAACTTAATAATTCTCAAGACCGATTAAATGATAGAAACTCCATACTACAATAACTATAACATTGAATTTTTATAATAAATAATATTGACAATAATTACAAACATAAATATTAATTTAGTAAATTTGGATTCTTCAATATGCCCCATTGGATTTGTTGTTAATACCCATTTTCCTACCAAAGTTAATTTTTTCTTCCCCCCAAACTTGACAATAAAACCAAAGATATAAGTATGGTAAAGAATTCAAATCATCTTTTTCTATAACAACTAAGCTTTTATTCTTCCCTCCTTCAATCTCCCTATTTCATAAGAGGTTCCAATTAAGAGAAATTAAAATTGATCAGCTTGATATAAGGAAACAAAATCACTTATATTAAAGTAGTAAGTTATTAATTAATCAACTCCAAGTCTATGGGGGATAAACCAATGTAGAGAATAAGAGTGATCAATTTTGACATCAAAGATGTCAATAATTTATTCAGAATATTATGCCAACACTGAAACCTCTTTTTCAGAAGTTATTCAAAAGATACTAAATTAATCTCTTAAATTCATCTTGAAATACATATTAAAAGCATTCAAATACAAAATTGTACATCCCCTTTATTAATATAATTTCTTCTATTATAAAATTATCACTTTTTACACTTTATAATTTAGAATTATCATTCATATTTGGATAGGATAACATACCTATTTAATGAAATGATTCAATTTCTAGAATTTTAAATCATCAGATAAATACATCAATTGAAATAAAAATATTCATTTGATACCAGTTGAGATATTTAACTCTCATCGTTGTATAGATTTTATCCCCCTATAAAGATAATATTCTTTCATTTTCTTATTCATGATTATATTTCTTTAAGAATGATCTACAAGAATTTTTTTTAACATTAATTGAAATAAATAACTCCATGATGGATAACCTTCTGGATGCTATATAATATTTTCCCAGCACTCATATCTTTTAGAATACCTAGAAATATATTCCTCACCTTTAGTTACCTATATAAGGGAATCAAAAACAAAATATACCTGGGAATAAGGTGTCTCTTCAATGTATTTCTCTGTTATAACAACAAGTATGAGATTTATTTATCAACCCAAAATCTCTTTTCAATTTTGATTTAGATTTATGAAAACTCATCATGATGGATCCTTCTTGGACTTTATGAAGTTTATCAATTAAGGGAAGTAAGGAATTATTAATTTATATATATTTAACCATAGATGGAATATGCCTTTTCACATTGAAAAGTAGTGCAATTTCATTATTTTTTTTTCTGCTTAAAAAATTTTATCCAATTCCAGTCGCACTGAACATATGACTATTCATTCTTTCAACACATGATCAAACTTCTTATTGTGAGTATTATCATTCTTCACAGTAAATTTTTTAACATAAGAATCCACTTATTATTTTCCTTTTTTCTTCAATAGTTATTTTTTTTTCAGGAAACCATATCATACATTTTTTAGCGATATGCCCGGACATTCTACACCTTCCATACAAGTCTCAAACAATCATAGGGTTATCATTTTTAGAATACCTCTCATGAAATTTGAATGTTTCATCCTGACTGTCATTCACCAAATTAAACATTTTATTTGATTATGATATTAATTTCTTATTATTATTTATCTTTATCCCACTATCATTGGTGTTTAGGAATTTTTTTACAAATGTCCATTATATGTCCTTTTCTTCCATAGTTTTAGGACATTTTATTTGTTGTTATATTCAATTTATCATTCTTCTTGGGTGTATATTGTTTCAGAGTTTCTTATACCATAAGAAATACTTTAATTCTTTTTTCTTTGCCTCTATATTTTTTTTAATTTTTCTTCATATCAGCATGTGTATAGTTCAGATTTGGTACATACCAGAACTCATCATAATTGTGACCAATTCTATTATAATAATCCCAAAATTGTTCAAGATACTAAAATCTCTTCTTGATATAATTATCTTTATTTATATGTGAATTATGCTTCAATTCTTGAGGATTTCTCTTCACATTAGCTCTAATTCCCCGTTAATACTATCCTTATATAATTATCATGTATTGAAAAATCATGATAATAGAAAAATACCCAATGCCTAAATTTCTAACAAAACTAATAATAGAAAAAAATCTTGATTTCTTATTCTATACTATAACTTTTATAGTTTTGAAATCTTGTTGGTTTTGGATTATATGATTTCTCATATTTTCTCTTTGTAGGAAAAAATAATTCATGTTATTAATCATAATCATATTTGATGATACAATGGTTTTTTAATCAGTCTTCTTGGACCATGTTTGACCTGAATGTTTTTTGACATCTATAGTTATAGATAAAACAATATCTGTACAATCAAAAACTTCTGGAATAAGGGTTACCTATTTGAATGATCTTGAAACATATTTATATTTAGATAATATCAATATATTATTTCCACATTAATGAGTCTTTTCAGAAGTAAGACCCTTTTTAGAATTACTATTAATATCCTTTTTAATGTCATAATTTTATGAAGATTCAAATTGGATGTTCTCAAGATTTCTGAATTTGAACTCTAATTCAAGATATTACATATTTAGGGAGTTCTTCTCGTCTTTAAGTGATTTCACCATATTTTAACATTATTTATGTGATGTATTTAATTGTTTTCCTTCATATTTTTCAAATTGAGTTAAATTTCATGACATATCATGTTGGGGGATTTTTTCTCATCCTTAACAACTTTCAGTTTGTCTTCCCATTGACACTTTAATTTTATAAATTTGATCATCATGGATTTTATTTTCTTCTATTAGAGAATTATTTAACTATTTAATTATATTTGTTTTAACCTCTATTTGGGGTTCTTTAACATTCATAGAGGTTTTGTGTAGTTTCTCTAATGCATGGAAAACTTTAGTATAAACTTTCTCAATCCCATAATTCTCACAATCATCTATATGTTATTCATCTTCAATTAAAGTAAATCTTTCATTGTAATGAAGTATAGATTGTTTTTTTGATTATTCAGTTAGGATGAATGTGTCATCTTTGTCTTTGATTTCCAACTGAGAATCCTTAATACTCATGGTAGCATTATGAGATTCTTCAAATGTGTGAATCATCTCAGCAAGGACCTTGTCCATTCTTTCTTTCTCACAGAAATTTTTTTCCAATTCTTTATCAACATAGGATAAATTTTAATTGAAAAATTATAGAGTTTCTTATTTGTCTTCAATAATCCGTGTAAAGAGTTTAGATCTTTGAAACTTATTTTCCAAGTCTTTCTCCATATCCTGAGATTTTTTTGAAGTTTCAATTTTTTATCATATAGTTATTTTATAAAAGAAAATTTGTAAGTAAAAAACTCACTAGGAACACTCTTTAGATAATATTTTATTTCTAAATAAAAATCACTGAGTGATTTAGTAAATTATTCTTCACCACTGCTTAAACTTTTTTCATCAAAATAATATTTATAAAATGATTTAATAGGTACAATTGATAAAAAAACCAATCTGACTACATTAATTTTGTGAGGAACCCTATTTCTTCACAAAATTATTTCTTATACATTTTTCCTCTTTCATATGTCTATTATTAAATGTTTTTATAGAATCATCCTTGTTGGAACTAACAAAGATAAGAACTGAACTTTCAATATGAGACGACTCTTTTAATTTTTCAAATTCAAATTTGTACTTCATATATGTTTGATACAAACAATTGGGATAATAAGGTAGATCCAATCTAATATAAAAATTTCCTATAACACCAATAGAAGTTCCCAATGGATTATGTAGGTACACTGGGGGGGGGGGGTGAATAAGTGTACACAAGTTTTACCGATTTTCTTTTCTTCACCTTTACCCACTTTAATAATTCAAACCTCGACACTTTTTAGAGTGAATGAATGTTCCCTTATTACAAAAAAATTATATCATATGAAAGATAGAAAGTAAATGAAGCATATAAATATAATTTTTACAAGGTTTACCTATGATGTGTGTGACTAAATCCATGATCTATTCAGGATGATCTGAGACAAACATTCTCCCTTAGAAATCAGTCAAAAATTACTAATGGGTTGGTCGGGTATCCACATGAAAACATAGTGGGTAGGTATGAGACTTTTCCAAAATTATTCTAACATCCCACCAGTGTTCTATATAATTTAACCCCACCAATATTTATAAACATAAGACTAGCATAGTGAGAAATATCACATGAACTTCAATTTTCCAAAATAATACAAAACCAATATTCCTCCTCAAGCCACTTGAAATAAACCGAGTCCACACTTTATCACTTCAATTGAAACTTTTTGACTTCCACTAAATAAAATCTACAACATTGTATGTAAGTAGGTTCAGTATAATCTTTTGAATGAATGGAATAAATCACTTACACTTCATCTCACAGTAATAATATAATGAACAAATTATGGTTTATCAAGAAACTGCAAGTTATCTACTTAATTTCTATAATAAAAAATATTTATTTAGCTCCAAACTAATACTATTAAGAGTATTCTTCTTTAATCACTACACACATGAACATTGTGTGTCATTCATGAATTTATGAGGTCAATTATATTTTAATGAATTCCATACTCATCACACCACCTCATGCATGTACTATGATATGCATGATTATCTTTTCTTTCAAATACTTAACAATTCTAAAAAATTCTTCTTATTGAAATATTACCACTGAACAAGTATAAAATTCATCTTTTTACTATACAATACAACATGCGGTGTTTCCTCTTATTCGTACTAGTAAATATATGCTTCTTCAACTTCATGTAACAATATACATGGAACTGTACTGGTTTCTCATTTTTCACAATACAAAAATGATCTCACTGAATCTATGTATATAATTACTACCAGCAAGCATATCATACTAAAATGTCTCACATATTCAAATATTCCTTCATTCAATATACTAAAAGAAAACTTCTTGTTTTATATGAAAATAATTTTTCAATCACACTATATAGTTTTGTTTATCAATGCATGTGTATGTACATATATAGTAAAAGAATGCATAGATTTCTTATGATCTTATCCACGTAACACTGTATGTGGTTTTCCCAAATACCAAATTTTGAGAAACCCCAAATAATGAAGGTTATTTTGTGGATGAAAGGTTGTATAAACTTCTGACACTGACCGCATTAAGGATCTGCACAAATATTGCATGAAATCAGAGCGTCTTCACATAATATATGAACAAGCAAAAATTCTAAGTGATATTCACAAAAAATAAAAGAATAACATGTATGAATATTATGTTATATAAATGTGATCAAGGGAAAAATTTCTTTATGAAACAAAATGAGTGTGTCAAGAACATGTTGAACGACTCGCATGTTCTATTCTCCTTTGTGAAAGACAATTCTTTGAAGAAATCTTCTTTACGAATAAGTTCATTTCCACGATTTTGTTTCCCTCTCAATATTATCTCAAAGGGGTGATAAATACATGCCAGTAAATGAATGAAATTTGAGGTATTTATAGGAAAAATTTCACTAACTCAGCTTGTGCAGACCACCTCACTTTCGGTGAACCATTCCTTAGCTTGTGCTTTGCAGTTACAAAAATCGACTTCATCAAAAAAACATTTAGCTAATTTTAGTTTTCTATAGTTTGATCATAATTTTTTCATGAAATTATCATTTCATGAGATTTTAGTCTCATTGGTACCATTAAAACTCTTAAATGTATCCTGGAATATAGGATGGGTAAATCAGATGACGTGTCATGGAGCTTTAATGGGGTTTTTTATTAATGGGTTTTATTTTTTTATGGAAAAGGGATGGGGTTTGAATGCTTTTTAAAAATGGGTCTCTAGATGTGTGAACCCTGTTCATGCATCTTTGATGTAGAGAGATGCATGAACGAGGTTCACACATCATTCATCCTGTCTTAGAAGGATGATTGAGCTCCATTCATGCATCTCTCTATGCCAAAGATGCGTGAACCCTGTTCACATATCTCTTGCGTGGAAAAATATGCATGAACAGGGTTCACCCATCCTTCAAAGAAATTATGAAGGATGTATTAACCCCATTTACCCATATGGCTGAGAAAATCTATAAAAAGGGGTCCCCCAAATTTATCCATCTCTTCTGGATTTTACTACGAAGCCCTGCCAGATTTCTTTCTCAACAAAATTTTGCTACTTTTAAGAAGGTAAGATTTATATTTAAATTTTCAATTGTTTAATTGTGTTTATTTATTTCATTTGTATGATTTATTTATTTGATTTGTGATATATAGAAACTAGTGTGTGTGTGTGTGTGTATGGTTTATTTATTTCATATGTATCAGTGTCTTCTGTATGATTTAATTTATGAACGATGAGTTTGTTATATGAATTTGTATTGAATATTTAGGAAAATTAATTATGTCATGTCTAAAATGTTGTATGAATTCATATTGAATGTCTATGAAAATTAAATATGTTAATTTGAATGTAATATTAATTTAAATTATAATATTTTATACACTAGTAATATGATTTTTGAATAATATATTAGTTTTATGTATCATATTTAAATTTATTAAAAAATATACAGATAAATTTTTCTATTTATGGTATAAAAACAATTTTGTATAAGTAATTTTTTTAAATTATATTAGTTATAATTAAACTTATTAAATATAAAAGAGGTGTAGATATTTAATTTGTATTTCATATAGTAATATATATAATAAGTATACCCAAAAACATGGTAAGTTGTGTGATGACTGATCTTGAGATGACCAACCGATGCATAATTGAAATTACATGTCTTGTTTTTTGAATGTGGTTATTTAATTTGTAATAATTGCATTTATTTTTTTGTATTGATGACATGTGAGTCATCTCTAACTAAGTATATATGGACCTTCCTGTCCGCTTAAAAAAAGTTATGTATTTCATACCCCTAGACCCCTCACATGCATGTGAGTAAATTTGTAATTAAAAGGAAATAAATAAGAGGCATCCCCGAAGAGTCGTCCCTGGAGAGGTGTCTCTGAATAAGAATTCGAGAACAAGCATTCGACATTAGGAGTTTCTATTTGAAAGGAGACTGACAGTTGCTGAAATATTTGATAATGGAGACTCCATGAGTTTACCCATAGGTTTTGGTTAGTTTATCAAATAATAATAAAATAATCATAATTCTCATGATAAAGTCATGATTAATTATTCAAAAGTAATTAAAATATATAATTTTTTATTAAATAATGTAAAATATTGATGTAGTATATAATATTTTATTAGTTATTTTTTATAAGTAATAATGTCTGCGCAAATATATTGCAACGGTGAGACCATTTATACAGAGCATGGATTTAGCTATAGTTTACCACCTGTCAGAGTGACAAATCTTAATGGTTGTATGAAATTAGATGCAGTTCGAAATAAGATTTATAATCGGTCAAAATTGAGGGTCGATCATTCCATTTCTTCAATCACATATCGACATCTACAACATCCTGAAAATTTCTGGCACATCGAGTACCCTTTGGTCATTGATGGTGATTGGATGGATGCATCGTCCTTATTTAGAGAGCAACATGCTAATGATTTGATGGAGTTGAATGTGGTGATTTATGATATAGATGTGGTGCAACTGACTACTACAGAATCATGTTTTGTGAGATTTGTTGAATTTGGTCCTTCACATCAGTCTTTTGCATTTCCTCCTTATTTGACTCCAGTAATAGAATTAAATTATGAAGAAGATGATAAAAATTTAGAAGGAAATGTAGATGACATCCCTTTGTGTGCTGATATAGTGAATGAAATTTTATCTGAGGAATAATAATATGAGGAACCATCAAGAGATGATGTGGGTGATGGTGATGTGGGGAATGAACCTTCTAAGGTTCCTTTGAGAGTTGTGGGTGAGGGTGATGTGGGAAATGAGAATTTTGAGATTCCTTTGAGAGACAAACATCCACGACATCCACCAGTTAGTGGTAATCATCCTTCTATATTGAGTTCCTTAGTTAAAGGAATGTCTTGTGAACAATATTCTGATTGGGATTTCATTACACCAACTTCTGACTTCCCTAGAATTATAGGGAATAAGTATGCATCAAATGATACTGCTATCTATGTCAGACAAGAGTTTGAAAGTAAATTGGCCATGAAAAATGTGATAATGCAATTCCACATTGAGCGACATTTGACATTTGTGGTTGATGATTCAAAGAAGACAAAATATATCATTCATTATGAAAAATATGGTCTATAATGTAAATTTTGATTAAGGGAAATATTTGATAATTTTTTTCATCTTGGAGGATAACCAAATTAGAAGGTCCACACACTTGTGTGCATCCAAGCCTATCACATGATCACTCTTCCCTTGATTTAGAGTTTATATCAAATGTTATTTGTGAGATGATACAAACATGTTAGGATGTTCTCATTTCCCTTATTCAGGAAGGAATTCAACAATTGTATAACTACAAGATATCATATACCAAAGCATGGAATTCAAAACAGAAGGCAATTGTAAAAGTGTATGGTGATTGGGATTAATCTTATTCTATGTTTACACAACTTATGGAACTGTTATCTCTCAACAATCATATTGTTTATCAGTTAGACACTATTGAGTATGTATCCCCAATCACCGAGTTGATTGAAAAACGGTGATGTTCAATAGTGGGTTTTGGGCATTCAGGCCATGCACTTCTACCATTACCTATTGTAAAAAATTTATTCAAGTTGATGGAACTTTCCTGTATGAAAATTATACATGTCTTCTACTCATTGCTGCCACAATGGATGGTAATCGTGCTCCTCTACCACTTTCCTTTTCTATTGTTGAAAAGGAAAATTTTGAATGTTGGAGATGGTTTTTGGCATGTGTACGTGTTCATGTCACACAAAACCATGGTGTGTGTCTGATATCTAATCACCATCGAGTGATTATGGAGGCCTTGGTTAGTGATGGGGTTTTATGGACTAAGTTGAATGCTTATCTTCGTTATTGCATTAGACATATTTTAAGTAATGTGCATAAGCATTTTAGAGATGATGCCATAAAGAAGGCGAACCTCAAGTTGGGTATGTTATTCTAAACTTATTTTTTAGAACAAAATTTACTCTCCATTTCAATACATTATTCTCATATGGTTTCAGCATTTGAGGCCCAACAAGAAAGGTTTGATCGACACCTTGAAGAGATCCAAATATCTAATGAAGATGTGTATCAATATATGATGCAGATTTCGAAAGAAAAATGGTCATTAGCATATGATGGTGGTAGAAGATATGGCCATATGACCACTAATACAGTGGAGTGTATAAATGGGGTCATCAAGGGTATGTGAAAACATCTGATCATAGGGTTAGTGCTAGAGACATTTTATAGATTTGTTCACTACTATGTTGACCGGTCCCAAAAGGCCTATCAAAGGATGGAAAATGGAATGCGTTTTACGCAGTATTTCCAAAGTGATATTGATCCGATATAGAACGAGGCTTCAAGATGGACTTTTCTAGCCTTTGACATAGAAAAGATGAGATTTTAGGTAAGACTGTGCTATGACCGGGCTACATGCACGAGTGGTCGAGTGTTTTTAGTGATGTTAGATAACAGATACGGTGATTGTAGAAACTTTCATGAATTTAGATATTCATGGGAACATGTTATCGTAGCTTGTGATTCAGTAAATATATCATGGGATCCATATGTTGACCCAGTGTATCACATGATCACTTTAGTTAACTGTTATAGTGCAACTTGTATGCATGTTGGTGACTTTCATTCTATCTCATTACCTGATGATTAGCTGACCATCATCCCTGATATTTCCATGTTTCATAATTTTGATCTATTTTTATTTATAATTTTTTCAATTTCTATCATTTTTTAAATTATTGGATTCATAATACTAGGTTATGGCCTCGAGGAAGACCAAAATCAAGTCAAATCATAAATGAAATGGATTGGTCTCAACAACAAGGAGGGAGAATATGATGCTAAATTTTTCATGTAGAAGGACATACTCATAAGAGATATCCTCAAGTGGCAGCACAAAGATCCACATCTCATCATCCATGATAGAGTTTTTGTATTGTATCACGAATATGTATATTTTGATTTGTATGTGGACGTTTCAGTATTGAATACTTGTATTTTTGACTTGATCTATTTCTAACATGTTTGAATTTTGTTTTGTCTTGTTTTTTGGTTCTCTAATAAAGAATTTTGTGATACTCAAACTATTAAAAACAACAACATAGAACTAAAATGAATATATCATACTTCCACATGTAACAAAGACATTAATCCACACACAACAACTGAAGTATAAATCGAAAATATTAACACAATCACTTTTCCTTCAATTGTTCTAGATTTATTTAAATAATAGTTGAAATGTTTTATTGAACCTATCATACCACATACACCAATGCACACTACCTTGAGATTATGTGAGAAAAATGAAATATCACCAATACCATCCATATGATTATCATCCTTATGCATTCAAGCATCTTATGGCCCACACAAAAGAATAAGCTCATGTAAGCCCACATGCAATGCTTAGAACACCTCTATAGGTTCTAATTAATACAGACCTCATTAATATTGAATCTCAAAATTTGGTAAGAGGGTCTTTTATTTTTTGAGGGGATTGGTCAAGTAATAAAAACACTAATCCACACACAAAAAATCAAGTATAAATAAAAAATATTAACACAATAATTTTTCATTTGATTGTTCTAGATTTATTTAAATAACAGGTGAAATTTATTATTGAATTAAATATAATTAAGTAACGATGATATCATTTGTGCAGATAGAAGATTTTACATTTCTCACATCTCAGACTACTCATGTATCACAACTAATTTTAGAGGGACGTCTAGCGCCTCCATTGAGTGTACGTGGATATCACCATTTCCATAATACCGGACCACCTCCCACTATCATCCCTCATCTTCGTCGTGCTGGATTCTATGGAATTGCGATGTGCAATTTCAGCTTTCTCGATCACTAGCTCATTGCTGTGCTTGTAGAGAGATGGAGGCCATATTCACATACATTCCATTTTAGAGAGGGGGAGATGACTATTACCCTGCAGGATGTGGCAATTATGTTGGGCCTCCCCATCGATGGTGCAGCTCTGACTGGTCGAGTTGGAGTAGATTTACCAGAGCATGTTCATAGACTACTAGCCATAGAGATCCCTGATGATGAAAGTACCATCATTGGTGGTAGATTATACATGCCTTGGTTAGACCAGTACTTCAAACAGTTAGTAGAGGGTGCTGATGAGATCACCATGCTGCGATTTGCATGGGCATATATTTTGAGGTTGATCTGTGGAACGCTATTTGTTGGTCACTCCACTACTTTTGTACATTTGATGTATTTATCTTTTTTGGATGATTTGGATGAGGCGGGGAGATATATTTGGGGGTCTTCTTGTCAAGCATATAAATACATGGCATTATGTAGCACATGTCACATCGACAAGATGCAGATCACGATATGCATGTTTCTTCTACTGATTTGGGTATGGGAGCACATCCCTCGTTTAACTCCATATGCTCGTGTTCCATTACCAGAAGATATTGAGCAGAGGCTCGGCGTGTTTGTTGGTATGTAATTCGTTCCTTATACTGTCTAACTTAATATTATAACTTTCTATTATGAAATGTAAATATAAAAATATTATCTATAGGTGGAGTCAGGCACATTGACATTCAGATTCCCCCAGACATGATGTCCACGCCTAACGAATTATGTTGGACAACATTTGACCACATGATGTAAGTTATTATTATTTATATTGTTAAATTTTTACTCTTTACTAAAAATTCATTCATTTATTAATGGATTATTTATTTTTTCTTTCAGATTTTATGTGTGCCATATACAGATGCTATTATCCAGAGTCCTCCACCATACTATACGATGATTCTTGCTATTGGCTCCTATAGGGTTCCATTGATTCATTTTCATACAGTAGAGTGCCATCAGACCAACAGAGTTATAAGGTAGTTCAGATTATTTAAGATTGTTCCTGACCCACCTAGTCAGTTAGATTCACTACATTCCCTGAAGATGTTAGGGAAGAGAGATTTTGATTGGAGGAGATAACATGCCAGATATATTTATTTATGGGATAGACGACAGAACTTCTAGTTGCGAGGGGTGGGGACAGTGCGTTTTCATTTGGTGGATTAGGTGGATTAAGAATCTTGGTACTATAGGCCCCCAGTCAGATTTCTGGCATGGCACTGATGAGGCTTTCATGAGCTTGTATACATAGTTCCTTCCAAAATTCAGTCTAATTTTTATTCATAATACTTAAAAAACCAAATGTTGTTCATAGGATGCTCGTATCTGTCATCTACTACACACGTCTGATTCAGTAGAGAACATCGTATTTTACCCAGTAGGTTTTCACACCCTTGTATCAGAGTTGCTTCCTTAGATGGATGAGATTTATCATGGCATTTTCTTTGATCCACCACATGATAAGGAGGTTGCGGAGCCTTCTGAGGCTCATATAGATGTACTAGGGGGTGACGACCCTATTATGGATCTTCCTGTTCCACATGAGCAGGATGTTTAGCTTTATTAGTCAGATGTTGATCTTCCACAAGAGGAGGGTATTCAACATGATCAGTCATATGCTCTTCCAGCTTCTCCGTCTCAGCCACATGTAGATACAGACGTTGTCTGGGTTAACCTTGATTCCTTATTACAGACATCCACAACACAACAACCATCTTCTTTCCATGTTTGTGAGAGTTCCATCCAGCCTCCACTATCATTAGATGTAGGACTTGGTACAGACGGTGAGACTCTACATCCACCACCTATCACATAGGAGGATGTGGGGGTGGCTATGGAGGATGAAGTACACCATACGCCAGAGCATACATTGAGACAGACACGATGTAGATGCGTCCAGTATACACCTAGTTGTGATACAGAGGAGCATCCACGCCAGAGGCATAAATTAGGTTGATTTTTAATTGACGATACATTATGTATGTGCATTACTATTATCATTTACAGAGTTCTACTTTTTTAAATAAACGTCTTACTTTCATCAAATTATCTTTCAAAATTTATAATTTCTATATGCTATTAATTAATAAATATTAATACTCTATATGAAAACATATGTGAAAATCAAGAAATCTTGACAAATATTGTTGATCTCAATGATTTGAATCCAAAAATCATGGAACATGATTCTTTAAAAAAAATTAAATTGCATGTAGATGAATTTCAATGAATAATGAATAATTGTGAAGAGTAGATGATTATGATTGAAGATAAAAAAACCATAATATGAGATGTATGGAATTAGAAGTTCATTTGACCAATTTTTAGAAAATATATATTAAAACTTTATAAAATGAAACATGTTTTACTGGTACACAATCTTCACTGGAGGATTTTACTATTAAAACACCTCCATCATGTGATAAAATTATAGACATTATGAAAAAGATTTATTTCATATTCTTATAATATAAGAAACAATCCTTTAGAGGGTTAAGAATGTGTTAGCATATCTAAGAATAATTACTGAAGAAGATCATCCTTAGTGAAGTTATATAAGATTTCAAAACTGATGTTTATGAGTATTTCTCTTTAGGGGGAGGTAAATGAAGAAATATTATATTAATTCCAGAATTAATATATCAATTATAATCAAATATAATTACTTCAGAAAATTCATGAAGATCATGTTATTGAAATATAAATGTTTTTCTAAATCTCTCTTCCTTTGTTAACAAAAAGACACTGAATAGAAAATGGGTTGTAATTGAATTAATGAAATACATAAGAAATGTTTGCTTCTAAACAAATGATGATTTTTTTAACCTTTCTATAGGATGTGTGAATGCGTTTCACACATCCTTTAGAAACTTCATAAAGGATGCATGAACCCCATTCACACATTTACCATTGCTAGGATGCGTGAATGGGGTTCACACATCCTTCGAAGATGGGATGGAGGATGTGTGAACCCCGTTCATGCATCTAGAGACCCATTTAAAAAAATTCAAACCCTATCTCTTTTCCATAAAAACATTTAAAACCCATTAATAAAAAATACCCTCTTTAATGCATATAGGATGCACGGGCAAGGTTGAGGATTAAGATGATCTTGACGACATAATCCAATGGCTAGCGTAATATCATCAGACGACCTCAGTTCTTTCTGAGTTTTTGAAGTGGAGCTACAGTACATGCAAATAGGACGTCTGACATCGAAATGATATTCGATATCCAAATTATTTATAATAAAAGTTGTGTCATTGGAGGTTTTTAGAGGTTTTTTTTGATTTTTTTTAAATGTGCCTAGGTCAATTTGTTTTCCAAACTGTGTTAGAATGGCAGTAGGGGTCTACCACCTTTCAGTTAAGTTGAAAGGCGGTAGAAGCCCTACCGCATTTCATCCTAAAATAATACATCTTTTAAAAACACTTTTTTAATATTGTGTTTTGTTTTGTGTTGATTATATATGTATATATGTATATATATTTATAAAAAAAATCATTAGAATTTTTCTCCTGTTTAATATCTAGCATTACTTCTATTAAAATAGTCTCGAATTTTGACAGAAATACTCACCCATGACTCCCTTGTATGGGAGAGTTTGCCCTGGAAATCATTTTTCATTTCCGATGTGTGATTCATGTTCTCCCTTTCCTACGCCAAATAAATAATATATTATTTTTAATCATTTTAATCAATTAATTAATACTACTAATAAGTATTTAATAATACTATTAAATAACAAATTAATTTCTAAATAGATAATAACAAATAATAGGTTTTAATTAATTAGAAATTAAACAATATATAATTAATAAAAAATAATCTTTATAATAACTAAATAATAAATAATAAATATACAATGTACAATAATAATAATAAAAATAATTAAGTAGTAACTAAAGAATAATTTTAAATATTTTTTAGTAATTAATGTTTATTAGAAATTAATATTTTTAAATAGTAAATAATATTACTTAATTAATATTATTTAGTAATTAATATCAATTACAAAAAATTATTTAATTAAATAATAAAAATAATTAATTAATAAATTAATAATAACTAATTAACAATTAGTAACTAATTAATTAAATAATATTATTTACAATTTATTAATATTAATTTATAATATATATTAATTAATAGTAAATATTAATTACTATTAAATATTAAAAAAATTTATTTTAATTATTAAAAATAAAAATATAATTATGAATCATTAATTTATTAGTAATTAAAAAAATATTTAATTACTTATTTAAAATAGTATTTATTAATTAATAGAATAATTATTAATTTATTAATAAATATTAATAATTTTTATTTTCCAATTGCTACTAAATATTTAAAATTATCATTTAGTTACTAAATATTAACAATAATGATTACATTATTAAATTAATAATTTTTAAATAATTATTATATCCATATTAATTAATTAAGTAATTGTTACTAAGAAATAATAAGAAAAAGTAAATATTAATTAAATAATATGATTTAATATTTTATAATATTAATTTTTCATAAATATTAATTAATAAGTAATTATGTAATATGTAATTACTAACTAATAATTTTACGTAAAAATTAACTAATAAATTAATTATAAAGTTATAATTAATTATTATTTTTATTATAAAATTCCTAATAAATAATTAAAGACATTATTTAGTAACTAAATATTATTAATAATGATTAGAATTTTAAAATAACAATGATTAATTAATTAATAATTAATTATTATTATTTAATTAAATAATTTTTGGTCATTAATATTAATTACTAAAAAATACTAATTAATTAATATTATTTATTATTAAAATATATATATATAATATACATTAATTACTAATAAATATTTAAAATTATTCTTTACTTGGAAATTAATAACAATAATAATTATACATTATATATTTACTATTTATTATTTAGTTATTATTAATATTTTTTTTGTTAATTATATATTAGTTAATTTTTATTTAATTAAAACCTATTTTTTATTATTAACTATTTAGAAATTAATTTGTTTAATAATATTAGTAAATACTAATTAATAGTATTAATTAATATTGTTTAAAATATTATTAATATAAATTAGTTAATTATTAATATTTTGTAGAAAAATTAATTGTTTATTATTAATTATTAGTAATTAATAAATATTATCAACTGATTAAAAATGATTAATAATAATATATTTTTTATTCTGCGTAGGAAAGAGAGAACCTGAATCCCACATCAGAAATGCAGAACGATTTCTAGGGAAAAATCTCTTATAAAAGGGAGCCCTAGATGAGGGTTTTTGTCAAAATTCAAGACTAATTTAATGATAGTATTGTTGGATAATAAATATAAGTTAAATTTTGCTGAAAATTTTCATTATATATATAAAAAAACAACAGAAAATATTTTTTTTAAAATTTATAAAAAAGTATATTTAAAATAAGTAATTTTTTGGCTGAAATATGGAAGGGCCTCTACCGCCTTTCAACATAACCGAAATGAAAGAGGGTCTATGCTGCCTTTCTGATAGATTTTTGAATGTTTTTGACTTAGAAACATTAAAAAAAATCAAAAAACCCATAAAAAACTCTTTGTTTGTGGGAGGACAAAAATTATTACCGGTCTTCCCCACAAGTATGCTACACTGCACTGTTCTGGTGCTCATCTGCCACCATACTGTCCTGCAGAGTGGCTCGTCATTGCTTCTATATGCACCTCTTTTGTGGTGTGCTATACATGCTTCTTTCCACAATGCTAGCCGACCGACATAGATCCTTCCCACCTCAGCAATGGCTACGGGTAACACATGGCTGACCAATGTTGTTGGTCTAAATTTTTGGTCAAAGGCCAACCAGAAATATTCTCAAGATAAGGATAAGGATAACGATAATATTCTCAATAGTAAAATCCAATCCAATATCAAAACTCTCTTTCAAACATTTAATGATCAAACATATAACATGATTCCTCAACTTCTTGATGATTTCTAATCAACATCATAAAATCTTCTTCAAATGTGGTAAACAATATGCATTCTAGTAATTCAATTAACTCATGTTTTATACATTAAGAATAGATCTAGAATCATCACAATTAACGATGCTTCATCTAAAGTAACTTTATCAAATCAAAACAACCTGTTCCAACTTAATAATTTTTAAGACTGATTCAATGATAGAAAATTCATAATACTATCAATGTAACATTTAATTTTCATCAAACAAGTATATTGGCAACAACTTCAACAAAAATATTACATAATTAATTTGGGTTCCTCAGTCCCCTTATAAAAGTGATTATAATACCCAAAGACCTATCCGAAATTTAAACTAACTTAACCTATTGTGCTTAATGTTGATACCTTTACAAAGAAGATTAAATTACAAGAATGATTTCATTAATTCCAAAAATTTATAAAAAATCCTAAAAAATATATTAAAATTGAATAAATAAAAAAATACATTTCTAATTCATGATAATAGGTGCTAAAATAATCCAAAAATGATTTTACAATGAATTACAAAAACCCAATAATAATAATATCCTCATATCTCCACCACCACCACAACTTGGAGTTTATCCATTCATGGATATATTAGCTTCATTATAACTCCTCTATACTCTATAATGATCTCGTTTAATAGACATGAAATCCCCCTCTAACTATATTCTTGAAATTTAAGTGGAGACTTATGTTTATAATGAATAGGTGTTGAAGTGTTTCCTTCCTGTTGCTGGCATTTGAAAGATAGAACATACTTATCCCTAAATACCACATAATCACAATAGGGTATCTTTTTAAAAGTTTTCTTCAATGGTATTTTCTATCTTCCCTTCAAATTTCAAGTCTAATAGACACATTTATAATACATATGCTTGAATTACTAAGGCTAACCTTTTTTTTGGAAAATAATCTTCATATTCCTCAACTATTATGCATGCATATTCTACCTTAATGAACTAATTTCTCCATGAAATTTAATTTTAATACACTAAATTTGGTTATATCTCTGTTTAAACTAGAATAAAGTCATTTGGATTTGTGTGGATTGAATATTCCTCATTTATTGATGTGTGGTCAATTCTGTCACCCAGAAAAGTTTCCACATTTCTGGATTTTTTTGGGCCACTTACTTTTCAAATAATCACTTGTTCTTTTTGAATAAATTTAATCTCACTAAACATATAATACTATAATTTTTTTATTCGGATAATTTTACAAATAATTATATCTAAAATAGAAAAGTGATAAGAACCATTAAAAATATAGAATTAATAAAATTTCACAATTTAACCCAAAATTCATCAAAAATCCAAAAATGTTGTAATTTATCTTAAAAAAAATTATTTGGGATTAAATCATTAAAATAAATAACAAGTATTGAAAAAATAATTTCTATCAATTCATTTACACTTTTTTATTTTTACTCCTAGACAAATAATCTTTAAAATCATATCAAATACAATTTCAAAACACGTGACTATATGATCCTCCAATTTAATACTAAGAAGCAAAACAAATCATGAATACTAAAAATAATTAGTTAAAATTATACATATAGTTCATTCAATTCATTAATAATTCATTTATACACTCATTCACACAAAACAATTACCTCGCATGAATTTTCCATCAACACATAAGTATAGATATATAACATATCTTTTCTCCTCTAACCACATAAAATGGTTACCATAGGCTTTCTAAATTTCTTTATGTCAACCTGATATGAGTCGAGGATTTGTGTTTATCATGTGGAATTTTTAGTTCAAGGTCAGTGTCTTAGGGATGGTAACATTGAAAAGTTAAAAATTCTAAAGAAGAATTAGAAGGGTTTGTCTCTTTTAGAACCAAAAAACAGAAATATAATTTATACTCAAGTATAGTATCATACTCACTCCATATAGAAAAAAATAAACTTAAATAATATTAAAAACTTCAATTAAAGTATACAATATCCTTATTTTAACTGCAACATTATATCTACTCAACTGGATTCAGTAGAATTGAATTTTTGATTGATATTTTTTCAAATTATGCACAACATGATTTTGGAATTCAAAGAGGGATTATTAAAATTTAAAAAGGTTTATGTGAATTCTATCCCATCATTATAATGATAATATATCTTTTTATATTCAAAAATATGGTTTATCATTGATTAGAAGCTTCATTATAATATTTTTTTAGCAATATTCTCTAGATATGATTTAGTGAGGAATTTTTTATATTTAATAATTTTTATTATCTCTAAAATCAACTTACAAACCATTATTTCTTCTCCAAATTATCCCAAAACGTTCTAGTAAATCATATGACATCTTCCCCCACACTTAAGTTCAACTAGATCGTGCAATATGTACTTCTAAAGTAAGCTGGGTAGGGAAAAGTTGATATTAATGTGGATAACTTAACATGTCATTCATGGTTACTAAGGGATACACATATTAAACATAATTATAGTAATGATTAAAAAATAACTCTCTTGAAAATGGGTATTTTAATAGAAAATAAATTTCCACAATCATTTTAAACACAAGTACATCAAACTCTCAAGTTTTTACTGAAATAAATAAAATTTTGGTTAAACAATCCTGATTTGGTCCTCTCAAAAATTGAGGTGGATGTAAATAATATTTTAAAAGGGTTAAAAATCCTCATATTAACGTAAGTTTAAAAATTAATATACCGATATGTGGCATAAGATTAAATTTTTTGTAGTATTTTCATAAAATTATATGTTTTTTGAACTTAAACAATAATCAATTTCAGTATTCATTTAAGCTTAGTTTCATGGGTATAATTGGTTCACTCATTGATATGGGTTTCAAAAATTAAATGATATTCATTTTTAACTCATAAGCTTCAAAAAGATAAAAAATTTTAATGGAGAAAAATAAAATTCCAAGGAAAAAATGAAAATATAAATTTGAAAAGAAGACCCACAAAATCCAAATCTAACTAGCATATTCCTCCCCACACTTATTTAATGAAATTTCATCATTGTACATAGTTTATATAAGAAATGATAATCCACAAGATTATACATAAAAAATAAGTGTAATGCAATGAAATAACCCAGTTTTTTGAGTAGTAATAACCTTGATCTAGCCTCATAAAATTTGTAACTTGAAAACCTATAAAAAAATATAAATAGATAATCAGAAATTTGTTGAAAGAAAATAAATAAAAAAGAAAAATAAATATATAAAAGAATATAATCTTGGTTTTAACCCCAAATTGGGTGTTTTATTTTTTTCTATCCATAGCTATATTGTTTCTTTGTTTCATCCATAATGAGAAGGTATATGTGATTTCTTCCTCATGAACTACCAAAACATTTTATCTCCAAACTTCTTCCATTACCAATGCTGATAGATGGTAATATATTTTTTTAGGTTAACTTCAATGAATTTATAGTTTCCATGATATAGTGTAATATGGAAAAAATGTGAGGGAATATTCATGAGACTTGATCATTGGGAAAGTTAATCGCTGACTGCTGGAATTTAATTTCAAGATGTGTTTTATGTTCAACTTCACCTTCAAAACTGATTTATTCTTTAAAAATAATTTTGGTTACTCCATATTCATATAAACTAGTGTACTCCTCAACTAGGAACAACATTATCTCATCAATTTTATCTAACACTTACTATTAATCTAAAAAATTAGTCCACTAAAAAAGAAGTAGGAATATACTCTACACAGGAAGAATTATTTAACAATTTATTATAAAAAATAATCTGACAAAAGTGATTGAAAATATGATACTCCTACCTATATATATTCAGATTCTTTCTTTTTATGGGAGTGGAAGTCATGTGTATAGTAAATAATTCAATAAATAAGGATCCTATAAATTCCCTCTAAAAATAAATAGATCTAATATATCTTCCTCTTTAGCCAAAAATTGATACTAAGGTTTTTTGGATATCCAAAACAAAGAAGTTCACATTGAAT
Source organism: Viscum album (assembly GCA_963277665.1). Taxonomy (NCBI): domain Eukaryota; kingdom Viridiplantae; phylum Streptophyta; class Magnoliopsida; order Santalales; family Viscaceae; genus Viscum; species Viscum album. The sequence continues at coordinate 1,403,587,944 of OY728129.1, forward strand.
TTTATTTTCAACAAAGTTGGTCTATTTTTTTAAATAAATTTTTATTTTCTTGATGAACATTGGTGGAGAAATCAATGATGATTTCATCTTTTTTTTTCAAAAAATAAAGTTAAAATTCATTTTTCAATTCATCCCCAAAAGGTTCTTCAACATCAAAAATGGGTGGGGAAAGATTTTCATTTTCTTGAGTTTCTTTTTGGATGGATAATTCTTTTATGTCATTCATAGAATTGGAAATAATTGATATTTTTTTACTAAGTTGTTCAAGAAAGATATCATTTTGTTCCAATTTTTATGAAAATTTATTCTTTATTTGACTCTTCAAATTATTGGTAATCAGGAAAATCAAAGGATTTGTAACGATGGAAATCTATTTTTTTAAAAGGATTTATATTAGTGTTTAAAATCATATTGATGAAAAAAATTAAAAAAAAACATTCAAAAACTCCCTAGAAATAGTTCTAATTGACAGTGATGATTTACTTATGTTACCTCAATTAATAATTTCTATATTAAAATGTAGTAGATTGCCGACTGTAGGGTAGTCCCGCGAGGAGGTTGTAGACTAAGCTTGTAAGTATACCACTATTTTAATTTGTTCATGATAAATTTTCATGTTAAAAGTGGATATTTGTTGTTTTTTAAAAAATTTAAACTAAAAAATAATATATAAATCTATGTTAAAATTTAGATATGGGGAAAAATGAAAAGAGATGAGAAATAAAAATTGAGATAGTGGTAATTGAAATTATTTGAACATTCCCTTCTTCATTGTTTAAAAAATATTCCCAGTTGAATTACTATATGTATAATACAAGACCTCAAAGTATAAACATAAATTTTCCAGAACCCATATCTATAACTCAAATATGGGTTTTCCCTTATGAAATTGATTTGATTTCCTGAAGTCCTCTGAGAAACTGAAACTAATCAAACCTACTGTGCTCAATGATAAGACCTCGTAAAAGAAGTTCAAATAGAAAGAACGATAAAATTACTTATATATGTTAAAAAAATTTCCAAAAAAATAGAAGTAAATGATTTCAAGAAACAAAAATACAATTTTAATTCATTAAAATATATTCCAGAATAATTTAAAATAAAGTCTACCAAGAAGTAGGTAAAAACTCAGAAGAAAAATGTCCTCATATCTCCACTGGCACCACCACTTAGATGTTGGCCCTTCATGGCCATATTAACTAAATTGTGACTCCTTTATCCTATAGAATTATCCTCTTTCACAACCCATTCATACTTCTTTAAACAACCTCTTGAAATTCAAGTGGAGTCTTAAATTTATAATTAATATTTGTGAAAATATTTATGACCAGTTTCAATATTCTTAAATATTTAAAATATTTGGTTCCAAAAACTATTGGTTCATGTCAGGGTGTATTGTTATTTTTTTTGGTAATGGTAATTATATATTATATTAAAATTTAATATCTTTTGGACACATTTAAAAAAGATACAATAAAATTATGAAATCTAACTTTTTTGGTGGATAAGACTTTGCACCATCCACCAATTTAACACATGCATATCATGAAATTATGAATGAATTTTTCCATGAATTTTAGTTTTTATGTGCGAATATGAGTCCTATTTTTTCAACTAGAATCACATAATTTCAATTTTTGTGGATAAATATATGCCTCATTTATTAAGGTGTGTTAAACTATGTCAGTCAAATTGTTTTTCAACATTACTTGATTTATTTAGGCCTCTTAGTGTTCAAACCATTACTTAGTATAATATATGAAATTGATTCTCACTAAACATAGAACATTAAAAAATTATTTTAAAATTTTTATATATTTGAAAAATCATATACCCAAACATATTGAAGTGATAAAAAAATAAAAATCCACAATTAGACAATTTTTAAATTTTTCCCAAAATTCATACAATATCAATACTAATGCATTCTAATTTAAAAGGAAAAATTATTAGGGATTATATTATTAAAATACATATAAAAATTCTTGAAAATATAATCTCTATCAGTTACACCTAATATCACATTGGAATTTTCTTGTTAGTTGATTCCATGATAAAAGTATGATGCCCCAAGATTCCTACATGGTTTCTTGATGCACGAAAATGAGTTTTCATACAAATAATTTGATTTCAAAAGGTACAAAAATATTTTTTGACTTAAATTAAATTTTATGATATTATAAAGGTGTAAGGTTTTCTTTAATTTTATTTATTTCCAAAATTATGATTTTTTTACTATGGTTTACAAAATATTTTGTGAAAAAACTTTGTGAAAATAAGTTTAATTCAAGATCATGTAAGTGGTTATATAAAGGTTAAATATTTTTATGAGAAAAGGAAAAAACTCATATAATCTTTCATTTTTTCAAAGTACTTATGATCTTCCATATTTTTTATACCCCTTTTTGAGATTTGTTTTTCTCATTCCATGTTTTAAAATGTTTTTCATAGGGCTTAAGGATTATTAAAAACTATAACAAGGATTAAATTTCCATGATATATCCACCTTAAAAAAAGAAAACTTTTTTTTGAATGAAATAAAAGTTTAAAATTAAAAATCCCATTTTTTGTGGAATAAATATACTTGTAGTGGAAGTGTCCACTTTATATTGTAAGGGTTTGATATGTAAGAGTTTTTTCTAATTCTCTAAAACTATAAACTGAAAGGATAATCAAAATTTAAGGAAGTTAAACCCTTAGTGTAGATGATATAATTATGGGTTGTTTAAGGCATGATATGTTATAAGATGTGAGGAGATCTCGAACTTGAAATTGGAGTTGAGGAGAAGGATAAGACCATGTTGGGGTACCAAAATGTGAATCACGTGAGAGAGAGGGTAAGGAGGGAGGTGTTTAGGGGTAAAAGAGGGTGACATAATATTTATAAAATCCAAAAAATTTAAAGTAATTGGTATATCAAATATTTTGGACACATGGTTGGACAAAAATTTCACCCCTATTGAATACAAATGTGCAGATACACAATTATTTTGCACGGTGGGACAAACCATGTGCCAACCGAGAAATATTATTTATAATGTTGTAGACCCCCACTACACATTTTTCACACAGTTTTAACTAAAAGATGTTTTTAGGAGTATAAGAAGAATATATTGGCCCTATGAACAACTCACCTTTTATTATATTCAACATATTATCTATAATGTACATGATGATAAATTTTATAACCCAAAAAAAATTAATCCCAACAATATGGAAAATATTTTCACCAAAACCAAGATAAGATCTTTTTTATGTTAATTTATAATTAATTTAATAACAAAAATAAATACCTCAGTCCCAAGTTATTTCTTTGATGTAGGTGTTGATAATCCAAACCCATTCAGTTGTATTTTCATTACATTGATAAGGTCCCAAAGTAGATCCCTTCTAGTGTTGACCAACATATGATCCTTTGATCTCGAAATGTCATTCATGGTACTTTGGGTTCCAACATAGTGGTACTGATCATCTTGAGTAACTCCCATGATCACAACCATGATACTTTTAGTCTAGAAGGTCCATCTCTTAATCTATCTAGATTTAGAGGAATGAAAGAGAAAGAGTGAATCTCTTGATCTGGATAGAAATACTTATAGAATTTATTCGTTGAGATAGAATTGTCTGGGGAGGAGATTATTGTTCATAATGAACATGCTATCACAATTCTCATAATTGTATATTTATAGACCCATAGTTATAGTTTAATATTAATTAATTTCAAAAAGGACATTAATAATATGGGAAATCCAAAAGGAACCACATTCCATGTAAAAGAATAATAATATTATTTTATTCCATGGTGTGCATTAAACTGTACAATGATAAATATTATTTACCATTTGGTAAATAAATATTTATCACTAGACCAATAACTAGGTCTGCTCATCCTCCTTGATATTTTTTTAATCCCCCAAAATATATGTAATTTAACATTTATGTAATTAAATAAATTATTTATTAACAAATTATTATTTTATTACCTTGTGAATAACAATAGATAAATATTATAAATTTAATAAGTAAATAAATATTATATTCATAATCCCACAAATATAATAGTTATTATGATATTTTCATAATTATACAAATTATTTATTAATGAATAAATAATTATTTATCACCTTGAAAATAACAAGAGGTAAATAAATTTTATATATTTTAATAATTAAATAATTTTCTTGTGAATAAATATTAATTTAATATTTGCAATCATTTAATAAATATTGAGTAAATATTACTACTCCATCTAACGGCCCGAAGGCCTTCAAATTTTTTTATTATAAGATAAGACCTGTTTTTAAGGGATGAAGGGGGTGGAAACCCAATGACATCATGGACATAGGACATTCACACTCGAATGAAGAAAGAATAAAAACCAGAATGACAGCAGAGAACTGCTCCTCCCCAACATGTGAACGTGAAGAAGCTATCCATCATTGCAATGTGATTCAGCAAGAAAGTGTCCTGAGTCAAAGCTCAGGCCCGATCTGATAGCTGGTGCCATACCCTCTCAGGCAACCAAATTAAAAAAACAATGCAAGGATGAACCGCCAACTGTAAACCCTAATTTGGAGTCAACTCATGAAGTCGAGTCTGGAATCACAAACCTCACACCTTTGAAAGACAAAACATTCAAGCATACAACAAAACACTCCAAAACTGCAAACCACACGGCTCAACCCACCACGAAACCTTCATCATCACCAAACATACATCTCGCAAAATTCCCATCGCCACCCTCCAACCTGAATGCAGAGACCACAATAGACCATCCAAAGAACCCCCCTCCGGAAAACGACACAGTCGACGGAAACCAGCCCATTCACTAAGGGAAAACAGTTCACCAAGGATCAGAATTGTAGCCCCTACGCAAGAGGTCCAGAGCACAATCCACACCACAGAAGAATGAATGGACTCCATGGCCTCTTCAGAAGATTTTCACAGCCCTGAGCGCATCAAGAGAAAGACCCCACCGCTGTGGAAAGGCGGTCACAACCCCGGCCACCAGAGCACAGCCCCACGACACACGAACCGCGATCCCAAGCCACCTTGAGCATGCCCCCACCAATGCAGAATAGGAAGAACACCACCCCAACACACCAGATCTGGATCCCCTTCACCACAAAAACAATTCCCCGAGGCAAATCCAGACCTTACCTTCGTAGAAAGCTGAACCACGACCCCGACACATAGGAACTGGAACCCCCTCGCCGCATTGGAGGACCGCGGCTACGAAGCTGCACCGAATCTCGACCCCATGACACAAAAGAGCCGGAGCACCACCCTGATGCTGGAGAGAACCAGAACACCCTCGCCGCAGGAGATCGAACACCGAGCCTCCCGATCGGGGCCACCCGTCACCACAGAATCAGCCACCGCACCAAGAACATGCTGGGAAGACCAAGGAGGAACCACCTCCATCCGAGCGAAACAGGATGATGGCAGCGACGAGAAGGAACCCTAACCCGCAACGCCCTTTACGGGCTCATTCCCTCATAATTATGACTTGTTGAATCCCTCATTACTTCTCAATATGGATAATAATACTTATACCAGTTGTTAAATATAAATTATATTTAATTGCGATCAAAGTAAACACTTTTTGTGTGACTATCTGGGATTCTTCCTCCATGGAATTAGGTTGGCTTACCTTATGTCCAATATTATTATCTAGAAATAGTCCAAGGAACCCATATAGGAAGATGATATGTTGCAATTAAAGTAACCACATACAAACACTCTCTATATAATATAATAATTTTTTTATGTTATCTCATCTAGCTAGTTTTATACGTGTGTCATCAACCTATATGATTAATATGTTTTTCTTTGACTATATGAAATAAACTCACCATTACACCATGTCCATGGAATTTAATGTGATAATTTCATTTTAATAAAAGAGTTTAGATATAAAATTCCATAAAGACAGAAGCATCAAATCCTTCCTTGACATATTCATTAATAAAACATCATTCTTTATAAACCCAACATACCCATCTTTTCCATGAACTGTATCATTATTGTATACAAAAATACATCTATGTGTGTGAGCCATGCCATGCATTAATAATAATATTAAATTCTAAAAATCATTGTAGATTCTTGTAGATATGAATATACAATGACACATAAACATGTAAATTTACTATAGGTGGGTCTTCTCTCATTATCTCCCATCATGGAGATTACCAAGTTTGAACTTCATAAGATAAAGCCTCATATTATTATGTGTACTTTAACTTGAATATTTATACACAATGTGTCCCATCATATAATATTATCTGACCATATAACAATATTTAAGAATATTGCCATGGAATTTGAAGGTTCTCATCCTAGAGGGGAACATCTATAACATTTTCAATATAAACTAAATTCTATGAAATTATCATATTAATGTTGTACAGAAGAAAAATCAATATGTGAAAAGGTATTAATATTCAAATCCATGAATATATATGCAATCGAAAGTAAAAATTAGTTAGTTCTTGTGCATAAAATCTATCAGACTCCCACATGCACTAGAGCCAACTACTAATAACTAGTCAGTTCCCACATATTAAACACAGTTTTGGCAATTATGGATACAACTTATGGGTCTATCTCATTTCCATAGTGAGGGTTAGTTTAGCCACATGATTGTTTAGTGAATCTTCTAAATGTGACATCACTACCTTGAGAAAATAACTCAATTTATAATATTACTTAGTACCCACCTCTTGTTCCCTTTTCTAAATTATGGATTATTTATTATGTTTATAGTCCAATATTATTATAATAATTATATTTTTTTAATCATGGTATATCCTAAAATAAGAATAGGACGTTTCTAAACAACTTCTTTAGCCTCATCAAAAGCCGTGACATGCTCAAATAGTATTGATTTGGCATCCAGTGGATGTAATAAATTTGTCTTGATTTTTACAATAACATTACAACGATACTAGAAAAATATCTACTAAATGAATACAAATATTCAGTTCCCTTGACCACTTGTTATACCACTCTTGCAATCACCGAGAACTCATCAAATTATACTTTGTCCAATTATCTCAGATAGTGTTAATTTCAAGTCGGTGTAGTTATGTTAGATCTATTTAACATTTTCATACCACTCATCAAGCATTAGTAATACCATACATCAGTACATATCATGTCATATGAGATAAATTCATGGAAATTTAGATTTTATAATTCTTTTAATCTCTATAATCTCTTCCTATGCCCATGAATTTTCTCCTAGAAATATTATATGACAACAACGATTTGATCTTGATTTATTTCAAATCATATTTTTCAATACTTTTTTAACATATATACTATTAATAGAATCAACATACCTATGATTCTAGTTTTTTGATATTGTTCCCTTTTTTTCAATCACTACTTTAAGTCATTCTTAGAGAAATTCATTCTTTAGTCATAAAAAACTGGTAAGACATAAAATTTGTTTTCTATATGTTATCAAAATATCAATTTTGAAATCTTATAGTTCTCCCACTAACCTATTAGAGACACATGTAAGTACTTCATTTCCAAATGAATATTCTATGATCAATATGGATGATTTATCCATAAATGAATTCATGTAATATGAATATCTTTTTGGCATTCATTTATGTAACCTATTGTAAGATCTCAAATCTTCTTTTTTAGGTATGGATCTTGTTTTTAGGTGTTTCTTAGAAAATTGGAGCTTTTGGAAATTTTAGAAGTACACGCTGCGTACTTGGGAGTACATGTCGTGTACCCGATTTCTGTGGGTAACCGTGTACTGGCCGTGTAATAGCGGAGATATGGCCGTGTGAGGTGACATGGAGACTACCTAAAGAGAGGGCCAGTTTATGCATGTATATGGCATGTAAATTAAATTAACATGCCATGTACTTTTTCTTTTATTAGATTAAACGGATCAGGGTCGCATCTAATCGCTAGATCCATCTTCTCCTGGCCTTGGTTCATCTAGGAGCGACCGAGAATGAAAAATCTTCTCCGAGCCACTGTTCCTCCATACAAGGTCCAATTTGAACTCTAGCAGGTACGTTGGAATCCAACCAATGAGTCCTTCCTTCTTCTTGAATCTCTCATCCTGATTTCCCATATCTCTTGAGTTATTCAAGGTTGAATGGTTTTGATCTTTTTGTAGATCAATGACGTTCTAGGCCAATTCAAGGGCCGCTGTTTGAGAGTGTTCATCGTACAACATCATGATAAGTGGTTTGTTGTTTTACATTGTTTGTCTTTGAGTTTATATTCCAAAGTGATGATTACCCATGCTTCGGGTATTCCTAATTAAGGAAATTGAGCCCTGTTTTATCTTCTATAGATTGATTGTTGGATTAAAGATTTTCTGATGTGATATTATGTGAAACATCATGTTTCAAGAACACCCCATTGGGTTTTTCCTTGTTTGAATGGTTATGGTTATTTAGTCCAGGTTTACTATGAGGCAGACCTTGTTTCCTTGCCTTTCTTGGTAAGATGGAACTATTTGAATTTTTTTATTGTTAAATGCTTGTGATATGAATTGGAATTGTTTAACCATGTAGTAGTTGAGATTACTTTGGGATTATTGATATCTTTTACACACGATGGAATTACACAGAGTTGTGAGAACCTGGTGTAGTTAGACCACAAGGGGAATTGACGTTGAATGATTCCTCAGAGTGTCTGTTATATTTCACGCAACGAGACCACAAGGGGGATTGACTATGAGTGATCCCTCAGAGTGTCTATAGTTTACAATACGAGAACAATAGGGGAATTAATGTTGTGTTCTTCCCTAGAGAGTCTGTAGTTATTAGGGAAAGACCATAGGGGGAATTGATAGTGAGTGATTCCTTAGAGTTTATTTTCCTTTTATTGCATTATTTGACCAAAGGGGTTAGAATATGTGAGCTAACTAGAGGGTTAACATAAATATTGAATGTTTGTGATGTGTTTTCTAAGTCAATGAACAAGATTAGATTCGGTCCTGTTAGGTAGTCTTCTAAGATACAAATTTTAGATACTTACTTGATTAAATTATGAACATTAAATGCTATTCAATGTAAATGGAAACTATAGAATTTGGTTACTTTTGTGTACTCCTAGTTTCTTTGCGGCATTTCCATTATTACCTGCTATATATACTCAATGATATTTAGGAACAAATATTGTGGTGGTTGCCTAATAATATTTGTTTCACACCCTATTTGGGCCATGCTTATGAACCCAAATAGACTATATGGTTGCTAGTGTAGATAAGGGAAATCACATTTCTTCATCAGGTACTTGATTGTTGTGGAGCTGTGGAGCATGGGACCAAGCTGAGGCTTGCAATTCGGCTAGAGTTTATTTGTTACTTTTTCACTTTGATTTAGTATTGTATTTCCCCCATTGTGAATTTTTTTGGCTTTTTTCCTAGACATATGTGACATAAATCATTTATATATATGCTCTTGTTATTTATTTACTTGCATTCTTCTACTATTTACTTGTTGTATGGTATTGTTTCTTCCACTAATATTTATTATTTTTTGTTCCACTTTGCATACTCTACCAATGAGGGAATAGTTTCCCCACTTTCACACCCAAGCCCCTCGCTGCTAGTTGGCAGCCTCTGGCATTTGTGGAATTGCACTTGAGGCCATGTGACCAACCGGGTACGAGGCACCTTGGGGAAACACCTGGAACCAGAACATTACGAAGTTGTATCAAAGGAGGTTTTTTATTATTTGTCTTATTGTTTGGAGCCTATGGATAGTGATATGAAAGAATAGGTAATTGGTAATAGGTTGTTCTCGGGAGTAGCTAACCCGTGTACAGGGAAAAACCAATTTACCTCGATTATTGAAATTTTTATAGTTTTTCAATTGTTACGGTTGATTTGATATCACCGTTGAGTGATTCCCATGATTTTTATTGTTGTGATTTATATCATTGAGGTTCTATTTCTTTTACAACATGATGAGATGAGGGTATTCCATCTCCTTCACCATAAAGGCAATTGATAGGGATCACATGTCATCCATTCTTGTCATGAAATTTAGGGTGCATTACTAATTTCATGTTGTTGTGATAGATTTTGTGATAAATATGCATGATGTTGTGATAGATTTCATGATAAAATACCTTATATTTTGATAGGGTATTGAAAAATTTAAATTTTCATTTGAATGGGTTACAAACTTTGGTACCTGAGGTGTTATGGCCCCTCTTGGATCAGAATTTGATGGATCATTTTGAAGTTTAACTGAATAATGCAATGATATGACGTGAAAATGACGCCAAGCCTTGATTTTCATGAGTATGGGCCTTAAAGATCATAATTAGGCACTTTAATTCTTGTTTTAGTGTTCTTATGTGGTTTCAGAGTAGTTTATGAGGCTTAATATCTGAAAAAACCTAGAATACGCAGTGTGTAATGATAAATAGAATCCATGTATCCTACTGTTCAGGAAGTAAATGTTTTTCTTAAGTACACGCTATGTGTTGTATGTACACTTTGTGTACTGTATGTACACGCTGTGTAGTCTTTATCCATGTGACTGACTGTGTGAGCAGATACATGAGGATGGGAAATGATTGGTGTCACACACCATATACTTAGAGCACACGCCATGTTATAAATCTTTGTATCCAGTTGTGTGACCAATGAAAGGGATGGTTATAACATAAGGGGTACATGTCATTTCTAGGGTGAACACGCCATGTTGTGTTACCCAGGAAAGAACCAGGTAGAGGAACTCGGGCATGGGGGAAAGATTCAAGCACATACCGTGTCTCAAGAAGAACACGCCATGTTTAGGGGTGTCACATGACCAGGTTTGGTAGAGTTATGCGCCATGTTAATAGCCTAAGGTAACATACTCTATAGGGGTTATACATGCAGTGTAGCCCTGTTTTGTAAAACATGATTATTTTTTTCTCCTTGTCCTTTCTTGAACTTATATGTTTCATTCCATGATAATATTAAATTGAGGTGTGTGCTTGAACATGCAGATTCATTCCACTGAGAAATCTTCTGGCTATATGCTAGATGCAGGGAAATGACCAGACACCGGAAATGGTAGATCATGGACTATTAGCTGATCCTCCTGTCGTACCCTTCATGGAAGCAACTGTAATTTCGGATACAGGTGACAATTCATAGTTCTAAGAAGTCTTCATGAGGATTACACAAAATTTCTAGGGAGAGACGTGTGTTATTCAGAAGCATCATCCTCCCACCTTCTTAGGGGATGGAGGACATCAGGTTGCAGATACATGGTTGGAAGCCATTTTGTCTATCTTCGATCATCACGAGATGCCTCCAGAGACGAGGGTTAATCTCACTATGTACATGATATGTGATTCCACCAAGAGGTGGTGGGATGTGATATTACAGGTGGGACACCAGCATGATATGCCTTGGGATGAGTTCCAGTGGACCTTCTATGACTACTTATACCCGGAGACCTTGAGGTCCAAATGAGTTTGAGAGTTCATGATTTTGGAGCAGGATACTCTCTTATCCATGGTGTATTATTATCATTTCATAGAGTTTCAACACTTCATACCCCTTATGGGGGTGATGAGTTATTTCTTGCAAGGAAGTTTGAGGATGGTCTCCAAAAAGACATCTGATCCCAGGTGAACATCTTCTGGTTGAATTCTATATATTCTATAGTCAACTAGGCACTGATCATTGAGGGAAACCTGAGGGATTCTGGAGCCATGAGCTAGGAAGGTTCAACATCCAGAGTTGGTGACCTTTCGACTGATAGCAGGAAGCGCTGTAGGGAGTCTACGCATGGAGATCCGAGTAGGCAGGATTTTCCTTCAGGTAACTAGGTGGTGTGATACCAGTGCGAGAAGGGAAGAAATAAGAAACCTCAATGCCCGAGAGACCCAGAAGAGTACTGATATTGTGGAAAGATGCGGCATCTTTAGTGTTTTTTGCAATGAACTCCTTCAAGTAGCTAATGAGAGAGGATCTGTCTCAACTCCTCATACCAGAGCAGGACCACCAGTTCCAAATCAAACTGAGGGCTAGAGTTTTTCAGGACATTTAGGCCGAGGTGGTGGTCATGGCTACTATTGTTAAACATAGGTTTTTTTATAGCTACAGGGTGGATCAACTCAGGGATCTCATACAGCTTAACAGGGCCACAGGGCGGGTCGGGCTTTTGCACTGGAGTAGATCCAGCAGGATCGGGATCCCAAAACTTCTACGGTTAGAGGTACAATTTTGGTTTCCTCAGTTTTAGCTTCTACTCTTTTTGATATAGGGGCTTCCCATAGATTTATATCTATTACAGTTGTGGAGATCCTTAGGCTCTGTATATTTACTTCTACAGATATCATGACATTGGACACTCGATTGGGGACTAGAACAACTAGTGTATGTCAGTGCAATGAGTTCCCTCTTGAGGTTGGTGGGTGTCTCTTCTTTTGGGACCTTTATGTCTTAGAGATGATGGGCTATGACATCATTCTAGGAATGGACTGGTTAGTTCCCTTCCAGGATGTTGTCGATTTCAATCACCATAGGGAGAGTTTCACATCACCATAGGTCAGATTGTTTCCACATAAGGGTGGATGGGATGTCCAGGTGGGTAGAGTTGGACCCGAGAATCATGGGTTGAGAGGTGTTACATCTGAGATTGCTAGTAAGTATCTTTATGACCAAGGGACTTACCAGAAGAATTTTCCTTCAGTGGTCGATCATTTTTTGGATGTATTTCCAAAAGAATTTTTAGGGTCTCCTCCAAATCTAGGGGTATAATTTTATATGGAGCTTTTGATAGGAGTATCACCAGTGTCCATTCCTCCTTATAGGATGACTACACTCGAGTTAATGGAGATCAAGATGCATTTAGAGGAGTTTCAAGAAAAGGGTTTTATCAGACCCAATACTTATCTTTGGTGTTCACCTATCTTGTTTGCGAAGAAGGCATACAGTACCCTCAGAATTTCTGTGGATTATCAGAAGTTGAATCACTCTAATGTTAAGGATTGATATCCCTTACTAAGGATTGATAATTACTTTGATCAGCTTTGAGGATCCCGAGTGTTCTCAAAGGTTGACTTGAGATCTAGTTATCATTAGTTTCATGTTAGACAATTAGATTTACCTTTTATAGGCTTTCGGAGAAGGTATAGTCTATAAAAGTATGTGGTTATAATATTTGGTCTCATGAACACGCCCGATGATTTCATGGCACTGATGAACCGAGTGTTCCATCCTTAGTAGGATTATTTTGTGGTAGTCTTTGTGGATGATATATTGGTGTAATCTCACACTCGACACGACCATGATATTTATCCTGAGATCATTTTGAGTACACTGAGAGAGAATTAATTGTATGATAAGCTCTCAAAATTTCACTTTTGGGTGGATTAGACTCACATCTTGGGTCATGTCAGATCAGAGACAAGATATTCACTAGACCCAAAGAATGTGAGAGCAGTAGTTTCCTAGGAGAAGATGAAGAATATCTTTGCGGTATAAATTTTTCTAGGGATGGATTTTTACTACAGACGTTTTATACAGGACTTTCCACGCTTAGTAGTGCCACTGATGGGCCTGAGTAAAAAGGGTGCGTAGTACTTGTGGACAGATTCCTACAATTTAGCCTTTCAAAAGATAAAAGGGAGGTTGAATTCAACACTAATACTAGTTTTTTCAGAGCTGGGAAAGAGTTACTCCGTTTACTGTGATGCATCGGGTACCGGGCTCGGAGGAGTGCTTATGTAGGGGGAAGGATTCATTGCATACAGGTCTCGACAGTTAAGGGAATGTGATAGGAATTACCTGAGACATGATATTGAGTTAGCTACAGTTGTTCATGCCTTGCACTGTTGGATACATTACTTTATGGGAGAGAATTTTGTGGTGTATACTGACCACAAAGACTCAAGTATATCTTTACTCAACATGATATGAATTTGAGACAAAAAATGTGGGTTGAGTACCTTAATTCCTTTGAATTTGAGCTTTCCTATATGTCTGGGAATGGAAACACAATGGCTGATGCGTCAAGCCGGAGGACTCAGATACATGCAGTTCACAAGGACAGTAGTGAGTGCCATCTTATGGATCTGTTCTCTGAGATGCATTTGGAGGTGCATGACCGATAGGGGGAGATGTTTATTTCTTTTTTAGTGGTTACCTCTACTCTACATGATCGAGTGAGAATGAGATATATATCAGATTCCAACAACCAGGTACTACGGAAGAGTGTGTCAGGAGGGGACCTGACTCCTGGGTTGACCATAGGTGAGTATGAGGTCCTGAGTTTTCATGGATGTGTATGGGTGTCAGAAAAAATATGTGAGACATTGATGCAAGATTTTCATTCCTAAGTTTGGGAAGTTCATCATGGTGTCACCAAAATGTATTGAGATTTACACAATCAGTATTTGTGACCAGGTATAAAGAGGGATGTTGCTAGTTTTTTTATGAGACGTTTCACCTGTCAGTAGGTGAATGCAGAGCATTAGTGACCATAGGGGATTTTATAGTAGTTACCTATGCCTGAGTGGAAGTGGAATAATGTCACGATGGATTTTTTGACAGGGTTACCGAGATCCCCTTGAGGGAATGATGTATTTTGGGTTGTCATTGATAGACTCATGGAGGTTGCACACTTTTTTCCAATCAAGGAGACCATCAGTTTTTATGAGATTGGAAGGTTTTACATCCGAGATATTTTACAATTGCATGGGGTTCCATGCTCTATCATTTCAGAAAGGGACACATTTTTTACTTCTCATGTATGGAAAGGACTACAAAGGGCTTTGGGTACACATGTACATATGAGCATAACTTACCATCATAGATAGATGGCCAGTCTGAGTGCTTGATTCAGGTGCTGGAGGACATGATTAGAGCATGAATCCTAGATATTGGAGGTTCTTGGGAGAAACAAATAACTTTAGTGGATTTTTCCTACAATAACAGATTTCAGGAAACAATTTAGATGACATCTTATGAGGCTTTGAATGGTAGTCCATGCTAATCACTCCTATGTTGGATGAAGGCAGGAGAGGCAGCTATACTAGAACCTCATCTTGTCTAGGAGACTACTGAGTAGGTGGATTTGATTCATAAGAGTATGGATACTACATAGTTTTCCAAAAATATTATTATGATCTATGGAGATGAACTCTAGAGTACGAAGTCGGAGATCAAGTTTTTGTGCGTTTCCCAACGAGGTTGGGATATAGGAGGATTCAGAGATAGGGAAAATTTTAACCGAGATACATTGAGCCTTTTGAGGTTTTTAAGAGACTCGGGCTGGTTTAATATCAGTCTTAGTCACCTCAAAGGTACTGGGATATGCATGATATATTCCACGTTTCTGAGCTACGACGTTACTTTATAGACTTGTCTCCTGTTTTCCAACCCGAGGAGGTTGAGTGGAGGTGGATGCATCGTTCGAGGTGCATCCTTTTACAATTATTGATTGAAGCACGAAGGTTGTATATGGCCAGTCTATTCCTCTGGTACAGGTTTTGCGGCAGCACAGCTGAGTGCAGGATGAGACTTGGAAGAGGGAGACAGATGTGTGATCGTAGTGGCTGGAGCTATTCAAAGATTCTTCTTCGCTGCCTTGTTAGGGAAATTTGGTAAAAAAATTCTTTAAGGGGAGAAGTTTATATGAACCCAGATCTTATTTTTAGGTATAGATCTTAGTTTTGGGTGTTTTTTAGAAAATGGGAGTTTTTTTAAATTTTAGAAGTACATGCCCTGTACTTGGGAGTACACGTCGTGTACCCAGTTGCCACGGGTAGCCGTATACTAGCCATGAAATTTCTGAGACATGGACGGGAGAGGTGACCTGGAGACCGCCTAAAGAGGGGGCTGGTTGAGGCATGTACATAGCGTGTACATTAAATGAACACATGATGT
Source organism: Viscum album (assembly GCA_963277665.1). NCBI lineage: Eukaryota > Viridiplantae > Streptophyta > Magnoliopsida > Santalales > Viscaceae > Viscum > Viscum album. The sequence continues at coordinate 1,403,603,827 of OY728129.1, forward strand.
ACTTTTTCTTTTATTTGATTAAATGGACATGAGTCACGTCTAATAGCCAGATTCATATTCTTTTGGACTTGGTTCATCCAGGAGTGAACTCAGAGAGACAAATATTCTCCAAGACACCATTTCTATATACAAGGTCCAATTAGAACTCCAAAAGGTGAGGTGAAATCCCACTGGTGATTCCTTCCTTCTTCTTAAATCTCTTCCTCTGATTTCTCCTCTCTCTCGGGTTATTTAAGGTTGAATGTTTTTGAACTTTTGATAGATCTACAATGTTCTAGGAAAATTCAAGGGCCGATATTCTAGATTGTCCATCGTACAACATCAGGACAGGTGGTTTATTTCATTACATTGTTTTTATTTGAGTTTATATGCCAAAGTGATGATTACCCATGCTTTGAAAATTTCATTTTAAATAAATTGATCCTTGTTTTATCTTCTTTAGATTGATTATTGGATTAAGGGTTTGCTGATGTGATATTATGTAAAATTTCCTATTTCAGGAACACCCCATGGGTTATTTTCCTTGTTTTAATGTTTAGGGCTATTTGGTCCATGTTGCCTATGTGGTAGACCTTGTTTCCTTGCCTTGCTTGATTGGATGGAACTGTTTGACTTTTACTGATTGTTATATTATTTTGATATTCATCGGATTTTTTTATCCATATAGTAGTTGAGATTACTTTTGGATGCATATAATTTATGCACGAATGAATTACATAGGGCTATGAGAACCTAGTGTAGTCTGACCCCATGGGGGGATTAACGTTGAGTGCTTCCTCTGAGTGTATGTTATATTTCATGTGTTGAGACTAAAGGGGGGATTTACGGTGAGTGATCCATTAGAGTGTTTATAGTTTACGATTCGAGACCAGATGGGGAATTGACATTTAGTGCTTCCCTAGAGATTCTATACTTATTCTGGAAAGACCATAGGGGGAATTTACTATGAGTGCTTCCTCAGAGTGTCTTTTCCTTTTGTTGCATTATTTGACTAGAAGGGTAAGACTGTGTGAGCCACCAAGAGGGTTAACATAAATATTGAATATCTGTGATGTTTTTTCCAAGAAAAAGAACAATCTTGTATTTGTTTCTATTAGGTAGTCTTCTGATATACAAGTTTGTGATACTTGATTAAATGATGAACATTAAATTCTATTGAATATAAATGGAAACTATAGTATTTGGTTAATTTTGTGCACTCCTAGTCTCTTTGCTGCATTACCATTACTACCTGATATATATACTTAGTGACTGTTAGGTATAAATCCTGTGGTAGATTCCTACTGGGATTCCTCTCACACCCTATTTGGGTGATGCTTTTGGAAACAAACAGACTATATGGTTGCAGGTGTAGATAAGGGAAAGAGCCATTCTTCTACATGTACTTGATTATTGTGGAGCTAGAGAGCATGGGACTAAGATGACGCTTATGATGCTGTTGGAGTTTATTTGTTTCTTTTTTTACTTTGGTTTAGTACTGTATTTCTAGAATTGTGACTTGTTTATTTATTTTCCTAGACATGTGTGACATGCATCTTTTATATATGTTCTCTAGTTATTGATTTACTTTCAGTATTATGTTTTTTACTTGTTGTATGGTATTATTGCTTCTATTACGGTTTATTATTTGTTGTTTTGCTGTGAAAACTCTGCCAATGGGGGCATAGTTTCCCCAATATCACACCCGAAGCCCTTAATTCTAGTCGATAGCCTCTGGCATTCAGGGAAATGCGCTTGAGGCCATGTGAACAACTTGGTACAGGGCCCCTTTGGGCGGACCCAGAACTGGTACATTACACTGATCATCTCTATTTATTCTAAATTGACATATACCATAGGGTATCCCTCAAATGATGGGGTCCTGAAAATTAATAGCCTAATATGATTATTATAGAAGTATTCACTGAAAATTTAATAATTTTAGTTATGATAATTGGAGTATAGGTTTTTCCATATACTAAAACTTTCAATAACAAATCATGCATTATTGGTAATAACTTGTACTATCCATGTTTGGTTTCTTTTTAATACTCCCTAGTAGTATCAAGTCTTAAAAACATCCAAAATATGGAGTCCCCAAATCCTGATACATAGAATCCATTACTGAATCCATGCATACTTTTCAATCATCACATGATTTTATTTACTACATCTTTATAGGAATAATTATCATTAAATAATAATATATGTATCCCCCACCATAGAGAACATAAACAACTTATTTGGTTATGAATTCCAATGTAGTATGTGCCTCTAGATCTACTCCTCCCACTATGCTTAGTGGATTCCAACATTCCTATGTTAACTCATGTGTATCCAGATCCTTAACCCATATAATTTAATCCCTCTCCCACCATCATTAAAGATATGAATTTATTTTATGGAAACATAGTTAGTCTTGACTAGATGTTAATATCCTCAGTAAATATAAGATTATTGACATAGATTCATTAAGTGTTTTGATGGTTGTTTGTAGCTAACACTAGATTTTTAAAAAAAATATCAATTTTTTTTCTAATATATTCTTATCATATCACATTTTATATGATATAAATTAGTTAATATAGTTTTCATATGCCTATTGTTTGAACTATTATTTTAAAAACATGTTTTAGAAGAAGTTATGGAAGATTTGAAATATATATATTGTTGGATTAGTCCAACAATTCCTTATTTTAATCATTAAAAATCATGTTTATGTTAATTATAATTAATTTTATGTTTTATGAATGTAATTTTTTTTCTTGAAAATATTAGAAATTTCAATAAGTCTAGAATTAACCAGATGATATAATTAATCTACCACATGATCAATCTGATAGACCATGGTGAAAATATGAAAAAGGATCCAAGTGACCACATGAAAAACCAAGTGCACACATCTTGTCTCAAGCAAATGAAGTAATCAGGATTTTCAAATAAGCTTGGATAAATCTCAAAGAAATATGTATCAACTACACAACTAATAGATCGGCCAAAAGACTAGTTGGTTGACCACATAATAAATCATGTGAACATAAGGACAAATAAAAGAAACCTTTGTGAAATGGAATTTTAAAAAAGTATTGGATCAACCATAAGTTTAATTAAATCGGCCATGGTAAGAATTTTCAAAATTAGTAAAGTATGGGATTAACCTTAAGTGTAAGAATATCGACCATAAGAGTAAGTGATAGACCATATGAAATATCAAATAATTCAAAGTCTCGAAGTGAACATAAATGATAACATGGATGTTGGTGTGGCAAAGTGAAGTGACTATGGATGCTAATGCAAATGTTTAAAGATAACGTAAGTATTATATTAATATTTAATTCTTACCAATCCAACCACTTTCTGTGTAGTATTTAATGGTCATTATAAGCATTAATTGAATATATATTTCCTACTAAAGTTCAAGTATCATCAATGATGATTCATCAAAAGCTATTTCTAGAGGAAATATTATTTAAAAGATAACTAAATACATATAATTAAAAGAGGAATGTATGTGAACACAACATAAAGATATCATAATTCTTCATGAACAAAAATGAAAAACTTATGCTCTATTTTGAACATCTTCAAGAATCAACTCCAAATCATATGATAACAATAAGAAGATAAGAACTACTTGAAGAAAAATAGAACAACATACTATATTGCACCAAATTATTCAATTTATATTACTCTGTTTTATTTTATTTTGAGATATGTATGTTGTAAGAATTTTATCTTTTAGCACAACGTCCTATACCGAAATGATGAGTTAAATAAACAAAATTACTCTTTTATTTATCTTTACTCCCATGTAGAATGGTAGAAGAGGCTCTGTAGCCTGGAATTCCTATGTGCAGTTGCTATCATTTATTTCTCCCATGTATAACTATGGAAGAAGCTCTGTGTCTAGAAATAATTTTATGATACTATGTAAAACCCTATCTAGGTTTTTGATAAATTATTTTTTATAATAAACTTTTTAGTAGTAGGTGCTTTTAATGTGGATGGAATTAGGCCTCATCATGAGACTAAAACCCTTGTTTATTCCACTATGTGTTTATTATCTATTTTGTATTGTATGTTTTTATACAATTTTTTTTAAAAAATCAATTTTTTTTTCAAAAAACCTTCACAAAACATTACTTTGATAGTTAATTTTAATTTATTTTTTATATATGATATTTTCTTTTAGTAAAGTTGTTTCAACACTTAAAATATTTTTAAAACCTATTTTAATAGAGTCATGATTTAACCTAAAAGATTCATTTTGAAAAGGTAAAATTATATAAGTGTACTATTTTAATTAACTCGATGTATTATTAAATTGGAAGATTTAGGTTTTTTTATCATTGTTATCAAAATTTTTAATTAAAAAATCAGTCCACCCCCCTCTTTAGTGTTCTACACTGACCAACATTTATTTTTAGAGAATTTATATTTTTTTTAACTATGATATAGTTTATCTAAAGATAAGAAACTTCTACTAATTATAATTTTTCTCTTTATCTATAATAATAGACATGAAGTAACTACTAATAATTGAACTCTTTATTTTAATGGAACTAAATATGATCAATGGAAGATCAAAATTAATATCCATATAGAAAGCATGTGATTTGATATTTGGACCATTATTGAGGAAGAATATGAAAAACCCATAGCTTCTAGAGCTAAATGGATGGATGCCACTAAGGTATCATATGACTATAATTAAAAATAAAAGAATTAATTATATTGAACATATGAAAAAAATTAAAAAAACATATGCTTATTCTAATACCTTTTAAATTTGGGGTAATCTTGCTATATCTCATGAACGAACTTCAATAATTAAAAAGATACACTTTAATACTTATACTATTAAGTATGATATATTTAAAATGGAACTTGATGATAACTTTTTGGATATGTATATCAAATTTAAGGAGATTGAAACACTATAAATGCACTGAGAAAAGAAATTGCAAACAAATATAATGTGATGCGACTTATGAGATATCTAACTAATAGGTGGAGAGGAAAATCTATTTTAATTAGAAGATACTATGACATAAGTAAGTTTCTAGTAAAATAGCTTATCAGAAAGCTTATGAGGTATGCCAAGGAATTAAAAAGTGAATAGAGAAGAAGGATATGAACCTAATTGAAAGTCATTAGCCTTCAAAAATTATAACTCAAAGATAAAATAAAACATCAGAGATGAAAATTTGAGTAATGAGGTGGTATAACGATGGATCCACCCCTAAAGAACTCTCCCCACACAACTTATATTTTTAAAATTTATCTTACTTTTGTTTAAGAACATTCCCTGGTGATTGTTTCTGAGATTCCCTCCATGATAGTAGATGAAGTTTTCCTTGTTTTTCTGATCATACTGTAGCTCTTGAGTCATTGGTTCTAGATGTTTTGGATCCTTTACCTGTCAAGGATACCTCAGATGGACCCTCCCTTAAAAGAGATACTCCTCTATCCTCCATCCTCCCAACTGATCTAATTTTCTTTGATCCCCATGATCTAGATCAAATATCTTAGATATTATTCTATAGATGGTTCCCATTTGCTAAATTTTTTACTGGATTCCTTTGAGGTGGTAGTGGAGTTCCATAGATGGATATTGGTGGCTGTTTTTGTTACAGAAAGACCTCTACTCCCCTTTTCTCAGAAAATTTTCAGATCCTGGGATTTGAAAACTCTTTTAAGGGTTTTAGTCTTGAATGGGAAGGCCTTTTGTGTGGTTCTTGATTCTAGATAATTCTTAATGAAGGAACGATCTTGAATCCCTCAGTTTATAGAAAAATAGAATTTCAACTACTTTCACTGGTTGATGGAGGCCCACTTTATATGGGATTCCCCCCAACCAGTGGTATAGATCAATCTACATGACCTAACCCCCCTTTCACAATGTTTAATTCCTTAATAGAATATGAGATGCTAACAATTTGTTTCTCTTTGAGGATTCTTACACACTCTAACTATGAGATGATGAGGTTTCATGGATATTTGTGGAGATAGATCTCTCTCACCCATTCCAGCACATATTCTACTTAGGGAAGGAGACACCATCTCTTGGTGATAGTATTTGTATAACATTTATCTAGTGCACTTTTTTATGAGATGCCACCATCAAGGTAACACTATTCCATTCTGTCACAATCATATGTTCCATCTCACTACCCATCAAACTATGCAGACTTCCATGCCAAGAAATTAGTCAGCTTAATTTAGGAATGGGTTATCCTTGGTTCCCACTGGATCCTTAGTCATGGGGGATTAACCCTCCCCCATCCTCCATAGCTTCCTACACCTGTCCTTCTTTATTAGAACCATACTTACATTTAGGGCCTCCCCTTGGTGTTAAGGGAGGACTATGTTTGGACCTAGTGCTTTAATATCCATGCCCAGTCCTTCTCTTGGATCTCAGTACAGTGAAAGCTATTTCAGATGGTTAGGTATCATCATCCCTTCCTAGAATAGTTTCCTCTAATCTCGTGATCCTGTATCCAACCCCTCATTATGGTAAGGAGATTTCTCTTCTCTCATACCTCCCCTGAGCTTCTAACCCTAATGGACATAGACTCTATAAATGTTATCCCATTACCTTATCCAATGGATATAGTGCATTATCACATGTTCCAAAAGAACTAATCATGGATGTCAGTGTCATTACTTCAAACCTTGGAGACACCTGCAATAGAGATCATGAAAAAGGGAGATATTGTCCCCCTATTCTCTATTTCTATTCTCATAAACACTAGGTTCTAAATCTAGGTGTATCCCTTTGTAATGATATTTCTCATTATTTGGAACTCTAGAGGTCTTGGAGCCTCGGTGAAAACACTTTTTCATTCTTCATAACTATCTTAGAACAAGGCTTCATTGGTAGAAGTCCTCAAATGAAAAAAATATCACTCTAAGATCCATAACTTTTCTCTAAATCATAGGCTTCACAATCATGTGCTTGATAACCCCATTAATCAACACATATAGATTTTTTTATAATAGAGATATTTTAGTTGAGAAAAACACTTTATCCAATTAGAACGTTTCCATGAAGCTAACAATGGTAATTTTATCTCTTTTATCACATTCTTTATAAAAAATGTGATGTGATGGGGAGAGAATCCATTTTTTAGTATCTATAAAGCATTAATCCTAGTGGCATTACATGGCTATTTGGAGGATAATTCAGTGCCATATTGGACACAATGGAGAAAAAGATGGAGGGGCCTATCCTTGGAAGGATATGAAATAATTTTCTACCATTTCATCCTGGAATGGGCTCATAGATATGGGAGTTAAAGGGAATAAATTTACATGGTGTTATAATTAGAAGGGGAGTCGATGTACTTAGTGTCATTTGGACTAGTTATTGGATAACCTATTATCCATTACCTCCTTTACCAATTCCATATTCAACCACATGGTTTGAGTGATTTTAGATTACTCCCCACTTCTCATTTTTATTGATTAATATGTACTGGGAAGTGAGAGTTTCTTCTACTCTAGTTAGTGAGTGGAATACCCTAGCTATTATATTATGGAATGTTCATAATAGAATAAACCCATGCAATAATGATCATAGGTTAGATTCCATAATAAGTTAAAATGATAAAAAGGACCTCCATACTTGGAATAGAATAAGGTACTCCCTCTTCATGGAAATGGATAGCATCATGAAATACCTAGATCAGGTAGAGATCGAGCTTGAAACAAGGTGGGATGATGAGTCCCTCAAAAATCGTATCTGCGAGAAAACCTACTTAAAAGAACTACTTATGGAGAATGAAATTTCATTCAGAGAATAGTGTAGGGATACCTGACTCAAGGAGGTGGATACAAATACCATGTTTTTTCAGTCTTTCATCATGGAGGAGAATCATTATAACATCCAAAAAATACTTCTTTAAGAAGGATCCTTCACCAATGACCCTGGCATGGTAGGAGGTATGGATGCATCTCACTTTTACTCCTAACTCATTGATGTTAACCCTCTCATGTAATATTATTATTCAAGGGGTCACTCTAACATGTTTAATACTATCCTCAAGAGGTTACACCCAATATCAACTCTTTTTATGAGAAAATACCAAATGAGGAGGAGATTTGGGATGTTGTATCTACACTGAATTGTGAATGTGCCCTCAGTCTCGATAGATTTCTAAGGTCTTTCTATATTTCATGTTGGGATCTTATCATGGGGAATCTAGTTGAGATCATACAAGAGTATTTCTAAGGATGGAGTCTACATAGGGTGTCATATTCCACCACACTAATCCTCTCCTTAAAGTGAATGAACCTTCCTATCATAAGAAATATAGGCCCATTAGTATGCGAAGTACCCCTATAAAATCCATAATTTTGTTATTCATAGAAGGATTTTAGTGCACCTTTATAATCGTTTCTATGGGGAATATCAGGGGTTCACCCGAGGTAGGTATACACAAGAATCCATTTTCATGGACCAAGAAATGATTTATAATATCAAAAAGAAGTCCTCTGTATCCAACATATATATCAAACTTGATATGGAAAAAGCATATGACAGGTTGAAGTGGATCTTCATCATCAAAGTCATAGGATATGTGGTCTTCTATGGTTGGGTGATTGATCTTTTCTTTAGATTCATTATTTCTGTATAGATTTCATTCAACATCATGGAGAAAAATTATGGATTCATTAAATTAGTATAGGGACTAAAGATGGGGGAACCCTTATCCCCATCATCTTTATTTGAGTTCAAGACACTCTCAAAAGATTCATAAACAGAAGCATTAGTAATGGTAACATGCATCCCTTTTAGGGTAGGTCGAACTTCATAGGGGTCTCACATCTACACTTAATAGATTATATTTTCTATTTTATTAATGGAAAAAATAGGTCCATCCACAATATCAACCGAATTATGGAAATTTATAGTATGTGGAGTTGTCATCTCATTAATATAAGGAAGAGTAGTTTCTAAAAATATAAGTATTTATTGAATAGAATTGGAATAGAATTGAGGATAGACTGGGAGTCCACTGAAGTCACTTCTCCAGGGAATATTTGGGATCCATGATCTCCCTAGGTAGAATTTTAAGCCACCACTATGATGGGTTGGTTAATAAAATCTCAAACTATATTCTGAAATTGAAAAATCTCTTCTTCTCCTTTGGGGGTAGTGTCACCCTAGTGAATAGTGTTCTTAGCTCTATCCCCATGCATGTCCTATCCTTCATCAATGTGCCCAAGTCAGTCCTGAAAAATATTAAAAAACAATCTATCAATAGTAATATGGGATGCACAAGAAGAAGGAAGATATCATTGGGTGTCATGGGATAGGATGGCCAAGGAGTTGAGGATGGAGGCATCAAGCTAAGGAGTGAAATGGAAACCATGAACTGCCTTTAGAATAAACTATTTTGGGAATACATGGAAGGGTGTTCAATGTGTGAAAATTTCATAGGTAACAAATATGGGTCAACCAATATGGAATTAGGGGAAGAATATCTTAGTAACGATATTTGATTTGACAGCGCATACCAATTCTTCAATAACATCCATTTTAGATTAATGAAAGTGTAATGATCTAATTCTAGACTAATAAATAGGTAGGTTTTGTTCTTGGCATCCCAATATGCCTAAGACTAGATTTTACTTATATCAAGCCATTGGATTTCACTTTTTCATCAAAACTATCCTTAACCATCAACATCAAGATGTTTCCACTAATATTATGATCAAATCAGATCAAGACATTATCATCTTGAAGGTCTCGTAATTTGGATTTTTCTCAATGAAGGATTACCATCATGTTGTGCATGCTAACCCATGCCACACTGCATGGGGATGCACCCTTTGGTGAAATGATATTCCTATGAAACTTAATTTCCTCATTTACAACAATTGAATCCTTTCTCTTTCTACTAATGAAGAGGTCTGATTCATGGGGATTTCTCTTGTTTCTAAATTCCCCTATTGTCAAACTCCCATAGAAGAATAATCCTCCACTATATTTTAAAGGAGAATGGGATACATCACTTTATCATGGTTTCACCAATTACAATGGGCTCAATGTACATGATCCAACCATCAAATACTTCTTTCAAGTCCAATTCTTAGAATGGAAGGCAATAACCATGAGAGAAAGTAAGAAAAAATGTTCATAGTGGATAGTTGTTGGGAAATATGAAATGTACAAAATATGGCTCATTATGAAGTGATTCATATTACCCATATGTCTATGATTTTTAGGGATAAACACACGGTGATCAAGCTAGACCCTCTACTGAAATAGTGGGATCTCACTTCCTATAGATTCTCATGACTAGTAGGATCTCCATACCCATGTGTCAAATACTATCTCTAAAAGGAAAATGGTGCACTTTCCTCATCCTAATAGTGGGTTTAAGATGAATATTTATGGTTCATGAAATAATAGCTTCATGTAGGGAGGAGGATCTATTCACGACCTAACTGGTTAATTAATTTTTGATTTTAGTGGGTTATTTATATAGGGAGACTCTCTTGTGGTAGTAGCTTATGACATGATCAAGGGATTAGAGATGTATATTCTCAAGGTATTACTATAGACAGTTAAGTCCACTGGTTTAGATACCCTGAGAGGGGAGGGGGGTGAATCAGGGTATGAAAGATTAAAACAACTTCCTCTATTGATCTTGTTTCACTATTAAGAAAAATTCTCTTATCTCTCTTTCCCAGAGAAAAGTATAAATAGAAATCAAATCATGCACATGTCACAATGATTTTTACCTGGTTCACCCTCACTAGGCTACATCCAAGGAGAATACACAGACAATGTGCTGATGTACCAAATCCACTAAAAGTGAACTACTATTTACAAAGTTTGGAGTGTACTCACTATTTGTCCTAGTTTACAACCACTCACAATATGAAAGATCACTGATCTCTCAACTGAAGTGTGCCCACTGTTTCTTCAGAAGATTCACTCATAGATTAAAGACTTGTAGGTCCCTTCATTATCACAAATGAATTCATCTTCCTCTTTATATATATTCCTTATTGAAGTTCCACATTCATCCACTGATGAATAAAAATTTACCATGGATGTACCAAACAATCTTCCATCTTTCCGCGCAACCCTAGAATGACCGACACACTTTTCTTTTCCAGTCATGCTTCTCTAATACCTGGAGTGCTTCTCAAGCTTGGCGCACAAGTGTCACCTAACCAATTTCACGACACCCCCTTATTCAACTTTGAACTTGGGTGATCTAACCCTTTTTCACCCAAACCAATATTAACGCGGAACTCTCAACTGGCGTGCAACTTCTGTGTATCTTTATACTTGCGCGACCAAACCACCACTTGCGTGACCGAACCGCCTGCATGACTGGCGCTCTATTTTTCTCTAAGTGTTGATCTATGTAAAACATGATGAGGTGTGGACCTCTATTTATAGGAATTTTGGGTACCCTGAGTGTCGGGGCGCTAGTCTCCTCTCGGCGTGCAAGTCCAAACACCCGGGTCTCTGTCACCATAGTCACTTGCACACCCAAACCAAAACATAGGTCCCCTCTTTCATTTTCCACATTTTTATGTTCTGATCTTAAAAAAAATATTGCAAACAACTTTCCAAGCCTCCAAGACACCAGTGCAGAAGTCTGTTTTTCAAAAACACTTTTCTCCATTTGTTGATTTTGAGGCCCAGAAATTCGGCAAACACTAGAAAACGGCACCACCTTGTATCTTCTCTTTTTGTACCACCACCCGATCATACATTCCTTTTTCAAGGTTCTTTAATCAATAATTTACTGTTAACAACATCCCTTTAACTCTACATGCCACCATGAAAACCCCTTCTCCACAAATTTGTACATCACGGTCTTCTTTGTAAACAAACACAACACGAAGGGCCACTTTATCAACAAACACAATCACTTCCAAAATGATTCAATGATACCTTGATGGATTTTTTTCCAACACGGACTCAGTGAAAATATAATTTTCAATTATTCATAGATCTATCTTGTATAATTACATCACACATTAGGTGATCATCTACTTAGTTCACAAATGCAAATGTTTTTTCAATAGCTGAGTGAAACTCCTCTACACATGGCATGAAATAAACATGGTTGTAGACATCATGGATTATTGGCACACTCTTGAAAACCCTTGTATCACCTTTACTAGAATAAGATTTATTAAACCTATGTGTGTTAGTCTTTTTAGAGATAATTCACTTGTGCTCCACTAATTCAGACCTCCTTAATCTATTGAGTATTTGGCCCCCCTTTTTCAATAAAATTTACTACCATTGGATGGGTAGTTCAAGTGATGATGAATCACCTACTAATAGTGATGAGGAAATGTCCCATATAGAAATGTGATCTAATAAATTGTACAGGAAGAATAAATTCTTTAAAAAGACCAATTATGGAGGAATGTATGATAGAAAAGTAAATTGGAAAAAAGTGATTCCTACTAGTGAAGTGACTTTCTATGAGTGTAAAATAAAAGGAAATATGAAGGATAAATATAGTAAATTAAAACAGAAGAAAATATATGAGGAAAAAACTAAAAAGGATAAATAAGGATATAAAATCCACTTAGAGTGCCTATAAAGATAATTTGAGTGAGTGTGATTCAAGAATGGAAGATAAAAATGACAGGGCCAACATTCATTTCATGAAAAACACACATGAGGCACTGAATACTATTTCAGCATCCCATGTTCATTTATCAAATCCTTCCTATAATGAAAACAATGGTGAAAAAATGATTAGTGAGGATATATTGGAGTATTGTTTGATGTTCTAAGATACATTTAATGAGTTGAAAGATACATATAAATGTTTAAAGAAGCAAAATTCTTTTTTTGTTCATTTTAAATATGATTTTTCTATATAAAATGAAAAAACAATCAATTAATAAAGGAAAAAAATGAACTAAAAATTTTCAGTAAGAAAACTAAAAGGTTATTGAATGATTCACAAATGGTAGATAAATCCTTACCAGAATACTTGAAAAAAACGACACCCAAGTATTCCACCAGAATTGGTTACCAACCTAGAAAAAGGATTATTTATAAGTATAAATTTATTCCTAGTTCATGTTCTACTATTTAAATAAATAATTATTATTTTTATGGACCTAAAAAAGTTTTTATTTATAAGTGTGCAATGTATGTTTATATAAAACCAATTAAACAACATTGGATTCCTAATTATCTTATTAGTGACACATTTATACCTAAGAAAATATGGGTATGAAAATAATTTCTAGTTTGACCTGGCTGTAGGAGACTTTCTCAAAGTATACAAATAAATATATATATTATCTAGAAAGTGTATGTTCCAAAAAACATGAATGGATTTTACTTGATCCTTAATAACCATATCATTATAAATGATGGACATGTCACATTCGGTGAAAATTCCAAAGGAAGGATAATTGGACTCAATCAAATCAGTAATTTTAGTAAAATTTTGATTTATAAAGTCTTATTTATAGATGACTTAAAATATAACCTATATAGAATCTTAAAATTGTGTAATGATGGTTATCATGTTATGTTTGAAAATAATGCTTGTAAAGTTTTTGATTCTAAACAAGATTCAGTTTTCACTGCCTTATTAAATGATAATGATTATGATGTAGATTTTGAATTAATTATTTTAATAGTGTATTTCTTGTTTAAGTGACTTTTATAAAGAATCCTGGATATGTAAAAGATACTAGTCCATTTTAACCTTTACTCACTTAGGAAGATGACTAGGAAATGATTTTTCAAGGACCTTCCTAAACTATAATTCCCAAAAGTTGAAGTCCGTAACCCATGTAAAAAAGGGAATAATCATAATATATCATTAAAATAAAATAAGGAAGTTTCAACTTCTCAACCCCTAGATTTTTTTCACATGGACTTATTCAAACCCTCTAGAGTTCTAGAGAAAATGAGAAAAAAGTGTTTTTTGTTCTAGTATATGAATTTTCTTGATACACTTGGGTATTCTTTTTTAGCTCTCAAAAGTAAATCTTGGTCTTATTTTAAAAAATATAAAAAAAATTAGTGAACCTTATTAAAATTACTATTAATAAATTAAGAAGTGACCATGGACATGAGTTTGAAAATCATTAATTTGAATATCTATGATCAGAACATGGTTACAATCACAAATTTCCTACTCCTAGGACCCGACAATATAATGGTGTAGTAAAAATAATAAAAACAACCCTCCAATAGATTTACCTGTCCATTATTAATGAGTATGATTAACCTTTTTACTTTGGGACAGAGGTTGTGAATATTTCTTGATATATTATCAATATAGTTCTTGTTAGAACGATTTTAAAGAAAGAACCTTATGAGTTTTGGAATAGGGGAAAACCACAAGTTAATTGCTTTAGTGTTTTTGGTTGTAAAGTATCTATACACAATATAGTGGATAATTAAGAGAAATTTTCATCCAAAAATGATTAATGAGTTTTCCTTGTCTATTCTTCATATTGTAAATCATATAGTGTATATAATAAAATGAACAAAATTATGGAAGAATATGTAAATGAAAAATTTGATGAAATAGATCCACATGAACTTAAGACTCCTTTATAGAAAACAGAGGATGACTTTTCTAATCTAAATATCAATTCCAAACCTAATGATAATTATGTGGAACCAACAGTAGAAAAATAAACCAGTTATGATGAACTGATTGAACTCGAACTAGTAGAAGAAAACTAAGTATAAAATAATTTTATCCCCAGGGATATTAGGTATCATAGAAACCATACATTAGATTCCATAGTTGGAGACCTAAAAAAAGAACTTATACAAGATATTCTGTTAGAAACCAAGTTGAACATCAAGTCATATTTCCGCAACTTAAACCTAATAACATCACTAATGTGATAGATGATGTATTCTGGGTAATGGAAACACAAGAATTATTGAATCAATTTGAGGGGAATAATGTCTAAGAAGTAGTAGAAAGACCCAGGACTTCTTGAATATTTCCACTAATTGGGTGTTTTGGAATAAATTTGATGCATCGTGTAATATAATATGAAAAAAATAAATAATGGCTACATAAGGATATAGTCAAGAAGAAGTTATTGATTATGTGGAAATATTTTCACAAGTATCTATACTTGAAGCTATCAAAATGTTTCTTAACTTTATCGCAAATATTAATTTAAAATTATATCAAATGTATATCAATAATTATTTATTAAATGGTTATATAATTTAGAATATTTTGTTATTACAACCCATGAATTTCAAACCACTCATTCCAAAAACCATGTATTTAAATTAACTAAATAATTTTGTGGTTTAAAACAACCTCTTAGATCTTGGTATGGTAGAATCAACTTATTATTTATTTCTAAAGGTTTTGAAAAATAAATATCTGACCCTGCCATATTTTTCAATAGAATTTCAAAATATTTTTAGTAGTAAAAATATATGCTAATAATTTTATTTTTGGATCATCTAAAAAATCATTGTTTACTGAATTTTCTAAAATTTTGAAAAATGAATTTTAAATGATTTTGATGGATGAGTTAAAATTATTCCTGGGATTTTAGATTTTCAAAAACAAATAAGGGATTGTTTTAAATAAAAGTATGTACAAAAAGAACTTTTTAAAAACATTTTGGTTTAGATAGAGTTAAAGGTAATGATTATCCCATGATTAGAAGTTGTAAGCTAGATCTTGATGAACCTATAATGCCAGCAGATCAAAATACTTATATAGTTATGATTGGAAGTTTATAATACTTAATTTATATTTGACATGATATTATATGTAGTGTGTTCATGTATGCACATTTTTAAACAAGTCCAACAGAATCTCATTTACTTTCTATGAAAATGACATTCAAATACCTCAAGAATAAAAACAACTGAGGAATATTTTACCCTAAAAGACATGGATATGATTATTTAATTATTAAGATGATGGTTTTGGTGGTTGTAAGTTAGATAGAAAGATAAATTATAGAACATTTCACCTTTTGGTCACATCTCTAGTTTCATGGTGCAGTAAGAAACACAATTATATTGAATTATATACTACTAAAGATGATTATATAGATGTTGGTAGTTATTATGTATAAATTTTATGGATTAAACACAAATTATTGGACTATGGATATCAATTTAGAAATGTCCCTATAATTTTTGACAATATGAGTGCTATAAAAATTTCTAAAAATCCTATATCTCATTATATTATGAATAATATTGATATAATACATCACATTTTGAGAAACCATTTTCAAAAGGGGGTATCATTCTAGAATTCATTGGAACAAACCATCAACTTGATGAAATCTTTAAAAAACCATTAAACATTTAGAGATAAAATTATATCAAACATGAATTAAGAAAAATTAATTTTTTTAAAATGTTATTATACGTCATTTAAATATATTTATTGATAAAAATTTTCTTCTTTTATCAACTATTCTATTTTGTTATTTTATTTTAATTTAAAATACATAGTATATTTTAATAATATATTAAATTATTATTATTATTTTTGAAATGTTACTATAAAATTAAATCCATAAATTATTGAAGTGTCAAATAAGAATTGAATCATTACCTCTATATCTTCTCACCCTTACCAAACAACATTTTCAAACCCTCTTTCTAGAACCATTTCTTCAAATCCCAAGCACCTGAGTTGTGATTGTCAGTCTATGTAATTAAGATGAAGAGATATTTTGGATATGACATTACCAAATCATATAAGAGATACAAATACAACTCAATCAATATTAGAAAACACTTGAAGTCATACCTTTATTATCTTAATGTTTTAGTTGAAAGAGAAGTAGATGTTGAATGGTTTAGAACCAGTTGTTTGTTAATGTGGGTGTCCATTTTTCATCATAATTGGACTGTTTTGGTTATAGATGAGAATTGACTTTTCTATTTATGCCTCATGAAATAGTTTTACATGAATATAGTGTTTTGATGCTTGAGAATATAACATCCTCGACCAGGGTGCCACTGAACTATGCCCTGGGCCCGGTTGGTCACATGAACTCAAGCACATATCCTAAAATATTAGAGGTTTCCAATTATTAGTGGCGTCCTAGGATGTTTCTGTGGGGATATTATTCCCTCTTATATTGTGTTATGCACAATGATAAGAAATAGAAAGTAAATCACAGAAGCATAATCACAAGCAGGCAATAATGGAAGTAAAGAAATGAAAGAACAATATAATTATACAGTTGGTAGAATAAAATAATCAATAATAGATTCAAAATGACGGTGTCATGTCATGAGTTTATACAAAAATGGAAGTGTAGGGAATAGTGGTAAACACATTTAATACATGCTCTCAAAAACTAAAAAAGATCAAAAAACTACCACTACAACATCTCGAGCATAGGATCCGTCCTCTTCCCCCAAAGATCCATCCTAATGTTGCAGGCAATCATCCATCAGAATTAACATGATCCCCTTTATCAAAACCCACAATCATAAAGTCTACTAGATCACCAAAATGTTTCTGAGCAGGGTGTGAGATATACATCTCAGTAGGGTGGCAGCCACGATGTCTAGGCCTTTCCATTTTTTGCTATAAAAGAATATAATTGTGCCAAATATACTAAATTTAGAGAATTAAATAAATAAACATTAATAACGTGGTCCAAGTTTCTAACAGACACCCATACCATACCACCTACCTCGTCCTATGCCGAAATTCTAAAAGAGTACTTGTATAGTGCATAATATGTATACGAGGGAAAAGGTAGAAAAGGAAAAACAAGAAGGAATACCCTCAAGACCGTGGTGTATCTTGCGCTCTAATACACATTTCATCACTCAAAAGTAATAATAAATCACGAGATAAGAATTTAAAATGTATAATAAACTCATGAAATAATAAAGATACATATCATATTTATAAACAATCAATCATTCCATCAAATCCATATGTGGAGTCCTGTGCCCATCCAAGGAGATCTAAATAGAATCCCAAGGGTCACAATGGGAAAATCCAATAACCCAATACAATCAAGTCTATACAAGGAGACCCATACAAAATCATTTGTATTACTCAGGGATGGTAAACATGATTCCCTAACAAGTATATCACATAGGGTACTGAGTATCACCCGAGGCATGAAATAACCATATTGCCAAACATTCCCATCCTAGATTGCTCTATAGGGGAACCAGTGTCACTAACAAGTATAAGAAACTACCCAAGAATCCCTTACCTTGAAATCCAATGAATCACTCCTAGTACATCAATTCGTAATAAATGAACATGGAGATTCCATCCATGAAGTCCTTAAGTCAGGACCCATGTTCTCTCCTGACCTATTTCAAGTGAGCCACAATATTAAATGCATAATCAAGGAAAATCATTTACAATCAAAATACATTTAATAAACATTTCCTTCCATCAAGGTAATGTAAAGATCTCATGCTACCAAGCTATCCAAAAGATAAAATTGAAACCGTCAACATGGTATAATTTATAAGGCAAGTCATTATGCATTAAATAGGAGCAAGGCACAAGGAAGATGTTTAAGCTATAAAGCATAAGTTATAAACAACAATATGCATTCATCATGAGTATTTAAATAGAATATGTTTGGAAAGTAGATCAAGGTAAATAATCAAGTTTCACCATATATATTCAATTCATTTTTCAATTAAGGCACTTTAAATAAGGTGTAACTCACTCACATGGGTGACCCACTAATTTAAGCATGGGAAATTAGGCTACAGATAATGGGCATACCTAAGGGGTGGCCAATGTCAAGGGAAACACTCAATTAATTGGATTAACCATAAGTTTAAGACACTATGGATATGGAAAACTATCCAGGATAATTTAAAATTCTATAACAAGGATTTTACAGATGGATCCGGCTAGTGGCACAATAGTGCATTGCCCAAACATGAAGAAATTAATGGGAAAACAACTAGACACCCTACTTTGTAGTCATGGTACTGCACATGTTTAAAAAAACCTTTGATTAAACCTAAAATGGGAGAAATTAAGATATTTATAAAAACCCCCAAAATAGGGAAAATATTCATCGCATGAAGATAGTGAATCTGATGGAAGAAGAAACTCAAAATAGATGAGTGCAGATAAGAGAGAGTATTGAGAGGATTCTATATATTTTGATGGCGAAGGAAAAAAATGATATTTGAGGGAGAAACATCAAAACCCCATTTAGGAGAAGAGGAGAAACGCACACACATGGAGGGAGGAGAAACCCAAGTGTAGGTGAAGGAAGTAGATAAAAATAAGGTTTAATACATAAATGAAGTGAAAAAATCTAATTTTTATCGAAAATTGCATTATGCATGGTTAGGCCACACGACTTGGAAAAACTATGCACAAACCATGTTCCTGCCACCATTTCGCTAGGGAACTTTCCATTTTATACTACACAGTTTGACTAAACATGGGAAAACCATTTTATAAGTCACTATACATGATCTACAATAGGACACAAATCCATGTACCCTAGGTCACACGGTTGAAGACAAACTGTGTGGCCCATCCTGTTTTCCACTCTTTTACTAATTTGGGATTCAAACAAGCCCCAAACAACCCTAGTAACTCCTTTAAATTATGAATCTTCAAATTAAGGGCCATTTTAATTAATTAAACTTAAATTTTAATGCTCCATACCTTTGGATAAATATGATATGTTACAATCTTTCCATCTTGGAACTTCTTATCCCTGAGAAGCCATCGAGAACAATAAAAACATCATTTGACCTACAAGGGTCTTGAAGCCTCACTCAAATGGAAACGTTACATTTCTAAATTCCCAATGTACCTTCATACCCAACAACAATACATATAGAGTTTCTCCACTAACCGCTCATGATAAGAGAGAGAGGAATTCAACTTTCACCATCCCTGGTCAACAATCATCGAGGCACCCAGCTTAGAAGGAAGATGAATTTCGAAAGCTAGACCGGATTCCATTAGACAAATAAAACTTAATAATTCTATGATCATGTCCATTGAATCCCATAGCCCACTTCCAGTGGAATCTCAATCCAAAATTTCTATTTAATCACCATTCCTTTGCATGAACATGGAACAACCCTCAATCAGACATAATTGGATCGACAAGGTTAAACCACCCCTTTCAAGCCTAAAAAAAGTTTTGGGTAACCTCTGAGTCCTGAACTATAATCCAAGGAGCTCATCCATGTAAAACCATATTTTGAGATTACAAGTGAGATTTCAGTACAAGCTGAATATCCTACCTCGAGAATATTGACTGAAACCAAAGAGGCAACTTCCAAGCGTTCAAGTCAAGAGAGAAGAAATCCAATGTCCGTGATTCAATGCATGGAGTTCCTACTTTGGAACCTAGGTATCACTCAGGATCAACTAGACCTCTTAAAACAACCCTATATCCAGAGCTCAACTCTGATCAAAACCACCATAACAAGACCAACAACTTTTAAAAATGTTAGCATAGAATAAGGCCAATTCTCTCCCAATGTACTCATATGATACCATGATAGGGGACTTCGTATCATTGAATCTGATAGTATAGTAAGATGTTTTTAATGATTTCCAAAAGGATTCAAGACACTTTCTAAAAAGAGCGAAAAGTTATCCTTATATTTGTAAACCAACCCTTCTAAAGAAAAATGAAGGACTATTTGACCCTTTTGAAGGATCCTCTAGGTCATGCACCTTCTATAGGAAGGATTCATTTACCTAGAGTTGGTGCAATTATCTCCACATTAGGATTGTAATTAAGAACAGATTGAATGGTTAACATTGAAATCAACCAGTTCGATGTACCATTTAACAGGATGATGAGCACCACATAAGTAAATTCATAGAACCCTGAGATTACATGAGAAAAAGACACATCTTTGATACTACCCATAGGATTTTCAATCATATGCATTCAAGTATATGATGTTCCACATAAGGTATTTACCCAAAAGTCTCATTACCCATATGAATGTAGAATAATCTAATGATCACATAAATCATCCAAAACTAAAAAGAAAGGAAAGGAAGGGTCACTAAACCTACTAAGTGGTCAACCATGCCGTTGGAATTTCCAGCCCGCTAAAATTGAGAATCTAAAAATGAAAATAATTAGAGAAAAGATTAAAAAAATACCTGAAAAACCATAAAAAAAATATGTATATATAGAGTCAATAGTTCTTCAAAGGACTATAGAACTTGAAGAGTACCACACAAGAGATAATGATTTTATGAAATCAATTAGTGTTTCAAAAGTCTAATGGAACTACCTAAAATTACTAGCCCCTAACCAAGACAAAGGAATCAAACCAAAACGAGGTCACAACTTTGAAAGGTCAATGTATTAAGAGCCTATAGTTAGATCCAGACTCCGGAAGGGAGAGTCCCATAGGACACTAACATTTCATTTCAAGGAAAAACTCATGAAAACACCAAAATAATTTAAACTAACCATATAAAAAGGGTCAGAACAAGAACACCACTTATGAAGGGAAGAAACGAAAATAGAGGTTTCCAAACTATTATCACTAACCATAGATGGGTCTAGAATATTCTCATCTGGTTTTGGATACACTACATATATATGGCATGGACCACATCCAGGAGGTGCTTCCTGACTAGCCTGAGCAGTTCCACCTTGCTGAAGCTGACATTCTAGATCATGATAGCCTCATCCATAACCATTTCCACCTTGGCCTGATCGACCAGTAGAAGACCAAATCCTAGCCTAATGAGGATTAACATATCCCGTTCCTGACATAGGTGATGGTGAAAAACTCTTGTCACTAGATGCTAGAGGAAAAAAGAATGAAATAAGAATTTAATATGACCCATTCTGTCATAAGATCAACATTTTATTGGATTATTTGTGAATTGGGGTGTCTTTCTCCCTATCCTACCACATTTATGACACACTCTTGTATCTTTAAATTTAACCTAGCTACCACCTCCCCCATGTTCAGGATCTAAATGGAACTTCCTACTTCCAGAATAATGGTGAACCTGACGCAGAACAAAATTATCCTGGCTCACACCGCCTGCCACCCTGATATTCCATTCCATAATTAGAGCCTATTTCATAGTCTTTGTAATGGTATTTAACTGAAATACGTTCAAATTCAAGTGGAAGACATTCCCAAGATCATCCTCAAATTGCCAACCAGTCATCAATTTGTCACCGGTCAGAGATGGAGCGAAATGTTAAAGCTTGGTTTAATAAGAAGAATACTCTTTCACTTTAATAGATCCCTATTGAAGATGTAATAACTCCCTAGATAGAGATTCTATCAAGGTTTATGGAAATAAATGATCATAGAAATCCATATAGAAGTCTGCCCAAACCATGTATCGATAATGCTCTGAGTGAGAAATGACATACCACCAATGCTTTGAAGAGTCACGCAATATATAAGTCACAATATTGACCCTCCACTCTAGAGACATCTCAAGATGATCCGAGATAGACATCATGGATTATAACCTTGAATCTATAGCATGAGGACCTCCATCCCTAGATAAGGTGGAAGGATGCTACTACTGAAAGTCCCATAAAAGAACTACCATAGTCATGGAAGGCCAGAGAAACACCCTGAACTAACCGCATAAACCTAATAAAAATATCCCTTTACTGAGCATCAGATCCCAATGAATGATTAGAAGGAGGTGCATGAGGTGTCATTATAGGAGGTATCATGGGTGGCTCATGGCCCACCACCTCTAGAGTTTTCTCATCACCACTCTCTTGGCATACAACATGATGACGTTGTGGTGGAACAACTGTATAATTTCCAAATTCATTCCTCAAACAAGATTTATAACATATAATATAAGCAGATAAGGAAGAAAGATATAGAAGAGTAGGTATAAATCCTCCCTGATCACGGAAAAACATATAAGGAAAGTAGATAAAGAGGACAGATGCATGGCCTACCTCTGAGCCTAACACAACAGACAACCTACTAAAAGAGCCAAGTCTTGATAAGAAGGAAAACCTCAGAAGGATCACAAGAGACTCCGCCTACATCCCACATACCATGGTAAAGTCAATGGCCAAAGTCCCACATTCCTATGTATAAATTCCATTACACTCTAATCCATTTATGAATTTAATTAGCTTTCAATTTAGATGAATTATGTGGATCACTATTCCCATTCATTAGGGCCCAGACACATTATGAATTTAAATTGGAGTCCACTTAACCGAAAACTCAACATTTTATTATAAGTTATATCAGCACACAAAATTTTAAAAGGTGGTATCACCTTTGATTCATTTAATCATTTGAATTATTCTAAAATAGATTGAATTAATTATATCACCATTCCAATTTATGAGGGCCCATACACCTTATAATTTGAAATTGGATATCCATTTAATCCAATTTGGAACATGATTTTATAGGTCATATTAACACAATTCTATATTTATAAGAAAATGGGAACTACAAGATACACCAACTAGGCACAACAAAAATCACATGAAAATAAGTAGATTCATGATGAAAGTAGATGCGGCATGGAAATATGCATGACATGTAATTTTCTATAGTTCCTAGTATGATTCATGTAATGCAATGCCCTCATCTCATTGGGAATTAAGTAATAAGAATCATAATCTTAATAATACCAATATCAATAACATCACAAAACAAGTGCACCACCCAATAGAAAAGTCATATCAATCATCAATGACATAATCCAATAACATAATTCCAAATCCAGGAAATTTCAGTTTCCCATGTACATGGTTTAGCTATGTCCAAGCACATGGTTAGATCCAAATCCTTATATCCTATTCTCTTATCTAAGGCCAAATTGTGAGAACCACTAGGTCAAATACCCTTGGGGGGGGGGGGTGAATTTGGGTATGATAGATTAAAACAACTTCCCCTTTTGATCTTATTTCAATGTTAAACAAAACCCTATTATCTCTCTTTCTTGTTTAAAGGTATGAATATAAATTAAAACTTATAGGAGACACAATAATTTTAATTAGTTCACCCTCAATGGGATCTATCCAAGGAGAATACACCAAAAATGTGTCTTTGTACGAAATCTACTATAAGCACAATATTGTTTACAAAGTTTGGAGTGGACTCACTGTCCCTCTTGGTTTACAACCGATCATAATTTGAAAGAACACTGCTCTCTCAACTTAAGTATTCTCACTGCTTTGTTAGAATATCCACTCAGAGTTTGTGGAATTCTAGGTCCCTTCATTATCTCAAATAAATGCATCCTCTATTGTATATAGATGCTCTATTGATGTCCCACTTTCATCCATCAATGAAAACCTCTTTACCACAGGTGTACTGGGAAACTACAAATATTTCACCCAACCCTTAATACAACTTTTACAAAACATTAATGTCTTGCACCCAAGATTAAACTTTTTCAGTAAACACATTTTTCATGCAACTTAAATCTTATGAGCATCTCTAATATTACATGCAACTTCCTTATCTTTCACATAACTCCAATTATTTCGTAAAACCCCCTTAGCTTAATGTTCTTATGTGCTTCATAGATATAATTTCCTCTAACTGTTGAGCTTATCAAATGAGGCAGGGGGGTCACCTCTTATTTATATCCATCGTCGAACCCTATGCTCAAGATTCAACATGTCGCAAAAGATCCCCTATGAGCATGCTAAACCCAATTTGATGTCGTATTGGGAGCACAAATTTAATTCTCACAACCTCATCTTTCATGAATGTTTCCAAATATTTTTCACACATCATTCCTTTTACATATTTTAATATTCTGATCTTGAAGCATGCCTTGACCAAAAATTATTCAATGCCACCTTAAGGGATTTTCCCAACACAATCTATTAGTAAAAAGGAAAATAGGCTCTGATACCACTTTGTAACATCTTATACCTAGGTTTTACTGAACCGTGCCCTGAGCCCGGTTAGTCACATGACCTTAAGAACACCTGCCCAAATGAAATGGGTTGCCGACTTGTATCAAGTGCCAAAGGTGTGTCCATGAGGATACTATACACTCATAGATCATAGTATTCACATCTATAAACAATACAAAGTAAATCATGAATACACAATAACAAGAAGACAACAACAGAAGAATAGAAATGACTGAAAAATATAATTAAATAGCTATAAAGAAGAAAATAATCAATAAAAGATACAAAATGTTGATGTGATGTCCTGATTCTATAGAGAAATATAAGTGAAGGGGAACAGGGGTATAATAATATACTACATGATATCAAAAACTAAAAAAGATCCAAAAACATCCACTACAAAATCTTTAAAATTGGCTCGGTCCTCTACCCCTAAAGATCAATCCTAAGGCTTCAAGAAATCAATAATCAAATTACAAATGATTCCCTTTATCCAAACATGTGATCATAAAGTCTACTTGGGTAACAAATAGAGCCTAAGCAGGGTGTGAGATAGAAATATCACTAGGCCATCACACATGGTGTCTCGACCTTACCATTTAATGATGTAAAAGAATACTAGTGTGCCAGAAATAATAAATACATATCCTTAAATAAATTAACAATAATAATTTGTTCCGGGTTCATAATGGACACTCATCCCATACCACCTTCTTCGACCTATGTTGTAATTATAAAATAGTACCTAGTCAGAGCATAATATGTATATAAGGGACAAGGGAGACAAGGAAAACCCAGAAGGCTTACACCCAAGCTTGTGCTTCATCATGGGGTTTAATACACATTCCATCACTCAAAAGTGATAATAAAGCATGAGAGAAGAATTTCAAATTCATAAGAAAATCATGAAAAAATAAAGATGAATCTTATATGAAAAAACAATCAATCATTCCATCAAATCCAGATGTGGAGTCCCGATCCCATCCAAGGTGATATAAACAAAATCCCAAGGGTTACAACATGAATATCCAATAACCCAATACCATAAATCCCATCCAAGGAAAAACATATGTCATACTTTATATCACTTCAGCATGGTAACTTTGAGTCTATATCAATTATCTTAGACAGGGGACAGAGTATCACCCGAGGAATGGCATAACCATCTTACCAATCATGCCCATACTCATTTTCTCCCCTGGGAAATCATCATCACTCATGAGTATGAGAAACCGGATGGCGAACCCTTTCCTGGATAGAAAAATCATCATTCTTGGTGTATCAAGTTATACCCAATGAACATGATGATCCCTTCCATGAATCCCTTAAGTTATGACCCATTTTCTTTCCTGAATCATATCAAGTGAGCCATAACAAGCAAGGAATAATCAAGGAAAATCATTTAAAATTTAAATCGATTGGATAAACATGTCATTAAATCAGGGGTATGAAAATATCTTATGATACTAAGATAACCAAAATATATAATTCAGGCCATCAACATGGCATAATACATAAGGTAAGGAATTATGCATTAAATAAGAATAAGTCATAATCAAGACATTTAAAATAAAAAGAATAATCTCTATAAAATAGTATGCATCCATCATGAGTATGAAAATCTAATATGTGAGTCAATTAGATCAAGGGAAATACTCATGCTTTACCATATATATTCACTTCATTTATAAATTAAGGCACCTTAAACAAGGTGAAAGTCACTCACATTGGTGACCCACCAATTTAAACATGGTAAAATAGGCCATAGATTATTTTCATGCCCATGGGGTTTCCAAAGTTGAGGTGACCACTCAATTAGTGGGTTCTTCTATAAGCGTATTCCACTACAGACATAGAAACTCAACTTGGTAAATTTAATATTCTATAAAAGGGCTTCACAAAAAGGATCCATCTAGCAGCATAACGATGCAAGTCCAAAAAGAGAAAAAATTGATTGGAAAATGAGTAGACGGCCTACCTTATAATCGTGGTACTACACACGTGTTACAAAAACTCTTGATTCAACCTAAAATGAGAGAAATAGATACATTTAACAAAACCCCTAAAATAGGGAAATGATTAATAACATGAAGATAGTGAAACATATAAGGGAAGAAACTCTAAATAGATGAATGTGGATGAGAGATCATACTAAGAGGAGTCTGTAGATTATGAAGGAGAAGGAAATAGATGGTTTTTATAGTAGAAACATCAAAACACTGTTGAGTATGAGATGATCGCCACACACACCTATAGAAAGTAGAAACCTGAGTGGAGGAGGAGGGAGGAGAAAAAAATAAGTTTTAAACATTAATGGATGAAAAATCTAATTTTCACCCAAAATTGAACTATACACTATTTGGCCACAGAACTTGGACAAACCATCCGCAAACCGTGCACCTTTTACTACTTCACTGGGGAATTCACATGGTTTACCACACAGTTTTACTAACCATGCATAAACCGTGTGGTATGTCAGTTTCCAAGATCTGAAACTAGTAGCATGGTCATGGGCCCTGCGTCACATGGTTGTAGACAAGCCATGCAGCCCTGCCTGTTTTCCTCCCTTTCGATGATCCAAGATTTAAACGATCCCATATGCCTCCTGGATCTCCATTAACTTACTAGGCATCAAATTAAGTTCCATTTTAATGGATTAAACCAAAATTTTAATAGTTCATACCTTTGGATAATTTTGGGACACTAAAAAGAATATGATGGTGTCCTTAAAACCATAATATATGGCCAAGAATGTGAGTTCACCTCAACATTCTGGATTGACTTTGTGAGAGCCCATATATTAGAGAATATGGGGACTTCTGGGGCTTGTTTCAAGAAAATCATACCAATTTTCAAATTGAAAATTTTATGGAGGAACTATTTAATGATATGACCTATAGAAGTCCAGTCATGAATGAGATAAGCAAAGAATTTAGGCTATTTTTGATCTTTATTTAGTACTTGATCTACCCATAAAAGGGATATTTCAATTCTATAAGGTATAAAGACATGTTTTTCTATACCAATTTTTCCATGTAATTAATATTGTCATTATTTAGTTTTTATGATGTACATGGAAGAGTTGAAAAATCTATCTTCAATGTTAGACACCATTATATATCCAAAGTTAATTTCTGCTTTTCTGGGGAATTTTTTTTGGTTCCCATAGTAGTTGAAAGGAATCTAATCCTAAGCGGTGTATTATTGAATAAAACTACTTATAAGGCAATGAAGAGAAACTGGAATCATTTGAAAAGGATTCAGATAGTTGATAATGAAAATATTTACAATAGATTCAACCCCATATATCATTCCTCTAGGGAAAAGGATATCAACAATTCTATTTTGGATCTAGATGAGATCTTTGAAGACAATTATTCTTTTGATGAAGAAGAATTGCAAGAGCCTATGGATTTAGATATGGAAGATCAAAAATATTTTATTGAAATCTTATAAAGGACTCATGACCATGATGTTTCAGTTGAAGAATAAATAATGAGAGAAGTAGTTCTTTCTCCCCATTATGTTCATTAGACTTCTGAGATTCTTGTTAAAGTGGAAAAAGTGACTGAATTTCCTATGTCGGTTGATCCCATTGAATAAAGAATAGAAAATTCTATGGAAGAGAGTATTCCTAGGTCAAAATTTTTTTAGACCTTTTGTCAATGATTATAAAAGTGACAAGGATATAGATCCAATTATGGAAATTAATCCCATGTGTGAGATTGGGAAATAAATAATCTTTAATTCATAACCTTCTAATTAAGTTTCTCTATTATACAATCCATTATTTAATGTGGATGATTATACTTGAGTGTTTGTAAGTGATAAAGATAATGAGGATAGAAATAAGGAAGATGATTAAGATGGTGATGATTCACCAAGGCTAAAATAATATTCTCTTGTTGTTGTTTTAATGAATGAAGAACTTGATGTGTCCAAGGACCCCTTAACTCTTGTTTTTAGATAAGCTAGTTTGGCCTGATTCTATTAAGGAATTATTTAAGAACCTAGACCCATAAATTCTCCCAATAATGTTAAAATAAATATTTCTCAAGAAGAGCCTATCTATGAATCTTCTCCCTAGACTGAAGGTTTGGATATGGAAGATTCTGAGGAAGAATCTGAGGCCTCATTAAAGGAAATTGAGAAACCAGTAGGGATATTCTCTCTTAAAGGATAATTTTGTAAAAATCCTTTAAACTTTGAGTTTAGTGGACATTATTATAATCTAAAAGATGACTTCCATGATGAATATACTCCTAATCAAGCTCAGTGTTTTCCAAATCAATAAGATAAACAATCTTTTGTTCAACATTCTATGATAAATTCTGAAAGATTCATTTAATTTAAGAATGACCTTATGTAATTCTTAAAGGAAGTGTTTTTGAGTATTAGTTGGGAAAATACTCACGACCAAGGATAATAAATTGCATAAATGATTCAATGTGTTATTTCACACATCCAACCTAGGATATCTCTGAAAATAGATAATATACACCAAGATCTTGGATATTTTAATGTAGAAATGGAATGATTCAAAAGTAAAATTTGATCCCAGTAAGAAGACCTGATAGATATGATGGCTACCATTGATATAAGGTATCTATCTTTGATAAATAACCTTTATCAACCCCCAATGTATACTTTAGAACCTCATCATCCCCCATTTTCAATGTGTTTTAATGAATAATTGTATTTATAGTTATTTCATGAATAAATGAAGAATATATTGGACAATGTTAGAGAAATATAAAATTATTTGTAATTAGATGCAACTTCTCATAGAGAGAAGAAATTTTAAATGCTCAAATATGATATAATTAATAATTTCAAGGATAAAAGGTTTTAAAAATGGTGTGATAAAGTATTATCTAAGAAGGATTTACACTAAGGAAGATCTTAAGACTTCGAACCCATATTTTTATAGAGATTTAAATATACCACATATGATAGATACATTAAAATCCATAATAGAGAAGTTATTGGAAATTAAAACTCTTCTAAATCAATTTACATCATAAAAGGATGAGTTTATTCAAGTAATATAGCATGAGACAAGAGTTATGGTAGACATTACAAGGATCTTAGAGCCAAATATGTATGTTTATAATGATCCTATGTTATCATCTTCTTCTCTTCATATCCCTCACATTTCTTCCACTTCTTCCTAAGCCTCAACCTCAGAATTAGTTCATACTGCTACATTTATTATAACCCCTACCTCACCAATACCTTTAAGAATACCTTTTGTTCTCTCTATTTCTCAATCTCCTGGATTTATACATCTAATTCTAAATGGAATATAAATTCCTATAACTCTTACCACTCATCAACCTCCTCCTTATCCTACTATTAATATTAGAAAAGGGAAGGATCCTTTTGACCCTTATACCCATCCAAATCAAGAGGATAAAAGTTCTAATTAGATCATAATAGGGCCTTTGTAAATGTTTTGAATATTAATTCACAACCTATTTATTCTTATTTTTGTGTTCTTGTTCTTTTTATTATCTATACTTTCTTTTTTTATTGTATTTTTATTCTTTAATAGTTTGTGAATTATTTTTGTTAATCCCAAAGGGGAGTAAAAGGAATAAAAAAAATGAGGAATATATTACTATATGTGTAAAA
The DNA here is from genome assembly GCA_963277665.1 of Viscum album. Lineage (NCBI taxonomy): Eukaryota > Viridiplantae > Streptophyta > Magnoliopsida > Santalales > Viscaceae > Viscum > Viscum album. The sequence goes on from OY728129.1 coordinate 1,403,634,283, forward strand.
TAGGGCTTCTTACCAAATCATTATTACTTATTTCTTACTATATATGATTATAGTTATTAATTTATAATCATTAATTTTGTGAATAATTATTTATTCCATGATTTGGGATCATCAAGAAGGGGTATATTTTTAGATTATTCCAACAATTATTTATTTTAGTTATCCAAAATCATGTTTATGTTAATTATAATTCATTTTGTGTTTTATGGAAGTAAAATAATTGTCTAGAAAATATTGGAAATATATTTAAGTCTATAATTAGCCACACAATATAATAATTTGACTTAATAATCAATCTAATTGAACATAGTAAAAATATGAAAAAGAATCTAAGTGACTGAAAGGAAAACCAAGTAACGTCACATTGTCTCTAGTGACCAAAAAAATTAGGATATTCACAAAGGCTTGGATTGAATGAAAAGAAAGAATGATCTACCATATGCATAACAGATCTAACATAAGACTAGGTTCGACCAAATTATCAACCATGAGACTATAAGGCCACATGAGAAAAAACTCTATGAAATAGATTTTAAAAAAATTATTGGATCAACCATAAGTTAAGTTGAAGAGATCAAGGTTACAAGTCTCAAAATCAAAAAAATATGGGATCAACCATAAGCATAAGAAGAGAGAATATAAAAGTAATTGATTGATTGTATGACATATCAAAGAATTAGAAGTATCGAAGTGACCATTAATGATTAAGTGTAAAAGTGATGTCACTGTGGATGATTATGTGGAAATTTAATGAAACTATAAGTATTATATTATTATTTTATTAATACTAACCCAACCAGCTCACTATATAGAATATAATTCCAATCATTAGGATTAATTAAACATGGATTTATGACTAATTTATGAGGGTCTTCAATGATTATTCTTCAATGGATATTTTTTGAGAAAATATTATTTTTAAAGATGAACAAAGATGGAGAATTAAAAGAGGATTGTACGTGCACACAACATAGAGATATCATAATTATTAAGGAATAAAAATGACGAACTTATGATTTATTTTGAAAATTATTAAGAATCATTTACAAATCATAAGTTGACAATGATAAGAGAAGAGCTACATGAAAAACAACAGAACAACATACTATAATGCACCAAATTATTCAGTATCCCTTTTCCTTTTTAATTTTTTGTATACTTATTGTGCTGTACACATTTTAGCTTTTACCATTAGCTCCCATGATGAACTATAGAGTGCAGGAAACACACTCTTTATTTGTTTATCCTTACTCCCACATAGAATAATGAAAGAGGCAAATATCATGGACTACCTATGTGCAGTTGTTATCATTTATTTCTCATACATAAAACTATGGAGGAGGATATGTTCCAATAAATACATATGTGATATTATGTAAAACCCAATATAGGTTTGGTATTAGTTTATTTTTATAATAAACTTCTTGGTAGAGGTTGATATCCAACTGAAGAGAATTATGTCTTTTCTTGAGACTGAACCCCTTGTTTATTTTGATGTATGTTTATTATGTATTTTATATAATCTATTTTTTAAAACAAATAAATATCTATTTTCAAAAATATTTTACAAAATATTACTATGATTGTTAATTTTTATTTGTTATATATATATATAGTGTTTGATTTTAGTAAAACTATTTCAAAAGTTAATAGAGTTTTGAAACCTATTTTAACTAAGTTATGATATGACTTCCAAGAATATTTTTGAAAAGATAAAACTTTGTAAATATAAAATTTTAATTAATTGGTCATATTATTATATTGGGAGATTTGTGGTTTTAATAATTTTTTAATGGGTGTTTTAATTGGAAACTTAATTCACCCCTTCTTGAGTGTTCCACTTTAACCAACATATAAGACTCATCATTAGTCTCCCTTTCACTATTATCATGATATTGATGTATATAAGGAAATGAAAGTCTAGAAATATATTTACTCCAAAAATATAATCAATTATTACTTAGATAAGATATTATATAACAATCCATCTTAGAGGTTCCTCCATCTTTACAAATTGGACTCATTTACTTCACTAGTCATTTAAAAAAATCAAAGGAATATCATGAAGTAAATTAATTCACCTTCATATTTAGAATAGTTCTCATGGATTTATTGAACTAACTGTAAAACTTTTTTGTTTTACCTTTATTTATAAAGTTTTCGTTATCCAAAATATGATTATAAGTCAATTGGTATACCTAATATATTAGATCAATAGAGACTAAAACACTTTTCTACGTATTATTAAGTCTACTAATTTCTGTTTTATTTGAAAAAGAATTATCTTATCATAATTGGGTAAGAATATTGTATTTTATGATCATCATTCATTATAATGGATATATGTGATTCAAGAGTTACTAAACCCTTAGTTTTCTATGAAGTAATATAAAATTTATTATAAATGTGAGATAATGTCTCATTGGGTCTAGCTAGGCACTGAGATAAATGTTTTAATAACCCTCATTATAAACTCAAATAAATCTATTCTGGAAATTTAGAACTGGTTTCTTCTCATCAATGAGAGAATTCAACCCACTTCTTATAATGTTTCTGAAATTTCATAATTCTTGGATGAGAATGATGTAAAAAATATTATATTTTTTCATTCCAAAAAATTCCAATGGAATTATTATATTCAATGATGAATGTTTCAGAGGTTTATAACCACTTATACTTTTATTTATTATAAATCTTCCAATAACCATTTCCTTCCACATAAAAAATAAATAGCCTCTTCTATAGTTTTCTCCCTCTAAATCATTTTTCTATTTGAAATATGTTTCATGTAAACCATTTAATTTAAATATATCCAGGATTTCAAAAATTATCTTTTATTTTTCTCCCCATAAAAAGTGAGGGAATAATTTTCCACAAAACATATTTATTTTGGTGAATTATAGAAAAGAATATTTACTAGTAATTTTTATATAATTTTTATCTAGTCTTAGATGAACAAATAGAACCCTGGTGTTATGGATGGAAACATGATATTCAATTAAAATCCTTAATGAAAATGGAATATTAAATTTAAATAAACACTTCAATACAATATGACATGATTATAAACAGATAACCTATTTCTAGGATACACTAAAATAGTGTAGGGAGAATCCCATTTATCTTTATGCATATCTATCTTCTTCTGAAGAGATATAATATAAGATATCATCGATGAATCTCCCTTCATATATCTTATCCAAGCATCATCTCTATATCCGTTTGGTGGAAAAATGATTATGTTTAGGGAATTGTTTCACATAATAAAAATTATCCAATAGTAAATTAGTGTAATAAACATATTAAAATCTGATAAATATGTGCCCATGAGGGTATAACTTGAGTTATAGAATGGTTGTACTGTTTTAGTGGGTATTATTTACATTTAAAATGTTATTGGTAGTTTACTTGATTAAAAAATAAGTGAGATGAAATAATGCAATTATTTTATTAAGTCTCCCAATATTTTATCAAGTCCCAACAACCCTCACCATTAAACATGAGATTTACTATTACTTGGAAATTATAATGGAATGGATACACATTTTCCTCACTATGATCTATACAATGGACATGAAAACCATAAGAAAGTGTTTCGGTAGGTGAAATTTCAAACTGTGGTTCTGAATTTCCTTATTCAGTTGAGCATAATCACCAATAATAAAATTCTAACTTAGATTTACTCAACACTTGCCTCTAAATTTGTATATAACATAATATAATTGTTAAATTCAATACACTTATGGTTAAGTTGACCCGAAACCATTATGACAACTCCATAATAAAAGTAAGTGCCCAGACTATGACCATGAAAACACTCATTTCTATGGTTTCATTCATAATCAAGTAATTGAAGGATTAAACTAACTTAATATATGATTGATGTATTTTTATGTGCGTAATTTCTCCTTATTTTACCTTTAACACGACCTATTAATATTAAGTGTATTTACTTAAGTGATCAACCATGTATTGAAAAAATATTTACGCATTATTTTTTATTCTAATTCTACATTATCTTATTAATTTATTTTTTAATTAGATCACAGTCTTGCATCCATAAAATATATCATGCATTATATAGAAACAAAATAAATAAATAGTAACTTGATCATGATCTTTAAAAAAAATTAGAATATAATAAATAATTTTTTGACCCTATGGGAAAACACCTTGAGCTGGTTTGGGATTGATTTTTCAATATTCCACCTCTATCCTGTGTATCTACTTGGTTTGGTTTTACCACATCTTCTCCTTAAACCAACTACATATAACTGGGTGATCCAACATTAAAATTCATTTACTTCACTCATAGGTTACGAGAACTAAAAATGATGTTTTCATAAAATAAACTATGGGAATGTAGACACAAACATAATAAGGAGGGAGGGATGACTCAAAGATAATAAATTTAATTTAATAAAAAAGTTGATAAAACCATGTAATAATTAAAATAAAGAAACCATGCATATATAATTTCCAACCTAAGATCATGATCATCCACTTGTGCAAAAAAAAATGTATTTAAAATAACATGCTAACATTAATTTCAATTCTTTCCTTTATTAAGTTAAAACTTGCATAAATTAATATAATTAATTTTTTAGTTAATGAATTAATACATTTTGTCTTAATATCCTTCAAATATTTCATGAATAAAGTCATCCACTACGATTTTAAATAAATTTAACTAATTAATCTTATTTAAAATTTAATTAAGTAAACTGATTTTAATTTCAGGAAACACAATATATACCCATTTGATCTACTCATCAAGGTCCTTGTTTTGTATATAGAAGTCCCACAACATATCCTATACACAACATGAGATATAATTTCATTGCATTTAATTTCAATAAATAACACCTAGGGCACATTAAAGTTATATTGTGTGTACCAATTTAATGCAAGTGGAGTATATAGTATGCAAATACAATAAATAACTTATTGTTCCATATTTTATGATGAAATTAATTATGTATTTCATATCATATAAAACCTATCACATGGATTGTACGATTCAAAAAATTAAACATAAAACATATAATAATGAGGTTTGTGTAGTTAAAAATCCATTTTTAATTTTTCTATTTAAATTAATTTACAGATTGTACAATTTGACTTAATGTGCATTCCACTTAAACATGTATGAATTAATTATGCTGCTGGGACTGCATAATAATTAATTACATGGCATGTAAATTAATTTCATTACGTGAACATTAATATCAAAGAACACATAATAAATTCATTTCATGTAAATTAATTATATCACGTGTGATTTAATTAATTAATTCACATATATTAACCAAACGACCACCACATTTTTTGGTGTCGCATGAAATGTTGGTGAATTACATTCCATGTAACTCTAAAAACTGTGTGCCACCTATGAATTATTCTTATGACGTTATTTGTTTATTTTTAACTAATCTGGGTTATATGCACTAGAAATTAAGAAGAGAATAATATAGTTCAACCATCAGAATAAAAGAATGAATTTATTAAAATGAAAACTAACATAAAAATACAGAAATGATCAAAAATCATTAAATAATTATAAATTGAACATGACTGATCCGATACCACTTGATGGTTTCAAACACAATGAAATAGACTACTAGACCTATATACAAGTAGACTTTTTATAGACTCAACAGATCATTCTCAATGTATATTATGATAAACACCATGACCGATGGAATTTTTTTGGAAGAACATTGAAAAATATTTTCCACGTATCTAAGAGAGGATCTATTTTCATGTAAATTTCTAATTAATTTAATAGAATGAACAAATACCTCGGTCTTGAATTCTTTCTTTTATGTGGCTATTGATTGAACAGATTCCATTTGGTTTTATTTTTTTCATTAATGATGACTCAAACTAGACCCCCTCTAGCAGTGATCCACACATGCTCATGAAATATCAGAACAACATCAATGGTACTTTGGGTGCTACCATGAAAATATGGATTGTCTTGTTTCACTTAAATGATTTCGACCTTGATCCCTTTAGTCTAGAAGGATCACCTCTTCATATCTTCATCTTGAAATTAATGAAGGATAAATAGAGAATCTCTCATTTTTTAGAGAAAACCCTAGATACATTCTTCAAAAAGGTAAAATTCTCTATGATGGGGAATGTTTTTCACAACAACCAACATATAAAAATTTTCATTATTATATACTTATACACTTAGAGTTAGGACTTCATATTGTTTAATTATATAAAGGATCTTAATAATATGTTAAACCCATAAAAAACCCCATTCCACATAAAATAATAATATTATTATTTTTATTCTATGTCGTTTTCTAATCCGCACTTGGATAAGTATTATTTATTGTTTGGTAAAAAAAATTTATCATTAGACCAATAACTAGGACTAACCCTCACTGAAATTTATTTAAATCCAAAAAAATATATTTAATTTAATTTTTTTGTAATTAGAATAAATTATTTATTAATAAATAAATATTGTATTACCTTGTGAATAACAAGATATATATGTATAATAAATTCAATAAATAAATAAAAAATTATATTCACAGTTGGAAAAATAAAATATTTATTTTGATATTTGCATTATTAAATTATTTATTTATTAATGACTAAAGAATTATTTATTTATTAACGATTAAATACTTTATTATTACCGTGAAAACAATAAGAGATAAATAAATATTATACATTCATATAGTTAAACAATTACCTTAAAATAAAATATTTATTTAGTATATTCAATCTTTAAATAAATCCTAAGTAAATATTATTTCTAGGTTTAGAGAATAATATTTATTATAAGTGTTAAATATAAATAATAATTAATTGGTATTAAAAGAAACAATTTTTGGGAAACCACTTCCTTAGGGACATTAGGCATGATCTCTTAAAGTCCAAGATTACTATCTAGAAATGAGTCAAGGTACACAAAGAGGAAGTGGATATATCCCAATGACAACAACTATATAAAAATGCTCACAGTGTAATATAATCCATTTTTCATGATATATCATCAAGCAGGTTTCATAACCATGTAATTTGTAGTATCCTAACCCAACTCACTCTAAATACTAATCAGACCTGACTGCCACATGACCTCAAGTGAACCTCCCAAAAAACCAAAGGCTTCCGACCAACAGAAGTGGTTTGAGGAGGTATTGTAAAGAGGATTTACCCATGTATCAGAGTGCTCAATATAATATAAAATAACTAATAATCATCCATAAAAAATATTGGAAAAAAGAAGATAAATATGAACAATGTGATAATAAATCAAACGCAGTAAAGGCATAAATAACCATTCTATATATACAACTGAGAACCCATTTAGCCAGATACAAATACATACAAGAATACATGAAATAAGATATTGGATTTATGATATTATAGAGACATATAAAACCCAATGCACTTCATGATGTCAAATATATCCAGCTAAACTCTCAATACCAAATCTGTGGGCCTCATCCCAAACTATACCTACTTCATGTGAATGTCTTCTTAAATTCCCATGTAAAATGGTGGCCTGAGCAAGGTGTGAGTACAAAACTTATTAGGGAACCACCAACACAGTCCTGTACTAATAAGCACACACACACACACACAAACATATATATATATTGATATGTGTGAGTTATTTCCTCAACTAAATATGGAAGTAAAATAAACACTGAAACAAAAATAAAAACTACGTTCTTTATCCTGATGCTAGAATATCTTTGAGCCCACCAAAATGACCATGAAAACATAGTAACTGGTGTTGATACTTAGGTTAGAGTCCTCAATAGATCATAAATTCTTTGGATAGTGTCAGGGTGTCTGTGAGAATGCTATAATTATGCTCTCTTTTCATACATTAACATTACATCATTTTTGTGAAATACTTAATATATTACAAAAACAAACACGAAAAGACCATATTAATTTAGTTCTTTTGGAAACATGGTAACATAAACACCAGTACATAAGTGAGTTACATAATCACCCACAAGGGTTTTCATGACTTGTAAAATTATTAGAAAAATCATATATAATACATATCTTTATATCTTAGGGACTGGAAACATGAAAATGGGTGAGCTCATATGTTCAATAAGGGTAAACAATGAGATATGTAAGTATAAAAATGAGAATAAGGGTTTGAGAATGTGATCATTACATTAGAAGATCATACCCTCTATATTAAAGATAATGAACATGAATAATGGAATAAATATTAATAGTTTGTAAGATGTGAATAATAAGGTAATCAAGAGAATAATCCATGAAAACATAACATATGAATAAGACATTTAACTGTGGTAGACATATAAGTATATAAAATTATTTCCATAGTAGTCAAGGATTATTGACAAGGCTATATCCATAGTATGGGTTCACTCTCCATACTATCTTGGTAGTCATGGTTCAACCCCATAAAGGTATGATTAACACCAACAGATGTCATCTTGGATGAAAAATAATTTGGAAATATCCATTAAAAACATTTCTTTAGGAAAATATGTTTTTTTCATTGAAAAACATTTTTTTAACACATAAAGATTTTTGAAAACCATTTTCCTTTCAAAATAGATTTGAAATTTTATAAAAGAATTTTTAAAAACCATAACAAATTTTATAATAATTTTTCATTTAAAATGATCTTAAAAGTTAATTTTAGAAACATTTTTTAGAACATGTTTTTTAATAAATAAAATTTCCGACCGAAGAGAGAAATGCGGTCCGAATTTTTTTAAAAACTTTTTATTAAATATATTAATTACTAAAAAGTGAAAATGGTAATATTACATGAATATATCTTTACTAACCATAGTATAAGAAAATTAATGAGTGTTCTTGAAATATGGATCGTAATATTTCATCAATGAAATCATAATCACAAAAAATCTCAATAAACAATGAGATTGTTCCAATAAACAGATACCACTTTCTAACATTGAATAATACCACACATGATACAAAATGAAATTAAATTAATCTTTATATATCATTAAAATAAGTATATTCATGATATAACATGTTATAGGGTAGTTTATATATCTTATAGAATAATATATGTGCATAACATGTCATGCATCTCAAAGAATGAAAATTGAGACAAAATTAATTTACCATTTTGGTATCTTTTGAAACATAAACACCATGAAAGAGAGATAATAAAATAGATATGTAAATAGACATAAATTTAAGGATAATAATCATATAATATATTCTTGGGTAGTATATACACCACACAATATAAACGAGTGGTGAATAAGGAATAAATCTCACAGAAATAAAAGCGAGATGAGAAAACCCTTACCTTATGTACTGAATATATTAATAGTCATTCAAAACTCATGTATAATAAATATAAGGTGATTATAAATCCACCAAATAACCATATTATTATAACTAATACCATATATTATTTTATTATGACTTTATATTAACTATTTATTAACAACTACATTTTAAGGTCTCGTTTCAGCTAATATCTACTTTGTTTTTCATATATATTTCAAATTATTATTCTTGATCTTATTAATTAGATATTTATTTACATATTTAAAGAAATTATAACATGATATAAATATCATATATATTTTTTTATATAAATATTTTTAATAATATATAAAAGGTATAAATATAAAATGAAATACACCATTCATGGAGACGTTATGTCGTGCATACACATCAACATTGTTTCAATTTTATTGTCATTTTGAAAGAAATAAAGTAAATTAAATATATTTATAAATAAAATATTATTATATTGTTATTATTATTTCATATTTATCATATAATTTTACTAAACCCATCCTAAATACATTCCTTGTAAAGTGTGAATGAATCCCATCACATTAAAAAGGTGATAGTCCACACATCCACAAACAAAGTTATTCTATTTTAAAAAATGAAAATAATGAAGGTATGTGTTATATAATAAATAGAAAATCATAAATACATCATAAATATCATATATAACATCTAAAAATAGTATATACATCATAATTCACAACCATGATAGTTGGTAAAGGAGAGAACGAACAACATCGTTTCACGAGGTGGTAGTCCGCCTTACACATGAATGGTAAGTTTGTTACCCATTTGATTGAAGTGTGTGTATGTGTAGGTATAAACCATAGAATAAAAATATATCAGAATATTTAGGATAAATAGATTATTATATAATCATGTAACATAAATATTTTAGGGCGATAGAGAATGAAAATAAAACAAAAGAGTTTGTGGAAGGATGTTACCTCATCTTTGGGTAACTCCTCTTGGTTTGCACCAAATGGATTCCTTGGAAGGATTTCGTACCAAAGATATTATTATAAGATAAATAGAGTTAATTTCATAGGATATTTTTATAGAGTTTATTTAAGCCAAAGGTCTTGATAGGTGTGAATAAGTTAGGGGGTGAGTTCCCTTTTATAGTGGTGGGGGAGTGACATTCTTGTAAATATAAAAAGGTAAACACTATAGAGAGGCCTCCATTACATCACATGACTCCAATAACATTAAATTTTATATAAAGGAGGTTTATTGGTCTAAATATGTCAATAAAATGGATTTTGGATGCATTTATAGGTTATTGTTTTCACTAATGTTAGAGTTTAACCCCTAAGTAATCTTGTTTTTACTATAATCGTTGTAATTAATTTTCATTATTTTCAGTAGTATTTTCAGTAAAAACCTAATTTATACTTATTATAAATTAAAAATTATTTTAATTACAAATATTTAATTTATTTTTTAAAATTATAATTATATAAGTGATAGAATGTAATTTAAAATTAATCATACACATGTGTCTTGACAACGTGTTTTTTAAGTGAAAAGGTTTAAAAGTTTGAATTGTTTTTATATAAAATTTCATTGTGAAATTGGTTCTAATGAACTAAATTGGAATAAATGATGTAAAATTTATCTAATTAAATTCTTTTAAAAAATTAAAATATTATTTGACAACATAAATTAATTAAATGAGAACGCAGTTTTGAATTAAAATTCAGTATTTTCACGTTTTCTTCCAAAAATGAAGTTTTTTAGATATAACCCAAAATTACCCCTAATATTATTTTGAATTTATAAATTCAAAAAATGAAGTTTATTATATAAAATTAAATTCCTAAATTTTTATAAAATTATTTTTATTATTTTTCACATAAGGACACAAAATGCAACTCATTTAAGAAAATATTATTTTCAAACATATATAGAATTTAACAAAAAATATATATCTTATTATCAATATGTTTTTTATATAAAAAAATTATAAATAATATTTCAAAATTATTTATTACTATTAAAATTAATGAGTTTAATGGATATGTTTTAACTGTCTCAGGAACCAAATATTTCACCATTTAAAACATCATCTCACAACATCCAAGAATTTCACACATTCCATGGGTGGAAGAAGATTTGGTCTCGTAGTCATAAATAAAAAAAAAAGATTCCATGAAGGGTATAATACAAAAATTTAAATCCTAATATATTTTCATTAATTAAAAATGAATACACACCATACAATGGTTCTATCACAAATAATACATACACTTTAAAAATAATAATACTATGGATAATTGTTCTTAGACCTCCTAACATAGGTTCATAGATATCCACTTGTCCAACCCTGATATTTGAGTTGAGATAAAATGGTCCCTATCACGAAAATTAACAAATCCTGCGAAATATGGAATATGAAACATAGTTGATGATGTAAAACCTAGTGATGAAACTTTTAGATAAAGAAACTAAATTATATAATTACATGGGAATAAGATCACATGAAATGTGACTCCAAATAGACAAGGATCAAAGGTGAATCACCCTTGAAAGAGTAAAAGAAGCTTGGTATTCCTTAAGGGATAATGAGGGTTAAATGGGGGATAAAATTTTGTGAGTTTGTATTAATATTTGGAATGGTAATTTTTCCAATTTAATGAGGTTAATGGTTTGGTTATAAAATTTTTAAAAAATGTGTTTCATTTGTGTGAACCCAACTTTCCAAGGAAAACACACCACACTTGGTATCCTAGGCCACCTAAACAGTTTGAAAAATTGTGAGGAAGATGTGTGAATGGATCTAGACCAAATCACATGGTTACTTGGTCCTCATTTCATGGTTTTAAAAACTATGATCCCCCATAAAATGACCTGCACAATCATGGGGCATAGTTTTCACTAATTGTGTGCTAATGATGCACTAAGTATTGTATACCCAATTTTCTAAATGTCCATTTACTGAACCTATATGAAACTCCTGTGACCTTACCTATTCTTGAGAAAGATTTCATGATTAATTTTAAAATTGGTTAACTAAAAATTAGATAAAAATGTATCTTTACAATGTTTGGGATTTACAACATCCCCACCATAGAATATCTCATACTTCAGCCACACTACCTAATATCACTAAGCCTCCAAGGTAAAATGCTTAGGATAGTGGGCCTGTATATCAACCACCCTATCCCAAGTTTACTCTTTAACATGACCATACTTCCACATGACTCGAACTAAAGGCATAGTATTACCCTAAAGAGCATTCTCATGATGATCCACAACACAAATCATAAGTTCTTTAAAGGAATAATCAAACTAAAACTCAATATCATCAACTTAAATCACATGATAAGGGTTGGAGTGATGTTTCCAAAGTTGTGACACATGAAACACGCCATGAATAACACTATATAACTATGGAAGAGCCAATCAAGATGTTACCAGAATGATCCTCTCAACAATCTCGAACTACCCAAAATAAATGGGTGCTAACTTAGTCTGATTCTGAATCCAACAGAGATCTATTATCAGTTACACATGAAGGAATAAATGGCCCCCCACTGAAAACTTAAGAGGTAAAGGGTGTTAGTTAGTGTGTGGAAATTGTTTATTATGGGATGTATCCATAAATTTTTATGTCAATCGGACCTACTTTGACATATACTATACAAGAATTGGTTCAAAAAAATTAATTATACTACTTCTAACTAGCATAAAGGTGACATGCATGGCCTCACATATAGTGCCTCATGTGGTGTCATCTGAATAGAAACTAATAACTATTTTTATAGGTCAAATAAAAAAGTTATAACTTCTTGTTCTATTTTATATTGAAACACCAAGAGCATGATATAATAATGTCCTCTAAAACTAGGTTAGTTTTCAATAATTTCCCATCAACTTGTGTTCAGAAAGTTGTGCTAAAAAACAACAAAGTACCAAAAACCTTCTAAAATCCTTGAAATAAGTACAAAGTAAAACAAGGATCTTGATATGAAACAAAAATATGAGGAACCTTGTGAGGTAATAATATCTTTTGAACATATTGGTTACCTATATCATCAACTATAATGGTCTCTCAAATTGTTAAGAAATAGGGTACCTTGTCAATCCATCCTCAATCAACCGTATCACATCACTCTTCTAAGGACTCCTGGGTAAATGTACCATGAAATACATGGTAACATCACCCCACTACCACTAAAAAATGGTAAAGGGTTATAATAGAGAAAATGATTCTAATTATAGGGATACAATTATATAAATGTGTAACATTGCATCCCAAAACCTACCATCTCTATCATTCAGGACCACCAATACTATCTATAAAGATCATAATACATTCTGGTTAAACCAAGATGAACTTCCTATTTCAAAGCATGAAACTAGCACATGATCTCCTCCTAAATACCTGTAGGCATATAAATGTTACTATGAATGTGGATAACCTCTTATCCATTGATGGTACAGTCTGTAGGTAGATCCCCACCATCAAGGTTTTCCCTCAACACCAGGAACTCTGGGTCCTCATATTTCCTCCTCTTGACCCAGTTGAGAAGAGAGGGTACAATGTATAAGGATGTGAGTTTTATCAATTAAAAATCCTCTCAAACACCTATATTAATCTTAGTGAATAATTTTATCAACATCCATTCAAAACTAGACTCTTAAACCACCTATGCATGAATCCTTTAACTCAGAGTGTCTACAACAATGTTACCCTTACCCAACATATATACTAGCTGAAAGTAAAAAAGGTTTCATCTATTAAACACATATAATCTATTATTGATTTATATCATGTTAATAAAAGATATATTTAAGAATCTTATATCAGTATAAACAATAAACCTATAACCCAGAAGGTAATTCCGCCAACACTTTAAGGCATGAACCACTACAGCTAACTCAAGATCATGCATGGGACAATTTATTTCATCAATATTTAACATCCACAATCCATATTCCATAAATCAATCTCTATTCATAAATAATATGAAAATACCAATCCCTAATGAATCACAAAATTTTATATACTTCTTACCTGGTTCGAGTAAGATAAAAATAACTATTTTGGTCTAACACCTCTTTAGCTCCTAGAAAGCATTCTCACATGCCTAAAAACACTAAAAATTAACACCTTTCTTGGATAATCCTGACAACAGTTCTTCCACATGGGTGAATGCTGGGTTTAAATACTGGTAATATTATAAAAACCCTAGAAATATCTGAATCTTGAAGTCATTCTTGGGTTGTTCCTAGGATACCAAACATGTCACCTTCTATAGGTCCACTAAAACTTCATTATCTGAGATAAAGTGACCTTGGAAGTAAAACATTTCAATCCAGAAATTAAATTTACATATCTGGGTGTATAGCTAATCATATCTCTGCATATTTGGTATAGTGTCAAAATTTGGGCATGATCATCTCTAGACAAGGACTACAATATGATTTCATTAATAATGACAACCAAAAACTGATCCAAACATGTAAGGAGGATTTAGTTCATCAAGGCCATAAATATAACACGGTAATTTGTAATCCCAAATGGAATCACAAGAAAATCATGTAATCTATACCTTTTTCTAAAAGTATTCTATGGTATATCATATTTTCTCAACCTCTATCAATGGTACTCTAATATCAAATCAATATTGGAGAATACAATATAAAACATAATATATTCAAATAGATCATAAATATGTGAAGATGATACATGTTCTTAATTATCATTTGGTTCCACACTCAGTAATCAACACATAAGCATAACGTTCCACCGGCCTTATTAGAAAATTAAACCAGAGAACCCCAAGGTGATATACTTTACCGAATTATCCTATTAGCCTCGAAATCCTCCAACCAAGTTATAAAATCTTTAAGATCCACTGACGACATTATATAATGAGGATTAGAAGCTAGATCATGTGTAGGAACTAGTTCAATTGTAAAATAAATCTCTCTCTCTCTCTCATGAAAACCCTAAAAATACTCAGGAAACACATCCCAAAACTGATCCACTATAATAAGGTACACAAACTACTACGCTCCTCCATCATATAACATAGGACTCCCAAAATATGAGATGATCTCACTTAGGTGCTCAAGAACTAGCCCTATAAGGCCTTCCTAGATATACCATTACCTACAAAGAACATAATAGTTACCCTCAAGAGATTAGAGGTACATCATTCTATGGAAACAATCTATGTGATCCTAGTATGTAACCAACCAACCAATTTTCAATATCAATATATATAATTAATCATATGAAAGAAAAAATACCAAAAGAAATAGTACCAAATAATCACGAGGGAATACTCCTTACAATGATGGATACCCTCCGATCACACCCCTAATAGTGTGTCGATCAACATAACCCCATACATGAACTCTACCACTAGGCCCAAAATGATAACTAACTCAGAATATATAAATGAAGTTGAATCCCCTATATCAAATAATTAACTATCAAGCATAATATCCACAAGAATCACATGTCGAATAGTTGATGACTCAACCTTATTATCGGTGAGAGGAAGCTAAACTATATGTAGAAGGCTCGTCCCACTACCTTGAGGTCCTACCTGTGTACCATGCACTAAACTACTCTACTAATGCTATCACTCATATCATAGAGTTTTATTCCCTTCTATCTAACTGGTATGACTGGTAAGACTCCAACTACCATATTGATGTTGGGTAGTAGATCCTCTCTCAAAACCATGTGTCAGCCTAGGTTCTCCATCACTAGCCATATGCTAAGGGTTTATGTAGAAACTATGTATATTACACATCCTAACACAAGATAAAAACACTACTGGTGGGTGAATAAAACAAACTCACATTTGAATATTCTTTCCATATTGATACAATAACACTTTATTGCTTCCCAGAGTGGTTGATCCACAGTCCTGAACATTCTATCTACAACCACCTTAATGGAAGCCCTTATAATGGTGCTTTATACTACCCGAGTATTTACTACTAGTTTTCCAAGATGAAACTACATGCCCACAACTAGAGGCCTCCATCGGGTTCCCCTTAATAATGAAACCTAATTTTTTACCTCAGGGAAATTATTTAACCGTAAAATATTTATTTAAGACTTGATGTCACACTTTAGTCCATTTTAAAAATTTTATTACATAGCCTCCTCATATCCTTACAACGTTATAGAAAAAGATTACCAGTCAGGGAAAAAACAATGTAATCTGTCATAAACATATTTCCCATTGTTAAATGCATAAAATCCATGAATCTTTTCTATATTAGGGTCTCTATATGGAAATGTCCCAATAACTTCTCATTGAACTCCTTCTAAGACACTCCTCAATATGTTCCTCATGGACCTAAATATTCAATAAATGCTTCACTGGTCCTTACAAAATATAATCTACCAGCATAAACCTCCTATATGGAGGATTATCCAACTATTGAAGGATCATCTTGATAAATTCAATCCATAACTGAATTACCTTAGGACCACCCACTGTGAAAAACATTGTCGGATGCTACAACTAGAACTCCCTAGTTAAATCAAACATAGTCAGTGCAACCCACACTAGATCCCTGTCCATAAACTATAAAAAGCAAGTATAATTCTCATGGCACTACTCTACCTACCTATCACCTAGATCTAATGGGGGATTTAGCTTCAGTTCCAGTGGAACATTCTTAGTAGTGTCCTCTCATCACCATATAGAAAAAAATCATCATGGAGGCATCACTTTATAATACCAAACTCACATATTAGGGTTCATAACATATTATTTAAATGGTTACACATACAAGGGGGTCACAACTATCCATAATAAAAATACTCCATATACACTTTCCTAATGGATATAACCATAATACTGTCACTACAACCAACCATCCCAATCCAGGTCCAATGCCTAAGTAAAGAGAAATGAAATCATTTATGTTATAATATTCACATTTAACACTATATTAATTTTTTTTATCATATTTCAATTTAAAATAGTTCAAACCTATTTATTATGAATTATTTATTCAAAACTATATAAGTAATAGAAAATAATATTAGTTCCCACAACTCAAAAATTCCATTTAAAAGCAATAGATCATAACATTCTTTTCTGTGTGTGTCTAATATTATGTATGAAACATAACCCATGAGTGACTAAAATAATTCATGTATATAAAATATCATGCTCTGTTGGTCCATTGAGAAAAATCACATAAATCAATATCATCACACAACAAGTCTATCACCCAAGGTGAAATAACATTTCAACTGTAACAAAAGAACCCTAATAACAATAATCTTATACCTAGAAACATGGTTTCTCCCCACACATGGGTTTGGTACTCCCATTTAAAATCACATTACTAAGTCCTGAAATAAATAATTCTATTATCTACCATTTCCAAACATTAAATAAAAATAAAATACCTAGGGCTTTGAAACCACTTTATATCATCCCAATCCAAACCACTCCAACTAGTAGCCAAATTAGTTCTCAATATGACCTCAAGAACACCTCCCCATATGCCATATGTTATAGACTAGTGGTGAGGGTCTAATTATGGATGTGGGGAAACTGTACCCTCTTTATAAAAATAAAAAAACAATTGAAATAATAGAAATAAATAACTAATAGGTAACCACACATCATATACCAAAATATAAAAAACTAGGTTAGTGCCAAATAACAAAAAAATAAATAAACATGCCATGTAATGATAGTTTCATGTCCCAAAAGGAGCCCAAAAAAATTAAACAAGTAAAAATACCTAAAATGTGTCCCATCACCGAGCCCAATCCCCTCATCCAAGACCCATTCTATAAGTACCAAATAAAATATTTATCACAATGACTTTACCCTTGTCCTAGCCTATAATGATGATGTTTTCACAAGTACCAACATCAGCCTATGAAAGGTGTGGGTACAAGTAGTAAGCCACCACCAATGGTGTCCAAAGAAATAACTAGTCAGAGTAATAATAGATGCTGATATTAAATAGATACAATATAAGGAAATATATAATAACACATTTAAAAAATAAATAGTTCCATATTAACCTCTTGGACCTAGGGTCCTAAAGTGGCACCTGAGCCAACTGAAAACCGCTTCATCCTAAGGTTGAATGTATGAAAAAGAAATAATTGGGTGAAACATACTCTGTGTAATAAAATGGGTTTTAATAAATTATCAAATTCTTGGTACTTGGGGGAATCAGTATAAGGTACCCTTACCATGTCAAATACCAGTAGTTCTTAGAGCATCAATCCAACACCTAAACCATGGAGTTAGAGTGACACATCTAACATCCTAAACCATCGGTGTAGAATGTCATGCCCAATATCCCAAAACATATATATAGAGCATCATGTATGATATCCTAAACCATAGATGTGTAGATTCATTTCCAATATCCTGAAGCATTACATAATTTAACAATTTAAAATTTTCAATATAATTTACATTTTATCAAACTATGATAACAATGATTATCATTTTTAACCTTAATTATTCTGAAAGGTCAAGCCTACTCTAGACCCTTAGTCACAACTCACAAATAATCACTTAATTTTTTTATTTTGATAACACAGTCATTAAATGTTATTTAAAACCATTTAACCATTTAAACTAAACACTTTATCTATTATACAAAATATACACATAACATTTAATAAAACATTTAATTCCCATTTTATGACAAATAGTCCCACTTATCATGCTAATTTTTTTTGAAATAATCCTAATCAGGTTATGTTGATGAACCACATATCTCACCATTTAATACCTCATCTTACCACTTCCAATAATTTAGCACACCCCATGGGTGGCCATTGGTTTGGTTTCATAGTCATCAACGGACCCAATGGAATCCATAATGAGTATAAGACATTAATTTAAAGACCAATCTATTTTTATTAATTAAGGAAGAAAACACACCACACATTAGCACCATCGCACATGAAAAATACACTTGAAAAAAATCAATACCATGGGAAATGGATCTTAGACCACCTACCTTAGGCTCTTAGATATCCACCCAAACATTTGAGTTGAGAAAAAATGTCCACAATCACAAAATCATATAGAACCCTAGAAATAGGGCATATGAGACATAGAGTATGAGGAGAAACCAAGTAGTAAACCAACTAGAGAATCGAAGGAAACAAAATTGTAGAATTTATTGGGGCTTTAGATAATAATAAATAACACTTGAAATAACCGAGGATCAATAAATATTTACCCTTGAAAGAGGAGGAGAATGATGAGATGCACTAAGGGTTGTTGAGGGTGAAATATAAAATAAAATTGGGTGAATTTTTAAAAATATCTAGAGGGAAAAGTAGTACTTTTTCCATTTTTATTGAGGTACACAATTTACCCAACCAAACACCAACCATGAAATCCCCACTTTTTATTGGAAACCCCTCTTACATGGTCTCCTGATCTACCCACACAATTTTTATGCCATGCCAAATCCATTGAAAAGGATATATAAATGATTTCAAGGTTATCAGGGCCTCCTCACACAATTATCAAAATAGTACTCCCCAAAAACTGGGTTTCACACACATGGTGCATGGTTATCACTAACCATTTTCTAACAGTGGACCATGTGTTGTATGATCCATTTTACAAATTTAAAAGTATCAACCCTCCAGAATACTCCCAAGACCTTCCCTATTCCCTAGAATGCATTTGATGATTTATTTTAAATGAGTTGAACAAAATAAAAATAAAAATAAACCTATAAAAAGGTTGTGATCTTATAGAGATGGTGTTTATTATAGACTTATTAGAGGATATAGATAGAAATATAGAGGAAACTTTATTTCACCTTGAAATTCAGAGTGATATACATCTTGGAAAGCACCAAGTTATTCCTTTATAGTTTAATAACATTTAGTTGAATTAATATTTTATTAGAGGCTTAATAAAATATGGTTTGTTGACATTACAGAAGATTCATGGAACCAATAATATAGAAGACATGTTGATGAATCCAATGGTGATATAGAAGTTGATACACTATTGTTCCTATGTTCGTCTCCATTGATTAATAGATGATGAAAGAAAAAATATGGTAGAATAATATGGAAGCATATAATAGAAAATGATTTTTATTTCAAGAATCATCATCTCTAAATTTAATCCTTGATGGGAAGAACCAATTGGTGCGTGAAGAGGAAGATATCATATTTAGTATGTTTTCTATGTTAGTATAATCAAAGTAGGTCATCAAAGAAGATGAAGATCCAATTTAGAGGTTATTAGAATGGTATATTAGGATCCATTTGGATGAAGTTGGACTAAGTTCTAGTAGTACGTATTAAACACATGATTTCAACTTTCACGGTTTGAAATCTATGGCGATGTTTAAGGAACTATAAAAAATATAAAAAACTATAGTAGGGTTGAATGTTGACATCAATAGAAAATATATAGCTTTGTGGACTTCTAGTCATTGGTAACTCTAGATAAGTGGACTTACAATAAAGTTGGTAAAACTATTACACTATCTTCCTTATGAGATCATTGGAGCTAGGTTATGGGTATGTTAAACTCTGATTTTACCCTGTATTTCTTCTCCCCAAAAAAGTGATATTCCTACCTCTCTATGGATCCTAAACCATATAAATCTAAACCTCTCATCATCATCTTCTTTTTATTTTGTTTTTTTCCTTTTTTAATTCTTTTATGGATCTTTGTTTTTTTATTACTCCACATGTTTCCACAATAGAATAATGCTATAATCTAGGACCAAAATGGCCTAGGTACTCACACATTTAGTTCAAGACAATCAATTAATTTCAAATAATAAAATTAAACATTTAACTGAAATTAAATATTCAAATTTAAATAAAAGGGCACCACCAATAGTGGAGGGTCCGCACATCAGATAATATATATCAAAAGCATAAAATACATAGGGAAATTACACATAGAACCTAACATTTATCTATTATTTTATATTTATCATCCAAAGGTTGGAAATAATTTCAAATTCACTCTTAAGTCCATTTTTTCTTCATCCATGATAAAACAAGCTCATCTCAATGATATGAGTTCATACATAAAGAAAAAATTCAATAATTAATTAATTATAACATTTATAATTATTTGATTAATTCAATTTAAAATCAATATATTTAGTGAAAAATCACTATGTCTTCATGTTGTATTAAATCAAAGTCCAACTAGCCATGAAAAGCATTTAGAAGACCTCTGGTATAAACCTTATTAATACTACAATACATCATAACCAATTACATAGTTAATTTAATATAATTAAACTATAATACCTTAAATAAATATGTAGCATGACATACCATTGATGTAATAATGAACTATAGTAGAAGGAAGTCATCTCAGGATGTCCTCTAGCTAGGCTTCATAAAACCCATGAAGGATTTATATGATTTCACCATACCATAGAGAAGTATTTTTAATTACATTAATCCCAACATCACTAAATTAATGTAAATAATAGGGTAAGTAGAATATGAAGTAATGGGAATCCATACCTTGATCCTATATGTAAATCACTAAGAAACAGAGCCAAATGTTTTTGGTAAAAAATAAGAGGCGAAGGAGATGGATCCTTATAGACCCATGTGGAAAATGGAGGGGGAATAAGAGGGATGAACCCACACAAATCAAAGTGGTCAATTTGGAACTTTTCCCATTAAAAATTCCACTAGTGATCTGGTGGATCACTAGTGGAAAGCTAGTAGGTCCAGAAATTCACAATACAATAGCAGAGACACCCAAGGATATCTACGAAATCCAACTGATCTCCCCGACCTACATTCATGACTTGTCCCATGCCAAAAAAACCATCTCATCTTCATAATCTTTGGAAGTTCCATTCCAAATTTGGGATACAAATATATCCTATTGACTAATTTAAAGATTTAAATTTATCTCAAAATTTCCATTCTAGTATGAACATGAGGCACTAGATTATCAAACAATGTTATTAATACATTTTTATCTGACTATGTGATATAAAATAATCACAACACAGTTCCATGGAATTTAATTTGATTGTTCCATTTCAATCAATGGCCTAAGATATCAACTTTTATAAAGGTTTAAATGAAAAATCTTTCCTCAACTTATTTATTAATAACACATCATTCTTGACAAACTCAAAATACCCAACTTCTCCATTATATATTTCTTCATGGTTTATGGTAATACATCTTAGTGTGAAATTCATGACATGTATTAATAATATTATTAATATATAAGTGTCATTACACATGCTTGTTGATAGGAATATCTGATTACATAGAAACATGAAGAATTCCTACAAATGGGTTTCTTCTCATAATCTATCATCATAGAGATTACCAAATTTGAACATCATGAGGTAAATACTCATCTTCGTATAAGTACTCACACTTTACTATCAACACACTATGTATCCCATCATATATTATTATTCAACCATAGAAAAAATATTAAAGAATGTTTTCATATAATTTTAGGGTTTTCATCATAGTAGGTAAATGTTATGACCTTTTTCAACGTGATAGATATTTTACAAAATTATCAGATTAATGATATGCAGAAGAATAATTAATATGTAATAAGTTATTAATATTCAAATCCATGAATATCTAGGAAATATAAAGTATAAAGTAGTTTGTTCTAGGGAATGAATTCTAACATTAAACATGTGCAAAACACGTGACACAAAAAATTCTCTAAAATTTAAAAAAAAATTACAAAATAAAATACCCAAACCTCCATAAAAAAACTGAAATAAATAAATAAATAAAACAATTAAAAAATTTGGTTAGGGCTGTACCAACATGGATTATAAATCTAAAAAGTTTTAGTATTTAAGGATTCTAATGTTACTAAAGAAATAGTCTGAATACATGGATTTTTCTTAGATATTAGTGTAGTAATTAGAAGTGATGATTTTATCATAGTGTACTATGATAACACTACTAGTGTGGTTCTTGACAAAAAAACCAAAATCATTCTAATAAATATAGCCAATAATTCAAAAATATCATCAGTTAAGTGGATTTATTTATAGATATGATGTTATTGTTATTAGAGTATCCATAGATGTTATTCTAGAAAACCCATTGATTAATTCCATAACTCAGTAGAAGTATTCCTATAATGTGAGATCAAACTAGTGGGTTAATTAGATATTGGTTATAGTATAAGTGATAATATTGTGAAGTTGATTCCCAGGAATTAACTTTATTATGTACATTAAATTACCACATCATGTATATAGTTTGATATATATATATATATTATAATTAAAAGAAATCTCCATTTATACTATATAATATATGTGATAATTTTAAAATAATATGTATAGCATAAATAGGTTATAGTAATCCCCACTATAACGAGAACTTGAGAATAACATTATAATATTTTTAAAGTTTTGACCTATTGTCACGATACATCAACCACACATGTCACAAATGATGTCTAACTATTAGATATTATCATACCATATGAATTGATATTTTTTATCATTAATTTCATACTTTGTGATCTCCAATATGAGGGGATTATGATTACAATCCCACCAATAGTAATTCCACATACTATGTGTGTCATTGGATATTTCTATATATAAGTGTGTGAATTAGTCTATAGAATCAAGATCATTATTAATACATATCATTAATTTCAAACTGAGATGAATATTGAAAACTATGATATATCTTCCCATGAAATTTTTTCTTGTATTGGGTACATCATGAGTGATATGATATTAATTAAATTATTAAGAAAGTATTTGTACCTTTTAAGTGTTAGAGGAAGACATATATATCTATTTCATTAAGATTAAAATACCTGACAAAAATCCATAGACATGGTGTTTATATTTAAGATTGTATTGGTAAGTTAAATAAAGATATATCATTAATTAAGGGACAACATCATAGTTATTCATCACATTTTTTGAGATATTAAATTTGAAATGGATTATATTACATATTTATCATTTACATAATGGTTGTTGTTGCTATAAAGTTTTTCTTTCTCTATAGGGGACATGATATTTTACAATATTACACTCTTAGTCCTTGGGTTTGCCCTAACTCCATAGATATAGGGGCCTTGGGAGTCATAGAATAAGTGTATCATGGAGATCACTTGATTCAGTTGAATTTGAGTATTGAAATAGAATCAATCTCAGTATGAGGATCGATGTTTATTCAATTTAGGTATTTCATAATTCAATTCCAAGTTATGATTTATTAGAATGAGGTAGTTTGTTTTTTCATGTGTCATATATTAACATGTTATTCTATTCCAGATATATGAAAATTTATTTCGAAAAACTCGGACCCAGTTAATGGTTTAAGTCCATGTAATTATTCAATTGTTTAAATAATTGATGAGGTTAGTTTTAATTATTCATGTAAATAATTTTTTATTTAAAAGGTGACACATTGAATAAATATAATTAACATGATATTAATATAATTATTACTAAAATAATAGTTATTATTTATTTAGTGATACATTAAATAAAAGGATAGCGACAAGGGATCCTAGTTTGAAGTATAAAAAGTAAAGGGGTGCATGAGAAAATTACTTAAATGAAACCCTATATATACACTTTCATTCACTTATATCAATTAGGTTAAACTTTCATTTCAATCATTTTGTTTTAATACAAAAAAAAGAGATCTCACCCATTCCTCTTGAGATCGTGGAATAGAAAGATTTAATATTCATTCATGATCAATATTAGACATAAAAACAATTTTATTATTCCATTATTGAACCTAAAAAATCAATATTTATAACTAAATATTAATGGAGCACATTTAGATATTTATAGAAAATCTTTAGTTCAAGTTTTGAATGCAATGAAAATATAAGGTTAATTGAAGGATAGATCAAAGGCTATAATAATGATAAAGAATTATATTAGAATGAAATTACTTGAAGAAATTTTTTTAATTAATATTTAATTATAAAATAATCCCATTGATCCAATTCTAGAAACTGGGTGTTATTATTATAATCTATGATTTCAATTTCAATAATTAAATAAGAATCATAATTTTGACATCCCTCTATGATGGTTCCACTATCCCCAGATCTTACATTCCCATCATCTAAAATTCAAAACAATTTACTACAGTATCAATGTCAAATGATATCATTACCTTGAAATGTTCATCAAAATGAATGAGAAATTGAACTTCCATTTTACCCAACACTAGTTATGGATTATCATTAACAAAATCAACATCATTTTATATCACATCATCAACATTTAAAATAACTTGAATCACATAAACTTCCACATGATAAAAAAACTATATATTATTCCAGAATAGAATGGATCTATTTTTGGGTCATATTTTAAATGACAACCTATGTATTGTTTACTTTTTATTAACCACAACGTCATATATTTTATACTAATTATTTACTAAATAAATTTTAAATATTTTTTTTCAGTATAAATAATTTAATACCTAGTTATGATACCTAAAATATTCTTGTAACTTCCAAAATAATATAGTACTATGTACCATAACCAAGAGATAAAGACTATTGGAATCAAAATAATATGTTTACCATATTAATAAACCTATACATCCACTATATGTTTAGCTATATAAAAATGTGTTTACTCAAAATATAATATTTACTATTCATACATCTTGTTTGAAAAAGAAATAATTAACATAAAAAGATAATATATCTACCAGAAATTTATAACTTCACTAAGATTTATTTAAAATTATTTATTACTTAATTGATTAAGTTTAACAAAACTATACTAGGAAAGTCAAATTAAAATTTTAAATATTTTGAAATACTAAATTGAACTATGATAATAGTGTTTGAATATAACGCCATGATTCAAACATATCTCAATGATTAAATTTATAAGATTATATAATAGAACAAGGACTAATATATAATATATCCAGTTAATAAATTCAGAAATAGATGATCTCTTAATCACACAAGGTAATTTTTTGTATGTGTTATCACAACACACCAAATTTAGAATTTTTTAAACCTACTCACTACTATAGTAGTAGAAGTAGGTTTGATCTCATAGAGAGAATTCATAGAGACACAAGTATTAACCACTTTCAATGATGTTTAAGAAGATAATTCTTATAATGATTTAAGCAAGAATTCAAGAATCCACAACTATAGATTCCACCTTTTTAAGTGCTATACTTTTTCATCACAATAAAAAGTAATAAAAAGGGTCCCTTTTATCAATATTAAGAAAAGTTATAAAGAAGGGTTCCATTTTTCTTTGAAAAAAACACTAATAAAGTGCACCATTTTTTAGATATTTTTTTATCAGCGACCAAAGGAACCCATTATCGACACTTTTTAGCACTGAAAATGGAACCCTTTAGCAGTTGTTTTCTTAGTGTTGAGAAAATCACATTTCCTAAAAAAATATTTATGTGTAATTAAATAGAATTTTATAGTATATAATTGAAGAAGATATTCCCTTGATCCATATTTATATATGATATATTTAGGAGATGTATATCATATTTCATGAAAAATATGATTTGAATGAATTGGGCATATTAGTCTATAACAAATCAGGTTTTTCATACATAGATATTACATCTTAATAGATCAATATTCATTTTATTTTACAAAAAAAACACCTGAATACTATAATGGTTTAGTGTCTTTGGAAGAATGGATATATAACCAACTGGTTTTAAGTTAACTACATCATCTGCACTATTTTCTTCATAACTAGAACCATTCTTAGAGACATTAAAAATAATAGATTTCTTTATAAAATTTAGAAAGGAAACATAAGAATGGGTGAGATTAGATGCTTAGTATGAGTAAACAAGGGAGATATGTAAAAATAACATGAGCTTAAGGGTATGAGAATATGAGAATAACATTTGAAAAATATAAACTGCATATCAAAGATCATAATATTAGTCCATGGAATAAATATTAGAAATTTATACGACATGAATCATAATGGAATCAAATAACATGATCCATGAGAGCATAAAATTGGCATAAGACATGGAATTTTGGCATACACACCAGACCACAAAATTAAATTTTTATTTCAAAACCACTTTTAAAGAAAAGTGGGAAACCACACATGTACAACATCTAGAATCAATGAGAAAAGTAGGAAATCATAAGTATGGAAAATCTTAGGTCAAGGCTCCCTACCAAGATATTTATAACATGTTAGGATTAGAATAACAATACATGTACATGATTTGGGTTTGGGACAAAAACTCTTGTACCCTATTTTAGGCATGGGATAACCTCATGTGTACCCTATTTTGGGCATAGGATAACCTCTTGTGTACCCTTTGAGCTCATAGAACAATAATCATTACCCAATGCATTAGAGGGATATATAATTATAAGCCCGCCAATCACATAATGAAAATCATAAAGATATGTTCCACAAGACCATAAAACATTCATTATATCATAACCCATGAAATGAAATGGGTTTTAGAAATATTTAATCATAGTATAAATCATGGAAATGAAACATGTTTCATAAATATTTGATCAATTCATATAACCTATACAAAAAGGAAGGTTTTCATAAAAATATTTTTATCATAATCATAATGAAACCAAATAATTAATAATTATGGTATACATGGATCATATCCCCTATATTTTATAATTATATTCATGAATTTGTTTCATTAATCAGAATTATTACCATTAAAATATCATTAAAATTCTTCAGGAAAATAACCTTTTCACTTTGAAAATTACTTTTTGAGACAAAAAATTCACCAAAAAATGTAAAAAAATATCATTGAATAATTCCATGGAAAATTATACTGTAATATTTAAATCATGGATTGTTCATCATGGAGAAAAATTATGTTCATGTCATATACATTAAAAAAAATTCTTTCACATTTTTTATAAAATGTCAAAATACCCTCATTTAGAAAACAAAAAAAGATTCCTTTTAATTTTATTTTTAAAAAAGTAAAACTTGGGTAAACATTAATTTAAAAAAAATTGGGATTGTGAAAACATTCTTTAAAGTTTTTTTTAGAAAAACATGGACATTGAAAAAATATGTTTTTTGATTGAAGGGAGAAATAAAGTCGATTTTCCTTAAAAACTTCTTATAGACACTTGAGTATATAAAGAGAGGGAAATGAAATTAAATATTTATTATATAAAATTAACCATTGGATATTAAAATTTTTGAGTTTCTTGAGATATATATCATAATATATCATTATCAAAAACATAATCATAAATAATCCAAATAAACTATGAGATAATAGCATAAAACAAAACCAATATGGTAACTTTTGAATCATTCTCAAAAATGAAATAAATAACTATATATGGATATTTAAATCCACATAATTACATAATAATATTCATAAAATAAATTCATTTTTATTATATACACCCCATAAAATAAAGAAGTGGTGAATATGGAATGTGTCTCGCAGAAACTAAAGTGGGACCAAAATCCCTTACCTCATGCCTCTAATTTCTTAAAAAACATTCAAACCTCCTGTATAATATATACATGTTTATTATATATCTATTAAATTATCATAATCATATATATATATATATATCATTTTATGTATGATTTATTTATTACCTTTTATCACCCATTTTAATTATTTTTTGTTAAAATCGTTGTTTTGGGTAATAACTACCTTGTTTTTCATGTATATTTTTTGTTTGGTAGTTTTGATACTTGTAATTTTAGTATGGTTCTATAATATAAATAATATAAATAATGTTATAAATATATTATTTATTAATTATATACATATTTATATTTATCCATAATTTTTTATTTAGAAAAATGAATTACACCACTCATGGAGATGGTAGACCAAACATACGCATGAACATTATTTTGATTTTATTAATGGATGGAAAGAATTAAAGGTAGATAATAATTAAAACTTATATAATTATTTTTATATAATATATATAATATATATAATATATTAATTTAATAAATAATTATTAAAATTCAATTAAAATGGAAATGAAAAACACATCACATCGGTTCACGAGTTGTTAGTTCACCGTGTACACGAGCGATGTTATTGTTTTCTAATGGGGTAGAATGTAAGATGATAGATTTGATATTATAATTAAACAAGTATATTAATTTCATAAATATAATATATATAAATTAAATACACAATGATATCAATCTGTGATATGTGGTGCTAGAAAATGAATTATATCGGTTCATGAGGTTATAATCTGCCATACACATGATCAGAAGTATCATTTACATTTGATGGAAGAGGAGGTAAATATGGGTTCTAAAATTAACATAATAACATCTTAATATAAGGGAGTTTTTTATATTATTATATCATAATAGTTTAAATATATTGTAAGGATTTGGGAGAATAAATAACATAGAAACACTCGTTTAAGAACAATACCTCTTCTTTAGAAAAATGCTTCAGGTTTGACCAAAAGCCTTACTAGGAGGGTTTTATGATAAAGTAATGGACTCAAGATATTGGGTGTGGAATTAATTAATTTACTTTTTTAGGTATTGTCCAAACCAAAATTATTTAAGAGAGTTAATAGGATTGGATATGGGGTTCCCTTTTATAATTGAGGTGAGTGGAATACTTGTAATTTTTCAAAGTATTCCAAGAATGAAATATCCCTTTATTGGTCAAAAGGATCCAAAATGGTTAATTTTATAATAATATAAGATATTATGTCTAAATATATCTATTAAATATAAATTATAGTGGTATTACTCTATTTTTAATCCTTCTATTTTTAGTTTAACCCATAATAACCCATTTTTACCTTAATTGTGGTTACATATTTTTACCATTTCACTATTCATTATAATTTTTTTTTTGTTAAAATTACTATATAATATTAATTTTTATGATTCCAAAAATTGAATTCATTATAACAAATTCAATTCACATATGTAGAAGAATTCAATTTAAAATAATCCAACAGATGCAATGATAAAATTATTCTCCAAAGAAAAATTTCTCATACATTTAAAAAGTTTTTATATCAAAATTCAACCTGAAACTAGTTAAAATAACCTTAATTGTATTAATAATAATATTATTTCACTAATTTTACTTTTGAAAAAATATTAATTTTTTTATGTTTGAAATTTCTTTAAATAAAAAGATAATTATTAATTACAATCATTACTTTTTATTATTCATCGAAAAATATATATTTTTCCTAAAATTATCAAAATTAAATATAAGATAATTTCAACATGTTGATTTTGAAAATGAAGGTCATTTTTTTCAAATAAGGTTTTTCTAAAAGTTTAATAAATTAATTTTAATATTTTTTCACAAAATATAAAAAAATCATTTTTGAGGAAAAGTGTATTTTTGAAATATATAAATAATTTACTAAAGATTAAGTATGTAGTTATCAAAATAATATCAATATATAAAACATTTATTCAATTTTTTATTATATTTCTTCTATTCATACAACCTAGTTTAACAGTTATGTTATAAATTCATGTTTAAATAACAAAATTAATAGTATATTGTAGTTCGTTAAAACATAGCGTTTCATGAAACATAATATATTAAAGAAATCAAGATTATTTGAAAAAAATATTTCACAGAATATTTGGGTGTTATATTATTCCCTCCTTAAAAATAATTTATTCCTTGAAATTCCATCACTTCTATATAAAAAATTGAGGATAATTCTGCCTCATTGTATCCTCATGTTCTCATATAGCTTCCTCAAATTGGTAATTTCACCATAAAACTATAACCAAGTGAGTGTTATTATTTAATAGAACATTCTCTATATGATCCTTTTTATCCACGGAGTTTTAATCCTACGTTATAATTTTATTCAATGGTATAACCTCTAATTTCAGTACATTTTAAGTCTTAGGTATATACTTACTAAGGAGAGATACATGGAACACATTATGAACATGGAAGAGGTTCGGTGTAAGTTCCAAGTGATAAGATACCATCCATACTAGATTAAAAATATATAAGGGGAATGTATACCATCTATCATCCTAATTTTTTGTGAAATATATATTTTTAATTAAGTTAATATTTTTGATATTCTTCATTTCATGCAGCATTGGGTTAGGTTGTGTTATAAGAAAGCTACAAGTTATTCTTACCTTGTATGGAACAATATGTTAAACTTTCATTATATGATACCCTAAGATAATTTCACACTACATGCATCATTGAATTGGTTTGAACTACACAAAAAACCAACATGGTTTTCAGTACACACAACACTGACTTTTCTTGTGCTATACGAAACACCAAATTGGCTTGCGCTACACGCAACACCGACTTGGCATGCATTATAGACAACACTGAGATTCTACGAAGTGTCATTTTATTATTATAATAATTTAAACAAGATAATTATAACATAGTCTTTAAATTTAGTAATATGAATAGTAATAACTACTTTTCAAATATTATTTATAATGCTGATAATGAAAAATATAATTTTAGGTAAAGTATTTATATGTTTTCAAATACTATTTTCCCAAATGAACTACTTTTCATGACCTTTTGTAAAAATAAAATAATTTTAGTCACCTCTAGAAATTTAATTTGATAAAATAAACTAATTTTTTTAATTTATAACTTAAAAATTATCTTAGGCTGAATTTTTGGGATTTTTACAGAATTTTAATTCAAAATTATTTTGTCATCTAATTTATTTATATAGTTAAATTATATTTTAATTTAGTTTTCAATTAAAATTTTATCAAATATAAATAAATTAATCCAATTAAGGTCATTGGACCTAATTTTACATTGAAATTGGATATAAAATATTACAAAACTTTTGAACATTTTGACTTTAAAAACCCACAGTGTCGTCCCGTCTGTGGGATTAATTTTAAAATAAAATTTTCCACATATGTGACTAGAATTCTTAAAAATTAATTCGATTTTTTGAATCATCATAATTTATAATGTAATGTAAAATTATTTTTTTTACCAAAATGATTTGTGAATGTTATTAAAATTAATTATAGTGATTAAGAGAAAAAATATCTCAACAAAAAACCAAACCGAAAGCCTAAGGCCTAAAATGACCTATAAACTTGTACAAAAATAATTTTATGGCACTATTTAGACCTTATATTTATTTATATAAAATATAGTCTATTTTTGGAACCACTTTCAATGGAAAAAACGTGGGTGGGATTCAGTTTTCCAAAATTTACAAGAGTGACACTCCTCCTCCACTACAAAAAGGCCTCCCCTTCTCCCACTTCATCACACCTCTCAACCCACATAGTTTCAAACAATATATTACCAATAAAATTCATAAAATCCCTAAATTACTATTTTAAGCCTCAATTTTGGAATAAATCTTTCCAAGGAAGCGCTTTGGTGCAAACCAAAATGAGTTACGCAAAGAAGAGGAAACATCCTTCCTCAAGCTCCTTTCATATATTTTCTTTCTCCAGAACCACAATTATTATTACATAAACACAAAATAACCTAAATATCCTTAATATAATTATATTTTTATTTTTATTTTTATGGTTCAACATTCACATACACACATTTCCATATAATGGGTAACAAACTAACCATTTTTTTGTATGGCGAACTACTGCCTCATGAAACGACATTATTCATTTTACATTTTTCCATATATTATGGATGAGAATTATGATGGAAAATATATTTATATATTTTATTAATGATATATTTATACATATATATTTATTATATAAATCCTACCATCATTATTTTCATTTTGTATAAATATGATAACACTGTTTGTAGAAGTATGGACTACCACCTCCCCAAAGCGATGTGATTCATTCACACACTACATTGAATGCATTAAGGATGGTTATAGTGAAAATATATATTATATAAAAAATAATAAAAATAATTTAATTATGATATATATATATATATATCATTTACATACTTTCTTTCAATATGATAATAAAATGGAAACAAAATTCATGAGAACGTATGACCTACCGTCTCCATGAACGGTGTGTTCAATTTCTTTTTTATATATTTTATATATTATTATAAATACATATATACTGAATATATATTATATTTATATAATGTTTTAAATTATATAAGTAAGTAAATCATTATTTAAGTAATATGATCCAGAATAATATGTAAAAATATGTACGAATAACAAAGCAGATAGTATCCGAAGTGAAACATTGACATAAAATTGTTAATAAGCAGGAAATATAAATTCATAATCAGACCATATATGGTATTAGATATAATAATATGGTTCTGTGATAGATGTACAATAAACTTATATTTATTATACATGATTTTTTAATGAGTACGACGAGAGTCAAGACACATGGTAAGAGAATTTCATCTCACTTTTTTATTTCTATGATATACATATCTTATTCACATCCATTTTCTTGTGGTGTGTATACTACCTGTGGATGTATTTTATGATTATTATAATTAATTTTATGGGTATTTACATATCCATTTTATGATCTTTTTTTCATGGGGTTTATGTTTCAAAAGATACCAAATCGATAAAGTAAATTTGTCCCAATTTTCATTCTTTGAGACACATGTCATGTTATGCAGCTATATTTTTCCAGAAGGTGTATATACTTAAATTGACAGGAAATATCATGAATTTAATTATTTTCATGATATTTTAAGATTCATGTAATGATATTAATTGAATTTGATTATGATTCAAAGTTACCAAATTGGTAACATTTTATAGCTGTAATCTCACCATTTATCAAGATTGTTTTTGATTATGCTCTCAATGATGAAATATTATGATACATATCTCAAGAAATCTCTAGAGTTTTCTTAAATTTTTTTATTAATTTTATATCCATGTAATGGTACCATTTTTACATTATATGGTATACAATATGATTGAGAAATTATTTTTTAGAAAGTCTGAATTTACCTCTCCCTTCAGTCAAAAATATGTGTTTCTTAAAAACCATGTTTTATAAAAACCATTTCTAGAAAAATTATAATATTATTTTATTATCTATAAAAGAAATTTTTACCCTTGTTTTAATTTTTATTAAAATAAGTGTTTTTAAATAAGAATCTTCTTCTCATTTTTTGGTTGAATAATTTTCCTAAACTTTTTACACTGCGAAAGAAATGCTCAAAACATACAGATTTACCCTCCATCATGATCATCATTCCCTTAAAGTTTCTTTTAAAATATTAAAAGTTATTTTTCTAATGAATTTTTTTTTCTAATATTCTTTAAATTCTTTTTATTAAATTGGTTTTCAATGAAAATGGTTTTAAAAAATGTTTAATGATTAAAAATCATTTTAACTGATTTTCAAAGCATCTTTTATAAGTTTTCAATGTATTTTCAGAGAAATTTTTTTCAAATTGTTTTCAATATTATTTATATGTTTTCAAGATATTTTCAAGGGAAAACATTTTCAAAACATTTTCAAAGCTTCCTTTATATGTTTTCAAGTTTACTTTCAAGAAAATGGGTTTCAAAAGTTTTATATTTAAAAAATATTTTCCAAAGAAGAAAGGATATTTTCCTCAAGAAATGTTTTTGAAAGATATTTCAAAATTATTTTCCATCTAAGATGGCATCCATCGGTGTTACTAATGTATTTATAGGAAATTATCTAAAGGTTGTACTGATATTATTTATTTGAATGGTTTATGTTTTGATGGATTTATCTTTATGAAGACTTTTTTTCTTACATGGGTAATATGTTCATGGAACCCATTCTCTTTACCATGTTATACCATGATACATTCTTATGAAACATGATTCCTTTCCTGTTTCATTCTAGGATGTAATTTTTATGAAACCTATATATTTTCCATAGGTTTTTGATATGATTAAATAATTATGATACCCATTTAATTTCATGGGTTGTGATATGATGTTTATAAGACCCATCACTTTTTATAGGTCATGTTATGATGAATGTTTTATAATATTATGAGACATGTATGTATGAGTTTATTATTTGATTGGTGGGACTTATATCTCCCTCTAATGCATTGGGTAATGATAAAATTTTTATGAGCTAAAAGGGTACATGTGAGTGAATCCCTAGCCCGAAATAAGAGGGTATACATGAGGGTATCCAAATCTCGAAACAAGAGGGTACATGGGAGAGAACCTCAAGCTTGGAAAAAAAGGGTACATGGATTGAATTCTATGATCAAAGAAGGTACCCAAGTGATTATCCCAAGCCTATCAAGTTACAAAGGTCTTGGTAGTAAGCCTTAGCATTAGGTTTTTCTATTCTTACATGTATTCTTAAAATTCTATGTCTTATTAATATGATATTATGTCATGGATTTTGATATTTCTTCATTTATGATTCATGTATAATGAAATTCCAATACTTATGACATGATTCATGATTATGGTATCTGATATGCCAAATATGATATCAAATGACCACGATCACGTTCTCATACCCTTATTCTCATGATTATGCTTACAAATATTCCCTTTTTACCCTTACCGAGCATCTTATCTCACCCATTTTTATATTTCCTTTCCTAGTTTATGAAGATACTTAGTATATATGATATGTCTAAGAACAATTCTATTCATTAATAACCTAGTGGGAGATAGTGTTACTCACTTATGTACTAGTGTTTATGTTTCCTTGTTTCTAAATGCACTAAACTAATATAATCTTTTGGTGTCTGTTTGTATAATGATTTATATATTCCACAAAAGATATATAATGTTAATGTATGAAAAGTGAGAGTATTTATTATTGGTATCAATATTAAGGTTTATTCTGCCTTTGGAAACTAGGATGATAAAACATTAGTGAGATCCCTAGGAATATATCAAAGGACATGTCTCAGGATGTCTATAAGGATAATATTATGTATGATAAAATATATAAGAAAATATCATGGAATATTATTAAAGGATAGAGTGAGTGGTTTCCTTGAAATACATCCTTGTCTAGATATTACAACTGGATTTGGCTCTGGAATTGATGTACCTTGGAGTAACAACTCGGACAAGGTTTGTCGGGCCTGACTCGATGTAACCTTGTACATAACAACTCACCTTGCTACACACCTATTTTAACACTCTTAGTGGATATTATTTTGGAATTAAAAAAATCTTCATGAAACATAATGAAGGATTTATAAATAATTTTTCTATGAATAAACTAGGATAAACCTAAGGTGTGATGGAATATGGAAGGTGTTATAATTTAGACATCCTATAAGTGTTTTTTATGATCATGTGGTTCCTCAATATAATAATTGTTTCTTACTCAATGTTTTCTGGTTTTATTCAATATAAGGAACTAGAAGGAACATGGTTAACATTGAATGTGATGGAAAAGTTTCTGATAAGAAGTCAAATTGGATATTTAATGGAGTGAATGATGTTATGATCATGCCTCTTTGGTTTTCACAGAACAAGATTAACAACATTTACCATAACCAACTCTCTAACTCATTAAGGAAGATAATAAAGGAGTTCACTATGATTTTATGTAATGGAGACCGTGGAGGAAATAATATTCAGTTCCCTTTGTGCCAATAATGTGGAAATAATCACCAAAGTTAATTTATTAGAGGAACAATAAGATGTTTTGAGAGTGGAAAAGACTAACACAAAGAAGAAAACTGAAAATGAATGATGAATGGTTCAGTTAACAAACTTAATGAGAATATTGGCATCCCTAAGACATAATTAAAGGTAAAATTATTTATGTTTGTAATGAATGTTCATTATGAAAATTGATTTTCTAAGGGTAAATCTCCTGAAGAGAATCAACAAGGTGGTATAAATAATGGTTATATTACTGATGATGATGATACTACATATGAAATGTGAAAGGAAATAATTATAAAGTAATATGATGATGTCAAATTATTTTATCTTTTCTATAAAGTGGAATAATCAATGTTTTTGTGTATTTGGATTAAATAATTATGTTATATGAATGGTTAAATATACATGGATTTTCTAGTTTATGTTTTTCAGCAAGGATTTACAAGATTATGTTTAATGTTTTTTATGGACTGTAAAAGTGATTTGATGATAAGGTGATATTTTTAATAAGAGAATATAACCCTTAATATATACCTTATGATAATATAATGATGTTTGGATAAAGATATATTGGATATGAATAAGTAAATTGGATGGTATTGATTACCACAGAACTGATAAAGGATTTGTTGGCAAATTAGTCTATGTTATCATGGACGAGGTTTAAAACTTCTTGGAATTGAGGAATATATCCAGTAATCTTTGGAATAAGGATGCACAAATGTTTTCCCAAATTATTTATGGTAATTCCGATTTTTACTATTTTCAAGAGAATATATGATGGGGATATTCACAGGTTTGGAATGTGACAACCAAAAGCTACATTTTGATATATGGGGGATCAATGAAAAGTTGATTTCATGACCATATTTATAATGTTTTTGATTTTAATATTTAGGAAGGGTTATAAGGTAAACCATTTAAGGAAATATTAAGTTAATCTTTGGAAGGAGGTTGTGATATTAAAGTATTATTTAACCACATAAGAATTTATACAAATTGGAAAACCTGTTTAAACCACTTCATGTTGATGGTAGCTGAAGACATATCAGATAAATTATTAGGGATCTCATGATTTTTTAGTGCGCTAGGAATGAAAAATTCACATTCTTATTTGGATAAAAAAGGTGAAGTGTAAATTGGTCAAGAAACTGCCAAAGGGTGAGATTTTACTTAGGAAGGGTAAAGAAATCATGTAAGAATTAATTCTCATGAAAATTCAACTATAGGGAAAGGATCTTGAAACTGAAAAGGTTATCCAAGTATCTTATTTTATGATGAATCAAATGGTATCTTAAATCATTTCAGATTTATGCATATGTGATTTTCATCTTTCTCCTGACTAAGTTCTCTAACACTCTCCTCCAGAACATGAGAGTTAGATTTCTCTTCCATATCCATGTTTTCAGTTTCCACCTATGTTCTCTTATGTGGAAACCCAACTATGTGTTACTATGGGTAACCATTATGGTTCCAACATTATATTTTTAAGGGAATTTTTAGAGTTCATTTTTTACAGTATGGGTTTCTATTAAAGTAATTTAAAAGTATTAAACCATTAAGAGCCCAGAAAAATATTGAGGGCGAAATTAATTTTAATGGGGGTATAATGTAACACCTCGAGATTTTGTGAAATATTTTTCATTGAATTAATTTAATCTTTTTTATATTTTTTCTTTCATGAAACAGTGAGTTAACATGTTTTATATGAAATCACCAAGTCATTCTTACCTCTTATGCTACACCATACTAATATTTCCACCACCAAACATTTTTTTTGATTTTCAAATAAATCACTTTATGGTTGAGTGAAAACCAAACAAGAGCATGCCCAAGGGGATCCACAAATGCAGAAATGCGACAAAACAAACCCAAAAGCACATGGCTGAGTGAGAACCACACGTTATACCCAAAAATCATCTTCATACATATGTTTACGCTATACACAACACTGAATTGGATTGCACCACACATAACATTGAATTGGTTTGTTCTATATAGAAAATTAGATTGGTTTGTGCTATATAAAAGACCAAATTGGATTGCACTATAAGGAACACTGACTTGTCTTACTCGATACACAACATCGACTTGGCGTATATCACACACAACACTAAGTTTCTACGAAACTCCATTTTATTATTATAATTATTTAAAAACGATATTTGTAACCTAGACATTAAGTTTAGTAATATTAATAGAAATAACTAATTTTCAAATATTATTTACAATTTTAATAATGAAAAATGAAATTTAATTAAATTATTTGTAACTTTAAAAATACTATTTTCTCAAATAAACTACTTTACAATTCCTTATATAAAAACAATAAAATAAATTTTAGAAACATTTAACAATTTAATTTGATAAAATAATCTTCATTTTTGAATTTGTATTGTCTAAATTATATTAGAGTCAATTTTTGAAATTTTTCTGAGAAACTTCATTTTTGGATGAATAGTGTAAAATACTTAGTTTTAATTAAAAAATGTTTTTCATATAATTTATTTATTTTCCTAAATTATATTTTAATTTGGTTTTAAATTATAATTATATTAAATATACATAATTTAACCAAATTTAGTCCATTTTAACCAATTTTACATTGAAATTGGATATAAAAACATACCAAACTTTTGGTCTTTTTTTACTTTTAAAACCCACAGTGTCGTCCTGTCTACGGGATTAATTTTAAATAAATTTTTTCAACTTCTATTATTGGAATTTGGAAAAAATGATAAAAAATTTGGAACCATATTAATTTATACTTTTTAATAAGGACAATTAAGTTTTTGATCAAAAATATAAGTAAAAGTGATTAAAACTAATTGTAGTGATTACAAGAAAAATTATCTTAATAATGAAGTAAACCTTAAACTGAAGGCCTAAAACGACCTATAAACTTGTACAAAAACTTTTTATGTAAATATTTTAACCATAACCTCCCTTGGATATAATTGGGTCCACTATGGGATCCACTTTAAATGGTAAAAACTTGGGTGGAATTCCCTTTTTCAAAATTTACAGGAGTGCCACTCCTCCTCTATTATAAAAAGGCCTTCTCTCCTCCCACTTACTTACACACCTCTAAAACCACTTAGGTTCAATGAATATATATCCAATAAACTTCTATAAATCCCTAACTTACTCCATGAATCCTCTATTTATGTATAAATACATCCAAGGAATCCCTTTGGGGCAAGCCCAAAGGAGTTATCCAAAAAACGAGGTAACATCCTTCCTCAAGATCTTTTATTTTATTTTATTTCTCCACTACCTAAATTATTATTATTACATGAACACATAATAGCCTAAGTATCCTTAATATAATTATTATTTTTTATTTTAAGGGTTATATATACACTGACACACACTTCAATCTAATGGGTAACAAATTTACCATTCTTGTGTAAGGAGAACTACCGCCTCACGAAACGATGTTGTTTGTTTTACCTTTAACAAATATTGTGGTTGGGAATTATGATGGAAAATATATTTATATATTATATATATGATATATATTATTTATTAATACTTATTTATTTATTATATAAATCTTACCTTCATTCTTTCCATCTTTTGTAAATATGATATCATCATTTGTAGACGTGTGGACGACCACCTCCTCAAAGAGATGTGATTTGTTCACACTTAACATGGAATGTATCAAGGATGGTTCTAGTGAACATATATGATAAATATAACATAATAATTATAATTTAATTATATTATATAAATATATAGATATATTTTATTTAATTACATTCTTTCAATAGGACAACAAAACCGAAACAACATTCATGCGTATGTATGACCTACCGTCTCCAAGAATGGTGTATTCCATTTCATCTTTCTATATTTTATAGATTATTATAAATAAAAATATACTGAATATAAATTAAATTTATACAATTTATTAAATTTTCTAACTAATTCAATCATGATCTAATTAAGACAATCACGAATAAGAAGTCAAAATATGTATGAATAACAAAGCGGGTATTACCCGAAGTAAAACCTTAACATAGAATTGTTAATAAGTGGGTAATATAAAGTCATAATAAAAGCATATAAGGTATTAGATAAAATAATATGGTTCTATGATATATTTATAATAAAATTATATTGATTATATATGAGGTTTTAATGAGTACTATGAGAGTCACGAAGCAAGGTAAGTGAATTTTCTCACTTTTCATTTCTCTGAGATACATGTCTTATTCAACAATCATTTATTTTGTGTGGTGTGTATACTGAACATGGATTTATTATATTATTATTATAATTAAATTTATTGATATTTAAATATCCATTTTATGATCCTTATTTCATGGGGTTTATGTTTCAAAATTTACCAAATTGGTAAAACAATTTTGTCTTATTTTGTCTTCTTTGAGACACATTCCATGTTATGAACCTATATTTTTCCAAAAGGTGCATATGCTTAATTTTACATGACATATCATGATTATAATTATTTTAATGATATTTTAAGCTTAATTTAAT
This sequence comes from Viscum album, assembly GCA_963277665.1. Lineage (NCBI taxonomy): Eukaryota > Viridiplantae > Streptophyta > Magnoliopsida > Santalales > Viscaceae > Viscum > Viscum album. Next base: position 1,403,675,619 of record OY728129.1, read on the forward strand.
GTTATTATTTCCTTTTTATTAATATCCATGGTTACTAAAATCATAACCGTTTATAGATACAATCTCACAATTTATCGATATTGTTTATTATTATGCTCCTAATAATGAAATATTATGATCCATATCTCAAGAAATATCATGTTTTTTCCTTAAAATCTAGTTATTCATGTTATATCCATTTAATTGTACCATTTTTTCATGCTTTGGTACATAGTATGATCAATAAATTATTTTTAATAAAGTCCAACTTTACCTCCCCCTTCTGTTAGAAATCTCTGTTCTTTCGAAACCATATTTTCTAAAAATGTTTCAAAAAACATTTTACTTTTATTCTATGATATATAAAATACATTTTTACCCATTTTTTATCTTTTATAAAAAGTGGGGTTTTAGAAAATTAATCTTTTTGTGGTATACCAGTAGATCCACTTTTATAAAAATTTTACGATATGAAAGGAATGTTCAGTATGTACGAATTTACCCACCACTGTGACCATAATTCCCTTGCAACTTCCTTTACAAGATTAAAAATTATTATTTTTAAATAAATGTTCTTCCTAATTTTCTAAAATTCATTGTATTAAAGTGGTTTTCAATGAAAATGATTTCCAAAAATGTTTTATGTTTAAAATATATTTTAAATAATTTTCAGAGATTATATTATTAGTTTTCAAAGTATTTTCAAAGAAATGGTTTTAAAAAAAAAATCAAGATTTTTATTTAAGTTTTCAAGATGTTTTCAAAGGAATAGATTTTTAAAATGTTTTCAAATATTCCTTTATAAGTTTTCAAGTTAATTTTCATGAAAATGGTTTTCTAAAATATTATCCTTTAGAAATAATTTTCCAAATAAGAAATGATATTTTCCTTAAGAAATGTTTTTAAAAGATATTTCAAAATTATTTTCCATCTAATACGACATCTATTGGTGTCAATCATTCCTTTATAAGAAATTAGCGAAAGTTTCAACTCATATTATTTCTTTTAATGATTTGTGTTTTTATGTCACAATGATTATAAAAACCCAATTTTCTTTCATGGGTAATATGTTCCTGAAACCCATTCTATTCAATGGGTTATACCATGATAAATTCTTATGAAACCATCTTGATTTCATGGGTTATTATAGGATGAAATTATTATGAAACCTATATATTTTATATAGGTTTGATATGATTAAATGATTATGATACCCATTTTATTTCATTGGTTATGATGTGATGTTTATGAGACCCATCTCTTTTTATGGGTCATGATATTATTAATGTTTTATTATATTGTGGAATATATATGTGTGTGTTTATTATGTGATGGGTGGGACCTATATGTCCCTCAAATGCATTGGGCAATGATAAATGTTTTATGTTATCGAAGGGTATGTGAGAGGGAATCCTGAGCTTAAAACAAGCGGGTATACATGAGGACATCCCAATCTCAAAACAATAGGGTATATAGGATATACTCTTATGCTCAAAACACACGGGTTCATGAGAGGGAATATCAATCCCAATGTAGGTACATGAGTTATTAGACAAAGCCAAATATGTTACGAAGGTCTTGGTAGGCAGCATTGACATTGGGGTTTTATATGCTTATGTGTATACCAAAAATTCTCTGTCTTATTCCTATGATATGATCTCAGATATTATTCTCTTTATTCCCATATGATTTATTATTTTATGAAATGATAATACTTATGAAATTATTCATGATTATAATCTCTGATATATAGGGTATTATATTCTAATGATCATGATCATGTTCTCAATCCCTTGTGCTCATGATTATTCTTACATATCATCCTTGTTTACCCTTACTGAGAATCTAATCTCACACATTTTTATGTGTCCTTTCCTTGGTTATGAAGACATGTAGTATAAATGATGTGTCTAAGCACAATTCTAGTCATAAACAACCTAGTGGGAGATAATGTATCACACTTATGTATTAGTGTTTTGTGTTTCCATGTTTCTTATGGTACTAAACTAATACGGTCTTTGGGAATATGTTTGTATAATGTTTTAAGTACTATACACAATCTATGTAACATAAATTTTTGAAAAGAGAGGGTTTCTATATATCTAGGTTTCAACTTCTCTTTCTTCCTGAATATCATAACCTTATTCCATAGATAAATTCATAGAAACACCTTGTCACCAACTTTAAATTCTAGATATCACTAATAATTATCGACATAAATTTTCAATTAAATTTGTGTTTCCATTATGTGTAGCTGAATGGATATAACCTTATCTACTATCATGTTAGATATCTAAAGTCCAAAAATAATTATTTCTCCTACTTAATTGCATCACTTTGGATATCTATACTTATTTCCATATAGGGATTCATAAAAAGTCATATAAATACTTGATTGATAAATATTTTTGTACGGAAACTAAAATAGAGGTAGGTGTTGATCCAAAGCTCCTTTTAAATACATATAAAAAGATATCAAAATATTCAATAGGGTTGAATGGTTCCCTCATTTTTACCATCTATTTGAGGATGATATGTAGTGATGACACTTAACTTCATATCCAAATCATACTGAAGACTTCTCCATAAAATTAAGACAAAACCCAAATACGTATCATATACAATAGAATTTGGTACTCCATACAACCTTAACAATAATTTAATGTATATTATAGAAATATTATCAAGATATAAGTCTTCTATAATAGTAATGAAGTGCTTTATAGTTTCAAGGTGATCAACTACAACCTGGATAAAATTATAACTTTATATGTTTTGGAGAGTCCAATGAAAAAAATCCATGGTGATATTTTCTTATTTCCATTCTAGAATAGGTAATGGTTGTAACATATTCTTAGACTTTGGTCTCCCAACATTAACCTTTTGACATATCAAGCACGAAGATAAAAACTCTACAATATCTCTCTTCATTCCATACCACTAGAAATACTATTTCAAATCAATAAATATTCATACTTCCAGAATGAATAGAGAATGAATAACTATGTGCCCCATTTAACATATCATTCTTCAAATATAGCTTATACAGAACACATACACAGTTCCTGAACCTTTTTATTCCATCACAACTGAGATTAAACTTGGTAATATCTCCCACATTCTTTTACAGATCTACAAATTCCATTTACATGTCTTTAATCCTCACTTGGATAGATTAATGAAAATTCATTTGAGAATTATATGATTCCACCCCATCATGATTTCAAGATCAATGCTTTAAAAATTCTGAAATATTGTATCTTTTGAGATCCTCATCATAGATTTTCTAGCATGCTCCTTTTGGAACAAACCCTCTATCATATTGATCACTTACCTAGGGGGGTAATTCATCGAGAAGTCATAATCTTAACTCCAACCATATTCTAGGGTTCATATTTGATTCTTTATGTGTGAATATGTCCTTCAAACTTTTATGGTCATTATATATGTCTCACTTGTAACGACCCAATGTTTTTAAATGGAAGTTATCTTTCTATAATTTTGTCATAAAATCAAATGAAAACACAACATAATGAACTACGAGGTGCTAAGTGACCTTTAAACACAAGTTTGTCACTTCTGTGTTTGGAATTTTGAAAATTTGACATGCATGGTTGTGTTCAAGATGATTTTTGGAGTCTAATAAAACAAAAATAATTTTTGTGAAAAGTAACCTACCCTTATGAATAGTAACATACCCTTATTAATAGTGATACATACTAATGAATAGTAACCTTACCTATGATAGTATAAAAATAATATTCAAGTGAAAATATGATGTACATATATTTTAGAATAAGTAAATGAATGTGTTAAAACTGTTTTTAGTAATAAACCATGATTTTAATTAAATATTAAATTAATCATATTTGGAAAATTATTTTTGAAAAGTGGATTTCATATTTGTATTCTACATGTCAAAAAATGGTTGGGGTGAAATTTTGGGATTTTTCTAAAATACTTGAATTTTGATGAATAGTGAAATACCATAATTTACAAAATAAGCTAAATAAGCTAATTATAGGGTCATGTGTGATGTTCTTCTAATGTAATCCCACTTGGTTCAGGATTACATTATAAAATTACTATTCTTGGTCATGCAAGACTCACTATTCCTTGTCTTAGGGTTATTTAATAAACTATTTAATTTTATATTAAGGAAACCCATCTCCCCTCCACTATAAATACCACCCTTCACACCCTCATTTCATCACACCTCTCAAGATTGAAGCCTTGTCTAAACTCTACCCAAACATTTTCCCTAGACCCTCCCCCATGTCCAAGAGATTCTGGTATAATCAAAAGACCAAGATTAGGCCGTTAATGAGGATCTAAAGAGGAGGATTCAAGATGTAATTTCTCCCCCTCTTCTACTTTAATTCCCTTTCAGTTTCAAGTTCTTTTCTTATTATCTCCCCTCATATCTTTTTCCAAATGGTATGGTAAATCCAGTATCATTAATATACTATAATTTTATTATACTAATTGGATATTATATCATCTACCCTATTTCCCTCTTCCTTTTATTTTATTAAAAAGAAAGTTGTTCATGAGGTGTTAATTTATCACCTTCAAGAACAACATGTTTTCTTCTTCAATTTCTACCTAAAGATCTGGTCATGAAACCATTTTTATGGTTGAAATAGAATATATTATATGTATTATTTCCTATTTAATTTTTTGTAACTAACTTATGTACATAATACTAAGTGATAAATTAAAACAATTTCTTTGTCATCGAAAAACCACCCAAATTAACCCAAACAATCATTATTTAATTTTTATCTAATGATTCATCCACATGGTATATAATATAACACATTATAAGATCATTTTAAATTTTTTAATGTCATTAATAACATGTAATATCCGTTCTGTATGTTTACCCATGTTGTACCCTAACTTCAATTTATGAATACAAGTGAACCACCCAAGAAAAAACATAAAAACGAACATCCCCGAACAATGTTTTTAAACTCAATAAGTCACACAAAAGAACCTAAAATGACATAATGAAACCATAATGAACCCTATTAATGTATAAATGGTTCTGGAATTTATAATTAATGAATATAATGTCATTATATAGGACGTTAAAGAGAAGGAAGCATTCAGATACAAGGTAAGGGGAAATTCTCGAACTGAAATTCCATCCTTCCCGTTCTCCCTCTTTCACTCCATTTTTGATATGGTTACTCCTAAAAAATAATTTTTTCGTCATTTTCTTTCCTTTTCTGGGATATAAATATTTTTCACTGGTATTTATGACAAACCAAATGGTTTCCAAAAGAACTCTTCTTTCAAGAACACACCTTTTAATTCTCATTCAAGATTAACGATTCTTATAACATTTATGTTATTCCTTGTTTCTTTTGGGAACCCAAGGTTTTGGAATGTGTTATTATGATATGAAACCCATTAATTTTCCTTGGTTAGTTATGATTTTTGTTATATGATCATTTTGGCATGCTTGATAAATGAAAATGTTAAGATTTGACGGGTGCACCCGGAATTATGTAGCGCAATATGAATATTTCAATGTGACAGGTGCACTTGGAATTTTATAGCACTCCAATTCATAGGGTAAAGTGATGAATCTCATTAGTAAATGTGAAATTATGTGGAATAGATGCTATCTTTGTTCACAATTGTGTGTGGTATTTAACCACTAAGACATGATGTTTCATTTTTATGCATTGCCACATTTCAAGTCTCTTATTAATGCTTCCTCTCATGATTCTTTGCATATTTTATGAATATGCTCACGCCATTATTTATTGTTATTATCTATCCTATTACTGCGCTTCTAGCTCACCCCTTTTGATGTATATCCTCAGGTGGAAACATGTACTAAATAGAGGTCAAGTTCCAATAAGAATCTAGAGAAGAAGAAATGAACAAAAAAGTTTATTCTTGATGTTGTAATTGTTATGTATGGTCCTAATTTTCCCAAGACACCGAACCATCGAATCCTCTATGTGAAATACTATTATGTTTTTTTATCTTTAAACTAATTTAATAGTAATGTAAGAAAAATTGGGTCTCTATAGTTGGTATCAGAGGAAAGTTTTAGTAATTTGGGAATTAGGATTAGTGAACCCTAGAGAAAACCTCTAGCATGAGACTAACTACAAATATGCACAAAAGAATATTTACATAGAGATCCCATATGATATGTTTTTGGTATAAATGTTTTAATGAATATTTTATTCATGACTTGTTTACTTATGTTTTGTTCTAACCTTTTCTATGTTAAAAAATGGTTGGGACTAGGAGAAATTAGGCCAACAACTCGTGCGAGGGCCAATGTAATGATTGCCCGAATGACATCCCAAATGATTTGGGAGTTGGAGTTCAGAACTTCATGGCAATGTTTACACAATTATCCTAGGTTATGAACAATAACAATAATAATGGGGAACATCCTCTTTCACCAAAGAGGGAGAAACTGGCTATCGAATGATTTATGCAGCAACAACCACTGACGTCTAATGGATCTTCTGATCCACTAGCTACGGAAGAGTGGGTCAACTCCATGGAGAAGATCTTTTCTGTTATTCACTATTATGAGATGGAGAAGGTGACCCAAGCTGTTTATCATCTAGATGGAGAAACCGATCAATAGTGGTCATTGATTAAGAACACCAAGCCAAGGGATTAAATTGAATAGATGGAATGGGAAGACATTATGATAACGTTTCTTAACAAGTATTTACCAAGAACTATTTACATGAAGATGGAGAGAGAATTCATAGAGCTTATGAAAAAAGAAGGAGAATCTATCAAAACCTATAAAGCTAATTTCACAAGGCTTTCAAGGTATGTTTTGGTTTTTTTTATCAACATTGATAGCAAAATTGATAGATTCTGTAGTAGATTAAAACCACACCTTTGAAAGCCTCTTGAAATTCGAGAATTTGGGAGTTATGAAGAAGTTTTTTGGTGTTCTCTCAATTTGGAGATGGAGTTTGGAGAATGGTCCCAAGGCTATGGTGATAAGAAATGAAAGATGTAGTTTCATGCTGGTGGATCTAATGATAAAGGTTGCAAGAAAACTCAATGACCCACATGCCAAAAATGTGGGAAGTTGCACCATGGGAACTGCCTTAAAGGGACAGGGAAATCCTACAAGTTTCAGAAAGATGGAAATCATGATCAAGAGTGTTGAAAAGACATGAAAAGGAAGGATAATTTAGTACGAGAAAAGAGAGAACCACCCATGGTTCAATTCTACAATTGTTGGGAGCTAGGGCACTATACAAGCCAATGCACTAAACCTCGAGTTCTCGAGGGTAATCAGTGTCAGCAGCCACCAAATCCAATGGAAAAAGGGAAGGCTTATGCCATCACTAGTGCAGATGTGGAGCAAGATAATGAATTCGTACAAGGAATACTTTCTATTCACTCAAGAATGGAAAAATTCATATTTGATTCTGGTTCTACATATTCCTTTATATCTTGCAAGTTTTCTAGAACCATAGAATCGAAGTCCCGAAACCTTGAAGTATAGATATTTGTAAAAACACCAGGTCGTGCAATCATTGAAACCCAAGTGTTTTACTCTTCTCTTATTGGTGTATGTGAGAAGATTCTTCCGGAGAATCACGTAATACTTCCCTTGGTATAATTCGATGTTATAATGGGATTGGATTGGCTCTCGTTATATAGAGAAGATATCAACTGTCAGGAAAAGGAAATATCTTTTCATATTCCGAACCATCCATTGCTCCTCTACAAATGTAAGTAAGATCATAAATCTCCTTTGAAAAGTCCTTCATCTGTGTGGATGTTGATCCCCTATGAAGAAGCATGCCTCTCCCAAATGGCTGGGTTGAAGGATAGTTCGAACATTGCAAAAATTCCCATAGTAAGGTAATATGAAGATGTATTTCCCAAATAGTTACCCAAAATTCCCCTAGATCGTGAGGTGGATTTCTCAATTGAACTCATACCCGGAGAAACTCATATCTTAAAATTTCCCTATAGGATGGCTCCTATCGAACTGGAGGAGTTAAAGAAGCAGCTGCAAGAGTATCTGGACAAAGGGTTCATATGCCCTAGTGCATCCCCTTAGGGTGAACCAGTTCTCTTTGTGAAGAAGAAGGATGGAACAATGTGGCTGTGTATCAATTATCGAGAACCCAACAAGATCAACATAAAGAACACGTGTCCTCTTCCAAGGATTGACGACTTGTTTGATCAGTTAATAGGAGCTCAATAATTATCAATGGTGGATCTTAATTATGGATATCATTAGGTAAAGGTGAATAAGGAAGATATTCATAAGACTACATTCCGTACAAGGTATGGGCACTATGAGTTTTGGTGTTTCCCTTCAGAATTACTAATTCCCCTACAATATTCATGGATTTTATGAATAGAGTCTTTTGACATTACTTTGAAAAAATTGTGGTAGTGTTTATTGATGATATTCTCATCTACTCCAAGAGAAAGGAGGAACATGAAGAACATATAAGACTTGTGTTGGTGACATTGAGAAAGGATAAGTTGTACGCCATGTTCAGAAAGTGTGACTTTTGGATAAAGCAAGTCATGTTCTTGGGATATGTGATCAATAGTGATGGAATTTCATTGGATCCTTCAAAGAAAAAGGCTATTGAGGAATGGCCCAAGCCCTCTAGTGTCACATAAATCTTTTGCTTTTTTAGATTATCTAGGTACTATCGATTTTTTGTGAGAAACTTCTCACGATTGTCTAGCCCACTAACTAAGTTAACAAGGAAAGGTGTAAAGTATGTCTGGATGGAAGAATGTGAGGGAAGCTTCAAGGAGCTAAAGAGAAGGATGATAACTGCACCTATACTCACACTATCGAAAAGTGGAGAATGTTTTGGGATATACAGTGATGCTTCAATGAAATTCTTGGGTTGCGTACTCATGAAAAATGACAATGTGATAGCCTATGGCTCATGACAGTTGAAGTTCCACGAGCAGAACTACCCGACACATGATCTAGAGATGGGAGCCGTGATTTTTGCCTTGAAAATATGGCAGCACTACCTTTAGGGTGAGAAGTGTGACATATACACTTACCACAAGATCCTAATGTATATATTCACAGAAAAGGAGATCAACATGTGTCAAAGGATATGGTTAGAGCTAATCAAGTATTACGATTTCTCTATTCATTACCATCCTGGAATGGTGTACAAGGTAGTTGATTCTCTAAGCATAAAAGAACCCGCTACTCTATCCACGTTATGGATTGAGAAAGACCCTATCTTCTTAGATATGAAAAGGATGGATCTGGGAATCATAAGGGTAGGGGATACATCTTACCTTTCCCAAATGATTGCACAACCATCCATCCAAGATAAGAATAAGAAAGCATAAAGGGATGATGTGGATATACAAAAAAGGGTGAATGTAGTAAAGTAAGGGAAGCTACAAGAATTCGATATCGACAATGATGGAGTGATTTATTTTGGAACATGGATTTGTGTGCCTTCATCACCTGAGATAAAGAAGGAGCTATTGGAAAATGCACATAGCTCAACATTCTCTATCCATCCTGGGAGTACCAAGATATACCATGATCTTTGATAAAATTTCTGGTGGGATAACATGTAGAAGAAGATTGTGGAATATATATCAAGGTGTTTTGTATGTCAGTAAGTTAAAGCAGAGCGACAAAATTCCAAAGGGATGATGCAGCCATTGCCTATACCCATGTGGAAATGGGAAAATGTTACTATGGACTTTGTCATGGGTCTACCGAAGACATCAAAGGGAAATAATGCGATATGGGTTATGGTTGACCAACTCACCAAGACTTCCCATTTTATTTCTATTAGGTATGATCTCTCTCTTGAACAACTTGTAAAGAAATATGTGAAAGAAGTGGTGAGATTGCATGGTATTCCACTCTCAATTGTCTCTGACTATGATCCAAGGTTCACATCTAAATTCTGGAGGAGCCTTCAACATGCTTTGAGTACTGATTTAAATTTCCTCATGGCCTATAACCCCCATACTGATGTCCAGTCTGAAAGGATTATTCATACACTTGAAGATATACTAAGAGCCTACTCTCAAGAATTCAAAGGTGGACAAGATCAGCATCTCCCATTAGATGAGTTCTCATACAACAATCTCTTTCACTCAAGTATTCAGATGGCTCCATATGAAGCTCTGTATGTAAAGCGATGTAGAACTCCAACCTATTGGGATGAAGTTGGAGAAGGAAAACTACTTGGACTTGATATTGTTCAAGAGATGACAGAGAAGGTTCAAGTCATCCATAAACACATCAATGCTGCTCAGAGTCGGAAAAAGAGCTATGCTGACAATCGTCGAAGGGAATTGGAGTTCGACAGTGGAGATAAAGTCTTCATACGAATATCACCATGGAGGAGAGTCATGCGATTTGGGAAGAAAGGGAAACTAAGCCCAACGTACATTGACCCCTTTGATATCCTAGAATGCATAGGAGCCGTGGCCCATTGGCTTGAACTTCCACCGAATATGGCTAAAGTTCATGATGTGTTTCACATATCACTCCTGAGGAAGTATATACCGAACCCCTCACCTGTACTAAACTCAGAGGTGGTACAATTGGAAGATGATATCTTTTTTTAGGAGAAGCCAGTAGAGATTCTGGATCAGAGAGATATGGTTCTGCAAAACAAGACAACTCATCTTGTTAAAGTGTTGTGGAGGAATGATAAGTTTGAGGAAGCAACTTGGGAACTAAAAGAGGTGATGAAGGAGAAGTACCCTCACCTGTTTGTGTAATTTGAAATTTCGAGGGCGAAATTTTATAAGGGGGAAAGAATGTAACGACACAAAGTTTTTCAATAGAAATTACCTTCTTATAATTATGTCATATACTCACATGAAAACACAACATAATGAACTACAAAGTGCTAAGTGACCTTTAAACATATGTTTTTCACTTCTGTGTTGAAAATCTTACATACACGATTGTGTTCAAGATGTTTTTTGGAGTCTAATAAAGAAAAAATAATTTTTTGTGAATAGTAACCATCCCTTATGAATAGTAACATACCCTTATGAATAGTGATATACCATAATGAATAGTAAACTTACCTATGATAGTATAAAAAAATATTCATGTGAAAGTATGATGTACAAATATTTTTAAATAAGTAAATGAATGTTTTAAAACTGTTTTTTAGTAATAAACCATGATTTTAATTAAATATTAAATTAATCATATTTGGAAAATTATTTTCGAAAAATGGACTTCATTTTTGGGTTCTACACGTCGAAAAATGGTTGTGGTAAAGTTTTGGGATTTTTCTGAAAAACTGGAATTTTTTGATAAATAATGAAATACCATAATTTACAAAATAAGCTAAATAAGATAATTATAGGGTCATGTGTGATATTATGCTGATGTAATCCCACTTAGTTCGAGATTAAATTATAATATTACTATTCCTGGTCATGAAAGATTCATTATTCCTTGTCTTAGGGGAAATTAATAAACTAATGAATTTTATATTAAGGAAACCCCTCTCCCCTCCACTATAAATACCACCCTTCACACCCTCATTTCTCACACCTCTCAATATTAAATACTTGTCTAAAGTCTTCCCAAAAATCTTCAATATCCCATCCCCCAAGTCCAAGAGCTTTGGTCTCATCAAAAGTCCAAGCTTAGGCCCTTAAGGAGGATCTCAAGAGGAGGATTCAAGAGGTAATTTCTCTCCCTCTTCTCCTTTAATTCACTTTCAATTTCAAGTTCTTTTCTTATTATCTCCCCACCTATCTTTGTCAAAATTTTATGTTAACTCTAGTATCATGAATATACTAGAATGTTATGAAACTAATGGGATATTATATCATTCAACCCATTTCCTTCTTCCTTTTATTTTATTAAAGAGAACGTTGTTCGTGAGGTGTTAATTTATCACCTTCAAGAAGGACATGTTTTCTTCTTCCATTTCTACCTTCAGATCTGGTCATGAAACCACTTTAATTGTTGAACCAGAATATGTTATATGTATTATGTCCTATTTGAAGTTTGGGATCTAACTTATGCACATATTACTAAGTGATAAGTTAAAACAAGTTTTTTGTGATCGAAAAACCGCCCAAGTTAACCCAAACAATCATCATTTAATTTTTATCCAATGATTCATCCACGTGGTATATAATATAAATCATTATAAGATAATTTTAAATTCTGAAATTTCATTAATAACATGTAATATCAGTTTTTTATGTTTATCCATGTTCTACCAGAACTTCAATTTATGAATACAAGTGAACCACCCAAGAAAAACCGTAAAAACGAACATCCCCAAACAATGTTTTTAAACTCTATAAGTCATCCAAAAGAATATAAAATTACATAATGAAACCATAATGAACCCTATTTATGTATAAAAGGTTCTTTCATTTATAATTAATGAATATAATGTCATTATATAGGATATTAAAGAGAAGTAAGCGTTCAGATACAAGGTAAGGGAAACTTCTCGAACCCAAATTCCACCCCTTGGGTTCTCCCTCTTTCACTCCATTTTTGATATGGTTACACCTAAAAAATCATTTTCTTATCATTTTATTTCCTTTTCTGGGATATAAATGTTTTTAATAGGTATTTATTACAAACCAAATGTTTTTTAAAAGAACTGTTCTTTCAAGAACACACCTTTTATTTCTCATTCAAGATTGACGGTTCTTGTATCATGTATATTATTCCATCTTTATTTTGGGAACCCAATGATTATGAATGTGTTCTTATGAGAAGAGAACCATTCCTTCTAAATTTTTAGTTATGTTATTTTTTTTATATTATAATTTTGGAATTCATGATAAATGATAATGGTATGATGTGACGGGTGCGTAAGGAATTATATAGCACAATATGAATGTTTCAATGTGACAGGTGCGCCTGGAATTATACAGCGCTCTAATGCATTGGGTAAAGTGAAGAATATCATGAGTAGATTTGAAATGATGTGGACAAGATTCTATCTTGGTTCAAAATTATGTTTGTTAGTTAACCACTAAGGCATGATGTTTCATTTTTATGCATTGCCACATTTCAAGTCTCTTATTAATGCTTCCTCTCATGATTCTTTGCTTATGTTATGAATATTCTCACCCCTTGCTATATTGTTCTTATATATCCTCTTCCTAGTATTCTATCTCACCCCTTTTATGTATATCCTCAGGTGGATACATGTACTAAGGAGAGGTCAAGTGCTAATAAGAAGCTAGATAAGAAGAAATGAACAAAACAGTTTATGCTTGGTGTTGTAATTGTTATGTATGGTCCTAGTTTTCCCAAGAAACTAAACCATCAGATCCTCTATGTGTAATTATATTATATTTTTTATCTTTAAAATACTGTAATAGTAATGTAAGAAAATGTTGGGTTGGTATATCACTTTTCTCCAAAAAGATAATTCCTCCATATCTTTAATGAAAAAATTACTACAGCTAACTCCAAATAATGAGTTGGGTATTTTTTTTATCATGGACCATTAATTTTCATGAGGCATAAGTTATAACCATTTCATTATACATGGGGGTTCACCCTAATCCATTATTTGTTGCATAACTATAGATTAAAAACCTTTATACACTCTATGGAAATGTAAGCATAGGTGTTCTAACTAAACCTATCTTGATGTCCTTAAAATTTTCTTCACATTAATCATTCAAAAGGAATTTGGATCACTCGTAAGTTAACATGGTGAGGGGATTATATAGTCATTAAAAATTATCTACAAAGAATCGATAAAATCTATCCAATCCAAAAAAAAAATAGATCTCAGTCATAATGTTTGTACAGGGACAACATTCAATAGCCTCCATCTTTGATGGATTAACCAATATACCCTTGATTGAGATAATATGACCCAAAATGAAACTTTTTATAGCCAAAATGTACTCTTTGTAAAGTTTTCATACAAATTTTTCTTTCTCAAGGACTTATGTACAATCCTAAATTGATCTTAATGATCTTCCTTTCCCTCTGAATATATATGAATATTGTCTATAAGTAATACCACAAACTAACCAGGGTAATCTCTAATGACTCAATCCATTAAATTCATGATGATAGTGGGGGAATTAGTAAGACCAAATGGAATCACTATATATATATACGTAGTGTTTATACCTATATGGAATGATGTAATGGGTATATCATTCTTGACCCTCAATTGATGATATCTAGAAGAAAGATTAATCATGGAAGCGTATTGAACTCTACAAATTTGACCAAACAAGTCATTAATATGTGGTTGAGGATACTTTTTCTTGATAGTGTTGCTGTTAATTTCTTGATAATAAATGTTGAGTTACATTGAAACATCTATTTTAATAAAAAAATTAATAGTTTCACCCCAAGGTGAAACACTTTTCCGAATGATCCATTTTCAATATTCTTCGAGATTTTATTCTTTAAATCAGGTAACTCAATTAGGGAAATTATTTTAGGATTCTTTGAAATAGGTGTGGAACTAGGTACAAGTTATATTTAGAACTCAACTTCATGATTTAGTGGAAGTCTAGGAAAATCCTATGGAAATACATCAACAAACTCCCATATATAAAAATATAGATCTCAAACCTAATGGTTTATCAGGGGAAACATTAAATAGCCTTCGTCTTTGATGGATACACCAATATACCCTAGCTTGAGATTATATGACCCAAAAATGAATCTGTTTATTGTAAAAATGAACAGTTTGTAAATTCTACATAAAAATTATCCATCCTAATATTTTTATTAACAATCCATAAGTGATATTTATGATCTTCATTTCCCTTTGAATATATAAGAATATTCTATGTAAATACTAGCATAAAGTAGTCAAGGAAATACCTAAAGACTATAATCAATAAATCCATAAAGATAGAGGGTGAATTAGTAAGACGAAATGGAATCATAATATAAATTCATAGTATCCATACATATATGGAACCCTATCTTGGAAATATCCTCCTTCTTGACCTTCAATTGATGATATCCAGAAAAACTATTTTTGGTAAAGTATTGATCTTCGCACAGTTCATCAAACAATTCATCAATATGTGGTAGAGTATTAGTTTTCATGATAGTGATCTTGTTATGTTCTTAATAATCAATAAAGAGTCACATTGACCCATCTATCTTCTTAATAATAGTAATAGTTGCACCCAAAGGTGACATAATTGGATGAATGAATACATTTTCAATATTCTCCAAGAGTTTCTTCCTTAATTCTTGAAACTCAATTGGGGCCATTCTATTAAGATTGTTTGAAATAGGTGTGGAACTAGATATGAGTTATATTGAGAATTCACCTTCATGATTTGGTGGAAGTCTAGGAAATTATTTTAAAAAGGCATGTGAAAACTCTTAAAAAATATGTATATCATAGATGTTGACTTTCTCCCCAATCATCTGAGACAAACAACCCATTTTAAAAGGAATCTATACCCATGCAATGGATGTGATTTCCTCCAGAAGTTCATATTTTTCTTCACACTAATGGAGGATCTTAGGTTTGTTTAGAATATCAAATGTGACTCTATTAGTTAGAAATTTATTCGGTATTTATATAGGGGAATCTAGTCCATTCCTAAGATAACATAAAATTCAACTAGATAGAGAATAATAAGATTTACAGGAATTAAAGTCCTACAAACTTAAACCAGATAAGAACCATAGACATGGGATAAAATCATCATACAATTAGGTCTTTTCATTTCTAATTAAACATCTAAAAATTGGGGATATGAATTAACATTCCTTGAGACTTTTATTGATATAAATTATTTCATATAACTAATCTATGATATGGTACTTTAATATTTGGGCATACCCATGTCCACCACAAATTCATCTTTCTATCTTAAATCCCATAATAAAACCAAAATGGTTTGTGTGATCACAAAACATCATCAATTAGAGTGATTGATCATGAAAATTAATTCATAGGATTTCTAAATCATGACACCTTATTTTACATCTATGAATGCTTATGTTTTTTTGAGGTTATCTAAGATCATTATTTAATTAGATCCCTCATGATGGTTCATAAATAAAATGTGAATTAACCAAATAATACAACATAGGAGTGTCAAAGAAGGTGTACAATTAGGGTACACTCATCACCCACTAGAATGATGGACATGATATACTCAAAAAACTATTTTCTAGGTCATTTACCCTAGATTTATTATTTTGAAAACCACTTATACTTGTAGTGTCTAGATTGGGATGGTTTTATATAAAAACCACACTCCTTTATTTACCATAAATCAAGATGTTATCCTATACTTAGTATTACCTTAAGGGTTATCTCTAAAGTTATATCATATTAGTTTCTAAAGGTTAATGAAACCTATCATTTGTTTCCAACTATAATGAAATGTGATTTTAATATATAGATATTACATTTAATAGAAAAATATTCATTTTATTCTATAAAATAGCACATGAAAAAGGTAAGGGTTTGGTGTCTTTAGAAACATGGATACATAAACAACAAGTTCGTAAGTGAACTACATCATCTCCACCATGTTCTTCATAAATAACACCCTTATTAGACACATCAAACATAATAACTTCCTTCATAACTTGGGGAATGGAAATATAATAAATGGTGATCTCAGATTCCCAGTGATGTTAAAAGTGGGATATATATAAATATAACATGACATAAGGGTATTATAATATGAGTATAACATTAGAAAAATAGACCCTTAATATGAAAGATCATGATCTTGGGTTATGGAATAAATATTGGAAGTTCATAAGACAAGAATCATAAATAAATCAATTAACATGATCCATGAGTGCATTATAGTGGCATAAGACATGGAATTAAGGAATACACATAAGTATAAAAACTCTTATGTCAAATATATCCACCAAGACATTTATAACATATTTCTCTTGGGATAAACTCACATGTACCTGCTTTAGGTCTGATATAACCTCTCATTTACCCTCTTTCGGGATTCAGATAAGCTCCCATGTAACCTATTTTGAGCTTGGTATAACCTCTCGTGTACCCTCTATTAGTCTTGGGATAACCTCTCGTTCACCCTTTGAGCTCATAGAATATTAATCATTTGACATTGTATTGAAGAGATATATAATTATGGTTCCAACCACCATAAAATGAAAATCCTAAAGATGTGTTTTAAAATATCATAAAACATTCATTATATTTTAAACCATTAAAAGAAATAGGTCTCATAAATATTTTATCATAGAACAACTCGTAGAAAAAATGAGTTTCATAAATTTTTTATCAACTTAAATAACCCATGGAAAATGGGTGAGTTTTGTAAAAATAATGTTATTATATTCATAAACCATCCAAATAAATAATAAGGATGGTATCCTTGGATCATATCCCCAATAGTTCATAAGTATAATCAAGGATTTTTTTCATTGATGAATAGAAATTCCATTAAATTATCATTAAATGTTATTTAGGAAAGTATCCTTTCCACTTTAAAATCACTTTCTAAAACTAAAAATTAACCAAACATTGTCCAAATAATTTTATCTATAATAAAATATGGAAACATATAAATTAATATTTAAATTATTGAACAATTATAACAATATATGAATTCATTCTTTCCATAAATGTTAAAAAAATTATTTTTGGAAAGAACATAATCATATAGAAAGGAAAATGAACATAGAAGAAATGGTTTTTAAATATGTACTCAATATTCCAAAAATAATATATTATTATGTTCTTTCCATAAATGTTAATTATTACCCATTTTAAGTAGTTTCAACAATATTGGGATAGTAAAATCATTATTTATAACATATTTAAAAAAATGAACATGGAATAAATGGTTTTTCCTTCGAAGAGAGAAATAAAGTTAACTTTTCTTAAAAAAATAATTTTTGGAATATTGAGTACATATAGAAAAGAAAATGAAAGGAAAAAATGAATTATATAGAAATAACCATAGGAGAATCAAATTAATTAGTTTCATGAGAGATATATCATAATTGATCATCTTCAAACTTTTAATCATAAACAATCATATTCAACGATGAGATTGCAACATAAACCCTTACCATGTCATTAACTTTTGAATAATATGATCTTTGAAATAAATAAACTCATATAGATATTTGAATACACATAATTTTATAATAATAATCATAAAATAAATTTATGTGTAGTATATTCACTGCATAAAATAAACAAGTGGGGAATACGTCATGTGTCTCACAGAAACTAAAGTGAGACAAAAATCGAAATCCTAAATTATTGAATTTATTCATAAATGTTTGAATCTCTAATATAATAATTATAAGTTTATTATAAATATATTATAGAAATATAATCATATATATCATACCATATATTATTTACTTATAACCTTTTATTACCCATTTAAAAACAATTCTTTGTTAAAAATCATGGTTTCAGGTAATAACTACTATGTTTTTCATGTATGTTTGGGTTCAGTAGTTTTGGTACTTGTAATTTTATTATGGTTCCATAATATCAAGAATTTTAATAATTAAATAAATATAATGAATATATTTATTATATATATATTTATAGTAATCCAAAATGTTTTAGATAGAGAAATGAATTACGCCATTAATGGAGACGGTAGGCCATGCGTACACATGAATGTGGTTTCCATTTTTTAATGGATAGAATTAAAGAAAGGTAATTAATAAATTTAACATAAATGAAAATTATTAAATCATATATATCATATATATTAATTTAATCAGTCCTTATTACCATCCAAGTAAAATTAAAATGAAAAACACATCACATCAATTCATGATGCGGTAGTCCGCCGTACACACGAGTGACGATATTGTTATCCAATGTGTTATAAATAAATAAGAATAATTATTTCAAAAATATAATATATATACTTTAAATCCATCATTATATCAACCTTTGTGAAATAGTTACGAAAAATGAATTACATCGGTTCACGAGGTGGTAGTCCGCCATACACACGATTGATGGTTTTGTTTCCCATTTGTTGGGACAAGAGGTGAATACATGTTATGAAATTAAAATAAAAACATATAATTATATGGGATAAACTTATATTATTATATCATCACAATTAAAATATATTTAAACGAGGTGGAATAATAAATGAAATAGAAACACTCAGTTAAGAATGATACCTCTTCTTCAGACAACCTCTTAAGGTTTGCACAAAAATACAACCTAGGATCATTTTTCGATTAAAAAAGGAACTAAATGTAATTGGTAGGGAATTAAGAAAAGTATTTGGGTTGGTATTTTCTGAAAAAAAGGATTTCATAGTTCGGATATGAGAGGATAGGGGGTGCCCTTTTATAATTGAGGGGAGTGGCACTCTTGTAATTCTTTAAGGTTTTCCAATAATCCCATGTCACTTTAATGGTAAAAAGGATAAAAAATGGATCATTATATAACCTTATAATTTATATAATCTAAAATTTTTCATATAATATAAATGAGATAAATTTTAGGTCATTTTTAACCCTTATTGTTTTAGTTTAACTCCCCTACAGACATGTTTTTACCTTAAACGTGTGAACAAATTTTTACTGTTTTCACTATTAATTATGAAAAAAATTAAGTTGAAATTATTATATAATATAAAATAATATAATTAAAAATATTTAATCAATTTTAAGGAATTAAATTCAAATAAATGGAATAATTTAATTTAAAATCAATGCCATAGACACGACGAAAAAACGATTTTTTGAAGAAACATTTATCGTAAGTCTAAAAAGTTTTTAAATGAAAATGAAAAATGAAAAATTATTACAATGAAATAAATTGGATTGATAATATTATAATTGAACTAATTTTACTTTTCAATCCATATTAAAACTATTTTTATGTTTTAAATGCATTAAATGAAAATTTAATTCTTATTAAAAATCTATTTTTTCACTGTTCATCGAAAAATTTATCTTTTAAGAAAATTATCAAAATTAACAGTAGGATAATTTTAACATGTAGATTAAAAAATTAAATTAAATTTTTCCGATACATTTTTTAAAAGTTTCAGAAAATTAATTTTATTATTTTTTTATGAAAACAATAAAAATATTTTTTTAGGAAAAATGTATTTTTGAATCATACAAAGACTTTACTAAAGATTAAGTTCTTATTTATCAATATATTTTACTTATCTAAACCATTTGGACATAAAATATAAATGTTGTTATTCAAATTTATACCACCATGTTCAAAATATTGATTATAACAATCATGTATATATAATATTATTAATATTATATTGTGATTAATTAAAACTTAGTGTCGTGTGTAGTGAAAGTCATCAAAGAAACTTTAATTTATTTGAAAAAAATATCTCATAAAATATTAGGGTTTTACATATTCCATGTGTGATGGGAACCCAAAAAAATTTTCACCAAGGCTATCATTTACATGAACCATTTTATAAGATAAAATAGTAAGGGAGTAAATTAAAATGATGCATTTATATATTCACTAATTTCCAATGGTATTTATTCATGTGTTTTATCGTGTGACTAAATTAGACAAAAATTAAGTAGTGTTATTAATTTCCTATTTAAATTAATTACATGTGATGGAAATGTGTGTGTGTGATTTCTTCCTAATGATTAGCCCATACTCCCTTACTTAATAGACTCTTTTACCTTGTTCCTTTTCACCACAAGACACTGGCAGGCTATAGAGGTTAGTGGATCCTACTCAAACAACGAATGAATAAGGCATAGATAAATGACACCTACATAGGCAGGATACTTTCATTTTCCATTTTTTGATATTCATAAAACTCATCAGATGAAGATCAAAAGGTTGTAGTTCTCCTCTGTGTAAGGTAGACATATTTACAACATGTTCACCATTTTATTTTTTATACAGGTTTCATATTATCTAACATATATATAGTTGGAAGAGTGATTGAATTAATTTTTATTATTATGATAATTGTTATTATAATCATTTAAAACCATACAATTTTATTGGGGAGATCTATGGCTTATATTATCAAATCATGCATGGTAAATGAAGAAATTTGAAAAAGAGAATATTTTAGAAAGTTTTATGAAAATTTGGAAAATATGGTTTACACTTTTGGAGATGGGATTCATAATGGATAATTAGGATTTACATGTAACACCATGATATTTTTATGAAAATTTTCTCTTTATATAATTTTATTTCTTTGTTATCTTGGGTTTCACGCAATAATGAGTTTAACAAACAATGATATACTATTAAAATAATATAAGTTTAACTTGACCATTATAACCTATCCATTTAATTGACAGGTATGAATATAAATTAAAATTTTATTAAATATATTTATTTATTAATTATTAGTATATAAATACATAATTATTAGTAAATTCATTTTATTCTTTAAAAATACATTTAAAAAAAACTATTTTATTTATTTCTATGAGAGAATAAATACATTTACTTTTGGAACTTTTATAAAATATATTTTTTTTAAAAAATAAATTTTCAATTCATCATGTAAAAATTATATTAGTATTACTTTTTGAGAATTTTTTAAAAAGTTTTAAATTTTATTGAATATTGAAAAATACTAATTTACATTAAAAAATGTGTTTCATTTTAAATCATTTTAAAAGTCATATTTTATTCTGGATTAGCTTTAAAAATTAATTAGTTAATTTTTATTATAGAAAATTTCATTATGATCTTTGAAATGAATTTTATACACGAATTTTGTATGAAAATATTTATATTTGAAAAGTAAATTTTAAAAAAACTAAATCTTTCATTGCATTTTTTTGGTTTACAATTAGATTAAATTATTCCACTTACATGATTTGAATTTTAAAAAATGTATTTTATATTTGGAATCATTAATTAAAAATTTATTAAATATACCTATTTATTTATAATTAATAGTAACCAGATTAAATCTTATTACCACGATAAAGGGTGAATAAAGTAATTTATGATAAAAATTAAATTATATGAACTATTAAATGACCCCAAAACTTTCATAAATTTTATTTCATGAGTTAATTTCGTCCGTAATCATCCATTTCTCATTTTTATGACCTTTTATGACAATTTTTATGAGATTATGACCTTTATAGTATTTTGCTTAATAAAAAGTCAAACATGTCACACTCTTATTTTTAATAAGTATAACAATTATCATATGTGGTTATCCATAGGATATATTTAACTATAAATAGTATTTTGATATAAAATATATTTCTCTTCATCATGATAATTTTTTTATATTTTATGGAATAAATAATTACTTTAAATGCTTGTACAACACTGTTGTAGAAATTATTAAATTAATGAAAAATTAAATAAATGATATTAAAAATATTAAACTAAATATATTTTTTAATATTTAAGGATATACATGAATTATATCAATGAAAATTACATATTTAGGATATAATAAAGTAATTGGTTCAAATTTGAGTTATGTTTTTGATGATTTTACATTCAAAGTAATGAATTGTATCAAAATTGATAATAAGGATATTTTTTGGATTAATATATTATTAAATTATCTAAAAATAATAAAAATATTATGTAATAAAAAGAGGATAAGAAATTTTCATGAATATCATCCCATACTGATTTATAGGCCATTTAAAAGTATTTGGATCTAGAATAGTCTTATTTTGTTTTAATATTTTGAGAAATTCCAAAAGTGTCCCTCACCTTAATTATAGAATGGAACATATTCTGTCACTTCATTAAACCACTTTGAGCCATAAATATTGACTAAACCATTCCCATTTATCTTATAAATATTATTTTTAAATTTCTTGTGGTTCTGGCGCTTCTAAAATACATACCCTATGTCCCTTAAGAGAAGTTATAAAGGAGCCCCTTCGTAGAAGAGGTAATCATCTTTAACGACTCTTTAAAATGTATTTCTTCTTACACATACTCTTAATATATTATAACCATACTAAAATAATAACTATAGTATCACCTATATACTGATATGTTATTATGATTATGAGACAACCACATTTCACCTTTTATCCATCCCATGAAAAATGAAAGCATCACACATGATTACATACAACTTATCATCTCCACATTGTGGTGTAATTTATTTTTCATCACCACTTTACTTGGATGTTTATAATGATGGAAATAATGAATATATATGATAATTATTACATTATATTTATTCTGTAAAATTAATATATCCTTCATTTCTCTACCCCCTCACCATTAAGGTAATGATACCGTCTCTTGTGCGTACATACAACCTACCATCTCCACAAAGTTATGAGACTAATTTTCCATATAAAAATTTAAATAATGGTTATAAAAATGTGTTAAATCCTTAAATATGAAACTTTTATAAATTTTTTAATTTTTTTATATAATTAATCTATATCCCATGCACATGATCCTAAGTTTACGTGATGAAACATGCATGGAAAAATGAAGCAGTTAATACCTCAAAAAATAGAAATAATAAAATATGTTTAATGATCGGGAAGTAAGAGGTTATATAAGGATTATATATGATATAATAAATATAAATATGGTTCTTAAATAAATTAATAACATTATTTAATCAATTTTATATGAGGTTAAATCATGTTCAAATAAATTAAATCACAATGTAAGGGATCCATTTGAACCTCTATATTTCCTTTGTGTTTCACTTTCTCTCTCTTTGCCTAAATTTATCTCTTAATTATTATTATATAGTTATTCTATATTTAGTGTATATGTACCAAAAATACATATGTATCTCAATTAATCATTATTTTATGAGAAATTACATTTTTTTAAAATACCCCTTCTCAATTCCTCTCGATAAGAAACCCCGATTAAAGGAGACATCTCCGTTTTTACCCATTTTGAAGTAAGACCCATAAAATGATTAAAAATTACAATTTTTTTCTTCTAAAATCACTCAATTTATCCTGAAAGAATATTTTAATTCATTTATTATTTTATGTAAAAATTATTTATTTATCCTTTTTAAATATTCTTTACTCTTTTCCCTAAAACAAACCTTAAGTGGCACATTTCAAATGTCACCTAACCAATATTTTTCAAGTTTTAAATTAAATTAGACATCATTATTCTTGATATATTGTTATTTTTCCAAAACTGATGAACAAAAATGATTCAAATACTTTCTTTCATGGATACAATTGTTATAATACCTTTAGTTATGCCTTATGATCTGATTATGATATCCTTTTCTTTCTATGGGTAACCCTTATGTTTATTCCTTATGTTTGATTCTTTATATGGAAAACATATGCATGAACATGTTTTTATGGGTGAACCTAGATAGATCTCTAATACATTGGGTAATGTTTTAGTCTCATGAGATGTTATGGATGCGATTTGGGAGTAAACCTAATCTATTATGGGACTCTTTCCACCATGTGATATAGTCTTGGAAGTTAGCCTTAAATCATGTTTAAATCATGTAATATATTTCTACCACATTCCTATGTTTCCATGATATTATGATTCAATTTTCTTTATGTTATGATTCCATTTGTTTATTCATGATAAATACATTTTATGTTATCTTGTTATGCTTTCTAACTCATGTTCTATACTTCAATCGCTTGTTTATTCCCTTGCTAGGCTTTTTAGATCATCACCATTGTCTGCATATTCCCTAGGTTATCCTATATAGTTGTAGGAGCTTAAAGGGAGTTATCAGATCATTGTGAATATTAGTACAAATATGTTTTATTATAGTTTTATTTTTTCTAATAATGTTCCTAGTCTTCCCAAAACACTAGAATTTTCGATCCTTGGTTTTTTATTTCATGGATAATTATGCCTAACATCATGTAATAATTTGTGTAAATGGCTTGGATATCTATATTAACCATACAAAGAGTGGTTTATGTAAGTTTCATCTTTCTATTAACTTATTTAGGCCAGTCGATGTATGTTTTATATGAACATACCCCTACTCGAATAGGGTCACACAAGATTATGATATTATTTACCATTATGTGATATGCCGATACAAAATAGTAATCGAGTTTTTCCTAAAACCATGTAAAGGTAATCGACCACTCACCCCCATGAGAATAATGTCTACATAAATTCCACACCCTTATGCGAGCTAGATATGTAAAGGTATTAGCTTCGTATAATAGTTTTATAAGGCCACATAAAGGTATATTGTGACCTACCTTTACATGAAGTGTTCACATAAAGGTAATATCCTCTATACACTTATGTAAAATGAGTAGTGTAAGGGTAATATTCATATTAATTTTATGAAACACATTATTTTTAATATGTGTGAAGGAATGTAATGAATTACCTTTACACAATGGTTTCTAGAAAATTTGTATAAGGGTAGAAGGTATTACCGTTTTATAGGTATACCCCTATGCGTAAGAGTAATCATAATTATTTAAAAATTGTTAAAAAAATTATTTTAACCTTAAAAATGTTTAATATAGTTTATAAAATTTCTAAAATCATTATAAAAGATATTTTTGGATATTTTAATATATAAATGATTATAAATAAATTAATTATAAATTATTTATAATTAATTTAATGTTTATGAAACAATTTATTCTTAAAAAGTAAATGTTTATTTTTAAAATACATGTAAATAAATTATATAGCATGAATTACAATCAAGAAATAAAGGTGTTTTAGAAATCATAATAAAATAATAAATAAAGGGTTATAAATTATGAAATACGACCAAAATATTAATTTTTTATATTTATATTAGGAGTTGTTCATAGTTAATTATTTTGAACTGTTAAAATTAAAAGAGGGAATTATTTGAATATTATTTAAGCCACATAAAAAGTGTTTTGATTATTGATATTGTCAAGGTTATAATAACGATTTAGTATATGGTATTTATATTTTATAAAAATGATTATATAATAAAAAATGGATAATAAATATTTTATAATTCATATAATAACATATATTTAAAATAGGAATTCCATATAATGATAAATATGAAAGAGTTCATATTGAGATGAATATAAAGGGTTTATATTAAAAATTATGGAATGTACAAAATGTTAAATATGAAATTATAAAAGGGTTTATAGTTTTCTTTTATCTAAGAATTATTCATAAATTCTTATATCATGTTTAAATATTTAAATATTTCATTTATTTAAAATATATTCTATATTTTATTCATAGTTATAAATTGTTTATATTATGAATGTTGGTATGACAAAATTTATATGATAAAATGATCATAGGATAGAGCTTTTAATTTTAATGCTTGTAATGAATCCATAATGAATTTAGTTTTGTTCATCAACATTAGCCTCTCTTTGTAATTGAATTTATGAACTTGAATTTAGTTTTTTAATATAGTTTGTGCATATTAGGTGTTACAGTTATAAATAATTTAATTCTATATTGAGAAAATTATCCCCTAGGTAGAGGGATATGGGTTAGACTACCTACCTACATGGAGTTTTATTCCATGTCTAGGCTGGTGAATGGGGTTGGCTATCTGTCTCTTCAGTCCTACTCATGGTGATAACTCTATGCTTTATATGAAGAATTCATATACCTTATGCATATGATGTATTTGGATATGTATGAGTATACTTGAACTCAATTTCTGAGTGAGTAACACAAACTTAGGGGTTTTCTATAGG
The DNA here is from genome assembly GCA_963277665.1 of Viscum album. Lineage (NCBI taxonomy): Eukaryota > Viridiplantae > Streptophyta > Magnoliopsida > Santalales > Viscaceae > Viscum > Viscum album. The sequence goes on from OY728129.1 coordinate 1,403,702,197, forward strand.
GTTACACATCAATATGGTTTGATCATATTTATTTGTTGGAGTGAATATGATTACAAACTATGTTACTAGAATCATGCATACATAAAATGTAATAACATGAGATATGATAGTGAGATTAAATCCCCATCAAATACTAAGTGTGATATTCCTTCTAGAGAGACACTTATCAAGACCTCAATCATACAACTGGGTAGGTCATGATAAAGATGGATTCCCCTATATTATCTTATGTAAGGAAAGAAAGTAATAAGTGACTATAGATTATAATATTGGGTAAGTCATTCTTTGTAACACCCTTCTACTTGTTCATATGTTTTCCTTGACACTAGTTTTTATCCCTATTAAATTGGTCCTTGTTTAGGGGTCACTTTAGAGGAAATTGGATCTTTTGGAGGATTTTGGGATATATATGGTCGGCTCATGATTTGGCCAAACCATGCGCTCCCCTTACGGAAAACCATTCACCAATTGGAAAGTTTGGAATATATTGTTAGTTCATTGTTTTAAAAAATGTGTACCCACCCAAGGGAAATCAAAAACCATAAATAGTACAGGTTCATGGATGGTGGAAATTTTCCCATAACCGTATGTCTCCTCTAAAGGTATATCTTGATTCTAGATTCAAATCATAGATCTTCTTGACCTTCTATCGTCATTTGTGTTACCATTGTGAGTGTTGATCGTTTATATCCATGATCTAAAATAAGATAGTTCCATTTTATATTTTCAATGTAATTGAAACCTTTATTAGCTTTATTTTATTGAAATAAATTTCAATTGATTTTTGAAACCACTATTTGGAATTATTTTACTATAAAATTTGAAATGGTAGGGATTTTGAGAAAATACCCAATTGTAATGGAATTGGAATTGAAGGATAAATTTTGAGAATGATGGATTGATTTTGAGAATATTATTTTATGATGAATTTGTTGAAACAATTTGCAATTTGTTTTTATAAAATGGATTGAATCTAAATTATTAAACCCCATGATTGGTTTTAGATAAAAAGTGCATGAAATGATGAAAAATAAATTTTTTGGTTTTGAAATTAAATTGGCATATTAAAAATAAATTTTGTGAAGTTTAAATTGTAGGATTGGTATAGAGTATGAGGTTTCCAAACTCTGATACCAATTGTAGGATCGAAATAATGATGTAGATGCTCACTATACAAGAGGGGGGGGGGGTGAATTTCATACTTTAAAAATTCCTTTAAACAAAGGAAAGATCCAAGTTTAACAAAGTTAAACTAAGCAAATTCACAACACCTCTAACACCAATTGAAAACTTGGAAAAAGGAATGAAGTTATAAACTTCAAGTCCTATGTACTTTCTTAAAACAGGAAAGAGATTTCGAAAGTAGGTTCCAAAAATATGGTTTCGGAAATTGAAACATAACAAAATATTACAATATGAGATTCTACCTTAAAGCGTATAGAATCTAAATGAAACAGATTACAAGTAAGGAAGTATAAGAAACTTATACTTTCCTTATAATACAGAATGCAGCAGAAACAAACAAGTAGTAAAACTACAAGTAACAAGATATAAGTCTTTTAACCCAAAGAGAAGGGTATCCAATAACCTTGGATAAAGGTCCCTTGATTTATACATTCAAGCAAGTATGTCTTACCCACACCAGGGTAAGCCCTCGATACGAAGATCAGAGTCTCTGTCTTGCTATCCCCGCAAGCCCTCAACTTCAAGGTAGTTGGCAACCTCTGTCTTCCTCAGCAAGGAAGCCCTTGAACTTCAAGGTAGTTGGCACCTCTGTCTTCCTATCCCCGGAAGTCCTCGAATGTAATCACCAACATTTGGTGTCACACAAAGCTTTGAGAGTTAATAAGAGCCTCTCTCTTTAGAAATCACTTCAACAACATGTATGCACAATGTCGAAGAAGTTATTCATTAGTCAGTATTGAGATCTTTCATGTGAGCTCCTATTTATAGGCATGGTCAACCTCCTTTCCAACGGTCATATTTTCCTTAAAAATCAGAGGGAACTGTACACGTGTAACTTAACCAACCGTTAGTTTATAACAGAATAGACGACATCGTTTTATAAAAAAACAAATGAAACAGAAAGTACGACATCGTTTAAAGTCTAACTCAAAAGTTCAAAGTGATGGTTCGGAGTGTAAACAAAAATATTTTTCGGAGTCTAAATAAATTCGGAGTGTATAAAACAAAGTTGATCAAATTCTGCTTAATAGGTGAATTCGGAATGAGAATTCAGAATGAGAATTCTTCAACAGAATTCATAATGAGAATTTTTCATCAGAATTCGTAATGAGAATTCATCATCAGAATTCGTAATGAGAATTCGTCATCAGAATTCGTAAAGAGAATTCATCATCTGAATTCATAATGAGAATTCATCATCAGAATTCATAATGAGAAATTGTCATCAGAATTTGTAATGAGAATTTGTCATCAGAATTCGTAATGAGAATTCATCATCAGAATTCGTAATGAGAATTCGTCATCAGAATTCGTAATGAGAATTTGTCATCAGAATTCGGAGTAGAACTTTATCAGAGTTCGTATCCGGAATTCGGAATGAAACTTCATTACAGTTCTCATCTGGAATTCGGTACTTAAAACTGAATGTTTCATATCAATGTTTCAAATGATTCCGAGAATATAGAAATGAATCCGAAACTTATACTTAAGAAATATATGAATGAAAATATGATAAGGATAATTTTTCTTACAAAAGCAATCTTCCTTATAAAAGCGATTTTCCTTATAAAATCAATTTTCCTTATAAAATCCATTTTCCTTATAAAAGCGATTTTCCTTATAAAAGCGATTTTCCTTAAAGAAATGTGTTTGTGATTTTCAAAAAAATAAGGAATGGAAAATTCATAAGGAAAACCTTATTGACTCAAAAATCTCCCCCTTCTTGGAAAGCACAAACATCCCTATGAAAAAGAAAGTCTAAGAAGAAAGAAAACATTAAGGCTTATATCCCTTTGTTTATGGATGTTGATGAATACGACTAACTCCCCCTTAGTCTTTGAAACACTAAGGATCGTATTCTAGATTTCCGGAATGATATTTCATTAAGAATAAGAAAGTCTTCTTTAATGAAAAACTCCCCCTTAGATAAACTCTATTAGAGTTTGTTTTCTTTCTCATCCTTTGTTAAGATTCTTTTTCCCCTTTATTAGGGTTCTTTTCCTTCTCCCTCTTTGTGATTTTCAAAAATAATTCGAGGGAATGGAAAATATAACAAAGTACCTGAAAAAATAGTAGTGACAACAAAAGAAACGAGCAAGCACAATTTTCATTAAGTTTGAAAGCTCAACGACAAAGAAGTTTAGATACAAAAAAAGATCGGATCTGTCTATTTTGGATCTTTTTCCTTCGCCATGAGACCCTTAAGAATAGTCTTTATTTTATTTATGTCTTTATGATCTTCCTCGGCTTGCTTTTCTAACACAAAAATTATTGCATTTTGAGCTTCAATCTTTTCTTCCTGGGCTTGAAGCTTTTCTTCCCGAGCCTTCAAGATCTGTTCTTTCTTTATGAACTTTTCTTCAAACTCAATCCGATGATCCCTTTCATACTTTTAGTTTTGATAAACAGAATTCAGCTTCTCATTCAGATCTCTAACTTCTTGAATCCAGAAATTCATTTCATCTGTCAATTTTTCTTCAAAGGATGAAGTTAGTTCATTTATCTTCCTGTCTTCTGTCTCAAAGGCATCCTTCAGATTTTCTTGGAATTCATCAAAGAGCCTCATCTCTTTAATAGTCTTCCTCGACCAACTAGTCATCCTCTTGCAAGATCTTTTGTGGGCTTCATAGCCGACAAAGAAAGTTATGAACTGAGCCTCTATCTCAACACATTTGTCCATAACCATGTATATAGAGTCTGTTTTATGATTCAAAGCATGTTGTATCTTGAATCAATACTTGAGAAAGTCAGAATAGAACCTACTAACTTCTTTAATGACTGAACAACAAATTCATTCCCCAATGAAGATGACTCCGAATCCGAGACTTTTCATGGATAATTTTCTTCTTCAATATGATCAAGCTTTCTATTTGAAGAACTACCAACTTCCTTTCTCTTTACAACCACTAAGCTCGGGGTATCAACCACAAGTTGTTTTCCCTTGTCCTTTTTCAGAATGGAGTCCTGTTTCGGAGTTTTCTTTTCACTATCAGAAACTTGAACAACATTGTCTTCATCATCAGCAACTTTCTGAGAACCACCTTCTACGTTCTCCATTTGATCAATATCATGTCGAAGTTGTTCTTCCTCTGCATGATAGGACACTTCTTCTTCTCCTTTCTCATCATCCTTTCCTGGAGTGACTAACTTAGAAGACTCAGCTTCTGAAGTTCGGAGTGACAAATGTTCCGAAGGTGTCCCCTTATAATCATCTACTTGCTTCAAAACATGTCCGGTGTCATCACTACCTTCAGAAACTTCTTCTTCCTCTTCTACTTGCTCTATCTTCTCAACTTCCTCAACAGGCTTTGCTACTACATCTTCCGGAGCAACAAAGTTTCTTCCTGGAGTCTCAGGTAGAGATTCCAGAGAAAAAGATATCGGAACAGGAATGTTTGTTGAAAGCATATCATTAAACTTCAAAAAAGTCTGAGCTACCTCAGCTTCATACATCTTCTTCTTAAGCTTTTTTTCTTTCACTTGTTTTTCTAGCTCATCCGCAGTTCTTTCCTTCAAGGCCTTAGCCTCCACTGGATCCAAGCCAAACTGAGGCTCCACTTGGACTCTCTTCTCTTTGACTTCCCTCTATTTAGAAACTACCTCATCTGGGTAAGCTTTCTTCTTCTTCGGTTTTGGAGGTGCGGAATGAAATTCCTTAGACTTGGGATTCTCTGCTTCAACTACAACTTCTTTCAACTTCCTCTTCTTCACTGGCTTAGAGGATTCAGGTTCAGCAACTTTCAGAACCATTTCTTCTTGAGCAGGTAAATCAACAAACTGACGAGTCTTCTTGTCGATGGCTACATCCATTCTTTTGAGAGTACCATCACTCACCAACATAATCTTGCAAACTCTTGGATTAGACTTGCAAGACTCCTTGAAATAATCAAGGCACCAAACTATAAACTTTGAGAGGATTGCTGGATACATTATGATATGAGCTCTTAAATTCCCTTTATTAACATTCTCAAGGGTAATAAGAATGTGTTTCATCAGATTAAACTTCCTCAGATTTATCAGAAAATGTAGAATATGAATCTCACTCTTCTTCAGACTGTATTTGTCACCCTTTCTCTGTACGATAAGGCCTTGTACCCATAATTCTAGAATCCAGAAATATGTAGACATAGAAGAAATCTTTGGAGCCTTGTCATCTTCTAGTCCGAGAGTCTCTAATGCCTTTTCCTTGTTGAAGCTTTCCTTTGAATCCGGCAAAACATGAGAAATGAACTCAGCTTCTCCTTCATTGTTCAGCCCTACCAAGCTAGCTGCCTTGGCATAAGAAAGCTTATAAGTCTTTCCATAAGACTTAAACGATAATTTCTCCCTGCCATCTTTCTTATAGAAGGAAACTGTCTCATAGAACTCTATAGGAAAATCCAAATAAACTTCATCTTGATTTCCAGGCTTGGATACAACAACATCTTCCAATTCGTTAAGCTTTATGTTCTTGGATATAAGAGAATCATACTTGTTGAAGAAATCAGGATGAACCAACCTTTCTCTATATACTAACCACTTGGAAATCGGCTTAGAGGAAGACATGTCTTTGGAAGCTACTTCCACAGACATTCGGATCTGAAGACCTCTGAGAAGTTTGGAACGGAGAAATCTGAAGTTCGGAATGCCTTTAAAATGGAGAGGTAGAGCTTCGGGACGCTGGAGCTTGAAAAACGATGTGGGACAACCATTTGGGGTCCCCTTTATATAGGCAATGAGAAAACGGTTCAACTTCTTCAGTTGATCGAACAGTTGTGACAATCTGAGATCAGATCTGATGGTTGAAAACCAATTCTCAAGAAAACTTGAATCCGATCTTTTGAGGTTTTTATTAAAACAAAGAATTAAGAAAACTATAATCCGAAAGAAAAAAATAAGAAAATGCCAGCAAGTAAAGTATGATTATGAAAACTTGAGTAAGGAAATCATACCTTTCAGATTGGCTTAGGAGGATTATTCGTAATGGGAAAAATTCTTAAAAAAAACTACGAAAAAACATTACTACGAAAATACATAGTTCACAAAACTCACTACGAAAAACAAACTCAGTACGGAAAACTCAGTACGAAAATTTCATTACAAAATTTGAAAACGAAAAGCTCATTATGAAAATCTCGGTACGAAAATCTCATTATGAAAATACCAGTATGAAATTTTCCATTCCGGAAGATTTCAATATGAAAATTTTCATTCCAGAAGTTTTCTATACGAAAATATCCATTCTGGAAAATTTTAGTTCTGGAAATTCCCATTCCGGAATTTTAGTTCTGAAAAGTTTGAAAAACTAACTTTGAAAAAAAAGTTACTCTAACAATCAAATGTACTCGCCCTATGAAAATGAGTTTATTATTGTAAGGAGACTTTTTCAACAAAAAGTTAATGAAGAATGATTACCTTATAGTTATCATTCCTAACTTTTGTTTAATGTATTAAAATCTATCAGAAGGCAAAGATTTTGTGAAAATATTAGCAAGTTGTTCTTGCTTTCCGATAAACTGAAGAATAATATCTCCTTTTAGTATGTGATCCCTAAGAAAGTGATGCCTAATATCTATGTGTTTTTCACAAGAGTGATGTGCAGGGTTCTTACTTAAGGCAATGGCACTTGTGTTATCACACAAAATTTGAGTTTTAGTAAAACTCAAGCCATAGTCTGTGAGTGTGTGTTGCATCCATAACACTTGAGCACAACAACTTCCAGCTGCTACATATTCAACTTCAGCAGTGGAGAGTGCTACAGAAAGTTGCTTCTTGCAGGACCAAGAAACTAATGAATCTCCTAAGAAATGACAAGTTCCGAATGTAATCTTTCTATCCATTCTACATCCACCAAAGTCAGCATCAGAAAATCTTTTTAGAACAAAATCATTTCCAGAAGTATAAAATAATCCTAGATCCGTGGTTCCCTTAAGGTAGCGAAAAATTCTTTTTACTGCCTTTAAGTGAGATTCCTTAGGATTGGATTGATATCTTGCACATAAGCATTATGAGAACATTAAGTCTGGTCGACTAGCTGTTAAGTAAAGTAAACTCGCTATCATACCTCTAAAAGATGTTTGATCTACTGGTTTCCCAGCTTCATCATGATCTAAAGAGTTTGAGGTACCAATAAGAGTACTTATACTCTTAGTGTTGTCATAACCATACTTTTTATGAATATATTTAATATACATATGTTGAGATATGTAGGTTCCTTCTGGTTTTTGAGAAATTTGAAAACCAAGGAAAAAAGTTAACTCACCCATCATACTCATTTCAAACTCAGATTTAATTAGACTTGCAAAAGAGTCGATTAAGGATTGCTGAGTTAGACCAAATATGATGTCATCAACATAAATTTGAACAATCAAATCATTTTTCTTATCTTTCCTTATAAAAAGGGTTGGATCTGCATTTCGCTTAACATAGTTATTTTGAAGCAAAAATCTAGTGAGTCTATCATACCATGCTCGTGGGGCATGTTTAAGACCATACAGAGCTTTGGTAAGTCTAAAAACATGATCAGGATGTTTTGTATCTTCAAAACTAGGAGGTTGTTCAACAAAAACTTTCTCTTGGACATAACCGTTAAGAAAAGCACACTTCACATCCATCTGAAAAAGTTTAAAATTAAAGAATGCTGCAAAGGCAAATAGAATACGGATATATTCAAGTCTAGCTACTGGAGCATAGGTTTCTTTATAGTCTATTTCCTCTTGCTAATTATAGCCTTTAACAACAAGTCTAGCTTTATTTCTTACTATGACTCCATTTTCATCACATTTGTTTCTGAAGACCCACTTTACTCTAATAACAGAAGTTTCCTTAGGTCTTTCAACCAAGGTCCAGACTTTATTCCTTTCGAATTCATTTAGTTTATCTTGCATGGATTTGATCCAATCATTATCACCTAAAGCTTCACCAGTGCTTTTATGTTCTAATTGGGAAAGAAATACTAGATGTTCTACTTCATTTCTTAAGAAACTTCTAGTCCTTATAGGTTGATTTACATCACCAATTATACTATCACTGGGATGATTCTTAAGAAACACCTGATTTGGGTTTTGAAAAGCCTGTTCATCAACATAGGGTAGAAAGTCTTCTGGGGTAAATGTTTCAGAAGTATCTTCTTGAACATTATACTTATCAGAAGGTTCTTCTATCAAATGCTGTCAATCAGTTTTTGAAAACACATCCGAGGATGTAGGCTGGGATGGTTTAAAAACAAAAGGATCGGACTCATCAAATTTTACATGCACTGTTTCTTCAACAGTACAAGTATTTTTATTAAAAACTCTATAAGCCTTAGACGTTGTGGAATAACCTAAGAAAATTCCTTCATCGGATTTTGGTGCGAATTTATGTAAGTTAACTTTTGTATTCAAAATGAATACTTTGCAACCAAAAACCTTGAAGTAGGATAGTCTTGGTTTTCTTCCATTCCATAACTCATAAGGAGTTTTATTAAGAAAAGGTCTAATAAAAACTCGATTTATAGTATAGCAAGCAGTACTTACAGCTTCAGCCCAGAAATGTCTATCTATAGAATATTCACTCAACATGGTTCTAGTTATCTTTTGAATAATTCTATTTCTTCTCTCAACTACACCATTCTGCTGAGGAGTTCTAGGTGATGAAAAATTGTGAGTAATACCTTTTTTACTACAAAAAGTTTCAAAATCAAAATTTTGAAATTCTCCTCCATGATCACTATGAATAGTTTTTAATGGAAGGTTTTTCTCATTTTAACTTGAGCTCTAAAACTTTTGAAATAAGAAAAAGCTTCAGATTTCTTTGCTAGAAAATAAACCCAAGTAAATCTAGTGTAATCATATAATAGAACAAACACATAGTATTTGCCTCCAATACTTCCAGTTTGTGTTGGACCAAAAAGATCCATGTGCACTAACTGTAATGCATCATTTGTTGAGACTTCACCATTCGATTTAAAACTATATTTATGTTTCTTGCCATATTGACAAGGATCACAAACTTTAGAAGAATCAAATCTAAGCTATAGTAGATCCTTAACTAGTTTCTTCCTAGTGAGTTTAAATAGGTTTCTAAGGTTACAGTGACCTAGTATTCTATGCCATAACCAAGAATGATCTTCCATTGCACTTAGGCAAGGTAAATCTTGGCTCCTGAGGTCTTCTAAATTTACGTTGTAAACATTCTCATCCCTATTGGCTGAGAGAATAAATTCTTCCTTGTATTTGTGAACTAATAACTTATCATTCCGAAAATTCACAAGGTAACCTTCATCACATAACTGACTTATGCTAATGAGGTTGTGCTTAAGACCCTTAACACAGAGAACATTTGAAATCAAAGTTTTTCCTAAATGAACTATATTACCAATACCAACAATATATCCCTTAGCATTGTCTCCGAAAATTACCTTTCCTCCTTTCGTTTTGATAATATTTTCAAAATAGATTTTGTTACCAGTCATGTACCGGGAACATCCACTATCCATGTACCATGTATTGTTGCTGGTACTCTCTTTATTTTCCTGAAATTAAGAAGAGAATTAGAATTTCTGAATCCAAACTTGTTTGGATCCGAGATTTTTGCAGATAACAAAATTTTAGGTACCCACATCTTTTTAGAAAAGTAAGTTTTGTGAAATCCTAGAAATTGGGTTTTGTTTAAGGAACAATTCTTTGCCCAGTGACCACCACAATTACACTTAGTACAAAATGGGGCACTTTGAGGAACAAAATAATTGCTATTAAAAATTGGTTTTGCATGGGTATAACAAAATCCGGAATTATTTCTTAAAGTTCGTATTTGGGAATACATTTTATCAAAATTTTCCTTACCGTGGGTAAAGTTTCATAAAAACTTCTTTAAGGAAAAAATTTGAGACATGAGTTTTATAACCAAGTTTTATCATCAAAATCATTAGTTTTAGAACTAAAGCTAGGCTCAAAGACACCTTTCCTAGAAATTAATTCTTCTAACTCTTTAAAAAGTTTGTTCTTCTCAGAACTTACTTCCTCAAGATTTTTTGAAATACTTTCAAAATCAGCATTTTTCTTATCAAGATCTTTAGAAAGATCTGATATCTCTTTTGTAAGAATATTATTCCTAGAGTTTTTCTTATCATGTTTTTTATTGAGTTTGGAATTCACAATTTCAAGAAGTTCAGCAAACCTAGAAACTTCTTCATAAATAGGTAAAGTATTTTCTTCATCAGAAGAGGATTCTTCAACAGAAGAGTTATAATACTTACTATCATTAGAATTTAAAGACACATTGTTCAATGATTCATTATTTCGTACCTTAGCCATAAAACAGTGATTATTAATAGGTAATCTGGCTATAAGACCAAGATTCTTCTGTCCTGAAGATTCGTAATCAGAAGATTCATTTGAAGAGTCACCACCACTGGCACTCCAGGTGTCATTTTCTTTCAAAACATTCTTAGCTTTGGCTTTATAATACTTCTTTCTGTTCCTGTCTGAATTCCTTTCTTTCCGTTCATTATTTTTGAGCAAAGTGAAATCTGGTCTAATATGTCCAGCTCTCTTGCATTCATAACATGTGACTTCTCCATCTTTCATATCTTTCCTTTCCTTTTTCTTATACTTGGATTGGAAATTTCTCTGACCAACTATCTTGTTCATCCTTCGAGCAATATTTGCTAACTCACTTTGAGAGACTTCACTCTCACTAGACTCAGATTGGAAAATAACTTTCTTAGACTTGGATCTGGTTACTCTCTCAGGAGTATTAGATTTCATCTGATTTGATGTTATTGTAAAAGCAACAGTACCATTCCCATTCTTTTTTTTTGATGTTGTCAGCATCTCTCTTCATTCTAGTTTCATGTTGGAGAAGAGTTCCAAATAACTCATCAACAGTAATTTGAGTGACCTTCCTATTCTCATCTATAGCTGTTCTTTTGGATTCCCACTCATTGGGCATAATATCAACTATCTTATCCACAAGTGATTCATCATCTAACCCTTTGTCTCCCATAGACTGTAAATTGTTGACAATAGTCATAAATATCTTTTGAACTTTACAGATTGGTTCACCATAAGGAAAATTGAAGTCATGGTATTCAGTTCTAAGCATAGCTCTCATAGTTTCGATCACTTTAGAAGTTCCAAAGTGTGTAACTTCTAACTTCTTCCAGATACAATTAGCTGCTTCACAAGAAGAAATTTGGCTATATATATTTCTAGTCATTGAACAAAGTATGGTATTGCGTACCTTATAATTGAGTTGATACTCTTGCTTTTCCTGGTTAGTGAAAGTTCTAACTTCCTTATCAGGAATTTTATAATCACCAGTAAGCATAACGAAGTTGTCCACTCCAGTATTGATAAAAAAAGTCTTCATTCGATCTCTCCAGTTTTCATAGTCATTACCATCAAAGATTGGTGGTCTTGTAGGATTTAGGTTATCAATAGAACCAACATTAATTCCTGTCATACTTAAAAACCTTTGGCACACAAACTTGTTAGTAGAAAAATTTCGTAATAACAAAGTTCGGAATGACAAAATTCAGAATGAGAAAGTTCAGAATGACAAAGTGAGCAAGAAAATATTATACGTGAGTACAAGTATTTCAGAGACCTGCTCTGATACCAATTGTAGGATTGGTATAGAGTATGAGGTTTCCAACCTCTGATACCAATTGTAGGATCGAAATAATGATGTAGATGCTCACTATACAAGAGGGGGGGGGGGTGAATTGTATACTTTAAAAATTCCATTAAACAAAGGAAAGAGCAAAGTTTAACAAGCTTAAACTAGGAAAATTCACAACACCTCTAACACCAATTGAAAACTTGGAAAAAGGAATGAAGTTATAAACTTCAAGTCCTATGTACTTTCTTAAAACTGGAAAGAGATTCCGAAAGTAGGTTCCAGAAATATGGTTCCGGAAATTGAATATTAACAAAAGATTACAATATGAGATTCTACCTTAAATCGTATAGAATCTAAATGAAACAGAGTACAAGTAAGGAAGTATAAGAAAGTTATACTTTCCTTATAATACAAAATGAAGTGGAAACAAACAAGTAGTAAAACTACAAGTAACAAGATATAAGTCTTTTAACCCAAAGAGAAGGGTATCCAACAACCTTGGATAAAGGTCCCTTGATTTATACTTTAAAGAAAGTATGTCTTACCCACACCAGGGTAAGCCCTCGATATGAAGACCGGAGTCTCTGTCTTACTATCCCCGTAAGCCCTCAACTTCAAGGTAGTTGGAAACCTCTGTCTTCCTCAGTAAGGAAGCCCTCGAACTTCAAGGTAGTCGGCATCTCTGTCTTCCTATCCCCGGAAGTCCTCGAATGTTATCACCAACATTCGGAGTCGGACGTAGCTTTGAGAGTTAATAAGAGCCTCTCTCTCTAGAAATCCCTTCAACAGCATGTATGCACAATGTCGAAGAAGTTATTCATTAGTCAGCATTGAGCTCTTTTAAATGAGCTCCTATTTATAGGCAAGGTCGGCCTCCTTTCCAAGGGTCATATTTTCCTTAAAAATTGGAGGGATCTGTACACGTGTAACTTAACCAACGGTTAGTTTATAACAGAATAGATGACATCGTTTTATAACAAAACAAATGAAACAGAAAGTATGACATCGTTTAAAGTCTAACTCAAAAGTTCGGAGTGAAGGTTCAGAGTGTAAACAAAAATATTTTTCAGAGTCTAAATAAATTCAGAGTGTATAAAACAAAGATGATAAAATTCTATTTAATAGGTGAATTTGGAATGAGAATTCATCAACAGAATTCGTAATGAGAATTTGTAATCAAAATTCATAATGAGAATTCCTCATAAGAATTCTTAATGAGAATTCGTCATCAGAATTCGTAATGAGAATTCGTCATTAGAATTCTTAATGAGAATTTGTCATTAGAATTCGTAATGAGAATTTGTCATCAGAATTCGTAATGAGAATTCACCATCAGAATTCGTAATGAGAATTCGTCATCAAAATTCGTAATGAGAATTTGTGATCAGAATTCGGAGTAGAACTTTATCAGAGTTCGTATTTGGAATTTGGAATGAAACTTCATTACAGTTCTCATCTGGAATTCGGTACTTAAAACAAAATGTTTCATATCAAAGTTTCAAATGATTCTGAGAATTTAAAAATGAATCCGAAACTTATACTTAAGAAATATATGAATGAAAATATGATAAGGATAATTTTTCTTACAAAAGCGATCTTCCTTATAAAAGCGATTTTCCTTATAAAATCAATTTTTCCTTATAAAAGCGATTTTCCTTATAAAAGCGATTTTCCTTATAAAAGCGATTTTCCTTATAAAAGAGATTTTCATTAAAGAAAGGTGTTTGTGATTTTCAAAACAAGAAGGAATGGAAAATTCATAAGGAAAACCTTATTGACTCAACATAATTGTAAATGATGATTGATATAAAATGAAATTATTTTACCATTGTTTATTAACTGATTGAGAACATCTGATTCAAAGTAGTTGGTCATTTGGGACAAGAACGATTGGATCTTGATCACCTAAAAGTGGATTGATGATTAAAAATCTAAAAAAACATAGTTCAACATTATTATATCTAATGGGATTTTGGAGAGTCTTATTCAACCCAAGCCCAAGGGATGTGTGCGCACATATTTATCCACAATCTTTGATTTGAGAACTATGAGGATCTTATATCCATAAAGTAATGTACTTTAGGGAATATGATGACAGTTCTTATAGTGATTGATTTGATTATATATTCCATTGATTATAGAAATATTTTACCCATGCCAACTAATTTATGTAAATTATTTTATATAAAAATATTTATTTAATCCATGTTTGAACTATATTTCAGCCATCAAAAAAAGATAATTTTTTGTTTTAAATATGAAAATGAGATGATATGACATTACTTGGTTTATTTTTATGGAATCTATTATTAAACACTTGGTGAAACCCTATAAGGATTTATAGATCACAAAATAAATTTTCCTTTGGCTATTTTTATATTATCTTATGACAGGTCTGAGCAAAGGGAAAGCACCAATTGGCGGTGGTGGATGTTCTTGATCATTTGGAATGTGGAATGATTAATGATGGATATATTATCCAATTTTTTAATGGTATATTTGAGTTTTATATTTTCATATACTGTGTACTTTGATGATGTATTGTTTTGGGTTTTGTTATACTTATTTCTTTTCTGGAAATATCTCCCTTTGGAGTGTTGAGAATATTGAGTTTTATATTTATAATTTTATTTTTTTTGTGGAAAATTTGTTCCCTATTTTATATTATATTATTTTAGGTGGTAGCCAACAACCCATGGGGATTGGGAATGCCCTTCGGGCTATTTTAGTTCTTGATAAGGTATCCGGGTACCATGGAATCTGTGCTGGTTCATGGAAATTTGGTTTCAAAAGTGAATTTTAAGAATATTTCCTTTATTTCCCTATGTAGTTGGGGATGTATTGATGGAACTTCAGATGTATTTGTGAGTGAGTTCTTAATTATCTCTTATCATAACAAGCCTTAAGTCACCGTAGGTGTTGGCGGAAAGTGTCATTAAATAATTTTTTGATCTTATTCTAGTCTTTACCCTACTTTATATTTGGGTATGTTGAAATCACATTCTTGAAATCATATTTTATGTGATTTATAGTCTTGTTTCTCTGGTTTGAGTGGTTGTTCTGAGTAATATTCAAATTTCTTCAGTGTCATCTCCCGATGTTGTGCAACATCACGCCTCAAAGAATAAAATTGAATTGGACCCACGAGGAATACATCTTTTAACCATAGTGAGTGACTACTACCATATACTAGAATCATATTAAGAATATTTAACTTGTTGTACAACATCTAGGATAGTCACCTATACTTATTCCTATTCAGGATCTAGTTGTGGAGCATTAAATGGATGGATCTAAAAATCATTATCAAGAGATCCTTCTCCATAAGCCTCTAGTTTTCCAAGGCTCCAATGATCCTTAAGAGGTTGATGATCGATTGAGAAGGATCTTCTATTTGATTTCTTGGAAACGTGTGAATCAATAAATGTAAAATGTACCTCCTTCAAGCTAGAAGGTCGTTAAAAGAGATGGTGGGATTCAATGGAAATGGTAAAGAATAACAGGTGTTTAGAGTGGAAGAAATTTAGATTTATTTTCCTTGATCATTTATATTAATAATATATGGTTTTGGCAAAGGCAATAGATTTTTTCAACCTCCATCAGGCCAAAAGGACTATGAAACAACATGAAAACAATTTTTCTGATCTGTTATAGTTTTCACCTAAGATTGAATCAAATGATAAAATGAAGACTCAACAATTTGATATGTGTATCTTACCTGATATCCAATCATATGTTTTCTTACTAAATATCACTTCGTATGCTAATGTACTAGATAAGATATTGATGGTTGAGCTTGATCTTGCTGGTAATTCAGGGTTGAAAAGAGTTCCTTTTTATCCCAGTAGTGATTTTGTGGGTTACATTAAATGAAAGAGGAATCATTATGGGTCACTTGATGATTCATTGTAGAATTCATTCTCTAGGCCTACTATAGTGCTTGAAAGTGGCCCTTTGACTTGGTTCTAGTGTGGAATGTTTTTGGCATTGAAAACTGGTTTTTCATGGAGGCATTCAAGATCTTCAGTTCCTATGGATGCTTAGGTCACTTGTAAAAATTATGTTATATCATTTTTACCCCACATAGTGTCATGAGATCATCAAAACCTAAATGTAATGTAGTGTAATATAAATCTTCATGAACCAAGGGGTTTTATCCATATGCATCTAGAATGGATCTTGTTCACTCAATGGAAGATTCTCCATAAGAAGTTGATATAGGTCGAGAAACTATGACAGGTACCACAACTATAGCCTTATATTTAGTGAATCATTTATTTGATACTAGTGCATCTCAATAATTAATATAGACTCATTTTATTTAATTTATTACCCTTTATATGAATATTTTATCTTTTGTGATGGATATTATTACAGCCCACAGAATGAAGAGAGAGTAGAGACTCTATTTTCCTTCTTGTTTCTTCTCTTTATTAGAGATTGAACTTACCTAGAATTTTTTAGTTATTAAAATTAAACCTCTTAAAATCATCCTCGTGATGTATTTGATCATTTACAATGGGGTCCAAATTGAATATTACTTTTTATGGGTCTCCTTTACTACACGCATTGGGATGTGCCATGTTTTATAGGGAGAATGGGACCCAAGGTCAAGTAGAGACAAACCATATTATCTGTAGTTAGAGATGGTGATACTGGTGTTTTATTTTGTTTTAGAGTGAGAATCTTTGAGGGATGATCAACCTACAGTTATTATTAAATATCACAATGTGTTTCCTTCTAATTTCTATGGTATTCCACTTATAAGATTGGTATATTTATTTATTGATTTAGTACATGGTACTCATCCAGTATCTATTCCTTCTCACAGTGTGTCACTAGATTAACATAATGAGTGAAAGAATCAATTAGATTAATTATTTGAGAAAATATTTACACAACTGGGTGTGTCAGATTGGGCCACTGGTTTGGTCCTTGGATCCTACAAGGATTTCGGGCCACCCAAGGCCTTCGGGCCGGTAGTCTCTCAAGTTTGTTGGGCCACTCCATGGCCTTTGGGCCACATGAATTTGTAGATGTACCCGTAAGACTACATGAAAAAATTCTCTATATGTGGATTCAAAGCAGACATATTCACCAGAGTAGAGCTAAATAGAATTGGAAGTACAATAGGGTATGACATTACCATCAGTACTGGTCTTGTGCAGCTCTGCATGAGACAACAAGCAGACTAGCCTTCCGAAGGTGGAGTGCTGATATCATGACATGTTCTAGGAAGGAGTAGTTCCAAGTTGTCTTGTCTATCGGATTTCCTCTAAGACATACAGGTCATGTAATTTTAATTAAGGCATCAGGCCTTGTAAGGGTTCCACCTCACCCCTTGAAAGGTGGATTATCAATATAATAAAAAAATGAAGGCCTTCGGGCCATTTAGTCAGCCATGTATAGCCATGATGAATATCTTTTCATTTAATTTTTCCTAACTGATTTTGCCACAGTATTTATGGATTTGATGAGCAGGATCTTCTAGGTATATCTTGAAATGTTTATAGTGGTATTTGTGGATGGAATACTTGTTTACTCTCAGCCTAAGAAGGATTATGTGCATCAAATGATAATAGTTCTATAAATTTTGAGAGATCACAATTTTTAAAAGAAACTTTCTAAGTTTAATTTTTGTTTTCTAGAAGTGAAGTTATTGGGAAAATGGTTTCAGTACATGGTATTTAAGTTTACCTTCAAAATTTGGAGGTTGTTATGACATTTTAGAAACCACATAATGTTTTCAATATTAGAATCTTATTTGGTTTACACATTTGTGAAAGATATCTCGAAGTTGTATTCTCTGCTGAGTTCTCTCACTTTTAATGGAGTGAAGTTTTCTTGGGATGATAAATATTAGAGTTATTTTTTGAGATTAAATGCTTGTTGATTTCTATTTCAATGTTGACACTTCTAGAGGTCTGGTAGGGCTATGTGGTCTTTTGTGGAACATCAGGATTGGGTTTGGGCTATATTCTCAAACATGGTGAATACGTGGTAGCTTATGGATCCAGGAAACTTAGGAAAAATGATAATAAGAATAAAAACCATGAAATTGAACATTTCTCTATGATTCATGCACTTAATAGTTAGTGGAATTACCTTTTTGGGGAAAGGTTCACAGTTTATTATGACAAAAAAATCTTCAGTTATATCTTCTCTCAAAAAAATTTGAACATTTGGAAAAGGTATTGGGTAGAGTACCTACAGTCTTTTTATTTTGAAATTTCTTATACCCTAGGGAAGGGATATGTTTTTAGTGATTCTTTGAGTAGGAAAATTCTTACCCATTCCATGAAATTGTCATCAAAAGTGTATAACTTGTTGAATTTTTTTTCACAGTTTTATTTTGGAGTCTAGTAAGAAGAGGCCGAGGTTTTATGGGAAAGTGTTAAGATAAACTACACTATTCTTGAGGTTATTCTTGATGATCAATAACTTAATGATGTATTATGTGGAATTAGAGACTCTTTTCATGTTGGGGAGACCATTAGAGATTTTCTGTTCTCTTATGAGGGAATCCTATGTTTCTGGAATTGGTTCGTTGTACTTTTTCCAATGAGAAAATATGTAAATGGGTATTTTTATATTCCCAAATGGGTGGTATAACAGGGTACCAAAAAGATGATTGATAATAAAAAAATATGATTCTGGTGGCCAGTTATGAGATGAGACATTTATAATTTTATTTCTAATTACTATATTTGTCAACATGTTAAGGTATATTACCAAAGAACTTTGAATTTGATTCATCCACATCCAGTGATGACTTAGAAGTGGGAATAGATATCTATGGAATTCGTGGTTAGGTTCCCCTTTACCACTCAAAAGAAGTATGCGATATGGGTTTTGATCGATTGGCTGACCAAATCGACTCACTTTATAACCATTTGTGATACAACCAAAGTAATGTAGTTGATATATATATAATTTATTATTTGATTCCATAGAGTTCCATCTACGATATTATCTAATAGTTATCCCTATGTAACCTCTTATTTTTAAGGAGGCCTTCAGGAGGTGATGGGATCGCAGGTTTGTTTAAGTACGACATAACATCCCCAGAAAAATCGACATACATAGAGATCTATAAAAATTCATAAGGATATGATATGTTCTTTCATTATCAACATTGATGGAGCTTGGGATGACCATTTGGGAGTGGTTGGGATTTCTTATAATAATAGTTACCAGTTCACAATTAGAATGGATCCTTTTGAGGCCTTGTATGGAAGGCTGTGAAAATCTCTATAGTGTTGGTAAAAAATTAGGGAAACTTACCTAGTTGGAACAAGTTTATTCCAAGAGAAAAATATGAAGTGTTATTTTATTCATCAGAGAATGTAGAATAAATATAACTGATGTAAATCCTATACAGATCATCGTTGTAGACTATTGGAGTTTTCGGTGGGGGGCCAAGTGTTTCTGAGATTTTCTCCCTATTTGGGTCATTGATGACATAGAAAACAAGGGAAAATTTCACCATTATATGTGGGACCTTTTGAGGATTACGAACGGGTTTGAAAATTGAATTACTACCTATCACTTCCACCATAGTTTACATCGATGCATAATGTGTTTCATGTATCACAAATTCAAATGTTTCTTTTGGTCCCTTGTCATGCCTTGAGTTGGGAGGATCTTGATGTTGAGCATGATTTATCTATTAATGAACAATCATTAATTATTATTATTTAATAGAAAAAATTAATTCACGGGAGGATGATACCTTTGGTCCATGTGCTATGAATTCATGGTTCTTATTATCCTGAGACTTGGGAACATGCGAAATTGGTGAGAGAGTAGTGGCTTAATATATTTGATATGGAAATTTCTTTACTAGATTTTTAGGGATACAAAGTTTTATGGTGGGTAGGTTGTAACATCATGTTACTTATTATTAGGTATTCCTTTACCATATTTTTTATCCCCTTAAATTTGGGTCTTGTATGAGGTTTATTCTAGAGAAACATGTAATTTTTTGGAGGCCTTTTATGTAGAGACCCTAAGCTTGACGTACAGTGACATTACATTACATTTGCGGAATACTTAGTACATAACAAAAACACACACATAAGGATCGTAATAGTTTAGTGTCTTTGGAAACTCAGAATAAAATCTTCTAATCCTGGTGAAAGATCTTCAATATCTCCCATAAAAATCTTCTTTTTTTTATACCTAAAACCTTTCTTTATATCCTGGGGAAAAGAAAACATAAAAGGGTGAGCTCAAATGCTCAGTAAGGGTAAACAAAAGAAATATAAATCACATCATAAGAACATAACATTTTGAAAATCTTAACCTGCAAAAGAGAGCATAATTTCATAACATGGGATAAATCATGGCAGGGAAATGTAATCACAATAATCATAACTTAAAACATGAAACATTGTGGCATACACACATAATCATAGAGAATCATTTCTTGTTAGGCAAGACTCATTTCCAAGACTATCTTAGTGGACAAAGTCCCTTTCTGAACCGACTCACCCTCGTTTCAGTCCTGTTTCACTGAACCGGTATAACCTACCGTTCCAGCCATGTCTATCTCATGAGATATAAAATCATTACCCAATGCATTGGAGGGAGATATAGGTCCCACCCATCTCATAATGATACCATTCTTATGTGTGCCACAAAATCATAAATCATACATCACTGCATAACCCATTTAATACGAATGGGAATCTTAAACATCATGACATCAAAAAACAATTCATATAAGATAAAGGAATTCATAAAAATAATTCCATCACAACATAATAAAATCAATGTAATAATAGGGATAAAAATAGAACTATTTATTATCTTAGATGGAAAATAATTTTGATAAAACACTTGAACTCCATTCTTGAGGAAAATATCCTTTCTTCTTCAAAAACATTTTATCCTTTCTTAACATGTCATACAACTTTAAACTAAAAGAAGTTGATTAAAAATAAACTTGAAAACTTGTAAAGGATGATTCTTGGAAATAATGTTTTAAAAATCCATTCATGTCGTATAAGTTAAAAAAACATTCTTCTCGTACTTTTGTCGGAAAAGTCAAAAAAGTACCTTGTACAAAAAACGACAAAAGATTCCTTTCATATATTTTACTAAAAACTCACCGAAGGGTAAAATTGGATTTAAACAATTGTGGGTGGATGGAAATAATATTACATATTGAGGAAACATGGATGTGGATGATAAAATACACCCCAGTAAATACCAAAGTATAAACAATCTCAGATAAAAATGAGATTGTGATATTTCCCTTACCTTAGGTCCGATTTGCTTCGTAAGTGTCCGAACCTCCTCTTTTTGACGCGCCTTCACTTATCCTCCACTTAAAGAAATAAGGATGGTCTTTGAAGAAGACCAGGACCTCTAGGATGATACTAGGAAAGTGGAGAAGAGATTTTGGCAGGGTTTGGCCGAGCTTGAAGGCTCAAAGTTGTGTGAGGAAGAGAGGGAGGAGGTGCCCTTTTATAAGGGAGGAGAGGGGCACCTTAGGAATATCTCAAAATATTATTTTATATTAAAGTCAAAATCGGTTAATAATGGTTCCAAAGGGTCTTATTTCGAAGCTAAAGTTGGGATGGGTCGAAATACTATCATCAAATAGGATTTAGACAAGTTTATGTTATTATTTTAACCTTATCAATTAGATTTAACTCTAAGTTAAATAATTTAACTTTTACCGTGTCTTTTTGTTTTCTTACACTATATGGTTAATACACTTACTGTAACATTCCAAACGAACCACAAATTGTTTATTATTAATATATATATCCTTATCTAAGTCATTTGGCCGAACCTTAGATTTTTAGGAATAAAATAACAATTAATAATATAATATTTGATTTAAAAACCATTTTGTGTCAATTTTGACACTATTTGATATATGATTTTTGTGAAAGTCATAACAGAATTATATGTTCGAAACAAGTTGATTAAATCAACACTAATATATCATAGTAACCTAGAAAATTAGTGGAATTCATAAAAAGTCTTAAATTACATCTATTTTGGTATTTATAATATCAATTATGTCAATATTTCATTAATAAGATAATTAATGCATCATCTTTGTGTCATAAATAAATTAAATTATTTGATGTATAAAAATTACAAATAAACTACCATTATGTAGGAAATATTTTTATCTTTCTAATGAATATTTACAATTGAATTTATCTTATGTATAACCCTATATTAAAAATGTTTTAGTAAATAAACATTGATTTTAACTCTTTTAACTCTTCTTTGAATTAAATAATAATAAATGTCCTAATTTAATCCAAGTGGGTATAAATGATAATATTTTACACTTAAGGTTGTTTTTGGTCGAGATACACTTGTCCAATAGAATTAGGACATGTGTTAGGGTAATATTAATATCATTTTTACCCTTAATTACCCTATTTACTTTTAACCGTGGTAAATAAAAGTAAAAAGTTACTATTCACCAAAAATTACTTTCATCTCATTGAACCACATTTTACCAACCGTGTCTCTCGGATTTTTGAAATTCCAATCACAGAAGCGGTAAAATTAAGATTTATGAAAAAAATTAGTTTTTTAACTACCACTTAGTAGTTTCACTATTCATCAAAAATTGAAGGTTTTCAGAAAAATGCCAAAAATTTGGCCTAAGATATATTTGTTATTATGAACTCAAAAATGATTTCTATTTTACCAAATTCAAAACATATCAGTTGAATCAATTAATTTAAAAATTAATTCCCGTCGTCAAAACAAAAGGCGTGTTTTTAAGAGATAATAACTATCAAAAGATTGACACTTGTTTATAACTGTTTTAAATGTGAAATTACATCCAATGACCAACATTGTATTAAATTGTAAAAATATATTCTAAATATACTTTAAAACCACTAAAATTAATAATTTTTCACTATTAATTATTTCGATTGAAAAAGTTGTTTTTAATTAAAATTTAGTAATTTCCACTATTCATCAAAATATGAAAGTTATCCGAAAATTACCAAAATTTCAACCTAAGCTAATTTCGATATTCCGAATCCAAAAATGAAGTCCATTTTGAAAAATAAAATTTAAAAAATTTCAAAAAGTTGTTATTACTATTCATAACGACTAGTTTTAATAATATTTTAATAGCATATCGTTGTTTAGTGAAACTCGGTATTGCGTACTACACACGCTATCAAGGAAGGTCGCGATTGCGTGTAATGAAAGGCAAGTCAAGGATACGTGTTGTGAAAGCTTCTTTTTGGTGTAGCTTACAACATAAGAAATTAATGAAATTAAAAAGAATATTTTTCATAAAATCTCGGGGTGTTACATTCTACCCCCCTTAAAATGAATTTCGCCCTCGAAATTCGTCGGGGTTATAAATGGTTTACTATTCAAAAGTTTCTTTAATAGAAACCCACATCGTAAAAAGTAATACCAAAACCAATATTTAAAAACAAAAGTATGAAACGTAACGGTTACCCAAATAAACTAATCATTGGGTTTCCACATAGGTGAAAATATGGATATGGAAGAGAAATCTAATCATCATGTTCTGATGGAGAGTGGTAGAGAACATGGCTATGGAAAAGCCAGCAATCACAAATCCATAAATTTGTGACGATCTAAGGTACCATCTGATTCATCAGATATAAGAGCACTAGGACAACATTTTTGGTTTTCAAGATCATTTCCCTAAAGTTGAAGAATTTTAATTAGAATAAATACTTACTTTATTTTGGTACAATCTAACTGTTGTTCGTGCCTTGAACAATTTCCACTTCATCTCTTAAATAAATGAAGTTGAATTTGTTGTTAGCAGATCATGTGATAGAATGACAGGTCATTCCATCTGTCTCAAACAAAAGGTTATCAAAAGTTATTAAATATACATAAGTCATTCTATAGTGAGATTAATCATATATGGTTCCTAAAATGGACTTATACTTCATATATCATACTACTTAAAACTAGATTCTACTAAACAAGGACTTCCTGTAGGCCAGTGGTAGGTGATAAAGGCCAGTGGCACTTCGGTTGTGGGTTCGATTCCCACAGCCTTGTCCGACGCGATGGGCTGTCACCCATTCTGCAGGTTGTCCTTTTTCTAAAACTATATTACTATAACATCCCATCAATAATATCGAAAAAAACTTCTATCCTTAAATAATACTAACTTATGTCCAACATAATCCATTCCAATCTTTAGGCTTATCCATAATACTGCAGTCCACTCTCATAACATAGTGAAAACGATTACCAGAGATTTAATACCATCGTTGAACCCCATATATCATAAGATATGTTTTGTTGGTCACATTCCAAACATTCAAAGTCCTTAATCATGTATTCTCTTGAATACCCATTGAACCTTAGTGAAAACTTAAATGTATTTAAAAGTTAACACTTTCCACATACCAAAATCCTCAAAATTATTTATACTCAAACCATGATATCACTTAGTCCTTATATCAATCATGAGCTCATGAATACTGTTAAACATTTCGTTTTCTCGTTTTCCCTTCATTATGCGCATATCATCTTATTTCCAAAAATATCTCAATCACTTTGAATACCACGTTAGACCAATACATAAATATTCCAATACTTTATGATACAACATTATTTTGGAATCCCATTACATAAACACTTAATCATTCCACCACATCGTTATCATATTCAACATCGCCAATGGTGATCGCATGTGACTTCCCTTTTTTCCTTTGCCATAAGCGGTTGCTCATGCCGATCATCACTAACCCTTGGATTAGGGCATTTATTAGCATAATGCCCTATTTCCTTGCACTTGAAGCATTGAAGTGTTGGTGGTGCGTTCTCTGCAGTGTTTGCTTTATTCACATCATTAGAATCCCTTTTTCCATTACTTCGACACTCAGCTGCTCGATGACCTTCTTTTCCACACTTAAAACATTTTCTATTCCCTTTAAGACAATCTCCACCATGCTTCTTTCCACACTTTGTGCATAAGGAAACATTCATCTTCTTTTCACCATTATTATGAGATTTCTCCTTGAACTCCATCTTTCGTTTCTTGTCAAAACCATGAGATGGATATGTAACACCAACTTCTATTTCTACCTTGATAGCACAACGCACAATTTCTTCATAGCTACTGAAGTCTCTTATAGCTAATGCCCTTCGAAGACTTGGTTTTAAGCCACTGAAAAATCGATCAACTTTACTTTCAGGTTGGATGATAATTCCAGATGCATACCTTGAAAGTCTTGTAAAATTTGCTTCGTATATACCAACAGATTCACCATCCTTCTGCTTCAGCTCAAGAAACTCCTTTTCCATCTTTGTTCGAAGAATACAAGGGAAGTACTTACTGAAAAACATGTTCTTGAACTCGTCCCATTCCATGGACTCAATTTCATCTCTTTGCCTCATATTCTTGATAAGATTCCACCATTGATCAGCTTCACCTTCCAAACGATATACTGCTAAGATGACTTTATCAGGCTCAAACATTGAAGAACTGAAAATATCTTTTCAGTGGTACTGATCCATTGTTTAGCAACAAGTGGATCAGATGACCCACTGAAAGAAGGTGGACGTTGCCTCATGAAGGACTCAATAGAATATTGTTCCCTTCTCTGCTCATTTGGAAGTCCAGAATGATTCATAGCTTGTGTAAGTATAGCAATAAGATTTTGCACTCCATCTCCCATAACATTTGTTTGTTCAGGAGGGCAATCATTGCATTGTCCATTGCATTGATCAACACGGTTCCTTCGGGTTCCAGCCATCGTCTAAAACCCAAAAAGAATAGTGTGAGAGGCAAAAATCATGCTAGGGAAAACAACATAATAAAGGGGGAGTACCTTCAATATCTAACATCTTAGGTTTAATTCTATGATAGTTAGCGTAATTCTAGTACTATAACCTATACGTATACTTAACCTTAGGGACATCCCTAGACATACCTTAGAAATATCTCTAGGGATCTCACTAAAGTTCTCGCATCCTAGTTTCCAAAGGTTGACTAAACCTTTCCTCTGATACCAACTGTTGAGACCCGAAGCTTGACGTAAATTGACATTACATTACATTTGTGGAATACTTAGTACATAACAAAAACACACACATAAGGATCGTAATAGTTTGGTGTCTTTGGAAACTCGGAATAAAATCTTCTAATCCTGGTGAAAGATCTTCAATATCTCCCATAAAGATCTTCTTTTTTTTATACCTAAAACCTTTCTTTATATCCTGGGGAAAATAAAACATAAAAGGGTGAGCTCAAATGCTCAGTAAGGGTAAACAAAAGAAATATAAATCACATCATAAGAACATAACATTTTGAAAATCTTAACCTGCAAAAGAGAGCATAATTTCATAACATGGGATAAATCATGGCAGTGAAATGTAATCACAATAATCATAACTTAAATCATGAAACATTGTGGCATACACACATAATCATAGAGAATCATTTCTTGTTAGGCAAGACTCATTGCCAAGACTATCTTAGTGGACAAAGTTTCTTTCTGAACCGAGTCACCCTCGTTTCAGTCCTGTTTCACTGAACCGGTATAACCTACCGTTCCAGCCATGTCTATCTCATGAGATATAAAATCATTACCCAATGAATTGGAGGGAGATATAGGTCCCACCCATCTCATAATGATACCATTCTTATGTGTGCCACAAAATCATAAATCATACATCATTGCATAACCCATGTAATACAAATGGGAATCTTAAACATCATGACATCATAAAACAATTCATATAAGATAAAGGAATTCATAAAAATAATTACATCACAACATAATCAAATCAATGTAATAATAGGGATAAAAACAGAACTATTTATTATCTTAGATGGAAAATAATTTTGATAAAACACTTGAACTCCATTCTTGAGGAAAATATCCTTTCTTCTTCAAAAACATTTTTTCCTTTCTTAACATGTCATACAACTTTAAACTAAAAGAAGTTGATTAAAAATAAACTTGAAAACTTGTAAAGGATGCTTCTTGGAAATAATGTTTTAAAAATCCATTCATGTCGTATAAGTTAAAAAAAACATTCTTCTCGTACTTTTGTTGGAAAAGTCAAAAAATTACCTTGTACGAAAAACGACAAAAGATTCCTTTCATATATTTTAGTAAAAACTCACCGAAGGGTAAAATTGGATTTAAACAATTGTGGGTGGATGGAAATAATATTACATATTGAGGAAAAATGTATGTGGATGATAAAATACACCCCAGTAAATACCAAAGTATAAACAATCTCGGATAAAAATGAGATTGTGATATTTCCCTTACCTTAGGTCCGATTTGCTTCGTAAGTGTCTGAACCTCCTCTTTTTGACGGGCCTTCACTTAACCTCCACTTAAAGAACTAAGGATGGTCTTTGAAGAAGACTAGGACCTCTAGGATGATACTAGGGAAGTGGAGAAGAGATTTTGTCAGGTTTTGGCCGAGCTTGAAGGCTCAAAGTTGTGTGAGGAAGAGAGGGAGGAGGTGCCCTTTTATAAGGGAGGAGAGGGGCACCTTAGGAATATCTCAAAATATTATTTTATATTAAAGTCAAAATCGGTTTATAATGGTTCCAAAGGGTCTTATTTAGAAGCTAAAGTGGGGATGGGTCGAAATACTATCAACCAATAGGATTTAGACAAGTTTATGTTATTATTTTAACCTTATCAATTAGATTTAACTCTAAGTTAAATAATTTAACTTTTACCGTGTGTTTTTGTTTTCTTACACTATATGGTTAATACACTTACTATAACATGCCAAACTAATCCCAAATTGTTTATTATTAATATATATATCCTTATTTAAGTCATTTGGCCGAACCTTAGATTTTTTAGGAATAAAATAACAATTAATAATATAATATTTGATTTAAAAACCATTTAGTGTCAATTTTGACACTATTTGATATATGATTTTTGTGAAAGTCATAACAGAATTATATGTTCAAACCAAGTTGATAAAATCAACCATAATATATCATAGTAACCTAGAAAATTAGTGGAATTCATAAAAAGTTTTAAATTACATTTATTTTGGTATTTATAATATCAATTATGTCAATATTTCATTAATAAGATAATTACTGCATCATCTTTGTGTCATAAATAAATTAAATTATTTGATGTCTAAAAATTACAAATAAAATACCATTATGTAGGAAATCTTTTTAGCTTTCTAATTAATATTTAAAATCGAATTTATCTTATGTATAACCCTATATTAAAAATGTTTTAGTAAATAAACTTTGATTTTAACTCTTTTAACTCTTCTTTGAATTAAATAATAATAAATGTCCTAATTTAATCCAAGTAGTCCTAAATGATAATATTTTACACTTAAGGTTGTTTTTGGTCTAGATACACTTGTCCAATATAATTAGGACATGTGTCAGGGTAATATTAATATCATTTTTACCCTTAATTACCCTATTTACTTTTAACCGTGGTAAATAAAAGTAAAAAGTTACTATTCACCAAAAATTATTTTCATCTCATTGAACCACATTTTACTTACTGACATCAACCGTGTCTCTCAGATTTTTGAAATTCCAATCACAGAAGCGGTAAAATTAAGATTTATGAAAAAAATTAGTTTTTTAACTACCACTTAGTAGTTTCACTATTCATAAAAAATTGAAGGTTTTCAGAAAAATGCCAAAAATTAGGCCTAAGCTATATTTGTTATTATGAACTTAAAAATGATTTCTATTTTACCAAATTCAAAACATATCAGTTGCATTAATTAATTTAAAAATTAATTCCCGTCGTCAAAACAAAAGGCGTGTTTTTAAGAGATAATAACTATCAAAAGATTGACACTTGTTTATAACTGTTTTAAATGTGAAATTACATCCAATGACCAACATTGTATTAAATTGTAAAAATATATTCTAAATATACTTTATAACCACTAAAATTAATAATTTTTCACTATTAATTATTTCGATTGAAAAAGTTGTTTTTAATTAAAATTTAGTAATTTCCACTATTCATCAAAATATGAAAGTTATCCGAAAATTACCAAAATTTCACCCTAAGCTAATTTCGATATTCCGAATCCAAAAATGAAGTCCATTTTAAAAATAAAATTTACAAAATTTCAAAAAGTGGTTATTACTATTCATAACGGCTAGTTTTAATAATATTTTAATAGCATATCGTTGTTTAGTGAAACTCGATATTGCGTACTACACACGCTATCTAGGAAGGTCGCGATTGCGTGTAATGAAAGGCAAGTCAAGGATACGTGTTGTGAAAGCTCCTTTTGGTGTAGCGTACAACACAAGACATTAATGAAATTAAAAAGAATATTTTTCATAAAATCTCGGGGTGTTACATTTTAGGTAGTGCACAGTTGGGGCATGGTTTGACCAAATCATGCACCCCCAATGAAATCCATGCACACCTTGATAGTTAGGAATTAATGGTTGGGGAATGGATTCCAAAACTATGTTCCCACCTAGGAGAAATGGTGCACCCCAAATATTATGGGTGGATGTATAACACACACTTTCCCTTACCCATGCACCCCAACTATCTTACTGTGCGTACATGATTTTAATGTTCCATTAGAAATACAGAAGACCCCATGGTTTATGTACCTAATCAAACCATTAAACCATCATACAATTTCTTTGGCTATTAATTCTATTATGAACTTCTTTTACCTCCTCCAAACCCTTTTCATGGTGGATTGAAGTGGCATTGATCTCGATTGATCTCCTCCAAGTAAGATAATATCCTCTCATGTTCTTTCTTATGATCGATCTTTCCCTCTAACTTATAGAGTGTTGGATCATCATATTTTTTTATGTATCTAAACTTTGTTTTGATAGATTTTATCCTTGTATTATTATATCTTGATTTTATTTTTGAATCACAAATATGCTTTACCTTTAATATTCATTATCATTACCATTACGGCTGTTGGTTATTTGTTTCTATGGTCCAAAGGCAGGTGGTTCCATTTAATATTTTCCATGATATTAAAACCATTTCATGGTTTATTTTTTTAAATATCTTTAAACTGATTTTTAAAACCTCTATTTAGAATGATTTTATTATGAAATTTGAAATACCGTGGATTTTGAGAAAAAAATATCTAGTGGAATTGGAATTGAGGGATGAAATTTGAGAACGATGGATTATTTTTGAGAAAATGATTTGATTATGGATTTTATGAAATTATTAGATATTTTTTTAGAAAATATCATAAATTGAAATTATGAAAACCCATTATTGGTTTGGTATTAAAAAGGAATGAAATTATGAAAACCCTATGTTTTTGGTTTTGATATTGAATTGGATTATTGAAACTAAAAATTAGGTCGTTGAATTGAAAATGATTATTTATATGAAATGATATAATTCTACTATAATTTATTGGTTGATTTTTGCAATGAGATCCTGGGTAGTTAGTAGGTTATTTGGGGTAATCACAAAAGGACCGTGATCCCCTAGAAATGGATTTATAATGAAAAATCTAACAAAAACCTAGTTCATCATGATTATCCTCAATGGGATATTGATTATTCCTATTTATCCTGAGCCTGAGGGATGTGTGAAAACATGTTTAGCCATGATAATTGATTTGAGAAGTGCGGGGATCCAATAGCTGGAAACTAAAGTACATTATGGATGATGACAATGGTGCTTATTGTGATTGATTTGATTAAATATATAATTGATTATAGAACTATTTTAATCATTCCTAATTAATTATATAAAATATTTTATATAAAAAAGTTTATTTAAGCCATTTTTTAAATATATGTCATCCAACAAAAGGAAAATGAGTTTTTCTTTTAATATGAAAATGATATGATATTCCATCCCTGTTTTATTTAAATTTAAAGTAATATTGGTTTATTGTTGTAGAATCTATTATGGAATACTAGGAAAGACCCTACTAAGCTTTATAGGTCTGAAACTAACTATTATTTTGGGTCATTGGATATTATCTTATACCAGATCCTAGAAAAGGGAAAGCATCGTTTAGAGGTAGCAGGTGTTTCTAATCCTTTAGACCATAGAGGGCTGATGCTGACTGGTGGAGATATGATCCACTTATTTCAGGGGATGTTTGAGTTTTATCTTATTAGATACCAAGTAATTTTATGACGTACTGCTTTGGGTTTTGTTATACCAATTTCGTTTTTAGGACTTTATGCTTTTTTAGTGTTTAGAATACTAACTTGTATCTTAATCTTCGGCTATTTTTGTGTAAAATTCAATCCCTCTTTTATCTTCTATGATTCCAGGTTCTTATCTCCAAACCATGGGTATTGGGAATTCCCATTAGGATATAAAATTTCAATACTGGTTATTATGGTACTAAGGTATTTATGCTGGTTCTTGACATGCTAAATCCAGGTGGCCCTAGATTGTACGATGTTATCCTTTTTTGGAATTTTCTTAGGGTTACACTAGTTGGGAAACCCTAATAAAATTAGGTTATTGGAGGAATAATGTTGAGTTTATCCATATGAATGATTATAAAAGTAGTTTCCTCTTGACTATACAAGATTCATATATGATATGATTAGAATGACACCCTGCCTAAATTGGTAAGCAATGATAGAAATTCTAATAAAACCTGAAAATTAGCGAAATATAGATCATGGAACACTAGTGGATATGATGAACATTTAAATGGGGTAATCATTTTAGTGGGAGACCATTTAATAAAAATAATAATTAAATGGTCAATAATACATTATAATCATATGATAAAATATTCTATTGTATATAATATCATTATCATCATGAAGATTAATTTTTGATCAATGCTTTATAAGGAAAAGCTTCAAGTAAGTATCTCTTAAGACATTGATGTTAAGAAAAGTTACTAAAGAAACAATATATGTGTTTGAATAGTCATTTCCTCAGAAATCATATGTTGAAATTATTTAAAAAGTGAATCAAGATGATTATGAAATCATAGAGTGATTTATTTAAGGTTTCAAAGGCTTTGGATTAAAATGTAATAAAGGAATATTATACTTTACTCATGTACTTAATATTAATGGGTACGTAAATGATTTAAGAAATTTTAGACTCATATACTAAATATGATTTGGTATTTCAAATGATATTCAATATGATTGAGTATGTTAAATGAATTGATAAAACTAAAGGTTTTCTCAAAACATTATTGGTTATAGAAATCAATTATATTATTCTCTAAAAATTACGACTTAAACTATATGTTTTACAAGTGTTGTAAATATACAAAAGTTTATAAAGAGAAAAGAGTTGATGTTTATACATTGATGGGAACTTTCAAGTAGTGGAATAAATGATTTTATACATTGATAACTTGGATGATGTAAGATTATATAAACTTGTAATAAGAAGTGTATTATCTTATTTTACTCCTGGTAATATCATGAAAGAAATTTTTGTTTAATTAAATGAGATGACGTTATTTGGAAACACATAGTTATGCTTTATTAAATTCGATAACATAATTTAAAATGAGACAAAAAAATGGATTATTTTAGTTAGGGAATTTATCTTATTGTTATTTATGGAAATGTTATAAAAATATGACTGAATTAAAAAAATGTTTACCTAGTATTCTCAAAGTGTTTTAAATATATATAAACTATATATACAACTTCTAGGTTTAAAAATATTGTATAGATAGTAAAAATAAGTAAAATTTTAAACCGGAAGAAGCAAATTTGGATGCAAAGATTGAAATTGTTTCAATAAGAAGCTAAACAGGGTCATTGATTCCTACGGTTTCTAAGAAGGAAGAAAAATAATTCAATATGATTCGATTATCCAAGATATACCAATATGTGTTTTTCAAACTCTATGTAATTTCCATGTCAGGTATGGATGTTATAGAAATTAATTATTTTAGTTTTAAAGGTATGTGATAGTGAATGTATATTATACAAAGTGTTGTAAATATATAGGAATTCAAAATAGAAGGAATAATTGATTGAGCATATAGTTTATATTCATAGATTTAAATGTAAAGCGTTTTATCTAGATCATAGGAATCTAGGTAAAGGATGTGTATTTTTATTTAATTATTCTTATATGATAATAGAAGTTGTTCAATTATAAAGATTTATTGTGAACAAGTATGATATGATTATTTTTATACACATGATTTATGATTTATAAATTTTTATAAAATGTTTTGAGAATAATATATGGTTAAAAGTGTTTTACCCAAGACAACTTGATTATCCCAATATTTGTTATAATATATGGGAATTTGTTCCCACCACCGATTGGTTGTCTATTTTAAGAAAATATTATTTTTAAACAAGAAATGTTCTAACAACAGAGAATACAATACATAATATCGAAACAACAATTTATTTTGTAAATATTAATACTAAAATAGAATTAAATGTTATTTACTAATACAAAATTGTTTGTGTATCTTATAATTATATTATTAAATTAATATAATGTCTAATATGCTAGTGGGAGTATTATTGGACTTATATAAGTTCAAAATTAATGGATAAAGGATAACATAAATCTTATGTTTAACTATTTTCCACTTAATATCCTAAAATGTGTAGGACATGTGATGATAAAAAATTTTATATTTTACATTTATTTTCCATTTTAAAATTGGAAATCGTTATTATACCAATTTAATAAAAAAATCACTCAATATCCTAAAATAGTTTAGGATATGTAATTATAAATAAAATTTAGAGGGTTACATTTAATAATCAACAAACATGAAAGAAACTATTTCTTGAAGGATTTTACCTATCAAAATAAAAAAATGAATTATACTTGATATCCTGAAATAATTTAGGATATGACTATTAAAGAGAAATTTAATGATTTACATTAGTTATTGCAGCAAAGTTTTATAACTTTATTTAAGATCATATTTGGATGTGGTGGTAAATAAAAATGCAATAGTTAAATTTGGTTATCGTATTAAAGTGATATTAAAGTGATTCTAAAAGGTGATTTAAGGAGTTGAAAATAATAATCTATATAGTTCCATTATCTCATGGGATAGGTTTTATGGAATAATATTTCAAGGATTATGATGATGAACTTAGAAAGAGTTTTAAGTAGAAAATATAAGTTATCATAATAAAATTTGATGTTATAAAGATGAGTAGTTTAAATATGTTCCAGAATTTGAATAGTTTGGAATATGATTCAAAAATATCACCATTATTCAGTGAAAGTTACTCCATAAATGTTTCTCTCTAAGAAGATTAGTGGGAGGTTTTTATCAGATGACCATATAGATAGGTGACATGAATTATATGTGATGTAAAGAGTTAACAAAACCAAAAGGTATAGAGAACATAATACCTGTTGGATGATTTATCATATGCTAACCCAATGATTATATTGATTTTGTTAAATATTCTTTAAGAGTTTAAGAATATAAAAATGTATCATATTAAAGACATCCTTCATATTATCATTTGTTCACAATGTCTATATAAATTAATCTATAGATATATATTTAATGGTGTGTAATGATAAATGTCCTCTGAAAGTTAATAATTTGAGTTTATCCCTAAACGATGTTCGTGATGGAGTATTATAGGTTATAATGAAATGTTAAGGTAAAAGTGAGTATGATTCTTATATAGAGATAAAAAACATGCTCATGAGGCCCAAAAAAAGAATATATTTATTTGTGTGTATTGAATGACCAACTAAGTATACCATATAGAGTGTCATACATATGTATTTGGTATACTAGGGGTGAAAAGATCATATTTGAGTCCCCAATACCAGAGTTTTTCAAGAAACCTTGCATAAGAACCTGTATAATTCGACACCCTACATATGAAAGTCTTTATATTGACTTAGCTAATACATGGGTGGTTGGGTATGTTGTTGATCATGTCATTAGTTAGATCTTAACTGAGATAAGAATTTTTCTCTTATATAAAGATTATTACATATGGACCCTTTATTGAGATATACAATTGTAGTGTACAAACACACCTAGATATTGTATATAAATTTGGGTAAGGGATATGTGATTTGATTATCCAAAAGGTTGAATGACATGTGAATTATTCATCAATTACTCTAGTCCACACCATGAAAATCCAAGAAGATAAGATTTTTCTATATGGGATTGGCATGTTCTATGGAATACTGCTTTTTTATTACATTAACTTTTCATTAAATGGTACAAAATTGAGGATCATTTATCATTTTGTTTCTTGGAAATAAGGTACATAATACATGAAAAAAAAACATTCTTCTAATACACTTTAAAAGATTAATAATAGGTTCATACTATGTATAATTACTATATCTCATAACTTGGTGACATACATAAAATGAATGGGTGAGAATAAGCCCAGTAAGGGAAATAAAGGGAAACAATTTACACGTGATCTTGAAAAGTATCAATAAGAACATGAGGGATATAATAAAGGAATGAGAAAATAAAAAAGGGGAATATCATAATAAAAATAACACGAATAATAACATTGAATGATGGCTACAATATTTAAATTATACATTCATTAGTATATCACAAAGGATTGTAATCAAGGTGTCGTACAAATTACCAAGGTTATTCACAAAGGAAATGTAGAACTTGTTATCTCTAGAGATTAAATTCTGTTGGGAAAAAATCCCTCAAGGTATCATTGAAGCATTTTTGAGGTGATAGTGTTTGTTGAAAAAGTGGGCCTCTATGTTGTGTTTGTTCAAAAAGCAGAACATGTTGTATAAATTTTTGAGAAAGGTGGTTTACATGGTGATTTTTTGAGTTATAGAGATATTTTTGACAACCTATGTTGATAAAGAATGTTGACAAAGGAATGGATGATCTGGAGGCAGTTTTAAAAGAACATATCTAAGGTGGAACCATTTTCTTGTGTTTGCCAAATTTTTGGGCCTCAAAATCAGAAAAAAGTAGGAACATGTTTTTGGAAAGGGAAGTTGTGTGAAAGATCTAGGGTGGTTTTGAAACTTGCTTGAAAGGCATGTTTTGGGGTCAGAAGGTGGAAAAATGGTAAAGGACTATGGTGCATGAAATATTTGAAGATGAGCATGAAATAATTGAAGATGCACGGAATATTTGAAGATGTGCGTGAAAGATGGAGTTGCGTGAAGAAATCTTGGATGTAAGGCATGTTTTGGGAAAAGAACATCGAAAAATGGAAATTGTAATGCCCGAGATCCTGAATACCCAGAGCCGGTTCCATACAGAGGATCAAATTTGTTTCAGGCTCTAAGAAACTAGCTACTTCTGAAATGTTTCATCTTCTAAAAACTGTTACCTGAAATTTTTTAATAAAAAACATAGGGTGAGCATAAGAATGCCCAGTAAGGGGTTTTAAAATAAACCAATATAACTTTTGAAATCATTCTTTAAAACTTTCCATAAAACATTTCTCTTAAAGAAAAGCTATAACACATGTAACATATCATAAATGTGCTTAATTAAAAATATGCTAACAGAATTATAAGGACACGTGATTCAATTATAGGAAAAATCATTTGGATTAATAAATAAAAGATGTTCTAAACATGTATGACATAAGAACATGCTAGCACAAATTAAATAGATAAGAGTAATGCATAATGAAATTTTCTCTTAAAGGTAATAACTTTAACTGAATACTAATTCACTGAGTGCATGTGTCAGGCCATAAGAATTTACTTTTCTGATACTCATAAATACCGGCTCTTAACCATGGGTATTCTACTTGTCGAATAAACACTTAGTTATTAATTGTCATACACATAATGAGGAAATGGATAATGTCAGACTTTAATTTATGGGTCAAGGCCTCGACCAAGACCTTGGGGCTAACTGTAACCAGACCCCAAACAGGAGGGCCTTTGTAACCAGGCTCCATCCTGGAGAACCTCTATAATGAGACTCCAACTCGGAGAGCCTCTGTAACCGGACTCCAACCCGGAGGGTCTGCTGTAACCATACCCCATCCCATAGGGATTACTTTTACTGGTCCCCTACCTGGAACATACTAGTCCGATACATTCATCATATGTTTAATAAGGCCACGTATCCAAAGTGTCCCATACCACCTTGAATACAGAAACACATGTCTTTTATATGGGGTGTACCATACCACTCCAAATAATTAAATTCTTAATTCATTATCATAAGTGATGAATAATAAATAGTTCGATTTATCACATAAATTAAAAACTTTACAACTACTTCCATAAACATTCAATGCATTGCATTGCATGTTAATAAGTTCAGATCAGTAATATTCATGTTCAAATCATGTGCTGATAAATGTAATGACAATAGACTAAATAATAATATGTTAGTTATTATTTAAATAATAATTTTCCCAACAACAAGAATAAAGTAGTAAATATTCCTTGCATATGTGATATTAATTTAAAACATGCAAGTAATGGGTTTACCACATAAAATGATAGTTCCTTAATTTTCAAAATATTTGATTAATGGAAATGAATATTTATAGTTAAAAAATCCAATTTAAATTATGACAGATGTCATTTGTACACAAGAAAGTGCTGATAAATGGTCATGTCTTAATAAATGGTCATACCCTATGTTGCATAGCATATATGGTCAACTTATTTGTAGTGATACATTTATGCATACATTCATGTGAATTTAATTAATCAAATCAACAACATACTTTAACCACCAAAGTTTGTTTTAGGCCAACCTATTTCGGATTATGGTTCAAACTTTTAGGTGCATACATATAACCATATATATATATATATACATAAAATATGTAAATGTCACACCCTTAATTTATATATTGTGACAACTAAAATTACATATATATATATATGTATTAACATCTTAAAATAAATTTAATTTGTTTAATAATAACACACCTTAGCATCATAAAAGTAAATCACATTTTATGAAAATGAACTACCTTACTAGAACCAGAAAATAGAGATTGTATAAAGTAATAAATAATTTTCCCTTACATTTTAAAAACATCATTGCAAATCAACACTTGATATAATTAAAACTGGGTGGATGAAAACTATATGGGTGTGTGTATAATTTATATACCAGCATATACAATGTGTATATTCTATTTTGTGATAAAAAGACAAAGTATAATGAACCCTTACTTGAAATGTAGAAACGTTGATCCACTTATGCTATCTCAAACACATGCACAGGGTGGAAAATAAGGGTTCCCCCCAGCATTATTCAATTACACGAAAGATTAAGGTTCTTTATATCCCCTTGCACAGAGTGCATCGTAAGATGATTGTATGCATTCCATACACTTATCCCATAACATCACGTTGAGAGCGACATATACCAAAGAAAATAAATTTAAACAACAAAAAAATCAGTATAAAATTTCATTGAAATGGACAGTTGTAGAACAAAACAAATTGAAAATTACAGATGTTCAAATTTCAAAAGAAGAACTGAACTAAGCGGGCCATAGATTTTTGTCCACACACAAAAAAATAGACAAAGACAAATGCCTCAGTCAACCAAGAAAAGATTGTACAGAAATGATTCTGATAGGAACAAATATCGCACATGATTTGGAAAACTGAAACCCTAACCTCTCGGAACAAAAGCATAACTTGATTTTGGTTCGGGAAAATTCTAAACCTTAACTCGATTCGACAATAGGACCGGACTCCACCTATACTACGGACGACGTCACTTAGCCCCCATCACATGGAATCCACTATAGGGTCACACCTCCCACTATTTGAACCTGTTGGTGCCACATGATACCTCAGCCTCAGTCGCCTCTTACCCTCTACTCGAAGTCGCCATCAAAGAACGACTCAAGGCCATGGTTGTGTCAACCACAACTCGGTGCGACAGGAGACTCCTAGTGAAACTCTACACATGACACACCCTTGAAGACCACCACAGCTACGACCCACTGAAACCCTAAAGCACGAAACCAGAAGTCCGATCTGCTTTGTGGCACGACACCTCATACACAGATTCACTATAGGCTCTTATGAGATTCTCTTTTTTTATTTCCTTTGTCCGATTTTCTCCTCTATTTTAAATTTATCATTATTTATTTAATCAAATATCATATTATTAAAAAATTCAAAAGTCTAATAAAGTTATTTATCTATTAATCTTATTTTATCAATACTTTTAAAAAAGTAAAAGTTATTATTATTATTAAATTCTTTTATAAAACATATTTTTACATATTCCATTTTTATACTTATAATGTTATAAATAAAATTAGTAATTGAGAATGTAGTATCAAAATAATAATTATCCTAATTTGTACCATATATTTGTAATTTTGAAACTCTTGATGCAACCTAGACAACACCTTACTGGACTCACGACCTGTAGCTAGAGTAAGGACTCCCCCTTTTGGATCTCAAATCCCTATGGGATTCCTCCTCCATATTTTTGTTATTTTAATAATTCATTATTATTACATCTAAATTATTATCTTAACTTTTAACGATGTCGAAATTTATATATATATTAAACTAATAATCCACTAAATTACCTAATAATCTATTATCTTATCAATACTTATTCCTTTTTGTCAATCATGTTTCCTTTTTTGTCAATCACGTTTTCCACTTTTATGCCATCATTACCACTTTATATTAGAATTTTTTCCTTGTTTAATTTATACTAATACATCACTATAACTATTTAATTAATTCTATTAATGTAATTTATATAGAGTTTATCATAACACATGTATTATAAGTTTAAATTTTAGCATTAAAATAGTTATACCATTATAAAAAATCATAATATTAATTAATTATTTTTAAAATTAATATAATGAAAATTTTAATTCTAAAACTAACAATTATTACTTTATATATATGTACACTATATATATTAAATTAAAATTACTGCATTATATTAATAATAATATATTTCAAATAGTTTTAAGAAATGGTTTATTCAAAATTTACAATTCAAAACATTTTATATAAATATAGATATAAATCATGTTTAAAAGATATATGTATATTTTCATCATAGATTTAAAATAGTAAGAATTTTGTAAATCTAATCTTAATTCCTAGTTTTAAAACAAATATTAGTAACTCAATATATTAATAAATTATTTGAAAATACAAATTTGTAATTCCAAATATATTAATTGTGTAGTATTTATTATTTCATATTAAATAAATTTTATCTGTGTAATTGAAATAGTTAATATAATTTTTTTTAGAATTTTATTTATTTAAAATATTTAATCAAACACTCATTTCGATAAATTTTATTATTCAAATTCAATAATAACTATATATCCATGTTAAAATATAATGTTATAAAATTAGTCCGAACACTTCAATTATCAATAAAATTTATTGTATAATTAACTAATACTTAATTTAATTAAAATTATTATTTGAAAA
This sequence comes from Viscum album, assembly GCA_963277665.1. NCBI lineage: Eukaryota > Viridiplantae > Streptophyta > Magnoliopsida > Santalales > Viscaceae > Viscum > Viscum album. The sequence goes on from OY728129.1 coordinate 1,403,742,297, forward strand.
TTATTATTTTTTTAAAGGAAATAATCTAAATAAAACACATTATAATTAAATTAAATTTAGAATATTCTAGGGTGTTACATTATTCCCCCTACAAATAATTGTGTCCTCACAATTCTAAAATGCTCGTACACAACCACAATAATGCCGGACACACGTCACTCTCAAGGTACCTTTATGAGGAACACTACTGATGTTAGGGTGCTGATGACCACAGGTGGATTCCCAAGGTAGTATTTAGCTTCTCGATTTCTTTGGCCTAGAAACTCTATGAACAGTTAGGGTCAAATCTTTTCCTAAAGCACTCAACCTTCCATAAAGAGGAACGAGAAGTGTGGAGGTCAGCAATTTTAGAGTGGACTAAATCCCTATAAGTCCCATGCACCACGTCGTTCTTGAAAATATTGATGTCGTAGAGTTCTCTGTAAATACTAAAACATAGGACCTAGAATAGGTAGGCCACTCGATGGTCACCATCCAAAGAAGCATTTAGAAATTTACCTACCGCTCGGTAGTTATCAGCCAAAGTGAAACACAGAAAAAGGGATTCATGAAACTTTCCTATTTTCCTATATGTTGCAAATTGTTAAAATGACATACGGTAATAGACCAGATTGCTTCCTTGGTAAAGATGGAGGATGTTTGGGTGGTCTGACACAAGAATTAGTTGTTTATAGGACAACATAAGGTTTTCAAAAGCCTTGTAGTCCCTTGAAAGTGACTTTGCCACTACAGCTTCTATTATCTCTGTTGGGAGAGACAGAAGGCATGATGCATCAGCCATCTAAAAATTTAAGGAAACTACTACATAGTAATGCATAACCAAGTTTTCAATACTATTATAATTTTATCAGATGTCTCCTAAGAGACATATGGCTTGTATTTTTTTTCAATAAAAATCATACCTAGTAATGCTTAAATAAATTTTTCATCATTTAGTTCTGGTTTTACAGAGTTAACTAAACCGAATCCTATGATACCAACTGTCATGCCACAAATCCCGAATACCCGGAGCTAGTGCCATATAGAGGATCGAATTCGGTTCAGTATTTGAGAAACTAGCTACATCTGAAATGTTTCGTATGCTAAAAGTTGTTACCTGAAAATTTTTAATAAAAAATGTAGGGTGAGCATACGAATGCCCAGTTAGGGGTTTTAAAAAACCAGTATAACTTTTGAAATCATTCTTTAAAACTTTCCATAAAACATTTCTCTTAAAGAAAAGCTATTACACATGTAACATATCATAAAAGTGGTCAATTATAAACATTATAACAGGATTATAAGGATGCATGATTCAATTATAGGCATGATCATTTAGAGTAATAAATAAAAGACGTTCTAAACATGTATAAAATAAGAACATGTAAGAAAAAATTAAACAGTTAAGAGTAATGAATAATCAGAGTTGCGCTTAAAGGTAATAACTTCAACTTAATACTAATTCACTAAGTGCATATGTCATGCCCTAAGAATTTACTTTTCTGATACTCATAAATACTGGCTCATAATCATTGGTATTATACTAGTCGAATATCCATTTGCTTATTAATTATCATACATGTAATGAAGGAATGTATAATGCCAGACTATAAATTATGTGTCAAGGCCTCAACCAAGATCTAGGGGCTAACTGTAACCGGACCCTAACCCATAGAGCCTCTGTAACTGGACTCCATTCTAAAGAGCCTCTGTAACCGGACTCCAACTCAGAGAGCATCTGTAACTAGACTCCAACCCAGAGGGTCTTCTATAACCGGACCCCAACCCGGAGGGTTTACTTTTACCAGCCCCCAACCCAATATATACTAGTCCAATACATTCATCATATGTTTAATAAGTCCATTTATCCAAAGTTTCCCATTTCACCTTGAATATCTAAACCCATGTCTTTTATTTGGGGTGTCCCACACCTCTACAAAAAATTAAATTCTTAATTCATTATCTTAAGTGATGAATAATAAATAGTTTGATTTATCACATAAATTTAAAACTTTACAACTGCTTCTATAAACATTCAATTCATTCCATTGCATGTTTATATCTTCCTATAGGTAATATTCATGTTCAAATAAAGAGCTGATAAATGGAATGACCTTAGAATAAATCATAATATGTTAGTTATTATTTAAATAATAATTTTCCCAAAGACATGCATAAACTAGTAGACATTCTTTATGCATGTGATATTAATTTAAAACATGCAAGTAATGGGGTTACCACATAAAATTATTGTTCCATAATTTTCAAAATCCTTGATTCATGCAAATGAATATTTATAGTGAAAAAACCAATTTAAATTAAGACAGATGTCATTTGTACACAAGCATGTGCTGATAAATTGTCATGTCTTAATAAATGGTCATACCCTTTGTTCCATAGCATATATGGTCAACTGATTTGTAGTTCAACATTTATGAATACATTCATGTGAATTTAATTAAGCATATCAATAACATACTTTAACCACTAATGTTTGTTTTAGGCCAACCTATTTCGAATTATGGTTCAAACATGTAGGTGAAAACATATAACCATATATATATATACATAAAATATGTATATGTCTCACCCTTACTTTATAAATTCTGAAAACTAAAATTACATATACATATATATATATCTGTGTGTGTGTGTGTGTTTGTGTGTTTATATTAACATCTTACAAGAAATGTAATTTGTTTAATAATAACAACCCTTAACATCATAAAAGTAATTCACATTTTAAGAAAATGAATTGCCCTACCAGAACCAAAAAATAGAGATTGTATAAAGTAATAAATAAATTTCCCTTACAATTTCAAAAAATCATAGCAAATTGACTTTTGATAGAATTAAAACTGGGTGGATTAAAACTATATGGCTGTGTGTATAATTTATATACTAGCATATAAAATGTGTATATTGAAGTTTGAAAAATAAAGACAAAGTATAATGAACCCTTACATGAAATGTTGAAACATTGATCCACTTATTCTATCTCAAACACATGCATAGGGCTGCAAATAAGGCTCCCCCACCATTTCTCAATTACACAAAGGAGTAAGGTTCTTTATATCCATTTGCACAACGTGCATAGTAAGTTGTGTATATGCATTCCATACACTTATCCCATAACAGCACATCGAGAGAAACATATACCATATAAAATTAATTTAAACAATATAAAAATTGGTATAAAATATCATTGAGACAGACAATTGTGGAACAAAAAAAATTGAAAATTACAGATGTTCAAATTTCAATAGAAGAATAGTACTAGTAGGGCCACAGATTGTTGTCCACACACAAAAAAATTGACAAAGACTAACATCTCAGTAAACCAAGAAACGATTGTACAGAAATGATTCAGACATCAAAAAATATCATACAAGATTTAGAAAACCAAAACCCTAACCTCGCAGAACAAAAGAATACTTTGATTTTGGTTCGGGAAAATTTGAAACCCTAACCCAATTCGACACTAAGTCTAGACTCCACCTCCCTTGCGGACGACGTCACTCGGCCCCCAGCACTCAGACTCCACTATAGGGTCGTGCCTCCCACTTTTTGAACCCATTTGCGCCACATTATATCTCAGCCTCAGTCGCATCTTACCCTACACTCGAAGTCGCTATCGAAGAACGACCCAAAGCCATGGTCATGAAAACCCCGAATTAGCGTGATTGGAGACTCCCGGTGTAACCCTAAAACTAAAACACCCTTGAAGACCACCATGAATGTGACCCATTGAAACCCTAAAGCACTAAACCATTAGTTCGGACCCCTTTGCGGTGTGACACCTCTTACATGGATTCTCTATAGGCTATTACGATATTCTATTTTTTTATTTCATTGGTATGATTTTCTCCTCTATTATAAATTTAACATAATTTATTTAATCAAATATTATATTATTAATAAAGTCAAAAGTATAATAATGTTATTTATCTATTAAGATTATTTTATCAATACTTTTAAAAAAGTAAAAGTAATTATTATTATTAAATTATTTTATAAAAAATATTTGTACATATTCCATTTTTATACTTATAATGTTATAAATTAGATTAATAATTGATAAAGTATTATCAAAATAATTAATATCCAAATTTTTTCCATATATTTTTAATTTTGAAACTCTAGATGTGACCTCGACAACACCTCACCAGACTCGCGACCTACAGCCAGAGCGCGGACTCCCCCTTGCGGATCTCAGATCCCTAGGAGATTCCTCCTCCCTATTTTGTTATTTTAATAATTCATTATTATTAAATCTAAATTATTATCATAACTTTTAAAGAATAATAAAGTTGTATATATATATTAAACTAATAATCCACTAAATTACCTTATAATCTATTATCTTATCTATACTTCTTCCTTTTTTTTCAATCACGTTTCCTTTTGGTCAATAACATTTTCTACTTTTATGCCATAATTAACACTTAATATTTGAATTTGTTTTTATTTGTTTAATTATTATTAATACATCATTATCACTATTTAATTAATTCTATTAATGTAATTTATATAATGTTTATCATTACACATGTATTATAAGTTTAAATTTTAGCATTAAAATAGTTATACCATTATAAATAATAATAATAATAATTATTATTTATTTTAAAAACTAATCTTATAAAAATTTTAAATTTAAAACAAAAAATTATTAATTTATATATATATGTTCACTATATATATTAAATTAAAATTTCACCATTATATTAATAATAATATTTTTCAAATAGTTTTAAGAAATGGTTAATTAAAAATTTATAATTCAATACATTTTATATACATATAGATATAAATCATCTTTAAAATATTTATGTATATTTTCATCATAGATTTAAAATAGTAAGAATTTTTTAAATCTAATCTTAATTAATAATTTAAAAAAAAATATTTGTAACTATATATATTTATAAATTATTTGAAAATAAAAATATGAAATTCCAAATACATACATTGTGTAGTATTTATTATTTCATATTAAATAAATTTTATCAGTGTAATTGTAACAGTTAATCTACATTTTTATAAGAAATTTATTTATTTAATATATGTTATCAAACAGTCATTTTGAAAAATTTTATTATTCAAATTCATTCATAACTATATATTGTTGTTAAATCATAACGCTCTGAAATTAGTTTGAACACTGAAATTATCAATAAAAATTATTGTATAATTAAGTTATAATCAATTTAATTAAAATTATTATTTTTTAAAGGAAATAAACTAAATAAAACTCATTTTTAATGAAAGTAAATTTAGAATATTCTGGGGTGTTTCAGCAAAGGCATGATGTGTGCGAAAGATTAGGAAATGGGTGTGAAAGATGAGTTTGTGCAAAAGAAACATGCGCGCTCAAGGCGACATCAAAAAAAGTTTTGTTTACTCAAAGATGATCTTACACGAAATTTTATAATATTACATGCAAGGCATGATTCGCGGTCCAAGCTTTGAAAAATTTCCAAGGAAGAAAGTGTCCAAAAGATTCAAGAGGTGCGTGAAAGTTGAGGTTGGCGCGGAAGAGACTTCCGCACCAAAGGCGACGTCACATGGGGTTTTGTGCGACACGTCAGGATCTTGTGTAAAAAATAATGGTTTTTTCACATAGGGTTCAATGTGGTCTATAAATAAGAGGTGACACACTCATTCTGATAGAGCTTAACACTTAGAGAAAATACAAACACCAGATTGCGTAAGAATTTCATGCAAAGGGAGTTACGCGAAAGATTGAAGTTGCACGAAAAGGGTGTTTTTTGAAAAATGTGGAATCTTGAGTGAAAGGAATTTAATTTTTTCACAAGAAATATTCAGGGTTTCGTGAAATATTTGGGGTTTCCCGGTACACCCGGTGCAAAAAGATATTCATCTATGGGTGAAAGTTGGAAGTCAACAGAGCATTTAACAATAGTTAAAGATGCATATTTCATTAGAGATAATGAAGAGACATACAAGTCTATAAAATATGAGTGGATCCTTTGAAGAAGAAGTGAGCTCACTTCAGTTGAGAGAACAATGATTTCTCAAATTTTGAGTGGTTGTAAACCAGGAGGGACAGTGAGTCCGCTTCAAACTTGTAAACAAGAGTGCGCTTATAGTGGAATTAGTACATCGACACATTGTCGGAGTATGGTCCTTGAATGTAGCCCAGTGAGGGTGAACCAAGTAAAAATTGATGTGTCATGTGCGTTCTTTAAGGTTTATTTTCACTTTGCAATAGGAAAGAGAGAGAATAGAGTTTTTTCTAACAGCAAAACAAGATCAAACATGGCAGTTGTTCTAATTTGTCTAGGCTAGTGGACCTAACAAATTATTTACCCAATGCATTGGACCACTATCATGGTGTACCCATAATATGTATTAATTAATGTGAGCCACAAATATCATAATAAAAAATTTCATAAATAACCGTTGTTGAAAAAAAATAAAGAAGTTTCATAAAAAATTATGCTGTTATAAAATGTTCTTGACGATAATATCTCTATGTCATTGATAACCCATAGAAAGGGAATGGGGGGTTTTATTTATGTCAATCGCATAATAAAATATATAATTTTTAAATATTGGTTAATAAACTTAGAAAATAAATAGGTTTGAGTATTCACTTGATGAAAATAAAATGTAATTTGTTGTGGATAATAGAAATTTTTTGAGAATTAAAATCCAATGCATGAAAGGTATAAAACATGATTTTAGAAAAGGTTAAAAAGAGAGGGGACATGAGTGTCCCATTTATAAATTAATATTAAAACATTAAAGGGATAAAATAAATTTCATAGAATAACTTGTTTTGTAAATTTGAAATACATACTACATAAAGAGGTAACTCAAATTGAAAAGAGAACTGAAAATTTCCCTTTCCTTGAAGATTAGTTACTAAAACATGAGGTTCGAGACCTTGAGGGATTGAGGAATGCTTGGGAAGACTCTTTGGAAGCTAAAACTATCATAGATTCATGGTGGATGATTTTTTAGTGAATAGAAATTGATAAATGGGTTGGTATTTTTAGAAAAAGTGGAGGATATTTTTATTAATTTCTAAATAATGGAATGGGACACCAAGGTAATAGTAAATGAAAACCAGGGGCTTTCCCACAGTATTTTCCCATGGTATTGGACACTTATGACACCATTTATGTTATTTTAATCTATAAGAGTTTACCAAAATTTTATCTTATTTATTTTTTTCAAGGAAAATTAATTTTTCCACAAAATAACATTTTTAAAGTTAAATTTTCCATTTTAGAATTTAGAAATGAAATGATATATTTGAAAATTGATTAAAATATATTAAAAATACTTGATACTAAAAAAATTACATATTTTAATTCATGTATTGGGTTTAATTACTTATTATATCATTATTACATAATTATGATATAATTATGATGTCATTAAGCATACTAAAAATCTCAAACTGTATTTTTTTTATTCATGAAAAATTAAAGTATTATAAAAAATTCTCATAAAATCACCCTAACCTAATTTCTATGTTCTGATTTAAAAAATGATATTTATTTTATCATAATAATTCTCTATATAATATTTTTAACTTTTAAATATATAAAATCCTTCTTTATTAAAAATAATATTAGATTGAAAATTCATAGTAACATTTTTGAATCTTAAAAAACATTAAAATTATTTTATCATTTAAATTTCAATAATTGTTTTCTTATATTACTATTTCATTAAAATAAACATTTTTCATAATAACTTAGTTTACTATAGTAATTATATCTTTTCTGAAAAGTTAAATTTCTATTTGAAAAATAAATTTATCACATTTCATCTAAATTTATCATGAAAAACTATTATGAAAAGAGAATTTATGGAAAAAAAATTTATTATACAATATAATTACATATTATGTAACTAGGTCCTTGAAAAATAACCCTTTATTACAGAAGAATATTCCCTTAGAGTAAGGTGTGCATTGGTGGTAGTTTCATGGTGTTCCTTGGATAACATCGACTGAATGGTAATCTCCACTAAATTAAACTTCTACCATATGTGATTTCATTAAAATTCACTTGTAGAATATTATATTGGACTTTGTCAAGAGAGAAACCCAGTGATGATTCCTACCTCCTAGGTTCCAATAGATTGGACTCAAACAACATGAATCTACTAATTGATGCCATCAGATCTTCTTTTTGTACCAATTTTACATTGTCAAAATTTTACTTATAAACTCTAATAATAACACTAAAATTATTATCAAGAGTATAGTTCCCTATGGTCAAATTTTCCAATGGTAATAATAGACCAAATATTATATAATGGTCAAAACCAGATGGTCACATTTCCCTTTAAATTCACTTAATTATTAAAGAGATATAGTTTTTTGTGTATAAAATACTATAACACACATTTTCAAGAAAAAATTATAATGAAAAAAATTCTAGGTCATTACATTCTTCCACCCTTAATAAATTTCTTCCCCAAAATTTAAAACCATTATCTTAAAAGAGAAAAGGTGAGGGTACTTCCGTCTCATTGTCTCCTCTTGTTCACATGTCACATATTCATATCTATGGTTCCTCCATAACACTTTGATGAGTTGGGTAGTATTTTTCTGTAGATCCTTTTATTTGTGGTCCAAGATCTCCACCGACACCTCCTCATAATAGAGGTCATGTTCCAGTTGCACCAACTTAGGATTTAGTGAAAGTGAAGGGTCAAGTATGTTCATACTCAAGAGGGATACATGTAATGCATCATGATCTTGAGATTGATTTGGTGAAAGTTCAAGTTTATATGCCCTAATCCATGATCAATGATTTCATAGGGGTCAATGTACCTAGGAATACGCTTCCCTTTCTTCCCTAATAGCATGACTCTCTTCTAGCAGGATATTTTAATGTCCACATTATTGCTGAAACCAAACTCCATATACCTTTAAGGGTTGTCAGTATAGCTATCTTTCCAACTATGAGCATCCTTAATTTGTTTTTGGATGGAATGAACCTTTTTGTCATCTCTTGCACAAGATCAGGTCCAAGAAAGTTTCTCCCTCCATGTTCATCCCAACATGTAGGAGTTTTATATCGCTTCCCATATAGAGCTTCATAGGGTTCCATTTGAATACTCAAATATAAGTCTTTGTAGTATGAGAACTCAAATAATGGGATATGTTGATCACATCCACATTTAAATTCCATTGATCATGTTCTCAAAATGATCTCATGTGTCTGAATAGCCCTTTTAGACATGCCATCAGCTTAGGGGTGATAGGATGTAATAAAAATAAATTTAACATTAAGAGAATGTTGAATACTTATCCAAAAATTTTAGGTGAACCTTGGATCATGATTAGATATGATATAGAGTGGTACCCCATTTATCCTTACCACTTCATTCGCATATATCTTAGAAAATTAATCAAGAGATAAGTCTTCCCAGAAAAGATAAAATGGATAGTCTTGGTGAGAAGGTACACTATAACCTATATCACATTGTTTCCTTTGGATGTTCTCAGGAGACCAGTGAAAAAGTATATAGCAATATTTTCCAACTTCCATGTGGGTGTCGGTAGTTGTTATAAGACCCCTTTAGTATTTTTTCACTCTGTCTTCACTTGTTGACACACCAGGAACCTTGTAGTTTAGTCAGCAATCTACTATTTTATTTTATCCCACCAATAATAATCTCGAAGGTCCCTATAACTTTGAGTTCTTCCATGATGTATAGTGAATGTATAGCTATGATCTTTACACATCAGATTCTTCTTTATTTCTGGAATAGATGGAACACATATCGCTATACAAAATTTGCGTACACCTTAATGATCAATATTAAACTTGAAAAGATTCCCAATCTTCAAATCTTCTATCTTATTCTATAAATAAGGATATTCTATTTGATATGTCTTAATCTTCTCTAGTAATGATGGTTGAGAAATAATTTGGGATAGGGTTGATGATGTCATTCACCTATGATTCCCATGTCTTGTTTTACTAGGCCTTTGATCAAAGGATATCCTTGAGTCCTCATCATTTATAGAACAACAAGGTCTTTCCTATTTAATGCATTAGTGATTTTTTTTCTATTCTCGGGTGATAATGAATTGAATAATTATAGTCTTTATGAAGTTATAACTATCTCCCCTATCATATGTTCAATTCCCTTAGTTTGAAAAAGTAATTCAAACTTTGGTGGTATTTGTATGTATCACATTTCTCCATATAAATATAGTGCCACCATATCCATAGAGTAAAGACAACCATAGACAGCTCTAGGTCAGGTATTAGATAATTCTTCTCACAAGGCTTCAACCATTGAGATACATAAGAAATCACCATTTAATTAATCATGAGGATGCACCCAATCCATTTCATAGATGCATTGATAAAATTAATTAATCGTTATCTGATAGAGGGTAAAACTAAAATCGGTGAAGTAACTAATATATTTCTTTAGATCTTGGCAGATTTCTTCACACTCCTATGACCAGATGAACATAATCCCTTGTTCAGTTAACTTGGTCAGGGGATTAAAAAGATGTTATTTTTTTCACAAACCTCCTATAATATCCAGGTAAACCGAGGAAACTACAAATATTAGTTAATATTGTAGGATGAGGCCATTCCTCTACAACCATTGTCTTGGAAGGGTCAACTGAGATTCCTTTATTGGTTACAATGTTCCCCATGAAAGAAACTTATTACAACCAAAAATCACATTTTTTGTACTTTCCAAATAGCATTTCCATCCTTAGAGTTTTTATTATAATCCTTATATAATTCTCCCACTCTTCACTCTTTTTGGAATATATTAAAATATAATCAATAAAAACTACCATAAAGTTATGAAGGTAGTAATTAAAGACTCTATTCATCAAATCCATAAAAATAAAAAGATAATTAGTAAATCCTAAAGGAATAACAAGATACTCATAATTCCCATATATTTACCATAATGAAGTATTTGGAATATCCCCTTTATTCACCCTCAATTAATGATAACTAGATTGAAGATCGATCTTGGGGAAGAATTGAGCCACATGAAGCTGGACAAATAAATCAGAAATATTTGGAAGAGGGTACTTGTTCTCCACTATGATCTTTTTAAGTTCCCTATAATCAATGCATGGCCACATTGATCTATACTTCTTCTTCACAAAGAGAATATGTGATCCCCAAGGAGACACACTTGGTCAGATAAACTCCTTCTCCAAAAGATCATGGAGCTATTTCTTTAATTCATCCAGCTCTACATTTTCCATTATATATGGGATATTTGATATCATAATGGATCAAGGAATGAGGTCAACAATGATATCTACTTTTGTTTCTTGCGGAGGTATAGTTAACTCCTCAATAAATGTCCCAATGTACTCTTGAATGATGTGGATGATTTCTATTCTTATAATTTCATATGTTTCTTCATATCCACTAATAATTTTCAAAAATAAGGATACAAGTGGTGCTTCTAGGTAATTATTCAATCGAGATATCTCTCCATTGAAAAAAACTATAGGTTTTCCATTCATGACTATTTATATTTCCTTGATTCTATATCTTATCTTAGCTTTATAATTTAAAATCCAGTCCATCCCTAGTATAATGTAGAATTCATCATAGGATTGACTATAGGAACTGTGATGAGATTATTCTCAAAAAATTAAATACTATAGTTTCAATATAATTATGATTTATTGATAATCCCTTATGGAGTCTTGACTGGTATGTCTACTTCTAGAAGTTTAGGGATTAATTCTATATTCTTTGCAAACTTGGAGAAAATAAAGTAATGCACAAAACCAAAATCAAACAAAGTCATTTATAGATTTGAGAGAAAAATTAGAGTACATGAAACCACATCATTTGGAGATTAAAATTAATCTATTGTTATAAAAAATATCAACATTTCTACCTTGACCAATGCTATGGTTGATGGGGATTCCCCTCTGTTAACTTCAGATTTTGATAATGATAGGTGAAGTTACAAAGCTGTCAAAACTTGATGCATTGAACTTTAGGAAGGGAATGCACCATATTCCATTTTTCACTAGTGTTGATAAGTTGAGTCCTCACCACACTATGATATATATGATAAATACATACATCTCTTCCACACTTGTAACATTTACTACTACTGAGAACGAATTTCTCCAAATTCTTATTCCCATATTTGTTGTAGGTGGGAAGCTTCAGTTTCTTTTCTCGTCTTACATGATCAAAGTTCCTCCTAAGCTTGGCTCCATTGATATCTTCTTTTCATTCAATCTATGGGACAATTGTGTCTCTCCAAACTCCAGTTCAACCATCATAACACTTCACACTATCTCCTCATTGATTTCACAGTCTAAATTGGGTATATTCTTCCATATATGTGGTCTTAAGAGACTGAAAAATATATCAACCTTTCTTTTAGGATACATGACAAAGATAGAGGTGTAATAAGAAAATATTGTAAAGTTCATCTTATAGATTCCCATAGATTCATTTTTCTTTTTATTTAGTTCTAGGAATTCATTATCCATTTTTTTCTCCTTTAATGAGGGAAATAATTACTGAAAAAGATTCCCCAGAACTCTTCCCACACCGTAACATAAATCTACCTTCTTGGCCTTGTATTTTTAATTTTCTCCCGCCATTGAACATTTACTACCTCAAAGCGATAAATAGCTTGGTTGACATTTTCTTATTCCGAAAAAATGATGTATAGAAAATATCTTTTCTATAGATATTATCCATTATTTAGAAATCAATGGGTTTTTAAATCCACTAAAATAAGATGGTCATGAACACATAAAATACTCAATGGAATGTAGTTCCCTTCGAAGTGAATCTAGTATCTCAGGTTGATTCAATTTTTGGGTTATAACTCAAGTTAATTGATTCATCATTATCACGATATTTTATATTCTGGCTTCCATTAGAGGTCTTTCATCGCTTGGTGTTTTTCACTCACAATTTATGTGGTTACTCATATTTCTTACAATTTTCTAAAATACAAAAACCTTGATAAGAATAATTTTTATTTAAGAATATTATAACTCTAATGAGATTTTTATGTCATAAAATATCATGCTTAAATATGTTATTCTTTTAAAAACATTACAACTTCTATAAATCCATCAAAACGGTTTATAAAATGATTGTGATTAGGCAATCATATCCCCCATGAGTGTCAAACGAAGTTCACAATAAGGCCTTCTATCATGAACTAGGTTAAATAGAGTTAGGCCTAATGCATTTTTTTAGGTGTTACCTATAGGTACATATGTGCCAGAACCACATCTATTTTTTTGTATCTAGACAAAGATATCTTTTCTTGGAAGACACTTACTTAATACTTTACCAAAATAATAGGATGTTTCCTATATTCTAACATTTATATAAGGATATTCCTAAAATTTTCATGTCCTAATATCCAAAAATAACTAAACCTTCCTTTGGTTCCAAAAATGGATTTCCAACTTTTTATTACATTAACTTTTCATTACATGGTACAAAATAAAGGATCTTTGAATGTTTAGTTTCTTGTAAATATGGTACATAATACATAAAAACATAAAAAATTATTTTAATACACTTAATATAAGGCCCCAGCCTTAAACCTTACATAATCTTGAGTTATCACAAGATTACACGTTGAGGATCTTTTCAGGTTTAGAGTTTTAGAGAATTAGATCATGAAACTTGCATTACATTCCACATTTAAACAAAGTGGTTACATAAAAGACAGTATTCATTCTTCCCATCAACGGAAACATATTTAAAATAAAACATGTATTCTTTCTTGACACATCCTTGACACTATCATCACATCATGTACCTTTCCCTTGACCTGTGAAAAACATTTCAAAAACTTGGGATGAGCATAAAAATCTCAGTAAGGGTTATAAAAATATGGAAAGGAAACATGGGTTCATATATACATAATAATGAAATCATACTTTAACCATAAAACAGAGGCACTTTAACATACCTCATAAAATCATGAATAAATCATAGAAATCATAAGACATAAAGGTAACTTGAGGCATTCATAACATTCTTACGTAGGGAGTAACCCTCTTAATTATGTTTGGAATACCCATCACAGTATATTCCCTAAATCTCTTCGGAGAAACCTTAATGTTTCACTCCTTCACGTTACCCAATGCATTGGAGAGCTATATCAGGCTCACCCGCCCTTAGTTTATCACGGAACCACCCGTCTTCATAATAATTCCCAAGAACCTCAACATAATCGTATCATATAAAACATGCATAAAGGAAACATAACATTTCCACCTTTCAATCACAAGATATCAATACAACACATTGATATAAAAACGTTATGAAAACCATTTTCAATACCAAAAGAAAAGAAAATTAAAACATGGTATTTATTTTTCTTTTAAAAAGAAGGTATGACTTTTAGAGGAAGCCGAAACTCAAATAACAGTCACAGCGGCAGAGAAGTCGTTGTCGCCGCATACGTACGACAAAAACATTCCCTTTTGTCGTTTAGTAAAACGCTTCGTATAAAAAAGATTCCTTTTGGATAAACATAAAAGTCAAAATGGGTTTATACACCGTATAAAAGAATTCTGTGTATAAAACAAAATATGCCTCAATGAAAGGAGATTGAGACGAAGTCCCATACAAAGACGGTATCCTTGGATTAAGGATAAATCAGTTACCTAACTATGTGTGACAAACGAATACACAAAATATAAGTGGGTATTAAGTGTAAAACAATCAGAGGAAATTCACACATAATCATATAATGACATATTCAAGGTGTATAAGTTTATCCCAAAGAATCGAAATTGGGTTAAGAAGTTCCTTTGCAATAATTAGACAGCCTAACGGCGTCACTTCAAAATTCAGAAAAAGAGTTGATGAGTGATAAAAAGGGTATCTCATCACTTGGACATAAAATTCACATCAATAAGGATATAGAAGAACATATCCCAAAATAATATAATGTGAATAAAAAGACATAACAAAATAAGTCTTTTAAAAAGAGCAGGGTGAAAGGTTCCCTTACCGACATGGGTTTCTTTTGAAACATACACCTCGTGAAAGAAGGACAATACAACATTGATGTAAATACTCATAAAAGAAAGTATATTACACAATGAGTAAAATAATTGGCAGTACATACACCACTCAATGGAAATTGTGGTAAATGTAGCATAAATCTCACGGGTATAAAAGTGAGTTGAAAAATCCCTTACGAAAACTCGGCAGCCTAACGGCGCCACTTAAAACGTCCAAAAATGGATTGATGAGATCAAATAGGGTATCTCATCACATTACAATAAAATGTACAGCAAGAGGAATATAAAATAACATCCCCCATCATAACAAATATGATCTTAAAAGATGTGACATAAAGGGGAGTACTTAAAGAGAAAGAGAGAGGTTAGATCTCTTACGAAAATTCGGCAGCCTAACGGCGCCACTCAAAACTTCCAAAATGGATTGATGAGAGAGAATAGGGTCTCTCATCATATGAACATAAAAATTACAGTAAGAGTAATATAAAAGAACATCCCAATAACAAGAAAGATTATCTTATAAGGAATGACATAAAAGAGTGTACTTAAAAAGAAAGAGAGGAGTAGGATCCCTTACATCAAGTCCAAATTGACTCGATCGTTCTTTAACGTCCTGAATAATAAACTTGAGTTAATTTCCAATTTACTAAGAACCTTTTTTTATAGTTCATTATTCCTTTTAGATCACTTATTTCCATGTTATAAACATTATGTAATCATTTAAGTTAATAATGTTTGTTTTGTCGATATTTGGTTCTTAAGTCGAAAGTGGACTTCTTACAATTACATGTTGTTCCTGTGGTCAAATGTTCATTATATCCATAATTATATTCATGATTTGGATATCATATATATCATATATATCCAGAACATACATGTATTTAAAATATTACATAATCATTTAGATGTAATAAATGAAATGCACCGTTCATGGAGACGGTAATCCGTACGTACGCATGAACGCTACTTCCATTTCTATTTAATATTTTCTGGAATGGAATCATAATGATATAAGAGTATATTATAATTACAGTATAATAACATATATAATATCATTAACTTTATCCTTTACACATCCCACATATGGTATTAACGAATCAAATCACTTTCAGGGGGCGGTAGTCCACACTTCATAAAATGAAGATATCGTGTTTACCCATAATGGAAACAATAATGGTATGCCATAAATGAAAAATACAGAAGCTTAAGGAAATAATAAACATATTATATATCATATATAAAAATAGTGACATCATAATGGCCACCTTTGAAGGTGTTAAATGAGTATTGAACAATCATCGTTTCGGGAGGCAGAATTTCGCCATCCACGGAAACCGTATGTTCTTTAACCATTTTATGTAGTTGTGTGAGAGTGTAGCTCGAATAAATATTATAAAAACATCCTAGTATATTGAAGATACTGGTGTTGTTACAAAAGAAGTAAATAAAAAGAGTTTAGTGGGTTGGAGAAGCAAAATAAAACAAATGAACATGAGAGAATGAATTACCTTTGAAAGTGTAACTCCTTTTGATTTGAGCCTAATGGCTTCCTTTGAAAGGATTATGCCCAAAGGGAATCCTCTAGGATGAGGAGAGGGATGTGGAGAGAGTAAATGGGCGGGGATGGCTGAGCCAAAGGCTTGAGGAGTGTGTGAAATGAGGTAGAGGTGGGGGCCTTTTATAAGAGGAGAGGAGGGGCACTTTTGGAAATCATGACACTATTATTTTATTTTCAAAAGTGTTTCAAATTTCTAAGGACCCAAATTGATATATTTCAAAGATAAGATGATAAGGCTTCTAAATATTCCCATCCAATAGTATTTGGACAAGTGTAGGTCTTACATTTTATATTATCGTTTCATTTTATTTAAACTGTTCATTAATGAGGTCATCGTTGCATCATCATGATTTCGTAATTAAATTAATTTATTTAATGTCTAAAAATTATAAAACAAATATCCTGATGTAGGAAATCTATTTATATTTCCAAATAGTATTTATAGACAAAATTATGATTAGTATAACCCCTTCTAAAAATTGTTTTAGTAAAACAATTTATGTTAGTGTCATTTTCACCTTTATTTTTAAAAAAGGCATTAAAGTTATTATCTCACCCAAGAGGCTCCATAGGGTCCCCTAAATCGACCCATGGGTTGTCTTTGTCGGCCATGACTCATCCAATAGGGGTAGGACAAGTGTCATGGTGTTTTCACATTTTTATAATATCATTTTTACCTTAAATTACACTAATTACCTCTAATCGCGATTAAAAACTTAATAAGTTACTATTCACCAAAAAATTATTTTTATCCCATTAAACCACATTTTACTTCTTAATGACAACCATGTATGTCGGATTTTTGAAATTCAAAACACAAAGATGGCAAAATTTCATTTAAATGGAAAAATCAGTTTTTATAAGTACCACTTAGTGTTTCACTATTCATCAAAAATTGAAGTTTTTCAGAAAAATCCCAAAAATTCACCCTAATCTATATTTGATATTCCGAATTCAAAAATGAAGTCTATTTTACAAAATTTAAATCATATAAGTCACATTAATTAATTTAATAATTAATTCTCGCTGTCAGAGCAAATAGCGTGTTTTTATGAAACAATAATTATCAAAAGATTGACACTAGTTTAAGTCCGATTTCAAAGTGAAATAAATTCCAACGACCACTATTGGATTTAATGGTAAAAATATTTTCTAATTTCACTTTAAAACCAATTAAAATGATAATCTAATCATATAAATAAATTAGATTAAAAAGTGGTTTTGAATTAAAATACAACATTTTACACTATTCTTTAAAAAATGAACTTTATCGGAAAGATACCAAAAATTTACACAAAGTAAATTTTGATGTCCCGATTATTAAGAAGAGTTTTACTTGGTCCAATAGAATGTATAAGAGTGAACATAACTATATTTAATGACAGTTCTCCATCAAAAGGCGATTAGTGAACCTTTAGTGAAAATTAGGGTATAAAAGCCTAAAATTGAATTCTTTCTGTATTTTAAGCCTTTATCTCTTATTGGATAAATGTAAAAATATTTAAAAACATATATAATCATATTTTAGTTATTTATATCCATTCCCGCCAATACAATGGCTACATGTTAACTACCATTTAAAATAATATTATTTTATTATTAGAGTGCAACGTAAGATTCCCAAGAAACTCGTTTCTGCATGTTGGGTACGCCATCGAGCACAGCGTCCCCTTTAAAGACATATTAATATTTTATTCACAAATACGGATAAATATGAAAATGTCATATTCTTTATTTACCTGGGGTGTTACATCCTTCCCCCCTTTTGGGAATTGCGTCCTCGCAATTTTTAAAATTGAGCTTGGAAACATCCTTGAAAGTCCCACATCGGAACAAGAGTCGGTAAAACAATCACTTTAAAATAAAGAAAGATACGTACAGAGGTCACCCGAGTTAACCCATACTAGGATTCCATGTAGAAAAATATGGACATGGAGGAGAAAACATAGGGTCATGTTCTGATGGAGAGTGATAGAAAACATGTTTAGGAGAAAGTTAACCACAACAAAATCACAAACTTGTGATGGGTTAAACGGTATTCGATTCCCCAGTAGGAAAAGTTAATAGACAACATTTTTGTTTTAAGTTACTTTTTATTGAGTAATTCATTCATAGGGAAACATAATCACTTATCGTGTTGACTTTCAACTTTTACACAAACTCATATTTTCTCCAAAAGACGAGTATTTAGGAAGACTTGTTCACATTAAGAGCACTATAATCAACTTTTAGAGAATCACCTAATCCACAAAAGAGAACTATATACTTCCCATGTCTTTAGACCAAAACCAAAA
Source organism: Viscum album (assembly GCA_963277665.1). Classification (NCBI taxonomy): domain Eukaryota; kingdom Viridiplantae; phylum Streptophyta; class Magnoliopsida; order Santalales; family Viscaceae; genus Viscum; species Viscum album. The sequence continues at coordinate 1,403,761,144 of OY728129.1, forward strand.
CTAAAAAGGCTAGTACAAGATCAGATAATCCAGAAAAGGAGAACCCCTTATAAAAAGAAAATCTATTCCTAATCTCCAAAATTTTTCCAACAAAACCCAAAGTTCAATGAGGACCATCCGATAAACAATTTTTCCATAAAAATTCTTCAAACTAAACCAAACTAAGATTGAAGCCCAAATATTTGAAGGATTTAGTCACATAGTCTTCCAAGTTAAATCGTAACATTTATCTCCAAACAACATTAGTTGCTCCTAAAGTCTCGTATTGAAAAGTAATTAACCTAATCACATATCCTCCATGATAGGTTAATAATTTTCATAAATAACCCAAAATCAACTTACTCTTAATTCATAAAATCATATAACTAAAAAGAATCAGTCGAACTAACCAGGGACTTAACGTAGTCCAGTGGTAGGCGATAAATACCAGTCGCACTTTGGTTGTGGGTTCGATTCCCTCATCTTTGTCCGACGCGATGGGTTGTCACACGGTCTGCGTGTTGTCCTTTTTCCAAAAATATTTAATTCTCAAATCATTCCCCAAAAAGAGATAAAATCATCAAAAATAAATATAAAATATTACTCAAGTTTATCTCATGCCTTCTTATTCCATCATATCATATAATAACCCATAATTACCTTAAAAGTAAGGATCATATAAACCCTATTGGTTACCTTTATAATTATTACCTGAACTTCCACATCGATTGGTCATCTCGTACATGATGAATTACAGAACATACCAAGGTAAAAGTGGTTGATCATGACTCCTTGATAGTTGGTTTAGAACAACCATGAGATTCCTCATTGAATACCCCATTTCATCCAGTCTCTTAATCAGAGAACCACCACAGTTTCCTTCAAACCCATTGTCACTTTAGTGCCTGCTAGATCCAGCCATTTACTAAAACCAAAAAGGTCAGTGTGAGTATATCCACAAAACCATCGTGTACTAATGAAGAAGGTAAACACTAAGATATACTTACTCATTCACTTTATCTAAAACTAGGACTCTTTCTGAAATCCTATCCATTATGGTACTGTCACTTATTCTTAGAGAATACTCTAACCTCTAAAGTTATCTAAACCGACCTTTGATACCAACTATAAGGCCCCAACCTTAAACCTTACATAATCTTGAGTTATCACAAGATTACACGTTAAGGATCTTTTCAGGTTTAGAGTTTTAGATAATTAGATCATGAAACTTGAATTACATTCCACATTTAAACAAAGTGGTTACATAAAAGACAGTATTCATTCTTCCCATCAACGAAAACATATTTAAAATAAAACATGGATTCTTTCTTAACACATCCTTGACACTATCATCACATCATGTACCTTTCCCTTGACCTGTGAAAAACATTTCAAAAACTTGGGATGAGCAAAAAAATCTCAGTAAGGGTTATAAAAATATGGAAAGGAAACATGGGTTCATATATACATAATAATGAAATCATACTTTAACCATAAAACAGAGGCACTTTAACATACCTCCTAAAATCATGAATAAATCATAGAAATCATAAGACATAAAGGTAACTTGAGGCATTCATAACATTCTTAGGTAGGGAGTAACCCTCTTGGTTACGTTTGGAATACCCATCACAGTATATTCCCTAAATCTCTTTGGAGAAACCTTAACGTTTCACTCCGTCGCGTTACCCAATGCATTGGAGAGCTATATCGGGCTCACCCGCCCTTAGTTTATCCCGGAACCACCCGTCTTCATAATAATTCCCAAGAACCTCAACATAATCGTATCATATAAAACATGCATAAAGGAAACATAACATTTCCACCTTTCAATCACAAGATATCAATACAACACATTGATATAAAAACATTATGAAAACCATTTTCAATACCAAAATAAAAAGAAAATTAAAAATGGTATTTATTTTTCTTTTAAAAAGAAGGTATGGATTGTAGAGGAAGCCGAAACTCAAATAACAGTCACAGCGGCGGAGAAGTCATTGTCGCCGCATACGTATGACAAAAACATTCCCTTTTGTCGTTTAGTAAAACACTTCGTATGAAAAATATTCCTTTTGGATAAACGTAAAAGTCAAAGGGGTTTATACACCGCATAAAATAAGGTTGTGTATAAAACAAAATATGCCTCAATGAAAGGAGATTGAGACGAATTCCCATACAAAGATGGTATCCTTGGATTAAGGATAAATCAGTTACATAACTATGTGTGACAAACGAATACACAAAATATAAGTGGGTATTAAGTGTAAAACAATCATAGGACATTCACACATAATCATAGAACGACATATTCAAGGTGTACAAGTTTATCCCAAAGAATCGAAATTGGGTTAAGAAGTTCCCTTGCAATAACTAGACAGCCAAACGGCGTCACTTCAAAATTCAGAAAAAGAGTTGATGAGTGATAAAAAGGGTATCTCATCACTTGTACATAAACCTCACATCAATAAGGATATAGAAGAACATATCCCAAAATAATATTATGTGAATGAAAATACATAAAAAAATAAGTCTTTTAAAAAGAGGAGGGTGAAAGGTTCCCTTACCGACATGGGTATCTTTCGAAACATACACCTCGTGAAAGAAGGACAATACAACATTGATTTAAATACTCATAAAAGAAATTATATTACACAATGAGTAAAATAATTGGCAGTACATACACCACTCAAAGGAAATTGTGGCAAATGTAGCATAAATCTCACGGGTATAAAAGTGAGATGAAAAATCCCTTAAGAAAACTCGGCAGCCTAACGATGCCACTTAAAACATCCAAAAATGGATTGATTAGATCAAATAGGGTATCTCATAACATTAAAATAAAATGTACAGTAAGAGGAATATAAAATAACATCCCTCATCATAACAAAGATGAGCTTAAAAGAAGTGACATAAAGGGGAGTACATAAAGAGAAAGAGAGAGGTTAGATCTCTTACGAAAATTCGGCAGCCTAACGGCGCCACTCAAAACTTCCAAAATGGATTGATAAGAGAGAATAGGGTATCTCATCATATGAACATAAAAATTACAGTAAGAGTAATATAAAAGAACATCCCAATAACAAGAAATATGATCTTAGAAGGAATGACATAAAGGAGTGTACTTAAAAAGAAAGAGAGGAGTAGGATCCCTTATCTCAAGTCCAAATTGACTCGATCGTTCTTTAACGTCCTGAATAATAAACTTGAGTTAATTTCCACTTTATTAAGAACCTTTTTTTATAGTTCATTATTCCTTTTAGATCACTTATTTCCATGTTATAAACATTATGTAATCATTTAAGTTAATAATGTTTGTTTTGTCGATATTTGGTTCTTAAGTCGAAAGTGGACTTCTTACAATTACATGTTGTTCGTGTGGTCAAATGTTCATTATATCCAGAATTATATTCATGATTTGGATATCATATATATCATATATATCCAGAACATACATGTATTTATAATATTACATAATCATTTAGAGGTAATAAATGAAATGCACCGTTCATGGAGACGGTAAGCCGTACGTACGCATGAACGCTACTTCCATTTCTATTTCGTATTTTATGGAATGGAATCATAATGATATAAGAGTATATTATAATTCCAGTATAATAAAATATATAATATCATTAACTTTATCCTTTACACATCCCACATATGGTATTAACGAATCAAATCACTTTCAGGGGGCGGTAGTCCGCACTTCCTAAAATGAAGATATCGTGTTTACCCATAATGGAAACAATAATGGTATTCCATAAATGAAAAATACAGAAGCTTAAGGAAATAATAAAAATATTATATATCATATATAAAAATACTGACATCATAATGGCCACCTTTGAAGGTGTTAAATGAGTATTGAACAATCATCGTTTCGGGAGGCAGAATTTCACCATCCACGGAAACCGTATGTTCTTTGACCATTTGATATAGTTGTGTGATAGTGTAGCTCAAATAAATATTATAACAACATCCTAGTATATTGAAGATACTGGTGTGGTTACAAAAGAAGTAAATAAAAAGAGTTTAGGGGGTTGGAGAAGCAAAATAAAACAAATGAACATGAGAGAATGAATTACCTTTGAAAGTGTAACTCCTTTTGATTTGAGCCTAAAGGCTTACTTTGAAAGGATTCTGCCAAAAGGGAATACTCTAGGATTATGAGAGGGATGTGGAGAGAGTAAATGGTCAGGATATGGCCGAGCCAAAGGCTTGAGGAGTGTGTGAAATGAGGTAGAGGTGGGGGCCTTTTATAAGAAGAGAGGAGGGGCACTTTTGGAAATCATGAAACTATTATTTTATTTTCAAAAGTTTTTCGAATTTATATGGTCCCACATTGATATATTTCGAATATAAGATGATAAGGCTTCGAAATATTCCCATCCAATAGTTTTTGGACAAGTGTAGGTCTTATATTTTATATTATCGTTTCATTTTATTTAAGTTGTTCATTAATGAGGTCATCGTTGCATCATCATGATGTCATAATTAAATTAATTTATTTAATGTCTAAAAATTATAAAACAAATATCCTGATGTAGGAAATCGTTTTATCTTTCCAAAGAGTATTTATAGACAAAATTATGATTAGTATAAGCCCTTCTAAAAATTGTTTTAGTAAAACAAGTTATGTTAGTGTCATTTTCACCTTTATTTTAAAAAAAGGCATTAAAGTCATTATCTCACCCAAGAGGCTCCATAGGGTCCCCTAAATCGACCCATGAGTTGTCTTGGTCGGCCATGACTCATCCAATAGGGGTAGGACAAGTGTCATGGTGTTTTCACATTTTTATAATATCATTTTTTACCTTAAATTACACTAATTACCTCTAATCGCGATTAAAAACTTAATAAGTTACTATTCACCAAAAAATTATTTTTATCCCATTAAACCAAATTTTACTTCTTAATGAAAACCATATATGTAGGATTTTTGAAATTCAAAACACAAAGATGGCAGAATTTCATTTAAACGGAAAAATCAGTTTTTATAAGTACCACTTAGTGGTTTCACTATTCATCAAAAATTGAAGTTCTTCAGAAAAATCCCAAAAATTCACCCTAAGCTATATTTGATATTCCGAATTCAAAAATGAAGTCTATTTTAAAAAAATTAAAATAATATAAGTCACATTAATTAATTTAATAATTAATTCCCATTGTCAGAGCAAATAGCGTGTTTTTATGAAACAATATGTATCAAAAGATTGACACTAGTTTAAGTCCGATTTCAAAGTGAAATTAATTCCAACGACCACTATTGAATGTAATGGTAAAAATATTTTCTAATTTCACTTTAAAACCAATTAAAATGATAATCTAATCATATAAATAAATTATATTAAAAAGTGGTTTTTAATTAAAATACAACATTTTACACTATTCTTTAAAAAAATGAACTTATCAGAAAGATACCAAAAATTTACACAAAGTAAATTTTGATGTCCCGATTCTTAAGAAGAGTTTTATTTGGTCCAATAGAATTTATAACAGTGAACAAAACAATATTTAATGACAGTTCTCCATCAAAAGGTGATTAGTGAACCTTTAGTGAAAATTAGGGTATAAAAGCCTAAAATTGAATTCTTTCCGAATTTTAAGCCTTTATCTCTTATTGGATAAATGTAAAAATATTTAAAAACATATATAATCATATTTTAGTTATTTCTATCCATTACCGCCAATACAACGGCTACATGTTAACTACCATTTAAAATAATATTATTTTTTTATTAGAGTGCAACGTAAGATTTCCAAGAAACTTGTTGTTGCGTGTTGGGTACGCCATCGAGCATAGCGTCCCGTTTAAAGACATATTAATATTTTATTCACAAATATGGATAAATATGAAAATGTCATATTCTTTATTTACCTGGGGTGTTACACTTAAAAGGATTCATCATAGATTCATCCTAAGTACAACTACTACATCTCATAATCTAGGGACATACATAAAAGTAAAGGGTGCGCATAAGGCCCAGTAATGGAAAGTATTGGAAAAATTTTACAAGTGATCTTGAGAAATATCAATAATAACTTGAGGAATATAATAATGGACTAAGAAAAGGAAAAGGTGGAATATAATAATAAAACTAAAATGAATCAAAACCTGGAAATGTGGCTACAATATTTAAATAAGACATTCAAAAGAATATCATCAAGTTTTTACAACAAGGTGATGTAACAATTTCCAAGGTTATTCACCAAGGTATCATAAAACATGCCATCTTCAGAGATTATATTATTTAACCAATGAATTAGATAACTATCAAGGTTCCCCTTAAAATGTTTTAATTAATGTGACCTACATATATCTTAATAAAAAATTTCTTAAAAAACCCATGGAGTATAAAATAAATGACATTGATTGAAAAAAATCATGGCATTTTAAAAACTGCTTAAAGAAAAGATCTCTATGTCATTTGTAACCCATGAAAAAAGAATGAGTGTTAAATTTATATCAATAATAAAATAAAATAATTTTTTTTTTACATATTGGTGAATAAACTGATAAAATAAAGTGATTTTTGTCTTCTTATAATGAAAAATTAAATGGAATATCTTGAGGAGAAGATAGAAATTTTGGGAAGTAAAATCAGCATCATAACGGGTATAAAACATGGTTTTAAAAAATGGTAAAAAGAGAGGGGAAATGGATGTACCTTTCATAAACTAATATTAATACAGTGGAGGGATTAAATAAATTCCATATAATAACTTAGTTTTGAAATTTCTAAGACCTAGAATATAAAAAAGAAACTATGATCGAAAAGAGAAGTGGTGATTTCCCTTACCTTGAAGAGTAGTTCCTAAAACTACAGGATTAGGACCTTGGGAGATTGAGGAAAACTTGGTAGGACAAATTTAGACATAAAACTATCATATAAATATAGAGGAATAATTTTGAGTGAATTTAAATAGAGAAACGGGTTGGTATTTATAGAAAAATTGGTGGAATTGTTTATTAATTTCTAAATAATGGCCTTGGACACCCATGTAGTGGTAAATGAAAACCCATGGGATTTACGATGATATTTTACCATGGTATTGGACACTTGGGACACCCTTTATGTTATTTTAATCCATAATATTCGTCCAAAAGTTTATATTACTTATTTTGGCATGTAAAATTATAGTTTCCACAAAATAAATTTTATTATTTATGTTTCAATTTTAGAATTTGGAAAGTAAATTATATATTTGGAAATTGATTAAAATATATTAAAATACATTTTATTAATAAAATAACACTTCTTAAGTCTTGGATTGTGTTAAATTAGATATTACATTATTATGACATAATTATGGTGTCATTAAGCATACTGAAAAAGTCAAACTATATTTTTTTACTATTTATGAAAATTAATGTATTTTAGAAAATTTTCTTAAAATAACCCTAACATAATTTTAATGTGATGATTTCAAGAAATGACATTTATTTTATCATAATAATTTTTTAAATAATACAATTTTAACTTTTAAATAAAAAAATCTATATTTATTAAAAATAACAGTGGATTGAAAATGCATAGTAAAATTTTTGACACTGAAAAAAGATAAAGTTGTTTTTAAATTAAATATAAATAAAGTTTTTATATAATACTATTTCATTAGAATAATTTTTTCTAATAATACCTTAGTTTATTATAGAAATTATATCTTTTCCAAAACATAAAATTTATATCTGAAAAAGCAATTTATCAAGTTCCATATAAATTTATTAAGAAAAACTACTCATAAAATATAATTAATGGGAAAAAATTATTTATAAAATAGAATTACACTTTATGTAATTAATTACTCCTCTCATAATCCATTATTACACTCATATATGCTCTAAGAGTAAGGTGTGAAATGGTGGTAGATTCATGGGGTGTCTCAGCTTAAATCGTTAGGGTGGTAATCTCCACTGACTTGAACTTCTCCCATAGGAGATTTCATTCAAGCTTCACTTGTTGAATCTTTGATTAGAATTTGTTAAGGGAGAAACCCAGTGATGATATCCCCCTCCGAAGCTCTAACATGTGAGATTCAAATGTTATGACTCTACTAGTTGATGCCATCGACTATTCTTTCTATATCAATTTTAATTTGTCAAAATTTTATGTATAAAATATAATGATAATGTAAAAATGATTATAAAGAGTATATTTCCCAAAGTCCATATTGTCCAATGGTCATAATTTACCAACAATCATATAATAGTGGAATCCAGATGGTCACATTTACCTTTATATTCACTTCATTATTAAAGAGATGTGATTTTGTTATGTATAAAATAATATAACCCACATTTTTAGGATAAAAATATAATTTACAAAGTCTAGGTCATTACATGTTATGTGTCCCATGGACAATCAATATCCTAAATTAATGGAAAATATGAGAACTCACATTTTCATATGTTAAAGGCTTGTAGACATGGGTAAAATTATACATGTGTTTGATGGAGATCACACTATATTCCTTTATATCTTGAGTAATATTAACACTTTATATAGGTATCTATTTACTAGAATATTTGTATAAAAATATTTGTATAAATTTTGAACTCTAAAGAAACCTATGGGGTCACACATTGTGGTTGATTGAATGGGGATTGAGTTTGAATCAGAGAGATACATTAATTTTTTTAGACCTAATCCAAAAATGTTTTAGATAGGTAGTCAAAATGTATTGCATAAGATGTTATATGGGGTGGAGATAATGATAGATTTCTAAGGGTGTTTTGGAATATATTCAAAAGTAGCTTTGGATATTTTTTAACATATTTTTGTATATGATACGATATAAGTTGAAATAAAACAAAGACTATTAGAATTTAGTGTAAGTGGGAGAATGAAGGAGATATTGTAAGGTCTAGGATTTTACATGTATGATTTTTAGATATTATATGGATTTATTTCTAGATCAGGTGCTAAGACGATGTGATATTATGAGACCGCGTGTGCCTAGAATAAATGTTTGAAAAATATTACAATTTTTAATAGCACGTTGTTGATGCAGAATTTTGGATAGGGCCATAATTGGGTTGATAAAGAGCAACAATTGTATTTGGAAGACAAGGAGAAGATTCTACGACCCGGGAGGTAGGTGCGTGCAAGATTTAGGGGATTCATGAAAAAGTCCCTCCGGCATGCAAAATATTGCTTGCCCAATGCGACGTCAAAGGTAGGATTCCACGACAACCAATCTGAAACCGCCAAAGGCGATGGCGCGCAAGAGCGCAGAGTTGCGCGCAATACACTTCGAGGCGCACAAAATCTTGTTTTCCCAATGTGACGTCCAAGGGGCATTTTCATGCCGGCATGGCCAATAATCAGTTAAGGCTCAAGTGTGAAGGTACCTGGTGGCACGAAAACTCTTGCATTTCCAATGCGACATCAAAGGAGGCTTCTAGGTGACCCTCTAGAAACTGTCAAAGGTGCCGGCATGCAAAAGGCCGAGAGGCGCACGAACTTTCCTCTGACATGAAAACCCTTGTGCATCCAATGCAACATTAGACAATCATTTTCACATAGCGCCCCTTGCATGCTTCCTTTGAGGACTTCATCTATAAAATGAATTTTACTCCCCCACCCTTCAGGGACTGTGACAGAAGACTAAGCGACACTCTACTGCATGAAAGACACCTCTTACACGACATCAAGAAAAACACTATGGCCTCAAGGTATTGTCTCTTTCATGACAGGTCCCCCAAGGGTCCTCCTTCAGGTTGGCCCTCTTGGGAATGATCCTCATCCATTTACTTTTACCCCATGTAATTTTCGCACAAAATATTCCCCTTTCTCACATGTTTCCCCTGCAACAGACCACTTTTACGCGTAGCCATTCCATCCTATGTGCAACCTCTCATTTTCCATGCACCCTTCTAGTTTTCATGATGCCCTTCCATTTTTCATGCATCCCTCCTTGTGAACTCCATCTATAATCCTTTCCTTAAGGAACCATGTCCGGGACCCTCTTATGCGCAACAACCTGTTTCGTGCGCCCTCCCCCGTGAAACCCTCAAGGTTTTCACGAAGTGACTTTAAAGTCCCTTAGGCGGTGCTTCCCGTTTCATTGCTTCACCTCATGCTTCTTTACCTAGGCACACTAATTACTATTTCTTCTTTGCATAGACACACTACTATGGCCCCCTCAATGGATCATTCCTCGACACCCCTGACCTCGATGTTGCTGATGCATTCCCTTACCCAAGGGTGGGTGGGTATTGGTTATGTAAGCCCTAGGGGTGCGGAGTGAACCCCCTTTGTCCAAGCTGCAGGCTGTTAAAATGCTAAGCGCCATCGTCCTCAGCACCTGATGTTAAACTGTGACCCCACCCCATGCATCATACATGGGGAGCCCCATCTCGTACATTATCTATGCCTGCTCGTCTCCATAGGAGTGAGATCTTCCTCACATGGAATGAGATCCTCTTTGTTGGAGCGACATCTGTCCACAAGGAAAGGGAAAACACCATGGTGTAATCCCATAGACTTTATTTCAGGAGGCAGTATCCCTACTCCTCCTATCTTCTTCATAGCCACAGAACAGAGGGGGGGATGGGCACCAGAAACCTCCTCTCTTATGTGCCAAATCTCTCTCCCACTGGGGTTTGTCTCCACTCAGGCCTCAATCAAGGAGTAAGTACCAATATCTATCTCCTTGGGCTGCGAACCACATGTAAGTCCCTATTTCCTCTTTGGGCTGCAAACAACACGTAAGCCCCTATTTTCTCTTTGGGTTGTGAACCACATGTAAGCCCCTATTTCCTTGTTGGTCCATTAACCACATTTAATCCCCACTCCACTTCACACAGATGCACCTTTCACAACGTGATCGTTAGGTATGTTCTACCTCTGGTTTCACACACCAAGCTTGACTCACATGGGATTAGATTGAGAATTCATCATGACACACTCCTTGGGAAGCCTAGAGTGTATGTCCCAAACACCTCACGAACTACGTCGACTTGGACCCTTGCCAAGGCAAGGTACGTAGGAAGCCTCCCTGGGCTTCATGCCCAACAACCACTGGTCCCGACTCCCTTCACGGCCATTTACCAACACCCCGCGAAATATATGGACTTTGATCCTTGCCAAGGAAAGAAACGTATGAAGCCTCCCAAAGGTTAAAGTGCAACAACCATTGGTCCCGAATCCTTTCATGTAGGTTTACCAACAACTACCGAACTACATGGACTTTGATCCTTGCCAAGGAAATGTATGTAGAAAGATTCCCTAAAGTTAAAGCTCAACAACCAATTTTCTCAAATTCCTTCACATCAGTTTACCAAAACCTCCTCCCGAACTATGTGGACTTTGATCCTTATCAAGGCAAGGTGCGTAGGAAGCCTCCCTAAGGTTCATGCCCAACACCCATCAATCCTGACTACTTCACGTCGGTCAACCCTCGTCCTGCATGACATTAAACTATACGCCCCTTATTATCCAACATGGTACTAAACTATCCCTAAATCAGCAGTAATTCATTCTCAAACCTAATCGACAGTAATCTTTCATGTTCCATAATCGATGGTAAAAGTTTGTATTCACCTTTTTTGGGACTGACATCTCTGGTCATCCCTAGAGAATCAGACCAACCTCAAGATGTTACCCACACGTAAGCCCAAGTATATCATCAGGTCACTCCTCTGTATACACCCCAATTCTATTCCCCCATCCTAAACTATGAGGAATTTGATCCGTGTCAAGGAAAGGTATGTAGGAAACCTTCCTAAGGCTCAAGACCATCACCCATGTCTCATCCTAGTTTTTCCCTCTGGCCTATGTGTTTCGGGAAGGTCATGCCCTAACCTAGAGGTTCCACTTCCTCTGGGTCCCATCCATATGGGCTACCCCTTAGGTGTCCTATCGTCCGACAAACTATGCAGTCTTTGATTCCCTAACATGGGGATACATAGGAAGTCTCTTTAAAGATCAAGCTCAACACTATTATCACCCTCATGACGGTTCCATTTCATTCCCTGACCACTTATTTTAACTCTCCATCATCCACCCTGATTCATACCCAGGCCGCCACATCTCGATGAGATCATGTCACCCACTTTCTTACTGCTCCCAGCATCAACCAGTTAACTAACCACGCGTTTGCCCTAGCACCAGTGTTCCCTCCAAGGGCTGCACCCATCTGATCCACTCACGTCAGTGTTCTGATTAGTCTAATATGTCTCTGCTAGATGTTAAACATGAGGAATTCCCTGTGTCAAACATGGGAATTAGAGGAAAACCTCATAGACATGCCTATGGGATATAATTCCCCACATTGGATGTGGGATGCCTCTAGCTTCCATGCCCTCTAGAAGCCCTATAATAAGGGGAAGAAAACTAGAATCACCAGTGTTCCAGCATCCAGACATTCTAGTGATGTCCAACGTGACTACTTCCCCTATCGAAGGTTGCTTCTCTGATCGAACCCCTTGGAATGTACTAACAGAAGCAGTATGATTAAACGGCGTACATGAAGATATAACACTGGAAAGAGTTTTATGATCAAGGTTTTAATCTATAAAGGAGACCCAGGATATGGACCACCAGGATTTATAGGTATCTGCACCTCATTGCCACCACCTCCCCCATGGACCACAAAGGGAGCCACTACACCCCACTACGACGTACAACAGTTTCGGGAGCCTCTCCCCAGAACGCTTTGATGACTCCCTTCCCTATGCCAATGAGGTGGGGGATGTCCGGGCTATCCCTACTGAGAACTCATTCCAAGGGCCCCCAAGGAGGGACCCCACTAGGATGCACCAGTACCGCCATCCAGCCCCACCAGTCTAGGAGATGGTAAGCTATGCTCCTGCACTACTGGCCCCAGTCTGGATGACCTGACGCTAGCGTCGGGCACATGCTATGGAGGACGCCCACCGAGGGGCGTCAATGTCAGAAACTACCATGGCTTGAGCCACCCCCGAGGTATATAATCTTCCCCTGTGTTTGTTGAGTAGGGTCCCTCATACACCCGAACCAGATCAAGGCCCCAAACACCCCACGGGTTGGCTCGGTCGACTCTCCTAGTCGCCGGCATAGGGATCACCCACCACTGACCGACTTGCGGCAACAACACCCAGTACGGAGGTCCTCCACGTACCACCACCATTGAGAACGCGGGTCCTCCCCACTTCCAGGATCAGCATGGAGGTCTTCCCTATGCCACGTTCTATATGAATGAGGGTCCTCCCCATATTAGTGACACTCAGTACAGAAGCCTCTTCTGTTCTGATGACATTAGGTATGGGGTCATTCCTCCTTCCACTGGCCGCCGACTTAGAGATGTTGCACATTCGATTAATCTCCAGCATGGGTCCCTCCCCTATGTTCTTAAAACAACCAGCGATGGTCCTTGTCACCTCAGCAATTAGAGGAGTGAAGGTCAGCCTCACTTCATTGGCACCCAACATAGAGGTACTACCCGTGTTCGGCTTGACCTGTACAAGGACCCTCCTCGCGCAGACACTTCTAGGGAAAACAAGCACGGAGGTCCTAACCACACTCCTAACAGCTCTAATGGATGTCCTACCCACTCCAGCACTTTCCGCTAAGATTCCCTCTACACATCAGTCAGTGGACATGGAGGTCCACCCCGGGTCCCTATTGATATCTGTCCAGGTGCTACTTTCACCAAAACTCACTCAGTCGGAAGTCCTCTCCACCCCAACAGTAGTAGGACCGAAGGTCCTCCTCGTGCTAGAAATATACCTTGTCCTGATAAACCATCCCAGGACAGGAGGGTAGGTCATCACCACCCAAAAAAAAATATCGGGAAGATTCATACCAATATTAAACTCATTTCCATCTCAAATTCTGAGGCAAAATATTATTCAGAAATGGAACCCTCACCACGATCTTCCATGTCAAGGTATGGGGTTGGAATAAGGTGCATTAGCCTCAAACATCCAGAATGTGAGGTCCACCAGATTCCGGCCTCCCTCCGCATATACATCCAAGAGGAAAACAAATTGGTGTCTTTCCACGGTCTGGACATGTAATCGCCACTATCATCACTAGAAGCACTCTCTACCTCGACTAGAGATCACAGAGAGCTATTATGGGGACCAATGGTGGATGATCAGGAGTGCGGTCCACCACCATTTTTCTGTAGTCCCTGTTACAGAAATTACGATCACTATCCCTACTTATCAGGATGTGGGGGCCAAGTCACTACTCTCTTTGGAGGATATCCCGAGATGCAGAGGTTTGTAAGCTCGATCGCCATTTTCTCCACTGACCAACCTACCATCTCAGCAGTCTGCTTCAGTACCACTACTGGTTCCCCATTCGCCTCCAGTCGACGAGTGGGGAAAACAAGGGCCATACCCCAAATCTGAGCTAAGGAGCTTGTGGGACATTCTTGTAGCATACCATTTCCTGGAGATGTTTTGGTTGGTTGCAGTGCCAAATTTTTGGGCACTAGAATCAATAACCCTGGAGGATATTGGATGATTTTTCCAGAACCTCTGGGCAACTAATTTCCATCTTCTTCATCAATGATTAGCCTACCCTAAGAGTCAGGTGCACTTCGAAGACATTGGTAAACAATGTTGTTTAGTTGATTTGGCCACACTAATCGGGGCCCAACGCCCTGAGTCACCATGCTGGCATAGGACCCTCCCAAAACAATGCAATCATAGATTTATAGTGCTCCACATGATTATCATGGAGGCTTCCCCCATGTGCAGATCCATGGTTGGGGGTTGTACACGGACCTCCATTTCAATTACATCTAGCACCAACCTGATTTTCTTGGTGATATCAAGGATATTCCTCCAGGTAGGGTCGTGGTTAATATGGATGAACTATCAGGGAGAGAGAAAGAGTTAGAGCTTCTCAGAGAGGACCTACCCCCTAAGGGAGTCTCACACCTATTAGATCCATTGGGAAGGATCACACTCCAACAAATGGATTTACCATGTCATCCCATACCTATCAAGTCATTAACTCTTGTCTGGAATCTAAAGAAGGGTAAGGAGCACCTCAGAGCATCAAACCCTTGGACCCATATGGATCAATTCAAAAGGTAGAAGAAGATCCTGAGAAAGTCATGTTCTGTAAAAAACATGAAGAGCACAGGAGTATGGTAGATGAACTCCTTGATAAATGTGTTATGGTGTGATGACTGGACTATGGTGATCCTCAACCGGGGTCACAGGTGCAGACACAACTTCTCCTAGGCGAATTTCCTCTAGGTGACCATGATCATCATACCCCTATAGAGAGGGCCGAAGCTAGAGCCTATGGCAAGAGGGAACATTATGTATCACCAAATCCTCTTGAATGACATGAAAATCCTCGGGACCCAGCTCAGGTTCCCCAAGCTACTCCATAGTTCATTCCACCAGCCACTCCATGAGCCTCCGAGCCTGGTTATCATGTTGAAGAACCCGCTAATGCACTGGTGGTCAGGGATCCCCATCAAGATAGGAATCACCGCCCCAAATGATCCAATGGAAGCACTCATCACCCATTTTGAGGTGTTGGAGACTCAATAGGTGGAAATCATGCCTGATGGAATACCATATTTGGTGTTGGTGGATGATATTCTAGAACCCTCGGGGTTTCAGAAATCCCACTTTTCCCCTTTCAATGGGATTGGGGACCCACTACAGCATTTTGACCACATCATCTCAATGTGTGTACCCATAGTGGGATCTCCGACACAATAGGAGGCCAGAAAACATCTGTGTTTTTTCTAGACATTAGAAGGGTCTGCATATGTCTAGTACAATAAGCTACCCATTGCATCAGTAGCATGCTGGGAAGACCTCCGTATGAAATTTCATTACCGGTTCAGTTCCACCACTCAGAAGACGACCATTGAAGACCTCTTAAAGTGAAAGAAGAGGCCTGATGAGCACGTCACAGACATTGTTTCTTGGTGGAAAGGGCTCACATACTCCCTGGACATTCCATTAACTCAAGAGAAACTGGTGAATATTTGTGTGGGGAATGTCAAGACAGAACTGGTCCCCTACCTCATTACTCAGAATTACCCCGGGGGATTTTGGGACTCCATGATAAGGCCTAGTTCCTAGAAGAAGCCTTACAATAGGCTAGCTAGGCACGTTCATTGCCTCCTGCAATCCCCGCGAGAAAGGCCGCTAGGGCCAAGCCCACTATGTTGGCCCAACTAGAGGGCACCAAACAACTTGAATTATTTCCAGTGGAGCCGCCTACGCAGCCTCATAAAGGCCTGCCACCGCAGGTGTAGCCTCTAACCCAGTAGTTCCCGCCTTAGAATCGGTGGGTTCCCCCACGTAATGCACCGCCACCATCCATGCGAGACAACCAGGTCCATCTTCTCGACAGGGTCCTCCAGCCCCTTATCAGGGTCAGGCTCCCAGGGACCCCTTTTTGGATAGGATGAACCAAACCTACTCGTTCAATGAGCCTCATACCCCCATTTATTTCTAGAGTGCCTTAGAATATGGGATTGTATGTTTTCTTAAATGCAGGAGGACAGAAGTGGCGAACCTCAATGATCACCCTAATTACTGCCCCTATCACCTGATCTGGAGGCACACCCTCAAATAATGCTATGTGTTTAAAGAATAGATTCAAGACAAGGTGGATAACATCATAGTTTGATTAGGCCCAACTCTAGCATAGGTGGAATGTGTCTTCATCAAGGGAGACAACAACAGTGACAGTGAAGGCAAGTTGCATCAGGTTTCAAACTGTGGTTCCCTGAAGTATGAAGATTGGATGGCTCGTAAGATAGTCACCCATTCCCCTGGTATTATCTGTGCATGCTTAAATCAATCTAAGCCTATAGAAGGAGATGTTCCATCCATCGCCAGTACTTCTATGTCAACGAATCAGTCCTCTTCTTCCAAAAAGAGAAAGCATCAGTGGCGCAAGGAAAAACAAGCCCCCTCTAATGCCATCTTTATATTGTACTCTTAGCGACTTAATGCAACAAGAGATGGAGATTTCCACCAAAATACATTTTTTAGTGGATGATTATTCAAGTGTCAGCCAAGGGTATGCCTCAGTTAATACCATTGAGCTAGTAAACCACTACATGATTCCGGACGATGAGGAGCGCCAGAAAGATCCTCCCAATGTCCCCACCTGTCGCCAACGTCAGCAGAGCCATGGCTATATGGGTCCTGAAAGTGACTCAGTCATTACTTCCAACCAGGCTATACATGATACTAAAACAATGCAGTAGGCCCAACGTAGAGCTCATCATGTGCAACCTTTTCATTTGGTGTCATCAGGTTAATCTTCTCCACCGTTCGTATTGTTATATTAGGAAGAGGCACGTTGACCATATCACGATTAGCCAAAATCTACTACGGTCCGGTCTCAGTCATCTAGCCCCCATTCGGTGGTCACTCTAGAGGATTTGACTTGTGAGAAATGGGATATTCCTAGCACCAGTCAGGCACCGGTCCAACCAGAAGGGACCGCTATACGTCTTATCATAGAAATAACTCCTATGAGTATAAGATCATACCTGGAACAGAAGTATGATGTCCTCAAACATCTTACCAATATTTCAGAAAGGCTGTCCATCCTTGAGGCCCTTATCCTATTAGAAGATATGCATGGATCTCTTATCGAGGCTTTAAGAAGACCCCTCCAGTTTGATAAATAGGTAGCAGTCATAGAATCCTTCCATGCTGAGGTGGTCGAGCATGCAGAATGCCAAGCCATCATCTCATTATCCGGAGAAGATGTAGGCTCCCCCTACAGGTTCATATTCACCTACTATACATCACCGAACAGTTTAATGTTGTGGTGGCTCGCTGCTGTCTAGTCAACATAGGCTCTGAGATCAACCTAATCCCGACTCGGACAATGCGAAAACTGGGGTTGTTCGAGGATGATCTGAGTCCCTATGACCTGAAAATTCAAGGTTATGATAGGAAAGAATAGACATTGGTCAACAAGATCCACCTGAAGACCCGGTTTTGTGTCCTACTTGCTAACACTGAGTTTAGGTTTGTCTACAAGGACACTTCCTACAATGTGTTGATGGGCGGGCCATAACTCCTCCTGCATGCAGCGATTCCTTCATCATATCATCAGTGCCTCAAGTACTCCCTTGATGGTCAAGTGGTCATGATTCAAGGTGACGTGTCTCCCTATTCCTCTTGTGATGCCCGCTATCTGGTTTCCGACTATTAAAATTGCAAGGAAAAATATATTCATGCTAATGAGGTTGAGCATGCCACAACTGTGACCGACCCATGGACAGATCTAAATGATTCCTACATCTCTCCAATCCACCGATTGGAGGCTACAACCCCAAACATGGTACAATGCATCATTGTTTCTGGAATGAGGGGGTAACACATTCCAAATTCCAAGAGTATCGGGAAGATCACCTCGTACTCGTACACAAATCAGGATCAGGTGATCTCACAGCCTCTTACTCCCATTAGGTATCAGGATGTCTGCCCAATGGCAACGACAATATGTCATACATGCTTTTTTCATCGAGCTAGTATAAACTGGCTCAAGATGACGTGCCATTATTTATTCTATATCATCAAGAGTGGCTCCTTGGTACAAATACCATATGGGATTAGATCAATAGTATTCATCGCTATGGTTTCAGCAGCACAATTGTCCCCCAATGTGGAGTCCACTACTGCCCAAGCTGGTTCCAGCCTCCCATCGGGATCTGTTGACTCAGAGGAAGCTCCTACCACCAAGGATACCTCTTCCTTAAGTGAATATGAGGATTTAAGGGATTCTACCCTACCTTTGAAGAGGTAATCTTTTCCATGATCGATGAATTGGTACAGGTGAACCTCGGTAGTGAGGCAGACCCAAAACCTACATTGATCAGTGCCTCCATGCCCCTCAAAGAGAAACAACTGTACGTTGGCTTAATTATACAAAAATTTGATGTATTCCCCTAAAGTTATATCTATATTCTAGGACTAGATCCTTAGGTAGTCATCAACTACCTCGGTCTCCCAGAAAATCATCGCAGGTTAAAGAAGCCTCCCAAGAAGATACACCCTTATCACAGTGTCACGGTCTAAATAGGAGTTTATAAGCTCATTAGAGAAAATTTCATTAAGGAGGTCCACTAACCCAAATGGCTAGCCAAAAATGTGACTATAATAATGAATAATGGACAGATCATATTCTGCATCAACTTCAGAGATCTCAACCATCAATTTCCAATAGATGATTTTCACCTTCATGTGATGGAATTGTTGATCAATGATACAGCTAGGTTCCAATCCTTATCCATCATGGAAGGGTACTCCGAGTATAACCATATCAGAATGGCTCCTGAAGACAAGGATTCTATGGACTTTAGGGCACCACAAGACGATCCTCAGGACATTGGTGGAATGCTATGTGGACAATCTGGTTTTCAAATATCCCAAACATCAGGACCATCTCAAAGACCTTGAGAAAGTGTTCAACTTCCTCAGTTCTCGCCACCTGAAGACGAATCCATTAAAGTGTGCCTTCGAGGTCACATCTGGAAAGTTCTTGGAATTGTTTTCAGATACCGGGGCATTAGAATCCACCTGGAGAAGATCAAGTCCATAAGCCAGATGTCTCCCCCAAGAAACCTCGATGAGCTTTGAGGTTTCCAAGGCCACTTGGCCTATATATGCCAATTCATCGCGAATCTGGTTGGAAAGTGTAAGCCCTTTTCTCAGCTCATGAAGAAAGGCACTTTCTATCAGTGGGATAAAGAATTCTAGAGTCCTTTCGAGGAAATCAAGCAATATATGCTCCAGCCTTTAGTTCTAATGCCACCTGTTTCTGGAAAGCTGCTAATCCTTTATGTGACCACCCTAGAATGATCCCTGTAACACCCTAAGATTTTATGAGAAATATTCCTTTTAATTTAATTGATGACTTTTTTTTATGCTACACTAAGATTATATTTCAGTATACGCAACACCGTTATAGCTTGTAGTATACGCAAACACTATTCTTGGCCTGTGTTGCACGCAAGAGCGACCTTCCTCAATAGCGTGTGTTGTACGCAATACCGAGTTTCACTAAAAAATGATATATTATTATAATATTATTATGAACTAGCCATTATGAATAGTATTAACCACATTTTTAATTTTATAACATTATAATTCATCTTACAGATTTTCTAGATGAGGAATGAGAACAAAATCAATTTTTCGGATAAAAGCAGTATTTTTAAAAAAATGCAGTTTTGCCGCCTCTCGATGGCAGACACATTTTAAATATAATTTTTTACAAGTTTATAAGTTCAATTTTACAAAATATACTTCTTATTTTGAATCAAGATATAAAAATTTAAATTGGATAAAGTTTTGATATTTTTCTGACAACATTCTTATTTTGATGAATAGTAAAAACGTGCTAAAGTTTACTTAAAAACAACTTTTTTCATCGAGATAATTTATATGGTTAAATTATAATAGTAAATTATTTTAATGATTAAATAGAATATATTTTTACCATTTAATATAATTTATTTCATTATCATTTATTTTACATTGAATTCGTAGGTTAAATCAATTCAATATTTTGTAATGTTTTAAACAAAAACCCCTTTTTTTTGAAAACGGGGTTAATTTTAAAATAATTACTGCAACTTCTGTGTTTTGAATTTGGAAAAATGGATTCCATCATTGGAATAAGTATATCCAAATTATGTTAATAGGATACTTTTTATTTTTTGGGATTATGAATAGTAACTACGGTAAATTTTATTTACCATAGTTAAAGATAAATTAGGTAATTAAGGGTAAAAATAATATTATAAAATTACCCAAACACTTGTCTTAATATAATTAGATGATTATATTTCGTTCTAAAATATACTTAGGTCGAAATGGAATCTATTAGAAACCACTTTTATGTGATTACGACCTTTAATTTATTTTATTTAAATGAATGTGAAATATGTCTCACTAAAACTTTAATAATTAAATTATTTTTAATATTAAGTTATAAAGAATATAAATTCGGTTATAAGTACTCATTTGTAAGATAAAATGTTTTTATTTATCATGGTAATTTATTTTTAATTTTTAAGAAATATATAATTACTTTAATATCTTATACATTAATGATGCATAAATTATTTATTTAGTGAAAAATCAATAATATAGTTTTTATTAGACTAATAATACCCCTAAAAGGCCCAAAAAACTGACCAAAAAATATTTTTCGTGTACATATGAACCATAAGAATCCAAAAATCAAATATTTGACCATTTGTAGATTTATAAAAGTGATTATGACAATTATAGTTTTTTATTTTAAATGATGTCAAAGTTATCACCTTCATAATTTAATAAATATATCATTTTAAAAGTTGGGTGTTTTAGAAGAAAAATTCGACTAAAATTAATATTATTAAATATATTAGATATATATTCATCATACTAATTTATTAATAAATTTTATGCAAAAATAAGTATATTAAATAATTATACAAAAATGTTGTAGTAATTATTATATTAAGAGAAATATAAAATAAATTATATTAAAAATAATAAAATAAATATTATATAAACTAATTAACATGCTCCACGAATTTTTTAGATTAATATGACATGTTAGGAACCTGTTATATATTTTTTTTCTAATATATTTTTTGTTTGTATTTTATTTAAATTCAAATAAATGAATAGTTTCAAAATTTACACTATTGATATTTTATAAAAATAACATATTATTAAATTATTTAAAAATCACAAAAATATTTAAAAAACTAAAAATTGAAATTTATATGGTTGAAAAGGTTATAAAGTATCCAATTATGGGAAATTTACCACATATAAGTATGTATTTATAGTAATTTGAAATTTAGAATATTATTACCACAAATAAGATAAAATAAATTAAATAAGGACAAATCAAATTGATAAGGTTTAAAATAATTTCCAAACATGTATAAATTTTCCTGGTTGACAAGAATACAACCCTATATTACATCATATCCTAATTTGAGTCACTTTGGAAGTTTCTATGTGGGGTTTTATTTTATTATTAATTAATATTTTTGAGGTTTCCAAAAGTTCCCCTCTCTTATCTTATAAAAGGGCACCTCATCCCTCTCCTCTTCACACCATTTTGAGCCTTCAAGATTGGCCAACCCATACATATTTCACTTTTAAACTTCCCTAGAAGCCTACAAGAGGTCCTGGTCTTCTGCCAAGACCAACATTAGTGCCATAAGAGGAGGTTAAGAGGAGGCGCGTCGAAGAAGAGGTAATCTCTTCTACAGATTCTTTCAAGTTTCTTTATTATTATACTTCCTCTTATTTAGTTGTTTAATTATAATGTAATAAAATAAGTATAAATAATATAATTATTTGTTATTATAAATATAAAACAACCCTATTTCACCTTCTACCCGTCCTACGAAAAATAAAATCACCGTGCGTGCGTACGTACAGAATACCGTCTCCACACCGTGGTGTAATCAGTTTTTCCACCACCACCTTACTTGGATGGGTATAATGGTGTAAATAATAATTATATATGGTTATTATAGAATGATACTAATTCTCATATATTATATCATCCACTCTAATTCCAATCAATAATTATGGGAACGATATCATCGATCGTGCGTACGTACGGATTACCGTCTCCATGATGCGATGAGATTCATTCTCCAAGTTAACCATTAAAGAATGATTATAAAGTATATATAATAAATAATCATGAAATATATGACACATTAATGATACTGGATTTATGTATATGTTATTTACATACTTCCATTCAATTTAATAAGGAAATAAAAACAACGTTCATGCGTACGTATGGACTACGGTCTCCATGAACGGTGTATTTCATTCGATTTATTACTCTATTAAATATATGTATATTCTGTATATATATTATATATAAATCATTCTTACATTTTGGAAGTAATTAATCATGATCTATGTAATCATATGAATAATTACAAATCAAAACATGGATGATAAATGAAATGATTTTACCCAAAATGCTAATTTATCATGGAATTGAAAAATGAAAGGGTAATACAATGTCATAAGTGAATCATATATGATAAAATAAATATTATTATGGTTCTGTTATAAGTTAATAATATGTTTAAACCCGCTATACAGGGGTCTCAGACACATATAGAATAAATTGGACATAAGGTAATGGATAATTCTGCAAATCTCATTTTTATCCGAGATTGCTTATACGTATGTATTTACTGGGGTTATATTTTTCATCCATGTCCATAAAATGTTTTTCATAAAGTGTATAATATACTTACATGTATGTCTAAAGTCATGTTTACCCCTCTTTGACTTTTACTTTGTGTTATGGAAAGAATCTTTCTTTTGTTTACCATACATGGTACTTTTTGACCTTTCCATTAAAAGTACGAGGAGAATGTTTTTCAAACTTATACGACATGAATGGATTTTTAAGATTTCATAACACCTTATTTACATAAATCTTACTCTACAAGATTTCATTATTATTTTCAACAATATTATTTTCTTTTAAAGGTCATGTCAATTTGATAAAAGAAAATTATTTGGAATAAGAAAGGATATTTTCTTCAAGAATTCATTTCAAGTGTTTTATTAAAACTATTTTCCATCTTAGATGACATTATTTAATATGGTTATGTTTCAGGAATAATGATTCTATTATTTACATGGTTTGATTTTTCTTATGATGAAATGATATCCATTTGTTTTATATCGATTATGTTATGATGGGATGATGTTTATGAAACCCATTTTTTATTTGGGTTATGATGAATGATTTATGTTTATTTTGTGGCACAAGTAAAAATGATTTCATTATGAGATGTGTGGGACCTATATCTTCCTACAATGCATTGGGTAAAGATTTATATCTCATGAGATAGAAATGGCTAGAACGGTAAGTAAAATCTGGTTCAGTAATACAGGGATGGAACGACATGTAAACTCTGTTTAGTAATGGACTTTGTCCACTATGATGGTCTTTCCAGAAATAACTTGGCTACTATAGAAATCATATCATGTGCTTAATGGTTTTCCACAATTACATGTTTTATTCCCATGCCATTTTATCATTATTAATGTTCCTTTATGATTTATGCCTTATGTACTGTCAAGATTTATGTCATTGCTCAAGATTTTGATGTTTTATGTTCATGTTTTTACGTTCAAATGTTTATGGATTGTTTTTATGTTTTCAATGTTTACCCTTACTGTGCATTTCATCTCACCCTTTTTATGTTTTCTTTTCAACATGATATAAATAAAGGTTTTAGGTTTGAAAACAAAAGGGGAAGATCTTAGTGGGAGATGTTGAAGATCTTTCACCGTGATTAGAATATTATGTTCCATGTTTCCAAAGACACTAAACTAATACGGTCCTTGGGAATTTTTTTTGTTATGTATTCCGTAAAAGTAATGTAATGTCCATGTACGTCAATCATTGGGTCTCTAAAATCCCTCGACACCCTTATCACCTAGAAGAACAATGAGGGAACTAAGAAGAGTCTCAACTACCTCAACTACATGATCCTAAATATGAAATCTAGATACTCCCCTATCGAGAAGAGATGCCTCGCGCTGGTATTCACATTATAGAAATTGCGACATTACTTGCAGTACCACGACGTACAGTTGGTGTCCTAGGTGGATCCACTAAAGTATATCTAGAACTTCCCCATATTGACAGGACGTCTAGCTCGGTGGGTAGTAATCCTTTAGCAGTTCGACATCAGGTTTGTCCATCAAAAGGCTATTTAAGGGAAAACATAGGAAGAATTACTTACTGCACATTAAGCTTCAATACACCAGTCTATGGAACTTGATTTCCCTGATGAAGTGATTCTCTTGGTAGATAAAGCTATGCCATGTTGGAAATTTCACTTCGATGGTGATTCCCAGAGCCCCACCGACAAAAGGCTCTATTACCCCAGTCTCAACATAGTAGTCTTGGGTATTGTCTTCATTACCCCAGTACAAGGCATTCGATAGTATTCATTCCTGTTTTCATAAGGATGAACCAAAAATTAGGAAGAGTATCCAGCTCTCATTATTGGCTTCGAGATGGCCCTTGAGATTGATGTTCCTCACATTCATGTGAAAGGGGTCTCCAAACTAGTCATCTAGAATATCAATAGTGACTATGTCGTCAGAAAGATAGAGCTCGTACCACTATTGGAATGCACTCTCCAACTAATGGCCCAGTTCCTATCTCGGTCAGAAGTTACTAATGTCCCTCAATCCCAGAACGGTCGAGCTGACACATTATACATCCTAGCTGCATCACTTGTAGATCCTGAAAAAGGTGATTTGATAATCCACGTGGCACGTCAGAGAATCATCACTTTTATCACTCTAATTGATGATGAAATCCCACAGGTAATCCACCAAACCATTGGCACCTCCACGTTAGGACCACTAGTTCTCCCAGATGTAGCGATTGAGGTGAATCCTGACTGGAGAACCTCCTTTGTCGAGTATCTCCCAAAATGTAATCTCCCAGCTGATCAGGGTAATCATGATTGAATCTGACGCTGCGCTTTTCAGTTTACCCTCTAGGACGGGACTAGTCATGAGAATATCCTCTAAAAGCACGGGTTTGATGGGGTTCTCCTACTTTGCATTCAAGGAGTTGATATTTCTCAAGTCATGTAGGAGGTTCATGCCATTTCCTACAGTGCTCATCAGACCAAGCCGAAACTATATCACCAGATATGGAGACTGGGTTATTTTTGTCCCTCCATAATCCCTGACTGCATCAAGTTCACCAAAAGGTTCCATAAATGCCAAATTCTTGACAAAATTATGCATCGGCCTCCGGAGCCTCTCCACACTACCAAGTACTCTTGGCCCTTTATATCCTGGGAACTCGATGTCATGGGACCATATCCACCGGTGACAGCTCGCCAGTGTGGGTTCATCCTGACCACTACAGATTTGTTCATTAAGCGGGTAGAGACAGTCCCGTTCAAGGAGTTCATGGCTCATTCCATCATTTACTTTGTGAGCTCTAACATCATATACTGATTTAGATTCCCTCATGCCGTCCTCACTGATAACAGCACCAACTTCCAGGTAGCTGAGCTGAAGAAATTGTACGCTAAGTACAACATCCGTTCTAATCATACCTCCTGTTATCATGCTCAAGAAAATGGAAAGATCGAGGAATTCAACAAAACCCTCTATAACATTCTATATAAAATGGTTGGTCAGAATAAGAGGAGTTGGCTAGAAAGCTCCCCAACACCCTCAGAGCTTATCGGATGACGAATTATAATTCATCAAAGGTGACCCCATACTCCCTGGTGTATAGAACAAAGGCTATCCTACTCATCGAGATTTAGTTTCTGTCATTTCAAAAAGTTGTATATGATCAAAAACCACCAAATAAATCTACTGATGTCTGTTTAGTTGAGATGGAAGTGCTCAATTAGAATAGGCTTCGTTCCCTGCACAATCTGGATAGGCATCAGAACAAGATATCTAGAGATTTATATAAAAAAGTTCACCTTCGATCTTTCTTTTAGGGAGACATGGTGTTTTCTTTAACAACACAAATGATACCTGGCAGGAAACCACCCAAGTTGGAGCCCAAATGGTAAGGACCTTACATCATTCACAAGGTTTACTCTAATGGTGCATATTCCCTGGTTAACATCGATGGTGAGCGTATAAATCCTCCCACAAATGCCAAGTTTTTCAAGAAATACTTTTCCTGAGTTTTATGTTCCCAAATGACCTTAATCTATATGGTCATGCATGACCCTAAACTTCATTATGGTCCAGCATGACCTCAAACGGTACGGTCCTACAAGACCCTAAACTGTATTATGGTCTGGCATAACCCTAAACTGTCTGGTCCTTCAAGACCTTAAACTGTAGGTTCTTACATGACCTTAAACTATATTATCATGAAATACATTAAACTACATCTCAAGAACTATGTTTGGCTTGATTACCATGATAATGGGATACGTAGGAACACTCGGATGCCTCATCCTGAGTCCAGCCCCACACTCTTCTCATTTTACTACCCCTCTTGGTTGTAGTACCTTTTGAGGATACCATGTGGTGTAGTCTTAGATTCTTTAGCCACACTCACGACAATATTACGAAGTCCGTTCCATGTTCCCCGCCTCATTCTTCTACTCTTACACATCCTTACCGCATGGCGTTAAACTGCATGGACCTTTTAGAACTACGTATGGCTTGATTCCCATCTTCATGGGATATGTAAGACCACCCCGACATTTTGTCCGTAGGCCCAGCCCCAAACTCCAAGGTCACCCCTTGAGTCAATTCATGCAAGATGATAAACCGCACATGTGTATTCATTATTTGATCATCCCCTACATTTTGGGTATCCATCACCCTTAACATCTGAAAGGACCTCCAAATGGCATGGATTTTCGGCCCAAGGGCTCTCCTTCCATTTCAGGAAAACGTCCTCGAGGATTTTATACGAAAAATTGATACAAGTCCTACATTGCGAATATGGTTAGCCATCGACACTAATTTTTCATTTTTATTTCAGGTCACACGATATGGAGGTTGTGTTTCGAATACAGTCAATAGTCATCCTCCATCATTGTTGTCACCCCTATAAGTCCCAAATGTTGGGTATAGTGACTTCGTTTTATCCTAGTACCTCTTCAAGCATATGTCCACCTTGGACCTGAGTATTGATCTATTCAGGACAAACCTTTCATTATATTATTCCCTCATTTCCATACACTTATATGTTAGGAAGAGCATGATCATATTCCTTGTTTCCCACATCGAGCATCGCTCACGTGGGCTTAGGAGCTTTGGTATGGCATTACCCGCATAAAGGGTCATAAGTCTATAGTCAGTTGGGATACCCTTGTCTGAGGTCTTCCATCCCTTTTTATCCCCCTAGCCGATGTTCTCATCTAGGGTTGTGTGGTGTGGTATGGACTTATGGCTTCATTCATGTCAAGTTAGCAAGAGTTTCACCACGTACTTCCCTTCTAAGAGCTAGTCTATCCTTCCCCATGTTCTCTAACATTTTTTGGCCCCTCAACCTAAGGTTTATTTCCTGGAATCTCACACGGTGTGATGTGGACCTCATCCTCATTCACGTTGGGTATGCTTTATCACACCGTGAACATCCCCTCTTAAACCTCGTCTCTCCTGTATATGACTAAGCCATATAACATTAAACTATGCTTTTTAGTCCCACATGACATTAAAATGTTGCTTCTATACCGTGAGATGTTAATGTTTAGGGGTGGGTCCTATCACATGACCCTAAACTATGACATTATCGTCCTGACCACACGATGAAAAATGGCATCGCGTTGTGATGTCCTCACTCGAGGGTACATCATGTATGTTATCGATCACCCACCATACCATTTTTCAATGCATGTATATGGCTTGATTCTTGTGTCGATTCCCAAAATTTCCATCCTAGGTCCATCGATTCACACAAAAACATAAACTTTAATCCTAAAGGACAAACTAGATCTATCAAATTGTAGCTTATTTTTGTGCGGAGGCCAGACCCGCACGACCTAATTATCCCTAAAATAGGTACCTTACCATGACTCTTTCATAACTATGTATGGATTGATCTCAATACTCATGGGGTACGTAATAACACCCATACACTTTGCCTTAGGCCCAACCAAACTTTAACTTTTTGTCCCCCAACCTAGATGTTTCTCGGGCAGCACATTATGGTGATATAGACTCTTACTGTCCTCATTCATGTCGGGTTTAGTAATTATTTCCCCATGTGTCTCCCTCCATTAATTCCATCTATGATCCAAGATCTATGACAATTAACTAAGAAAACTCCACGTCCTTGGCACAAGATGTTAAACTGCATGACATCCTCTATAACTACATATGGCTTGATTCCCATCCTCATGGGATACGTAGAATGCCGAAGAATCTTTTCTTCAGGTCCATCCCTAGGAATCTAAAATCCTACCCCCTCTCTTTATCCCCTTGGCCCAAACACTTTTGGGAACATGTGGTGTGGTGATTACCTCTCAGGTTCTCATTCACGTTGGGTTTTGTAACAGCTACACCATGTGCCTCCTTTGTCTTTTCCCAATCTGGACTGAGTTTTATGACCCTAAACTAAGATCTCTCTATGGAAACTACGCATTGGGTTTGGCTACTTCGCTGCCCTGTGCACATTTGATAAAATCAAGACCCCCATTAATGGCCCATCCTATGACCTTAAGCTGGAAGCATGCAACCCCAGAACCCCTGTCCTTAGAAAGGGACTCAAATCCCTCTTTCTGATATGTCTTATTGTAATACTCAGATGTATTGTGACAAATCGCCTGAAGTGTGGAATCTTCATAGGTACATTCCCTTGTTCCATGTCCAAGCATCATGAGCCCGTTATTTGGATCTTCATCCTCTTCCATGTCGGAAGGGACCCCCTTTATGGCCCGGTCTCAAACCACATTGGATTACCTACCATTTTAGGCCAACATTTCTGAGGACCTCAGATGACAAATTGATACAAGTACTGTGTTTTGAACATGGTTAGTGGTCGACCCCCATTTGTCTGTCCCCATTCCTGGATAATGTGATATGGATGATGTGTTTCGAACACGGTTAATAGTTATCCCCTATCATCACGCCACCATCATTGTGGTCCAAATCTTGAGCATCACGATTCACATTTTCCACTTCCTTATGTTCAAGTAGAATTCCAAAATACTCATATTTACCCCTTCGTGCATCTAGGTGTGTTAAGTAGGCGGGTCATTATTTTAGGGACATCATTCACCTATCATCCCATTTCCCCTAGTGTGTACCTCCTTGTATAAGGAAGGTTCAATCACTACTCTTTGTTTCCCACATTGAGCACGACTCACGTGGGTTTAGTAGTTTTGGTAAGATGTGTACTGGCGCAACCATTCCACACATGCCTTTCATCACCCCACATGACATTAAACAACACTCTCATAACTATGTGTGGCTTGAATCCCATCCTCATGGGATACATATGAACTCCCAGATTTCTTATCTTGGGCCCAACCCAGTTTTCACCTTCAGTCCCTTCACCTTAGGATTATCCTGGGAGTGTGTGGTGTGGCATGGACTCTTATGGTCCCCATTCACGTCGGGGTATATACCACACCACAAAATTGATTTCCAGGTAGCCATGTCCTTAACGCATGAAACTAAAATGCGGTTCTACCCTAAACAAGTTTAGGATTCCCCATCTTAATCATGGGATGCACCATATCCCTTTCTAGAGAGGATTTTCCCTATCAGTGTTGGCCTCTGGCCACACCATGCTTAAGAACTACATTTTTCTTGATTATCATCCATATGGGATATGTAGAGATGCCCATGAATTCCATCTTGGGCCCAGTCCTAGGGTCATTAACCCTTCTGTCCCCTCAACCCCGATCTTGGTCCAGGCGGTATGACCTATAAACTATGTGCACCGTCGTCACCGTACAAATTTTAAACTACATGTTTATCATCTTTATGGGTATGAAGTAAAACTAAAAGGCATTCCAGGTCCTTAACAGAGAGGTCCTATTCAATAGTAGGTATGATCCATGATCAGACCGATGTGCCCACCTAATGTGTCTTTACCACATTGATATAATTTCAAGAGTGTTGAAATCCATTTGAACAACCAATCACTCCACCCTCCACGTTTTGTGTCCCCATTATTTGGACACTCATCCTCTTTCATGTCTAAGGGAACCCCCTAAAATTAAGGATAGTCAGCCTATGGCTTGCCTACAATCATGGTCTAACATTCTGGAAGTCTAATGGTTGACATTTCAAGTCAGGCCCCATGTTTCGAACTTGGTCCGCGATTGACCCTCATTTGTTATCCCCATTTAAGGTTAACGTGATAAGGATACTGTGTTTCGAACATAGTCTACAGTTATCCTTCATTGTCACTCCATCCCTAAAATGTTCCGAATCTTTGGTATCGTGATTCATACTTTCCACTCTCCTATGTTCGGATCAATTCCAACACCACTAAAATTACCCCACTTGTGCACTAGAGTACATTGTTTAGGTGATAATTATACTATTCTGAGAGCTTAATTCTATTGTCAAGCCTCCCCCTTTCTTCTCAAGAGCCTGGATGGGTCCTTTATACCCTAGATGCCAAAAATTTGGTTGGCGTTCCCACAGAAAAATGAAGTGATGATGCAACCATCCCTCGTTTCACACATCAGGCACAACCCACGTGATCTTAGGGATGTATTACTAATTATTTCACGATTTTTGTTGGAATGAATTAAACTGAAAAAACAAGTGAATAATCTATTCATTCATGTAGTTTAGAACAAGTAGCAGTAAAGAAAAATATATTTTTGAGTTTGGCCAAAATAGGTCCCTTAAGTATCGACATTTTGGATGGATTATTCCAATGTTTCCACCTTCCAACATGTGGTCTCCAGCATCGCTTCCATCCACCTAAGATCCTTCTCTTTTCCAACAGCCATAGGGCCTAACTCATTAGACCTGGCATGTGCCTCTGACTGTTCATTTTGGAGCTCAATCATTTGGAGATTCGGCTGCACTATCTACTCCTGAGCATCTTCCAACTGGGCCCTCAATTGCTCGATGAGCTCGGAGTGGTTTTTAATGAATGAATCACTTTATTTTTCTTGTTCATCAAGGCATTGGACCTCCTGATCTACCTCCTATAATGACTGAGTTTTATAAAACTATTTCCGGCACCAGGAAATGTCAGAGCATTGGCTGTTCTCCCATATCTTCTCCGCCATTAAATCACAGATCATTACGTGATGATGGAGAGCATCTACCCCTCCAGCGTAGAGACAACGTATCCAGGTGTGGGTCGACACCATCCAGCTTATCCATTCTACCTGTGGCTGGATGAGAAACCATTTGTTGCACTTACATGCCTTGCACGGTGTTATAAGGATCTCCTTAGTAGCAACCGAGTCAGAAATGTCTATTTCCTCAGGGTCTGCAGGCCTGTATTCAGGGAAAGAAGCATGGAGTTCAATGGTAGGGTCTTCTTTGGGAATTCCTTCTTCATCAGTGACTTCACCCCCGTCGGGCTGGAACTCCACCCGGGGAGAATTTCCTCCCATTATCACATCATATGGCTCATCAAGTATCGGGGCTGGGCCTCATAGAACGGTTTCTTCTGCAAGAGATGATGTGGTCACTGGTAGGGCTCATGCAGATGTTCCAGACCTGATTGTCTATCAAGCCTCCAACAATGCAATAACTGTGATGGGGATCAAATTATTGGTCAACCAAATTTCCCAAAAAGAAAAAAGAATCCATTGAAGATAAAGGCTTATGGGATCGAAGCGCGGAAAAATACGGTGCCTGTGTTATAGCGGGAACTGCCACCATAGGGGATCCTTCAGTACTGGTTAACTCTATCACCGTTATCGTCTCCTCCCGGACTGTGGGGATGGAGGGAAGCTCAGAGGCTGCCATTTTATCTCTTTCTTTGAGATCATCACCACCTATCCTAGCCATAACCAGTTACCCACCTTGTTCAGTTCCAAGGACAGGTTTATGAGAATGTTCCCTTACATCTATAGGTGTGTCTTTATCCCCTACGGGGAAGGCTTACTGGGCATCATTGCCCATTTTTTCCTAAACGGGATAGAGTTTTATTTACAAATTGGGGATTGTGAGGAGATAAAAGCTAGTGGAGATAAGAGTAAGACTCACCTCGAGCTACTCATCTAGTTTTGTTTCAGAGCCTACAGTTTTGCAGCTCTCCCGAGAGATTAGTCTGTGAGCAGGAGCTTATGAGGGTCCCTCACCACCAAGAACTTAAACTTGGTCCTCCTCATCCTTTTATTCATCTCTACCTTCTTCCCCTACTTCCTCTTCTTCCTCTCCTTCCTCTTCTTCTTGTTCTTCCTCTTTACATTCATCCACAAATGGAATCTTTTCTGGGTCATGTTCCAGGACAAGCATCACTTTCACTAGGAGATTTGGTTCTTCATACCGCCCCCACTGGCATGCGTACGTATCCATAGTTATTGTGTATGTGTTTCGGTGATGAAATTTTACCATATCCATTATCTGGATGTGACCTTTGTCTAGAACATCGAGCCCGGTGCGTACCAACCACCGCCATAATTATTCACTGGACATAGAATACCGTAGTGTTCTCCAGGAAGACCACAAAGAGGGGGTGATATAATCAACAGTAGGATTTAGGAGATATCTGAGTTGCTTTCCCGGAAGTTCCCTAACAGGCCCATGAGGCCGCACGCGGGACCATCCTTCCCCGAAAGGTGGAGGCCTGTTCTCGACTTGCGATGCTCTTGCCGATGAAGTATCGACCTATGCCATGCTATACATTCAACCAATTATTTGTCTCACCTATCCTATGGAACCTCATCCACCTCCCTGTTCATTGGGATCAGAACTAGCCGCATTGATTTTCCAGATTTGTCTCTAAAGAATCACCTCGATATATGTTTTTGTCCAGTGTTTGACATACCCTGTTGAATGTCTTGAACTGACGTCAGTGGGGGGAAGAGTGATGATTTCTCCCAATCCTTCTATCATGAAAATAATCCATAATTGGAAGAGAATACAATGATACCATTATTAAAGAACCTCTGTATATACTTTCTTTGGCATTCGTTGCATGCAGCTGAACTGCCTGGTGGACCTGGTCGGCACGTACGGTTCGCAAAAGATTTTACTGCCAATCTAGGATACTAGTATACTTCCCTAGATGATTTTCATATACTCACTCTACTCTAATGGAACCCTCCCATCATATACTATTTGAACAACTGGGGATCAGAATGGGTGGAATTAGTAGTGGGTGTGGCTACCGATCTTGAGCATGGTCCCCTTTTCTCTGAGCATCAGTGGTTGGATTCCGGAAATGTTCAAGAAGGATGGACGCATACTATTACCAGGGGAGAATGGAATTTGGGAAGTCATACCTACCATAGTGGGCTGAGACCCAACCATGAAGAATCTAGAATGGTCCTCATATCCTCCTGGGTGTACTTCCCCTTGAGATACACTCCTGAATACTTTAGAGCCTGGCCAACACTAGGACCCCAAGGTTAACCTTTTTCTTCACCACCATAATCTCGACCATCACTAGCATCCCTGGGAAGACCCCCACCCTTATTTCACTCATTGGAAATAGCCATATATACAAGAATTTGGCAAGAAACCTAGCATATATTACATCTTGGTCCCAACTGACATTTATGCCAAATCCCCATGATCAATAATCTCCTTCCTCTAGGACCCTCTAGTATGATCCTAATTGTACCCTCTGAGATGTGTTCAGGCATTGCTTCCCTCATCCTAGAAATTTTAGACTCATTTACTACATCAAGAAAAGGCTAATCAACCCTGAATTGGATATGTACTTTAGAATATATTTTATTTTCATCTCCTCTTTAGCCAGCTCCAGCAGGTGCCATGATAGGATTGGGATGTGTATCTTATCCCCCCAAAAATTCCCCGTCGGGAGGAACTTGTCATACTGGTACCCCACCAAGGGGATTCCCCCAATGTAGTGGACGTCCCACAGACTGATTCTCTACTCCCCATGGGGGAGGTGGAAGGTGTTGCTATCAGGGGACCAACGACTGAATAACTCCGCTACCAGATCCCGCTGTCTGTAGAAGTGGAATTGGGATGCCCAAATGGCTTCAAAAATTATGATAGACCATAGCTTCGACCCAAATTCCATGCATGACTGGAGTACCTAGTACTCCCATGCCCATTAATTGGTGAAGTATCCCCCGGATCTGAAATCCCATTCCTGCCAACCCTTCGTATCTTTAGTAATAAGGCTTTTAAAGTACTTTCATAAAGAGTTGGAGATTCCTCTGGAACTAGATCGCTTCCCAAAAACATCATATTATTTGAATTTAGGACATAGATGGATGTGTTCTATGTTTCCCTATAAGGATGGACATTGTTTGTAATATGGAACTATAGGAGACTATCCTCACGTGTCACCCATGACCGTGGTGTATCTGTCTCAAAACTGGGCATCAACACCTCCTCAAAAGGCCAAAGTTCCATAACGACATGCTATCTCTCAGGACATAATATTTTTGTGCATGATTCAGCATGCCAAAAAGCATCTTGTTATCATACACAACCCTTCTCGCATGAAGAATTTGACGGTTCAAGGTCATCTGAGTCCTCCTTGCAACTACAGTGGACTCCCTCTTGGCATAAGTCTATTGGGTGGTGATTGTTTAAATCCTAAGGG
Source organism: Viscum album (assembly GCA_963277665.1). NCBI lineage: Eukaryota > Viridiplantae > Streptophyta > Magnoliopsida > Santalales > Viscaceae > Viscum > Viscum album. Next base: position 1,403,796,297 of record OY728129.1, read on the forward strand.
ATGGGAATGAAAGAATAAATATTCAGTGCGCAAAATATACGGTGACACACAAGAGTGTTGATCTATGTGAAAAAGGTAGGGCAGTATGCAAAACCCAAAGTCATCTATGGAAACTTACACGCAGATCAAGACCGTTTTCGTGCATGAGATCAAAGAACCTTTCATGTGTAAAAAGTCAATGCAGGAGGATATTTGGGGGCCCTAAGCCTCTTTATAGGTGTAGACGTGCCTTACGCGCACATGAAAGAAGTTTGTGCACACAAATATCAATCTTGTGTGCACTGAATGAGCACTTACCCATTTTTTGTTGTGACCCTCATAATCCAACCATTGGGTCCCCCTTCAGCTCTGATTCTGAGGGGGTGCATTTGTTGATGCATAATTTTGGATAGGTCCAGAATCAGGAAGGTAAAGAGGAAAAAAATGTATTTGGAAGAGAAGGAGAAGATTCTGTGACCTGGGAGGTAGGTGTGTGAAAGATTCCGGGGATGCGTGCAAAAGTCCCTCTAGTGTGAAAAATATTGCGTGCCCAATGCGACATCAAAATAAGGCTTTGGCGACAACCCATATGAAACCAACAACGGCACTGGAACACAAGAGTGTGGATTTGCGTGCAAGACTCCTCTCGGCATGCAATATCTTGAGTGCCCAATGTGACGTCAAAGGGTCCTTTGCACGCCTGCATGCCCGATAATCAGTTAAGGCCCGAGCGCGAAGGTACCCGATGGCGTGAAAACTCTTGCACTCCCAATGCAACATCAATGGAAGGCTTCCACGAAGAACCCCCCCCCCCAAAACCTCAAATGTGTCGGCATACAAAAGGCTGAGAGGTGCACAATCTTGCCACCGACGCACAAACCCTTGTGCGCCAAATGCGACGTCAAATAGTCATTTGGGCATAGTTCCCCTTGCACACCACCTCTGAGGACTTAGAGTATAAAATAAAGCATACCATATACCCTTTGGGGATGATGACATATGAATAATCGATTCTCTATTGCGCAAAAGATGCCTCTTCCACGACCACATGAAAAACACTATGGCCTCAAGGTATTGCATCTTGTGTGACAGGTCCCCCAAGGGTACTCCATCGGGTGGGACCTTTTGGGAGTGATCCCAGTCCATTTCCTGTTACCCCAAGTCATTTTCATGCAAAAGATCCCTCTTGCGTGCCAGTTTCCCCTACATCAGACCTATTTTGCATGCAGAAATTCCATCATGAGTGAAACCTCCCATTTTGTGTGCACCCTTTTGGTTTGTGTGCAACCCTTCCATCTTACACGCTGCCTCTCATCCTGCATGCATCCCTCCTTTTGTGCTCCATGTTCTATCCTTACCTTGAGGCACCATATCCGAGCCCCTCATATGTGAAACACACTTGTGTTGCACGCCCTTTTCCTGTGCAACCCTCCAGGTTTTCACGAAGTGATTTCAAAGTCCCTTGGGTGATGCTTCCTATTGTGTTACATTGCCTCATGATTCTTCACCCAAGTACACTAATGGATATTTCTTCTTCACATATCCATGCTAATGTGGTCCCCTCAATGGGTCACTCCACAACACCCCCTCACCACAGTGTTGATGATGCCTTCCCTTCCCCAAGGTCTGGTGGGTATAAGTTATGTAAATCCTAGGGGTGCAGAGTGAACCCCCTTCATCCAAGATGTAAGATGTTAAACTGCCAAGCGCCATCTTTCTCAACACATGATGTTAAACTGTGACCCTTCCCTATGCATCATACATAGGGAGCCCTATATCAAACATTCTCTATGCCCACTCATCTCCACATCAATGAGATCTTCCTTACATGGAATGAGATACTCTTTGATAGAGCGACATCTGTCCATGGGGAAAGAGAAACCACCATGGTGTAAGCCCCTAAGCTATCTTGTGGGAGGAAAAATACCTGGTCCTCCTATCTTCTTAGAGGGTAAAGACCAGAGGGGGGGATTGGCACCAGAAACCTCCTCTCATCCATGCCAAATCCATCTCCCGCTGGGCTTCATCGCCACTCAGGCCTCCATCCTGGAGTAAGTCCCAATCTCCATCTCTCTGGGCTATGAATCATGCATAAGACCATGTTTACTCTATGGGTTGTGAACCACACATAATCCCCTATTTCTTATTTGGGCTTCCAACCATGTGTAAGCCCCTATTTCCTTTTTCGGCTACTAACCACATGTAAGCCCCACTCCACTTCCCATGGATGCAGCTTTCGTGATGTGATTGTTAGGTCTATGCTACCTCTTGTTTCTCACACAGAGCATTACTCACATGGGCTTAGAGTAAGCATTGATCGTGACACACTCCTTGGTAAGCCTACTATGTAAATCCTCAAACACCTCCAAAACTACGTGTACTTTGATCCTTGCAAAGGCAAGGTACATTGGAAGCATCCTTGAGGTTCAAGCCCAACAACCATTGGTCCTGACTCCCTTCATGTCGGTTTAACAACACCTCTCAGACAACATGTACTTTGATCCTTTCCTATCCATAGTATGTAAAAATCCTCCTTGAGGTTCATGCCTAACAACCATTGGTCCCGACTCCCTTCACGTCGGTTTACCAACACCTCCCGAACTATGTGTACTTTCATCCTCCAAGGCAAGGTATGTAGGAACACTTTTTAAGTTCAATCCCAACAACCATTGGTCCCGAATCCCTTCACATTGGTTTACCAACATCACCAGTCGAACTATGTTGACTTTGATCCTTGACAAGGCAAGGTACGTAGGAAGCCTTCCTGAGGTTCAATCCCAAAACCCAGAAATCCCGACTACTTCACGTCGGTCCACCCTCATCCTGAATGACGATAAAATGAACACCCCTTATTTTCATGCCTAACACTAAATTGTGCCTTAATTAGTAGTAAGATGTTGTTAACCCCCATCGATGGTAAGCCATCGTGTTCCCCAATCGACGGTAAGCCGTTGTAGTCCCCTTTATTGGGACACACATATTTGGTCATCCCTCGAGCGTCAGAGAAACCTCAGGCTGCTATCCACATGTAATCCCCAGTATATCATCGGGTGGAATTCCTCTACGTAATCCCCGATTATTTACCCCCATCATGAACTATGGGGACTTTGATCCTTGTCAAGGAAAGGTACGTATAAAACCTTCCTAAGGCTGAGCCCATCACCCATGTCTCATACAAGACTTTACCTCAAGCCTATGTGTTTCAGGAAGGTCATTCCCTAACCCAGAGGATCCACTTCCACCAGGTCCCATCCATACAGGCTACCTCCTCAGGTGTCCCATCACCCACCGAACTATGCAGTCTTTGATTCCCTACCACTAGGATATGTAGGAAGTCTCTTTGAGGCTCAAGATCAACACTACCGTCACCTTCACGATGGTTCCATCTCAATTACCTTCCACTTCATTAAACTCTCCATCATCCACTCTAATTCTTACCCGGCTACCACATATCGGTGAGATCATATCACCCATATTCTCGCTGCTCCTAGTAGTAACCAGGTAACTAACCACGCATTAGCCCAAGAACCAGTTTTCCCTCCAAAAATTGCATCCATCTGATCCACTCCCATCAGTGTTTTGATTAGTCTGATCCCTCTCTGCTGGACGTTAAAATCGTGGAATACCCTATGTCAAACCTGGGAAGCTGAGGAAAACCTCAGAGGAATTCCTATAGCATATAATTAACCACATTTGAGGTGGGATTCATCAGGCTTCCATGCCCTCGAGAAACCCTATAATAAGGGGAAGAAACTAAGAAGCGCCAGTGTTCTAGTATCCAGACACACCAATGATGTCCAATGTGACTACACCCATGATCGAAGGTTGCTTCCCTGATCGGACCCCTTGGAATGTCCTGATAGAAGCTGTGTAATTAACCAACATCCATGATAATATGGCACCGGGAAGAGTTTCACGGACAACGTCTTAATCTATAAGGGAGACCCGAACTAGGTAATGAGCTCTGAGAAGGAATCCACGGAAGGAGAAAACGACATCCCATCATCCCATTTTGATCAAGGAGAAAACATCCCTGAATAAGCAATTGATGTCGTCCGCCTTTGGAAAGGGGGAATGTAGAGCAAAAAATAGCGCGTCCTCAACAAACATATTCATGCATCGAAAAAATCATTGGATACAAACGCACATTAAGTTTTCCTAAAAAAGTGGCACAACTCTTAAATGAGTTTATATATCACAAATACAAGGGAACCATTGAGGTCAAAATGGCATCATTATCATAGGCATGACATAAATTTAGTCGGTGTGGGTCATCTCTAGAAAAATTCGACACAACCAAAAATAAAATTATTTAATAAGAAAATTATTTTTTACATAGTGAATTTCTTTTTTTACTCTTCATAAGAAATTTGGAGTTAGAATCATAACCCTGGAATTCCTCTATAGATGTGGATAAAGAACCTCTAGAGATACTATTGGTAGAAGACAATGGATTGATCGAATAATGCACCTCAGATTCAATGAACCTTGAAAATAATAATAAAAATTCTTCATTCTTCATCAACAATCAACCTGATTCGAGGTAGAGAAATGTTTTTTGAGTTGTTTTACCCATTAATTAATTCTATAATGAACAGAAACAATCAACAAATATATTAACCTATTGATAGATCGTTGTTGTAGGACGAGATATTATTTGCAGGATTATCATAAGATTGATATTTATCCCTCTTTGTATATCATTATAATAAATATAGATTGAGTCTAACATAAATAAAGGCTGAGTTTTATTCTTTAGGGATGTTCTATTTGATTTTATCCCCCTTTCTTCATGTTCTTCACTGTTGGGTCCCCGTGCTCATAACGTTTCTTTCTTGGGTTGCTCCGAATGTGATCGGACCCCCAGATTGGAGGAAAATTGAGAGAATATGATAGATCTATATAGATCTAGACTCAAGGAGCTCAGATATAAAACCATTGGATTTTTCAGTCATTAAAGGAGGACATCTGGTTTGTATAAGGGACCACCATTGTGGGCCCAATGACTGATGGCGCACGGAAGCGGGGTCACGTGTGGCAGGGAGGCTAGCGGAGATGTCCATGGGAGATAGTAGTGTCGACGATGATGCAGAGAAGGTGGGAAGCTACATGAAATGGCCGTAGGATGTGGCGGTAGAGGCTACATGGGACACGTTTCAGAACCACGTGGAGTGGACCGAGTGAATGGGTTGGGATAGGTGGCTTGTGGGCGAGTAGACTGGGTTGATCAAATAGGGCAGGTCATGACTAATGTTCTTGGTCGGGTCAAGTGGGTGGGTCAGACCTGGGTCAGTCCTATGGTGATTGGGGTGGAGCTATGCCACATTCCACCATCATGATCGACTATTAGTCACGGAAGCTTGAGCTATCGCGGGTATAGTGGTTGTGAAGCCATAGCCGTGGACGGTCTACCATCATGGTCAATTACCATGGACGTTTGGCCACACCATGTGGACTGACCACCATGTTCAGTCTATGGAAGCCGGTTTGCAGGGTTGTCAAACACCATAGTCGGTCTATAGGCCCATTCAACCCCCTTTAAAGCATCAAAAGACCATAACTTCTAAATGGAGCATCTAATTGATGATCCATCTACAACGTTGAGAAACTAGAGTTGAGAGAGTACATTTGAGACAAGTGGTGAGTTTTTAGTTTAGACTAGTATAGGTTGTGAGCATTCCCTTGTTCCTTATCACAAGGGTTGAGTATGAAATTACATCAAAATACTTGGATTCAAAACCCCTCTAGAGGCCATGTCCTAGATAGGGTATGTTACCCCTTCGTGGGATGGGATTTTGATCCTCTATCTTACCTAATTGAGTTTTTTTGGAATTGATTTAACCATAGAGAACATGGTATTGGTTCTATATCTACCAGCCCATATCAGTAGGGTTAGTGGTATTCCCCAGTGTGTCTGGGTAGGATCCTCTATATTACGGGTTGATCCAGATTGGGTATGTGGTATTCCCTAGTGTGTTGAGAATGATCCCCTCTCTATGTATCATAGTCTTACATGAACAATGAGTTCTCTTTAAGTGGAGCCCAAAGGTGCTATACCTCTTCATGAGTGTATCCAATGATATCATGGCTCGAGGAGTGAGTTCTCCTAGAACAATCATGATTTGAGAAGAATCCTATTGATGATAATTGGTTGTGGCTTACCTCTAGACTTTCAGTCTTGTATTGAGTATATCTGGATGTTCTTATTATATGTGTTGAATTCATATAACTATGTAGAGATGAATGTACTTCCCTTTGTGATATTCCCTTTTGGTTTTGTAGTGTCCTACTAAGTATTTTTATACTCACCCATGTATAGGATTTTCCCACATGTGTCATGTCTTGTGAAGATGATCAAACTTTTGATAGAGTACTTGGTAGACTAGGACCATGTGGTGGTTTGTGAGACTGAACATACCAAGGTGCGTTCTTATGGATTTTCAAACAACTTTCCCATTACCTATTTTCTTATAGGTTGGAATTTTGGTCCCATAATCTTTTTTGTGGGATTGTATTTGGTCTTTTTTACTTTCCTATATATTTATTATTGTACTCTAGTTATAGGATATAGTGGTTTGCATGCATTGTTTACTTAGAGTTTTTATATTTCAGAATTTGTGACTTATATTTGTGTGAATGTTTATTGGTAATTCAAGCTAATGCCTCCCATTTGTGTGATATACCTACTCAGTTCTAGTCACCACCCCTAGCCTATTATAGGCAGACTTGGGGTAGTCACGGCATGGGCCCCTCGAGGATGGGTTATGAAAGAGTGGTTTTAGAGGAAAGGTTTCTTGAGACCCAATTTTTCACCATAGGCATCGCTTATTTTGTTTTCCAAGAAGGTAAATGAGATATTGAGGTTATGTGTGGATTATCAGTTCTTAAACCATTTGACTCTAAAGAAAAATTATCCACTACCAAGGATCGATGTAATCTTTGATATGTCGAAAGGGGCACGATGGTTCTCGAAGATGGAGATCAGATCTGGCTATCACCAGCTTTACGAGAAGCTCTCAAAGTATTAGTTCTGGATTTGATAGGTCCATTTTTTGGGACACGTCATTTCAAATGATGTATTTTCAGTGGATCCATTGAAAATTGAGGTGGTTCTTTCTTGGGACTCACACATGAGTGTTACCAAGGTGAAAAGTTTCCTTGATTTTGTAGGGTACTATCTGAGTTTTATACCCAAATTTTCAAGTGTGGAAGAAATATTGACAACTTATACATGAAAGTGGAAGCCTTTCGTGTGCAAAAAAAGTACCCAGAGATTTTTTAGTAGTTGAGGCAGATATTGAAGAGTGCTACCATATTTAGATTGCCAGAGGAGTGTGATGAGTATATAGTGTTTTGCGATGCCCCAAGAAACATTCTTGGTTTTGTCCAGATGCATAGGAAAGCAATGATTGCCTATGTTTCATGCTATTTGAGACTACATGAGTAGAACTATGTGACCCATGATCTTGAGTTAGAAGTAGTATCCTTCACATTGAAGATGTGGAGGCACTACCAGATAGACGAGAGGTTTTTCATCTACTCTGATCACAAGAGTCTCAAGTATATCTTCACTCATAAGGATCAGAACATGAGATAGAGGTGATGGATATAGTTTCTCTAGGACTATGAATTTTAGATTTTCTATACTCTAAGTCAGGGAAACATGGTGGAAGATTCTATCTTCATGAGATCCAATTCACTGTTACTGAATGAGGCGGCATTGTTGTTAGCCTTGTTGTAGATATCCTTTTTGGATGGACATGGAGCATCTTACCTCCAGTCAATGGTTATCAACCCTCCAATATTATAGAGAGTTAGGTAATCAAATATTGGGGATACCTACTGTGATACCTGATGTGCTCGGATTTCCACTAGGCATGCTCTAGATGGATATTCGAAAGGTGGGGGACCCATCATTCTTTTTAGAGGATGTAAAATAGCACCAGTGGAATTTCATGAGGAGGTTCAGAGGGAGTTTAATACACCCCCTTTGGTAGTACATTTTGGTATGGAAAAGATGTACATAGAACTCCAACATCACTTTGGGTGGCCCTGAATAAAAAGGGAGTTGTAGAGTTTGTCTCTCGATGCCTTAATTTTCAGCAAGTAAAGGATAAGCAAAAGGTTCCAGTGGGTTTGGATCAATCCATTAAGGTGCCATAATGGAAGTGTGATGGGATATAGATGGAATTAATGATGGTATTACCACATACATATTGGTGATATTATTCCATCTAGGTGATTTTTTACCGACTCACCAATTTGGCCCACTCTCTAGCTATCTGAGAGAAGAGTTTAGTGAAGATATTATGACACTTCTATATGTGGGAGATAGTTCAACTCCATAGAGTTCCATCAATGATAGTTTCAGATTGTGGTTCTTGCTTTACATATCAGTTGTGGAAGGGATTGCAGGAGGTGTTCAAGAACGAGTTATGCTTGAGCACAATGTTCCACCAATAAACTGATGGCTAGACTAAGCATACCATTTATGTTCTGGAGGACATACTATAGGATTACATGTTAGAATTTTGCTATAGTTGGGAGGATAAACTCCCACTGGTAGAGTTTGGATACAACTATAGTTATAATCCTCCATTGGTATGGCATCATTCAAGGCCTTGTATAAGAGACTCTGAAGGTCACCCCTTTTCGGGACTAACCTAGGAGAGTCAGCACTCATGGTCCCAAAATTGGTGAAAACTACTATAGAGAAGGTGTAGATCATCTTGTAGAAGATGAAGATTGCATAAATCCATTAGAAGACATATGATGATAAATGACATAGGCCTTTGGATTATGAGGAAGGAGACCATGTGTTCCTTAGGGATTCACCTTGATGGGGATTAGAGAGATTTGGCCAGGGAAACAAGCTATCTCCAAGGTTCGTTGGACTTTTCCAGATACTATGTATAGTTGGTGATGTGGCATACCCCTTGGCTCTACCTCCATAATTAGAGAAGGTATACGAAGTCTTCCATGTGTTGCAACTAAGGAGGTACATGCATGAACCATCACTTTCCATTGACTGGGGTGAGCTGGACATCAAGGATGGATAGGATTTTGCTGAGTACCCAATGGATATCAAGGATCGATAGGACAGGATCTTTCATGGGTGATAGATTCCTTTAGTGTATGTCTAGTGGTTGCATGATAATCTCCACAATATCACTTGGCAGCACAAAGCTCAGATTCATGCTCAATACCCTCATCTGTGTGAGTATCCCTTATTTTGGATTTTGGGGATGTAAATCCCCAAGGTGGGGAGAATGTAATGTCTTGTATTTTTCATGTATTATATTTAGATATTATATGAATTGATTTTGATACTAGGTGATAAGACGACGTGCTATTATAAGGAAAAATGTTCCTGGTATAAATATTTTAAAAATATTAAATATTTTAATATCATGCACACACAGTATTCTAGAAAAAGTAGAATAAATCTTAAACGGGTACCCAAATCAGAAATATGGGGGCACCGTTGAGCTCGGAATGGTGTATTTACCAAAGGTGTAAATTAATATTAGTCATCGAGGGTATTCTATCGAAAATTTCATAGAGTATGTAACCATAAATAAAATAAATTAATAATGAAATTATTTTTGATGAGGCAAATTTTCTCAAGTCTTTGTCAGAAATTCCTGGTTAGCATAATAACCATGGAATTCCTCTAGAGAAATGGAGAAATAATCTCTAGAGAAACCATTGGTGAATGGAGACAAATTGATTGAATGACGTGCCTCATATTTGAAAACCATGCCAATGATGACAACAATGCATCGTTCTTCATCAATGATCGAACCAAATTGAGGTAGGTCATGTTATTTTGTGTCTTTCCCCATTATTTAGTTATACGATGAACTCAGACCAATCAAAAAATAGATTGTCCTGTGGATTGATCTTTGTTACAGGATGAGATATTATTTGTGGGATTATCGGGAGATTTATCTTTGTACCTATTCATATATTGTTCTAATAGAAACATATAGAGGCCAAAATGGATAAAGGTAGGGATTCATTACATAGGGTTTTCATTTGTGATTTTCTCTTACATTCCTCACATTCTTCATCGTTGGATCCCTGTGGTCACAGATCGACCTTTCTAGGTGGCTCCGAACATGATCAGAAGCCCATATTAGAGGAAAATCAATAATAGATTCTAGATATGCATAGACCAGGACCCTAGGATCTTGGATCTACAACCAATGGATTTTTCAGCCATCAGAGGAGGTCTGGTGTTCTAAGGTAGGGACCACCAGCACAACACTGATGACTGGTAGTGATGGCGATGTAGATGTGGTGGAAAAAATGCGATGGCTACGGGACACGGGGGTAGTGACTGTGTGGGATGTGGCCGATGACTATGTGGGACATGGATGGATACTGCATGGATTAGGCTAAGTGAATAGGTTAGATTGGGACTAGTGGGTCGGGTCAGGTCAAGCAGGTAGGTTGGACCTATGGCAGTGCCATGCCATGGTCAACTGTGAGCCATAGAATCTCCAACTATTGTGGGTGCAGCAGCTGCATGACTATAGTAATAGACAGTGGACCCTCTCAATCGACCACTATGGTCAACTGCCACAGTTGATCCATGGTGGTCCGGCCGCATGGCGGTCAACCACCAAGGTCGTTAGACCAACCATGCAGTCGGTCCACAGCCCTAGTGACCCCCCTTTAAAACATCAATTGGGCATAACTTCTAAATGGAGTGTCCAATAAATGAGATACCATTGGAATTGATACCTTGACATTGAGAATGTCCTTTTGAGAAATGTGATGAGTATTTAGTTTTGACCAATATAGGGTTAGAGCATCCCCTTGGACATTTCCTCGAGGGTTCAATATGATATTACATCCAAATCACTGGATTGTAATCACCTATAGAAGCTATGTCCTAGATATTGTATGGTATCAATCTGTGGGATTAAATTGTGATCCTCTATCAACCATAGTGGAGTTTTATTGGATTTGACATAACCATCGAGAGTGGGGAGTTGGTTCTCAATCTAGTGGGTCACATTATTAGGGTTAGTGGGATTCCCCAGTGTGTGTGGGAAAGATCCTCTATGTTGCAGGTTGATCTATATTGTGTATGTGGAATTACCCAATGTGTCTAGGTGGGATAACCTCTATTTGTATCATACTATTCTTTGAAAAATGCATTCTGTTTAGGTGGGGACCAAATGAGCTAGACCTCTTCAGGAGTGTCTCGAATGATATCATGGCTCGAGGAGTGAGTTCTCTTGGAATGATCATGATTCAAGCAGAATATTGTGGATGATAATTTGTTGTGGCTTAACTCTAGACTTTGTGTCTTGTATTGAGTATATCTAGATGTTCTTGTTATACGTTTTCTAAACATATACCTATATAGATTGGACTATACTTTACATTGCGGTATTTCTTTATGATATTTCTTTATGGTTTTGGGATGTCTAACTAAGTATTGTTATACTCACCCCGAGATGAAATTTTCCCATACATGTCATGTATTATGTGGATCATCAACCTTTCGACGAAGTCCTAGAAAGATCGGGATTGGGTGGTGATTTGTGAGACCAGATAGACCGAGGTGTGTTCCTACGTATTTCCAGACAGTAGTCCCAGTACCTCTTTTCTTACAAGTTGTACTTATATTTATAGACACTTTTTGGTGGGATTATATTTGGCCCTGTTTACTTTCCATTATATTCATTATTGTACTCTGGTTATGGGATATAGTGGTTTTCATGCATGGTTTACTTAGTGTTTTTACATTTTATCATTTGTGGCTTTGAGATGTGTGTGTGTATACAAGTACTTTAGGATAATTCATCCCATTTTGGAGATATTCTTACTCGGTGCTAGTCACCAACCCCTGGCCCATTGGAGGTGGTCTTGGGGTAGTCACGACACGATCCCCTCTTGGATTGGTCATGATAGATATATCCTAAATCCATATTTACATATGATATGTTTATGGGTTTTATATCCTCTTGTATGAAAATTATGAATCTCATGAATTGGGTGTATTATATCATGAGTGATGGACACCCAAACCATTATCCACATAGGCTATAATTTACAAAAATTGTTTCAAAAGATGAAATAGTAATTGAGTAAAGGCATATGATTAATTTATATTTTCATGAATTGGACATGGTATTTATTCATGAATTTCAATACATGGATAAATGAGATAACAATTAAGGATCATCCATAATTACATATTGAAACTAGTATAATATAATGATAATGTGTGTGTGTGTGATTCCTCATGATCAACCGATACACCATGACCCGATGTGCTATTTTATCTTTCTCCTATAGAATTTGAGACAATTAAACATCATGAAATTTTGTGTATCATAGTAAGAAATCAAGTGATTCTAGTGCATCCTGTGGATACTTAAAGATGTGGGATGCTTTTGTTTTCCACATTGGGGATATTTTTAAAACTCATAAGATGATTATCAAAAGGTTGTAGTAGAACTTTGGTGTAAGGTACACATATTAACAACATGTTCTTTATTTTAGTTTTAATATTGGATTCAAATTATCTTACATGGAGATCCTTGGATAGGTGTCTAAAACGCATATTCTTGATCTGATAACTATTATCAGGCTCATTTTAAACCATTCAATAAATTTATTTATAATGATATATATAGTATGTTTTTAATTATGATTTATTTTAATAATAAATTTTTCTTTACACTTAATATATATTAGATTTAGTGAAAATAATTTATAAAGTAATTAAAAATAATATTAATTAATGATTTTATAATCATTATCGATAATAGTCATTTAATAAAAATTTCATGATATAAAAAATTAAAAAATAAATAATATCTTAATAAGGCCTTAGGGCCATTAGGGCTATGTTAGGCCTTGTGCCTTGGGACAACGGGTTATGTAAGGGTTACCCTTCAACCCTTAAAAGAGGGATTATCCATAGTAAAATAAAAGGAAGGCATTTAGGCCATTCAGGAATTAAAATGACCATAACTTTTAATCTGGTGTTTTTTTGGGATCTACATAATTTGAAATCGAATCTTGTGAATATACCTATATCGTATGGCCCATGAAGATCATAGTCCATATATTTTCAATAAAAAAGGCCCGAAAAGCCTAAAAAATTACATGTTTAGATTGGATACCCTAATGTTTCAACATTTTATTGAATTTCTTCTTTTTTAGAGGGTGTTATTAGTTTTTTGGTAGGGACTAAATTTATAATAGTCCTATATCATATGGCCTAAGGAGACCATAATCCCTATTTTTTCTCATTCAAAAAGGGCCTTGGAAGCCCCAAAAATTACATGTTTAAATGGGATACCCTAATTTTTGAAAATTTGATGAAATTTTATGTTTTTTAAGAGTGTTTTTTATATTTTCTTGGTAGAGACTAAATTTATTCTCAAGGATTGAATTTATATGGATGATATGAGGATAAAATTTTATTGTTTTCATATCTGAGTGTTATTTAAAACTTAATATATATATATATATATATATATAATTTCATATATTTACATATAAAAATAAAATTATATAAATTAATATTTAAAAATATTTACATTTAAAATGAATTTTTAAATCTATAAACCAAATGGGAATAAAGATTTATTATCAACTTTATTTTAAATAAATATTTATCAATTTTTTTACTTTATAAAATGAATGAATATATGTATACCTATACAAGTGTATATATAATGTTTATATATAAATATATATGTGTGTGTGTCAATAAACTAATATATATATTTATGTATATATGAATATGATTATCTAATATATTTAAATAAATATAAAAAAATATTTTATATATACACCGACACAGATATATGTGTATATATATAAACACCCCAGCATAAATCACACAAAAAAACATATATTTTGTAAATGTATTTAAAATAATTATTTAAATATATAAAAATTTATTAATAAATAAATTATTAAAAAATAATTATATAAATATATATAAATAAATTTAAATATAATAAATTATAGAAGAAAACAAGATAGAGTAATTTTAAGGGTGTTTTCTTTGCATATTGAGGTCTCAAGTTTGAATCCTAATGCATGAAGGTGAGTTAAGAGGGGGATAGTAGTTGAAAATTGACATGGGGAGTGCTGAATGGGAGGGGGGATTGTGGATGATTATTGAAAAAAGGGTGGGAAGCACTGATGGGATAAGGTGAGTGAAAATACCTAAATATTTTTCCAATTTTATCAGATCTTTTTAGAATTAATAAATTCTCCCTTTTTTAGTGCTAAAAGAGTACTGATAAATATCCCTTTATCACCACTATAAAACACAGATTAATACCCACTATATCAGGGATAAAAAGAAATAAAAAATGAGGCCTTTATTAGTGTTTTTTATCTTTGATAAATGCCACTAGCTTTTAAAGGTGCTAAGTATGTCAATGTTTTTATATCCCTGAGAAAGCCCATTTTGAGTGAGGATAAAATATGATTATATAATAGTGTTTTAATTAACTAAATAAATAAGTAATATTAAACTAAATGATGTTCTTATATATAAAAGTGACATAATTATGAATCATATCGAGGTGCATGAAATATGATTTATTTTATTTCCCCATTTGAATCATTATTTATTTACTTATCACTATGTGTTAATTTAATTTGAAAATTATCATGTCTCATTCCATGATATTAGATAATAATATTATTTCTACTATAAATTTACCAATATATCATTCTTCATATTGATAAATAATTTTTTGTGATATTTTAGAAATGAAGAAATTAGAAAAATACCAAAATTGATTTCCTAAAGAGTCAAGGTATCTATCTTTTCTTCGTTTTCCCCTCATGTGATTACATATTATGTATCACTCATTAAAGTGCGTAATGAAATAATATTAACTATCATAAAATATTACTTATTAGGTATCACAAGAATGAATAACATGGGGTGTATTAATTTCTTGATTAAATAATTCAAATTTTTATATGATTAAACAAATTAATAACAATCTAATATAAATAGAATGGTAAATATGAAGCATAAATAAATTGAAATGAATGCACGGTTAAAATAAAAACCCTGAAACTCATGAATCCACTATCCATGTTCATGAAAATGGAAAACTTATAAATAAATAAATAATTGATAACACCACAATACTCCATAGATTCTTTTCAAATGGAAACAAAACCGGTTCTGATGATATACCACCAATCTATACCTCCACTACCCGTGAACGAAAAATATATTTACAGTGACAAATCCAATGGTAACCATACATAAATGTACATATAAATTCAATACTGGTGATGGATTGAGTGTTAGTTTCCCACCGACATAGAAAAAAATAGTGGTGTTTGTTTTGGTAAAGAGGGAGGCTCATATCTAGGATAGAAAAACTGGATGCTCATGTAGTTTTTGGAGAAGATGAAAGAAGAAGGTGGTGCTGGTGCTCATGGTTTGATCATTTTATGTTACCTCGATAGTTTCATGATGGTAGACATAAAGTCAAGCTAATAAATATCATTTGGGATACTTCATGCATTCTATGGTGGATATATTGTTGGTGCGAAAAGAAGTTGGAATGTGAATGAAGGAAATATGCAGGGCGACCACTACTTTTTGGAGTCGGAACAAAGAATTCCTTATTATTAGAAGACTAAAAGAGTATACAGTACTCTAATTCACCTCAAAAACTCATCCTAATATTGATGATTTATATTGTGGTGGCTTTTTTGACTTCCTAGATTATTGGGGAAATTTCCTCATTGATAACTTTTATCTACTCAATTGGGAAGATAATCAAGATTATAATAGAGAAAAAACATCCATGATAAGAAGAGGGGTCTCCTCTATAAAACTAATGATTTCAATTTACACATGAAGGATATTTTTTCTAGCTTCCTTAGTAGGTGGTTGGTGCACTAACCTCACAAAATCAATGCTTCCAACATGGGTTCTACATATTCAATATATGCTAGAATTATTTCTTGAAATACATGTGTGTTAGTGGAGATTGGTGGAGGATATGTGTCAATAATGGACACCATTCGTAAAAATAAAAAGGGATATCCTTCCACTACGATAAAATCCAAGATAGGGATCTCCCTTATTCTGTGATAGAGCCTTGAGAGAAAATTGTACAGAGAGAGAAGGTGGAGTGTGGATAGAGTTTTTGTAAGATATGATAAAGTTTAAATAAAACCTATTTTTTCCATTTATCTACCTCCATTCCTTTCCTCGATGATCAGAGAATCCCAAAATGTGGTATCTGAGCCATTGTTGGATAAAGAGTAGTGATAATTGGGGATTTTTTAGTCATCAAAAAATTCAATTTTCTCTGAATTTTGTTCTAATGTAAGATTATGAAATTTCATGTTAAGGCCTATCTGAAAGCACAAATAGTGTAAAAAAATAGCTAAAATGAGATCCATAAATGAGGTAAAAGTTTGGGGTGCTATAGTACACATTTAATGGAGAATTTGAATCTATTATTGCAATGGAAAATTTCCGTAAACTTCTCTAGTGCACCACATCAGTTCCACATCATTTCTATCACATCATTGCTAGGTTATCAGATAATCCTATCCATTAACAATAATTTTCTCATAAGATAATTAATAAAAATTAAATTTTGATGATACAAGAGTTGAATCCACCATTTTAAACACTTATGTATGCAATAATGGGCTCTATTATCCTATATTATACACCAATAGTTATATAAATGAATTTCAATTGTGGTATAATCCAAAAGTTGTATGATTATATTTAATACCTCAAACTAATTTATTTGGAATTCTAAAATGTTAGATCTCTTTAATTTTGAGGACCACTTTGACCACATTAATAATAAGGGAGTCAAACCCGATGCCACTATGGGAGAAGACTGGAAGAATTTAAATAAGCATATGATACTTAAAATCCACCAATTGATCAATCATAGTGTCTACCACCATGTTTATCAACATAATAGTGTGTATGAACTCTGAATGATGACAGAGGATGTGTACCAATCAAAGAGTGGTCAAAAAAAGATTATATTATTAAATTTATAGATACATCCTTGAATAAATAGTTTATCTTTAAAGAAATACACTATAAAGTTCCAAATCCTTGTGAATAAATTGGTGGATGCATGTAAGATTCTCACTAATGATGACTAGGAGAAAGCACTACTATGAACACTGGATTATAATTGGGATACATTGGCGATATCCCCCGGAAATTAATAATATAAATTTAAAATTTCCCTAATAATGGTAAAAGATTCACTATTCAATAAATATGATCAAAGGAAGGATTAAATATATTACCAAACACTAACTCATATCCCAAATAAGTGAGATAAACAATAAAGAGGTTATTTCGGAAAAGGAAGAAGATGAAAAATAAAGGGAATGGTATGGTCTATAGTTAACCATAGTCTAAAATAAAAATGATACCATATGACAGCCCTGCTCTTTATTACACATATAAACATGTTTTGTTACAAAAACATCACTTCATACAACATATAAGATCAAGAGGCCTATTGTATTTGGGTCTTAGGATCATTACATAACTACTCAAAACATTAAATACAACATCTTTATTTAAAAATTCCTTTACATGACCACTACATTCCCTCGTACATAGCATTTCATGGGATAACCTGAGGGCATGCATAAAAATAGTGTGATCTATAAAGCCTAGTAAAGGAATAAACATGGAATAACCTGAGGAATACAATTCATGTTATTTCATAGGCATATTAGTGGAGAACAAGAGAAACATGAACATAAAGGCATGATAAAGTATGATAATCATAACTTGGAGATGTGGCAACAACACTGAACATGGAATTAGCATGAGCCAAGGCTCAATGCTCATGTAGCATGAGTAAACCCTCATTGCACATGAAGAACGAGTAAACTGTCGTTGCACATGAATTAGCATGATTCAACACCCATTTCACATGACGTATCATGATACAATACTTTACCTAATTCATTGGACCGCTATTAGGGCACACCCTTCTTAATCATTTCCTTTCATGCATAAGTGTGACACATGGATCATAAAACATGGATTTATTAAACATCATCATTTATTACACGATATAGGAGTGTGTAATTTATACATTAAACTTATTAAATAATAAGTAAATGTGCATAAAGGTGAATACCCTTGATAGAGAAATGGAAATGGTATTCACTACACAATGACTTTTGCTTGAAAAAACGTGGTGCAATTTCAACAGCATAACGACGTGACATAAGATTTCATAAAAAATGATTGATGAGAGAGAAAGGGGTGTATCATAATATTTAAATGAAATGGATAGTAATGGGGTCATATAGATACATTTACCAATAATTTTAATGGAATTTAGATTCATGATACAAAAGGATTGCTTGAATGTATATGAAGAGAGAGAAATTCATTTTGGAATTTTTCTTAGTAATAGGTGCACATGGGAGGCATTTAATGATAGAGAAAGGGGTATCTCATCATTAAAACATAAAGATGTTAGTATGGGGGATGTGCGACATCATACCCCAATATTATAATTGAAAATAAAAGGGCATAACAATATTAAGAAACTTGGATAAAAAGAGAAAGGTATGAATCCCTTACTTGGAAGTGTGATCCCAAAGGCCTAGGAGGGGATTAAGAGAGAAATATTAGGAGATCGGGGTTCCTTGGGAGGATTATAGAGAGATTAGGGAAAATGTTGGATTAAATTCAAAGGCTTTTAGTGAAGAGGAAGTGGGAGCATGGGTGGGTTTGTATAAGAAAGGAGATGAAATTCTTTATTATTTAGTTTTGGGACACCACACATTAAACTAATCAAAACCACAAACCAACCCATTGTTTTTTCTATGGTTTCTTCCAAATGGGAGTGGAAAACAATATTTTATTAAGAAAATGTCTGAACTGCTTAAAATAATAAGGTTTCTTTTGTCGAGGTGAGTCACACTCTCACGGAAATCAAATTAAAAAACTAAAATGTTTTAAAAGTCTCGAAGGGTCCACTAATGCTTTGTAAAATAAATCGAAAAAAACTAAAATCACATTATTTTAATGTTAAAACATATATTGTCCAAGAATAATGTATTATTAATTTATTACACAACTATTGGATCGTTATGATGTTATAAAACACATTATATATTTAAACAGTGTTTAATTTTCACCTAAAAATTAGACTATCTTTGAAAATTATGAAAAATTAAACATTGGATAATTTCTACATTCTGATTCCAATAATAGTATGAATTTCATATAAATAATTTTATAAATATGTGAATTTTAACTTTGAAAATAAAAACTATCATTTATAAAAAAATCTTGGGTTTGGACAAAAACAGCTATCAAATCTTAATAAGAATTATAGTTGAATTTATAAAATTAAATTATTATTTATATTTAATAAAAATGAATTTAATATTAATAATAATAATTATTATTAAAGTATTTTTTAATTCAAAAATCAATTAATTCATCAAAATAGATTTCTTAGTTGGATATTAACTAAAAATACTATTTGTGCTTTAAAAACTATTTAAAAAGTAACAATAATAAAATGAATGTATATTCATTATAAATTACAAAAATAATGCACATAATGATAATGCTAAGGTCTTATTACATAACCCCTTTTAACACCCATATAAGACCGAAGGGTAAGTTTTGTGATGGTGACAGACTCTTGGGGTGGCTCGTATAACATTGCTTGAGTGGTAATCTCTGTCAACTTCCACTTCACTGATAGGATGTTCTACTTGATCATAACATATTCAAGCTCGGACTAGGATTTGTTAAGAGAGAATCCTAATAACCCCACCTCCTTTCTGAGCTCTGACAAATGAGCTTTGAATGGGGAAAGTCTACTGGATGAGGCCATCACTCATTTGTCTGAGATAATTGGATTTGTTAAAACCCTATATTTAAACTAATATTATGATCACTATTAAATGAATATATTAGAAAAGGTAATAATTTCATAATGGTATATTAAAATCTAAAATCATAAAACTAAATAAGTGCATACATTTTACATAACCATAAGAAGACATTTAAATAGACCAAGAGGAATTTTCATTAATGAATTTCTGGGTCATCACAATCTTCTCCCTTTATGAAATTTCACCCTTGGAATTTCCTTTTCCCACACTAAAATAGATGTTGGTAATTCTGCTTCATCACTTCCTCTGATTCCCATGTTGATTTTTCAAACTTTTGGTTTTTCCACAACACCTTGATGATGGGCATTGACTTATTTCGTAGAACGTTTTCCCTATGATCTAAGATCTTCACTGGTTGATCATCGTAAGAAAGATCATCCTCTAACTGTACTAACTCTAAAGAGAGTACATGTGAAGGTTCTAGTTTATACTTCATTAATAGGGATACATGAAAGACATCATGTACTTTGGCCATAGTAGCTGGAAGTGCTAGTTGATAGGCGATATCCCTGACACGATCAAGAGCCTCGATGGGGCTGATGTACCTAGGAATTAACTTCCCTTTATTTCCAAACATCATGAACTTATTCCATGGAGATATGTGTATAAATACCATGTCTCCAACTTTGAACTCAAGGTCTCATCGATGGTTATCTGCATAACTCTTCTGTAAACTTTGGACTGCCTTGATATGATGTTGAATGGTTTTCACATTCTGCACCATTTCCTTGACCTTTTTTGGTCCTAGAAGCTTACACTCACTGAATTCATCCCTACATGTCGGTGTTCTACACCTCTTCCTATATAGTGATTCATAAGGTGTCATTGGGATGCTCGATTAGATATTTTTATTATAGGAGAACTCAAACAGAGAAATATGTTGATCCCATCCTCCATTGAAGTCTATTGAGCACACTCTCAACATGTCCTCATGTGTTTGGATTTTCTGCTCAGATTGGACCTCATTTTGAGGATGATAAGCTGTATGGAAGTTCAACTCATTATCCAGACCATGTTGAATAATCTTCCAAAACATATAGGTTAATCTAGGATCTTGATCAGATATAATCGATTGTGGTACCCCATGAAACCTTACCACATCTCTAATGTATATCAGTGATAGTTGATCCAATGATAAATCCTCTCTAATTGAAATAAATTGTGAATAATTTGTAAGATGATACACAAAAACCCAGATTGTATTATTTCATTTGGATGTCTTCAGAAGTACGGTGAAAAAGTCCATGGTGATGTTCTCCCATTTCCATGCTAGTATGGGAAATGGTTGCATCATCCTCTTAGACTACTGCCTCTCTGCCTTCACATGCTGACACACAAGACACATTGATGTATACTAAGTGATATACAACTTTATATTATCCCACCAATAATTCTCTCATAGATCTCGATACATCTTTGTGTTTCATGGGTGAATTGAGAAATTTGATGCATCATCCAAAAGTACCTTATTCAACTTTGAACATGATGGAACAAATAACCTTTTCCCAAATTTCACAATTCCTTCATCATTTGACATTTAACTCCAAGGATTTCCCTTTTATGAAAGCTTCCACTTTTTTCTGAATTCCCACATCATCCTTTGAGCATCCTTTAACTTTTCCAAAAGAGAAGGTTGAGCAATAATTTGTGGAAGGATTGATGATGTTCTATTTTTTATGTTTCCCATGTCCATCTTCATAAAATCTAAGAAGATTGGATCTTTTTCAATTCTCATCAATGATTGAATCACTGGGTTTTTTCTACTTAGAGCATCTGCTACCTTGTTTTCTTTCCCAGGGTGGTAATGGACTGAGCAGTCATAGTATTTGATCATATATAACCATATTCATTGGAGCATGTTCAACTCTTTCTGTGTGAATATATATTTGAGGCTTTTGTGGTCCATATATATTTCACACTTCTCCATAAAGATATAATGCAGCCAAAATTATAAAGCGAAGATCACCCCAGCAAACTCCAAATCATGTGTTGGATAAATATTCTCATGAACATTAAATTTGCTTGAATCATAAAAAATTACTTTTTCATTTTTCATCAACACACATCCCATGCCCCTCTTCGAGGCATCACTGAATACCACAAATAGATCACCACTTGGGGGTAAAGTGAGCACATTTATTGTGATAAGCCTCCTTCTCAACTCCTATAATATTTCTTGGTATTCATCACTCCATGAAAACTTTACTCCCTTTCGAGTAAGCTTGGTAAGAGGGTTAGAGAATCATGAGAAATTTCCCACAAATCTTCGATAATATCTTTCTAACCCCAAGAAGATACAGATATTTGTTACCGATGTTGGCCTCAGCCATCCCTCTATTTCAAATGTCTTCAAAGGATCCATTGATATCCCATTGCTTATGATGATATGGCCCAAGAATGAGACCTCCTTAAACCACAACTCACACTTGTTGTATGCTTCCTAGAGATTCTCCTTTCCCAAGGTCTCTAGTATAGTTCTTAGATTCTCCTCAT
Organism: Viscum album; assembly: GCA_963277665.1. Taxonomy (NCBI): domain Eukaryota; kingdom Viridiplantae; phylum Streptophyta; class Magnoliopsida; order Santalales; family Viscaceae; genus Viscum; species Viscum album. The sequence continues at coordinate 1,403,818,710 of OY728129.1, forward strand.
GATCCTCCTTGGTTATAGAGTATATTAGAATATCATTTATAAAGACTACCATAAATTTGTTGAGGAAATCTCTAAGGAGTATATTCATTAATTTCATGAATATTTCTGGAGAATTATTGAGTCTGAAAGGCATTAAAATTAATACATAGTTCCCGTACCTTGTACAAAAACCAATCTTGGGGATATATTTCTTATTCACCCTTACTTGATAATATCCTGACCACAAATCCACCTTGGAAAAATATTCTGCTTCATGTAGCTGATCGAACAAGTCATCAATTCATGGGAGAGGATACTTGTTCTTTATCATGATTTTGTTAAGCTCATGATAATCGATACAAAGGCGCATTGTCCCATCCTTCTTCTTGATGAAGAGGACTAGTACATCCCATGGTGAAGCACTTGGGTGTATAAATCATTTATCTAGATTCTCCTTTAGTCATTTCTTCAGCTCCTCAAGCTCCACAACAACCATTCTATACAGAGTCTTGAATATTGGAAATGACACATGTATAAGATCAATTGAGAATTCAACATCTCTTCTTGGAGGAAGGCCAGGAAATTCCTCGGGAAACACTTCAGCGAATTCCCTCAAAATAGGCATGTCTTGAAGGATGGTTACCTTGATAGAATCAATCATCTGATCCAGATACGTGTTCTCATAATGTAGTAATATCCACGCTTGGGATGATGGATCATAAGCAGATTCATCTTCTTCCTTCCACTTGTATAGAATCAGGGGTCAATTATCCACAAAGTGAGTGATTTCTCTCTCATGGTAATTCATGTTGGCTCTATATAGGGAAAGAAAATCCGTGCCTTGAATTGCATCAAATTCAACCAGTGAGATTATTATGAGGTTCTCCAGGAAGTTAAATCCACCGATTATGATAGGGTAAGAGTTATATTCATGCAATGCAATGATTTCCCTATTTTCCGTACTCACCGACATCTTTAATTCTATGATTTGTGTTGGTGTTGGGATTTTTCTAATAAACATTCAGAATATAAAAGAATGCGTAAAACCTGAATCAAAAAGTGCATTCTCTATTCTTGAATGAATAACTAGCGTACCTATCACCAATTCTTTTTTGGGGTTCACTTTGGCGGTAGTTATAAAAAAAGATCACCCTTCATGGCTTGGAGGCTGTTGGTTGCCTCTAAAAAACTTGTCTTAGGGCACTGATTTTCAAGGTGCCCTAGCGTTTTGCATTTGAAGTAATGAAAAACACGTTGAGTGTCGAATGGAGAGTTCCACTCCTCTGTCACATCTGCAGGTTTATCATGAAGGCAGTTAATATCCCTATTCCCTTCTCTTCCATAAATAAAGCATTTACTCGTCCCCTTCAAGCAATTTTTGGGGTGCTTATTTCCGCACCTTTGGAAAGTGGGGTGTTGGATCTTCTTAGAACCATTGGATTTGTACATCGAACCGCTATAATTGAAATCCACCTTATGCTTCTTATCCCCATGATACCCTTGAGATTCACCAATCTCAATTTTGACCTTGAGGGCACATCAGACAGTTTCCCCATACCTGTCAAAGTCATGAATTTCCAGAGCTTTCCACATGCTAGGTTTCAGCCCACCAAAGAAGCAGTAAACCTTGCATTTGGGGGTAATGACAAAGCCAGAGGCATATCCTGAAAGCCTTGTGAAGTTTTACTCATATGATTTGATGGATTTCTCATCTTTTTTTCATGAGGTCAAGGAAGTCCCTTTCCATATTAATCTGGAGGGTGCATGGAAAATATTTATAAAAAAATAGCCTCGAGAAATCCTTCCATTACAATAAATTGATCTTATCCTCAGGCTTCATATTTATGATCAATTGTCACCATTGATCTGCTTAACCCTCCATATAGTAAGCAGACAGGAGAACCTTCTCTTGTTTGGAACATTGAAGGATGGATAAGATCATTTCAATAGATTTTATCCATTGTTCAGAGATTGAGGGGTCAAATGATCCATTAAAGGTGGGAGGTCTTTGTCTCATGAATCTTCCAATAGAGAATTGTTCATTCTTGGGGGGGGGGGGGTTGAACGTTCCTCTTGACCCATGTTTCAATTCAAAGCATGATTTAACTAAGAGGGAATTGTGACAAAGTTCGTGATTCCCGCTCCCACCATATTGGGCATCTCATTAGAATAGTCATGGCATTGATCTTCACATCAGTTGTTTGGTCAAGTCCTTCTATTACTAGCCATTGGCTAGAATAAAAGGAAAGTTAGGGGTAACAAATAAAGGTAATACAAGGAAAAAATAGATGACTTATAAATTTCTTTTATTTCCTTAACTTATTAATCTATAGGCTTCAATCTATGTTATCCATTATCTACTTTCTAACATATATTCTTAGGGGATTTTTTTATTCCATTAATAATGGTTCATAATAAGATTGTTAATTTACCAATGCATATCCCCTGCAAGTTTCATAATAAAGAGTGTAGCAAGGCCTTTTTTCGTGTACCAGGATACCCCAAGTCAAGCCCGAAACTCCTTGTTGGGGTTTTCACCCCCAGGTACATCTGTTCCAGAGCTGCCTCTACCTGCTCGTATCTAGATAGAGATGTATTTTCTCTATAAACCACTTACTAAATACCCAAGAAAACTTAGGGATGTTTTTATTATACTTCGTCTTCTCTCTATAGTTTCACTAGGGTTTTCTAATCCTAATCCAAAAAATAACTAAACCTATACTCTGATACCAACTATGAAAACCCTGATCTTTATTACACACTTAAACATGATTTGTTATATAAACATCACTTGATACAACATAGAAGATCGATAGGTCTAGTGTCTTTGGGGATTATGATAATTATATAAAAATGTAAATCATGAAATACAACATCTTTATTGAAAACTTCCTTTACATGACCACTACATTCCCTCGTACTTTGCATTGCATGGGATAACATGAGGACATGAATAAGAAAAGGGTAAGTTAGAAAGCCCAATAATGGAATAAACATGGAATAGCATGAAGAATATAATACATGTTAGTCAATAGGCATATCAATGGATCATAAGAGAAACATGAAGATAAATACGTTATAAAGAATGATAATTATACCATGGAAATGTGGTAACAACACTTAACATGGAATTAGCATGATCTAAGGCTAACTGCAGATGGAGAAAGAGTAAACCCTCATTGAACATGAAGCATGAGTAAACCCTCATTTCAATTGAATTATAATGAGTCATCAACCATTTCAAATGACGTATCATGATACTATACTTTACCCAATGCATTGGAGTGCTATCAAGGCGCACCCTTCTTAATCATTATATTTCATTCATAAGTGTGCCACATGAATCATAAAAGCTGGATTCATTAAAAATCATCATTTATTCCATGATAAAGGAGTGTTTAACTCATATAGGAAATTATTTAAACAATAAGTAAATGTGCATAAAGGTGAAAACACTTGATAGAGAAATGGGCATGGTATTCACTACACAATGATTTTGTCTTGCAAAATGTGGTGCAATTTCAACAGCATAACGATGTGACATAAGAATTCATAAAAAATGGTTGATGGGAGAGAAAGGGGTGTCTCATCAAATTTACAAGAAATGTAAAGTAAGGGGGGTCATATATATACATGTCCAAATTTTTTTAATGGAATTTATATTCATGATATAAAAGGATTTCTTGAATGTAACTGAGGAGAGAGAAATTCTTTTCAGAATATCGACATTGTGACATGTGTACATGGGAGGAATTTAATGAGAGATAAATGGGTCTATAATCAATAAAAAAATAAAGATAGATGTATCGGGGAGCTGAAAAATCATACCCCAACATTTATAATTGAAAATAAAAGGGTATAACAATATTACGAAACTTGGATAAAATGGGAAAGGTAGGAATCCCTTACTTGGAAGTGTGATCCCAAAGGTCTGGGAGGGGTTTGAGAGGGACTTATTGGGAGAATGGGGTGCCTTAGGAGGATTATATAGAGAGGAGTGTAGAGGTTTGATGAACTACAAAGTGTTTTATTTAATAGGAAGTGGGATCTTGGGTGAGTTTATATAGGAAGCAAGAGGGAATTACTTATTATTTAGGTTTGGGACACCATACATTAAACTAATCAAAACCACAAACCATACCATGGTTTTGCCTATGGTTTTTTAAAAAGGGGAGTGTAAAAAAATATTTTATAATTCCAGTGGCAGAAAATTTTAATATAATAGGGTTGAATATTTGGAGGTGAGTCACACTTTCAAGTAAATCAATTTTAAAAACTAAAAAGTTTTATAAGTCTTGGAGGGTCCACTAAAGATTTGTAAAATAAACAAAACAAACCTAAAATCACATTATTTTAATAATAAAACATATATTTTCTGATAATAATGTTTATAGTATTTTATTACATCACTATTGGATCATTATGATGTCCAAAAAAACATAATATATTTAAACTGTATTTAATTTTGAACCAAAAATTCGATTATCACAGAAAATTATGAAAAATTCACCATTGGATAATTTTTAAGTACTGATACCAAAAATAGTATTAATTGTATCTAAATAATTTAATAAATATGTGAATTTCCACTTTTAAAATAAAAATTAACATTTATCAAAAAATCATGGGTTTTGACAAAAATAACTTTCAAACCATAATAAAAATTACAATTGCATTCATAAAATTATATGATCATTTATATTTAATAAGAAGGGATTTAATAATAATAATAATAATATTTTAATAAAAAAAATTTTAATTTAAAAATACATCAATTCATTAAAATAGATTTCTTAGTTGAATTTTAACTAAAAAAACTATTTTCACTTTAAAACTAGTTATATAGTTACAATAATAAAATCAATGTATATTAATTATAATATTAAAAAATAAAGAACATAATCATAGTGCCAGGGTCTTGTCACATAACCCGTTATAACACCCACATAAGACCAATGGGTAAGGTGTGTGATGGTGACCGACTCTTGGGGTGGCTCAGATAACATTGCTCGGGTGGTAATCTCTATCAACATCCACTTCTCCCGTAGGCGATCCCACTCGGGCATAACATATTCAATCTCATCTTGGGATTCGTTAAGAGCAAAGCCCAATGATGCTACCTCCTTTCTAAACTCTGAAAAATGGGATTCGTATAGGAAAAGTCTACTGGATGAGGACATCTCTTCCTTTTTCTGAGTAAATTTGATTTGTTAAAGCCCTATATTTATACTAATCATGTGATAACTGTTCAACGATGATATTAGAAAAGGTAACAATTATTAATAGTATTTTAAAATCCAAAATCATAAAACCAAAGAAGTGTATATGTTTTACATAACCATAAAAAGACATTTAAATAGGCCAAGAGGAATTTTCATTAATGAATTTTTGGGTCGTTACATACCATTAGGTCATAGATGGACACTTAAAAAAAGAATATATAAATTTTATATAATAAAACATCTAAATTATAAACCCATAATGAAGAAATATAGATATGCACATGAGTGTCCCAGAAGAAGTTGTTATTTTCTCCAAAGATAAATAAATGATTTTCTTTTACACATTAGGTCAAGATAAAAAATGGGTGGTTGATAATATAAAATCATACCACATCACTACATTTTGTGAGTATTTCTTGACATTATAAGAAGAAGACTTTAGATCAGTAAAGATAGGGAATACTAACCTAGTAAAGATCATTGGCATGAGTGATATACAAGTCAAGATGAATATTGGATACAAAAAAACCCTAAAAGATGGTAGGAATTTTCTATTAATTAAACTCATTTTTTTAATGGATAACCTTTAAATCGACATGGATATGAGAAAATTTTTAGTAATGGAGTGTGGTAGATGATGAAATAATCCATCATAATCACTTGAGGAAACGTGGAGCTGGATTCACTTGGTTTTAACAAATATTTCCTATCCTTTATTGAAAACACATCATGAAAAGTGTTATTACTCTCATTATGGAATAAAGTAAAAATAGTTGGATAACATCCATATGTTCGATTCCATGGTAGAATGAGAAAATAGAAGGAATATGACGTGTCTTCTTTAAAAGAGTGAAGGGGAGTACACATTTAGTGAATTGAATTAATATTTCAATAGTTAGAGAATTAGAACACACACGCAAAACAAAATAAATTTTTCTAATGGATGAAGAAAACCATAATAGAGAATGTTAGGAGCATGGTAAGTTTGGCTATGCCTATTAATCCATTCTAGGGAGAATATTATTGAGTTTTATTCTATCTCATCAACTTGTCAACATTAGTCCCTTTGGATTTCATGATTTTATAGAAAATATGTTTTATTAGATATTTCTCTTATACTCATATATGAGTATTTGAATGTTTGATAGTTCCACATGTATCCAAAGATCTTAGGAAGAAGATTTATGTGATATCTAATCCTTATATCTACATAATATATGAAGATGAGGAGTTCAAATACAAGATTTGGGACCTGAATTAGAAGAAGGTGATTAGAAGCAGAGATATCATGTTCCCTGAAAAATATAAAACCAAATACATTAAAAATCTTAGAATTTCATGAAGAGAATGTTTTGAGGAATTAATTCACAACCCATCACCTATACCAGCACCACCAACCACAAGAGAGGAGGATTTCTATAAGGACTCATCAATAGCGAATCTGGTGGAAAATGAGGAGGATATTGAACAGGGGAGGCTCATACCTCTCTACCATAAGTAATAGAGCAATCACATGATCTAGGTGATAATTTTCATAATAAAACTAAAATTTTACATGTTTAATGATCTTCATGAGGAATGATTCTATCAAAAAAATTCATAGTTAGGGTACATGTTTTTGATTGATGAGAGAGGTTTAGAAGGATATCAAGAAGCATGTTGACATTCAATATCAATAAATATGCAAGGTGATTAATTGAAAAAGTCTATTTCTTGTAATGATCCATTCGAAGGTGAACCCAATGGACATGTTGAAAAAGGTGGTAGCTTAGGATAAGATAGATATCTATAGATATAGTAGTTGATTGCTGCTAAAGGGGGATAATTGAAGGATATTTTTAGCTACATTGGTAGGTGGTTGGTGCATCAAACTTAAAAAACAAAGGCTCCCAATATTGATGATGCACACTATAAATGTTCAATAATTTTTCCTTCAACATCCATAGTTGTTGGTGGGGATTGGTAAGGGTTGGTGGAGGTGTTGGGTCAAACAAGGACTCCTCCCACTATGCCTATAAAAAGAGATGGGGGGAGAGAGATCCACTGTGATCAAATCTGAGTTGGAGAGCTCATTTATTCTGTGAGATATCCTTAAGAGATCATGTTATATAGAAATGGGTGTGGAGGTATATTTATAATATATTTAAAAGTTTAAATAAATCCACTTTTCTTCTAATTTTCCTCCTCTATTCTCTTCCTCAGTGATTGGTGAATCACAACGCCACACATTATTCCAGATTGAGATTTTAAAAGTACTAAAAATCACTTTTTTCAGTGAAAAAAATAACGTATTATTTATGAACCTTGAAAGGATATTAGATTTTGTCAGAGCTAAAAAATAGCACTGATAAAACTCGAAAAATATTTTTTAAAATTATCAATCTCCAACAATGTAACGACCTGAAATTCTAAAATTTATAAAACTGAGGTCATGATTGATAACTTTTGTTACGTGACATTCCCAATGTAAATGAACCATAACATACTATAATGATTTTTTTTAATAAATCTACAATAAACACTTTTATGATAAACGATAAATATATATTACTTTTTGAAGATAAATAATAAATATGACTTAATATTGAAAAACGTTATTTTCAATAAAATCTATTTTACTTATATTATATATTTTTATTTTAAAAACAATATTAAAAAAATTAAAGATTTTAAATTGGATAATATAAATTGGGTTTCTGAATTCCACACAGAAAAATTTACTTATTATGAAGTTTTTTAGTTTTTCCTGAAGTGGTTGAATTTTAGTCGAAGAAATATGATTTTTATGAAAATTATAATTTTTATGATTTTATAATTTTTTATGTGTATCCTTGAAGTTTAAAAAACATTTAAAGTAATAAAATATTTAATTAAGAACAAAATTATTCATTTTATTACATTTTTTAACTTATAAATATGATTTCAAATTTTTTTATACGTATATGAAAATGTTACTTTTATGAAAACTATTTTAATTATTTTCTTCTAATTAAGTGTTTTGATGGTGAAATTTGATATTAGATTTCATTGAGAGCCACATAAATGTTATTTGATTAAAAATAAAAAACATTAATGTCCAAAAAATCAGTATTAATGTTAATTTTAACTCACACAAAAAAATTTCAACTTAATAACAAACTTATCTAAAAAATTGTTTTTACCTATTAAGTGCGTTAATTTTAAAATTAACATTTCAGACATCTAAAATAAATATTTAATAAATTGAATTAATTTTTTTAAATCATACAGCTTAAATAAGGTAAAAGTTAAAATATTACTTTTTATCAATAATATTAATTACAAAGGTAAAAATATTAATTACCAAGTTAAATATAAATCAAGGTAAAAGTTATTAGAAAATCCTAAAAACACTCTAGGTTTTCTACAAGATGAATGGATGGGGAGATTATCTCCCCCCCCACAGACACTTTCCATCCACTTTTTTTTTTTGGATCCATTGACTGTTGTGTAGTAACATTACATTATTGAAAATGTAATAGATAATTCCAAAACTACCATTGCCTTCACTTGTACAAAGGTAACACTTCCACCAATTAAAGACTCACCTATACATTGAATTTATTCTTTAAAATATGCCAATTTTATCCTCCTATAACCATCTACCAAATACATAAGATTATGTTAACTTTTACTCTTTATAAGTTTTTTATTTCCAAGGAGTTTTCCAATAAAAAAATCAAGCTTCCAATAGGGTTAGAGCATGGTTGAGTAAGCAGGAATACCAGGTAAGAGTTTTTTGTGTCAAATTATTCTCTTTAAGAAATGATTTGTATTGTAAAACTAATTTATTTTAAGTGATGTATATTCAGGATAATTAAGATTTTATTTCATTAAATAACATTTATAAATGGTAATTGATGTTCAATTTAAAACTCGTTAACTTTCAAGAGGTTTTGAGTTAAATGATCCTCAAATTGAACGGGGTTTCTTGAATCAAATATATTACTTCAGTCATAATCACTACACTTTAATTATGATACTTCAAGATTTAATTATGATACCATTGATTATTTTATGTTTTAGTTAACTATTATTTTATATGTAATTAATGCTTCACATTTAATTCATCTTCCTTGATGTATTGTTTATTTCATAAAAAATGTAATTTTTTAAGAATAATTAGCATATATTTTAATGGATTATTTCTCCATATTTGTGTTTTTACTTACCATAGATGTTCTCCTTTCTCTATTGGAAACTCAAATTGTTTTTATCTCCAATTATACATTTATTTCCTTTTACTTATTTCAAAAATAATGGTTTAGTTATCCTTTTAATGATGTGTGTCTTTAGAAAATGGCATTTAAAAATAATTTCCACCCCAAATTTCATTTCATAATCTTTATGATTTTTCAAGGAATCATTTTTGAAGTGTTTTTAAAAGGTAAATATTTTCCAATGATTTCACATCACCTTTTAAAAAAAACTTTTTAATGTTAACCAAAACTTAATTATTTTATGAATATGTAGAAAATGAAATCATTTACCATTTCCATTAGGAACGAACCTTTCACCAACTTTTTTATTTTTTTTTGAAACTTTTACTCTACATTTTTTGGGGTTATAAAAGAAAAAATTATTTCTATCCTAGATTTAAAAAATATATCTTTTAAAATGATTTTAGAATGTCAAGGATACTACCTATTTCCAAATTTATTTTCTCAAAACTCCATAAAATTATTTTTCATCCAATTTTTTTTGTTTATATATCTTATGATTCATTACAGATTTTTTTTAAATGAAACTATCAATATTTTTCTCTGGATGGAATATGTAATTTCCTTACCTTTTAGAGAAATGATCCATCACTGCCTTTTCCTTTCCCAATCATTTTCAGTGTATAACAAAAAAATTTCATCTAATTCCTTTCCTCTATGAATACCCTATTCTTGTTTCCTTTGATTGAAGGGTATTCACTTGGATTTCATACATCGGTTGATTGAGGATGATTTTTGTATTAACCATATAACCATTATTTATATGGTGTAAATTCCATATACTTTGTTATATTGATGAAATGGTATTTACCTATAATTTTACATGATATCACTTAATACCTATTTATTTTCCATTGGTTTTTAATTTTATGACTACTAATGAATTTTTAAATTATTTAAATAAGATAATCCATTTGGAAAAGATGTGAAACCTATTTTCATTCCAAGTGGTATTGATGATATGTTGAAAGGAATTTTATTTATTTATATGGGTTCTTTATGATATGATGTAAGATTTATTTTAATATGGAGATCATATCTATGGATGATCATGTTTGGGTTCCTATATCACAGAACAATACATTGGTTAAGGCTTCATATCTCATAAAACAATGAAATGTTGCGTGAATGAGATGTGAGAATCTTTGTTCACATGTTTTTTTTTGTGAATGAGAAGCAGGAATAATTTTTTATAAGTTTGTTTTTTGGATGATATGTGGTAAGATTTTTTATATGTTTTTTTCATGAATGATATATGAGAAAATATTTTCACAATTTTGTTCCATGAATGAGATTCAAGAATATTTTTTCATAGGATTTTTGTTTGAATGAGACATGGGAAATTTTTTTCCTGTGTTATTTGTGTGAACATGATGTGGGAATCTTTGTTCAAAAAATTATAAATGCTTATGTTTATTATATAACTCTTTGTTATACTATTATTAAATTAAAATTATTATTTCTATATGTATATAATTATGCTCTTGGAATCATATTTAATGTCTCATGATGCGGTAATATTTTTCCATGGTATATGTTTTATCATTTTAGACTTCATTTCCTTATATCATGACTTATGGAAGAAATATTATTATTCTATGTTCTTTTCAAGATATTTTCCATCAGTCCCATGTTTTCTCATATTATCATGATATAACCATAGATAACATGATGATAAGTCTTCTCTTACTAAGTGTTGGAGATCGCACCATTGTTATGTTCTCTTCCTCATGTTTTAAATATTATTATAACCTCATATATTTCTATAAGTTTTTTTAGAATGTTTTGAATGTGGATAAATGTTCACAAGTATCATAAAATAAGTTTCATATGTTGATGATCCTTAAAGACACTAAACCTTTTGTTCTTCATATTGTGATATGTTTTATGAGTTTTAATACTTATTCTATGGTAATATTATAGAATAAAGATCGTTTAATCTCACTTTGTATCAAATAAAGTGTTTAAAGAAAGTTTTATTACCACTATATTTGGTAGTGTGGGCCTAGGGCACATTATATTGTTTTACGACATGGTGTACTTTTTTTAAGACTACACTTTTTATTTTTGAATATTAGTTTAGTCACCATTGATAATAATCATAGATAAACTTATTAAAAACCTTAGAGAGGAGTATAAGTGTAATATGACACCCACAAATATTATTAAATTTATGAGTATGTGGTTTTACAAGAAATACATCCCAATATTGATACTAGAAACTGGATGTGGTTGTGGCATAGAATCACTTATGGGTAACAAACCCAAAAATATCTCGTTGGGAATTGACTTGATCATCACCCTAATGCAAGATGAGTGGGACAATGATTGAATGCAAATCTATACACTCTCTAGTGATAAATTTTTTTGGTAATATCCTCTTTACAAACCACTATGAAAGATTGATTTCTTAGTTACTTATACGGATTAGGTTTAGAAGAATAAGATAAACCAATAAAATGTAAACTAGGTTAAACTAAGATTCTTATAGGCTTAATTAATGTAATTACAACATAATTAGACAATAAGGGTAAAAGGTTTTATAGTTGATCGCTTTTATGGTATTGATTATGATAATTCACCTGTATTGTTAATGTTTCATCACTCATTAAAACCCTTTTGTTTTCAGTAATGGTTCGAACTAGAATAAACCATGTGAGTAAGAGATAATGAAAATATTACCTCAATAAACAACCCATCTAAATTATACATGGGGTGAGAAAAATTATGATTTTTTCAAACTAGATACCATGAAATATGAATAATATTATAAACCTAGTCAATGTCCCAAAAAACCAAAGGAGATAAAGATAAAGCCTTGTGAAAGGTAAAGTGATGAAGATGGGGAGGGAAATAATGATTAATTTTATATATACAAAAAGTGTATAAATAAGAACCAAGGGGATTACCTCAAAGGGATATAAGAAACATTACTTGTGAAAGTTGGTTTGTCAGGTATCAGGCTGGCATGGAAAAATGAATAGTTTGATTGACATGATTGAAATAAATTGAGTTAATCACAAGGTACCATTAATAATTTAATTTTTTATGTGTGGGGATCATGGGAATTATCTAAGTCAATTCCCTAATCCAAGTACTAACCAAGATTATGAGAATCAACTACATAAAAGACCAAAAAGAAAATGAAATGTTTATGCAAGCTCAACTCTGAAAGTGGACCCAAATATTTAAGGTACATGTAGAATCTAATAAAGTGTTGTAGACGTCTTATTTATATTTTATTTTAAGAACTCTAGTATATATAATATGTTTTAAGAAAATTAAATCACCCAAAGGGTTTGATTTTTGAAGAAATGGGGGAGAAAATTGGGTGATTTTTTATAAATATTATGAGGTAAATGTGATATTTTTACCACTTTTAATGAAGTTTATGGCTTGAACACATGGTTTTCCAAAACACGTGACAACTGTGTGAGCCCAACTATCCTAGGCCAACCCCTCTCAGAAAGACTCATAAGCCCCCCATACGGTTTGGTAAACCATGTTGAACTGTGTGAAAGGTTCTGGACCAATGCACATGATTACCAAAGCCTATACACATGGTTTAAAAAACCATTTTCCCTCCAAAACTGAGTAGCACATTCCATGGTAATGGATAGAACTAACGATTCACCATGTGCTCTATGACCCATTTTCTAAATTTCCAAGTTCCAAACCTCCAGGATGATCTTGAGACCTTCCCTCTTCAGGGGAAATAATTCCATGATTAATTAAAAAATACCTTAACAAAAATTAAAATAAAATATACCTATAAAAAGTTAAGGATCTTACAACCTCCCCACTATAGAATAACTCATCCATGTGATACACTCCCCAACATCATTATGCCTCCAAGGTAAAAATCAGGGAACACTAGGCCCACAAGCCAACCTCTCTCTCCAATGCTTCCTCCAAAACATAGACATGCTACTACAATAGTTAAACTAAAGTCATTGACTTACCCCAAATATTTTTCTCATTGTGATCCACAATATGAATCAGATGGTCCTAAAAGGATGCATTAAACTCATTATCAACATCATTAATACCAATCACATGATAAGGGTCGTAGTGAATCTTTTGAATCTAAAACACATGAAAAATGTCATCCATAACACTATACTATTATGGATGAGACAATCAATACACTACCATACTAATCCTCTATATGATCTCGAATGGACTTCCATACTGAGGCACCATCTTACCCTACTTTTTAATTTGATGGTGACCTAGTCTTGGCTTCATAGAAATAAATTCATATTCACACACTAAAAACATAGTAGGTAAATGATTCGAGTCAGAAAATCAATTCTGTAAACTATGGGATATATCTATATTTTTTTGGATCAACATGATCTTCTTTGACATATCATATATATGACTCGATACTAATAACATTGATTATCTCACTTCCAACCATCACAAATGTGATCAATATGGGCTACCATAAAATGCCTCATATGGTTCCATATTAATAGTAATATAATAACTATTTTTTGGAGAACATTATAACTACTTCATGCTTCTCATTGGTTCCACCAAAATCTAGGACACATGATCTCAAAATTTCCTCAAACACCTGCTCAGATTTATTATTCATCTATGTATGGTAAGAAGTAATCAAAAAAACCATTATACCATGTGCCTTTTATAAGACTTTCAATAAGGGTGAAGTAAAATAGTGATCTTGACAAAAAATAATACTCTAAGTCACCCTGTTCGAACATACTATTCCCTGAACATATATGTTACGTAGTTGATTGAGGGTGAAGGGGTGATAAATTAGTAATTAATGGGATAAATTTTTCAATCAGTTCACAATAACTCGTATCACTCCACACTTCATAGGAGTTTTGGGTAAATGTACAATGAAATTCATGGTAATATTGACACACTTCTGTTATATATTGGTTAAGGGATATAATAGAATAGTATGATATTGATGCCGAACCTTCATCTCCAAATAAATTTTTCAATACGTCAAAACACCTATGATCTCCTTCTTTATCCATTACCTCAAATACCATTTATAAATATTATGGTATATTTTAGTTAAAAAAGGTGCACCACCCATTTGGAAGCATGAAGTGCATGTATCATCTCCCCCCGCATACCTATAGGCACATAAAAGTGACCATGAACATGGATAAACTCATTTCTATGAATGGTCCAATTAGTAGGTATCTCCCAACCATCAATGTTTTCCCTCAACACCTAGAACTTTGGATCCTCATACTAACTCCTCTAAAAATAGTTTATAAGAAATGGTATAATTTATAAATTTGTGAGTGTCATCATTTAATGATTATTCTGAATACCTATATGTATCTCTACAAATAAAGCCATTATCTTCCATTCAAAACTAGAGTCATGAACCACCTGTGTCTGCATATTCTAAGTCAGTGTGTCTATAACAATGTTTCCCTTACCCTATGTATATGATAGAAAACATTAAAAAATTTAATGTATTCAACCCATATACACCACCAGATATTTAGATCATGGTGAGAAAATAAATATTTAAGTTTCTTATGGTAACTATTAACTTCCTAAATTTTACCAAGGAGGTATTACTTCTAACAATTTAATTCCTAAACCACTATGACCAACATGAGATCATGCATGGGATAATTTAATTCATATATATTCAATTTCAATGAACCATATAAAACAACTCAATCTTCTAATATCAATACTTCCTCAAGAAAAATCTTGAATGGATCACAAAATACAGTTTACTGCTTAACCAATTTAGATAATATCATAATTAGTGTTACAGTCAAATGAAAATTTATCTCTTCGAAATAATTATGGCTTGCCTTGCACCACTCAAATTTTATCCCTTTCTTGGTCAGTCTGAACATTAGCACTACCAGACGGGTGAATTCTTAGATAAAATTCCAATAATTTCCTACCAAACCTAGAAATCTATGAATATCTAATATGTTCATGGGTTTATCCCATGATACTAAGACTATCACTTTCTTTGGGTCCACATAAACTCTATTATCTAAGATAATGTGACCCAATAAATGGAAATTTTCAATTAAGAAATGATATTTAAATATCTTAGGGTATAGACGATGTACTCTCTACATACTTAGGATAATGTCAAGATATTGAGACTGATCATCTATAGAATGGGAGTACACTAAGATGTTATCAACAAATAAAACCAAAAAATGATCCAAATACTGGTGGATGATTCAGTTCATCAATTCCATGAACACAGTATGAGTGTTTTTCATCCAAAAAATCATCATATTGAACTCATACAAGGTATTCCAACTTCTAAAAGTATTTTTTGATATATCAAATTTTCTCACCCTTAAATTATGGTATAACGATATCATATCAATATTGGAGAATACATAGGCAACCCTTATCTTGTTGAAGTGATCATCAAAATGCGAAAGATGATATTAGTTTTTAATTTTCATCATTTTTAGGTTCTAATAATCAACACATAAGTGTAAAATTCAATCAACCTTCTTGGAAAATATAACCAAAGAATCAGAAGGTGATGTACTTTGTCTAAGGAAACCATTATCCTCTAACTAATCCAATTGAGTATTTAGCTCTAAAATCTCTTCTAGTTCCATTCTATAAGAATGTATGGAAACTGGCTCACCCCCCATGAACTATTTCAATGGAAAACTCAATCTCTATCTCATGTGGACACCATATAAAACCCTCATAAAAAACACCCAAAAAAGGATCCACTCTAGTATGTAAAATATGAAACTCTTCTCCTCTATTCTATTTCAGAGGGCTCACAACATGGGTGACAATCTCACCTAGCTGCTAAAGATCTAGCCCAACATGGCCTCCCTAGATATCTCATTCCTTATGATGACCAAAAGAATCACCATACAGAGATGAGAAGGACACACTTTTATGTAAATTGTCAATGTGATCCTAGTATGTAACCAACCATTACATTCTTAATATCAATAAATATCTCATAATCTCATGCATGAAAAAATCATAAAGGAAATGGTACTTATCAATATCGAGGGCACACTGTTTACCATGATGTACATCCTCCAATTACACCCCTAATGGATTTTGAATTAACATAACACCATATAATAAAATCACCTACAAGAAAGAAATCTCTATAATAAGGAATATATAAATGAATATGAATCATCGATATTAAATAAAGAACTAACAATCATATAAGCCACACAAATCTTACCTAGAAAAGTTGATGACCTAGCCTCATTACTAGTGGGAGATTGATGAATTTCATGTAGCTGAACTCTCTCTATATCTTGAGTTCCTTCTAGAGTCTCATTAACCACACTACTCTACTAAAACTATCACTCTTGTATTGGATTTCCACACCCTCCACTCTAATTGATATGGCCGGTTGAACACTAACTACCAAACAGATGTAGGGTAGTAGATCTTATCATGATACTCTACATTAGCCTAAATCCTCCATCACTTTCTATATACTAAGTGTTTTTATATAAACTATGTATAAACCCAATACTATCATAATATCGACACTGAATTGGTGGTCGAAGACACTAACCTCACATTTGACCAATATTCACAGACCAATATAAGACCACTTGCTAACTTACCATGATGACCAATCCACTCCCATGGATTCTCTTACTATCACCACCTTAGAAGATGTTCTCAAAATTATTATTTCTACTACTTGAGGATGAACTAATAGGAATCCTAACTAAAACTATTTTCCTTCTACTATAGGCCTCCTTCAGGTCCACTTTAAAAATGAGATCCTAACTCACAGGCTAAAATAACTTTTTGAAGTTTAAAATAATTACCCGTGACTTGAGCTAATTCATGATACCATCTTGAAAATATTATTCCCTAATAACCACATCTCAAGCCAACATTAGAGAAAAACATTACGGGTTGGTGAGGTGGATGACATAATCCATCACTGACATATCTATTTAAAATGTGTAATTTTTATGATTTTTACAATTTTAGGGTGTATGGGTAGAAATGTTCTAAAAAATTTTCTAGTAATTACTTCCATTCCATCCCTTCAATCTAGTCATCCATGAAAAAAATATACCACCAATGATTACCCTGTCATCACAACATATAATCCACCAAATTAACCCTCCTCTTTAGTGGATAATACAAGTGGTCAAGGATTATCTTGAAAGATTTGATCCAGAACTCAACTACCTCATGACCACCCTATTCAGTGATTGTTGGGGGATTCTATAGTTGGAACTCCCAAGATAGATTAAACATAGTAGGTGTGTCATGAACTAGACCCCTCTCCATAAAAAAATGAATAATGTGTAATTATCATGGAACTTCTCTTCCACCCTGTCACCTATATCCAATGGGGGATCTAAATCTACCTCCTGAGGTGTATTCTCAACACTGTCCTCCTATCTCCCTACCAAAATAAGATGTTATGGAGGAATCATTTTATAATTCCAGACACACATCACATGGTAAAAATATATAATTTAAATGGTTATACATAGGATGGGTCACAATTTTACATAATCAAGATACTCCGAATACACCATCCCAATAGATATGACCAAAACATTGTCCCGAAACCCAACCATCCCTATACATGGCCACTAGCTAAGTCAGGAGAAATAAATCTTTTAAGTAACAATCTTCATGTCTAAAAATATTTTAACAAAACAATTTATCATCATTCAATTTAAAAATAGTTCAATCCTATTTATTATACAAAATTTATTAAAATCCATTAAAGGAGAAGGCAATCTTGTTAATTTCCACAACCCAAACTTTATATTAAAAATAAATACATCAAAACTATTTTTCCATGTTTTTTAAATATGATGTGTGTCACATAATACATGATTTCCTTAAATGATTCAAGCATAATGAATCTCAATTCATGCTTTCCCATGAGAAAAATTTCAAAAATCAATAACATCACATGATAAATGTATCAACCAAGGTGAGATAACATTTCAACTATAATAAGAAAACCTAAAGAGAAATAATTGCATCCAAGGAAACCTAGTTTCCCCCCTCACAAGGGTTATATACTCCCATGCATGAGCTTATTATCATATCTTGAAACATCACACTCTCTTTTATAATTTTTTCTAAATAGTAAATAAATAGAAAATACATAGCGATTTGATACCACTTTGTAACATCCTCACCCATATCAGTCCAACTAGTATTTGAAACAGTTACCCATATGACCTCAACCAAACCTCATCGTACGCTAAAGGCTGCTGAATAGTGAAGAGGGTCCATTTATAATTATGGGGGTAGTATAAAGTCTTTAAAAAAATAACTAAATAGAGAAAACAATAAAAAGTAATGACTAAGGGTAACGACACATAACATACCCAATTCCCAAAAAACTAGGTAATCCCCAAAAATCCAATAAAATAAACAGGTCATGTAATTATATTATCATGTTCCAAAAGGAAACGAAAAGAATGATACAACTAAAAATCCAAAAAACGGGTCCTGATACCATCTCAAATCTCCTTTTCAATGCTCAATCCTATAAGTACAAAACCATCCATCTATCACTGAGAAATTTCCCTTATTCTGACATACAATCATGATGTTTTCATAGGTACCAACAATGGCCCAATTATGATGTGAGTATCACTCAGTTGGATACCAAAAAAGGTTTAAATTAATAACCAGTTAGAGAAATATGGGAATATTTATATTCGATTAATAAAAGAAAATTTAATAAATAATAACACATTTCAAAAAGAAACCATTATTTATTAATCTATTGGACATCATCTTCTAAACTGGCACCCAAGCCAACCCAAAACTTCTTTAGCCCGAGCCCAGATATCTAATCCATAAACCTTAGGGTGAAATATACTTCGTATATGAAAATGGATTTCCATAAATTATTTAGTTCTTGTTAATTGGGGGCATTATTACAAGGTAACCTTACCATGTTAAATACCTCTAGTATTCAGAGCATTAATAAAAAACCTAAACTATGGAGGAAAACCATCATGTCTATCATCCTAAACCACGAGTACAGAGCTTCATGTCCACCATCAAAAACCATAGATGCATAACATCATGTTCAATATCCTAAACCATAAATACAAAGTTTAAAGTTCAACATCCCAAAAATTTATATAATTTACCTACATACAAGGTTCAACATAATTGATGTTTATTAAACTAGGATAATAAGGATGATACTTCTTAACCTAAATTATTCTCAAAGTCCATCCAACTCTTTACCCTTATTCACAACTCACAAATAACCCCTTCATCATTTATTCATATAACAAAATTAGAAAATGTTATTTAAAACCATTTAACCATTTAAACTAACAACTTTATTTATTAACCAATCCATCCTTTTAATAAGTAATAAAACATTTAATTCCCAAGTTATCACATATAATTCCACTTATCATACTAAAAATACATTAAAATATCCTATCCAATTTAATCTCATGACCCAAAAATTTCACCATTTAAAATATCATCTTACTATTTCAATGAATTCGGAACACCCCATGGGTAGCTGTAATTCAGGACCCATAGACATCAACAAACATGACAAAATATATGAAGGGTCTAAGTTATCAGTTTGAAGAGAATTTTATTTTTATTAATTATGGATGAAAATTATACACATGTTTCCACAATTACACATAATAAAAAATTTGAAAAAAATCAATATTATCAGTGGTATCTCTTTGAATACCTTCTTTAGGTTCATATATATGAAATTTTCCAACCCTAACCTTGAAGTCAAGCTAAAATAGCCACACACACAAAAAAGTAGAAAAATACAATAAAATAGGTATATGATACATAGATTATGAGGAACAACTAAGTATTGAAATATTTATATAATAAAAGTAAATAGAATCATATACTTACCCAGTGCATCAGATATTATAAAAAATAACTCCAAATGGCCATGGATTAAAGGGGATTAACCATTGGAAGAGGAGAAAAATATTAGGACACACTAAGGGATATTGGTAGTGAAATGAAGGATAAAATTGGATGTGTTTATATAAAACTTAGGAGTTAAAATTTGTAATTATGACACTTTTAATGAGGGTAACAAATTCCCAAACCATACACCAACCATGTGAGCCTCACTATCTATGGCCAAACCCTCTCGCATGGTAACTAAGGCCACCGACATTGTTTAGTAAGCCATAAAGAATCCATGAAAATGGTTTTTTCCAAATCAAATTGTTATCAAGGACTCCTTTCATGGTTTTAAAAGAGTTTCTCACTCTAAATAGAGCCTCATGGTTAGGGTTCATGGTTCACACTAACTGTGCACTAACCATGCACCATGTGTTTTAAGCCAAATTTTCAAAATTTCCAAGCACCGAACCTCTAGGATCCTTTGTAGGCCTTACCTTTTCCTAAGAAAGGATTTCGCAATTAATTTAAAAATAGGGTTACTAAAATATAATGAATGTTACTTTACAAAGGTAAGGATCTTACAGAGATATATTGGATGATGAACTTTTTGGATGAGCAAGATAGAAAGAGATTGCAATTTCTTTTTTCAGTTTGAGAGTCAGAGTTTTAAAAATCTTAAAAGGAACCCAATGTATCATTATAGGATGAATAAAATTTAGTTAAAGTGTCATTTTATTATGGTCTTAATAAAATATGGGTTTTGGAAATGAAATAATATTCATGGAACCAAAAATATGTGAGACAAATTGATGAATTTGATGGTGATAAAGAAGATGATGCACTATTGGGCCTATGTTGGTCTTCATAGATTAATGGTGGATGAGAGGAATAATATAGGAGAAAAATATGAGAGAATAAAAGGGGAAACTATTATATTATGAATATTCAATATGAAATTGAGTCCTTGATGGGATGATCTCATTGGTTAGTGAATAAGAGGAGCTAAAACTATGTAAGTTGTCTATGTTAGTAGCATCGATGCTGGATAGCTTTGTAGATCAATCTCAATGTGGGAGATTATTTTAATAGTTTAGCACGATCCTTTTGGATAAAGTCAATCCAAATTCTAGTAGAATATATACACACCAAGACACAATTCTCACATTTTTACCACTATGGTTAGGTTTGGGTCACTCTAGCAACATTGAGCGACTGTTGTTGGGTTGAATAGAGACACCAATAAAGAATTTTAGTTCACATATTTTCATCCAATGGTCATTGTAGCATAGTGGAATTTCTATTATGTTAGTGGAACTATTTCACCAACTTCTTCATGAGTTAATTTGAGATAGGTTTTGGATGTGTGAATCCAAAAATTTTCCATGTAATTATGATTTCAAACAATGCGATATTCTCGAATCTTAGTGGAAATGTAGATCATTTCCAAATCCATGTAAATATCTATGTATCATATTCTTATTATCGTTATTTTTATTCCATTTACTATTCTTTTCTGAATTGATGATTATTCATTGTTCCATGTGTTTCCCTAAAAGAATCACGATGAAACCCTAGGACCAATATGGCCAATTTTCTCACTCATTTAGTTTAAGAAATTACATTAATTTATCATCATAAAATTAAACATTTAACAAAAAATAAATATTCTAATTCATATAGGGGAGCACCAATAATAGTGGTGATCCCACACATCATATTCCATATATAAAAATCATAAAATTCATAGAGTTGTTATGTGGACCACATACCATTTTTATGAATCTTTTATATTTATTTCCAAATGGTTATAAATAGCTTCCAAGTCCAATTAAAGACCATTAAACCTCATCCATGTTCAAACAATATCGTCTCAATGACCCCAAGACCCTAAATCAAGACAAACATCAATAATTAATTGATTAATTCAATTTAAACTTTATATATTTGGAAAAAATCTCTCTGAGTTATCATACTACACCTGAACCAAGTCCAACCAGACATAGGAGGCCACAATAGACATCTGATACAAACAATATCCAAACCCCTAAGAACCAATACTAATTACACTATTAATTTAATTTAATTCAATAATTAATCCTCAAATAAGTCCACATCATGACATACATTTGGTGAAAAAAATGAATAACTCTTGATGAACATCATCTCGGGATGTCCTCTAGCTAAGATTCATGAATTCTTTGAAATATGTTTCTGATTTTACCATCCTCCACTTAAATCATCATAATTATATAAATCCAAACATCGCTGAATAAACAAAAAGAATAGGGAAATGGGAAGATGATGTATGAGAGAATTGTACCTTGACCCTCCTTGGAAATTACTATGAAATATAGCCTCAAATCAGAGTAGAACCTAAGAGGGGAAATATAGGGAAAACTATGGTCACATGTATATAATGAAGGGGGAACAAATTGGCTACACCATCAAAAAAACTAAGAGAATTTTTTTTTATTTCAGCTATTGAAAAAACCATTGATGAGCTGGTGGCTTAATGGTGGTTTCTACAGTTTTCAGTATAGTATCCATGCCACCTCGAGCTCTTACTGACATCCACCCAATATCCCAATCCATACTTAGAGCCATGACCACATTAAAAACACCTATTTGAGTCACCCAAATTCCTAAAATTAAATCCCAAATTCTAGAGAAAAAACTATATCATTCACTAATTGAAATATTTAAATATCTCTGAAAACACCCATGCTTGTACAAACAAGAGAGACAACATCACCAACCAATGTGATTAATATATATTTCTTTGATTGTGTGAACCAAAATCATTATTAATCCTTGGATATGGAATTTATTTTAATGGCTCTATTTCAATAAAATTTTTGAGATATCAAATTTCATAAATATAGAAGTGGAAAATATATCCTTGACTTAATCATTAATAACATGTCATTCCTGAAGCACTGAACATACCCAACTTATCCATGAACTGTCTCTTCATGGTGTATGGAAATAAATCTAAGTGTGTGAGTTAAGAAGTTTATTAATAATAATCTTAAATTCTAATGATTATTATAAAACCACACATATAGGAATATATGATTTCAAATAAACATGAGGAATTCCTACAGGTGGGTCTATTCTCATTATCTCCCACATTAGATATTAGAAATTTGACCTTCATAAGATAAGTCTTAATCTTATTATGATTAATCACTCATAATTATCAACATACTATGTTTCCCATCATAGAAATTTTTTTATATATAGAATAATATTTAAGAATATTGTCATGAAATTTCAAGGTTCTCATCATTGTAGGTAACTGTTGTTACCTTATCAAGGTGATAGATATTATAGGAAACTATCAAATTAATATTTTTAAGAAGAATTATCAATATGTGATATGGTATTAATTTTATAATCCATGAATATATAGGAAATATAATGTATAGAGTATTTAGTTATAGGGAACCAAATATAACATTGACGACGTGATAACTGTAAAACAAACATAATTCCTTAAAATTACAAAAATAAAATAAAATTAAAAGACTCAAATAGCTAAAAACAAAATGTAAATAAATAAATATAATAATTATGAAATAAGGGTAGGGTTGTCACATCATGGCTTTTAAAATATACAAGGTTTGATTATTTATGGATTCTAATGTATCTAAAGAAGTAGTTTGGATACATGGTTTTGCCTTAGTGATTTTTATTGTACCTAACAGTGTAGATTTTATAATAGTTTACCATTATAACATTACTAGAGTGGTTATTTCTAAATAGACCAAATCACACCAATAGAAAAATAATATATTCCACAAATATGAACTCTTAGTTTTATTTATAATGATAGATGATGTTATAGTTAGTTGTGCAGCCGTAGAGGTCATTTTGGAAAACTCTGGGACTATTTCCATAACTCATTAGAAGTAATCCTATAATATGAGAACACAATAGTTGGAAAATTAGATGTTGGCTATAGTATAAGTGGGAGTATGTTGGAGTTGTTTCATGAGAACTAACTTTATTATGTACATCAAATTAACACATCATGTATATAATTTGATATATAAATTATAATTTTTAAATATTTACCTTTCTTATGTATAATCTATGTAATAATTTTCTTATAATATATATAACATAAATAAGTTATTTTTTCCCCACAATAATGAGAAATTGGGAATATCATGACAATATTTTTAAAGCTATGAACCAGGATCAAGAGACATCAATATAAAAGGGCAAAAAGGATTTATGAGTAACAGGTGTTGGGGGATGATAAACATTAATACTTTTTCTCAAGAAGTTTATACTTAGTGATATACAAGAAGAGGATTTTATGATGATAAAACCACTAGTATAAATTTCACATACTATGGGGGTTATTTTATGTTTATACATGTTAGTGTGTATATTGGTCCATAGAATTGAGATAATTATTAATACATATAATTAATCTCATACTTATATTCACAATGAAAACAATATCATATATAATATTAGAAATGTTTCTTGTGTTGGGAAATCACGAGTGATATGTTATTAATTAAATTATTATGAAAGGATTTTTAACTTATTTGTGTCAGAGGAAGATATATATATGTTCCATTGATTGAGATCGAAGTGCCTAAGAAAAAACCATGGACATGTTGTTTATAATTAAGAATATACTGGTAAGTAAAAGAAATATATATCAACCAATAAGGGATGAGGACAATGTTATTCAACCTATTTGATGAGATATTATGTAAGAAACAAATTTTATTATAAATTTATCATTTATAAAAAGGTTTTCACTATTGTGAATTTTCGAATTCTCAGTGGGGGACATGATGTTTTGATATATTCCACTCTTAGTCCATGGGTTTGACCTAATTCCCCTAAGTGAGGGGCCTTGAGGGTCACACACTAAGTTTATCCTGAAGCTCCATTGTTTTAGTTGAATTCTATTATTATAATAGAACAATCATAGTACTATGATTAATTTTTATTAATGTTATGTATGTCATTATTCAATCCAAAGTTATTCTTGATCGAAATGAGGGAGTTAGATTGTCATGTCTCATTTATGAACATGTTATTCTATTGAGGATATATGAATGTTTATTTTCTAGATCTAGGACCTAGTTAATGGTTTCAGTCCATTTAATTATTTACCTATTCAAATAAATGATGATATTCATTTTAATACGTTGGATAAATAATTGCTTATTTAAAAAGTGAAATATTGATTAAATATAATTAATTTGGGATGTCATTAGTTGTTACTTAAATAATAGTTATTATTTATTTAGTTATATATTAAATAAATGGTTAATTACATGGGGTTTTAGTTTCAAGTTTAAAAAGGTAAGGGTTATAAGTGAAATTTAATTGAACTAAACCCTTGATATACATTTTCATTTACTTATAAAAATTTAGTTAAGATATCATTGCTCTCATTTGGTTTTAACACTGAAATAGTGGTCTCACCCATTTTTATTGAGATCAGGAGAGATATATATTATATATTCATTTGTGATCAAAATAATACATAGAAACAATATTATTATTCCATGTTTTCTCTTAAAGGATCAAGATTGGTATCTAAAGAATCATGGATCACATTTGGATATTTCTAGAGAAACTTTAGTTAATGGTTGTAAAGTAATGAATACATTAATTTAACAAGATGGAATATCAAAGGCTATAATTATGATTGAGAATTATAACATAAATAAATTACTTAATGTAATTGTTTTTAATTAATATTTAATTATAAATTAATCACATCAATCATGTTCTATAAATTCGGTGTCATCATTATAATTCATTAATATTTTAATAATTAAACAACCTTTTTAGATTTCAAAACTATCCTTGATGGTTCCACTATTCTTGGATCCTACATCCCCATTATCTCCATCTCACATAAATTTACTATAGTAATAATGTAAAATGACTCATTACCTGAAAAATTGAATCAACATAAATTGGAATTTAAAATAATATTTTTCCAACATTAGTTCTTCAATATCATTTAAAACATTAATGACATTTTCTATCACAAAATCAACATGTAAAATAACATTAAGCTAAACACTTCTACATGATTAACAAAAAAATTATATTCTTTATGAAGAGAATACATCTCTTATTGGGTAACATTTTTGATGAAATCCAATAGATCCTTGGTTTTTTGATTGATCACAACATATTATATTTTATACCGATGATTTCACTAGATATATGTTAAATATTTTTTTGATTTATAAATGATCATGATACATGGTGACGATACCTACTAGAAAAACGTACCTTCTAACAACACAAAATATTACATACTATAATCTAGAGATATATACTGTTGGAATCCAAAGACTTTGTATACCATATTAATAAATCTAACCATCCACTATATTTTTAGCTATATAAAACTTCTTTTACTTAAAGTTGATGATTTATTATCCATAAGACATGTTTGAAAAAACATAAATAACACAAATAGATAATATATATCGAATGAATTTATAAATTGACTAAGGTTTATGTAATATTATTTATTACTCCAATGAAAACCTTTAATAACATTATAATAGGAATGTTAAATTATAATGTTAAAGATCTAAAAATATGAAATTCAACTATATCGATAATGTTAGAATATAATGCCATGATGCAAATGGAGATCAACGATTACGTTTATAAGACCATATAGTAGACTAGGGAATAATATACAAGATTTATACTCTATAAATTCCCCAATGGATGTTATCTTAAGCACAAAAGGTGATTTTTTGTATATGTTATCACATGACACCAAATTTATAAATTCCTAAACCTACCAACTAATATAGAAATAAAAGTAGGGTTGATCTCGCATAAAGAATGTGCGTAGACATAACTAGTATACTCTTTCTAGAATTTATATGATGATCATTATAAAAATTATTTAAGTTTAAATTCTTGAATCCACTACTAATAATTTCTCTTTATTAAGTGCTACCCTTTTTCAGTGGGAATAAAAGTGCAGAAAAATAGTGTGTTTTATTAATGTTAAAAAAGCACTAACAAAGGGGTTAAATTTTCAATGTGAAAAAATGTAATCATAAAGGTAACCCCTTTTTATATAATTTTTAGCACTGATAAAAACACCGTTTTTAATGCTTTGTTATTAGAGTTCATCAAGGCAACCTTTATCATCTCATTTTATCGCACTGAAAAAATGTAAATTTTCAAAAAATGATTATGCTATTAAATAGAATATTATAGTGTATGAATATTTTTAAGTTTATATATATATGTAATATTTTCTTAAATTTTATTTATATAATACTAATTATGTATTCAAACTTAACATAAAATAGATTTAGTAAAAAATGGTTTATAAAATAATTAAAAAATAAAATTAATTAACAATTAGATAACTAGTATTTATTAATATACTTTTAAATAAACCTAATATAAAGTGTAACACCCCAAGATTTCATAGTATGTTATCTCTTTAAAGTAATTCAATAGCTTTCACTGCATACAACACCGAGTTTGAGAAAACCAAGACTTACCAAACTAGATATTAAAAAAGCAGTTATGAATAGTATTAACAACATTATGAATACTCCCTATAATTTTAACATTCATATTATGTGTTTTTTAGATATAATATAAGAACAAAATCAATTTTTCAGATAAAATAAGTATTTCTTAAAAAAAATAAATTTTATCCCATGTTAATGTAAAACCCTTTTTAAAATCAAATATTTAACACTTTTATATATTGAATTTGACTTAATAAACTTCTTATTTAGATTTGGGACATAAAAATTTAGTTTGGATAAAATTTTGGTGTTTTTCTGATAACTTTCATAATTTTATGAATAGTGAAAATTGATAAATTTTAATTGAAAACAACTTTTTAAAAGAAAAAAAATTTATTGTGTTAAATTATACATTTGAATGATTTTGATGTATAATTAGATTAAATTATTATCTTTTAATCCAATTATGGTAATTAGAAGTAATTTTACATTGAAGACATAAACACATATCAATCTTTTTATAATTTTTACTTCTCACATACCCATTTTTTTGTTTTGACAATGGGAATAAATTTTAAATTAATTAATGCAAGTTATATGTTTTGAATTTGGTAAAATGGAAATCATTTTTTAATTCATAATATAAAAATTCACTTAGGGTGAATTTTTTGCATTTTTCTGAAAACTTTCAATTTTTGATGAATAGTGAAAAACACTACGTTATGGTTTAAAACCATATTGTATTTAAATAATAATAATTTTTATTTTAATTTGTTTAAAAGTTTTAATAGAATAATAATACCCATATTAGTTCAATTAAATTCTTTAGAGTCATTTTATAATAATATTAGATGTATAAAATTTTATTGAATTTTTTAACGTCTTTTACCCACCTACTAGGCAGATTTTCAAATTTGAATAAAATGTAATTTTACCACTTATGTGAATTGGATTTCAAAAGTATGAAGGAATTAATTGACATTAGTAAGTAAAATTTGGTTAAATAGAATGAAAATAATTTTTTTGTGAATAATAACTTTTGAATTTTATTTACCACATTTAAAAGTAAATAGGATAATTAAAGGTAACAAAAATATGCAAATTATCCCAAAAAATGTAATATTTCTTTTGGATATGTTTATTTAGATCAAAATAAACCTTAGGAAGAACATAATTTCCTTTTGAAACATTTGGGTTAGATTAGGACATTTATTATATTATATTTAAAGAGGAGTTAAAAGTGTTAAATTTAAAGTTTAATAACTATTTTTTAATATAGGGTTACTCATAAGATAAATTAGACTATAAATATTAATTATAAATATAAAAATATTTCCTACATCAGGTTATTTTATTTATAATTATTATACATTCAATAATTAAATTTATTTATGACATAAAGATTATGCAGTAATTACCTTGTTAATGAATGATTAAAATAATTAATATTATAAATATCAAAATAAATGTAAATTGAGACTTTTTATGCCTTCCAAAAAATTTTCTACATGAATATTACATGTTAGGGTTTATTTAATGTATTTTTTATAAGTAATAAACTTTTTATGACTTTCACAAAAACCAAATACAAAATAGTGTCAAAATTGACCTAAATGAGTTTTTAAAGAAAGTACTATTTTATTAAATGATATAATAATCCTCAGAATATAAGTTTCAGCCAATGGAATTATATAATGATATATATGTAATTAATGAATCACTTTATGATCTATTGTCATTTTAGGGTAAGTTTATTAAACATGTAATATAAAAATACAGGAAGACCTGGTAAATGTTAAACTATTTAACTAAGAGTTAAAGCTAAAAGATAAGGTTAATATAGTGACCTAAACTTTTCTAAAACCTATTGGTTGAGAGGTTTGCAATCCATACCTACTTTATACTTTAAATAAATCAATTTGGATCCATTATAAACAGAAAATTATTTTATAATAAAATAATATTTCAAGATTTTCCTAAAGTGACCATCACCTCTCTTTTAGAAGGCTACTTCCCCTTATCTTAAATTAACACCTCCAAAGCCATTTTTTTCAGCCAAAACCTACTCAGATCTCATCACAACTACCTCTAATTCAACCTAGAGGCCTTAATTTGATCTGAATCCAACCTAAGGATCCCTTTTGATTAAATCAAAAGGAAGAACATGAAGAAGAGGTAATTATTTCATCACCTCTTTCAATGTTCTTTTCTTCTTCCACTTTCTCTTTCTTTGTTCTTTCCATACTAAAATAATAACTCTAGTATCTAATACCTACATTGATGTTATTATATATATGGTACAACCATATTCATTATTATATCCATCCTATGAATGATAAATTCACCATACATGCGTACATGCGGCTTACCGTCTCCACGCCGTGGTGTAGTTTGTTATTCAACACTTCATTATATGGATTGGTATAACAATGAGTGTAATTGATGTAAATAATAAATATTACTTTTTAATGATTCTTTATATATAATACTACATCCAATTACATACAATTTATCCACTAATATAATGATATCATCGTTGGTGCGTACGTACGGCTTACCGTCTCCACAACACGATGAGATTCAATTCCACGTTCACCATTCAACCATGATTACAAATATATATATATATATATTATTATTATTAAATATGTAATATATGACATAATAATTATACTGGATATATATATATATATATTTATATATTTACATATATCTCATTCGTATACCTTTGTTCAATACGATATGAAAATAGAAACGGCGTTTATGCATTCGTATGACCTATCGTCTCCATAAACAGAATTTTAAATTTCATATATCAATCAATTATGAATACCTATATTCTGAATATATATGATACATAAATAATATTTTATATTCTTTAATCAGTTAAATCATGATATAATCTTTAAGATCAATAATTACAAGTTAAAACACATATGATAAAAAAAGAAATTATTACCCGAAATGTTATTTTTACATAGAAATTATAATTAAATGGTTAGTATAAAGACATAAAAGAATCAATAATGATATCATAAATATTAATATGGTTCTTTTATAATTTAATCACATACTATGGTCATTATACATGAGATTAAACAGACCCTCGACCAAAGAAAGTACAAGGTAAGGGTTAATTCCTCAGTCTCTTTATTATCTGAGATTGTTTATGTATAAGCGTTTAATGGGAAATTTTATTCATCCATGTCCATTTTTCATAAAAATGTTTTCAGAATGAATATTTTATGGTTTTGTGGAAGGGACTCTTCGTCAAGATCATCATTTTAAATTTTTTAATGATTTATTTTTCAAAATCTTTTTAATTAATGTCCATGTTTTAAAAATGATTTTAAGGATTTATTTCTATGGACATGGTTGTTTTAAAATATTAATTCCCTTAAAAAGTTTCATAGTGGTATGGGACACTTTGATTCAAAAATATATTTTAAATTACTTCTTTTATAAATGCATAACTTTTAAATGGTTTCAAAAAGGGTTATTTCTCTCAAAGAGTTTCACTGATCATTTTCAACTATGTCAACATACTTTACAAGATACTATTCTTGATTGAGGTTGATTTATTATAATACAATCATCCATATTTTATTTAATGATTTATGATATGTTTGACTATGGATGTTCTATTTTAATAAAACTCATATTTTATGGTTAAAGTATTGACATTTAGTATGCTAGTTTTAATACGAATTTTTATGTTGTGTTTCAACATTTTCATATGAGGAATGCATTAGACTTAGTAAGTGAGGGGTGGAGCCTGCTATAGCTCCTCGATGAATCGGTACATCTCATGAGAGCAACTAGTGTCTTGGCATGAGTCCTTGAAAAATCTTTATTTTTAGTCTTGGAACGAGGCATTGACTATGTGGTTATGATGTATGAAATTATACATTCCGTTATTATGAAATTAGCTATTTATTTTAAATATGATTATTCGACTAGTAGAATATCCATTTAAATAAGTAAATGAAATTATTTGATTTACCTTTTCCATATTATAATGATGTTTAGTTTTAAAAGGATTTTGTTTTAGTCTTATACATTGCCTTAAATATTTATTCTTATTTTTGATATTTTCCACTATATTGTTATCCTTACTGAGCATCTAAGCTCACCCCACTATTATGTTTTATTTTTCCCAGGATGCAAAGAAGTCTATTAAGATTAATATGGAGGGTTATGCTAAAGGAATAATGGCATTGTCAAAGGAATTTTTTTGTGTTGTATGTTAGAAAGTGTAATGTAAAATTCATGTATGTAATCTATTTTTCGAGATTTCTAAACTGATCGGTCCATCAGGACTTTATTCCTTACAATCATGCCAATGTTTCACAACAATGCACTAGCTTCGGGTAACTGGGGTTTGTGCGTTATAGTTGGTATCAAAGGAAGTTTGGAAACAACCTCTGAACTATATTTAGATAAATTCTGACTTTGAAACATTACCCTTTGATTTACTTTGAGGATTAGTATATAAGAACTTCTTAAAATTTTGGTATTGTAGAGTTTTTTTGAATTTTCAAAGAAATAAATCCCTGTTTGGATATGTTCACATAGAGGCATCTCAAGAACATTTGTACCTAGGAGTGAAAACTCTGAAAAAGAGTCTTGGTCTTGACCCAAGGTATCCTGGTGCATGAAAATGGGCCTTGCTTCACTCTTGGTTACGACACTCCCAGGGGATATGCTTAAGATAATTCACATTTTCTTTATGAACCATTATGAAGGATTTATGAGAAAATATATCAGCAAAGAAACCATTTTTATGATTATGATACAAGATGTGTGAAAATATTCAGTTAATGTTCATAATTTTTCTTGTTTTTGGATTATAAATTATCATATGATCTATACTAGTGTTTGTTTCCATTTAGAAATGGCGCCCAGTAGAAGGAATGAGAACTCCAGCAAAATGAATGATCCAAAGTGTATGAAGGGTCATATATTCCACGGTCTTAAGCTATAATTTATAAGGGAAATAGTATCCCACATATTCTTAACAAAGGACGAAATAATATCATGTGTTAATAAGATAAGAAATGAATTCTTGGAGTCCTATGTCCATGAATAGAAGAAAGAGAAGAAGAGGATGGCAGAGAAAAATATGGATAAAGTGAAGAAGGGAAAGAAGGATTTTGCAGCATGTGATAACTGTGGAATGAATCACCTTGGTAAATTCTTGAAGTGAATGAGAGTTTGATATAAGTGTGAAAAAGGACACCAAATACATGATTTTAAGCGTAAGAATAAATTTTCAAATGTACAACACTTCATCTGCAAGGAGTTGGGACACTACACGGATCAATGTCCCAATCATTAGTGTATACCTCCATTGATGTTGTTGGATAATAATAATGTTATGATACTAACGCAGATGAAGAGGAATGATTCGTGTTCTTATGTTGTGATTAAAGAATTGTGTCATTTGACTATTTTATTAATGATGTACAAGTTATAAGAATTATAGAGTATATAAGGATTGTACTGCAGTACTATTTTATTAAGGATTTGAGATTGTATAGTACTTAGAAAAGTGACTCAATAACAAGTTAATTTTTTTGGAAAATACATGGTTGATGGAAATATAAACCATTATATAATCCTGATACTAAGATGACTGATTTGGATAAATTATATCGGATATTCTTGAATACCTTGGAACTAAGTAATATTTTGTTAGAGTTTATAACATATTTGGATTTAAGGATTATATTTGATATTCAATAAGGAATAAAAGAGCATTAACGTATTCAATAAAGTTTTATTGTAATTTAGGGTGTTACCTTGTTTTAAGAAAATACAGGATGATGGTATTTACTTGTTTTTATGTGGAAAAAGATATCTTCATTATGTTATATTAAACTTCCTTATAAATTTTGGACTGTGAGTTTAGACAGAAGTATTTTGGATAAGTCTAAAGGTTGGAATGAATTAAGTTGGTCATTGGATACTATTATTTGTGTTTAAAACATTTCTTAAGATTATTTTTGGATTTTTATAAAAAGGATAACCTAGAGGTTAGGTGAAAACCCATTGTGTCCAGCAAGGCTGTGAGACTTGAACCTGCAACAAAAAGGTGACAAGGATGCATCACCTACAACGGGTCTACGTAATGTCCTGGTTTGTATAATGTAATTTATTTAAATGGTCTGATAGAATAATTATAAATTCATTATTTTTGGAACCCCATACGATTAAGATAAATACATCATTTTTGAATTCTATTATCTTTTGGAGTAAAAGACGAGTTCATAATAGAAGTTAGTTGAAGTATGGAACTCCACATGACAAGTATTTTTTTCTCTTATTCTATGATGAAATTAATTCTTAAACTTTAGGGAAGGGATATTAAAAAAAATTGTTATCCTAATACATTTTTTTGTTGAACCGATGATATTTAAATCATCATAGATTTATGGCTTTGAGGACATCAATATCTCATTTATTTTTCACTTGTTTGTGATTGATGAAATCAATCACTCCCTATAAATATTTACAGTTTCCCTCGAATTATGTGTCTCTAATTTCCACCAATAATCTCCTATTTGAGATCATAATTTGTTGGTGACTATTTCATTTCACTTTCCATATTATTAAGACTAAAATTTATTAACCCTATTTCCGATGTGGGTTTTCCATAAATGTATTTTCTATTTTTTAAAATTTTATTTTTTAAGAATAACTTCAAATAGCGAGGAAACAAATTGTTGAAGGAGGGGATAATGTAACACCCTAAGATTTCATAGTATGTTATCACTTTAAAGTAATTTAATAGCTTGTAATACACGCAACATTGAGTTTGAGCAAACCACAAATTACCAAACTAGTTATTAAAAAATTTGTTATGAATATTACTAAATAAATCTTGAATACTCCATATAATTTTAATATTCATATGATGTGTTTTTTAGAAATAATATAAGAACAAATTCAATTTTTCAGATAGAAGAATTATTTTTAAAAAAATGCAATTTTACCGCCTGTTAATGGTGAACACGTTTGTTAAAATCCAATATTTGATAGTTTTATATATTCAATATGACTAAATAACCTTCTTCTTTAGTAGAAAGACATAAAAATTTAACTTGGATAAATATTTGGTGTTTTTTTGATAAAATTCATATATTGATGAATAGTGAAAAATACTAAATTTTAATTGAAAACAACTTTTTTAATAAAAATAATTTATAGTGTTAAATTATACATTTGAATGGTTTTGAAGTATAATTAGATTATATTTTTATCATTTAATCCAATTATGGTTATTATAATTAATTTGACATTTAAATTGGACATAAACACATATAAATCTTTTGATAGTTTTTACTTCTCAAAAACCCACTTTTTTGGTTTTGACAATGGGAATTAATTATAAATTAATTAATGAAACTTATATGTTTTGAAATTGGTAAAATAGATATTATTTTTTAATTTTTAATATAAAAATCATCTTAGGGTGATTTTTTGGCATTTTTCTGAAAACATTCAATTTTTGAGGAATAGTAAAAAACACTGCGTTATTGTATAAAACTGACTTTTATTTAAATAAACATTATTTTTATTTAAATTTATTTTAAAGTCCAAATAGATACATTATAAATATATTAGTTCAATTTAATTCATTAGATTCATTTTATAATAAGATTCGATGTATGAAATTTTATTGAATTTTTAACGTCTTTTACCCACCTTCTAGGCACATTTGCAAATTTGCATAAAAAGTAATTTTACCACTTCTGTGAATTGAATTTAAAAAATTGGGGATACATAGTTGAAATTAGTATGTAAAATTTTGTTCAGTATGATGAAAATAATTTTTGACGAATAGTAACTTTTGAATTTTATTTACCACGATTAAAAGTAAATTGGGTAATTAAAGGTAGAAATAATATTAAAATTATTTCAAAACATGTCATAATTATATTGAACTAGTGTATTTCGACCAAAATCAAACTTAGGAGGAAAAAACTATACTTTTATCTATTTGGGTTAGATTAGGTCATTTATTATACTTTATTTAAAGAAGAGATAAAAGTGATAAATTCAATGTTTAATAACAAAACCATTATTAATATAGGGTTACACATAAGATAAATTTGACTATAAATATTCATTATAAAGATAAATATATTTCATACATCATGGTATATTATTTATAATTTTTATTAGTTAAGTAATTAAATTTATTTATGACACAATGATGATGCAATAATTACCTTAATAATGAATGATTAAAATAATTAATATTATAAATATCAAAATAAATGTAAATTGAGACTTTTGACGCCATCCAAGAACTTTATAGGTGAAAAGGGAATGTTAGGGTTTATTTAATTTATTTCTTTATAAATAATCAACTTGTTATGACTTTTACCAAAACTAAAAACCAAATAGTGTCAAAATTGACATAAATGAGTTTTTTAAACAAATAAGATATTATTAAATGATATAATAATCATAAAAATATTAGGATTGGAAAAAAGACTTATATAATGATATATATGTCATTAATGAACCAATTGAGGATCTTGTGACATTTTATTGTATGTTTATTAACCATTTAATATAAAAATACAAGATGACATGGTAAATTATAAACTATTTATCTAAGAGTTAAATCTAAATGATAAGGTTAATATAGTGACTTAAAATTCTCTAAAACCTATTGGTTGAAAGGGTTTTCAACCCAGACTCAACTTACCCTCGAAATAAATTCATTTGGAGCCATTATAAACAGAAAATGATTTTATAATAAAATAATATTTCATGTTTTTCCTAAAATGACCCTCACCTCGCTTATAAGAGGGTTATTCCCCTTATCTTAAATTCACACCTCCAAAGCCATTTTGGTCGACCAAACCCTGCTCAAATAACCTCCCAACTACCCCCAACTCATCTTAGAGTTCTTACATTGATCATAATCTAACCTATGGAGCACTTTTGATCTGATCAGAAGGAAGAACCCGAAGAAGAGGTAATTACTTAATCACCTCTTTTAAAGTTATTATCTTCTTCCACTTCTTTATTTATTGTTTACATAATAAAATAATAACTCCAGTACCTTATAAATACTTTTATGTTATTATGATTATGGTACAACCATATTAATTATTCTATCCATCCTATGAATGAGAAATTCACCATATGTGCGTACGTACAACTTACCGTCTCCAAGTCGTGGTGTAGTTTGTTATTCAAAACTCCGTTATTTGGATGGGTATAATAATGAGTATAATTGATGTAAATAATAAATATAACATTTTAATGATTCTTTATATATAATATACTATCCAATTATATAAAATTTCTTCATCAATAGAATGATATCATCGCTCGTGCGAACGTATGACTTACTGTCTCCACAACGTGATGAGATTCATTTCAATGTTCACTATTCAATGATGATTAAAAATATATATATTATTAATAAGTATGTAATATATGACATAAAAATGCTACTATATATATATATTTATATATATTTATATATTTAAATATATCCCATTCACATACTTCTATTCAATACGATATGAAAACGAAAACGACGTTTATTCATACGTAAGACCTACCGTCCCCATTAACGGTGTTTTCCATTTCATATTTCAATATTTTATACATACTTATATTCTGAATATACATGTTATAAAAATAATATTTTATTTTTCGGAATTAATTAAATCATGATATAACTTATATGATCAAGAATAACTAGTAAAAACACGTATGATAAAAAAGTGATTATTACCCGAAATGTTATTTTATCATAGAAATTATTATTAAATGGTTAATATAATGAAATAAATGAATCAATTATGATATCATAAATATCAATATGGGTCTGTTATAATTTAATATCATACTATGGTCATTATACAAGAGGTTAAATGTACCCTCAACCAAAGGAAAGTAAAAGGTAAAGGTTAATTCCTCAGTCTCATTAATATCTAAGATTGCTTATGTGTAAGTATTTATTGGGACATTTTAATCACAAATTCCCATGTTTAATATTTTTCTTTTCAAAATTAATATTTTAAGGTTTTTTTGGAAGTGAAAATTTATCAATATAATCATTTTAAATGTTTTAATGATTTATTTTTATAAATCATTTTAATTAATGTCCATGTTTTAAAAATGATTTTAAGTATTTATTTATGTATAAAGGATTGTTTTAAAATATTAATCCATTTAAAAAGATTCAAAGTAGTATGTGACACTTTGGTTAAAAAATATATTTTAAATTACTACCTTTATAAATGTGTGACTTTTAAATGATTTCACAAAAGAGATATTTCTCTCAAAGAGTTTTAATGATCATTTTCAACTATGTCAACATCCTTTACAGGATACTATTCTTGGTTGAGGTTGATTTATTATAATACAGTATTCCATATTGTATTGAATGAGTTATGACATGTTTTACTGTGGATGTGCTATTTTTATACCATTCATGGTTTATGGTTAAATTTTGACATTTCGTATGCCAGTTTTAATACGAATGTTTATGTTATGTTTCAACATTTTCATATGAGTAATGTATTGGACTTAGTTAGTGACGGGTGGAGCCCTCTATAGACCCTCGATGCATCGGTAGGTCTCATGAGACAAACTAGTGTCTTAGAATAAGGCCTTGAAAAAATATTTATTTGTAGTCTTGGAATGAGGCCTTGACTATATGTTTATGATGTCCAGAATTATGCTTTCAATCAATATAAAATTAGAAATTGATTTTACATGTGATTATTTGACTTGTAGAATATCCATGAAAATAAGTAAATGGAATTATTTGATTTATCTTTTTCATATTATGCTAATGTTTCAATTTAAAAAGGCTTTTATTTTAGTCTTATACACTACCTTAAAAGTTTATGCTTATTTATGATAGTTTCTTCTATATTTTTATCCTTACTCAGAATCTGAGCTCCCCCCTTTCTTATGTTTTATTTT
The DNA here is from genome assembly GCA_963277665.1 of Viscum album. NCBI lineage: Eukaryota > Viridiplantae > Streptophyta > Magnoliopsida > Santalales > Viscaceae > Viscum > Viscum album. The sequence goes on from OY728129.1 coordinate 1,403,857,491, forward strand.
TCTCAGGATCCGAAGAAGTGTATCAAGATTAATATGCTGGGTTATGATACGGAAATAATGGCATTATCAAAGGATTAATTATATTGTGTTGTATGTTAGGAAGTGTAATGTAATATTAATGTATGTAACCAATTTTATGAGATTTCTAAATTGTTCAGTCCTTTAGGACATGATTCCTTGTAACCACGCCAATGTATTTAAATAATGCACCGGCTCTGGGTAACTGGATTTGGGGAATTATACAAAGAATTAATAAATTAATTGATATAATAAGATAAGTTAAAAAGATTATATGAACTTAAAACTAACATAACTTATGATCTGGATGTCTGTTTGGGCTTTGGGAGATGTCAAATGAAAGCATGTGAAGGGATATATGTCGTATAGATTACGGAGACCCTAGTACATATTTTTTAAGTTAAAAAAAATTGAAAGACCTCTAAAACGATGTGTTTAGTTTGGATACCCTAATTTTTAACATTTTATGGGATTTCCACTTTATTTAAGAGGGTGTTCTTATCTTTTTTTGATAGAGAATAAATTTATTCCTAGGTATTACACTCTATGGATTTCATGGTTCTGAAATTTTATCATTTACATATTTTAATATTATTTATAACTTAATATATATATATATATTCATATATTTATATATATAAATTTAATAATACAATTTAATATTTAATAATATTTACATTTAAAACATGTTTTTAAATATATATAGACTATATAAAAATTAATTTTTTTAAAATTTATTTTAAATAAAAATATATCCATTTTATTTACTTTATAAAAAATCCTGAATATATGTTTACCTATGAAAGTTTATATATAATGTATATATAGAAATATGTGTTTGTGTTCTTCAATAAACATATATATTTATGTATATATGAATATGAATATGAATATGAATATATAATATATTTAAATAAATAAAAACAAATATATTTTATACCAACACACATAGATATATGTATACAAGTATATATATATAAACACAAATGGAAAAATATATTTTATAAATGTATTTTGAAATTATTTTAAAAATATATAAAAATATATGAATAAATATATGTATAGATATATGTATTTAATTATATATAAATGAATAGAAATATCATAAAATATATAAGAAAACTAGATAGAGAAATAATATGGGTGTTTTCTTTTCACATGGAGGTATCTGTTTTGAATCTAGGAACGTACATATGAGAAAAGAGGGGGTAGTGTTCAATAACTGGTAGTGGGTGCTGGCAGGTGTTGCACAAGAGCATCCGTGTGGGATATTGAGTGATCATTGAAAAAAGGTAGGCAAGCCCTAATGAGGGGGAGACATGAGACGGAATACCTAAATGTTTTAAAAAATATATTTTCTATAATTTTATCATATCTTTTTTTAGGGAAAATAAATTCACAATTTGAAATGATAAACAACACTAATAAAGGACCCATTTATTAGCACTATAAAAATGGTGAAGTCCCACTTTATCAGTGATTAAAAAAGTGATGAGGATGGAAGCCATTACCACAATATTTTTACACTTAATAAAAGTGACAGCCTTTTATGGAGATAATAATGTTAGTGTTTTTATTGCACTGAAAAAGCCCATTTTGAGCACTCATAAAGGATTATTCTACAGTAGTGATTTAATTAAAAAAAATAACTAAAACTAATCTAATGGAATTTAGTAAAGATTAAAGTTCTGGAATTATGAATCCTATCTAGGTTTATTGAATAATAATTATTCTATTTCCACATATGAATAATTATTTTTTTACTTATCACTATGTTCCACTTTATTTAGAAAATTTTCGAGTCTCATTATATGATATTAGATAATAATCTTATTTATATTAAAAATAATCCAATATCCCATTATTTGGTTTGATAAATAATTCACTTAACATTTTTCAAATTAATAAATTGATAAAATTCAAAAACTAGTTTTCTTATAAAGTAAAATTGTCAATCTATGCTTATTTTTTCCCTCACACGATTACTTATTAGGTCTCATACATGAATTCATGTAATGAAATATTCTAACTATCATCCAGTAATACTTATTAGGTGTCAAATGAATGTAAATCATAGAGCATATTAATTTCTTAATTAATTAAATAAAATAATAATATGATTAAAAAAATAAAAATCTAACTAATATAAATTAAATGGTACATATAAAGTATGAATATATTAGCATGCATGTACAATTAAGTTTAAAACTCAAAAACTCAAGAATCATCCAAACATGGTGATGAAAATTAAAACATGATGAATAAAATAGAGAATTGAGATCACTTCGATACTCTATTGATTCTTGTCAAATGGAAACCACCCCACTACCAACAATACATTTCCAATCTATTCCACTAATACTTGAACAGACAAAATTTATTACCGATGAAAAACCCAATGTGATCCATGGGGACAACATCTTCACCCTCAATTCATAACCACTTGAATAGAATAATACTCAAGAGTTTAGTAAAGAAACAAATATTCCATGACATGAAGATGGGTATCCTCTACAGGACACATGATTTTTGTTTCCACATGAAGGATATTTTCTACACCTTCTTTGATAGGGGAATGGTGTACTATCATTATAAAAATCATTCTAATAAGGATACTACACATTTTACTTGTGTAAGAATTGTTCATTCGGTACCCATAGATGTAGGTGGGGATTGGTGAGGGTTAGTGGAGGATTTGTGTCAAACATAGTGTCCTCTCAATGTTCCTCTAAAAATTTTACATGGTGATCCTTCCACAATGATCAATTCCAAGACATAATTCTCTTATATTATATGTGATAACCTTGACAGATCATTTTAGATAGAGAGGGTGGCATGGAGGGAGTGTTTTTAATTCTTTTTAATTTAAAATAAATCATATTTTTATTTTATTTTTATTCCTCCATTCCACTCCTCTGTGATCATATAATCGCAAAAAGTACTATTAGAACCATTAGTGAAGAATGGGTGGTGGGAATTAGAAATTTTATAGTAATTAAAAAATTCAAGTTTCCCTAAATTTTTTATAATTTAAGAATCTAAAATTTTTGGTTTGATGAGATTGAAATAGAAAAAATAGTGTAAAAAATAGAGCTAAAACAAGCTTTATAGATGCAATCAAAGATTGGGGTGCTATAGTACCCTATTGCAATATAAAATGACACTATTCTAGAACTGCTGAGTTATATGTAACTACTCTGGCATAAAAATTTAATACCATGTCACTTATTCAACATTACTACCATGTAATCAGCCATTGACACTAATTTTATTATATCCTAATCAATCAGAAACAAAATTAAATGATCTAAGAGTTGATTCAAATATTTTTATGTATTATAGTTGCAATAGCCAGTGATCTCCATTCTTCCAGATTCCACACTAATATATAGATAATTTAATTTCAATGGAGGGACCATCCATGGGTGGGATAATTATGTTGAATTTCTTGAACTAATCCATTTTGAATTAATTAATGGAATATATAATTAATTACAAGGACATATTAGACCCCATTGAGAACAAGAGAGTAAACCTCAATGCCACCAAAGAAGAAAAGGGGATGAATCCAAAAAAAAGATGACTGGTCAAATCCAATAATGGTTTGATCACATCCCCTAACACAATATTTCTCAAGAGAATAGTTTGTATGATCTTTGGAGGAGGTTAGAAAATAAATACCAGTCAAATACCTCTCAAAAATAATATTATATTATTAAATTGATTGATAAATCTTTTATTACAAAGTAAAACAACTATAGATGAACACGCTAGTGAGTTATAAATCCTAGCGAATCAATTGGGGGTTTTAGGTAAGACAATGACTAATGAAGATCCGGAAAAACACATACTCTGCACACTAGTTGATAGTTAGGATACATTGGTGGCCTCTCTCAACAATTTTACACCAGTAGGAAAAGATACTATGGTAATTGTAAATGATGAACTATAAAATAAAGAGACTCAAAGGAAGGATTTGAGTTATAACCAGATGTAATCTCAAATCCCAAAGAATCTAGGGAGATGAAAATGAGGTGGTCGAGGGGCATGAAGCATAGGTTGAAGTAAGAGAAGTGGATGGTTAACAAATAGAAGGAGGATGACATAAAAATGATATTATTATAGTATGGAGGGACCCTTGAAGAAGAACTGCTAAAATTTGATACAAGTAAATGGATACGATATTAACCAATATAGACAAATTACAGATATGCACATGAGCATCATTGAATAATTTGTTCTTTTCTCCAAATTCAATGAAGAGATTTTCTTTCACACATCAGGCCAAGATACAAAATGGGTGGTCAAAATTGCATCATCATGCCAAGTATCTCTATGTCATGAGTATTTATTGAGTAATCAATCTGGTGAATTTAGAGTGGTAAAGAATGTAAATACCTATTTAATAGAATTAATTAGCATGGTTATATACAAGTCAATGTTAATGTTGGGTACACAATCACCCTAAAGGATATCTGACATGTTACAAGCCTTCATCTCAACCTGTTATCAGGGATATCGTTTGATTGACAAGTATATGAAAACATATTTTACAATAGAGCATGAAGGATGATGAAAGAATCCATCATCATTACCTGAGGACATATATGCAGTATATAGTACAAAACTCACATGAATATATTTGTAGAAATACTCATCACACTAGAAGGAAAGGAATTATACAATTTATGGAATAGGAGACTGAACCACAAGAGTGGATAGGGTTATCCATTTTGATAAAGAAGTAGTAAATCAGTGTTGATAAGGATGAATTACTTGATCCATGAAACTCATGCTTGTATGGGATAAAATAGTGATTATTTAAGTACTGATTTATCAAGGAGATGAAAGTTATTATAAATGGTTCAATCTCATGTATTTAGTATCACAGAGGTGGAATCACTAATAGGTAACAAATATTTCCAATTCTTTAATGATGAAACATCTAAAAATCTGTAGGTGTTCTTCTTGTGGAAAAGGACCTTGTGCTGAATAACTTCAAGATGTTCCATTCCATGGTTGAGTGTGAAACTAAAAGGATGCTAAAGTGTCATAAAAAATACAATAGATATGAGTTAATTTCCATGGAATTTGAAACCTATTTCAAGTGTTAGGGTACATGACATAAGAAGATGGTCCCAGATACCCAACACCATAGCTGATTTTAAGAAAGTATGAACAAAACCATTATGGAGAAGTTTAGGATCATGGTTATTTTAGATAATCTTCCTTAGACTTTATTTGGATAAGTTATTAGAGTTTCATGATATCTCATAATCAGATCACTCTTAGTCCCTTTGAATTTTGAGATCCAATAGAAATTATTGTCCGGTAAACATCTCTCTTACTCTCATTTATGAGTATTTGGTTGTTTTAGATTTTCACATGTATCCAAAGAGATAAGAAAGAATATAGATGAGATATCTACTCCATGTATCTTCACCGACTATGAAGATAAAGAGTTCAGATACAACTTTCAGGCCTTATAGGATAAGAATTTGATCATGAGTAGATATGTTGTGTTCCATGAGAACTATTACATCAAGGATATTGAAAAGCATAGAATTAATCAAAGGGAAAGGGTTGTAGAATCAATTCCTAATACAAAATTTATACCAACACCACCTCCCACTATAGAGGTGGAGTATGAGGACTCAAAAATAGTAGAATAGGAGTTAATGGAAGGGGATATTGAGTAGGGGTAGACTCATCCGCCTTAGCCAAAAGTTACAGAACCATGATAGGAGCTTGGAGATGTTTTGCGTCTTGAACAAAACATTTCAAAGGTTTGAAGATCTTGATGAGGTATGATTACACCAACATAAAATTCAGATTTAGAGTACCTATTGTTGACAAATAAGTGAGATCTAGAAGTATATTCATAATCACATCGACATTCACTATCGTTAGATTCATGAGGTGTTGGATCGACAATAATTACAAATTGTGAAGATTCACATGAAGGAGAAACCAGAGGATATAATGAAAAAGTTGGTAGCTCAAGATAAGATATATATTTATAGATACTCTTGTGAATTACATATATAGGGGGTTAATTGAAGGATATTTTGTAACACCCCATGATTTCATAGTATGTTGTCTCTTCAAAGTAATGTAATAACTTGCGATACACGCAACACCGAGTTCGAGCACACCACGACTTACCAAACTAGCCGTTAAAAAAATGTTTATGAATAGTATTAACATAATTTTGAATTGTATATACATAGTATAATTTTAACATCCATATTATGTGTCTCTAAGACATAATATGATAAAGAATTCTATTTTTTAGATAAATAATTTTTTCAGAAAATGCAATTTTACCGCCTTTTAAAGGTGAACCCTTTCTAAATCAAATATTTGACAGTTTTATATATTATATTTCACAAAATAAACTTCTTATTTTTAATTGGGATATACAAATTTCTTTTTGATTAATTTTTGGTGTTTTTATGATAACTTTCATATTTTGGTGAATAGTGAAAAATACTGAATTGTAATTGAAAACAAATTTTTTAATCAAAATAATTTATAGTGTCAAATTTTACATTTGATTGGTTTGGAAGTATAATTTGATTATATTTTTATAATTTAATATAATTTAGGTCATTATAAGTAATTTCATGTTTAAATTTGACACAAACACATGCCAATCTCTTGATAGTCTTTATTTTTAAAAACCCGCTTTTTGGTTTTGAAAATGGGAATTCATTTTAAATTAATAAATAAAACATCTATTTTTTTAATTTTCTAAAATAGACATCATTTTTTACTTCAGAATATAAAAATAATCTTAGGGTGAATTTTTGGTATTTTTCAGAAAACTTTCAATTTTTGAGGAATAATGAAAAACACAACGTTATTATTTAAAACCAAATTTTTATTTAAATAATTTTTTTATTTAAATTTATTGTATTTCCAAATATATATATAATACCTATTTATGTTCAATTTAATTCATTGGAGTCAATTTTATAAAAAAATTAGATGTATATAATTTTATTGAACTTTTTAACGTTTTTTACCCACCTTCTAGAAGCATTTGAAAATTGGCATAAAATTTAATTTTACTGCCTCTGTGAGTTTAATTTAAAAGCTCCAAGAGAGACGGTTAATATCAGTAAGTAAAATGTGGTTCAATAAGATGAAAATAATTTTTGTTGAATAGTAAATTTTGACTTTTATTTACCATGGTTGAAAGTAAATAGGGTAATTGAAGGTAAAAATGATATTCTAATCACCCTAACACATGTCCTAATTCCATTGGATAAGTATAATTAGACCCAATATAAACTTAGTAATAAAATATGATCCACTTTGGTCCACTAGGATTTGATTAGGACATTTATTATTATTTTATTTAATGAAGAGTTAAAAGTGTTAAATTCAACGTTTAATAACTAAACCATTTTTAATATTGGGTTATAAATAAGATAAATTCGACTATAAATATTCATTATTAATATAAAATGATTTCATACATCATGATATTTTATTCATAATATTTAGAAATTAAATAATAAAATTTATTTTTGACCCAATGATGATGCATTAATTACCTTATTAATAAAAGAATCAAACAAATGGTTTTATAAATATTAAAATAAATATAATTTAAATGTTTTTATGACATCCACGAATTTTATAGGTGAATGTTACATTATAGTGTTTATTAAATGTATCTTGTTCCAAGTAATCCTATTTTTATGACTTTCACAAAAATGAAATACCAAATAGTGTCAACATTGACATAAATTATGTTTAAAAAAAATACTATGTTATTGATTGATATAATATTCACAAAAATCTAAGGTTAGTCCAAAAGTCTTAAATAATATTTTATATGTCATTAATGAACCAATTGAGGTTCTCTTGTAAGTTTAGAGTAAGTTCATTAACCATATGGTGTAAGAATACAAGAAGAGATGGTAAAAGTTAAACTATTAACTAAGAGTTAAATCTAAAAGATAATGTTAAAATGGTAACCTAAACTTGTCTAAAACCAAATGGTTGAGAGTATTTTGAATCCTAACCACGTTATAATCTAAATTAATCATTTTTGATCCATTATAAACCGAAAATGGTTTCATTATTGAATAATATTTCAAGCTTATCCTAAAGTGACCCTCACCTCTATTATAAAAGGGAACTTCCCCTTCTCTCAAAATAACAACACCAAAGCCAATTGGATCGGCCAAACCCTACCTAAATATTCTCCCAAATTTCCTCACATCAACTTGGAGTCCTTACTTTGATCATAAAGCCAACCTGAGGAGCCCTTTTGATCAACTCAAAAGGAAACATTCGAAGAAGAGGTTATAATTTCACCGCATTCTTTCAAGTTCTTTTCATCTTCCACTTCCTCTTTATTTGTTGTTTCCATAACGAAATAATAACTACAGTACCTTATAAATACTATGATGTTATTATAAATATGTTACAACCAAATTCATTATTCTATCCATCCTATAAATGACAATGTCTCCATATGTGCGTACGTACGACTTACCGTCTCCACGTCATGGTGTAGTTTTTTATTCAAACAATTCATTATTTGGATGGGTATAATAGTGAGTATAAATGATATAAATAATAAATATAAAATTTTAATGTTTATTTATATATGATATACCATCCAATTACATACTATTTCACAATCAATATAACGATATTGTCGCTTGTGCGTACGTACAAATTAACGTCTCCACGACGCGATGAGATTCATTCCCACATTCACAATTCAACGATGATTACAAAAATATATATTATCAATAATATTTTAATATATGACATAATAATTATACTGGATATATATATATATATATATTTACTTACATATATCTTATTCACTTACTTCCGTTCAATACGATATGAAAACAGAAACAATGTTTATGCGTACGTACGACCTACCTTCTCCATAAACAGTGCCTTCCATTTTATATATATATCTATTATTAATATTTATATTCTAAATATATATGATATATAAATCAATTTTTATATTCATGAAGTATTTTAATCATGATATAAATGATACAATCAAGAATAACAAGTTAAAACCTGTAAGATAAAGAAAGCAACTATTACCCAAAATGTTAATTTAACATGGAAATAATTATTAAATGGGTATTATAAAGTAATAAATGAATTATTTATGATATAATAAATATGAATACGGTTCTGGTATAATTTAATAACATACTATGGTCATTATACATGATTTTAAACGTACCATCGACCAAAGGAAAGTGTAAGGTAAGGGTTAATTTCACAATCTCTTTATTATTTGATGTTTTTTTTACATGAGTATCTATTGGGACATATTTATTATCCATTCCCATGTTTCATAAAAGAGTTTTAAAAGGGATTATTTTACGAGACATTTTTACTAAAACATCATTTTAAATGTTTTAGTGATTTATTCTTCTAAACCATTGTCATTAATGTCCAGGTTTTCAAAATGGTTTTAAGGATTTATTTATATGGAAATGAATGTTTTAAAATGTTAACTCCTTTCAAAAAATTCAAAGTGGTATGAGAAACTTTGATTAAAAACTATATTTTAAATGACTTCCTTTATAAATTATGTGACTTTTAAAATATTTCATGAAAAATGGATATTTCTATCAAACAGTTTTACTGATCATTTTCAACTATGTCAACATCCTTTACGGGATATTATTATTGATCGAGGTTAATTTATTATGATACAAATAATCCATATTGTATTGAAGGTTTTGTGATGTATTTGAATGTGGATGTGTTATTTTTATACCATTCATGGTTTAGGGTTATACTATTGACATTTCATATGCTAGTTTTAATATGAATGTTTATGTTATGTTTCAACCATTTTATATGCAGACTGTATTGGACTTAATAAGTGATGGTTGGAGCCTGTTATAGCTCCTCGGTGCATCGGTAGGTCTCATGAGAAAATTAGATATGGAATTGGTGGATGCCATTCCCAATTTGATATATGGTTTTGTCCGAGGCCTTAATCATTTTTAGACATCTTGGCTAAGGCCTTGACAAAATGATCAGAATGTCTGGCATTATATATTCCCTAATTATGAAAATAATATTGATGGTTCATGTTGTTATTTGACTAGTATAATACGCATGACTATGTTTTATTATTGCATTATTTACTTAGCTCATACTCCTGCCATAAATTATTTATGTTTATTATTTGTAAAGGCATGTGTTTTTAATTATTCACGACACTAAATGTTTATGTTATCTTCTACTATATTGATTACTCTTATTGAGCATTTGAGCTCACCCTTTTCTTATGTTTTATTTTCCATGGATTCTAAGAAGTGTATTATGATTGATATGAATGGTTAATCTAGGGTATAATGGTTTTCTCAAAGCATTATTTATGTTGTGTTTTATTTTCTATGGTGTAATGAAATGTTCATGTATGTAATATATTTTCCAAGGCTACTAAACTGACATGTCCTTCGGGACTTGATTCCTTCTAATCAAGCCAATGTATTAAAATAATGCACCAGATCCGGGCTTCTAGGGTCGGGGCGTTACAGTTGGTATTAGAGGAAGTTTTGCAATAACCTTGGAAACTAGATTAAGAAAAACACTGATTAGAGAACATTACCCCAAGATAGACATTGAGGATTAGTATAGAAGAACTTACTAGAATTTTGGTAACATAGAGATTTTGTGAATTTTACAAGAAATACAACCCCGTCTGGATTCGAGAAGGTAGAGGTGGCTTTGGAACATATGTACCTAGGAGTGAAAACTCTGACAAGGAGTTTCGGGCTTGACCTGGGGTATCCTGGTACATGACAACAGTCCTTGTTTCACTCTTGGTTATGACACTCCCGAGGGATATGTTTAAGATAATTCACATTTTCAATAAAAGCCATTATGAAGGATTTAGGAGTAAATATTCCTCAAAGAAAAAAATTTATGATTATAGATTATATGTATAATCTTTTCAATTTATGTTTGGTATTTTACATATTTTAAATTATTCATTTTGATTCATAAACTATCTAAGTGTATTCCACTGTTTAGAAATGGCACCTTGTAGAAGGAGTGAGAATTCCAGCAATACGCATGATGAAAAGATTAATAAGGATCATATCTTTCATGGTATTATGCTAATATTTGAAAGGGAAGTAGTCTCCCATGTCATCTCATCATATAAATAAATAGTATCATGTGTTAATAAGATATGTAAAGAATTCCTTGAGTCCTATGGATTTGAAGTGAAGCAAGAGAAGAAAAGGATGGTTGAGAGAAATATGGATAAATGGAAGAGGGGAAAGAAGGATTTTCAGATATGTGATAACTGTGGAAAGAATCACCTTGGTAAATGCTTGAAGGGAATGGATGTTTTTATAAGTGTAGAGAAAATGGACACCAAGTATGTGATTTCAAGAGAAATAAGAAGGTTTGAAATATACAATGCTTCATCGGCAAGGAGTTGGGACACTACATGAATCAATGTTGAGATCACTAGAGTATGCCCCAAATGATGATATTGGATAATAATCAAGTTATGATACTACCACAGATGAAGAAGATTGAATAGTGTTATTATGTTGTTATTAAATATTTATTTTATTTGAGTGTTGTATCAATGATGTACTGATTATAGGAATTATGTAAATAAATAAGGATTTTACTGCAGTACTATTTCATGAAGGGTTTGAGATTGTATGGTACCAAGTAAAGTGACACAGTTTCAAGTTAAAATTTTTAGGAAAATATATGGTTAAAGGAAAGGTAAACCATAATATGGTCTTGATACTGAGGTAGTGATTTGGGAATAATAGATGGTTTATTTGGATAAATTATATTGAACATTCTTGACTACCTTTGAACTGATTAATGGTTTGTTTATTCCATCATTATTGGAATATTAAAAAAATTGTATATAAAGAATATAATGAGTATTCTATAAGGAATAAGGGAGCATGAATGTAATCAATAAGTTTTTATGGAAATTCAGGGTGTTACCATGTTTTAAAATAATACATGATGAAGCTATTCATATGTTATTATGTGGAAAAAGAGATGTTCATTTTATTTACCTTCCTTATAAATTTTGGACTGTGAGTTTGAACAAAAGTATTTTGGATAGCTATAAAGGTTTGAATGGATTAATTTTAACTTTGGATAGTATTTATTAAGATTATTTTTGAAATATTATAATACTATAGTTTCAGAAAAAGGACAACCTGCAGGTCGGGCAACAACCCATCTCGTCAGACAAAGCTACAGTGATCGAACCCATAACCAATGTGCGACAAGGATTTATGACCTAACACTAGCATACAGAATGTTCCTGGTTATTATAAATTAGTTTTCTTCATGGTATATGTATTTATCCTTATAATATTAGGATAAATATAATATTTTTGAGTTATATTATCTTTTGGAGTGAAAGATGAGTTTTTGGTAGAAATTAGTTAAAGGATAGAACTACACTTGTCAAGTATGTATATATATATATATGTATTATTCTATGAAGAAATTAATTCTTAAAATTTAGGTAAGGGGTATTAAAACCAAAAATATGTTATCCTAATACCTTGGGTTTGGTTGAATTGATGATATTCTAAATCACATTAGATTGATGGCTTTGAGGCCCTCAATGTTACACTTGTTTTTGATTGATGACCTCAATCACAACCTATAAATATTTACATTTTTCCTCCAATTATGTATATGTAATTTCCACCAATGTTATCCTATTCTAAACCCTAAGTTGGTGGTGACTTTTTCATTTCCCTTTCCCTCTTATTAAGACTAAAGTTTATTAACCATATTTCTGATGTGTGTTTTCCACAAAGGTATTTTCTATTTTCAACCTCTTATTTTATAAGAATAATTTCAAATTGTAAGGAAAACATTTATTTAAGGGTGGGAGAATGTAACACCCCAATATTTCATAGTATGTTATCTTTTCAAAGTAATTCAATAACTTGCGCTACACGCAATACCGAGTTCGAGCACACCACGACTTACCAAACTAACCATTCAAAAAATGGTTATGAATAGTATTAACTGCATTTTGAATTGTATATAATCAATATAATTTTAATATCAATATTATGTGATTCTTAGATATAATATAAGACAAATTCAAATTTTTAGATACAGAATGTTTTTATAAAAAAATATAATTTTAAAGCTTTTCAATGGAGAACCCCTTTTAAATCCAATATTTGAAAATTTTATATATAAAATTTGAAAAAATAAACTTCTTCTTTAGAATTGGGACATAAAAATTTAGTTTTGATATTTTTTTGTGTTTTTCTAATAACTTTTATATTTTGGTGAATAGTGAAACATACTAAATTTTAACTGAAAACAGATTTTTAATCAAAATAATTTATAGTGGTAAATTTTACATTTTAATGGTTTGTAAGTATAATGAGATTATATTTTTATATTCTAATACAATTTTGGTCATTATATGTAATTTCACATTTAAAGTTTACATAAACACAAGTCAATCTTTTGATAGTTTTTACTTTTAAAAACCCGCTTTTTTGTTTTAACAATGGAAATTAATTTTAAATTAATAAATATACCATCTATGCGTTGAATTTGGTAAAATAGACCTCATTTTTTAATTCATAATATAAAAATTAAATTAGGGTGAAGTTTTGGTGTTTTTCGAAAAACATTCAATTTTTGATGAATAGTGAAAAACACTGCGTTATTATTTAAAACTGACTTTTTACTTAAATAAAAAAAATTTAATTAAATTTATTTTAAGTCAAAATAGATATATAAAACCTATATAAATTTAATGTAATTCATTGGAGTCATTTTATATTAAAATGAGATGTGTAAAATTTTATTGAACTTTTTAACGTTTTTTACCCACCTTGTAGAAGCATTTACAAATTTGCATAAAACATAATTTTACCACTTCTGTAAGTTGAATTTTAAAAACACAAGAGAAACAGTTAATATCAGTATGTATGATGTTGTTCAATAAGATGAAAATAATTTTTGGTGAATAGTAACTTTTGACTTTTATTTACCACGGTAAAAAGTAAATAGGGTAATTAAAGGTAAAATGATATTATAATTACCCCAAAACATGTAATAATTCAATTGGATAGGTGTAATTAGACCAAATAAAACCTTATTAATAAGATATGATCCTCTTTGTTCCACTTGGATTAGATTAGGACATTTATTATTATTTGATTTAAAGAATAGTTAAAAGTGTTAAATTCAAAGTTTAATAACTAAAGCATTTTTAATACAGAGTTATACATAAGATAAATTCGACTTTAAAAATTAATTAGAAATATAAAAATATTTCCTACACCATTATATTTTATTTATAATTTTTATAAATTAAATAATTAAAATTATTTATGAAACAATGACAATGCATTAATTATCTTATTAATGAAAGAATCAAATAAATGATATTATAAATATTAAAATAGATATAATTTCAACATTTTTATGACCTATACGAATTTTCTAGGTTTATATGACATGTTAGGGTTGATTATATGTATCGTTTTCAAATTAATCACGTTTTGATGACTTTCACAAAAACTAGCTACCAAATAGTGTAAAATTGACATAAATTAAATTTTAAAACAAATACTAAATTATTGCTTGATATAATATTCCTAAAAATATAAGGATCATCCAAAGGGACTAAATAATATAATATATGTCATTAATTAACCACTTAAGGTTATCTTTTATGTTTATAGTATGTTTATTAACCATATGGTGTAATAATACAAGAAGACACGGTTAGAGTTAAACTATTTAACTAAGAGTCAAATCTAAAAGATAAGGTTAAAATGCTAACCTAAAATTGTCTAAAAACTATTCATTGAGAGTATTTAGACCCATAACCACCTTATCATCTAAATATATCATTTTGGATCCATTAGAAACCGAAAAGTATTTTATTACAAAATAATATTTCAAGCTTTTCCTAAAGTGACTGTCACCACTCTTATAAACGGGTACATCCACTATTATCAAAATCACACATCCAAATCCAATTTTCTCTGCCAAAACCTACCCAAATATCTTTCCAACTTCCCTAAAATAATCCTATATTCCTTTCTTTGATCTGAAGGCCAACCTAAGGATCCCTTTTGATCAACACAAAAGGAAACTCCCGAAGAAGAGGAAATAATTTCACCGCCTTTTTTCAAGTTCTTTTCCTCTTCCATTTCTACTTTATTTATTTTTTACAGACCAAAACAATAACTCCATTACCTTATACATATTGTGATGTTATTTTAAATATGGTAAAATCATATTCATTATTATATCCATCCTATAAATGACAAAGTCACCATACGTGCGTACGCACGACTTGCCATCTCCACGTCGTGGTGTAGTTTGTTATTGAAACACTTAATTATTTGGATGGTTATAATAATGAGTATAAATGATTTAAATAATAAATATAACATGTTAATGATTGTTTATATATAATATACCATCCAATTACATACGATTTCACCATCAATATAATGATATTGTCGCTCGTGCGTACGTACGGATTACCGTCTCCACAACGTGATGAGATTCATTTTCATGTTCACCATTCAACGATTATAATAGAAATATATATTATTAATAAGTATGTAATATATGACATAGTAATTCTATAGGATATATATATGTTTTTGTGTATGTACTTACATATATCTTATTCACTTACTTTCGTTCAATACGATATGAAAACGGAAACACCGTTTATGCGTATGTACGGCCTACCGTCTCCATAAACGGTGCCTTACATTTCATATATCTATCTATTATAAATATTATATTCTAAATATATATGATATATAAATAAAGGATTATATCATGGATTCATTTATATCATGATCTAAATGATACGATCAAGAATAACAAGTTAAAACATGTACGATAAATAAAGTGATTATTACCCAAAATGTTAGTTAAAAATAGAAATCATTATTAAATGGGTAGTATAAATTCATAAATGAATCATGTATTATATAATAAATATGAATATGGTTCTGGTATAATTTAATAGCATACTATGGTCATTATACAGGAAGTTAAACGTACCCTCGACCAAAGGAAAGTGCTAGGTAAGGGTTAATTTCAAAATATCTGTATCATCCGAGGTTGTTTTTACGTAAGTATCTGCTGGGAAATATTTATTATCCATGTCCCTATTTCATAAAATAGTTTTCAAAGGGATTATTTTAAGGGACGTTTTTACTAAAACATCATTTTAAATGTCTTAAATATTTATTCTTCTAAACCTTTCTCATTAATGTCCATGTTTTCAAAATGGTTTTAAAGATTTATTTATATGGATATGAATGTTGTAAAATGTTAATTACTCTCAATAGTTTCAAAGTGGTATGGGAAAATTTGATTCAGAACTATATTTTAAATGAATTTCTTTATAAATTATGGGACTTTTATATGATTTCATGAAAAATGTCTATTTCTCTCAACGATTTTACTAATCATTTTCAACTATGTCAACATCCTTTATGAGATATTATTCTTGATTGAGGTTGATTTATTATGATACAAGTCTTCCATATTTAATTTAAGGTTTTGTGATATATTTGATTTTGGATGTGTTATTTTTATACCATTCATGGTTTAGTGTTAAACTATTGACATTTCGTATGCTAATTTTTATACGAATGTTTATGTTAAGTTTCAAACTTTTCATATGAGGAATGTATTAGACTTAGTAAGTGATGAGTGGAGCCTGCTATAGCTCCTTGGTGCATCGGTAGGTTTCATGAGACAATTAGATGTAGAATTGGATAAGGCCTTTCCAAATTTGATATATGGTTATGGCCGAGGCTTTAATCATTTTTAGATGTCTTGGCCAAGGCCTTGAAAAAATGTTCAGAATGTCTAGAATTATACATTACCAAATTATGAAAATAATATTTATTGTTCATGTGGTTATTAGACATGTAGAATACACATGGCTATGTTTTATTATGGAATTATTTACTCAGCTCATATTCCTTCCATAATGTATTCATGTTTATTAATTTTAAAGGCACGTGTTTTCAATTATTCACCATGCCCAATGTTTATGTTATGTTCCGTTGTATTACTTACTCTTAATGAGTGTTTTATTTCACCCCTTTATTATGTTTTATCTTCACAGGATTCCTAAAAGTGTATTTTGAATGATATGTAGGGTTAAGCTAGGGGATAATTGCATTCTCAAAGGATCATTTATGTTGTGTTTTATTATCTAAGGTGTAATGTAATGTTCATGTATGTAATCTATTTTCCAATAATGCTAAATTTATTGGTCATTCGGGACTTGATTCCTTGTAATCATTACAATGTATTAAAATAATTCACCGGCTTTGGGATTCTGAGGTCGGGGCGTTACATATTTTTTCAACCACCTTGGTAGGTGGCTGGTGCACTAACCACGCCAAAATAAGGATTACAACATGGCTGATGATAATTCTATATGTATAGAAATTATTTCTTTAGTAGATATGGATGTTCGTGGAGATTTGGGAGGGTTGGTGGATGAGTCATGTCAAACATAGACTCATCCAATTGTGCCTATAAAAAGATGTTAGGGAGATCCTTATATTATGATTGGATATATTCCACAGATTTTTTTTCAACTAGAGATCCATGAGATATCATTGCATAGAGAGAGGGGTGTGGAGGGAGTTTTTAATGATTTATTATGTTGAAATAAATACCATTTACCTTCAATTTTCTTCATCCATTAACTTTCTTTGTAATTAGAGAATCCCAAAATGATACATTATTAAAAAACTAATCTTTTAAAAGAACATGAAATTAGTTTTGTTAGTGATATAAAAGAGATGATTATTTAAGTGACTTTAAAATATAGTATCTTTTATCAAATTAAAAAAAATTATTAGTGATAAAATTTTAAAAATATTTTTTAAATTTATCAGGATCCTCTAACTCAATGACCTAAAATTATAAACCTTGTAAAACTGATGTCATGTTGCAGAACTTCTGTTACACGCTGCACCAAATATAAAGAAAACAAAAAAATAATTCAAGGAAATTATAAATAAATCTAAAATAAAAAATAATATAAATATGTATTTAAGGATGTTACCATTAAAATTTAAATAATTAATATGAGTAAATATTAAAAAAGATTATTTTCAACAATAGTAAATTTTATTAAATTATGAATTTTCTTTTAAAAAGTTAAATTATAAATTATAGAATTAAAATTTTATAATATAATTTAATTTTTTAGTTACAAACATAAAAATTTACTTAATATGAAATTCTGAGTTTTTTCTAAAAAGGTTTTTTGTCGAAAAATGTGATTTTTTTCGAAAAATATAATTTTTATGATTTTATAATAATTTACGTATATCCTAGATGATGAAAAACCAATTATATAATAAACTATGTATTTAAGTAAAAATGTTTTGTCTTTTTATAATATTATTTCGAATTTTGAATCCCATTTACATCATTTTTATAAGTAAATTAAAATGTTACTTTAATAAAAAATATTTTTAGTCTTTTCTTCTAATTAAGTGATTTCATGATTAAATTCTGTTGTGGACTAATTTCGAATCCCCTACCATTTATTATATTTTTTATTTTGTAATTTATTTTAAAAAATAACTATCTATTATAACCTTATCTGGTAAATATTTTTTTAATTGTAACCTATTTTTAGGAATTATGATAATTTATTTTAAAATTAACATTTCTAACTGGTAAAATTTTTATTTGGTATAATTATATACAAATTTTTTATCTGAAGGTTGAAATTAGATAAAATTTATAATGTAAATTTGGTTTAATTAAATGTAAATACTATGTTTATGAAATTAATTTTCATGGTAAATATAAATTTGGGTAAAATTTTAAAAGATGAAATAACAATCTTAAAACACCCTGATCTATCTCCAAGATGATTTTAAGAGAAGAATATCAACCCACACACACTTCTCTAACAATTTTTAAATTTGGGATCCATTGAAATTTCAATAGTAACATTACATTATTTAAAATTTAATGGTTACTTCACAAAATACCATTCTCTTAACTTATAAAATGGAAATATTTCCACCACTCAAAGATTAACCTCTCCTTTGAATTTTATATTGAAACTATACAACTTTAATCCTCATAGAACTCTGCCATTTTTATATGAATCTATTAAATATTATTTTTATTAAGGGCTTTATTTCTAAGAAATTTTCCAAGAGAAAACTCAAGTTTCAAATGAGTTTATAGCTCAATTGAGTAATAAGGAATACAAGCTAAGGGTTTTTCATCATAAATTTCTCTCTTTGAGACATATTTTGTATTATGCAC
The DNA here is from genome assembly GCA_963277665.1 of Viscum album. Taxonomy (NCBI): domain Eukaryota; kingdom Viridiplantae; phylum Streptophyta; class Magnoliopsida; order Santalales; family Viscaceae; genus Viscum; species Viscum album. Next base: position 1,403,876,844 of record OY728129.1, read on the forward strand.
CTAATATATTTTAAGTGGTGTATATTCTACCTAATTGGTATTTTATATCATGAAATACCTATATACATGTTAATTGAATTCAATTTAAATCTCTCTCTCTCCCTACTTATCTTTCAATAGGTTTTTAGTTGAAGGCTCTTCAAATTGTATGGGGGATTCTTAACTAAACTCTTTTCCTTGAGTCATTATCTCTCCAATTCAATTATGATATTTCATGATTGTATTACTTTTCCATTTAATTGTTTTTTGTTGTATATCTATATTAATTTATAGAGAATTCATTTTTTTTCATAGAAGTATTCTTCAATTACAGATATGTTATTTCATAAAAATAAATTAAATTTGTTAATAATAATTCCTATATCTTTTAATGATTTTTTATTCCATATATTGTTTTTAAATTCTTCCAATGTTCTCTTTTACCTAATAAAAACTCAAATTGTTTTTATATCCAATGATACTTTAATTAACTTTATTTATTTTATTATTTTAATGATGTGGGTTTTTAGAAAAACTTATCTCAAAATATTTTCTGAAGAAAATTTCTATTCATAAGCTTTATGATTATTTAAATAATTATTTATTATATTTTATTTTTTAGAGGTAAATGTTATCGAATGTTTTCACTACAACTTTCTGAAAATATATTTTTAAATTTCATTCTATCTTTTACATTTTACTAATAAGTTGAAAATGACATCTTTTATCATTTTCCATGGGAACATAAATTTCCACCACCTTTATTCTTTTATTTGAAACCTTAATTCTATGTTTTCATAGTTTCTGAAATAAAAATTATTTCTAACCTAGATTTTAAAAATATATATTTTAATATTATTTCAAAATATCAATGATTTTTCTTAATTATTAAGTGATTTTTAAAAGACTATATAAAATTATTTTCATCTAAGTTGATTCCCTATGGAATCACTTATATTCATCGAGGATGTATTTCAAATTTAACCATCTACATTATATCTTTTTATAGATTATGTAATGTTCTCCCCTTTTTGATAAATGATCAATCCCATATTTTGTCTTGAAAAATCATTTTTGATGTATAATAATAATTTTTATTCCAATTCCTTTATTTTATGAATACCCTATTTTTATTCATTTTATTGAATGGTGTTCACATAGATTACATACATAAATTTGTTGGTGAAGATTATTTTCCTAACCATATACCCTTTATCTACTTGCTGTAAATAAAATATAATTTATTATCTTTATTGAATGGTATTTACCTATAAAGATAACTAATTTTATTGGATATACATTTATTTTCCATGGGTTTATCATGTTATGATTATTGATGGAATTATGTATGATTTTTTATGTGAATCCACTTGAAAAGGATATGAAACCCATTCTATTTACATGGGTTCTTTTTGATATGTTAAATGAAGCACATTTTCATTCCATTGGTTCTTTATGATATGATGCATGATTGATTTTCTTATTGAACTCATATGTATGGATTAAGATGGTTGGCTTCATCTGTCACCCTATAATTCATTTGAAAAGGTTTCATATTTCATGGAATGAATAAATTTTTTATGAATGAGATTAAAGAATCTTTTTCCACATTTTTTTTGTGTAATTTAGAAATAGTAATCTTGGTTCAAAAGTTTTATGTGTTAATGAAATGTGGGGAGATTTTTTATATGTTTTTTGTTTGAATGAGATGCATGAAGATTTACTCACAATTTCTTTTGTACAAATGAGATATGGGAATATTTTTTCATATTTTTTGGTGAATGATACGTGGGAGGATTTGTTCACAATTTGTTGAGTGAAAGTGATATAGAAAGGTTTGTTCACATGATTTTATATACTTATGTTTATTCCATAATTATTTGTTATAATACAATTCAATAAAATTATATATTTCTATATAACTATGATTATGATTGTGATCCTCGAATCATGTTTAATGTATCTCGACTACACACACTTTATTCTATGCAATATTTTTGGTCATTCGAGGTTTCATTTCCCTATATAATTACATGTATTAAACTCTTATCGTTCTATGTTATTTTAAAAAGAAATTCCCCTACTCATGTTTTCTCTTATGTTTATGATATAACCCTAGATAACTTGTTGATATGTCCTCCCTTACTGAGTGATGAAAGGTCATTGGACTTGTGAAAATTAATTATTTATAACCCTATATAAAAATATTTTAGTGATGAGCATAGGTTGGTTCATAGAGAAGGACTCACATAAATTGATTTGAGAGTGTGACTAAGTATAAAAACTGAACAAATATAAAATAAAACAAAAAAATTCATGAAAATGGGAATGATGATGAATAGTTATGAGAATAAATATTTATATAAATGTGAACAAGGGTGTGATAAGAAAAGGAACAAAAAATAGAGGATAAATAAGACAATTATTTGTTCCAATAGGGGGAATCATTTGGAGGGATTTAATAAATATTTCCCTTTATTCATGAATTGTGTTATAAAGTACCTGGAATTGTTTAACAATGTCCAACTAGATTTTTCATCAGGTCAACCTACAAAAGGATGATCCCTATATATTTTCAAAAATATAAGTCAGTCAATCATTGAATAAAAGATTCATTATAACTATGTTCAATTAGTCAGTTAAACTCAGTATGCCACTCTCTCTTAACATTTAAAAAATGTTTATAAAAATCATAAAATTGAAGAAATGATTGAATTTAATTTAAATCAAGACCAGTTTTCACTGATACTTTATGTTTTTAATAAAATGATTTTCTAAAATAAATATTAGAGATGAATCCAATTATATAATGAATGAATGAAACAAACTTGATTAACTAGAAAAACCTATTCCCTACACCGTTTTTTCCTAAAAATCATGATTGTATTATAAAAATTTAAATATTTGGATATAGAATACTCCATGCAGAAATAAATAAATAAATAGGTAGATAAAGAATGAATCTTCGCTATCCCTTAACTCCAATTCTATCTTCTCATTCTTAATCAAACGTCTGGTACTTGAAATCTCATTTTCAGAACTTTTTTTACACAATCATATTCTATTATTAATATTCTAGTTGTTTCCAAAGGCATGCCTCAATCTCATAGTCACTATTCTATGGGAGGATCCTTGGATTTAATGTGGAAATTTTGTCTCTATACATCTACCTCAATGGTGATGGAAGAAAAAAACTCTGCAAAAGAATGAAAAATTAATCAAAAATATGTTCTATGTAGTTACTTAGATTGACAACTAGGATGGTTTCCATGATAAAGCATCAATGGTCATGGATTGTGAGTGAGGATACTTGAATATACAGTTCCTAGGATTTCCTTCTTCTTAAAAATAAATATTAGGAAATTAGAACCACATAGTCAATTGCTCATGTAGTCGGCTGCTCAGTGTAACTGATTCATCACATAGTCGAAAAATTGATTTAACTGATTCTCCACATAGTTGAACCATGGATGTACCCAATTAGTTGATGTAGGAAAACTATGATGTTTCCAATTGGCCGATTTTGGAAAAAAATTTACCTTCACGTCCTACCCTGAAATTTAAACTGTTGAGTGTAAGAGGCACCACTAGACAGAGAATGATGCCATATTGAATGGGATTTCTTAACATGGACCTAGAATCTATGACCAACATGACTGATTATAAAAAAAGGATCCACAAATCTTCACAAAAAATGGTTCTTGGAAACCATGGTTGGTGAAGTATTATGCTTTAGGAGAGGACATTGATGAATATTATTTTGAAATGGCTTTTCTCATATTTTTCTATGTCTGAGCATATCCTTAGAGTTTAAAAAAAATAAACATTATCTTACTTTAATCTAGAGGTAGGGAACAATATCAGCTTTGTCTATATAGTTATTTCCTATCATCCAGTGGCGAGTCCTGTATCGATAGAGTTAACAATAACATTATCACCTTTAACATGGGAAGGTACCTCATTAGCTTGGGAAGGTTCAATCTCCATATGTTACCGGGCTAACGTTAGAGAATGGGCAATCCAAGTGATCGACTATGAATAAGTGGTTTAAATTCTTTTCACGTTTCATATTATCTGTATAGAGACCTCTATTTTTAACATGATAGTCACACATTTGATAATTTTTTTTCACTCATAGTCATTCGAACCATTTTCCATATTTTCACCACAAAAACTAAAAATGGAGGTATTTTTAAATTAATAATCACTAAAACCTTCAATTAGAATCATCAAATAGTTCAAAAAATAAAAAAACCAACACCATGAACTTTGACAAATTGAGCACAAAAAACATACATTTTCATTAAAACATTCAACGAACAGAAAATGTAACTAGATTTTTTAGATTAAATAATTCTCTATTATAATCACAATTTTTGTGGTGAAACTAATATTATTCACCAGGAATGATGTGTCAAATTGTGATGAAATAAATACAGATCAAACTCCCCCACACTTTATTATTTGTTTGTCCTCAAAAAATTACACGTCATTTTTGTCTTTGTGAAATAGACAACAAGAAATTTCATGGTCATCTCAAAATGAAGAATATAAAGGCTTTAATTTGAAGAGAAGTTTTTTAAATGGTCTAGACATTTAAAATAATCTTCACAATCATTCATGCCTAAGTTCCAATATATAATAGATATCCAGGGGACATGAATTAATTCAAAATTTAAATGGTCTTGCCTCCTACATGAATTCACTCATGACCATAAATAATTTATAGTTCATGTTCCAATTCTAGAAGTGATGACTTATTAGATTTAGGTGGAAATAAAATCCTAACAAGAGGAGCCATCAATTATCGCCCTCCACTAGGTTATAGAAAAACGAGACCCGTTTAATTTTTTTGATACAAATCAAATAAGTTTCTTATAAATAAACTGTCTCCTTCTTCATCTGTGTTCAGAATTCCCCTCACCTAAATAAAATCAATTTTTAAAATGTAACAACCCGAGATTTTATGAGAATTGTTATTTTTTAATTTCATTGATGTCTTGTGTTGTACACGACACAAAAATTAGCTTGTTCTATATGCATCACTGTATTAGCTTGCAGTATACACAACACTAATCTTAGATTGTGTTACACACAATTTCAAGTTCGTTTGATATAAGTTATTTTACGCAACATTGAGTGTATATATATATATTCAATGTATAAATGAAATATAGTTGGATTCTATTATACAAAACATAAAATCAATCTTCACTACATGCAACCCTGACTTGTCTTTCATTACACGCAACAATGACCTTCCACAATAGCGTGTGTTAAACGCAATACCAAGTTTCACTAAACGAGATATTGTTATAATATTATTATGAACTAGCCGTTATGAATAGTAATACCCAATTTTTGAAATTTTATATATTATATCTTTCAAAATGGACTTCATTTTTGGATTCGGAATATCAAAATTAGCATAGGGTGAATTTTTGGTATTTTTCTGAAAACTTTTAATTTTTGATGAATAATGAAAACACTGGGTTACTATTTAAAAACTGACTTTTTATTTAAATGATTATTTATTTTATTTAAATTTATTTTATGTCATAATTGATACATAATACCTATATAAGTTCAATGTAATTCATTGGAGTCATTTTATAATAATTTTAGACATATAAAAATTTTATTGAACTTTTCACCATCTTTTACCCACCTCCTAGGAGAATTTGGAAATTCACATAAAACTTAATTTTACTATTTATGTGAGTGGAATTTCAAAAATCTGAGAGACATAGTTAATATGAAGGACTAAAATGTGGTTCAATGAGATGAAAGTAATTTTTTGTGAATAATAACTTTTTACTTTTATTTACCACAGTTAAAAGTAAATAGGGTAATTAAGGGTAAAAATGATATTATTACATGTCCTAATTCTATTGGATAAGTGTAATTCGACCAAAAACAAACTTAGAAATAAAATATGACCATTTAGGTTCACATAGATTAGATTAGGAAATTTATTATTAATTTATTTAAAGAATGGATAAAATAGTTAAAATCATTGTTTAATAACTAAATAATTTTTAATATAGGGTTATACATAAGATAAATTGGACTATAAATATTCATTATAAAGATAAAAGTATTTCCTACAAAATGGTATTTTATTTATAATTTTTAGACATTCAATAATTTAATTTATTTATGACACAATGATGATGCAATAATTATCTTATTAATGAAATATTAACATAATTGATGTTATAAATACCCAAATAAATTTAATTTGAGACTTTTAGGAATTACACTAATTTTCTTGGTTAATATGATATGTTAGTATTGATTTGATTAACTTTTTTAGAACTAATCATGCTTTTATGATTTTCACAAAAATCAATTACCAAATAGTTTCTAAATTGACATGAAATAGTTTTTGAAAACAAATATTATATTATTAATTGTTATTATATTCCTAAAAATCGAAGGTTCGGACAAGATACTTCTATCATGATATTTGTATCATTAATGGACCACTTGGGGGTCTCTTGGATGTATATTATAAGTTTATTAACTATATAATATAAAAATACAAAGTGACATGGTAAATGTCAGTCTAATTAACTAAGAGTTAAAACTAAAAGATAAGGTTAATATAATCACCCAAACCTGTCCAAAATCTATTGGTTGAGAGGATTTAGACCCATCCCCAACTTATATTCTAAATAAATCAATTTGGAGCTATTAAAAACCGAACATGACTTTATTATAAAATATTATTTTATGTTTTTTCAAAGGTGCCCCTCTCCTCCCTTATAAAAAGGGCCCCCTTTCCCTCTTCTATTCACACCCTTTTGAGCCTTGAAGCTCAGCCAAACCATACCCATTTATCTTTTCCACTTCCCTAGAAACATTCTGGAGGTTCTGGTATTCTCAAAAGACCAACTCTACTTCCTTAAGAGAGGGCTTAAAGGAGGTGCGTCGAAGAAGAGGTAATCTCTTCTTCCGATTCTCTCATGTTTCTTTCTACTTCAACATCTTCTTATTTAGTTGTATCATTATAAAGTAATAACATTAGTATTAATTATATACTAATATGTTATTATAAATATGAAAAAACCCTATTTCACCTTTTATCCATCCTATGGAAAACTAAATCACCGCACGTGCGTACGTACAGAATACCGTCTCCACGCCACGGTGTAATCTGTTTTCAACCACCACCTTACTTGGATGGGTATAATGGTGTAAATAAATAACTATATATGATTATTTTAATGTGATATTTATTATGAAATATTATACATACAATTAAATACAATTCCAAGATATTGGGAATGGTATCATCGCTCGTGCGTACGTATGGACTACCATCTCCACGACGCGATGAGATTCATTCTCCATGATTAACCATTCATGAATGATTATAAAGTATATATAACAAGTAATCAATAAATATATAACATAATAATGATACTGGATTTATGTTTATATATATGTATGTCATCTACTTAATTCCATTCAATTCAATAAGGAAACGAAAACAACGTTCATGCATACGTACGGCCTACCATCTCCATGAACGGTGTATTTCATTCCATTTATCGATCTATCATATATATATATATATATGTATATGATGAATATATATTATATATATAAATCATTTTTTACATTCTGTAATTAAGTAAGTCGGGTTATAAGTAATAATATCAAGAACAACATGTTGAAACACGTACGATAAATGAAACGATTTTACCCAAAACGCTGCTTTAACATGGAATTTACAAAAGAACGGGTAATATAAAGTCATAAGAGAACCATATATGATATAATAACAATGAATATGATTCTGTAATAAGTCAATTAAATTATTTAAATCATTATACAGGAGGTTCAGGTATATACAAATCATATCAGACCAAAGGTAAGGGATAATTATTCCAATCTTGTTCTTATTCGAGATTGTTTATTCGTAAGTATTTACTGGGGTTATTGTTATCACCTGTGCACATTTTTCTAAAAATGTTTTCATGTACTTTTAAAGTTATCTTTCACCCATTTTTAAAAGTTACCACATGTTATTAAATGAATCTTACTTTTGTTTACCACACGGGGAACGTTTTGACTTTTCCGACAAAAGTACCAGAAGAATGTTATTTTTAACTTATACAGCGTGAATGGATTTTTATGGTGTCATAATGCCTCATTTTCATGAATCTTACTCTAAAAGATTTTATTACTATTTTTAAAAAAATAATTTTCTATTAAAATTGCATGGAATTTTGTGAAAAGAAAATTATTTTGAAGAAGAAAGGATATTTTCCTCAAAAATTCATTTCAAGTGTTTTATCAAAACCATTTGCCATCTAAGATAACATTATTTCATATGTGTATGTTTCGAGTATAATGTCTCTATGATTTACATGGTTTCACTTTTCTTATGATGAAATATCCATTTGTTTTATATGGATTATGGGACGATGGGATGATGTTTATGAAACCCATTTTATTCTTTGGGCTATGATGAATGTTTTAAGTTTATTTTGTGGCACAAGTAAGAATGATTTCATTATGAGATGGGTGGGACCTATATCTCCCTCCAATGAATTGGGTAAAGATTTATATCTAATGAGATAGACATGGATGGAATGGTATGTTAATCCAGTTCAGTGTTACTGGACTGAAACGAAGAGTGAACTCGATTCAGAGAAGGACTTTGTGCACTAAATTGGTCTTAGCAGCAATGCCTTAGATACTATGGAAATCATATCATGTGCATAATGTTTTTCCACAATTAAAAGTTTTATTTCCATGATATTTTATCATTATTGATGTTACATTATGATATATTCCTTACGTACTTCTAAGATTTTTTTGTTTAATCAAGATTTTGATGTTTAGATTTTATGTTCAAGTTTTTTCATTCGAATGTTTATGGATTGTTTTATGTTCTCTATGTTTACCATTACTAAGAATTTGAGCTCACCCTTATTATTTTTTCTTTTCCCGAGGATATAAGTAAAGTTTTTAGGTAAGAAAACCAAAAGGGGAAGATCTTTATGGGAGATGTTGAAGATCTTTCACCATGATTAGAAGATTTCGTTGCGAGTTTCCAAAGACACTAAACTAATACAGTATTTGGGCGTCTGTTTTTGTCATGTATTAAGTATTCCGCAAAAGTAATGTAATGTCCATGTACATGAAGCTTTGGGTCTCTACAATTGGTATCAGAGCGAAGGTTTAGTTTACCTTTGGAAACTAGGATACAGGAACTTTAGTGAGATCCCTAGAGATATTTCTAAGGTATGTCTAGGTATGTCTCTAAGGTTAAGTATACGTATAGGTTATAGTCCTAGAATTATGGTAATGATATTAGAATTAAACATAAGGTGTTATATATTGAAGGTACTCCCCCTTTATTATGCTGTTTTCCTAGCATGATTTTTGCCACTCACACTATTCTTTTTGGGTTTTAGAAAATGGCTGGAAACAGGAAGATTCACGATAATGGAGGATATGATAGACAATGGAATGATATTATTCATGAGCAACCAAATGAAATTGGATTTGGAAGTCCACATTTCATTATTATTCCTAATCAGAAATCTCATAATATGATTAATAATCTCAAATTTGGTAAGTTTCCTGACTCAGATAATAAGAGAAATATGGAGTTTCATGATGATCATAGAGGAAAGAATGTTCAATTTACCTCATGTAAATAATGTGGGAAGAGGCATCAGGGAGATTGTTTCAAAGGAACTGGAAGATGCTTCGGGTGTAGAAAATAAGGAAACAAAGCTAGTAAGTGCAAAGTAAAAGGTTCAGTTAACACCATGGACAAGGATAATGGTATTGCTATGACATCAACTATGATTAAATTTTTTCAATGTGGGATGTAAGGGAATTATGCAAACCAATTCCCTAAAGGAATGTCTCATGAAGAGAATCAGCATGGTCGTATGGGTAGTATTTATGTTGATGATGATGAAGAGACTATAAATGATATATGAGATGAAAGAAATGATGAAGATCAGTTAGTGGTTTAAGAAGGTAGTGGAATGATTTATGTTTCTCAATAGTTATGTTTTATAGTTAATGGTACTATGGAATAAAGACACATCTAAGGATTATTACACTATTGTTTTTCCTAACGTATTTGAAAGTATAAGATGAATGGTATTGGTAACCATGAAAGGTTATTCAGATATTTTTGGAAAGAAGATAATATGAGCATAATGAATGGATAAGGAGAAAATAATATGTTTTATAGTATTCATGAGCTCATGACTGATATAAGGACTAAGTGATATCATGGTTTGAGTATATAGAAATTTTGGGATTTTGGTATGTGGAAAGAGTTAACTTTTGACAGCACTCATGTTTTCACTATGGTTCTATGGTAATTCATGTTTCCTGAGAATACATGATTAGGTTACTCACATGTTTGGAATGTGACCAACAAGATATATCGTATGATAAATGGTGGTATTCACATGCTCAGTAGATAAAATCTCAAGTAATCATTATCTTTATACTGTGAGATTGGACAGAAGTATTTTGGATAAACCTAAAGATTGGAATAGATTAAGTTAGATATCAGATATTATTTTTTATGGAAAGAACTATTGTTATGTTATAATAGTATAGTTTTTGAAAAAGGAAAACTCATATAATGGGTGAAAACCCGTCACGTCGGACAAGGTTGCGCGAATCAAACCCACAACCGAAGTACAACAGGCCTTTATCACCTACCTCTAGCCTATAGGAAGTCCCTGGTTAGTGTAAACTAGATTTATTTTATTATTCAGGATGATAGATGAAGTATAAGTCCATTTTGGAACCATGTATGATTAATATCACCATAGATGGACTTATGTATATAAATTTTTCTAACTTATGTTTGAGACAGATGGAATGACCTATCATTCTATCGCATGATCTGCTAAAACATCACGAAAGACAAATTCAACTTTATTTCATTAGGAAATGAAGTGGAAATTGTTCAAGGTACGAACAACGGTGAGATTATACCGAAATAAAGTAAGTATTTCTTCTAATTCAAATTCTTAAACTTTAGGGAAATGATCTTGAAAACCAAAAATGTTGTCCTAGTGCCTTTATATCTGATGAATCAGATGGTACCTTAGATCATCAAAAATTTATGGCTTTGTGATTGTTGGATTTTTCATAGCCATGTTCTCTACCACTCTCCATCAGAACTTGATGGTTTGATTTCTCTTCCATATCCATATTTTCACATATGTTCTCTTATGTGGAAACCCAGGGATAAGTTAATTTGTGTAACCGTTACATTTCATACATTAGTTTTTAAAATTCATCTTTATTATTCATTTTTACGATGTGGGTTTCTATTAAATAAAATTTCAAGTAGTAAACAATTTATAACCCCGACGAATTTCGAGGGCGAAATTCATTTTAAGGGTGGCAGAATGTAACAACCCGAGATTTTATGAGAATTGTTATTTTTTAATTTTATTGATTTCATTTGTTGTACACGACACCAAAATTAGCTTTTTCTATACGCAACACCGTATTAGCTTGCAGTATACACAACACTAATCTTGGATCGTGTTACACACAATTTCAAGTTTGTTTGATATAAGTTATTTTACGCAACATTGAGTGTATATATATATTCAATGTATAAATGAAATATGGTTGGATTCTATTATATGAAAAAACAAATGAATCTTTCACTACACGCAACCCTGACTTGCCTTTCATTACACGCAACCGCGACCTTCCATGATAGTGTGTGTTATACACAATACCAAGTTTCACTAAATGAGGTATTATTATAATATTATTATGAACTAGCTGTTATGAATAGTAATACACACTTTTTGAAATTTTATAAATTTAATCTTTCAAAATGGACTTCATTTTTGGATTCGGAATATCGAAATTAGCCTAGGGTTATTTTTTTGGTATTTTTATGAAAACTTTTAATTTTTGATGAATAGTGAAAACACTGGGTTACTATTTAAAAACCGAATCTTTATTTAAATAATTATTTATTTTATTTAAATTTATTTTAGGTCAAAATTGATACGTAATACCTATATAAGTTTAATTTAATTCATTGGAGTCATTTCATAATAATTTTAGATATATGAAAATTTTATTGAACTTTTCACCGCCTTTTACCCACCTCTTAGGAGAATTTGGAAATTCACATAAAACTTGATTTTACTACTTCTGTGAATGGAATTTCAAAACTCCAAGAGACACGGTTAATATCAAGGACTAAAATGTGGTTCAATGAGATGAAAATAATTTTTGGTAAATAGTAACTTTTTACTTTTATTTACCCCGGTTAAAAGTAAATAGGGTAATTAAGGGTAAAAATGATATTATTATTACCCTAACACATTTCCAAATTCTATTGGATAAGTGTAATTCGACCAAAAATACCCTTAGCAATAAAATATGACCATTTAGGTCCACTTGGATTTGATTAGGACATTTATTATTAATTTATTTAAAGAATGGTGAAAATAGTTAAAATCAATGTTTAATAACTAAATAATTTTTAATATAGGGTTATACATAAGATAAATTCGACTATAAATATTAATTAGAAAGAAAAAAAGATTTACTACATAATTGTATTTTTTTTATAGTTTTTATACATTAAATAAGTTAATTTATTTATGACACAATGATGATGCAGTAATTATCTTATTAATGAAATATTGACATAATTGATGTTATAAATACCAAAATAAATGTAATTTGAGACTTTTTATGAATTACAATAATTTTATAGGTTAATATGACATGTTATTATTGATTTTATTAACTTTTTTTTGAACTAATCATGCTGTCATGAGTTTCAAAAAAATCAATTACCAAATAGTGTCTAAATTGACATAAAATAGTTTTTAAACCAAATATTATATTATTAATTGTTATTATATTCCTAAAAATATAAGGTTCGGCCACGATACTTATATCATGATATGTGTATCATTAATGGACCACTTGTGGGTCTCTTGGATGTATATGATAATATTATTAACTATATAATATAAAAATACAAAGTGACATGGTAAATGTCAATCTAATTAACTAAGAGTTAAAACAAAAAGATAAGGTTAATATAATGACCCAAACCTTTATAAAATCTATTGGTTGAGAGGTTTTAGACCCATAAACACCTTATCTTAGAAATAAATCAATTTTGAGCTATTAAAAACCGAATATGACTTTATTATAAAATAATATTTTAAGTTTTTCCAAAGGTTCCCCTCTCCTCCCTTATAAAAAGGGAACCCCTTCCCTCTTCTCTTCACACCCTTTTGAGCCTTGAAGCTAGTCCAACCCCTACCCATTTCTCTTCTCCACCTTCCTATAAACATTCTTTATGTTCTGGTCTTCTCAAAAGACTAAATATACTTCCTTAAGAGATGGCTTAAAGGAGGTGCGTCGAAGAAGAGGTAATCTCTTCTTCCGATTCTCTCAAGTTTCTTTCTTCTTCAACTTCTTCTTATTTAGTTGTCTCATTAATAATTAATAAAATCAGTATTAATTATATAATGATATGTTATTATAAATATGAAACAAACCTATTTCATCGTATATCCATCCAACAGAAAATGAAATCATCGCGCGTGCGTACGTACGGAATACCGTCTCCACACCGTGGTGTAATCTGTTTTCGACCACCACCTTACTTTGATGGGTATAATGGTGTAAATAAATAACTATATGTTATTATTTTAATGTTATATTGATTCTGAAATATTATACATACACTTTAATACAATTCCACGATCATGGAAATGGTATCATCGCTCGTGCGTACGTACGGACTACTGCCTCCACGACGCGATGAGATTCTTTCTCCATGATTAACCATTCACGAATGATTATAAAGTATATATAATAAGTAATCATGAAATATATAACATAATAATGATACTATATTTATGTATAGATATATGTATTTCATCTACTTAATTCCATTCAATGCAATAAGGAAACGAAAACATCATTCATGCGTATGTACGGCCTACCGTCTCCATGAACGGTGTATTTCATTCCATTTATCGATCTATCATATATATATGTATATGATGAATATATATTATATATATAAATCATGTTTTACATTCTGGAATTAATTAATTCATGATATTAGTAATAATATCAAGAACAAAATGTCGAAACACGTACGATAAATGGAACGAATTTACCCTAAACGCTGCTTTAACATGGAATTTACAAAAGAACGGGTAATATAAAGTCCTAAGAGAACCATATATGATATCATAACAATGAATATGATTCTGTAATAAGTCAATGACATTATTTAAATCATTATACAGGATGTTCAGATACGTACGATGCATATCGGACTTAAGGTAAGGTATAATTATTCCAATCTTGTTCTTATTCGAGATTGTTTATTCGTAAGTATTTACTGGGGTTATTGTTATCTTCCTTGCCCATGTTTTCTAAAATTGTTTTCTTGTATTTTTAAAGTTATCTTTTTACCCATTTTTGAAATTTACCACATGTTATGAAAGGAATATTACTTTTGTTTACCACACAGGGAACGTTTTGACTTTTCCGACAAAAGTACGAGAAGAATGTTATTTTTAAATAATATGGCGTGAACGGATTTTTACAGTTTCATCACACCTCATTTTCATGAAGCTTAGTCTACAAGATTTTATGAATATTTTTTACAAAATACTTTTCTTTTAAAATTTCATGAAATTTTGTGAAAATAAAATGATTTTGAAGAAGAAAGGATATTTTCCTCAAGAATTCATTTCAAGTGTTTTATCAGAAACATTTTCCATCTAAGATGGAATTATTTCATATGTGTATGTTTCTAGTATAATGTCTCTATGATTTACATGGTTTCACTTTTCTTATGATGAAATATCCATTTGTTTTATATGGATTATGTGATGATGGGATGATGTTTATGAAACCCATTTTATTCTTTGGGTTAGGATGAATGTTTTAAGTTTATTTTGTGGCACAAGTAAGAATGATTTCATTATGAGATGGGTGGGACCTATATCTCCCTCCAATGCATTGGGTAAAGATTTATATCTCATGATATAGACATGGCTGGAACGATATGTTAATCCAGTTCATTGTTACCGGACTGAAATGAGGAGTGAACTCAATTCAGAAAGGGACTTTGTCCACTAAGATGGTCTTGGCAGTAATGCTTTGGCTACTATGGAAATCATATCATGTGCTTAATGTTTTTACACAATTAAAAGTTTTAATTTCAAGATATTTTATCATGATTGATGTTCCTTTATGATATATGCCTTACGTACTTCCATGATTTATGTCTTTACTCAAGATTTTGATGTTTAGATTTTATGTTCACGTTTTTGCATTAAAATGTTTATGGATTGTTTTATGTTCTCTATGTTTAACCTTACTGAGCATTTGAGCTCACCCTTATTATGTTTTCTTTTCCCCATGATATAAATAATGGTTTTAGGTAATAAAACCAAAATGGAAAGATCTTTATGGGAGATGATGAAGATCTTTCACCATGATTATAAGATTTCATTCTGAGTTTCCAAAGACACTAAACTAATACAGTCTTTGGTTGTCTGTTTTTTTCATGTATTAAGTATTCCAAAAAAGTAATCTAATGTTCATGTATGAAAATCATTGGGTCTCTACAGAAAAGACCCATTATTTTAATTTTACCCAACCATTATTTTTTTATAATAATATTAAAATCATTAATTGAGTTTGAAAATGTATATATTCACACAACACACCTCATTTCATTGTCTCAAAGAATCAACATGGGGTTCCCTTTTAGTATTTTAATGTAGATTCCAAGGATTTATGTGATAATCATTTGATTTGGGTCCTTAAGGTTCTTGGATCAAAATGGGTGTTTCCCCTAGGTTTGAGTTAATTTTTTTGTTCCTTCAGTTAAAATCCTAATTCCACAAAGATATATCATAACTAATGATATTTATTAGTTTTAAAAAAATAGAATCCATAAAATTAGTTAACAACCACACTCAACAATAAAAAAACCCCAAAAATTATAGAATAAATGTGGTAATTAGTAACTAAAATGTTATAATCTTATCGGTAGGATAAAATGTAGGTGAAAAATGAAGCCCATAGATACGTAGTGCTATAAATAATTTTAGAAAAATATATTAAAATAAGTTATTATTTTATGTGTATGGTCATTAAATAAAATCTTTCCACAGTATAATACCCCTATCCCCCACACTTAAGACCCAAAATTGTCCCCAATGTTGAATAATAATTTTGGAGACAGTACAATTCATGACAGATTGAAAATTTAACATGTAAAGAATGTTGTAAGGGGGTGTGAGATGGTTCAAAAATCACCTTCCCACATATCCACATCAGATTTCAAAAAAAATATGTTTTAGGGTCATTATTTTAATTATTATACACAGAAAATAATTTTTATTTTAGTTCAAAAAGTACCATGATAAAAAATGTTGTAGCAGTATCACAAGAGATTTTAAGGGTGAAATACAGTTAAAAAATTTGGTTCAAATAGGTTTTCAACAAATAAAATATTAATAAGGATCATACCCACCGAAAAAATAGATTAAAAAATTTCAATAGACCATATAAAATTTTCCCATACATAATTCTGAAGAGTATAAAATATGAATGTTCATATTTAGAATTTACATTAATGTAAAAACTATTCCCCTAAATATATATATATTTTAATTATCCTGTTCAACTAAATGAATCCTCCCTTTTCATGAATTCTACAATATACCTTTATCCTCAATTATGGTTCTTCACATTTTTCTAAAAATGAACATTATAATTCATGATTCACCCTCAAAGTGAGATAGAAACGATGTTTTATTTCAAGAATGATTTATCTAGTTAATTTAGTGTAATATTCCCATGTTTTTCCCTTTCTATATTTCTGGTAGTGTTAGCATATAGGAGAATCATGCAACATGAGTATTCTTTATTGAAAAAGAGATATAAAAAAGAAGAAAAGAAAATAATTTTGGGTTAGTTCCCATAAAAAATTAAATTTATATTCCTTTATTTTCTTTGAGAGAGATTCAGCTTTCAAGTAAGGAGATGGAAACCAACCCCTTAGTATTTCCTTCAAAGATGTGTTTGATTCTTTTACCATTGAAAAAATGGGGTTTTCCCTCTCCAACAAGCTCTCAATACCCATTTAATAGAACTTTTAGAATGGGCAATGTTTCTGAATATTTGGTTTTTTTTAATAATAAAAAAGATTCAACCTAGAATTGAATAACATGACCCTTTGACCAACCTTGAAATACGTATTTTGAATGATTTATTCATGAGATTATTTTTTTATTATTTTAATTTTCATCATTTTCACATTCTCCCCAGACAAGTTTCTCCAGATCACTCAACTCTAACAATATTCTCTCACTATAATACTTTTAATCCAATTTTAGTGACTTTATTTGTCCAAAAAGTATTTTGATGATGTTCCATAGACAGATTTCAAGTCTTTACAAAAATCAATCTATACAGTGAAACCCCTCTATGAGTATTATAGAAAGCACTATAATACCATATATCTTTATCCAAATTAATCGACCAATCCTTTCATGAGTTAGAACTTGTATTTTCCAAAAACATTGATATCACTTTTAAATAATCTAGCCTACCCACTGGATTTTGGGTGATCAGTTATACGAGCTCTATGTGAACACCTATAATTCATTATTAAATTCTTCAACTTATAATTCTTAAAATGGGTTCTATTTTCTATAATGACTCCTTGGGAACATTAAAAATGAAAAATATGTTTTCCTTGATGAATTAAACCACAATATAAGAAATATTGTTGAGTAGATCCATTTCCTCTAACCACTTGGACACACAGTACAAAAATATAAGAATATATTCATTTCCATAAGATGATGGTAAAGGTCACATGAAATCCAAGCCCCACATGTCAAAAATCTCAACCTCGAGTTTTAATTTTTATTATATATTCTTCATTCTTCCTACATTTCAAAGCCTTTGACATTTATCATATCCAATTAAAAATCTTCTTGCATCCTTGAATAATGCTGGTCAGTAGAACCCAACCTATAAAACATTCTGAGGTGTTATTTCTCCTCCATGGTGGCCACCCATAGGTGATTAATGTAAGCTCTCAAGAATGGGTAACTTTTCTTTCTCATCCACACACCTCCTCAAAATACCATTAACACATATTCTAAAAATAAGAGGATCATCCCAGAAGTAGTATTTCAACAAAGTTATAAACTTATTCCACAGGTTCTATGAACGTTCCCGGGGAAAAACACCAAATGATAAGAAATTATATATTTTAAATAAATAAGAATACTTCATAGAATAAGAAAATAGTTGTACATCTAGGAATGAAATGTTGTACTCCCTTGGCTACTCAATTTGCGTGTTGGGAAACATAGAAAAATGGTCTACAATCACATTTACACCTTCCGTTTTATCCAAAAGTTTTAAATTAGACTTATATAACTAATTATTCCACCTCAGGAGCTTTATTTTTGAAGTCTTCTTAGACAACATGCACTTTATGGAGGAATGATCATTGAAAATAATAACCTTGGACCCCATAAAATAGTTCATAAAATTTTCAAGGGAAAACATAATAGCATACAACTCCATTGAAGTAGGGGAATAATTCTTGTAGGATTTATCTAGTTGATTATTAGAATAATAATTGGCATGTAGCCTCTTATCTTTCCCCTACCCTAAAATAACACCAATAACTAGATCACTAGAATCACGGATAACTTAAAAAAGATACTTAAAGTATGGGGATTTGATAATGGGTGAAGATTTAAAATTATCTTTAATCAAATTATTGGATTCAAGACGTTTCTCATCAAGTATAAAGGGTGTTACCTTAATAAGAATAGTGCATATTGGCCTAGTTATTTTATAAAAATACTTAAAGAATTTATGGTAGATTATATCATGTCCTAATAAACAGATAATTAAATTGAAATTATTATGTGGTGGAATCTTTTGAATCAACTCAATTGTATCATTACCAGTTTATAATACATTCATAGAAAATTTATCACCCAAGACAAATTATTCAGTCACCATGAACTGAAATTTCTCCGAATTTGTGATAAGTTTTGTCTTTTCACACATATATAAAATAGTTACCAATTTTTTAAAATAACCATCAAAATAAGAACCAACTATGGAAAATTCATCCATAAACACTTTAAAAAATATTTCAATCATTTAAATAAAGATATCCATCATAAACCTTTGAATGGTGGAAGGATCACCACATAAGACAAATGGAATCCATCTATAGAAAAATGTCTCAAATTGAAAAGTAATGTTGGTTTTTCCTAGTATTATGGAGCCATGAATATTTGGTTGTAACTATAATTTCCATTCAAAAATAGAAAAATTAATTTACATGTAACCTTTCAAGAATTTGATCTTGAAATGAAATTGGAAAATGAAATTTTCTAGCGAATGGGTTAATTTTTCTATAATGTTTGTAGACTCTTTGATTGATAGATTTATTAACATGAATTTTTTCTTTTTCTCATTAGTCAGAATTTTGAAAACTCCCTTACAAGGAACAAATTCTACCAAACTAACCCATGGGATTTCAAAAATAGAAAAAATTATTCCAACATCGAGAAACTTAATGAATTCCCCTTTAATTACATCTTTTATGTTTGGGTTAAGAATTATCTGGCCTTCCACTCTTATTTCACACTTAAGTTCTATGGGGATTTTTATTAAGAAGTTTGATTTAATTATGCCTTTAATGTCATAAATAGACCTTCCAAGATAGAAATGAACATTCTAAAAATACCCATCAGGTTTTCCACATGACTAACTTCCAATTTGGTTGAGATGATGTCTAGTAAAGTTCCACAACCTCTTAAAACTGAATAGTTAAAATAGGTTAGAAGTGTCTTGTGATTTATATTGGAAAGTTCCTATCTTGATAGAGGAAATATGGATCTATGAGGTCCAATTTCCTAATGTTTCCTCTTAAATAAAGCTGTGTTTAAAGACCCCTCTTCATAAAAATTATTTATAGATAAATTTTCTGCACATTAATATTCCTTGATTGGATTCAAAATGTGTTTAAAGGAAAAATTATTTATATATTCCAAAAATACTCTCCCAAAATCATCTAAAGGATAATTATCCTTATTAGAGATAATCCCAGTAAAGGTTTCAGCTGGGAACTTAGGTGCACTATTAATTTATTCTAGTATCCTTACAAAATCATTTTACTCATCATAAAAAAAATACTCTATGTCCTAAAAGATCATCTCTAAGGATGGTTTGGTCTTGGGTGTGTTCTTTAAATTTTTTGATAACATTTAATTCCTCATTTTATTCACCAAGATTAAAAAGTGACCTCACCTTTAACACATCAATGAAAACTACCACTATGTCTAGAAAGGTCCTACTGATAATGGTAGGAACCTTCTAGTCATAGTCCATATCCATTATTATGAAATTAGTTGGTAAAAAGAGCCTTACCACTCCCACTACTAGGACATCAACCCATAAAATAGGAAAGTAATGAATAAATTTTCATGTTGTAAAAAATAGTGGTGGTTACTGGACTCTTAACATGAAGTGTAGAAATAAAGATAATGGAATCAGATAGATTCTAGATCCAATACAACACAAACAATTAAACAGACCACCTATATCTATAAATTTGTCAGGGATTACAAATCTTCTTAATTATTTATGTTTGGGAGGTATCCTATTTTCTAACACAACACTACACTCCTATGTTATATTATATAGATAAAATTCTTCCAAGGTCTTATTATTTTAAAAAACATTCTTAAGTTATTTTTGATAAAACGGGATATGAATTTTAGACTATAGGAAATTGATATTAATGTTCAATTTTTTAAAACCATTGATAAATTTTAATAGTTTAGAATCATAATATTTTTTTATTCTATATGGAAAAGGAATTATTTGAGAATAGTTTCTAATAAATTTGAGCATCCATTAAACTTATTATTTAATATTTATTTTACATTTATTTTATTTGTTTTTAATGAAAATTTCGTGCTGTTTTTTAGTTGGAATAACATGATTCATTATTTTATCAAAGATTTTATACAAATTTTCATATTAAAAATTTATAGATTGGATTTACCAGATTCATATAGTTTTTATTTCTGAGAATATTGAGTTACTTTCATAGATTCATGGTGGGTTTGGAAACCACTTATAGTTGTAAAAACTATGGAAGTATCTCTGGGGTTCTCCACAGATTTTCATGGAATCATGTGATGTTATTAATATTTTCATGACTTATTATATACTCCCTTTTCCAATCTTATATGAAATGTGCAGAATTTGTGTTAAATATTAATGTTTTAATATTAAGTATAATTTTTAAGCATTTTTAGAAGTAGTCAAATTGGGTCAGTTTAATGTTTTAATAATAACTATCACTATCATGATCCAAATTGTGTGGTTATTATTCTGTATTATTCTCCTTTAAAAATAAAACATTTCATTATTAGGTACCATGAGCCAATTCTGCCATTTTAAGGTTCATATGTTCCTCAAAAACAAGAACAAGAATCTGTGAAGAAACCAAACTATTCAAAAAGATTGATTTTCTGGGCTAAATACAGAAGTCCAAATTCTATTATTCTCCACCATAGTTCCGGGGACAACGTAAGGAGTCCATGATAAATATTACAAGGCCTAATAAAAAAAAATAGGCCCAAATGATGCACTGAAATGCAGCTCACCATTCTGGACGAGAAATAAAATCTGCAGACAAATATTTACATTTCTCTTGATGTGGACTTCCATTCGAGCTGAGCTTTTGCAGTGTGAAAGAGGTGATATGGGACAAAAACGCTTTGGAAGAAATTATTTTCATTTGAGGGTATCTTCATATTCCGAAACCCTTTCACATTTTGAACTTCAAAAAGACTAGATTGAAATGGACAAATTAAAATTATTTAATGAACCGGACATAAATTTTGATCCTTAACTCCAAATGACTACGGATTTTTAGAGAGGTCGGACAACCTTAGTATATACAACTTTGAAGAAGGCGGTATCTCGAGATTCGGCTGTCTGTATTTCCAAATTGGTGATGCAAGTGGAGCAACACATTGGGAATGAAAACAGTCCACTTCCTTGGGCTATAAATGCATCCCCCTCCTCTCCTTCAAGGGGGTTGGCATTTCAGAATAGAGGAGGATCAATTTACATGAACAAGGCTCTGCCAAAGGCCTGGGAGGACATGCGAAACTCATGTTTTCAATTGAGATACCCTTCCTCCTCTCTTTCATTTCATTTAATTTTGTGTTCTTCTACATTTGAAATCCGGTAAGTGTTTGTTTTGTAATTCAGTTTTAATGAATGTTTCTTCTTCAAAATCTCTTACTCTCACCCACCTTCTATATTTTAATATTAAGATATTTTTCTCGATGAGTGTTCGTTGAATTAACATTGTGTATGTTTGACTTAGCATGTCATGGATTAATGACTTGTTTTTTTTAATGTGTGGTTTCCATGGATTATTGGAACCATAAATACACTACCATAAACAAGATATGATCAAGATTAGAAACCTAAGTTATGTTAATGCTTGGATTAAAGCCTTAAACTTGGGAATTCAAATCAAAGTCAGCTTGTGACATGGGTGTTAATTTAAATGCAATATAAATCAAAGGTCAAGGATATCACAAACTTAACTAACCTAATGATGAAATCACCCCAATCAATATAAATTTGTTAAATAAATCATAATAAATCAGTAATTTCAATTAAGCTATGCAAACAAACCCCCCAATAATAATACAATCAACTTAAAACAAACAACTATTTCAATGTATCATCGGTGAGGATTCGACCCGAGTGCTGCTATACACATTAGAAGAGCACCAGAACCTCGACCAGTCGATAGGCGATAATCAGTTGTGTGTTTCAAATGGATGGGGCTTTAAGTAGTAATTAGTTTCTGGTTATTGTAAAAAAACAAAAAAAAAACAAAATTTTAAAAAAAAATTTAAAAAAAATCAAAAAAACTCGTCTTCTCAAAAAAATCATAAACTGAAAAACAAACAAAGAAAAACCTGTCTTCCACTTTCTTTCAAAATCTCTTTGAATGCTCCGTAGCCTCCCAAACAATCCCTCGGATTTGTTTGACCCTGAAATTGAGCGAACACTTCACCAACTTAGGAGGAACATAAGAGATAATCATATAATTCAAGAACCACTCCTCGTCTAACTAGTTGAATTAGAAATGGCCAATCCTAGGGAACAAACCGTTAAAGAACTTGCTACCCCTGATATGAATTACCAACCTCTTGGTATTCAATATCCAAACATAGAGGCTGACTTTGAACTCGAATCGGGTTGGATTCATCTTCTTCCTCATTTCCATGGGCTAGCCGGTGAGGATCCACTTCTCCACCTTCAAGAGTTCCAAGTGGTGTGATCTACCATGAAGCCTCAAGGGGTTTCTGAGGAACAAATAAAACATCAAGCATTCTCTTTCTCCCTAATTGACACTACTAAGTCATGGATTTACTACCTACCTCCTGGTTCCATAACCACATGGAATGACATGAAGCGACTCTTCTTAGAAAAATTCTTTCCTGCTTCTCATACTACTTATATCTGAAAGGAAATAAGTGGTATCCATCATTTCCCAAGTGAATCACTCCATGAGTATTGGGAGAGGTTCAAAAAGCGTGTTGCAACCTGACCACATAACCAAATTCCTGACCAAATCTTGATCCAATACTTCTATGAGGGGTTATTGGCTATGGAGAAAACTCTTATTGATGCCGCAAGTGGTGGTGCTCTTGTTGATAAAACTCCAGTAGCAGCAAGAGATCTCATAAGTAACATGGCTGGAAACACACACCAATTCCATACTCGAGCACATGCTTAAGTAAAACAAGCCCAAGATAATAAATAAATTGAGACGAACATGATGACCAAGTGGATAAGTGAACTTACAGTTCTTGTGCGACAACTAGCTGTGGTATCCAAAGCCCCAACCTTATCTTCTCTACAATCACTGTTTCCTGGACCTGTCAAAAACTGAGGAATCTGCAACTCTCCATCTCACCCAACTGACACATGTCCACAAATTCAAGAGGATCAATCTGATTCATCTGGACCAATGGAACTCAATTTAGCATATGCTCAGGAGAACACCAAACCTCAACTATCAGGTAAGTTCATTGGAAACTTCAACCAACCTCACTCTAAGTCCTTCTATTCTTCATATAACCAAGGCCTGAGGTATGGAAATCCCACCTCTCATCCCCCTCAATTCCCTCCTCAAAACCAAAACCATTTTCCATACGGTCAAGGTGCTGGTAACATCCAACAACCTTACCCTTTTGTTCCTCAACCTCAAATAATCAATCCTCCTCTTGGATTACACTATCCTAGTGAGCCTTCCAAATTCCGAAACCAATACAATCGCTTTCCCAAGAACGAAAATCAAGGTAATCCCAATCTTGGATAGGACACTTCTTCTAAGAAACCATGGGAAAGTGCTGTTGAAGATATTTCCTCCTTCACCCGCTCCAGTCTCAAGAACATTGAAACCCAAATTGGACAACTTGCATCTCACCTTAGTCAGCAGCAACCATCCAATTCTTCCCAACTCATAGATCAAATATTACCCAACCCCAAGGGTATTGTAAGTGCAATTTCACTTAGATCAGGAAAGCAAATTTCTATTCTTCATGTTGAGTCCTCCAACCCTCCATTGAATGTTGACCTAGAAAATGATAAGAAAAAGAAACATGAAAAGGAACCTGAAACCATTCCCTCACCACCTTAAATTCCACTTAGGAATCCAATTCCTTTACCTCAAGCTGTTTTTAAGCCAAAGAAGCCCTTTGAACCTGATCCGGAAACGCTCGACATGTTTAGACTTGTTGAAGTCAACATTCCCCTATTAGATGCCATAAAAAATTCCCTAAGTATTCCATTTTTCTTAAGGAATTGTGCACCCACAAGAGGAAACTTAGGACCTTAGAAAATGTTTCAACCCAAGAGTCCATACCCATTAAGAGCAATGATCCAGGGACCTTTACGGTTCTATGCCAAATTGGACATTCCAACTTTGATGATGCACGCATAGACCTAGGAGCCTCAATTAATGTCATGCCCAAATCTATATTCTCAAACCATGGTCTAGGTCCCTTACATCCAACGGGTGTTGTCATTAAATTAGCCAGTTGAAGCACAACCAGTCCTGAAGGAATAATTAGAGATGTTCTTGACTGAGTCAATGATCTTATCTTCCCTTCTGATTTATATGTCCTTGACATGGAAGGTGAGACGAACTCTTCTCGATCTCCCCTAATTCTAGGAAGACCATTCCTCATGACTACGAGAACCAAGATTAATGTCCATTCCAGCATCTTATCCATGGAATTCAGTGACCAGCTGGTCATGTTCAACATTTTCCAATCCATGCGATACCCATCTGAGGAACACTCTGCATTCTCAATCCATGATTCTGAGGACACTACTAAGATTCAATTGAACCCCAATCCACCATGTTCTTCTTGTTTTAATGACAAAGGATCTTGTCAAATCTACACCATGATTAACCAAGTCATAAATGGAGAATTTTATGTGGACCTCTCATTCATAGGCTCCATGAATATAGAGGAACTTGAAAAATCCCTTGAATCCCACGTCAACTCTGATCTCTACTGATCCACCTTGGAAAATATTGAGGAAAATGAATCTGAAGCAACTGAAGTCCCTTCATCCATTCCTGAGATGTCTAACCTAAAAATGAGAGATGATACTGATCTAAAACCTCTTCCTGAACACTTGAAATATGCATTCCTTTTCCATGATCACTCATATCCTGTCATTATCTCATCTTTACTTACCGAAACTGAGGAGTCAAAACTTGTCCAAGTGTTAGTGGAAAACAAAAAGGTCTTAGGTTAGACCGTAGATGACATACCAGGAATCAAACCTGCCCTTTTCATGCATCACATCTATCTTGAGGTGTCTTCCAAACCAATTATACAACCACAAAGAAGACTCAATCTACTCATACTTGAGGTAGTTAGGGATGAGATCACCAAGATTCTTCAAGCTGGTATTATCTACCCAATTTCTGATGGTGAATGGGTTAGTCCAATTCAAGTTGTACCTAAGAATGGTGGGATAACTGTTGTCACAAATGAACATGGATAGGTAGTCACAACTTGAGTGAAGAACAAATGGAATGTGTGCATCAACTATAGTAAATTGAAAGTTGAAACAAGAAAAGATCACTACCCTCTTCCAATCCTTGATCAAATTCTAGAAAGATTAGCTGGAAAGTCACACAATTGCTTTCTTGATGGATACAACGGCTACTTCCAAATCCTAATCGCACCTCAGGACCAAGAAAAGACTAATTTCACATGCCCCTTTGGGACATATGCATATATAAGAATAACTTTTGGACTTTTCAATGATTTTGAAACATTCCAGAGGTGTATGATGAGTATCGTATCCGAATTCATTGAAAACTGCATGGAAGTCTTCATGGATGACATCACAATTTATGGGGAGTCATTTGAATCATTCTTGAAATCACTCTCTCTAGTCCTTCAAAAGTGTGTCATGTGTAACCTTGTGTTACATTTTGAAAAATGTCACTTCATGGTTGGAAATGGGATTGTTCTAGGGCACATAGTTTCAAAAGATGGTATTGAAGTTTATCCTGCCCAAATTGAAGTGATCCAATCACTTCCTAAACCCACTTCTGTTCGAGACATCCGTTCATTCCTTGGTCATGCCAGTTTCTATCCGAGATTCATCCATAAGTTTAGTAGGATTACCCTCCCACTCACTCGATTACTACAAAATGATGTCACTTTCCATTTCGATGAGTTTTTCAAGAGTTCCTTCAATGAACTCAATACGGCTCTCACATTTTCCTCGATAATCCAACCCCCATATTGTTCCTTACCCTTTGAATTGATGTGTGATGATTCTGATAGAGCTGTTGGGGATGTTCTTGGTCAAAGAAGAGAAATAATTCTTCATGTCATCTATTATTCCTCAAAAACAATTGATGAAACTCAATATTACTACACTATTATTGAAAAAGAACTTTTAGTAGTTGTTTTTTCCTTAGATAAATTCCGGCCCAATCTCCTAGGTGACAAAATCATAATCTCCACAGATCATTATACTATAAAGTTCTTACTCAAGAAAAGTGATTCCAAACTGAGGATAATAAGATGGATCCTAATGCTCCAAGAGTTTGACCTAGAAATAAAATATAGACCAGGAAAAGAAAACCCTATAGCTGATCACTTGAGTAGAATTTCTAATTCTTCTCATTCTGAAATCATCGATCCTGAATTCCCCACTAAGCACCTTTCATCTCTCACTCCAAAAATACCATGGTATGCCCCAATTGTAAATTACATGGTTTATGGTGTTTTTCCTGAAAATTTTTCAAAAGAAAAGAAAATGAAGTTGAAAACTGATTCAAAACACTATTTTTGGGAAGAAAATAAACTTTGGAAAACTAGGGAAGACATGGTAATTAAGAGATGTGTTGATGAAGATGAACATTCATCTCTCTTAAAATTCTGTCACTCAATGTTTGGTGGTGGCCACTTTGGACCACAAAGGTCCTCCTGAAAGGTCCTAGACTCTGGATTCTTCTGGCCTTCACTTTTCATGGCCTCGCATGAGTTCTGTTAATCATATCCCACTTGCCAAAAGTTTGGCACAATTTCAAAGAGAAATTAAATGCCCAAAAAGCCTTTAATTTTCTATGAGATCTTCGATGTTTGGGGTATCAATTTCATGGGACCATTCCCCCATTCCAATGTATTCTCATACATCCTTCTTACAGTTGATTATGTTTCTAGGTGTGTCGAGGCTAAACCCACTAGAAAGGATGATTCACATACTGTTAGTGAGTTCTTAAAGACACAAATCTTCCATAGATTTGGCACGCCTCATGCATTGATCAGTGACTTAGGAACCCATTTCTATAATAGAACCATGGAATCTCTTTGGAAAAAGAATGGGGTTATACACAAAACTTCAACTGCATATCACCACCAAACAAATGGCATGGCTGAACTTTCTAATAGATAAGTGAAAAGAGTTCTTGAGAGAATTATAAAACCCACTAGAAAAGATTCACCAGAAAGATTTGGTGAAGCACTTTGGACTTATCGAACTGCCTATAAAACACCCACTGCGATGCCTTCTTTTAGGATACTTTTTGGTAAAGCATGTCATTTTCCATTTGAAATCCAACATAATTAATTTTGGGTAGTGAAAACTTGTAATTTTGATCTTGAGAAATTTGGTGAAGAAAGATTGTTGTAATTGTCTGAACTGGAGGAGCTTCGACATGAATCCTATGAGAATTCCACTCTATACAAAGAAAAAGCTAAGGTACTCCATGACAAACACATCCTGAGAAAGGTATTTCTTGAAGGTGAAAAGGTATTTCTTTTCAACTCTCGATTTCATCTTCACCCAGGTAAGCTTAATTCCCGTTGGGAAGGTCCTTTTGTTATTACTAATGATTACCTGTTTGGTGCAGTGTAAGTCCAAGACCCCTCTTCTAAAAGGACATTCATGGTTAATGGACATCAGTTAAAGCATCATCATGAGAGGACGCACAATCCTGGATCAAAATCGACTTCCATTGGATCCCCAACTTCTGTAGTCGACCCACCACTAGATGGAGATGGTGACCCACCAAATCCAAACTAGGGGCACCTCTTTCCCTTTAACTCTCTCTCTATCTATCTTCCTCCCCCTACCTCTTTCTTCTTCCTCCTCTATATTTCATTTTTTACCACTTTCTTTTTCAAAACCTTTATTTTTATCTTTCTCTTTTGGGTGAGTGTGTCTTTATTTAAAACTAAAAAAACAAAAAAAAAAGAATCATAATAAAAAAAATGCTAATAATAAAAAAACAAGAGTCATTCTTACTCACCATTGAGTTTTAAAACTTTTTCCAACCTTTTTGGGGAGTCAATATGCATGTTTTCATCTCAAAAAGTTTTTATTTTCATCGTGACTTTGGATATATAGTAGTGTGTCAAAACCAACAAATTTTGAATGCTCAATTTTTTATTTGGAAAATGATTTTCCCCAACTGTGAGAACTAACATTAGATTTCATGCTAAGGCTACCTATGGCCATCTTTTGAAAATGAGTGTTTTTCACCTATATTTGTGAATCTTGAATTTTTGGACCTTCGAAATGAATTTCCTACTTTAGTGTGCATTAATATGATAGAGGAATTTTTTTGAACCACATGAGAATTAGAATAGACAAATAGCCTCCCATTAACCATACATTACTCCTCCTTTTGAAATCCCCTTCGATCTTATGAAAACCTTTTCCTTGATAGCCACATTACAATCCCAATACTTTTTCCCACCCAATATCAACATGGATATTCTTTGCATAATTTATTTGAAATTTAAGTGTGGGGGGGGGGAATGGATTTCATTTTGGGTACCCTTTGTTGATGTCACTATTGTATCTTATGCTTGAGGGAAAGCATCATTTTAAGTGTGGGGGATAGGTTTTAATTCAGTTATTTTATTGAATTTATGTATGTTTATGAAATCTTGTACAAATATTTTTGCAAAGTGTTCAAAAAAATCAAAAAAATCAAAAAAAAAAACTCAAAACAATATGAAAATAAGAATGGGTTGTGTCTTGGGTAGGTCAAAAATAACTATTTCTCAGCCTTTTATCTTGTTATAACTATTAAAATTAGTGTTGTGAGGAGATCAATCATGGGTTGGGATATGAGTGTGAGATCTTTTCCAAGATCAACTTTCAACAAAAGAGAAAAAAAGAAGAATAAAAAAAAGAACACTTGCATTATATTATTATGTAATTGGGAGATTTTTTGTGGTTTATAAATATTTCATCTTCTCATCCCCTTCAAATTTTAGTCCTTTATTATGTATTTCTTCATACAATTGTTCCCTTGTAAATATGTGTTTTCATTTCCTTCTATGTTTTATTTCAAAAAAAAAATGTGCATTGCTTTTTCCATATTGGTCTTTTAACCCTATTCGTCTCTCTCTTGGACATTATATTCCTACCATCCCATAGCCACAGAAAACCCCTTAAAAATACCTCTTGGTTATTTTTCACTTTGGATAGGTATTGTAAGATGAGAGCTCTTTCAAACTCTATGATTTTTACTTTGGGTTGGTGAAAGAGTGAACCTAAAGAAATGAATTTTATCATCTTGAGAGGTGTGAGTTATGAGTGTCCACATTTTCCATTTCTAAATTTGAGCATTAAAAAATGATTTAGTTTTAGAACATTGTTTCTGTAACAACTTGTGGTGGAATTCAAAATGTATGAGTGAAATAGTCTAAACCTCCACTTATTGGAGAAAACAAAATTTTAATATTTGTTGGTAGTGAAAATGATTTTTTCATGTTTTTATATTTGATGCACATGAGGACATGCACAAAACTAAGTGTGGGGGAGTTGATGTTATTAATATTTTAATGACTTATTATATTCTACCTTTACTGATTTTATATGAAATGTGCATAATTTGTGTGAAATATTAATGTTTTAATATTAAGTATGATTTTTGAGCATTTTTTGAAGTAGTCCAATTGAGTAAGTTTACTGTCTTAATAATAACTATCAGTATATGGATCAAAATTGTGCGATTTTTATTCTGTAGGATTCTTCTTTAAATATAAAACATTTCATTACAAGGTACGATGAGCCAATTATTCCATTTGAAGGGTCATATGGTCCTCACAAAGAAGAGAAAAGAATCTGTGATGAAACCGGACTATTAATGAAGATTGATTTACTGGGCTCCATATAGAAGTCCAAATTCCATTATTATTCACCATAGTTCGGGGGAAAATTTAAGGAGTCCAGGATAAATATTTCAAGGCCCAATAATAACAAAAATGGGCCCAAATGATGCATTGAAATCCATCCCACCAATCTAAATGATAAATAAAATCTGCACACAAATATTTACATTTCTCCTGATGTGGACATCCATTTGAGATGATATTTTTTAGTGAGAAAGAAGAGATATGTCCGGACAACGATTTTGAAGAAATTATTTTTATTTGAGGTCATCTTCCTATTCCAAAACCCATTTGAATTTTGGACTTCAGAAACACTGGATTGAAATGGACAGATTAACATTATTTAATGAACAAGACATAAAGTTGGATCCTTAAGTCCAAATGACTCCAAATTTTGAGAGAGGTCGGACACCATTATTATCTACAACTTTGAAGAAGGATGTAGCTCGAGATTAGGTTGCCTTAATAGACAACATGGCGATGCAAGTTGAGGGACATATTGGGAATGAAAACAGTCCACTTGCTTGTGCTATAAATGCATCGCCCTCCTCTTCTTCATGGGGATTAGCATTTAAGAATAGAGGAGGATCAATTGGCACGACCCGGGCTCTACCAAAGTCCTGGTAGGACATGCCAAAATCATGTTTTCACTTGAGATAACCTTCCTCCTCTCTTTAATTTCATTTACTTTTGTGTTATTCTTCATTTGAAATCGTGTAAGTGTTTGTTTGGTAATTCCATTTTAATGAATGTTTCTTCTTCAATATCTCTTACTCTCACACACCTTCATTAGTTTAATAATAATGTTCTTAAAATTACCTAAATCAAGTTAATATCCATTCTCTTATTTTACTTCATCATTCAATCTAAATTCTATATTTAATAATTTCTTCATCGTTCGTGTGTGTGTTCGGCGCACTAATCTTATCTTATCCCTTTCTTTTTCTTCTCTTTATAATTCATCACCATAAACATATATTACCAGATTAATAACCATCTTAATGGATGAGTAAATCTCTCATTAGGGTGTGTTTAAATTTATGTATGTTAAGCGATTAAGATCTATTGCTCGATGAGTATTCATTGAATTAATATTGTATATGTTGGACTTAGCATGTCATGGATTAATGACTTGTTTTGTTTAAAGTGTGGTTTCCGTGAATTATTGGAATCATAAATACACTACCATAAACAATATATGATCAGGATTAGAACCATATGTTAAGTTAAGGCTTGGATTAAAGCCTTAACACTTGGTAATTCAAATCAACGTCAACTTGTGACATGGGTGTTAATTTAAATGCAATATAAAGCAAAGCTCAAGGATATAAGAAGACTAACTAACCTAATGATGAACTCACCCAAATCATTATCAATTTTTAAATCAATTATAATCAATTAGTCATTTCAATTAAGCTCTACAAACAAACCCCCCAATCAGAATACAATCAACAAAAAACAAATGACTATTTCAAAGTATCATCGCTGGGGATTCGACACGAGTGCTGCTATACACATTAGCAGAGCAATAGAACCTTGACCGGTCGATAGGAGACAATCATCCATTCATTTCATCATGTCATTTTCTACACAATCTACATCTCCAGTAAAATTCCACATTTTTATTTCAATATTCCCATCCTTGAATCCTTTTCTATTTTATAAAAATTGTTTTTGATCTTATATCCATGAAACCTACCTATCAACTATGAGAACATACCCCTTACTTCCTCTTGGTACTTAGTGGATTCAATATTTGGTTGGGGTTTGAATTAATTCATATGTTGTTGCTAAAGATTAGGGGAGTAATTGGTTTGAGAACCCCTTCCCTTTTTTAATAGAGGGTTGGATGTTTTATATTGCCCTAATTATAGGTAGTTGAGAATAGGTAATATCAAGGCTATATCCTAGGAACATACACATAAAAATTTAAATTTTCAATATATTAGGATGGAATATCAAAATTGGGATAGAAATATGGTAAATAACCAAACATGATAAAGTGATAACATTTCTCTTTAAGATTCTTTTCAGTATTTTCATTAAAAAACCCATCTAACTTTGATTCATATTATTTAACAATATAGGGTTCTTTCCTTACAATGGTTCTTTTTGAAGACCATTTGTGTGGTGATTTTATTGATAATGTGTTAAAGATTTATTTCAACACCTCGACAGTTCTATCAATGATTTCCCAAAAATCATATTGGTCCCCTGATGTTTGGTGGTAAGTGGTGAGGATATTATAGAAAGTGTGTATGAGGAATTCATAATTGTACTGATTGTTTAGAAATTTTTAAATTATTCCATTAAATATACCACAATATTAATGGAATATTACTCCCTCATCTTATACAAATCCTATGATTTTATATCTGATTTTAGATGACATTCTCATTGTGTATAATTTCATGGCAAATTCATTGAAAACATGATCCCAAGGGTCAATAATTTTCTATTCCAGTAGTTGAAACCAATATCAAGAATTTTTCATTAGGGAAAAAGGGAAAACTCTCAATTTTACTTCTTCTTCAATTTGGCCTCTCAATGGAAGCTATTGAACACTACACTAGAAGTCCCTAATGAAGTAAAGAGAGTCCTCACTAAGCATTCCATTGAAGGTCAAAAACTAGGATAACATGGATTTATTTATTTTATAATTAAAATACCTTGGTGAAAGCCTAATACATTAAGTTTTTTTGAAACATAATGAAATAAAAATTCTATCAAAATATGCCTCTCTATTATATCATTTCTGGGTGGTATATTATTCTTCTTCATAACCTCTTTATTATTGTTTTTTTATTTTTTTTATTTTTGTATTTATTTATTTATTTGGTACTTAGACCCAGATTCCATTTCCAAAAAATGATTAAAAAACTTGATGTGAGGTTGTTGGAATCGTGAATGTTAATTATTTATAACCCTACTTAAAACTAGTTAAGTGATTAGCAAGGTTGATCCATAGGGATGGACTCTAAAAAAGTGATTTGAGTTTGTGACTAACCAGACAAATAGAACTAGAATAAAACAAAACAAAAAACACGGGTTATTGAAATACGAATGGTGATGAAATAATGATGAGAATGAATATTTTTGTAAGCGTGAGTGAGAGTGTAAGCCTGAAACATTACAAAAAAAAATTAAAGGTTTGAAAGGACAATGTGTTGATCAAATTAGGGAAATTGGTTGGATGACTTTTATAAATATATTTCCTCATTCATGAATTTTTTGAAACTCCCTAGAACTAATTTAATGTTTCTTAACATATTTTTTGTTTAATAAAACTATAAATTGATTGTCCAGAAATATTTTTAACTCCAAATGTAACTTCATAAAAAATGAAATATTATTTATCACTAAGTTCAATTTATCAATTGAACATAGTTTGTTACTCTATGTAGAGTTTTATTAACTTTTCATAGAAAACCTAAAATTGAAGAAAAATTTGAAAAGAAGTTTTATTAATATCCTTTTTCATTGAAACTTGATTTTTTGTAAAAACTGACTATCTAAATGGAATAAGAGATATGTAAAAAATTATATAAATGTATGAATGAATTAAAATTGATTAACCAGTACAAATTATTTGCCCAGAATTGTTTATCCAAAATTCATGATTTCATTAAACCTATTCAATGATTTTAATAAAAAATTATCCATGTAGAATGGAATGGAGAAATTTGAAAATAGAGAATAGATCTTCTCTATACCATATCTCAAAATAAAACTTCTTGTTCTCTATCAATCCTCTAGGACTTGACATCTATTCCCCCATTTTCTCTAGACTCTTCATCTTCATTAATATTCTAGTTTTGCATCAAACCTCGTCTCAATCTCACAGTCACTGTTCCACAGGTAGCTCTTGGCTTCCACATGGAAAGTTTTTCACCATATAAGTTTCTCAATGGTGATAAAATCAAACCCATTAGAATTCCAATTGCTCAAAAAAATGTTCCATGATGTGACAATGATAAAAATATTTGTTTTTTTCTACATTGATGTATCAACGGTTGTGGTTCCTAAGTAAATATTATCGGATCTATAGTTCCCACAATCTAATTATAAAAAAAATGAATATTTGGAAATGAAAGTCATGTAGGAAATTGATCACATACCTGACTTGTTAATGTAGATGACAAACCATGTAGATAAAATGTTGATGTAGCTGATTGACCATGTAGTAAAACTATTGATGTAGTCATCCGTCTGATGTAGGAAAAATGTGAAGTAGCCTATTTTACAACATAAGAAAAAAAATCCCAACTCATCTTGGTGTTGAATTTTAACCAGCAAGTGTTAGAGTAACTGCTGGATTGAACATGATATCTTATCGAGTGGGATTTCATAGCATAGACCTAGAAACTTTGACCTCTGTGATTGGTTATCATAATAGGATCCAAAAATAATCAAATACAATAGTTCTTGGAAAATATGGTTAGAGAAACATCAAGATTAATTAGAGGATGTCTATGATGATTCTTTAGAAGAGAATTTTCTTATATTTTTCTATATCTGATCATAGCCTTAGAGTTTTAAAGAAATCATCATTGGATTTATTCAGTGTAGAGCCTAAGAAATTCTTAATATTTGACTATAAAGTTTTCAACCTTCATCCAGTGGAGAGTTCCACATCTATAGAGGTGGAATCAAATTCATCTCAAACACCTGTGAGTACCTCATTAGCTCAAGAAGACCCAGTCTATAGATGTTCATGAGCTAGTTCCAAAGAATAGTCGATCCCAGTGATCGACTATGAACAGGTTGTTTATATTTTTTCACATTTTGTTTATATTTACATGGTGTTCTATCTTTTGATCATGATAGTCCCATGATCGATTTTTTTTACACTAACAGTCATTACAACCTTTTTCATATGTTCAGTGGGACATCTAAAAATGGAGAGATTTTTTAATTAATCATCACTAAAACCATTAATTAAAAATATAAAATAGTTCATTGAAGAAATATAACAACACAATAAACTTTAATCAATTTTGAACCTAAAAACATAAATTTTTATGAAAATATTAAATGAACTGAAAATTTGACTAGATTTCTTCCAAATTTAGTTATTATTCTTTATAATCTCAATTTTTTATTGAAACACATTTAATTTACCAAGAATGATATGTAAAAATTTGATAAAATAATCTGACACCACTGACCATTTGAGCTAATCCCTTTATTATGTTTCCTTTCCTCTGGTTATAAATATTAATATAAGTTGGGAGATGTCTATAAGTACATCTAGTCTGTGTTAAATGTGGAGAAATTTTCACAATTATTTTAAAATAAGTTTCTTATAAAGCTGATCCTCAAATACACTGAACCATTCATTCTTGTAATTTTGAGATGTTTTATGAGTGTTAAATATTATCCTTTATTAATATTTTAAACTAATTATCATTTCATCTCAAATTGTATGAAAGATAGTTTTTAAAGAAAGTGTTATTAGCACCAGCATTAAGAGTGTGGGTCTAGGGTGCTTTATCCATTCCATTGTAGTTCTTGCGCACCCCCTTTTACCAGTATGAGGCCCTATCTTTTATTATAATTGTCTCCCCTACCATAAACCACTTTTATTAGTGTAGGAAACCTCCTTTATCAGCACTATTTCCCCAATTTCATGCCTTTAACCTCTTTTACTAATGATATTTTGG
Source organism: Viscum album (assembly GCA_963277665.1). Lineage (NCBI taxonomy): Eukaryota > Viridiplantae > Streptophyta > Magnoliopsida > Santalales > Viscaceae > Viscum > Viscum album. The sequence goes on from OY728129.1 coordinate 1,403,913,319, forward strand.
GAATTTTCATCCTTGATTATGCTTGGATTCAAACCTATGATCTCCGCATTCAAGCCTAGTACCATTACCACTACACTATCTTAATTTGTTCAATATTTTATTATATATATATATACATAATTAATTTTTATTTATATATTTATTTTATAAATCTAAATATATATATTTATTTATATAATTATATATATTTAAATTATAATTATAATGTACATTTAAAAAATATTATTATACAAGCTAATATATGTTGAAATATATTTATATATTTTCATATAAAACATTAATATTTGTATTTATATAAAATAAATATTTATTTTAAATAAATATAAATTCTATATTTTTATAATATGTTTAAATGAATTTAACTTGTGTTTATATAAAAGTAAACAAATTTATAATATATATTTAATGACATATTTATACAAATATAATATATGATGTATTTACACAACGCATATGCACACATACATACACAAAATTACACACACAAACAAAAACAAACATATTTATTATTACGCCCAAATATTTTAGAATTTTTTATTTAACTAATACATTCGATAGTGTGTGCTATACAAAAACAGAGTATAAAATAACAACGATATATGATAAAACTAATATTATTTAAATATTATCATTATAACTTTGGAATTGGTTTAATGATTATAAATAAGAATATATGTATAATGCATTAAGCATGTATATATAAAAATTTTCCCAATAAAATTAATAATCAATCATACATTGATTTTTATTTGATTGGAAATGAAGCTAAAATCTCTTGAAGGTAAAAGTGATAATTTTTATCAAACTATTTTTATGTGTGAAATTTATCTCTATCTTAACAGATCAAATTAATAACCATTGATAAATGATTCTAATGAAATAAGTAAAATATATATATAATTTAATTAATTAAATTTCATTAAATTATGTTTATTATCTAATTAATTGGAATAATGAAATTTTATGCTTCAAAAATTCTTTTTATTCAAAGATGATTTTTATTCCATTTTATGTGGGGATATTATAATTAATTTCAGTCACATTTTTAAATATTATTTTAAAATTTTAATATACTTTTTTAAATCATAATTGAATAATATTTTTATTTTTTTTGGATATTTTTCTGAAAAGAGTATTTTTTGAGTGAATAGTGAAAAATGCAGATTTTGCAGAACAGTTTTTTATTAAATAAATAAATCTTAAAGTAAAATTTTTTCTATTTAGTCTTAAAGTAAACTAAGTATCCTTTAATAAAAAATAATATTTTTAATTAAAAAAATAATTATCATCTTATTTAATTTTTGTATAAGATCATTTTTATTTAAAAATACATTTTTTCTAAATACCGTTTTCATTGGGTTTTATGCATTTATATTAAAATAGATTTTAATCACTTATATAAATTGGATCTAGAAAAACGGATTCTATATATTTAATTTTGAGGTTTATTTTTGGAAAATAAATCCCTTCTATTTTTTATCATTATGAATAGTTCCTTGGTAAAATTATTGTCACCACAGTAAGGGTAAAGAGAGTAAAACCTTGTTAAAACTATGAGATAGGACATAAAAATATACATAAAAATTGTATTTATTTCATTAGACGATTCTGTTTCAGTCATAAACATGCAATATTATAAAATTTTATAATTTATTTCCACATTCTTTTGATTATAGCCTTTATATTATTTTAAGTAAAGGATAATTACAAAAATACTACTCTCTTTATTTTAATTTAATTTATTTTTTATTTGGAATAGAAAGATGTTATTAATAAATAAAAAATAATATTTTGACATATGTAATCTATTTTTTGGTAATAATTTATTTTTATTTTAAAGTGAAAATATAATTCCCTTAAACTATCACACAACTTCGATACAAGGCTTATGAAAGAAGTAGAAAAACAAATTTAAATGATCTTAAAAATAATGAAATTAATATATTTTGGATAAATTATTACATGAAAATATTTTCATAGGTAATTATAAAGTATATATAATGGATAATTTTGTTATATTCTAATTACATTCTCTTCTTGATCTCCTTGAAGTAAAATTTAATTAATAGTCCAAAAAACATCTTTAATGATATTTTATAATATAAAATAGTTTATTAAATGAAATAAAAATAAAAAATATATTTAAAGAAGACAAGTTCGATGGAAAATTGTAAAAAAAATCATCCATGGACCATTTATGAACCAATTTCAAATATATAAGAAAATTTATAAAACATAAATTGTGAAAAATGTGTTACCACTATTAAAGTAAAAAATGTTTAACGAGAAGGTTAAACATGAAGATAAGGTTTAAATTGAAAATTAAACATGTAAAATTTTTATTATTTGAATTTATTTTAAAATAATCATTTTATACCTTTGAAATTATGGCGTTTTTTTCAATTTAAATGATTATTGTATTTTTTATATTTTTAAATTTATAATATTTACAATTATTCTAGTCCCCTCTAATATTAAAGGGAACCACCTCTCATATCTTCCTTACATATTTTGATCCATTTATCCTGAAATAAACATGACCAAAATACATTCTCAACCATCTTAAACGTTAACTGGTGTCTCTATTATAACCAAAATACAAACCTAGAAGTATTAACATATATGACAAAAGATGCTTTGTAAAGAAGAGTTGTAACAGTTATCTGAGTTCTTTCATTTTATTTCTCCTTACACATCATTAGATAATATCATAATGATATTGATAAAATAGAAATATTATATACACTTTACTAATATTTTATTATTTCTATATTATAACCTTTTTTCATCTCAATCCCCATCCTATGGGGAATGAAAATATCACTTGTGTATTCATGTAGACTACCACCTCCATGAAGTGATGCATATCATTTTTCATCACCAACTCAAAAGGATAGTTATTATTGTGTATATAATAAATATATATGAAATTAATGAGATAATTATTTTTCTATAAATATAATATATTACTTATCTTATTACCCTTTATGTTTTAAAAAAATGACAACATCGTTGGTGCGTAGGTGTCGTCCACCACCTCCACAAATTAATGTGATTCATTTTCCACATCCTCATTTAATAGATAATTCCATAACTGAATTTAATATATAAAAATGATAATTATTTAAGGATTAATATTATTTTTGATAATACAACCATGAACTATTTTACCATGGTTAACCAACAGACATTGTTTTACGATTACGAATTGAACACCCTCAAAATGAATAACATGAAGTTGAATAATTTAATAACTATATTTGGTATGACAATAAATGAATTTAAAGGGATAATAATAAGTTAATAAAACAAAAAATATATTATTATTAAAGTAAATAATTAGTATGATATATTATATAGAAGATAATGTATGTACGGGACAAGTTGGACTCGAGGTAAGTCCTTTCTTAACTGCGTTTATTTTTATCAGGTTATATTACTCACTAATTGACTATTTTATGATAATATCATGTGTGTAATTCATTTAGATTATTTTATGTTGTATTTGAACGTTTTTTATTTATATTTAATCTTGTTACATAAAATAACAAAATTGATTAATTCTCACATCAATATTATGATCATTGTAAGGGATTTCTCGTCACAATTTTGTTTCATTGAGATTTATGAAATATTTACCACTTGTTTATTTTGTGTTGAGTTAGGTACTACACATGAATTTATTTTATATTTAATTTCATTAAAAATACATAGATTTTTAAATCCATATAATGTTCTCAATTTCGTGATATTATGATTTAATACTTACTAAAGCGGTATGGGTTTTCATCTCAATTCCACTCCATCGAGTATTATGTTATATTATTCACCTAATTCATTTTATATGGTGTATATAATTCCAATTTTAAATATTATAGCATTAATTTATCTTTATTCATGTTATTAAAATCTTCAATTCTATATTTATCATTTAAGGGGGTTTGATTCAAAAGGTATCAAATACATAAGAGTTTATTCTACAATCTCATTTTTATTCAAGATTGTATGTGTTTAAATATCCATTAATGGAAAATATATTAGATTAATCTATTAAAAAATATATATTTTATTATTATATGTTTATATATGTAGGTTACATGTTTTCCCTTCGTTTTACTGTCATTGGTACATAATATGATCAATAAATGTTTATTTAGAAAAGCCGACCTAATTTTCTTTTTAACTCAATGAACATTTATCTAATATCATTGTTTCAAAAAATATTTCAAGAATTCTATTTTCTGTGATAAAAATATTATTTAATGTGATTTTAAACCACATTTAACTTTCTTTTCAATGTTTTAAAATGAATTTTATTATCGTTTTATGAAAAAATACCTTTGACTTCTTATTGATGGCGTGAAGGGAATCATTGTTTTAAATTTTACCATATGAATGTATTTTACTATCACAATAATTTTTATTCAATTTTAATCTTACTTTATATGTTTTAATGGTTATTTCAATGAAATTAATTTTCTTCATATTTTGAAAATTTTTATTTAAAATATTGTCAAATGGAAAGAATATTTTTCTCACATTTTCTAAAACAGTTTGAACAATATTTTAAAAATAAATAAAAAAATAAATATAAATACTTTGATGAATCTATGGATTTATTAGGTATATACTATAATGATACCATCAATAATATTATTCTAGATAGATTATGATCGTGTTGTTTCATTTTTTGGCTGGGGAAAAATATTGACATTTTGCATGCTAGTTTTTAAATTCAGATATTTATATTGATTATGTATTTAATTATTTTTTTACGCTATTTTTATAATGATCTAATTAATATTAGAATTTTATGGATAGGTCCATTTATATCCCCTTGATATATCAGTAGGTATTATGAGAAAAAATATATTGGATAACTCCTCTCCCATCTTCCTAACCCCTCTTGATCCATTTTTCTCAACAAATATCTACCCAAATCCATTCTAATCCTTATTTAATAAGTTCTATAGGATTTAGTCTCACTAAAGGACCAGCATATAAGGCCTAATGTTTAAGACAATGAAGGTTTCTTAAAGAAGATTTATAACTCCGAACATAGTATTTATATGTTTATTTCTTCTTCCACCTCCTATAAATATTCTAGACCTATTAAGATATAAAAAATAAAAATATTAAATATTCATAAATATTATTATGTATATGAAACCACAATTTTTATTATCCTTCTAAACTAATTAAAAACTAAAAAATCAATCATTAATATTTGTGGACTACCACCTCAATAAAGTGGAGTGTTTTGTTCTTCATTACTGGATTATATGAAAGGTCTAATTGATGGATAAAATGGATATATACGGTATTCAAGACAAAATTATCAATATGGAAATATAATTTGTTACATACCTTATAACTATTTTATCCATAAAAATGGTAATGTCTCTCATTAGTACACCTGGACTACTACCTCCATGAAGTGATGCGATTCATTTTCCATGTATTCCTTTTATAAATGGTTTTAAAATTTTATTTAATGTATAAATATTGTAAATATTTCATGATTAATATTTTACAAATGATGAAATAATGACTCCTTTGACTATGATCAACCTATCAAAGTTGTTTTAGTATTATAAATTGAACGTCCAACATAAAATTAATCGAATTTTTGACTATATAGGACATGGAAATAAATGAAATTAAAGGTATTATGATAAGATAACAAATCAATATAATATTATTAAGTAACTAAATAATTTATTTTTTTATAAAAGGTGTAAAGTATGTTTGTGGTGAGTCAGACTCATGGAAGGGGATTTTTCTTCAAAATTAGATTTTAATTATATTAAAATATTTTCCCTCCAAGTTCATTTAAATGTTTCATTAATTGTCGTTTTTAAACAAAAAAAAATTAAATTAAAATTTAATATAAATTTTTTACTTTCATTAAATATATTTGAAAAATGAATCTTTTAAAACTTACTATATGGATATCTTTTGAAAAATTTTACCAAATTGAAATAGAATGATTTTTAACATATATGATATTAAAAGATTTTACTGATTTCATGTTATTTATTCATTATGCAACTTACTCTACAAATTTTCAAGTTTTTTTAATGAAGATATCTTCCCTTTGTTCTAGGTTTTTTAAATTTTTTGAAGAGAAATGGATATTTCCTCTCATTTAAATTACATAACTAAAAAGGTTTTCTTATGGGATAAAATGAAAATATTACGGTTTTAATAATGAAAATTTAATGTTATAAAATGTTTTTATTTAATGATATAGTTAAAAATTATAGCTATTATATATTTTAATATTAAAACATGATACTTGGGAATCATTGAATAAAGTGGGAAATGGAAGTGAAAACAAACCCTTAGGGTACTATATCCATTATATTATAGGAGGGTATATTAAATAACTCCAATGAGTTCAGAAAATAAATATAGTTTTTTGATGTAACTTACTCCCAAGAGAATGTGAGAAAAGTTGATTACTCTAATGATGTGACAAAGTTAAGTGATGTAAGTTTCTCCTAAGATAATGTGAATGGAGTTGATTAATAATATGAAGTGTTGGAGTAAACTGATGTAATTTATATTTGGAGAGGATGTAGTCATGGTACCACAATCAATAATTCCCTCTTGAAAATTTATTTTAGTATGGACCATAGGGTTTTCTCATGAGGAGGTTGTCGACTGATTTTGGAAATCATTCACTTTGGTTAATTTATTCCAACTAAATTTTAGAGTTAAAAGTTGGGATTTATTGGTTTTATACAAAGTTAATGTTCAAAATAATATACAAATAAACTTTATAAGTTATATTTGAGACATTCTGAAAAAATATGAGAAAAAAATTGAGATAGTGGTAGTTTACTTGCTTTGACCTTAAATCATTTTCTTCTTCATTTCCTAAAAATGATTCCAAATTTAAAAAGTCAATTTTTACTTAAAGACCTCAAATTATACACCTAAATGACTATATAACATATCAATAACTCAAATAAGTTTGTTTATACCTTTATTAAAGTGATTTATTCACTTAAATACCTCAGAGAAACCAAAACTAACTGAACCTATTATGATCAATGATGTGACCACAAAAAATAAGTGTAATAAAAAAGAACAATTATTATACATACATAAGTTGAAGAAATATCCTAAAAATGTAATAAATATAATTCCATAAAACACCATTATATTACATGAAAATAAATTCCATAATTAATCAAAAAAGAGTTTCAAATAATTAAAAAAACTCAAAAGAAGAGTTTCCTATGACCTCTACCACCGCCACCACCTAGATTTCTACCATTCATGGATATCTTAGAATTATCATAACACCTCTCCTATAAATAATTCTAATATTTCAAATAATTGTCCTCTATTTATTACCATCATCTTGAAATAGAAGTGATGACATATATTTATAATTAATAGGTGTGGAAATATTTGCCTCTAATTTCAATATTTTGAAACATTGTACATATTAGGCCCAAAAGAACACATAATCATTATAGGGTTTCTTATTATATTCTATTAATGGTATTTTATATTTTACCTCCAAATTTAAATTCTTTTGGACACATTTAGGGAAAAATATACTCAAATTAGTAAATATATCCTTCTATTAGTGGAATGAAATCTTCATCTCCCTCCACTTTAATGAATGCATAGTGTACATTAATGAATGAATTTATTCTTGAAATTTATTTTTAATGTGGGTCTCTGGGTCCTATATATATTTCAACTATAATCACCTCATTAAGATGTGTATGGATTTTTATATTATTTATTTTATGACATGTGGTAAATTATATCAACAATTGAAATTCTCCACATTTCATGATTTATTTGGGACTATTAATTTTTAAATTAGAACTTTTTCTTGTTAAATAAATTGATTTTAAATAAACATAGAATCCTAAAAAAATGAATTTTTCAATTCGGATTAGTTTACAAAAATTTATGTATTGAATACAAAAGTTATAACAACTTGATAAGTATATTGAATTACGAAACATCCACAATTTAGCCCAAAATTCATAAAAAATTATATAAATGATGAAATGTAAATTTAAAAACTAATTTAGTTAGGATTAAATCCGTGAAATAAATATAAAAAGTATTGAAAATATCAAATCTATCAGTTTCCCCATATTTATAATTTGGACTCCGAGACAACTAATCATGAAAATAATATCAAAGACAACTTAAAAATACATGACCATGATGTCAACCAATTTAACACCAAGAAACAACAATTATCATTAATCCTTAATAAAATTATTTTAATTTATTAATTAAATTCATTTTATTATTTCCCTCTTAATTTATCCTCCTATTCACACAAAGCATTTAACTCACACGGATTTTTTCTCATCATATAATTATATGATTTCAACAAATATTTTCTCCTATAAAAACATGAAAGGGATACCATTGAATTAAAAAATTCATAAATATATACTGGTATGAGTTAATGAATTGTGATTATCATAGAATATTAACAGATTTTTTCAATATGTTTTGTCTGATAGGATTTAAATGTAAAACATTATGAGGTGGAAATTAGGGAGTTTGATAGTTATTGAATAAAAATGAATGTATATAATTTATACTCTAGTATAGTCTCCTAATCACTCTCCCAATTAAAAAATAAACAAAAATCATCCTAAAAAATTCAAGTAAATTATTTTCAATCTTCATTACAAGATCAATATTATATCCACTCAACTTCCATCAACAGAGTTGAATTTTTGATTGAATTTTTTTTAAATTACATACAACCTGAATTCTAAATTTATTGAGATATTATTTAGATTTTAAAAAGTTTTTAAGACTTACATCCCTTCATTAAAATTATAATATATCTGTTTAGATTTATATACAAGTTATTTATTTGATAAGAAGCTTGATTATTCCAAATTTATTTTTATTTTTATAATTCGTCTCTGGAAAATCTCCAACAAGGCACAAATTTTTGTAGAGTTAATTTTTTCATCACTAAAATAAAATTTAAACCCATGATTTCTTCTCCATATATCCCTATAAGATTCACTACATCACAATAGATCTCCTCCACACACAAACTTATGTTTAACTCGATCATGTAATTTTTACTTCTAGAGAAGGTGGGATTGGGAAAAGTAGATTGTGTTGTGGCTAACTAAATGGGTCATTCATGAATAATAATGGATAACAATATTAAATTTTAGGCTATTACTTAGTAAAAAATGATTCTCTTGAAAATTATGATTTTAATACTGAAGAAATTACCATAACAACTTTCAACACAAGTACCTCAAACTCTTCGGTTTTGATAGAATTAAATAAATTCGTGTTAAACAAGCTTGTTTTGGTTCTCTCAAGAAGTGATGTGAAAGTAAATAATATTAATAAATTGTTCTTAATACTAATAAAAAGGCAATTTTAAAAATTAAGATAGTTGTATATGGTATGTTATTCCAAATTCATCAATCTTTTCAAGAAATTGTTATTGTTTTGAACATGGAACAATGTAATATTACCATTAATTTGATCTTATATTCATGGGTCAAATTGGTTTAATAATTAAAATGGGTTTTAAAAATAAAAAAGGTATTCATTTTCATTTCATAAGATTTAAAAATATACAGAAATTAAAAGTAAAAATAAAAAATTGAAGAAAAATAAATAAAAAAAATGAAATGAAAACAAATAAAATACTAATCTAACTAAGATGTCACCCCACACTTATTTTATAAAACATAATCATTATGTAAAGTTTTAATGAGAAATGAGAATATAGAAGATTAGAGATGAAACAAATAAGTGTAAAGTAAAGACACCACCTTGTTTTTATTGTGTTGGAGTCGACTTGAGATAGCCTGATAAAAGCCGCAACATGAAAACTTATAAGAAAAAAAGAAACATATGATCAAATATATATTGAAAGAAAATAGATAAAAATAAAAATAAATAGATAAATTAAGAGAATATTGTTTTTATCCCTAATGAGGGTGTTGAATTTTATATTGTCAAAAAATTTGTAGTTTCTATAAGGACCAGACCTTAAAACATCACATAATCTTGAGTTAATTCAAGATGTTATAATTTATTTTACACTGAGATTCTTTTCATGTTTATATTATTAGATAATTATTCTATAACTACTAAATAACCAAATCATAACAATAAAAAGTGGAAAATTATGAATAATTTCCATTTATTTCTATATTCTAAATCATTTAAAAGAAATCATGATCACTTTGATAAAAACTCTTCATAATATTCAACATGAAATATCCCAATCCTTACTCAACCTTAGGTTATGTGAAAAACATTAATAGATATAGGATTAATATAAAAATCTCAGTAAGGGATATAAAAATAATGAAACCATTAGTCCGTTAATTAAAATTAACCCATGAAAACTTTATTATAATGTAATACTTTACACACTTAATAAGTAGTAAATACTTTCCTTTTAAAAATAAGTGAATTTCATGCCCATTTATTGTAATAAAAAATTTACCCTAAAACCCATAAGAAGAATAGAAAATACATAAAGTCACATTGGCACATAGTTATGACTTTAAATCTTATAAATGTAATAACCATGTGGTCGAAATCTATACATGTGACTATTATAAATGGAATAGCTATAGTGATGACTTGAATACATATCGGTCTTAAAAATGGAATATCTATATAGCTGGCGTCCATAACCAATGCATTGGAAGTTATAATGTAACCACCTATCCTTTATTTATCACATAAGAACTCTTCAAATGTCCATGTTCCATTATATAATCATAAAACAAAAATGATTTCAATGTTTAATATTTCACTCATAACATTTCATTTTCAATCACAAGAAATCATTTCAAGATACTGGAATAATTATTCCATTTTAAAAACCATTTTCAATATCAAAATACCCAGACAAATGAATAACGGGTTTATTTTCCTCTAACAAATATTATGTCTTATAAAGTAAACCATATATCAAATAATGGTCATGGAGGTGGATAAGTTGTAGCCGTATATGATAAAAAGGTCATTAATTTTCTTGTTTGTAAAAATGTCCAATATAAATCTTATAAAAAAATACTTTTGAAAAAACATTAATGGAATTAAAAATATAAAGAAAATTTCCATTATATTACTTTTATATTTATAAAAATAAAAAAGTAAAATAATATCAGGAATACTGACATTGAAAGAAAGATAAGATAATTAAATATTTAAACATTCAAGTTTTCTCATACCACTTTGAACATTTAAATATTAATCCCCATAAAGGATTAAAATTTTACAAACTATTAAATAATATGATAATATAAAAATTAATGATAAGTCAAATGGGATGTATATATACCTAATAAAAGAAGGTGGGTGTATAACATCTGACTATGCCTCAATGAAAGGATATTGAGATGAAGTACATTACCTTGAGTCTGATTTGTCATGTATGTTCTTTATCAACCTGAATAATAAACTTATGTTACTTATTTTATTTATTTAAAAAAAATTCATGTTTATTATTCATTTTATATCACTCAATATCACATTATAACAATTACTTAATTATTAATGTCAATGTCAAACGTTTTGATGATATTCATAATTTTAGTCCAAAATAAAATTGGTAAGTCAAATACAGTCAAATAGGTCATTAGTTTATAATATATATACTAATATTCATGAAATAAAAATAATTATTATTAGAAAATCTTTCTTTGAAATCCATTCATTAAATAAGGATATGAAAAATGAACTATGTAAAAATCTTGGAGACGACAACCCATACATAATCATGAGTAATATTATAATTTTTTAACAATCATTTCGGAAAGAAGTTGAGTATTATTTTAACTGTATATAATTATAATAATGAAATTAATATCAAATTAATAATTTAAATATAATTATATATATCATAAATGTGATGTGGCAATGAAAAATGAATCACATTGCTTTGTGGAGGTGATAGTTCAAATGTACGCATGCACGATGTTATCATTTTCATGTGCCTATAAATTAATAACATAATTGATATATTATTCTATTATAATTATAAATATGTCATTAATAACTTTTATAAACACAAAATCAATCATTATTACCATTATTGAGAGATGGTAATGTAAAATGAATTATATTAGTTCATGAAGGTGATGGTTCACAAGTACATACAAACAATTTATTCATTCTTTATTTGATAGAAATAGAGATCGATTTAGGTGGTTATATTAACATAATAATATATCAGTATGTTTTGGATGTTGGAGTTATTATCTAATCATGTTTGGATAAGATTTTAAATAATTTCAAGAAGAAATAAAACAGAAACACTTAATTAAAATTAATACCTCTTCTTCAGATGATGTCATTTGATTAAAACCATAACACCTCTAAGGAGGGTTTTTTCCAAAAACTACAACCTATATAATGTGGAGAGAGATTATAGGAAGGTATTTAGGTAAATATTGGACAAACAAAATTTATATTTAATTGTGAATGATAAGAAGTAGTGTCCTTTTATAATAGAGAGGAAGGGAACTTATTGGATTCTTGAAAGTATTAAATTAATATAAATCAATTTTATAATCCAAATGGATCTAAACATATTAGTTTCTAATATATAATTATTATGGTACTAATTTCAATCATCCATTGAAAATTAGATAGGATTTTATTTTTTTAATCCTTATCTATTTGTTTTAACCCTATAACTCTTACCGTGTTACCATTTAATTTACACTTTAAGGGTTAATATGATTACTATAACATGCCAAATGATTCCTAAATGAGTTATTTATGACATTTTATAACTTATCCCAATTATTTGTCTTAATCCTAGTTTTTTTATAAATTTTATATCATTTAATAAAATATTTTATATTTTAAAATACCATTTGTATAAATTTTGAAACTATTAATATCTTGACATTTTGATAATTTCATAAAAACATGATATATTAGAAAACAATATTTTTACACATCACTAACATGTAAAATTAATCCCTAAAATTCGTGAATGACATCAATTATGCCAATTTATATTAATTTTAATATTTTTAATATCATTTATTTGATATTTTCCGTAATTAAACAAATATCGCATCATCATTATGTATGCATTTCATTTAAGTATGTATTCCCTAAAAATTTTAAAAAAATGTCATGATAAATTTATATCTTTTATATTTAAAATTATAATTTATAGATTAATTTATCTTCTTTATAACCTCATTATAGAATTATTTTACTTGTTAAAAATAAAAGTGTGTTTAAATTGACTTTTCGTTAAAAATAATATTATAAATGACATAAAATCATTGAAGTGGCTTCCAGAGGTTATATGTTTTTCGGAATAATTATTCTAGGTTGAAAAAAATAAAAAATTGATATTAGGAAAACTGTAAGGGTAATTTTTAACATTTGTTTACTATTAAATACCCGATTTACTCTAAATCGTGGTAATAAAAATAATTACTAAAGTTATTATTCACAATTTTCGAAAATTATATTCATCTAATTAGATCATAAATATCCTAATAATTACAATAGGGTTTTTATATTTTAAAAAATTCAAATCATATAAGTGGATAAAATAAATTTAAAATTAATCTCATTAACAGATTGAGAAAAAAGTTTTTAAAGTAAAAAATGTTCAAATGTTTACAATGTTTTTATATCCAATTTTAGTTTGAAATTGTTTCCAATGAACTAAATTGGTTCAAGTGAAAAAATTGATTTAACTAAACATTAAAATAATTCAAATATATAATTTAACACTATAAATAAATTTTATAGAAAAGGGAGTTCTCAATTAAAATTTTGTATTTGTTTCACAAATAATTAAAAAATGAATCTGATCAAAAAAAATAAAAAAGAGCTAACCAAAGTAAATTTTGATACTATAATTCTAAATAATATTTTTATTTTGTCCAATAGAATTTATAAAAGATACAAAATCTATATTTTAAATGGGTTCTCCATGAAATGGGGGTAAAAACAACTTTTTTGAAAAATAAAGATTGTATGCATTAAAATGAATTTTTCTCATATCACATTTAGAGAAAAATATAAGATGAATTTTAAAAATAATATAATATATATATATATATTTCATTAATATAACCCAAAAATAGTGATTTGAATATTTTATAAACACACATCTTCACACCTAAATAGTTTTTTAGAAAAATATTTCCTTTAATTTAAGAATTTGTTTTGTTATTTAGAATTAATTTGTCACTAAATAATTATTTATATATACACACATAAAACATATTTTCATAATTTAGTTAATATTGTTCATATTGGCCCTTCTAACGGCTAGGTTATAATGATAACATTTAAATAATAATATATAGTTGTTCGTTTATGCTTGATTTGGTGCATCATGTACACTGTTGAACATATTGTTTCCTTTTAAAAATAAGGGATGTTATATTCTATCCACCATTAATAAATTTAAACCTCATCAATTTTAACATGGGATCGAAAACTAGTGGTTTGACATTTCAAAACATATTTATTGAAATCCCACATTAGACAAATGATTAATAAAATATCCACTTTAAGATAAATAAAGGAAAGTACATAGGTCACCTGAGATAACACATACAAGGGTTACATGTAAGAAAAAATGGATATAGAGGATAAAACTAACCATTAAGTACTGGTGGAGAATGATATAAAACATGTTCATGATAAAGTTAACAATCACAAAATAGTAAGTTTTTAATGTGTTAAAAGGTCATCGATCTCTTAGCAAGAAAAGTAAACAAATAATATTTTTGTTTTAAAATCATTTCCATAGAGTTGAGGAATTATTTTACTAAATAATAATATAAGTAAATATACTTACTTCATATATTTCCATTTCATAATCACCAATTTATCCTCACATGATGAATATCCCTAAAAATAACTTTAACCACCAAAGATTATATAAACCATAAAGTATATTAATACCTTACAACTGATGTACCAAACTAAAGGAATAATTCTCATTATTGTAAATCCTAACATACACATAAATTCAACAAGATGATCTCCCAGATAGGTCCTTAATCACTTATGATCGCCTCACTTAAAACCTTAGAAGGTGGGTTTAAAATCATGAACATAGGGTTGACCTTCGAGATATATCGAGCTCCCTGGAGATTCTATGACTTCACTAGATGTCTCAAGATCAATTGAAATAGGAGAAAACGATTTTACCACACTTTTTCTTTCTAATCATATTGATTTACACCGAAATTATATAAATTCATACACAAGTTAGCATAATATTCTAACTCATTTCAACTAAAAAATATTATAGTTGTCTTCTTTTTTCTTTCGTAATCGTCTTCCTTGCAGTAATATGCCATATGAAAAATCTTGCTACATAGAATGCATATCCCCATATTTGAAATAATTTCTCTTGGATTATTTTTACCATGATACTCACAATATGCGAATTTATTTTTCTTACCTTTAATGTTCTTTGATGAGTCCATTGCCATTTCATTCCAATTGGACCTCTTATTTTGATTATTTTCCTAGGACTCATGATCACAAAAAACTCTATTTCTACCTTCTCATCACATATAACATGTTCCTAATAACCTTTTAACCCATGAGAATCTAATGAACATCGATAACTCAATTTTAATCCAAAGTAAAACTGATTTATCTTACAATACAGGTCCCAGATAAAAATTGGGATGTACCTTTCCAAAAGGGTGAACTTTTATTCATATGAAACCACTGAATCTTCCTCCTTTTGTCTTAATTCCAATAATATCATTTCCATCCTAAGCCAAACATCCTTAAGAAAATATTTTTTAAGGAAGATAATCATAAATTCATCCCATTCCATTAGATCTACCTCTTCAATTACTCTAATATTTTTAACCATTCACCACAGCTAATCGACTTCACCTTCAAAATGAGAATTTGAAAGAGTTAGATTTTAGTGATATGAACAACCCATGATGTCTAATATCTTTTCTAGGGATTTAATCCATCCTTCATCTAGAACATGGTAAGATGATCTTCTGAATGATGGGAAATGTTTCCTCATGAATTTTTACACTATAGAGATGTTTATTCATGGTACATCTGGTTCCTCTATAGACTGGATACCACCATGATTTATAACTTGTGTGAACAAATCCATTACTGCAACAACTTTTTTTTCTGATACCAACCATCTCAGGATGCTGATTTGGATGGTTATTTTCATCTCGATGCCTTCTCACTAGAGATTCCCTATTTCCTCTACGGATACCCATTCTGAACAGACATATCTTAGAAAAAGAAAAAACGTAATCTTAAAATAAAACATCATTTAAACATAACAAAAATGTAAAATATTATAAGTAATTTCTATTTACACTATCCCATCCTTTAAATTTGCCTAAACCATTACTTTGATATGACCTATATGGAAACAACCATAAAACATTAATTAATCATGAGTTAAGTTAATAATTTTACTTTCTTTCACATTGAGGATCTTTTCAGGTTTAATGTTCTAGATAATTAGACCATAAATCATATATAAAAAAACATTACAATAAAAATTTGACACTTTTAAACAATGTCCATTTTTCTATAATCTATAACAATTAAAACAAATCATGATCACTTTTATGAAAAATATTCATGACATTCAACATGAAATCTCCCAATCATTACTCATCCTTATTTCTAGTAAAAAACATTAATAAACATGGGATGAACAAATAAAGCCCAATAAGAGATATAAAAAGAATCAAACCATTAATACATTGATAAAAATTAAAACCCATGAATACTTTATCACAAAATAATAATTTCCACCCTTAATAAGGAGTAAATACTTTATACCGAAAATAATATAATTTCATAACTTTTTTTGAATAAAAATTTAATATAAATCCCATATCAAGTATACAAAATATATAAAGGTGCATTGGGGCACAATTATACTCGTCACACCTATAAATGGAATAACCATGTGGTCGAATTCCATATATGTCACTCTTAAAAATGAAATAACCATATGAATGAATTATGTACATGTGACTCCTAAAAATAGAATATACATATAGATTAATTCCATAGTTATTACTCTTATAAATAGAATAGCCATATGGAAGGATTCTATACATTTAACTCTTACAAATGGAATAACTGTATGGTCGACTTCCATACCAAAAGTGTTAGAGGTTACAATGTAAAAAAGGGTCCATGGTTTATCACAAAACCACCAGTATTTTGTTTATCATGTAACCACCCATCAAATGTCCATGTACCATTATGTAATCATAACACACAAAGGATTTCAATTTTTAGTATTTCACTCATAAAATTTCCTTAGAAAGCACACAAAATTATTCAAGATATTTAAATAATAAATCAATTATCAATATCATTTTCAATATAAAATACTCAAAATTTTTAATAAAATGTTTTAATTTCCTTTTAAAAACATGGATGATTATATAGGATTCCATATATCAAATAATGGTCATGACGGTGGAGAAGTTGTAGTCATATAGGATAAAAAGAACATTCCTTTTTACGTTTGGAAAAACATTCATTATAAATCATTTAAACATATTCATTTTAAATTTTCTTAATGAAATTATAAATTGATAGAAAATTTCATTTATATTAATTTTATATCCATATAAATAAATATGTAAAATATTATTAAGAACATTAAAACCGAAAAAAATATGTGATAATTAAATATTAAAATATTTAAAGTGTCCCATACCCCTTTGAATATTTAAGTATTAATATGAATAAAATAACAAAATTTAACATACCATTAAATAATATGATAATAAATATATTAATTCTAATTAAAAGGGTATGTATATACAACTAATAAAATAAGTTGGGTTTATAGCATCAAATAATGCCTAAGTGAAAGGAGATTGAGAAAATGTCCCTTAAATTGAGTCTAATTTGCCTTTTGTGTTCTCTATCTTCCTGAATAATAAACTTATTATAATTATTTAATTTATTAAAAACCTTTTTCAAGTTTATTTTTATTTTTATATCAATTTATATGATGTGATAATAATTACTTAATTCATAAAGTTCATATCCGACATTTTGACGATATTTAATATTTGAGTCCAAAATGAAATTGGTAAGATAAATATGATCAGTGTTGTCATTATTCCCTCATATCCAGAATATTATTCATGAAATAATAATTATTATTATAAATCAATCACAATTTTATATCCACTCATTAAACATGGATATGAAAAACTGAAAAATGATACAATCATGGAGATGGTAAGCAGTACGTACGCATGAGTAACGTTTTCATTTTTCAAAGATCATTATAGGAATACGGTAAGTATTATTTTATCATTCCAAAATGATAAATATATAATTAAAATAATATTAATAATTTAAATATACTTATAAATATCATCCATGTGATGTGGTGATGAAAAACGAATCGCATCGCTTCGTGGAGGTGATAGTTCACATGTACGTATGAACGACCTTATCAATTTCATTTGAAAGAAAATTAACAAATTAATTGATATATTATTCTATTATAGTGATAAATATGTCATTAATAACATATATAAACATTAAAGTTATCATTATTTATAGTCTTGAGAGATGGTAATGGGAAATGAATTATATTGGTCCGTGGTGGTGATCGTTCACACATATTCACAAATGATTAATTAATTTCTCATTTTATGAAATCAGATATGGATATAGGGGTGGGGGGTTAAATTACATTAAAAACATCCACACCTCATAGTTAACTTAGTAAGGTAGTCCATATCTCCCCCCCCACTAAAGGATATCACACCCATTAAACCTTATTTATTCTCTAGATGGCCCAAAGGCCTAGTGGGCATTAAGCCAATGACATGGCCCAAAGGCCCACAAACTAGACCGAAGGCCCCATGAAACATCCTAACCATATCATACTATCAGTTTCATTAGGTCTTATTTGTGCCAGAATCACCATCTGCCTGCCGCCTACCCATGGAAATTCACTCTGACCCATATTTGAACCCATATATGATACATGATTACAGCTAGCCTTTACCACTTGGGAATCCCACCAAACTTCCAGATATGGATTTACGTTATTATATTAACAAAATTACATCTTATTTTACTAAGTATACTAGAGTTATTATCTCATCAGGGTTGGATAATATTTTAAGGAAGTGGAAGAAGAAATAAAACAAAAACACTTAATTAAAACAATACATCTTCTTTGGGCAATAATCTTTTATTAGCTCTTTAACACCTATATTTATTGTGTTATGCCTAAAATAAGGCCTCTATAATTTATAAAGAGTTTATTGGAAGGTATTTTTTAGATATTTTTTCAACCAAATTGGTTTTAATTAATAAAAAATCAAAAGAAGTAGTTTCCTTTTATAAGAGAGGAGATGGATAGTCTTGAAATTCATCAAAGTATTAAATTTATATAAATTAATTTTATAATCCCAATGTTTTAGAAATTAATAATTTAGAATATATGATAACTATGGGTCTAAATAAAATCATAAAATAAAAATTAGATAGAACTTTATTATTTTTTTAACACTTATCTTTTTTGTTTTAACCCTTTTAATTCTTAACATGTTATCAGGTAATTTACACTTTGAGAGTTAATATAAATACTATAAAATTTAAAACAACCAATAAATGAGTTATTTATGATATATGAGGACTTATAACAATTATTTCTTTTAATGTAACATTTTATATTTTAAAATACCATTTGTCTCACTATTTACACAATTCATTTCTTGGTTTTTTAAAAATATTATAACAACATGATATATTCAAAAAATACTTTTAACAAATCACTAAAAAGTAAAATCAATCCATTAATTTCATGGATAACATTGATATATATAATTATATTTAATTTAGTATTTTTTAATATCATTTATTTAATGTTTTCTTTAAATAAACAATTATTGTATCAGCATTGTGCAAACATTTAATTTAATTAAATGTTCCCTAAAATTTAAAAATAAATTATCATAATGAATATAAATATCTTATATTTGAAATTAATATTCATAGTCAAATTAATATTCTTTATAAACTCATATTAAAAATATTTTACTTATTGAAAACAAAAGTGTGATAAAGTTGTCTTTACATTTAATATAATATTATAAATGTATAAAAGTTGTCCAAGTGTATTCCAAAGATTATATTTTGTCCTGAGGAATATTTTAGGTAGAAAAAATCTTACGCAATGAAATTAGTTCATGTGATAGGGTAATTTATAATAATTGTTTACCCTTAATTACCCAACTTACCCTTAATCGTGTTAATAAAAATAATTACTAATTTTACTATTCATATTTTTTAAAATTATGTTTATTAAATTATATAATAAATATAATAATTATTACAATCATGTTTGTATCATTTTAAAAATTCATAATAAATATGTGGCTAAAATTAATTTAACATTAATCTCATAGATGGACTAAGAAAAAAAGTTATAAAGTAAAATATTTCAAAAGTTTACAATGTTTTTATATCCAATTTCAATGTGAAATTAATTATAATGACCTAAATTGGATTAACTGATAAAAAAGTTATTTAATTATACTCGGAAAAAATCAATTATATAATTTAACATTATAAATATATTCTATGAAAAAATATTTATCAATTAAAATGTAATAATTTTTTGCATTATTAATAAACAGATGAATCTTATCAAACAAATACCAAAAATTCAACCAAATTAAATTTTGATAATCCAGTTATAAATGAAAATTTTGTTTTATAAAATTGAATATAATAAATTTATAAAATGTAGATTTAAAATGGGTTCACCATAAAAAGGCGGTAAAACTTCTTTTCCAGAAAAATACTCTATTTACGCATAAAATTGAATTTATTCTCAATTAATATCTAGAAAAATTATTAGATAAATTTTATTCATTAGATTTAATATTAAATAAATAAATTTATATATATATCATTAATATAACCCAATATAAATGATTTGATTATTTTATAAACACCATTCTTCACACTAAAATAGTATTTCATAAAAGCATTATATTTTATATTAAAAAGGTTTTATTTCCATTTATAATTAATTGGTAATTAAATAATTAATTATATATACATGCGTAAACCATATTTTTTTTAATTTAGTAAAACTGCTCATACCCACCATTCTAACGACTATGCTATAAGTGTAACATTTAAAATATAATATTTAGTTTCTCTTTTAAGTTTGATGTGGTGTATCATGTAAAATATTGAGCATAATTTTCCCTATTAAAAACATGGGATGTTAAAGCTTCATTGAATCATCCATATTCTGATAATGGGTCTGGTTTCTAACTCATGAATCATTGAAAAATTTTAAATGAAAAATTCATCAGGTCCCAAGGCTTATAGAAGCTCCCAAAACATATTTTTTCCAATTCCCTTAATTTCATTTATACATCTCATGATATAATGTAAGAGGGAAGAAAATTAACGAGAATTATCATGAAAATTTTCCTTTAGTGAGTTCTATCACCGAATGTCAAAATTTAATTCTAGAATGTAGATTATCTTTAGGTTCAACTTCAAAAAACAAATTTCCATGAAAATCATCTCGTTACCATAATTATTATGTAATACACTGTACTCGTCGACCGAGAACACCATTATTTCTTAAATTTATTCCAGATATTACTCTTTATATAAAAAACAAGTCCCCTAATAAGAATTATGCATAAAATATTCACAATAATATGTTGTTCAAAATTTATTATCAAAATAATTTTACAAAAGTAGTTGAAATTATGAGACTTTCCCCATTATTTTTTTGGATTATATATTTTTTGTGAATGTAAAACATGTGTATTGAAAGAAGGAAGTAGATCATATTCCTCAAAATTTTTATAAAAAAAAATTACTGAAATATATCCTAAGGTTCAAATTTTTATAATTTAAATTAATTGATTTCACATAACATTCCTCTTTCAATAATGTAAAATAAAATATGCCATAATAAAATTTTATTTCCAATATTTAAATCATGGGAAATCAATTATGATTTATTCTTTTGAGTTCAAAAAAAATTCTATTCATTTTTCATTTCATCCACATAATGTTCTTTAACATCAAAAATGGACGGGACAATATTTTCCTTCTCTTATGATTCCTTTTGTTTAGATAATTATTTTATGTCTTTCATGCAATTAAAAAGAACTAATATTATTTTACTAAGTAGTTTAAGTAAGATATAATGTTATTCCAATTATTTTATCAAAATATATTCTTTATTTTAATCCTAAAATTAATTTTAATTAATAACATAATTTGTTTAGTAAAGATAAAAATCTATTTTTATTTTATTCTTAGATGGTTATAATTTAGTGGTTAAAATTTTATTAATAAAAAAAATTAATATAAATATAAGAAAAATATCCAGAAAGGACTCTATTTTATCATTATATTTAGTTATGTTACCTCAATTAATAACTCTCCCTTTAAACAGTAGCATAATGGAATCCATGGGGCTGTATCAATGAGACATTGGAAACTATGTTTCCAAATATATTAGTTTTGTTAATTTATCCCTGAAAAAATTAGAGTTAAAAATTGATATTTTTAGATTATAAAAAAAATTAGATTAATTTTTATTATAAATATATGATATATGTTATGGATGGGACACACTAAAAATGGATGGGAAAGAAGAGTTGAAATGGTGTTAGTGGACATGCTTCAACCTTCGGACATTCCATTCTTCTTTTCTTTAAAATTATTCCTAATTGAATTACCTGATGTATAATATAATAAAAAATATTATAAACCATAATTTAATATACCATTATTTATGACTCAAATATAGGTTTTTATCCTCTTATTAATGTGATTCTATTACCAGAATACCTCTACGAAACTAAAATTAACCAAATCTATCATGCTCAATGAGAGACGTCACCAAAGAAGATCAAATAGAAACAATGATTATGTAAATTTCATAAGTTTAAATAAAATCAAGAAAATAATATAGTAAAATGTATTAATAGAATAATTATAACATTTTAATTCATGATAATTGATTCAAGAATAATTTAAAAGAGGGTTTATATAGAAGTATTGAAAAACTCAGAAGAAGCTCATCCTCAAATCTGTACTGCCACTACCATTTGGATTGTATCCCATCATGGATATGTTTCCTCCATTATGAATAATATAAAATATTTAATACTTCTATTTCATATCCCTACCCTCCCTATCTAAACATATCTTGAAATGGAAGTGAATACTTATATTTAAAATGAAGAAGTGTGGAAAATTTTACTCCAGTTCCTATCATTCAAAAGATTGAACATATTTGGCCTAGAGACTACTTAATCACATTTGGGTGTCTTATTAAATGTTTTTTGGAATATAATTTTAGTTATCATATATAAATTTAATTTTATTTGACACATTTAATAAATGATACAGTTTAATATCTAAAACACACCTTTTTAATGGAAAAGACTCTTCAAGTTTTCCACTTTGATGTATAAATATTCTTCATTTGTGAATGAATTTCTTAATAAAATTTATTTTATATTTGAAACTGTGGGTAATATATATATTTTCAGTGGAATAAAATAATTTTAATTTGTGTGTCTTGAGATATTACTCATTTAATGAGGTATGTTGAATTCTGTTTTCTAATTTTTTTTTCCAAATTTTATAATTTATTTGGGCGTCTTGGTGTTTGAATCAACCCTTGTTGTAGTGGAAGAAATTTAATAACATGAAAAAAATAATCCTAAAAAATAAGTTTTGAATTTGGAAATATTTACAATAATGTTATACAGAAATACCAAATTTAGAAAAGACTATAAAAACTAGAATTACACAATTTTTCCAATTTTTCCCCTAATTAATCAAATTTACAAAAATGATGTAGCTTATCTTAAAAAAATCGAGGGGTTTTAATTATAGAAACATATATTAAATGTATTAAAAATATTATCTTCCTATGTTTCTCCTAACAAAGTGTTTGAATTATCCTGTTAGGTGATTCCATAATAAAACTATGGCGACCCATGTTTCTTATATGGTTTCTCTATGCTTGCAAATTCATTTTCATAGAAATATTTTGAATTCAAAAGGTAAAAAAATGAGTTCATGATATAAATTCGAGTTTATGATCTTCTAAATGTTTTAATTATTTTTTCATGGTAAGGATTTAATTAATTATGATTTTTCCATTATTTTTTATTATAAAATGTTTTATGAAATGATTTGGTAATGTAAGTTTATTTCAAGAGAATGTAAGTTATTATTTAGAGATAAAATATTATTATGAGAAATTAAAAACTTCTATATGGATTTTAATTTTTTTCAAAGGAGTTGTGTTTTTCTATCCATTTTATATCACTTTTTGAACATTTTTTTTTCTATTAACAAGTTTTTAAATGTTTTTTATATATATTAAAGAGAATTATGATATATAAAATGGTCTATTTTTATACTATTAGACCCACCTTAAAATAATAAAACATATTTTGAATGAAACGTGAGTTGAAATTTAATAATCTTATTTTTTGGTGAAATTTGGCATTGACTGTATGTTTCTAATATTATAGTAAGGGTTTGATATGTACGATATTTTCATAATTATCAAAAACTCAAAAAGGTAAGGATCTTCAAAATGTTAGGAAGTGAAACACTTGTTCTAAATAAGGTAATTATGGATTGTTTAAGAAATGAGGTCTTATAAAACCGAAGGAGATCATACTCTAAATTTATGGGAGAATCCATTGAAGCTAGAGGGGATAAGACTTATAGGCTCATGTGATTGTCACATACTCATGTTTTACAATAGGGACAGGGCAAGGAATGATGGGGGGTTTATTTTAGTGTAAAAGGGTGTGAGGGAATATTTTAAAAATAAAATTCTATAGGATTGAGTATATCAAATGGTTTTCCATATGTTTAGAAAAACCATTCACAACATAGTAAAAACACCCACACACATGTAATTTTGGCCTTCATGATTAGAAAATCCTTGTGGAAACCAAGATAAAAGGCTTGGAAATGTTTTATAACTCCACTGCATAGTTGTCTCATAGTTTTAACTAACTAATGGTTCCAAATGTAGAAGAATTGCATATTGAGTCTTTGTCTAACTCATCATTTATCATAATCAACAAATCATCCACAATGTACATGATGATAAACATAATAGACAAAAAAACTTCTTCCAATTAATATCACCATATATTTTCCAAAACCAAGATTTGATATTTTTTATGTTAATTAATAATTAATTTAATTTCAAGAATAAATACCATCGTCTTGATTTATTTATCTTATGTAGGTGTTGATTATCAAAATTTGGTTTGATTTTATTTTGATTTCATTGATGTAGAACCAAATTAGAGCCCCTTTGCAGTGATCGAGATGTGCTCCTTTGATCTCAAAATGTTACTAATAGTACTATGGGAGCTAGAGTGATAGAACTAATCATCTTGTGTCACTCCAATTATGGAATACATGATCCATTTTTTTATAAGTATCATCTCTTAATCTTTATGGATTGAGTGGAATGATAAAGGGAGTTAATATCTTGAGATTGAGAGAAAACCGTAGGGACATTCATTATTGAGAGAGAATTATCTAGGGAGGAGAATGTTTCCCACAATGATTAACCTCTCACAATTCCCACAATTTTATATTTATTAACCCAAGGTTAGATTTTAATTTTAATTAATTTCTCAGTGGCCCTTAATAATATGTTAAACCCAAAAAAACCTTTCCATGAAAAATAATAATAATATTATTTTATTCTATGTTGTTCTCTAACTCGTGAAATGATAAAGAAAACTTATAATCTGGTAAATAAATATTTATTATTGGACCAATAAATGGGAACACACATCCTCATTGGAATTTATTGAATTTTGAAAACAATTAATACAATATTGATTTAATTTAATAAACTATTTATGAATAATTAATTGTTTCTTTACCTTGTGAATAAAAAAAGATAAATATTTTACATTCAATAAATAAATAAATATTATATTAAAAGTATCGAGAATAAAATATTTATTTTGATATATATAATAAAATAAATTATTTATTAATTAATACAAAATAATTTATTAATTTTCTAATAAAAATATATAAAAAAATAATAGATATTTTCAGATTTAAATAATTATCTTGTGAATAAATATTTATTCAATATTTGATATCATTAAATACATTGAGAATAAATATTCCTTATAGGTAAGAAGAATAATATTTATCCTAAATATTAAATATAAATAATATTTAACTAGCATCAATGGATATTATTTATTTGTGACCATATAAGATTCTTCCTCAGTGTAATTAGGTGGGCTAACTATAAGTCCATGATTACTATTAAGAAATAGGTTAAGTCCGCAATAGATTAAGAGGATATGTCACAATGACAACAACCACATACAAATTCTCACTATGTAATATAACCCTTCTACATTGATATCTCATCAATAAAGTTTCATACATGTTTCATCAACCTATATGATTAATACATGGTCCTTTTCAATCTTATATTTATACACACCCCTGGTTGGTTCAAATATGAGGGGTGAGATTCACTCTGACATTTTTAAAAACTATTGTAATATGAGAATGGTTTTTTAATGTTTTTTGTTTAATATATTTTAGTATTGGGTTCTCCTAGATCCTAAACCTTTTTGAGTATATAATTAATATATATTTATCCAAAAATTTTAAATAAAATAATCAATACACCATGACCATGGAATTTATTATGATTGTTTCATTCCAGTTAAGGGGTTGAGATATCAACTTCAAAAAAGAGGGAGGAAGAAAATCCTTATTTGACATATTTATTAACAATACGCCATTCTTGATGCACCCAACGTACCCAACTTAGACATGAACTATATCATCATGATTCTACATGGACGAGTTAGGACTGGAATTAATAATTATCTTAAAACATAAATATCATTCTATACGCTTGCAGATAGGAATATCCGATGACACATATACGTGGATAATTCTTATAGGTTGGGTTGTGATAATAATATCCCATATTAGATATTACCATGTGAGGAATTCATGAGATAAATCCTCATATTCTAACGATTACATTCCCTTGATATTAAATATATTATGTGTCCCATCATATAATGCTATCCATTCTTAGAAAAATATTTTAGAATATCACCATGACATCTCATGGTTCTCGGCGTAGTGGGAAACTATTGTAAACTTTTCAATGTTATAGATATTCTAGGATATTATCACATTAATGTTATGCTGAAGAAAAAACAATATGTGATAAGGAATAAATATTAAAATCCATGAATATACAAGCAGTCTAAATTAAAAAGTATTGGTTTCTAGGGAACCAAATCTAATAGACTCTAATGTGAACCAGATCAAACTACTAACAAACGGTTAATGGTCACATGTTAAACATTATAATAGTGAGTATGGATTAAAATATTGGTACTACTATGTTTACTAGTCAAGGGTTTGTTTAGAAACATGATAGTGTGGAAAATCTACTAACTACGACATCACTACCTCAAGAAAATAACTCAATTAGTGATATTACCAAGTACCCACATATTGTTCCCTTATTAGGAACATTAATTCATTATTATTCTTATATTCTAATATCATTATAATAATGATGAAAATTTTAATTCTAGTATAACCTAAAATATGAACTTGATGTTTCCAAAATAATTCTTAAGATGCCTTTGAAGACACAACATACTTAAATATTTTAGATATAGGATCCGGTGAATATAATTAATTATTGTTGCATATTACTTCAGAATTATAGTGATAATTGATCAAATTCAACTAAATGAAGACAAATAATCAATTCCCTTGACCACTAGTAATCCCACTCCTCTAGAAAAAAGAAACTCATCCAGTTCTACTTTCTTCAGAACTTTCATATAGTCCTGATTAAAAGTTGGTGTAGTTATGTTGGATCTATTTAATATTCACATAATATGAATCATTAATCATTAATATCAAATTTTAGTAAATATCATGGTATATGAGATAAATTCCTAGCACAAAATCTTGTGAAATTATTTTAATATAAAAAATCTATTATTATGGTCATTCATTTTATACTAAAAAATTTATATGCCTACAAAGATTCAGTCATGAATTATTTAACATGTATTTTTCAATAATTAGTTAATAAATTTATAAATAATAGATTCATCATACCCATGATTCACGTTTTAAGATCTATTTTCCTAATATAAGGTTTCTACTTTAAATCGTTCTTAGATAAATTCATTCTTTAGTCTCGAAAAATTTGTAATACATAACATTGTTTTTATATATGTTATCTAAATATCCATTTTAAGAACTTATTACACTCCCAATAATCTATTAGAGACAATTTGTAATACTTTTTTTCAAACCAATATTCTATGATAACTATATATTATTTATCCATAAACGAATTTATGAAATCTACATATCTTATTAGAAATCATTAATATCACTAATCCTTTCTACATATGCTAAATAGTCATATACCATAGAGTATATATCAAATGATATAGTCTTGAAAATTAATATCCAAATTTGATGATCGTAGAAGAATTATATGATTTGTATAATTGAAATGTACTTTATTCATAATTATTTGTTTTATAGGGTTTTCCAACGATTAAACCTTTCAATACTAAATAATTCTTTATTGGAACCGTCTTATATCATCCATGTTGGTTTCTCTTAAGTACTAATGAAAAATATTTGGTTTTAGAAAAAACAAAAATATAGAGTCATCAAATCTATATTCATAGAATCCATTATTGAATTCATATATAATTTTCAATCTTATAATGTTTCCATTAATCACTTCTTTTTAGCACTAAATATTATAAAAGAATAATATATATATATATATATATATATCACAAACCACAGTGAACATAGACCACATATTGTATTATGAATTCCAATGTAGTATGTGTCTCTAAAAATACTCCCACTATTCTTAGTGGATTCTGACATACCTATATCAACTCATGAGAATATAGATACTTAACCCATATAATTTAATCCTTATCCCACTATCCTTAAGGGGACATGTTTCCTTTATGGAAACATATTTGGTCCTTAATATATGTCACTATCATAAATGGATATAATATTATTTACATATATACATAATGGGTTTTGATGTTTTTTTATTGAAAAAATATCCTTTAGAAAATAGTTTGTGAAAAACACTTGAGGTTGTGTTTTAAAATTTTCTTATCAAATCACAATTATTATGATATTAATTAGTTAATATAGTTTACATATAGTTAGTTTTTCCACTATTAATTACAAAACATGTCATGTATGAAATTACGGAAGATTTTCAATATATATATGTCTCATCATTAGTATTCATTTTACTACCATTATGATATTAATGTATTTAAGAAAAAGTGAGTTTGTAAATACCATTACTCCACATGTATGATAAATTATTTCTTGGATATGATGTTCTCCCATAATCCATCTTAGAAGTTCCACAATATTTACCAAGTGCAATCATTTACTTCATTGAGAATTTCTAAAAAATATAAACTAGTCTCATGAAGTATATAAATTTACCTCTAGATTGAAAATAGTTTATGTGGCCTTATTGAATGAACTCTGAAATATTTGTTCTGTACATTTATTATTATTGATTTATCTATTTAAAAAATATTATTTTTTGTTAGTATACATATTATCTAATCTTAATAGAGACAAAAAAATCAAGGTATTAATAAGTTCACTAATTTGAGTTTTATTTGACAAATAATTTACTTTCCATAATTACATAACATTTTTTATTTTTTATTTATCATTAATTGTAATGGATATATATTATTCATGTGTTACTAAAACATTTGTTTAATATAAAGTATTATAACATTTAATATACATGTAAAATAATGTATCATTGTGTCTATCTGGGAACTGAGATAAATGTTTTAGTAACACTCATAACAAACATAAATCAACCCATTATGGTAATTTATAAGTTGTTTCTTCTCACTAATAAAAAATGAATCACCCTTTATCATCCTATAGTATAATTCACATTACTTGTTATATTACTTCCAAATAGTTTTAATCCTCGTATAAGAATTTATGTAAAACATATTATTTTTTATGCCCAAAAATTCCAATAAAAATATTATATTCGTTGATGATTATTGTAGAGACCCGAAGCTTATCGTACATGGACATTACATTACTTTTGCGGAATACTTAGTACATAACAAAAACACACACACAAGGATCGTAATAGTTTAGTGTCTTTGGAAACTCGGAACGTAATCTTCTAAATGTGGTGAAAGATCTTCAATATATCCCATAAAGATCTTCCCCTTTTTTTTACCTAAAACCTTTCTTTATATCCTGGGGAAAAGAAAACATAAAAGGGTGAGCTCAAATGCTCATTAAGGGTAAACAAAAGAAATATCAATCACATCATATACATAAGAACATAGCTTTTGGAAATCTTAACCTGCAAAAGAGCTCATAATATCATTACATGGGATAAATCATAGAAGTGAAAATGAAATCATAACTTAAAACATTACTCATTGTGGCATACACACATAATCATAGAGAATCATTTCTTGTTAGTCAAGACTCATTGCCAAGACTATCTTAGTGGACAAAGTCCCTTTCTGAATCGAGTAATCCTCGTTTCATTCCTGTTTCACTGAACCGGTATAACCTACCATTCCAGCCATGTCTATCTCATGAGATATAAAATCTTTACCCAATGCATTGGAGGGAGATATAGGTCCCACCCATCTTATAATGAATCCTTTCTTATGTGTGCCACATAATCATAAATCATACATCATCACATAACCCATGTAATAAAAATGGGATTCTTGAAACATCATGACATCATAAATCAATTCATATAAGATAAAGGAATTCATAAACATAATTCCATCACAACATAGTCAAATCAATGTAAAAATATGGATAGAAACAGAACCCTTTATTATCTTAGATGGAAAATAATTTTGATAAAACACTTGAATTGAATTCTTGAGGAAAATATCCTTTCTTCTTCAAAATCAATTTCTTTTCACAAAACATCATGCAATTTTAAAAGAAAGAGATTTTATTGAAAATAGTCATGAAATATTTTAGAGGAAGATTCATGAAAATAAGGCTTTATAAAACAGTAGAAATCCGTTCGTGTCGTATAAGTTAAAAGAAAACATTCTTCGTACTTTTGTTGGAAAAGTCAAAAAGTACCTCGTATGACAAAAGATTCCTAAAAACTCACCGAAGGGTAAAAATGGATTTAAACAATTGTAGGTGGATGGAAATAATATTACATATTGATGAAACATGGATGTGGATGATAAAATACACCCCAGTAAATACTTATGAATAAACAATCTCAGATAAAAATGAGATTGTGATATTTCCCTTACCTTATGTCCGACTTTCTTTGTAAGTGTCTGAACCTCCTCTTCTGTGAAGTGCCTCTTTGAGACCTCCTCTTAGGGCACTAAAATTGGTCTTTGAGGAAGACCAGAACCTCTAGGATGTTTCTAGGGAAGTGGAGAGGAGAAATTGGCAGGGGTTGGCCGAGCTTGAGTGCTCAAATTGGTGTGAGGAGGAGGGGGAGGAGGTGTCCTTTTATAGGGGAGGAGAGGGGCACCTTAGGAATATCTCAAAATATTATTTTATATTAAAGTCAAAATCGGTTTATAATGGTTCCAAAGGGTCTTATTTCGAAGCTAAAGTGGGGATGGGTCGAAATCCTATCAACCAATAGGATTTAGACAAGTTTAGGGTATTATTTTAACCTTATCAATTAGATTTAACTCTAAGTTAAATAATTTAACTTTTACCGTGTCTTTTTGTTTTCTTTCACTACATGGTTAATACACTTACTATAACATGCCAAACGAACCCCAAATTGTATATTATTAATACATATATCCTTATCTAAGTCATTTGGCCGAACCTTAGATTTTTAGGAATAAAATAACAATTAATAATATAATATTTGATTTAAAAACTATTTTGTGTCAATTTTGACACTATTTGATATATGATTTTTGTGAAAGTCATAACAGAATTATATGTTCGAACCAAGTTGATTAAATCAACACTAATATATCATAGTAACCTAGAAAATTAGTGGAATTCATAAAAAGTCTTAAATTACATTTATTTTGGTATTTATATTATCAATTATGTCAATATTTCATTAATAAGATAATTACTACATCATCTTTGTGTCATAAATAAATTATATTATTTGATGTCTAAAAATTACAAATAAAATACCATCATGTAGGAAATCTTTTTAGCTTTATAATGAATATTTATAGTCGAATTTATCTTATGTATAACCCCATATTAAAAATGATTTACTTATTAAACTTTGATTTTAACTATTTTAACCCTTCTTTAAATAAATTAATAATAAATGTCCTAATCTAATCCAAGTGGGCCTAAATGGTCATATTTTATTCCTAAGTTTGTTTTTGGTCGAATTACACTTGTCCAATAGAATTAGGACATGTGTTAGGGTAATATTAATATCATATTTACCCTTAGTTACCCTATTTACTATTAACCGTGGTAAAAAAAGTAAAAAGTTACTATTCACCAAAAAATTATTTTCATTTCATTGAACCACATTTTAGTCCTTGATATTAACCGTGTCTCTCGGATTTTTGAAATTCCATTCACAGAAGCGGTAAAATTAAGTTTTATGCAAAATTCAGTTTTTAACCTACCACTTAGTAGTTTCACTATTCATCAAAAATTGATGTTTTTCAGAACAATGCCAAAATTTCATCCCAAGCTATATTTCATATTCCGAATTCAAAAATGAAGTCTATTTTACCAAATTCATAACATAAAAGTTGCATTAATTAATTTTATAATTAAATCCCGCTGTTAAAACAAATAGCGTGTTTTTAAGAAACAATATCTATCAAAAGATTGACACTTGTTTATGTCTAGTTTAAATGTGAAATTACATCCAATGTCCAACATTGTATTAAATTGTAAAAATATATTCTAAATATACTTTGAAACCACTCAAATTAATAATTTATAACTATTAATTATTTCGATTGAAAAAGTTGTTTTTAATTAAAATTTAGTAATTTCCACTATTCATCAAAATATGAAAGTTATCCGAAAATTACCAAAATTTCACCTTAGGCTAAATTCGATACTCCTAATCCATAAATGAAGTCCATTTTGAAAAATAAAATTTACAAAATTTCAAAAAGTGGTTATTACTATTCATAACGGCTAGTTTTAATAATATCTTAATAGCATATCGTTGTTTAGCGAAACTTGGTGTTGCGTACGACACACGCTATCGTGGAAGGTCGCGATTGTGTGTAATGGAAGGAAAGTCAAGGATGCTTGTTGTGAAAGCTTCTTTTGGTGTAGCGTACAACACAAGACATTAATGAAATTAAAAAAAATATTTTTCATAAAATCTCGGGGTGTTACATTCTACCCCCCTTAAAATGAATTTCGCCCTCGAAATTCGTCGGGGTTATAAATGGTTTACTACTCGAAAGTTTTTTTAACAGAAACCCACATCGTAAAAAGGAATACCAAAACCAATCTTTAAAAACAAAAGTATGAAACGTAACGGTTACCCAAATAAACTAATCACTGGGTTTCCACATAGGTGAAAATATGGATATGGAAGAGAAATCTAACAATCATGTTCTGATGGAGAGTGGTAGAGAACATGGCTATGGAAAAGCCAACAATCACAAATCCATAAATTTGTGACGATCTAAGGTACCATCTGATTAATCAGATATAAGAGCACTAGGACAACATTTTTGGTTTTCAAGATCTTTTCCCTAAAGTTGAAGAATTTGAATTAGAATAAATACTTACTTTATTTTTGTACAATCTCACTATTGTTCGTGCCTTGAACAATTTCCACTTCATCTCTTAAATAAATGAAGTTGAATTTGTTATTCGTGAAGTGTTAGCAGATCATGTGATAGAATGACGGGTCATTCCATCTGTCTCAAAATATTAGAAAAATTTATATACATAAGTCGATCTATAGTGGGATTAATCATATATGGTTCCTAAAATGGGCTTATACTTCATATATCATACTGCTTAATATAATAACACTAGTTTCTACTAAACAGGGACTTCCTGTAGGTCAGTGGTAGGCGATAAAGGCCAGTCGTACTTCGGTTGTGGGTTCGATTCCTACAGCCTTGTCCGAAGCGATGGGCTGTCGCCCGTCCTGCAGGTTGTCCTTTTTCTAAAACTACGTTAATATAACATCCCATCAATAATATCGAAAATCTTCTATCCTTAAACAATACTGACTTATGTCCAACATAATCCAGTCTAATCTTTAGGCTTATACATAATACTGCAGTCCACTCTCATAATATAGTGACAACGATTACCAGAGATTTAATACTGTCGTTGATCCCCACATATCATAAGATATGTCTTGTTGGTCACATTCCAAACATTCAAAGTCCTTAATCGTGTATTCTCTTGAATACCATAGTGAAAACATGAGTGCAGTTAAAAGTTAACACTTTCCACATACCAAAATCCTCAAAATTCTATATACTCAAACCATGATATCACTTAGTCCTTATATCAATCAGGAGCTCATGAATACTATCAAATATTTCATTTTCCCTTCATTATGCGCATATCATCTTTTTTCCAAAAATACCTCAATCACTTCGAATACCACATTAGAGCAATACATAAATAATCCAATACACCATAAAAGTACCTCAACAACATTATTCTTGAATACCAATACATAAACACTTCAGTCCATCCACATCAATGATTATCCTGGAATAAGTCCTTCCTTGATTTAGAAGTAACTTTCTAGGTCAGGGCATTGAGTTGGGTAATGCCCATGTTCTCCACAAATAAGACATTGAACTCCATAACAGTCTGTCACTCTATGACCCTTTTCTCCACACAGATAACATCATTCCCTCCATTTGAGGTATTCCTCAAGGTTCTTCTTCCCTTCTTTAGAAATCTCAATCTTCCTTTCTTTATGCTCCTCAACATGCGAACATGCATAATAGTCTATCTTCCTCTTCTTTGAAGAATTAGGCATTCCACTAAATTTCACCTTGTTAATCATATATCGCGATGATTGATTCGGCATAATCACAACATCTTTCTCTCTAGGCATTACACAATTTTGTTGCTCATAGTCACCAATTTGTCCATTGGATTCAATGTTAACCGAATTCCTTTTGGTTCCCTCCATTAACTAAAACACAAAAATAATTTTGTGAGAATCAAAAATCATGCTAGGGAAGACAACATAGTAAAGGGGGAGCACCCTCAATATCTAACATCTTAGGATAAATTCTAAGATCGTTACCGTAGTTCTAGGACTATATCCTATACGTATACTTATCCTTAGGGACATCCCTAGACATACCTTAGAAATATCTCTAGGGATCTCACTAACGTTTTCGCATCCTAGTTTCCAAAGGTTGACTAAACCTTTCCTCTGATACCAACTGTAGAGACCCGAAGCTTATCGTACATGGACATTACATTACTTTTGCGGAATACTTAGTACATAACAAAAACACACACACAAGGATCGTAATAGTTTAGTGTCTTTGGAAACTCGGAACGTAATCTTCTAAACGTGGTGAAAGATCTTCAATATATCCCATAAAGATCTTCCCCTTTTTTTTTACCTAAAACCTTTCTTTATATCCTGGGGAAAAGAAAACATAAAAGGGTGAGCTCAAATGCTCAGTAAGGGTAAACAAAAGAAATATCAATCACATCATATACATAAGAACATAGCTTTTGGAAATCTTAACCTGCAAAAGAGCTCATAATATCATAACATGGGATAAATCATAGAAGTGAAAATGAAATCATAACTTAAAACATTACTCATTGTGGCATACACACATAATAATATAGAATCATTTCTTGTTAGTCAAGACTCATTGCCAAGACTATCTTAGTGGACAAAGTCCCTTTCTGAATCGATTAATCCTCGTTTCAGTCCTGTTTCACTGAACCGGTATAACCTACCATTCCAGCCATGTCTATCTCATGAGATATAAAATCTTTACCCAATGCATTGGA
This sequence comes from Viscum album, assembly GCA_963277665.1. NCBI lineage: Eukaryota > Viridiplantae > Streptophyta > Magnoliopsida > Santalales > Viscaceae > Viscum > Viscum album. The sequence continues at coordinate 1,403,949,430 of OY728129.1, forward strand.
GGGAGATATAGGTCCCACCCATCTTATAATGAATCCTTTCTTATGTGTGCCACATAATCATAAATCATACATCATCGCATAACCCATGTAATAAAAATGGGATTCTTGAAACATCATGACATCATAAATCAATTCATATAAGATAAAGGAATTCATAAACATAATTCCATCACAACATAGTCAAATCAATGTAAAAATATGGATAGAAACAGAACCCTTTATTATCTTAGATGGAAAATAATTTTGATAAAACACTTGAATTGAATTCTTGAGGAAAATATCCTTTCTTCTTCAAAATCAATTTCTTTTCACAAAACATCATGCAATTTTAAAAGAAAGAGATTTTATTGAAAATAGTCATGAAATATTTTATAGGAAGCTTCATGAAAATAAGGCTTTATAAAACAGTAGAAATCCGTTCGTGTCGTATAAGTTAAAAAAAAACATTCTTCGTACTTTTGTCGGAAAAGTCAAAAAGTACCTCGTATGACAAAAGATTCCTAAAAACTCACCGAAGGGTAAAAATGGATTTAAACAATTGTAGGTGGATGGAAATAATATTACATATTGATGAAACATGGATGTGGATGATAAAATACACCCCAGTAAATACTTACGAATAAACAATCTCGGATAAAAATGAGATTGTGATATTTCCCTTACCTTATGTCCGACTTGCTTTGTAAGTGTCCGAACCTCCTCTTCTCTGAAGTGCCTCTTTGAGACCTCCTCTTAGGGCACTAAAATTGGTCTTTGAGGAAGACCAGAACCTTTAGGATGTTTCTAGGGAAGTGGAGAGGAGAAATTGGCAGGGGTTGGCCGAGCTTGAGTGCTCAAATTGGTGTGAGGAGGAGGGGGAGGAGGTGTCCTTTTATAGGGGAGGAGAGGGGCACCTTAGGAATATCTCAAAATATTATTTTATATTAAAGTAAAAATCGGTTTATAATGGTTCCAAAGGGTCTTATTTCGAAGCTAAAGTGGGGATGGGTCTAAATCCTATCAACCAATAGGATTTAGACAAGTTTAGGGTATTATTTTAACCTTATCAATTAGATTTAACTCTAAGTTAAATAATTTAACTTTTACCGTGTCTTTTTGTTTTCTTTCACTACATGGTTAATAAACTTACTATAACATGCCAAACGAACCCCAAATTGTATATTATTAATACATATATCCTTATCTAAGTCATTTGGCCGAACCTTAGATTTTTAGGAATAAAATAACAATTAATAATATAATATTTGATTTAAAAACTATTTTGTGTCAATTTTGACACTATTTGATATATGATTTTTGTGAAAGTCATAACAGAATTATATGTTCGAACCAAGTTGATTAAATCAACACTAATATATCATAGTAACCTATAAAATTAGTGGAATTCATAAAAAGTCTTAAATTACATTTATTTTGGTATTTATATTATTAATTATGTCAATATTTCATTAATAAGATAATTACTACATCATATTTGTGTCATAAATAAATTATATTATTTGATGTCTAAAAATTACAAATAAAATACCATCATGTAGGAAATCTTTTTAGCTTTCTAATGAATATTTATAGTCGAATTTATCTTATGTATAACCCCATATTAAAAATGATTTACTTATTAAACTTTGATTTTAACTATTTTAACCCTTCTTTAAATAAATTAATAATAAATGTCCTAATCTAATCCAAGTGGGCCTAAATGGTCATATTTTATTCCTAAGTTTGTTTTTGGTCGAATTACACTTGTCCAATAGAATTAGGACATGTGTTAGGGTAATATTAATATCATATTTACCCTTAGTTACCCTATTTACTATTAACCGTGGTAAAAAAAGTAAAAAGTTACTATTCACCAAAAAATTATTTTCATTTCATTGAACCACATTTTAGTCCTTGATATTAACCGTGTCTCTCGGATTTTTGAAATTTCATTCACAGAAGCGGTAAAATTAAGTTTTATGCAAAATTCAGTTTTTAACCTACCACTTAGTAGTTTCACTATTCATCAAAAATTGATGTTTTTCAGAACAATGCCAAAATTTCATCCCAAGCTATATTTCATATTCCGAATTCAAAAATGAAGTCTATTTTACCAAATTCATAACATAAATTTTGCATTAATTAATTTTATAATTAAATCCCGCTGTTAAAACAAATAGCGTGTTTTTAAGAAACAATATCTATCAAAAGATTGACACTTGTTTATGTCTAGTTTAAATGTGAAATTACATCCAATGTCCAACATTGTATTAAATTGTAAAAATATATTCTAAATATACTTTAAAACCACTCAAATTAATAATTTATAACTATTAATTATTTCGATTGAAAAAGTTGTTTTTAATTAAAATTTAGTAATTTCCACTATTCATCAAAATATGAAATTTATCCGAAAATTACCAAAATTTCACCTTAGGCTAAATTCGATACTCCTAATCCATAAATGAAGTCCATTTTGAAAAATAAAATTTACAAAATTTCAAAAAGTGGTTATTACTATTCATAACGGCTAGTTTTAATAATATCTTAATAGCATATCGTTGTTTAGCGAAACTTGGTGTTGCGTACGACACACGCTATCGTGGAAGGTCGCGATTGTGTGTAATGGAAGGAAAGTCAAGGATGCTTGTTGTGAAAGCTTCTTTTGGTGTAGCGTACAACACAAGACATTAATGAAATTAAAAAAAATATTTTTCATAAAATCTCGGGGTGTTACAATTATTCCTAAAGTTTACAACTACTTATACTTTAATTTATTCTAATTATTTCAAAAATCATTTTATTCCAAATAATAATTAAATAGCCTCTTGTTTATTTCCCTTCATTTTAATCTTTTGTCTATTTTGAAGTTATTGTATGTAAACAATTGGATTTAAAAATCAATGCTCTTATAAAAATTGTATTTTATTCTTCTCACCATAGGGAGTGAGGAAATAAGTTTCCACAAATCATATTTTTCTAATCGAATTATAGACAAAATGATTTATGATAAGTTTTTCCATACTTTTCATTTTATTCTTGGATGAATAAAGATAACCTTGGTGGTAAGGATGATAACATGAGATTCATCAATAACCACTTATCCAAATGGAAGCTTAACATTAGATAATGTACATTAATATTTGAAGACATGATTCTATGTTATGAACACTTTTCTAGTTTAAACTAAAATAGATTAGGGAGAATCCCATTTCTCTTTTAGCCTATCTTTATTATTCTAATGTGATGAAAGATAAGATATCATGTATGAATAACCATCAATATATCTTATTCAGGCATACATTTGACCTCTGTTTGATGGGTAAATGATATGGATTAGGGAATTCCAACACATAGTTCAAATTATCATATAATTAAATAGTGTAATACATCTTTGGAACTTTGTGAAATATGTGCATGTGATTACATTTCATGAGTTAAGAAATGGTCATGGTGTTTTGTGTTTTTTCCATTAAAAGTACTGATTGATACTTTACATGATTAAAAAAAATAAGTGATATGAAATACATTAATTATTTTTTATGTTTCCCACTATTTTATCAAGTCCCAATGAATTGAACCATTAAACTCAGAATTTACTATTACTTTGAAATTATAGCATAAAGATCTGTATTTCCATCCTTATGATACTAACTATGTCTATGAAAACCATAAAAAGGTTTATTTGTAGGAATTATTAGAAACTGTGGGATTTTAGTTCCTTATTAAATTGAATGGACTCCCTAATCCTGAAACCCCAACCTAGATTTATAAAAAAAATACCTCCAAATTTTTATTTAACATACTATAGATGTTAAATACAATAAAGGTTCTATTATGTTGACTCAAAAACCTTTTGTTAACCCCTTAATAAAAGTGAGTTTCTAGATTATGTCCACATAGACACTTAGTTCTATTGTTGTATTATTAATCAAGTAATTGAAGAATTATCATCACTTAATATATGATTAAGGGATTTTTTATGTTTAATGTTTTATTATTGAAGCTTTTAAATGTGTTTTTAATATTATGTTTATTTTACTTAAAGTGAGTAGCTATGTATCAATAAAATATTGATGCATAACCCTTTTATTATAATCCATTTGTATATGTGATCATGATCTTCCATCCATAAAATAAATCATGTAGCAGATAGAAATGAAATAAAAAAATCATGGCCTGATCATGAACATTAAATAGTTGGTTTTTAGCAAATAAAAAAACCATTGAACATAGTGGAGAAAATACTTTATATAGTTTGGGCTTGAGTTTTTATAATTCTACCTATTTTCTATATAACTCCTTGGTTTGGTTTTGTCTTGGATCCTCCTTGAACCAATTCCATGCTCCTGAGAGCTACATCCTTAAAATTCATCTACTTTACTCATAAGTGAAGGTAAATATAAAGTGGGTTTACATAAATGAATGTATTGTCACGTACACCAATAATAATAAGGAGAGATATGGATGAATCACATAATATCAACTTAATTTAATAAACTCATTTCAAAATCACATGAAATAATCAAATTAAAAGAAACTATAAACATATATAAGTCAGTCTATGCTCATGATTATACACCTATACAATGAATATGTATTTAAAATAACTAACTATAATTAATTTTAATTTGTTCCTTTATTAAGATAAAACACCCATGAATTGAAATAATTAATTATCTGATTAATTAATTATTTTATTTTATATTAATCTTCATCTAATATTTCATGAAGATAATCATCCACTATGATTATAGATAAAAAAAATTACTTTTACTTAAAATTTAATTACGTATACTAAGTGTACATTGATACAACATGGAATTTGTATGAACCTGGTTCTTATTCATGAGGTACGGGTTTCTTCTTTTCACTTTTCCTTAAGTGTTTTTGAGAAAATAAGGAAAATGGGAGAAAATCCTAAATTTTGTGACTACACGCCGTGTACTTTTCCACACGCCATGTACTTTGGCCATGTGGAATGAGTACACAGGGCGTGTAGGCCTGTCGACGATGATGGGTGTAAAACCGACTACACGCCGTGTATAGGGTATTTACATTTTGTGTATTCAGTCAGAAGGTGAATAGTAAGTCGGTGAAGGAAGCCACCAGCTGAGTGATAGTACACGCAGTGTACCCATGTCAATAGATGAACAGTGCCGAGGTGGAAAGAAGTCGCCATAGGAACAGTTAAAAATGGAAATTAGACACTGTGTACTGAATAGGACACACCTTGTAGTATGTTTTTTCTCTTAAAATGGGAACTATCCTCCTATGTTCACAACGAAGGCTTAGAACTGGAGGAGAGCTTGGGAGGACGGCCAGATCTTTAGAGATCACCTGATCGAGCATCGGGAATCTGATTCCACCTCTTTCAATCTCGTTGGAACCGTACGGGTAAGACCTCACCTATCCTTGAGTCGTTCATACCAATTATTTCCTAAGGGGAAGTTATTTACATTTGAACGGAAATTATTTTATCTCAGATCTACGTCGTTCTTGGATTTTTCGAGGACTGTCGTTCACATATACCGATCAGGGGCGATCGAGGTAGGTGGCCTGGTGTTTAAATTCCAACTGTTATGCATTTTTATGTATCGTTGTGCTATGAACCCATGTTGGGGTGTCATGTGGATGAGGCCTTGGCTATCTTAAATACCTATAATTGCATAGGAAATTTAATGTGATTATAAACTATTGTTTGGAATCACTAATTGGATCCAGGACCACCCCGAGGGTGTGTTCCTCTGTTTAGCCATTTGACCAGGTTATCCAAGGGTATACTGTAAAATTTAGCATGCTTTTGAATTACCTTGAAAAGAATTTTATATAATTTCTTTCTTATCTATTGGGCTTGGCCCGGTTACTTGTGCCTGAGGGCAGTGTTCTATTTATCCTGAGGTCAGTGTACTATTTAGCCAGAGGGTAGTGCTCTGTTCAGCCTGGGGAAAACTTCTTTCATGCCTATGGGAAGTAGATTCTATGCCTGTGGGCGACACTTTGTATGCCTGAGGGCAATATCCGTTATGCCTATGGGAAATTACTTGCGGGTTGTGACTCTGATTACCTAAGGGTAAGGTTCGTATGTCTGAGGACAGTGTTATCATTAATGTTCACCATGGTGATTCTCATATGTTATACCTGCCAAGTTAAAGCATAGGCTTTGCATGATTAAATGAATATTAAAATAGCAATATAACTGGAAAGTTAGTTACTTTTGAGTACTACTTAGTTGTTGCATTTTACTACTGCACAAGCTGTTGCAAATTTACACTAATAGTTGGGCACATATATTTATTGGGTGCCTACTGGGATTTATTTATCACACCCTATTTGAGTCATGTCTTCAGCCCAAACAGAATCTATTGCTGCAGGTGTGGATAAGGGAAAGTGTCCCATTACAGGTACTTGATTATTGTAGAGGTGTAAAAGAGAAAGGGACCGAGCTTAGGCTTGCGATGCTGCTGAGTTTCTATTGCACTTTTTTTCTTTGTTTGTTGTACTTTTACATTCCATTATATTGTATTGATGTGTAACATGTTCTTTCTGTTTTCTTAGAACTAGAGACATGATGCATCATTATCTATATAACTGTTGGTTCCTTTTTATTATATTTGTTCATTTCAGTTATTTATGTTTTGTTTCTTCCACTATTGTTGTATATTTTATCTTGTATTCCGCTACACTACACATTGACAAATGAGTGCATAGTTTCCCCACAATCAGACCTGGGCCCTCGCTGCTAGTTGGAAGCCTCTGGCATTTGGGGAAATGCGCTTGAGGTCATGTGACCAACCAGGTTCGGGGCAGCCGTGGAGTGGCACCTGGATCTGGGACGTTACAAAGTGGTATCAGAGGGGTTTCATTTCTTTTAATTACTATTTGGAGTCATAGTATGGGATAGGATGGGAATGGTAGTTGGTAATAAGCTATTCCCGGGAGTAGCTAACTAGTGTACAGGGAAAAGCCAGTCTACCTCGTATTTTTGCAATTATTCTGATTTTGCAAATTTGACAGTTGATTTGATTTTTACCATTGGGTGATGCACATGTGATTGTGCTCTTTATATGTTATCCATGGGTTCTATTTAGTTTCAACCTAATCAGATAAGTGTATTCCATCTCATGCATAATTTAGAAACATACTAGAAATAACATTCCATGCATAGTTCCATGCCATGTAGGCGCATTAGAAATTGCATTTTGTTGCGATAGCTGCATTGATAAATACCTTCTATGTGATAGGGTATTTTTTGTGTCATCTTGTTGATATTATGGATGCCAAACTTTGGTTTTTGGGGAGCATGGGCTCTCAATGACCAGAATTTGGTGGATCATTGACTTGTTACTTATGTATAACATGTATAATATGCCAAAATTTGATTCGCGGGGAGTATGGGCCCTCACAGATCGAAATTTGGAACTTAGGTATTTTTTTCAGTATTTACTGGGTTCCAGATTAGTTTTATAGGCTTACTATCCAGAAAACCTATGATACATGCCATGTTTTCTTTTATTTAGGAAGAAATGAAAACTTTTTGAGTACACACCGTGTACCCTCAATACACGCCATGTAGACTCTTTATGTGTCATAGACCGTGTGGGCGGGGACATGAGGTAGGGAAAGTCTTGAAAAAACACGGTGTGTTCTGGATGTATATGCCCTGTAGTGTTGACCCGGAGTCCACCCGTGTAACTAACAACACGGACGAATGAGACCTTGAGATGTACACGCCATGTCCACCATGAAACACGCCATATAGTCTGACGTGGGGACCCGATTGCGTAGCTAACGAACATGGTTTGGAGTTACCTCCTCTTGAACACGCCGTGTACCTAAGGGACACACCGTTTAGTCCTTACTGGTGGGAGACCGTGTGGACTTAGCCATGCGGATGGGGAAACGGGGTGGTGTACACGCCGTGTGCGGCTGTAACACGCCGTGTGGTGTTAGCCGAGTAGTTGACAGTGTCACGAACGACACAAGAAGTTGGAAATTAAACCATACATGCCATGTATATTCTATACACGTCATGTTGTATTGTTCAAAGTGAGCCATGTGGCTTAGCCGTGTATAAAGACTCGGGCATGGAAGGAGGATTCAAGTACACGCCATGTATTTAGAAGACATGTCGTGTGTTTGGGGTGTTACACGGCCGATTTAATCTAGAGTGCATGCCCATGTGAACGGTTGTGAGAACACGCCTTGTAGTATTTATACACGCCGTGTAGTCAAGTTTTGTAAATTTTGAAAACCTCCTTTCTCCATCTCCTTGTTTTATGTCTTTGATAGTCTTGATCTAAGGTGTGTGTTTAACCTTGTAGAGTCATGCCGCCGAGACGACCACGTGTTGTTCTCCAAGAGAGTAGAAACGATTAAACTATAGATATGATAGGCCATGGGATACCAGTGGATCCACTAGCACTACCAAATGCGGCTCCAACAGTTATACCAGACACGGGCGTGGATGCGCTATTCTGTGAAGGCTTCATACGGTTCATGTAGACCTTTTAGGGAGCACCGCCGACTGCCACATCTATGGCTGAGAAGACTCGTATCTTCCAATAGCAGCATCCACCTATGTTTTCATTGGATGGAAAACCATAGGCTGCAGAGTCTTGGATGGATTCATTGTAGACTATTTTCGATCATCTTGAGATGCATCCAAGGTGGAGTGTCAAGCTCGCGACTTATATGCTACGTGATTCCTCTAAGAGGTGGTGGGATGTTACAACTCAGTCAGAGAATCACAGAAACATGGTGTAGGAGGATTTTCTGATAGATTTCTATGACTTCTTCTTCCTAGAGACAGTGAAGGAAGATAGAGCACGAGAGTTCATGAATCTACAGTAGGGAACTATGTCGGTGATGGATTATTCTGCCTGTTTAACCGAGCTTCAGTGTTTTTCACCCATTCTTGTGGGTGATGATACGTTGAGGGCTAGATGGTTTGAGGATGGTCTTCGATTTGAATTCTGAGAACTGGTGAATGTTTTCAGTTTTACTACTGGACATGCTATTATGAACCAGGAACTGATTACTGAGCGGAATCTATAGGAAGCTAGTGGTGTGGGCTAGGGCAGTTCGACACCAGTTTCTGGTACTATTTCTATCGGTAAGAGGAAGAGACAGATGGATTTCTCTCACGGTGTCAGTACCAACTAGAAAAATCTTTCAGGTGGTCAAGTCATGTGCTACCAGTGTGGTAATGAGGGGAACAAGAGATAACTGTGTCCACGCGGCCCAGTGGAGTGCCAAACTTGCGGCAAGATGGGTCTTTTGGAGCACTTTTGTAGGGAATTTCCACCAGTGTCTAGTGAGTGGGGTTCTATACAGATTCTGTTAGTGGGAGAAGGACCAGCATCTTCTTAACAGTTAAGAAACTAGAATACGTCAGGGCGTGAAGGACGAGATGGTGGTCGTGGCCATGGTAGCCAGACACTAGGATCTCAGAGGCAGCAGGGCAGGACAGCTCAGGGTAGCCAGGCAGCATCGCAGGGTCGTGGCACTGGGCAGGCATTTTCAATGCAACAGACCCAACAGAAGTAGGATCCCAGGCCTTCTACTATTAGAGGTACTATTATAGTATCTTCTGTCTTATCTTCAGTACTTTTTGATATGGGTTCTACACATAGCTTTGTATCTGGGCCTGTTGTGGAGAGACTTGGGCTCTGTGTTTCTTTTTCTTCTGAGGTTATGACGCTAGACACTCTTTTAGGAATGTGAATGACAAGTGTGCGTCAGTGCAAGGAGTTCCCCCTTGAGGTTGGTGGGTGTCACTTTTTATGGGACCTCTACGTCTTGGAGATGACGAGATATGATTTCATTCTCGGGATAGACTGTTTGGTTCCCTTTTGAGCCTTTGTAGACTGTTATCATCACATGGTGTGTTTCACGTCACCAGTGGGCATAGAGTTTCTTTACAATGGAGAGTGGGATGTTCAGGCGAGTCGAGCTGGACTAGAGCATCGTGGGCGAGGTGGAGTCATAGCCCAGATTGCGAGTTTATATCCAGATGATCGGGTGACTTCTCAAAAGGACTTCCCTTCAGTGGTTTTTCATTTCAGGGATGCCTTCCTAGACCACTTTTCAGGTCTACCTTCAGAGCGTGAGGTGGATTTATCTATTTAGCTTGTGCCAGGAGCGGCACTGGTGTCCATTCCTCTTTACAGGATGGTTGCACCTGAGTTAGAGGAGCTCAAGAGATATTTAGAGGAGTTACATTCAAAGGGTTTTATCTGACCCAATACTTCTCATTGGGGTTCTCTGGTCCTTTTTTCAAAGAATGTGGATGATACCATCAAATTCGATTAGCGGAAGCAGAACTAGTTGACAGTCAATAACCGATATCCCTTACCAAGGATTGATGATCTTTTTGATCAACATTGAGGTGAAAGAGTGTTCTTGAAAATTTACTTGGGATCTGGATATCATCAGTTGCACATTAGACCATCTGATATACCTCTCACAGCCTTCACGAGTAGGTATGGTCTTTATGAGTACTTGGTTATGTCGTTCGGACTTACGAACACGCCATCAGTTTTCATGGATCTGACGAATCATGTGTTCCATCCTTATCTGGATTTTTTAGTGGTAGTATTCATGGATGATATCCTGTTGTACTCTCACACTCGACACGACCATTCCACCCATCTTGAGATCATGCTGAGTACATGGAGAGAGAATCAAATATATGCTAATCTCTCAAAGGGCCACTTTTAGATGTACCATATTCACTTCTTGGGTCATATCATCTCAGAGGAAGGAGTTCAAGTAGACCCAGAGAAGGTGAGAGTAGTAGTTTCCTGGGAGCATCCTAAGAACGTTTTTCAGTTTCTGAGTTTCTTGGGGCTGGCTAGTCACTACATGAGTTTTATACAAGACTTCTCCTGCTTAGTAGTGCCGTTGACGGGTTTGATTAAGAAGGGTGTGAAGTTTGTTTGGACAGAAGCTTGCGAGACAGCCTTCCAAGAGTTTAAGGGAAGGTTGACATCAACACAAATCTTGATACTTCTAGAGTAGGGAAAGATCTATATAGTTTACTATGATGAATCAGGTATTGGGTTGGGAGCTATGTTGATGCAGGGCGATCGAGTAGTTGCATACGGGTCTCAGCAGTTGAGGCCACATGAGAGTAATTACCTAACGCATGACCTCGAGTTGGCTGCAGTTGTTCATGCGTTACGCTTTTGGAGACATTATCTACTGGGAGATCATTTTGTGGTTTTCACCAACCAAAAATGTCTGAAGTATATCTTTACTCAGTGTTACTTGAATCTGAGACAGTGAAGGTGGTTCGAATACCTTCTGTCCTTCGATAATGAGCTTGCCTATACACCTGGTAAGGGTAATGCAGTTGCTGATGCACTGAGCAGGAAGACTCAGACACAGGCAGTTCATGAGGCTAGTGGTGGGTTGCAGTTAATGGCTTTGTTCTCTGAGATGCATTTGGGGGTGCATGACAGTCAAGGGAAAACCTATCTTTCCTCTTTAGCTGTGACTTCTACCCTCCTGGATATCATGAGGATGAGACAGCTATCTAATACAGAAGGCCTAGTTCTATGGGAGTTTGTGGCACGTGAGGACCCTCCTCCTGGGTGGATGATAGGATATGATGAGGTACTGTGTTTCCATGGACGAGTGTGGGTTTCGTGGGATATACACGAGGAGTTGATACGATAGTTTCATGCTTCCTCTTGGGCACTTCATCCCAAAGTTACCAAGATGTAACGTGACTTGAGACGTCAGTACTGGTGGCTGAGTTTGAAGAGAGATGTATCTAGTTTTCTAATGAGATGTTCCACCTATTAGCAGGTGAAGGCAGAGCATTAGAGGCCTGCCAGACTGTTACAACAGTTACCCAGTTTGGAGTGGAAATGGAATGATGTCATGATGGACTTCGTAACTGGGTTGCTGAGGTCACCTCGAGGTAATGATGTCGTGTGGGTTGTTGTGGACAGACTCAAAAAGGCAGCTCACTCTTTGCTGATCAAGGAGACCTTCGGATTTGATGAGCTTTGGAAGTTTTATATCTGAGATTTCATACGTCTTCATGGAGTCCCTCTTTATATCATTTCAGATAAAGATTCCCATTTTACATCTTGTTTCTAGTAGGGTTTTCAGAGGGCACAGGGTACACAGGTGCTTCTGAGCACAGCTTACCACCCTCAGAATGATGTTCAGTCAGAGCGTACGATACAGGTGCTAGAGGACATGCTTTGTGCATGCGTCCTAGACTTTGGGGTCTCCTCGGAGAAGCATATAACCCTTATCGACTTTTCCTATAATAATAGTTTTCAGTCAACTATTGAGATGAAACCTTATGAGGCTTTATATGGTAGGCCATGCCGATCACCTTTGTGCTGGATAGAGGCATGTGAGGCAGCTTTACTGTGACCACATCTCGTGCAGCAGACTTCTCAGCAGGTCCAGTTGATTCAGAAGCGGATGGCTACTACAAAGTCTCGTTAGAAATCTTATGCAGATCACCGTAGATGACCCTTGGAGTTCGTGGTTGGGGATCAGGTTTTCATGCGTGTTTCACCAAGTTGGGAAACATGCGGATTAGGAGACAGGGTACACTTTCACCGAGGTATGTGGGGCCATTTGATATTCTATAGAGAGTCGGGCCGGTTGCCTATCGGTTGTAGTTACCACAGAGGTACCAGGTCATGCACGACGTCTTCCATGTATCTCAGTTGTGTCATTATCATTCAGACCCATATCATGTCTTTCAGTCTGAGGAGGTTGAGCTACAAGTCGATGCATACATTGAGGAGCATCTGATTCTTATCTTGGATAAGAGCACGAAGTTTCTACGAGGTCGGTCAGTTCCTCTAGTACAGGTGCTATGGCAGCATGGCCGAGTGCAGGATGAAACCTGGGAGTGGGAGACCGACTTATGTGCTCAGTGTCCAGAGTTCTTCTAATATTTACCTTCACCACCCTTGAAAGGGAAATTATAGGATGAATTTCTTTAAGGGGGGAAGTTTATAAGAACCCGGTGCTTATTCTTTAGGTACTAGTTTCTTCTTTTCTCTTTTCCTTATGTGTTTTTGAGAAAATAACGAAAATGGAAGAAAATCCTAAATTTTGTGACTACACACCGTGTACTTTGGTCGTGTGGAATTAGTACAGAGGGCGTGTAGGCCTGTCGATGATGACGGGTGTAAAAACCGACTATACGCCTTGTATAGGGTATTTACACACCGTGTATTCAGTCCTAAGGTGAATAGTAAGGCGGTGAAGGAAGCCACTAGCTGAGCGACAATACTCGTAGTGTATTCAGGTATTACACACCTTATACCCATGTCGATAGATGAAAAATTCTGCAGTGGTAAAAATCCTCTGTAGGAACAGTTAAAAATGGAAAGTACACGCCGTGTACTCAATAGTACAAGCAGTGTAGTTTGTTTTTTTAGCATAAAATGGGTAGTAGCCTCCTATTTTCACAGAGAAGTCTAAGATTTGGAGGAGAGCTTGGGAGGACGACCAGAGCATTGGCGATCACCCGATCAAGCACCGTGAATCTGATTCTACCTCTGTCGATCTCGTTGGAACCATACGGGTATGGCCTCCCCTCTCTTTGAGCCGCTCTTACCAATTCTTTCTCGAGGGAAAGTTATTTACATTTGAATGGAATTTTTTTACCTCTGATCTACGTTGTTCTTGGATAGTTCGAGAAGCTTCATTCCCGCATACCCATCAAGGGTGATTGAGGTAGGTGGTCTGGTGTTTAAATTCCAACTACTGTGCGTTTTTGTGTACCGTTGTGCTACGAACCCACGTTGGGGTGTCGTGTGGCTAAGTCCTTGACTGTTTAAAATACCTTGAATTGCATAGGTAATTTAATTTAATTATAAACTAATGTTTGGGATCACTGCTTGGATCCCGGACCACCCTGAGGGTGTGTTCTTTTGTTTATCTTTTTAGCCAGGTTACCCGAGGGTATACCATAAAATTTAGCACGATTTAAATTTCATTACGAGGAATTTCATATAATTTCTTGCTTATCTATTAGGCTAGACCCAATTACTTTCCCCTGAGGGCAGTGTTCTATTTAGCATGAGTGTAGTGTTCTATTTAGCTGGAGGGCAGTGATTTGTTTAGCTCGAGGGAAACTTCTTTTGTGCTTGTGGGAAGTAGATTCTGTGCCTGTGGGTGACACTTCGTACGCCTAAGGGAAATATCTGTTATTCCTGTGGGAAATTACCTGTGGGTTGTGACTCTGATTACCTAAGGGTAAGGTTCGTATTTATGAGGATAGTGCTATCATGAATGTTCACCATGGTGATTCTCATATGTTATACCATTCAAGTTAAATCATAGGCTTGGCATGATTAAATGAATTTCAAAATTGAAATATAACTGGTAAGTTAGTTACTTTGAGTACTACTAAGTTGTTTCATTTTACTACATCACACATTGGTGCACATTTACACTGACAGTTGGGCGTGAATCTTTGGTGGATGCCTGCTGGGATTTATTTATCACACCCTGTTTGGGTCATATCTTCGGCCCAAACAGACTCTTTTTCTGCAGGTGTGGTTAAGGGAAAGGGTCCCTTTTCAGGTACTTGGTTGTTGAAGAGGTGTAGGAGAGCATGGGACCGCGCTTAGGCCTGCGATGCTGTTGAGTTCATGTTGCACTATTTTGATTTTTTTGTTGTACCTATACTTTGCATTGTATTTTATTGTTGTGTAACATGTTCTGGATGTTTTCTTATAACTAGAGACATGTTGAATCATTATCTATATAAATGTTGGTTCCTTTTTTACTACAGTTGTTCATTTCAGTCAGGTATGCTTTACTTCTTCCGCTGTTGTTGTATGTTTTATCTTGTATTCCACTGTGCTACACTTTGACTAATGAGGGCATAGTTTCCCCACAATCAGACATGGTCCCTCGCTGCTAGTCGGTAGCCTCTGGCGTTTGGGAAAATACACTTGAGGTTATGTGACCAACCTGGTTCAGGGCACCCGTGGAGGGGCACCCAGATCCGAGACGTTACAGAATATACCCATCTAAACTACTCAGCATGGTCCTTGATATATACCATGTGCTCACATGACATATCATATAAATTCTATGTGACATAATTTCATGTTGTGTAATTTTAATAAATGGCTCATGAGGTACATGAAATCTACACCATGTACATAGATTTAATGAAAGTGTGTTATATACTATGTAACAATCATAAATTACTTATAGCTATACATTTCACATGGGAATTTATAATTTATTTAATATCATATAAAACATATCATATGATGTCTACGATTCAATAAATGAAACATAGAACATATAGTGATAAGGTTTAGGGAGTAATAAATTAATTTCATAATTTCTCAACATAAATTAATGTTGATAGTTTATATCTTGACTTGATATGTATTCCTCATAAACATGTATGAATTAATTATGTCATAAGGATTTAATTTCACAACATGTGAATTATTTATTTTTCATGAAAATTACATACATTGTGTGTGTGTGTGTATTAATTTCACATTGTGTGTATTAAATTCACTACATGTATATTAATTATATATTCTAAGATTTAATTAAATAATTAATTTTTTTCTATTCAACATAAAACCACCTCATCATGTGGTTTTACACGACATGTTGGTGATTTCCATGTCATGTAACCATAAAAACCATGTGCCACCTTCATATGGTTCTTTAGATTTTCTGTGTATAGTTCTAAAAAAATGGGTTATATGGTCAATAAACAAAGTAGAGAAGAAGAGATATCGAGAATCAGATTAAAATAAAAAAATTCTTCAAATAAAAACTAACATTTAAATAAGAAAAGGATCAAGAATAAATACATAATTTTAAAATGAATGTGACTGATTTGATACCACTTGTTGGTTCCGAACAGAAATAAAATGCCTATTGGGATTATGGAAAACTCATATTTTACAAGATTCAATGCATCATTCATAATATACATGTGGAAAAACATCCAAACCAATGGAATTTTTTTGATGAATATTGAAAATTACTTTCCCCAGAACCAAGAGAGGACATTTTTTATGTTAATTTATAATTACTTTAATGGAATGAATAAATACATTGGTCATGAGTTTTTTATTATATACATGTGTTGATTGACCAAATTCAGTTTTGATGCATTTTAATTGGGATGAAGACGAATCAGTTTTTATCCCCTCTAGTGGGGATCCACATATTGACCTTTTATCTAGGAACATTGTTGATGGTACTCTGAATTCTAGAATGAATGTATATATTGTCTTACATTGTTTCCATGATTTAAACCATGATCCCTTCAGTTTGGAAGGATAATCTATTCATCTATTAATATTTAAATTAATGAAGGAGAATAAGAGAATCATTCATATTTGAGAGAAAACCCTAGATAAATTCTTCATAAAGATAAATTTATCTAGTAAGGGGAATGTCTTGCACAATGACCAACCTTAAAAAATTCTCATAATAGTCTTTTTATAGACCTTGGGGTAGAGTTTTAGATTAATAAGTACTCGAAGGCTCTAAATAATATGTTAAACTCATAATGAAAACCATTACATGTAAAAATAATAATGACATTAGTTTATTCCATGGTACACTCCAAACTACACAGTGATAAATATTATTTATAGTATAGTAAATATATACTTATCACCAGACCAATAACTTGGACCACTCGTCCTCCTAATTTTTTTTTGGTTTCCTAAAAAGGTATTTAATTTAAAATTTATGTAATGAAATAAATTATTTATAAATAAATAATTATTTTATTACCTTGTAAATAAAAAAAGATAAATATGTTGTATTCAAAAAATAAATTAAAATTATATTTGTAGTCTAGTGACTAATATATTTATTTTTATATCTATATCAATAAAACAATTATTTATTATACAATAAAAAATTATTTATTTCATGAAAAGTAATTAATGATAAATAATTATTATATATTAGTGTAATTGAATAATTACCTTACAAGAAAATATTTTTTTTCAAATTTGCGTCCATTTTATAAATTATGAATAAATATTACTTCTATGTTTAGAGAATAAAATTTATTCCAAATATTAAATATAGATAATATTTAAAAAGGATCAAAATAAACACATTATGTATGACCTAATAGGTTTATTTCTCATTGGAATTAGGCAATATCTCCTAAAGTCCAAGATTACTAGCTAGGAATGGTGTTAGGCACCCATTTAGGAAAAGGATATATTAAAACTAAATGTTAATGGCATAACTGAAGCATTGTATGGCTCATGTCCAACTTTTATTTTTTCATGATCAATGATCAATCTGAGATCTACATGACAATAAATGCCTTGATCCCTAGAATTGAATCAAAGAGTAGAGACAATGGATAAAATGTCAAAACAAAACTACAGGATCATCATATATTATTTATAACTGATTTAAGTAATTAAATAATTACCTTGTGATAAATTATATATTATTTGATGGATTTGAAGATAAATTTATGTCATACCAGTGTTATATTATTGAAATCAAGAATAGATTCCCTATAGTGGTTTTCCATGTGTTTTCTTCAAATATCTGAATGTATTTGTTGGAATTGTTGGGTACTAGCACAAAAGATCCTATTACTTTATTCATTTTCCTTTAATCACCCCAAGAATTGATTCTAACATATTCTTTTTTATCTATATTGACTCGAGAGTGGAAGTAGGAGGAAGATATCTCACAGTTCTTGGGATGATTATTTGAGAAGGGAGAACTATAGGGATTCAAGGGGATTCTCTAGTTTTTATGCACAATAAAAGAAGTGAATTAGATATATTTCAAAAAATATAATTAGGTTTATATACCACTATATTTAGAAATAAATAATTTCCCAAGTTCAATTTTATATTTATTCAATTATGATGGATCCTTATATCTGTAATAATAATAAGGCTATTTCATGTACTGTGTATAACTCAAGAATTAAATGAAATATTATTTAATCAAATAATATTTAATATATATTATTTCTCACTGGACTATTAAACTCGATCAGCCATTACAAAAAAATATTTATTGGGACATGAATAATGAATCTTTATTTAACAAATTAATATCACTTCATTATTCTCAAATAAATAAATAAATAATTTATCTAATAAATAAAAAATAAATATTTATTAAATATTCCACAATCATAATATTCTCCTAAATAACTGATGATGAAATGTATGAGATTAAGAAAACATGAATAATAATTAAACTACATGAGGGAATAATATTTATCCAACTTGTTAAATAATAACTACAATAATAATAATATATTATTTAACTAAGATTCTGGATACACTTAGTGTGTGACCCTCTAGATTTATTTCATGGTAAGATTAAGTGAAGCTTCCTTAAGCCCTTGTTTAGAATCTAGAAACACACCAAGGTACCCATAGAGAAATAAGTTAATGTTGCAATGAAATAATACCTCATATGAATGATTACATTGTAATATAATCTCTTTATCATGATATCTATAATCAAATAGGTTTCATACCGGTGCCATCAACCTATGTGCTCGGCATATATTTCTTTAACATTCTGAAAGTCAAACTTTTCTATTGAAAACCATGTCTTTGGATTTATTTAGGTTATATAATTTTCATCAGAGGGCCTGAGATATCAAATTCATTTAATGAATAGAAGGGAAATATCCTTTCCCTCATTATTAATTATTGAAAGATTACTTGTGACACACCCAACATATCATAACTCTCTACAAAAAATGTCATCACAGTTTTAATCAATACAAAAAAGTTCACAACATATAATAATCATTAATAATAATAAGTTTAAGGATCAATACACATGTCTCTAGATAGGAACGTATAATGAAATTTATAAATGTGGATTTCCTACTAGTAGGTCTCATTCTCATAATATCCTACTATGGATATTACCAAGGGGTACACCAAGAGAAGGAACCTCAATGTTCTATGAGTCTCCACCCCTAATATCCTATATTATTTGTTTCCCTCAAATGATTTTATCTAGCTATAGAACATATATTTAAGAATACTATTGTGGAACTTCTAGGTTCTTATCATAATAGTGAACTGTTATGACCTCTTAGTGTGACAACTACTCTTAAGAAAATATGGCATGCTATGTTACACTAAATAACAATCATGATATGGGTAAGAGTTTATCAATATTAAAAAAAGAATAATGGTTATCATAAAGTACATATAAGTCAGTTTTATGTTACCAACCCCAAAATAATCATACATTCACTAGATCCAACTGTTATCAACTATAAGTTTGATAGATCTCATATGATATTCATGGTTCTACTGAGACAATCCTTTAGTCAAGGGGTCCACCACACTAGTGCAGAAAACGTTTTTTACTTCGGTTATTTTTCATTTTTTACGTCGGTTTCTAGCCTACGTTAATACGTGCAACGTTATAAATAAGGTTTTTGATGTCGGTTATTTAAAAACCAACGTCAAAAACATAAAATCGTGATGTTTATCACGTCGGTTATTTTAGAACCGACATGATAAAGAAAATGGGAAGGGTTTATCACGTCGGTTATTTAACAACCGACGTGATAAAAGGCCTGGAAAATGGTTTATCACGTCGGTTCTTAAAAAATCGATGTGATAAATAGGGGTGAGGGGGGTTTATCACATCGGTTCATATAGAACCGACGTGATAAACTGGGGTGAGGGGGGTTTATCACGTCGGTTCTATAAGAACCGACGTGATAAACCGAGGTGAGCGTGGTTTATCACGTCGGTTATTATAAAACCAACATGAAAAACCGGGGGAGGGGGTTTATCATGTCAGTTATTCAATACAAGACGTGATAAACCATTGTACATGCCTTTTATCACGTCAGTTATTCAATAACCGACGTGATAAACCATTGTCCAGGCCTTTTATCACGTTGGTTATTAAATAACCGACGTGATAAACCATTCTCCGGGCCTTTTATCACGTCGATTATTAAATAACCGACGTGATAAACTATTCTCCAGACCTTTTATCACGTCGGTTATTAAATAACCGACGTGATAAACTATTTTCGAGGCATTTTATCACGTCGGTTATTAAATAACCCACGTGATAAACCCAAATTTTTTTTAAACAGAATGCAGTCATCTTCTCTCCACCAGAATCAACCAGAAAACAAATCAAGAAATCGTACCACAAAAACAGAAGTAGATCAAAATTAAGCATGTACATAGATAACATATAAAACTTACCCCCTAGACAGCCCCACCCTCATTTATACCCCATGGACCGCCCTACCCCACCCCGTTGGAGCCCTCACCCTCATGTATACCCCCTAGACAGCCCTCCCCCACCCCATTGGAGCTCCCACCCTCATGTATACCCCGTGGACAACCCTCCCCCACCCCATTGGAGCCCCCACCACACTCTTGGACTGCCCCCCGACCCCCGGACACCCCCAAACACCCCACGACAAACCCCCACCCACCTGAACAGCACCCCTTCACCCCCTTACCCCACTTGACAGCCCCCACCACACCCCTGGACAACCCCAAACACCCCTGGACAACACCCCCCCACCCCTGGACAGCACTCCCACACCCCTGGACCGCCTTCCCACACCCCTGGACATCCCTGCCACCCCCCAGGACTGTCCCCCCACCCCACCAGACAGCCCTCCCAGACCGCTCGACACCCCCAACCCCACTAAACACACCCCCACACCCTTGGAACCCCTCCTCCACAGACCCAAATCCATACCAGAAAAACCATCAAAAGTAGACCAAAACAATAATTAGATCAAAATTAAACATTCACTTATATAACATTCAATACTTACACTGTCAACTTCAAAAAAAAAACTAAATCCAACCTAAACAACTACCAAATACACAATTAAAACGACAATATTCAAAATTACATTTTACATTACAAACAACTAAAATTCAATCAAATTTGTAAAATAATTTGACCACTCCACTTGTACGTGTTTTATGTCTTCAGCAGTATAGTGTTGAGGGTCATCAAAAAGCTACAAATGAAAAAGAAGATAGTTAATGTGTATAATGAATAAATCAAATTGAAATATTATGGCAAAGTTTAAGAGGAAATCGTACCAGGTCAAAATTCACAACTGTCCCAGTTGTTATTATTTCATACATAAATCTTAACATATAATATCTGCATTCGATGACGCCTTGTTGTTCATGAAAATTCTGTTTGAATGAGTGTAAATTCAATATATTATTTTTATGTAATAAATCAAAAATTACAAATTATAAATGGAAATTTACCTTCGCATTTACATATTTGATCTTTGCATTTCTTTTCTTTGTGTTTTTTCGAAAGTAGACCCATGCACTGTTAGAAAATAATACGAATGGGGTAAATTTAAAATTCATTATAATATATAAAACTATTGAGAAATTGAAACTTACTTTTCCAATATATTCTTAAAACTTTCCCGCACATCACCATGAACAGAGCATATCCAATAAAGAGCTTTCTCCCTTGGGCAAAAAATCCCTAACCTCCAATGATCACTGATAAAAGGAAATTTAATGTTAGTGGTTTTTTATGTTAAAATATAATTAACTCTTTGAGAGAAATTTGTTTCATACCTCTCACAAAAAGGCATCATCCAACATTGTGTGATTATATTCTTTTCAAATATTTCAGCAATATAAACCATTCTTTGTTCCTCATTCAATGCACATGCTTCAGGGGAAATCAATTGCAGGTCCCAGAATCCATCTACTTCTGTCAGCTCATTCCTCTCACAAATTTTATAAAGATACCCAATACAAAACATACATAAGTATACATTTTTAATAAATATAACGCAGGGAAAAGGTGTTAAGACTTACATGGAAAAAAATTTCACCAAGTTGATGCCCAACTTATCTCCAGTAACAAGATCCATGATATCAGTTTTTGTAATCCCCACACTTATTTCACGTCCACAAACATGAGATTCCATTGGAAACTCATAAAAACCCAACAACAAATGTGAATATCTTGACAATATGTCAAGATCACTGGAATCTGTATCTGATGTCATAGCTTGTTGTCTTTGTTGTTGTCTATACAATATTTCTTTACCTTTGAAGTATTCCTATGAAAAAAATTGAAAAATATAGTAGTTTTCAAATGATAAAACAACTTTAATAAAAAATAAAATAAAAGATATAACATTCATACCACTATGGTAA
Source organism: Viscum album (assembly GCA_963277665.1). Taxonomy (NCBI): domain Eukaryota; kingdom Viridiplantae; phylum Streptophyta; class Magnoliopsida; order Santalales; family Viscaceae; genus Viscum; species Viscum album. Next base: position 1,403,971,593 of record OY728129.1, read on the forward strand.
TGAGTCGAAGAAGTCTGGATGGCCAAACTAAAAAATGGCTAATACTCTGTCCAACTGTCGCCACCTCATCTGTAGGTATTGGTAGCCTAGCTGATCTATCTATAATATCCTGTACAGTGACCCTCTGATTATCTACCTCTAATTGTTGATGATGAACTGTATCTCCTATACAATATACCAAACCGTATGCTACTATATGATGTTGAGAATCATCAACATACAACTCGCAATATGTAGGAAGCTGCGGCGGAGGCGTAGGATAAAAAATGGGGTCCGCAGGCTGAGGTGGGGGAGTGGGAGCTACTGGCGGAGGTGGAGGATAAATAATGGGGTCTGCAGGGGGAGGTGGAGGAGTGAGAGCTGTAGTCTGGAATTGTCTTTGCATTTCTGCAAACATAGACTACACCGACTCTCTAATCTTTTCCTCCATCGTCGCATTAATATTTTGAACTTCAGCCTCCAAGGATTCTATTTTTTTATAAACCCCCTCAATGTTATAAGTTGAAGAACGTGGAAACACTTTTCTTACCGATACACCTACCGGATATCCTCTTACACGACCAGGATGTTCGGGCCTTCCTAATACTGCAAATAAAATATCTTCCCTCCCAGCAGCTATAAATATCCCCTCTGAACTCTCCTCCTCAAGAGAGTCCTGTATTAATTAATTGAACATTACTGTAATGATTGAAACTTATATGAAGAAAAACGTTAACTTAAATAAATAAAATAGATATCTTACAATCCTCTCAGCTACGATTCTCGATTCTTCCAAAAGATATTGACCTTTTTTCCCTTCCGAGCCCTCTTCCATTTTTCATGTCTAGATGGAGGGGATGGTGGGGCCACCTCTCCAGAGCTTGAAGACTCAGCTCTTAGTTGTTGAAATTTTTCCACCATCATTTGTTCTTCCAATAATGCATACCCTCCCTGAGATAAACTATGTGGGTATACATTTTTAGATTGGATCTCCTGATGATCTTTTCTTGTTTTCTGTAATTTAAGAATAAGAAATCATTAACAAAACATTAATAAAATCATTTATATAAGAAAGTTTATAAAAGTTTACATTTCCCTTACCAGAAATGACTCCTTTTTTCTACTTTCAAAAAACTGTCTCCATGTGACTTCATCAATAAAAGGATATATACAACATGGATTGTCATGACGCCTATGACCATAAATGAAATCAGATGAGAGGGTTGATTTGAAATCCAACCATCTCCTGGAAGCCAACGATAAGCATTTCTTCCTGACTCCTTCAGTGTCAGGAATATCAAATGTCATCTGATAAAGAAGAGGTTAAACATATTATATATACTAGAAACATTAAAATAATGGTCAAACAATGACAAAAGATCTTACCAAAATCGTCTCCCACAACTGAGATATAATCTCTTTGTCCACACCTCTCCAATCATCATACAGAATGCTTACTTTGGTCTTAGCCTGATTTGCAACAAAACTCTTAAAATCTTTGGCATTCGGACCTCTAGGAATATCATCATCATCAAACTCAACGACTATCCTCTGATCCTGCGTACGGGCAAGTGATAATTTTGGTAAATGTGTGCACCCACGTGTACCAACCTTTGAACTCTTTGTCTTAATAGGAGCATGTGAATGTTCATCCCCAGAGGTATGACCAGGAATATTCTCCTCTCTAGAATCATGTGATTGATCATATGAATGATCTGTCATTATCCTTCAAATCAAAAAAACAAACGTCAGTTCACAAATATACAAATTCAAATATTTTAATACTACTGTAATCAGAAAATAGAAAAGTGTACTAAGTTACATAATAGTAAACATTGGTAATATGGTAAGCATGTTAAACAATGGTAAAGATGGAAAAGATGGTAAAGATGGTCAAGATGGTAAAAATGGTAAAAGTGGTAAACCTGGTAAACATTGTAAACATGGTAAAGTAATTGCCAGTGAACAAAAATAAGCATTTTAAAATTCATGTAATGATTGTAAACATGATAAAGTAAACTAAACAAACATAAAACAAACAAAAACATATAATTATTTTATTTTAAAACATATTTTAATAAATAAAAAACTTACAATATCAAACATTTATGGAAAAAATAAATGTAAACAAGAAATAAACATATGTTACCTGTAATTTTAGTAATGTACAAATGGATTGTTTTCCCAAATTCCTTCATCGTGATCGTTCCTTATGGCACAAACTATGTCTTCAACATGATCATCATTATGTTCTGTTAATATTTCCATGGAAGTAGGGATATCCCATAAATCAGCATATTCATCAAGTTCATCCTCACCAACATATTGTTTTTTCCCTTGTAAAACAACATCCCACTGCATATCTAATTGATCTACTACATAGAAAATTTGTTTTGCATGTGTAGCCATTATAAAAGAATCAACTGTGTCTTCCAATCTATTCAGATTAATAAGTGTCATTCCAAATTCAGCGTGTCTGACACTGTTGTTACCGTTAAACCATTTACAGTTAAAAACGGGAACTTTAATTTTAAAGTAATCAACCTCCCATATGTTTTCAATCACTCCATAATATGCAATTGATGCAAAAATTGGGTTTTTGTCCTTAGCACTCGAAAAATGCATTGCTTCTGCAAACACCAATACACCACTATTCTGAACTGCACTACTGTTGTCCTGAGCTTTTGTATGAAATGTATAACCATTAATGTCATAACCGGACCATGTTATCACAGTTAAACATGGACCACCCACTATCCATTTTAATGTCTTTGATACATCTGATCTACCAAGAAAAGTCTTTTTAATCCATGACAAAAATGTTTTGTTGTGATCATTCAAAATCCACATTTCTTTCTTCTTTGGATGAAATTGTTTCAACTCATTAATATGAAATGTGATATACGGTTGAGCATCAGCTATGTTATTCAAGATGTATGATTCTAACTTCTTCATCTGTTCAGCTAACAATGATTTGACTTTCATGCCGTGAATCCCCTTTCCCTCATTATTAACTCGTTCATGGCGAGATGGAGGCAAACCTATGTGTTGCGCCGTAGCCAAGTAGCTCGTACAAAACTCTGCTACCTCCTCAGAAATATACTTTTCAATAATGGAGGCTTCAGGTCGATATAGATTTTTAACAAACCCCTTTAATATTTTCATATACCTTTCAAAAGGATACATCCAATGAAGATATATAGGTCCACAATGCTTTATTTCTCGAACCAGATGAATCATTAAATGCACCATTATATCACAAAAAGTTGGAGGAAAATACATTTCCAATTGACAAAGTATAAAAATTTCATCCTTTTCCAAAATGTTCAAAGAATTCACATCAATCACCTTGTTACAAATTGAATTGAAAAAATAACACAACTTCATTATAGTCTTTCTGACAAAAATGGGCAATATTCCACGCAATGCAACTGGTAGAATTTGTTGCATCATGACGTGACAATCATGTGATTTCATACCTATCAACTTCAAGTCCTTCAATGAGACAAAATTTTTTACATTAGAAGAATAACCTTGAGGCACTTTGGTATCATGAAGACACTGACAAAAGCTAATTTTCTCCCTCTTCGATAATGTATGACAAGCTGGGGGAATAAATGTTCGTCTTCCTTTAGTAGTGGGAGCTAACTCCAAACATATTCCCATTGATAGTAAGTCTAATCTTGCATTCAACCCATCTTTAGTCTTTCCTTTAATATCTAACAATGTTCCAATCAAAGAATCACAGATATTCTTCTCCACATGCATGACATCAATATTATGTTTAACTTCATGATACCTCCAATATGGTAGCTCAAAAAAAAATTGACCTTTTCTTCCAAATATGTCTATCATTGCCAGATTTCTATGTATTTCCCAATGTCACGTCAAGGTTTTTCACCCTCTCAAAATACAGATCAGGGGATAAAGGTTTTGGAGCAGTATCAAATTATTGTGAGCCATTGAATGCCTTTTTTAGTCTTCTATAAGGGTGTTCCATAGGCAAAAACTTTCGATGACCCATGTACACTAATTTCCTCCCATGATGCAATTGACAATATGACGTTTTTTGTTCGCAAATTGGACATGCTTTATGCCCTTTAACACTGTATCCAGAAAAATTTCCATACGCTGGGAAGTCATTTATAGTGAACAGAAGCACTGCATGCAGTTGAAAATATTCCATTTTATAAGAATCATACACCCTAATACCATCAGCCCATAACAGTTTCAAATCATCAATCAATAGTGACAAGTAAACATCAGTATCATCACCGGGTTGCTTTGGACCAGAGATCATTGTACTCAACATGACATATTTGCGCTTCATACAAACTTCAAGAGAGAGGTTGTAAATTACCAATAAAACAGGCCATGAACTATGTGTGCTACTGAGTGTTCGGTATGGATTCATTCCATCTGTGCACAACCCTAGTCTGAAATTTATAATTTCATTTCCAAATGTATAATACTGCGCATCAATTTTCTTCCATTGTGGACAATCAGCTGGATGAAGTATTTTTCCATTACATACGCACTCTTCAGCATGTCATCTTAAACTTTTTGCATCATGTGAATTAGAAAATAAACGTTTGAAACGATTAATTATAGGAAGATACCAAAATACCTTTGAAGGGAGATTTGTAATCTCTACATCAGCCTATGATTTTTCTTTCACCTTATACCGTGATGTCCCACGTTTAGGACACTCTGACTGAAATTCATATTCCTTCCTATATATAATGCAGTCATTCGGACAGGCATGTATTTTCTTGTATCCCAATCCCATCGGGTATAATATTTTCTTGGCTTTGTAATGTGAATCTGGAAGATCATTATCTTTTGGAAGAATGTCTTTCATTAATTGTAGCAGCTCTGTAAAACTTCTGTCACTCCATCCATGCTTCGCCTTTAGGTTAATCAATCTTAACACCGCTGACAAAACCGTAAAATCTGTAAAACCAGGATATAATGGTTTTTCAGCATCACCATATAGACACGCAACTGTCAGTTCTATCTCAATTTGTTCTGCTACAATATCGCGAATCATTTCTTCAATTCCATCGGAGTTACCATCTTGTGAATCATCATCATCAGTGACATTCCGTCCAGTTTCACCATGCCAAATCCAAGGGCTGTAACTCGGATTAAAACCATGACAAATCAGATGATCTTTTATCTCTCTACTTTTCAACTTCTTCATATTCAAACATTTCAGTCATGGACAGAAAAAAATGTCACTACTTGGAACATTTCGTTTTTCAAATTCCAAAAAGGCATCAACACCTTCCTCAAATTCATTGCTCATTCGATGTGCTGTAATCTAACTTCAACTCATTATTACATATAACAAATATCAACAAAAAATATATATTTTTAAGATAAGACAAATATATTTTTATATGAAAAAAATCATAATTTGAATGTAAAACAATTTAAAATATAAAACAAATCTATAGGTATTTAAAAAATATGCTTGAATATTATTTTTAAAACAAAATATAGTTAGATATAACAGTTTTAAATTTCATTTAATCAAAGAAAACCATGACGCCTACATAGTTTAATATTGATTGCGGTTTTGATGTTTTAATATATTAGATAAACTACCTATTTAACATGTTATTAATGGTTTTTGTAGACCCTAAATACATTTGGTAAATATTTTCACACAATTATAAAAATCAATGGAAGTGTTTTTGGGAGGAATATGTTCAATCATTTGATTTTGATGTCCCATATTCTATAACAAAAGGCAATGTGGATACCAAAGCCCTTAGTTTGGTTTTTTATTCTCAAAGGGTTTGTGATGAAAAAGAAGATTATAAGTTGATGTATATGATAAATAAAATACAACTATATTTTATTTATGGTTATGATAGAATGAATTCATACCATATCATTTAGGATCTTCTCCCTCCAAAAGTATCCCTCCTCAGTTCGAAATGAATAAATTTAGATAATTATGCATGAATTCATACATGTATTGTTGTACATAAACCAAAAAGAAGATTATTAGTACTAAAAGTAAAACTAGGAAGAAACAATAAACTCTATATACTCATGAAAGCTACTCCACAACACTTCTATGCTACTAACATATATAGAAAACTACAAAATTGCTTTTAAAAACCAAAAAAATTGTTTATATTTTTGTATGGTGGGCATAACATGTATACATAGTAAGATCCTCCCTAAAACATCTCATGAAAATGTTGAGGAAGCACACTAAAGCCCTATGAAAAAAGGAATCTAAATCATCACCTAAACAAGGAAAAATAGTTTCATATACTCACTATGGATCACTCACAAAATAATTCATATAAATAAACCTTTTCGTATAAAAAATTATATATATATATATTAAAATTAAGGTTCTCGGATACCACTTCTCCACTAGTTTTCCTCTCACACCCCAATGCTAATGTCATGGTCTCAACCCGCCCATAAATCATCCTACACCATGTGAAATTGTATCACTTCCATCAATGAATCATATGTATCTAAGATTATCTCATCACCATCTTATAAAAATAGTAATGAGGTGCATACTTGGAAACCACTACATCTTGTTTACATTAAATGTACAAAAATCGAAAAACATAATTATAGAATATCCGTGAAAAAAAACGAATGAAATAAATTCGTGGAAGTCTTACTTGAATGTTGCGAGTTGAGATGATAGATCCGATAGGATTGAAGAAGATAAACAATGAAGCCAAAATGAGTTTAACGCAGGTCGATCGACAGGCCGATTAGGGTTTACCGCGCGAGAGAGATGATCCGGCGGACTGTTAATCGAAAAATCGTAAATGACAGTCCACAGGGGCTTTAATTTCTTTAAAAGTTTTATAATGTCGGTTATTATATAACCAACGTTATACACTATTTTTTAAATTTATAACGTCAGTTATTTTAAAACCGACGTAAAAAAGCGCCCGCGCTTTGATTTTTTACGTCTGTTATTTTATAACTGATGTAAAAAACGAGATATCTACGGGTTTTTTTACGTCGGTTATAAAATAACCGACGTAAAAAACCCCCCGTGCTTTGGTTTTTTATGTCGGTTATTTTATAACCGACGTAACAAACACGTAGATATGTTGTTTTTTACATCGGTTATATGATAACCAACGTAAAAAACCAATGCGCCGGGGGTTTTTTACGTCGGTTATTTGGAAACCGACGTAAAAAACCCGATATCTAGGCATTTTTTACGTCGGTTATCAAAAAACCGACATAAAAAACCAAAGCACAGGGGGGGGGGTGTTTACGTCAGTTGTAAAATAACCGAAGTAAAAAACCATGCGCTTTGGTTTTTTACGTCGGTTATTTGATAACCGACGTAAAAAACGCGTAGATATCGGTTTTCTTACGTCGGTTTCCAAATAACCGACGTAAAAAACCCCCGCGCATTGGTTTTTTACGTCGGTTATAAGATAACCGACGTAAAAACCGAACAGGCGCGATTTGTAACATCGGTTATTAAAATAACCGACGTTAAAAATCTACTCGCCGCATTTTTACGTCTGTTATATATAACCGATGTAAAAAATTGTGATGTAAAAAATGTTTTCTGCACTAGTGCCATGTTTGCTTACATAGTAAATATTCTCACTACAACTTCACCCCTTTGAAAAAAAACCACAAAGAGGTGATACTTCTGGAGTATGTTCTTTTTCAGTGGTGTGACATTACATTTCTTGCAAAGAGCCACTACTACAGTATCATCACAATATAGTGGGATATATTCTATACCTATAGGTACCACTTAAAGATCATAAAAAATATTTCATTTCCCCTCCATTTAAATTGAGATAATATTTCGAGTGTAAATTCAGGTCATTTAGATCTATTATAAAACTAGCATTAGTGTAGCACCTGATGACTAGATCATCATATTCTATATACACCAAGAACATATCCTATGTTCTTCTTAGATAATTAATTATATCTTTCACTATATTCCATTTATTTTCTCATATATATTCTTGATATCATCCTACCACACTCAATGCATAGGAAACATCAATTACATTTCATAACATGGAATACATGATTGATCCGATTTATAAATCATATGGGATTTTCCCCATTACCTCTTTCTCCTATTATGTATGAGGATAAATTTTCTTAGATTTATGTATACCATGTTACATTAGAACCAATCCACTCTTGTATTTTTCTATACAAAATATCTTTAGTATCTTATCAATGTATGTACTCTTACTTAGTCAAAGAAGCCTCTTAGATTGATCAGAAATGATCACGATCCCTAGAATACATGCTAATCCACCTCATAACTTCATGGAGAATAACTTTTTTAACCATTATTTAATATAATATAAGACTGATATATCATTTCCAATAATTAATATGTCATCAACATATACTACTTGTATAACAATCACATTCCCACTAAACCACTGGTAACCACATGGATCACATTCTTTCTTAATGAAACCAAATTAGTTTTATAGCTTCATCGAATCAAATATTTCATGACATAAATGCTTTCATCAATCCATAATTAGATCCCAACAACTTGATAATCGATTAGGAATAACCTAGAGTCACAAACCCTTCTAGTTGTGTCATATAGACATTTTCTAGAACATTCCAAATAAGGAATGCAGTTTTGACCACTATTTTCCAAATTTCATAGTCATGGTAAGATGCTATAGAAAGTAAAATTATAATAGACTTAAAAAATGATGAAAAGGTATTATTATATTAAATTACTTGTTTCTGTTTCAACCCTTTATACACTAGCGTTGATTTATAGGTATTTTATTTACCTTCCATGTATGGTTTTCTGTTGAATATCAGTTTTCACCATATAGGATATAAAAAAACTAGTGAATCATCCAAAACCCAAACAATGTTCTGATACATGGAATCCACTTTAGAATTCATGAATTATTTCCATATTTTAGCTTATAAGCTCTCTAATTACTCTTTATGAGAGTGAGGTTCATCATTGTTATCCAATAATGTGTTAGCATCTTTGGTGACTAGAAAAACATGTCATTTTCTTTCTCGTACATCTCAAGTTCTCCTACACATTACTTTTATTTTAGGAACTAATTCTTCCTTGGAGACCTATGGAATCTATTCCTTTACTAACTCATGTGTATCTGGAGAAACACCTGTGTTGAAATCAATCTTGATCCCATTATCCTTTTTTAGGATGTGCTACCTCTCAAGAAAAATGGATTATCTAGTGAAAATCAATTTCTTATCTTAGTTATTTATTGGCAGTATCAATTTGTTTCTTTATGATAACCTATAAATATACAACTTTTCCCTAGGGTTCCATTTTTTTGAGAAGGCTTAAAAATGCATCATAACCCCATACACATGTATGCGACAAAAAGAGTTTCCTTTCACTCCATAACTCAAATGGAATTATTTTTGTCAGTTTATTTGGTACTCATTTTAGTGTGTATGTCACAATTTCTAATGAGTAACCCCAAAAGTATTATGGGAGATCTTCTTGAATCATCATCGAACATATAGTGTCTAACAAGGTATAGTTACTCTTTTCACTAATACCATTCCACTATAGCGTTTATGGTGAAGTGAGTTGAGATAGAAACTCAAACTACAATAAAAATTTGATAGACTCCTGGTTAAGATATTCACCACCTATATCTGACCCTAGATTCCTTATCTTTTTTTTCAAGTTTATTCTCTAATTAATTCTTGAATTATTTGAATTTATCAAAGGAATCAGACTTATACATAATCCCTTAGACATATCCATATCTACTCATGTCATCATTAAAAGTTGTGATGTTATCATATCTAACTATATATTCTATTGTAAATAGTACACACACATCAGTTTGTACCAATCCTAGAAGCATTGTTTCCCTTTCACCCTATCCACCAAATTTCTTTTTGGTCATCTTTCCTAATAAACATGAATGAATTAATTCAATTGGTTTTTGCTCATAACAGACTAAATAACCATCTTGATAATGGGTTTTAAAGTGATTCTCGGTTATATAACGATGATCGGGATTCCATAGGTGGGTGTTATACGAGTCGTGTGAACAAGATCATTATATATTATCAATACATTGTTTTAATAATTTAATACATAAATATCATTACATAAATGTTCCATAATATAACATATATTGACTTTTGAAAATATTTTTTTAAAAAAAATTGAAAATAAAATCATATACATCTAGCTAGTATACAAAAATTATGTTCTTGATAACAATTGGTACAAAATAACAATCCCTTGAAACCAGTATCAATCATGTTCTTAATGAAATTTGGTACTCACCAATGGCTAGAGCATCCAACCCCACTCCTTTGGCTACTCACAAATCCACCTCTTCTCAAACAAAATTTTAGAATCTACTTAGCTCCTACACTTATGTATAAATTTGAGCACCACATGCTTTATCTAATACCTAATGTGTAGATATTGAAATATTACACTCAATAAAAATGCACCATTATCTTTCCCTTTCTTTTAAGTGTAGTTACCCTTCTAGTGGGCATGTTTTCCACATGAAAAACGTACTACCACATTTTCCTTTCTTGGACTCTGTATCTTCCTCTTCTTAAAAAGATGGTTCTATGGATATTTAGACTTTTAATGTGTCTTAGCCCCCTTCTCATTGTTCTAAATTTTAATATGTACCATAATGACTGATGGTTTATCACCCCTATATCCTTATCCACTTAGAGAATCTATGTAAGATGTTTTAAAAGACTCTTCTTATTATTTCTCATGTTATATTAAAAATAAAACAGGAGATGGTCTTGGGTATTGAGGAAAGTATGATATTTACACACAACTCATATGGGAACTCAATCCCTATGATGTATTAGTGTTAAATATATCCAATAAGTATGAATATTTGAGTCATTTATATAATTTACTCTCCAAGCATAGTTGTCAATAGAGATTAGATATCTCATATCTATCTTCTCTTGAATTCTCTGGATAGAGACCCAGAAGTTGAGACATAATGATATACACATCCATGTCCCCACATTGCTTCAAAATTTTATTGGTCAAGGATGATAGCATGATACATTGAACATCTATAGAATCATTCAAATGTTTATAATATAGAGAAAAACATTCCCCACTAGTCTCAGTACTAGGAGTATTAAGAATATATACTTTCATCACATATAATTTCTTTTCATGGTGTAAGATACTCATAAGAGACTTTTCAACTCTTGGGAATTTTTGAAGGTGAGAAGGTTATCCTTCTCAAGTATGGATCACAGTGATATATTGGAAGTCTTTTCACTATTGTTTCTAAAAATAAGATGAGTTGAGTTTCTATAATTTATATGATAAAATTTAGAAAAATAAATAAATATTATATTTATTAATCTCCTACTATTTTATCGAAAGCCAGCATCCCCCACCATTGGATTCTGAATATCTTGTTGGTTGGATATTATAGTAAACTATATCTATATTTCCATACTAATTACTCAAAATTTGGTTGGTCAATAATATTTAAGAGTTTTTGGTAGGATTAAAAATTCAAACTATATTAAATAATGGTTCCTTGATTTGATTAATAGACTCCCAAATCCTGAAATTATTAAATTGGATATCCTCAATCCTTTCCACTTAGTTACAAAAATCCTACATTGGTAGTAAATACTTGATATGAACTATGTTAATTCAATCAAAAAATTGAAGTTTTAATTACCTGATAATTGAAATCACCCCAACATCAGTTTTTTAAGAACATTGAAATACGGTTCGATATTAACTAAAGTAGTGAAAGGCTATACTGACTTATTATTTATAATTGAGGGATTTTCTCTTTCATGCATAAAATTATAATTATTATATTTATTACAAGATTTTAAATATTAAGTGGATTTTCGTAAGTGATTAACTATATTTAAGATAATATATATGCATAATCCAATTTATTTTAGTTATATATTTCATTATGTTTAATTCATTAATTCATGAGATTTTGAAAAAACTTCAATAATTAAATAACTAAACAACTTTATAGAAATAAAACAATAAAGATGTATGATCATGAGCTTCTACAAATGGTTAGTTTATCTAGTCGATAGAAAATTAATCTTCAACCTAGGGGAAACACCCCTTAAACCAATTAATGATTGTGTTGTAAATTTACTCCCATCTACCTATGAATATCTCTTGGATTGATTTCGCCTCTTCTCCAAAATTTAACCACCTCCACTATATTGGGAGATTTATCCAATACATATGCTTTTACTCACATGTAGGTGATGGGAATGGGTTTACATTAAAGAAACATTGTCCACACATTCCCTTAAATAATAAGTGGAGAGATGGAATGAATGATAAATTTTTTATTTATTAATAAATTAAAATAAACAAATAAAATACAAATGTATAGTCTTATGATCATGATCATCTATAATCATGCAATGAATTACACATTAAAAAAATTATAATTCAATTCTTAATCATTATTATTTAAGATAAACAACACTCAAAAAAATTAATTGTCATAATCAAATATTTTATCTTAATTCTCATCCAAATTTCATTGAGATTCTCATCCATCATAATTTTAAACAAATTAAATAAATTTATTTAAAATTAATTGTATAAAAATAAATTTACATCGGAGGAAACGTGGTGAGTACCCATTAAAACTACCAAACATTTTTTATAATTATATACTATTTTCTCTTGCGACATGTGGAAGACAAGACTTATCATGTAATATTATGACGTGTACTATCAAATTAGTGATTAAATGGTATATATGACTCATTTTTTAATGTACCATGTAATTATTCCATGCATTGAGTAAAAATTTAAATACAACTTATGTGTGATATATAGATATGAACATTTTGTTGAATTTAATTAGGATTTAATATATATATATAAACCCATCACATGGATTTTCCTATCAACTTAATGAAAGCACACAAGAACATGCTGATAAGGTTTATACTGTATAATAAATTAATTTTATATTTTGTGTAATTTTATATAAGCACATTGTGTTTATAAGCCCGCTACAAGGGGTGTACTATTCAAACTATCAATCCAGGGAACACGCCTAGGGACTAAAAATTTAATTGTTACATAAAAAATAGTGGAGTAGACGACATGTACATGGGATACATGGAATGTGGTTTTTGAGTTTTATAGTCACCACTTAGGTAGGTCAAGAAGATACACAATCTATATGTCACTAAAGACTACACACCTTGTCCGTATGTTACACAACATGTCCTCTGACTGATTGTGTACTAGGCTATATTGGTAAAAAACAGTGTATAATTAAATTCAATGAATTTCATAAATGAACATAGCATGAATTAATTAAAAGTTAGATATTTGTGCATCAAACACTAATACACGGCGTGTACCTTTGGGTTACATGGATTGTATAATGTTTGAATTTATTTCCCTCAAAAAATTAATGAAATTTATTATATTTATGAGAAATGAAGAAGAAGAATCCAATATATCAATTATAATTTAAGAATAATTAATCTTTAATTAAAAACTAAATTATAATTTTTTAAATCAGTAAACAATTATTAAATAATTATAAATAATTATGTGACCAACTATGATACCTGTTGAGGGTTCTGGGTGCAGAGGAAGAATTGTAGAGATTACGTCTAAATTTTTTTCATGATTGACTATCAATATAATATTTAATTTATGATAAGTGTCATTATTAATGAAATTGAATCAAATAATACATACAATGGATAGAACACAAGAACCACACTGATGGATTTTCACATATTATTTATAAAAAATTTACTAAATTAATGAATTAAATTATGATAAATTCTTTCTTCTTTGAGGGATATGAAAATGGATATACTTCATACCATCATTTAATTATAAGAATAAATACTAGATTCCTTCTTGGGTTGATCCCCAAGTGTTCCAAAAACATCAGAACACCGCCGTAGGATTATCCGGGTGCTAGCACAACAAATCCTATCATTTTTAGTATAATCCTTTGATCACCCTGAGAATCACTTCGAAAGGATTCTATTTGATCTCTCTTGACTCAAGATACGAAGGTGGAGGAGGGATGATCTATATTATTTGTATAATTCTTGGAGAAGGGTGATCTCCTGGGCTTCGAGAGGAATCTTTGGATTTATTGGTATAGAAACAAATGAATTAAATATATGGAAAAATAATATAATTGGGATTATATACTGCTATGATTATAAATAAATAATTATACAAGTTACCTTTATTATATTTTTAGTCCCTATAGGACCCCATGTCTACAATAGTAAAAATAATATTATTTATTAACATGTGCTAAACTTGTAAATCAAATTTATTATTATTCAATAAAATAATATTAAATATATATTATTTCTCATCAGACCATTAAACTAGGTCCACTATTCTTCCACAATATTTTTCAGGACATGAATAATTAATATTTGTTTAATAAGTAAATATAACTACATTATTTGCTAATAAATAAATAAATATTATATCCACCAAATAAAAAAAAGATATTAAATATTCTTCTCACATAATTTTTCTAGAATAATTGGGAATCAAATAAAAATTATCAAGAAAACAAGAATAATTATTAAACCATGTGTGGGAATAATATTTATTCATCTATTTAAATAATAATAAATATTATGATATATTATTTAACTAAGATCTTGGAGACACTTAGTGTGTGACTATCTATGCCTCTTTCTCAGTGGCATTAGGTGAAGAAACCTAAAGTCCATGTTTAGACTCCAGAAACATTCCAAGGAATCCATAGAGAACTATGTTAATGTCGGAATAATATAATAACTCATACAGATTATTAATAAGTAATATAATCCCTTTATTACTTCATCTATAATCAAGAAGGTTTCATGCTTATGCCATCAACCTACGTGCTCTATTTTTTCTTTCTTTGACTTTCTGGAAATTGAAATTTCCTACTGAACACCATGGACATTGATCTATTTAGGAAACATAATTTCCATTAAAGGGCCTATGATATTAACTTCCATTAAAGAACATAGAGAAAAAATAAAGTATCACATTATTCATTAATGAAATATTACTCGTGACACACCCAACATATCCTACCTCACTGTGAACATATATGGCAACATGGTTTTCATCAATACAACAAAGTATGAGTATTATAATAGTAACTAATAACAATAGTGAAGTCTAAGGATCAATACAAACATTCGAGGATAGAAATATATAATAAAACATATAAATGTGCATTTCCTACTGGCGTGTCTCATTCTCATAACAACCTATATGGATATTACCAATGGTGTACCCCATGAGAAGGTACCTAAAAAACCTATGAGTCTTCACCCTTGATATTCTATATAATTTTTTCCCTAAAATGATATCATCTAGCTATATAATATATATTTAAGAATAATTTTGTAGAATGTCTGGGTTCGCAAAATTGCGGAGAACTACTATGAACTTTTAGTGAGAAAACTACTCTTAGGATAGTCTGACATGCTATTTTATCAAGAAGAAGAATCAAGACATGATATTGAGTTTATTATATTTTAAAAAATGAATAAATGTTATCATAAAGTTAAAAAAATTGTCTTAGGGAATATCCACCAACAATAATGACAACAAAAACATATGAATGCTCGTTGTGTAATATAATACTTTGTTCATGATATCTCATTAAGAAGGATTCATACTTGGGTCATATATTACATAATTACCTAGCTTGCACAATATAATAATTGGAACAAATATTCATGTGACCTCATGTGAACCCCCCACCCCCAATTCTAGAAGCTACCAACTAGAAATGAGGGTTTAAAGAGGTATCATAGGGAGGCTATAACCCATGTATCAGAGTGAATAATGGAATATAAAATAACTAAGACTTCATCCATCTAAAAAACTAGAAGTGGAAGAAGATAAATATAAATAATCAGATAATTAATAAAATACAATAATGGAAAAATCAACCATTCCATACATACAACTAACGTCCCATTAAGCTGGTTACATAATTATACGAGAATAATAGAAATAATATGTTGTATTTAAGATATATTTGATCCATATTACACCCCATGATCCTAACACAATCCAATTTATCTAGATGAATGTCCAATATATAAGCTACATGAATCATCAAAACCAATACCTACATCTAGTGAATGTATGCATGCGTACCCAAGTACAATGGGAGCCCAAGTAGGGTATGAGTAAAAAACTCAATAGGGAACCCCCAAAACTATCCAATACTAACCATTATATGAATTTATATGTGCATGTGTAATCATCAACAGAATAAGAAAGTATAATAAATTCAGAAAAATAAATAAAAACTACATGTTTTATCTTTATTCCAGAGAGTATTTGAGCATGTCATAATGACCAAGTCAGTATAGTAACTAGTGTCGATCCTCAATCCCAAAACGTTGATCAACCATACCTGATCGAACCAATTTTCAGGTGTCTATAAGAATGTTGTGTAGACCATAAAAACCAATATTCCCCTATAGTCGATCCCTAGGAATCCTGGGTGATCCATACAGAACAATTATACCGAGGTCATATATAAATCCCTTTGTCCTGCAAGAATTGCCAACTAGGGTAATATACCCATCCACATGGTACAGAAAAACCACCTTAGGTGAAATACAATCCATTAGAAAGAGAATCATCCTCAGATCAATAGGGAGTGTAGTACCACTAGAGGTAATATACCCATCCCCTAGGCACTCAGGCTCAGCCAACAAGGTGTAATATACCCATCATTAGGGTATAATCAGGCACCATGTGTAGAATAACCATCCACAAACCAAGAATAATGCCTGTAAAAAGGAAACAACTACTTGATACATCCACCATCATAGAGAATCAAGCATAGATATAAAATAAAATAATCACACAACATTCAAATTTCTATTCCCATCATCATAATCTTTTCCCCATCAAGATTAACTGTCCAATCAGGTTCTAGGGTGACACCCACAACCATCTATACCCATATCTACACACACCCACTATGTGTTTTTTTGTCAATTAGGCACCTCTGGATTCCCATCAATCAAAATACATCATAAGAATCCATGCGATCATCCTTTGTCATAAAATTATGTCTTATTTCAATACACGATGCTTAGAGGATTCCATTCTCCTAGGCGTAATCAATAGAGTAGCACAAACTTGTTGTCTACTAGATTTTTTTTCACATAGAAAATGGCCGAAGGGATGGCTCATGACCCATATCTATCGTCAGGGACTCACTATTTATGTCCCCTCATGCAACCTAATCACATTTTACCTAAGGTCTTCCAACAAAATCCTATTCATGTTAGGAGTGGGAGGGCCACTCACCCCTAGGTCAGCATAATATACACAAAAATCCAAGGATATCATAGGTTCCTCATATTTCCTCTTTAGGCCATGGTTTTCTAGTTCATCACTCACCCCAACAGTGGTGTGAAACATTCAAAAAATATTCCATTTATCCATCCTTATTTAGATCATTAGAAGGGAACCCCTCATGGGGGTCCAAATGTATCAGGTCAAGGAATTGACCATCAGTGGTTGAGTTTTCATGTCTACACTCTAGGACCAATGTGGCTAAGGTGATCAACCATTTAGTTCAATTTGTTTAGTTAATTTCTCATCTTAAAATTTAATATTTAACTCAAATTGAATATTCTGATTAAAACAAGAGGGAACAACCTACAGTGGAATGCCCACACTTATCATTACATTTATAAAAAATCATAAAATACATACTGAATGTATATAAACCACATAAAATTAGGTAACATGTTACCATTTATTTTCCATATGTTGGAAATTGATTCCAAGGACCACCTAAGCTTGCCCTTCCTTGTCCATCCTTGTCCATGATCAACCAAGATTTTTTCAATGATGTGAGCCCCTAACTCAAAATAACAATCAATAATTAATTAACTACAAAATTAATAATAAATTTATTAATTCAATTTAAACTTGGAATATTTGTCAAAAACTCACTGGGTTATTGCACCACATCAGAACCAATTTCAACTTGCCTCAGGAGGCTTGAAGAAGACCTCTAGTGTCAAACCGATCCAATCCACAAAGTGCTAGAACCAATTCAATAAATAATTTCATTTAAATTAACTATAAAACCGTAAATAAATTTATAGCGTGATGTAACTTTCATGAAACAATGAACAGTGACAAGAATATGTCATATCAAGTCTTCCAATAGCTATTATGCTTGATGTCCCGAAAGGATTCAAATGATTTCACCATCCTCTAGAGAAATATTCACAAATACATAAATCCAAACATCCCTATATCAGAATGAAGAAGAGCAGAACATGAATATGAAGGGAAACCCATGCAATGTTCTACTATTGGAATATACATGAAACAAATCCTCAAATCAGAGGATAATTTAACAGGGAATGGAGAGGTATCCTTATAGCCACACATCCATAATAGAGGGGGATGAAGGGGGTTTCCCCCTCAATAACCCAATGTATAAATTTAGAAATTTTCTTCTTAAAATACTCCCACTAGATAGTATTAATAGATCCATTAGATAGGAAATATGTGTCCACTAGCAATCTAGTGGAACCCATTTATGAGGGGGTGATACAGTACATCCACTGATGAGCTGATGGATGATGTATTTTTCACTATAGTATCTCGACCACTCTAAGATGCATATGCTTCCCACCCGAGAATCCCAACATACCTTAGAGCCTTCTCAAACCTCAAAAACACACATTTGAGCTACTAAAATTCTCTGAATTCCATTCCAAAATATGGAAAAAAATCAATCCCATCCAAAAATTGAAATATTCATATTCATCTTGAAATTTACACCCATGATAACATAAGAAAATATAAGATCCCTATAATAACACTTTTTTTCTTGAGATTTATGGTTATTTATCCATACATATAACCTTAACTCCCTAAATTTCTAAACATGTCATAAACCAACTACATTCCAATTTGAATATCCAAACACGCATCTAAAGACCAATATCCAAATTAAGGCACCTAAGCCACTAGACTATGGTCGAATGCTTTTAACTGTTACTAAAACCTCTAGAAAGTTCTTTCCCAATCTCATTCAACCCAAAAAACCGATGGTGTCACCGTACAATCCATCATTAATGCAATGGTTCCCCCCAAACTAGATCTTACATCATAACTACAAATTAGAATACTTTGGCGCTTCTGAAATTAGAATTTCATATTAAAACCCCATACCCATGTTTCTATGATACACTTGAAATAGTTTCCACCCCACCACGCTTGATCTCATAAGAAAACAATGGTCAAGGGCCAACATCACTAATCATTCTAAATTATGAATTGAATCTAATAGTTTCCCCACCCATTCTTAAGGCTCAACCTTGCTTCCCCTACCATGAAAATTACTGACCATCAACCGAAACATATTCGTAATGTACAAAACAACATAGCTAATGTGATTTTAAGTTCACCAAATACACTTTCATAAGAAAAAATTGTAGGAAATAATATATATGACCCTTATGGAGAACACTTGGAACCCACTATCAACACATTACTAAACTACATGACCACAATTCCTTTAATATCGAAGGAATATCATGATCATCCATGTACCCACACTGAAATTCCTACCCAATACCAAATGTGATCTTATCAATTGTCCCATCAGTCGATTAAACACGCATCATGCTTTCTACGAGCATTTATTCATCATTGATACAACATGTCTAAATCATCATAAAACATTATGATCTTTAGGACCATTCTTTTAATCCACCTAATACCATATCCAAATTCATGTCAGACACTCTCTTGGTAATTAGAATTCAAATTTCTACTAGATTCATCCTCTAATCTTCATACCATAACTATGAACCTATTTTCATTGGTTGTTATCAACCAAAAACTATAGGATGATATCCATAATAAGAGTTTCTTTATCACCTCTTTATATGATGAATACCTAAAACCCCTATCCATACCTCATCCATCCCTAAAAGAAATGACTGGATTCATCCAAACTCACACGTACCGGAGTGACCACCTAAAACACAACTCATTTACTATTCCCAACCCATGTGAATTTTACCTTAGAAAATACGTAAATATGTTTCATCGAGAGGCTCAACACCCAAAATCCTCCATTTATGATACCAACACCACATGGTCTCACTTATATCATTATTTTAGAAGAAACTCAAAAGATTGTGTTTCCAAGAATTGTGAATATCCACCCTATACACACTCATTTCATCCATTGAATCTATTTGCTTTATCAAAATTCTAGATCAACAATATCAATTCACATGATCCATTTTCAGTGTACCCTCAACCATGGAGGGATATTTCGAAATCCTCACCTGAGCACTAGGCCATCATGCCTGAAAATATTGCATCAAAACTCATCATCCCTTGGCTCTTAGAAGACTACTCATAAATCCATGTTTCAAATACACTATGTTTACCCAGCACCTGCACTGCCACAATATAATTTGAAAATGAATGGGCATACCATCTCATATAACCCAATCACTAAAACCTCACTCATGATCCAATTAGTTTCATGTCATTAACTAGTTTCATAATGATATATTATATGTAAAACCCCGAGATTTTATGAAAAATATTCTTTTTAATTTCATTAATGTATTGTGTTGTACGCTACACCAAAAGGATCTTACACAACACACATCCATGACTTTCCTTGCATTACATGCAATCACGACCTTCCTCTATAGCGTGTGTAGTACGCAATACCGACATTCACTAAACAATGATATGCTATTAAAATATTATTAAAACTAGCCGTTATAAATAGTGATAACCATTTTTGAATTTATTTAAATTGTATTTTTCAAAATGGACTTCATTTTTGGATTCGGAATATCGAAATTAGCTTAGGGTGAAATTTTGGTACTTTTCAGATAACTTTCATATTCTGATGAATAGTGAAAATTACTAAATTTTAATTAAAACATATTTTTTTAATCGAAAAAATTAACAGTGATAAATTAATAATTTCAGTGGTTTTAAATTATATTTAGAATATATTTTTACAATTTAATACAATCTTGTTCATTGGATGTAATTTCACATTTAAACCAGACATAAACAAGTTTGAATCTTTTGATAGTTATTATCTCTTAAGAACACGCTATTTGTTTTGATGACGAGAATTAATTTTTAAATTAATTAATTCAACTGATATCTTTTGAATTTGTAAATATAGACATCATTTTTGAGTTCATAATATCAAATATAGCTTAGGTCTAATTTTTGGTATTTTTCTGGAAACATTCATTTTTTTGATGAATAGTGAAACCACTAAGTGGTAGTTAAAAAAACTGAATTTTTCATAAAACTTAATTTTAACGCTTCTGTGAGTAGAATTTTAAAAATACGAGAGACATGGTTAATATCAAGGACTAAAATGTGGTTCAATGAGATGAAATTTTTTTGGTGAATAGTAACTTTTAACTTTTTTTACCACGGTTAAAAGTAAATAGGGTAGTTAAGGGTAACAATGATATTATTATTACCCTAACACATGTCCTAATTCTATTGTATAAGTTTAATTCGACCAAAAACAACCTTAGGAATAAAATATGACAATTTAGGACCACTTGTAATAGATTTGGACATTTATTATTAATTTATTTAAAGAAGGGTTAAAATAGTTAAAATCAATGTTTAATAAGTACATAATTTTTAATATAGGGTTATACGTAAGATAAATTCGACTATAAATATTAATTAGAAAGCTAAAAAGCTTTACTACATAATGATATTTTATTTGTAATTTTTAGACTTTATATAATTTAATTTATTTATGACACAAAGATGATGCAGTAATTATCTTATTAATGAAATATTGACATAATTGATGTTATAATTACCCAAATAAATGTAATTTGAGACTTTTTATGAATTCCACTAATTTTATAGGTTAATATTACATGTTAGTATTGATTTAATTAACTTTTTTCGAACTAATAATTCTGTTATAAGTTTCACAAAAATCAATTACTAAATAGTGTCAAAATTGACATAAAATAGTTTTTAAAACAAATATTATATTATTAATTGTTATTTTATTCCTAAAAATCTGAGGTTCGGCCAAATGACTTAGATAAGGTTATATATATTAATAATAAACAACTTTTGGTTCTTTTGACTTGTTATAGTAAGTTTATTAACCTTATAGTGTAAGAACACAAAAAGACACGGTAAAAGTAAAATTATCTAACTTAATGTTAAATCTAAATGATAAGGTTAAAATAGGAACCTAAACTTGTCTAAATTCTATTTTATAAGAGTATTTCGACCCATCCCAATCTTAGATTCTAAATATATCAATTTGGAGCTATTTAAAACCGAATATGGCTTTATAATAAAATAATATTTTTAGTTTTTCCAAAGGTTCCCCTCTCCTCCCTTATAAAAGGGCACCTACTCCCTCTCTTCCTCACACCACTTTGAGCCTTCATGCTCGGCCAAACCCTGCCAAATTCTCTTCTCCACTTCCCTAGAAACATCCTAGAGTTCCTGGGCTTCTTCAAAGACCAATTTTAGTGCCCTAAGAGGAGGACTCAAAGAGGCTCTTCAAAGAAGAGGTAATGTCCGTTACCGATTCTTTCAACTTTATTTCTTCTTCCACTTCTTATTATTAGGATGTTTCATTATGAAGTAATAACATCAGTATCACTCATATACCGATATGTTATTATATGTATGAAACAACCCTATTTCACCATCTATCCAACCTACAGAAAACGAAATCACCGCGCGTGCGTACGTACGGAATATCGTCTCCACGCCGTGGTGTAATCTATTTTCCACCACCACCTTACTTGGATGGGTATAATGGTGTACATAATAACTATATATGATTATTTTAAAGTGATATTGATTCTGAAATAGTATACATACACTCCAATACAATTCCATAATCATGAGAATGATATCATCGCTCGTGCGTACGTACGGTCTACAGTCTCCACGACGCGATGAGATTCATTCCCCACGTTAACCATTCATGAATGATTATAAAGTATATATAATAAGTAATCATGAAATATATGACATAATAATGATACTGTAATTATGTTTATATATATGTATGTCATCTACTTAATTCCATTCAACTCAATAAGTAAACGAAAAGAGCGTTCTTACGTACGTACGGCCTATCGTCTCCATGAACGGTGTATTTCTTTCCATTTAATGATCTATTATATATATGTATATTCTGAATATATATTATATATAAATCGTGTTTTATATTCTGGAATTATGTAATCATGATCTATGTAATCATATGAATAATTACAAGTCAAAACACGGATGAAAAATGAAACGATTTTACCCAAAACACTCTTTAACATGGAATTTACAAAAGAACGGGTAATATAAAGTCATAAGTGAACCATATATGATATCATAACAATGAGTATGATTCTGGAATAAGTCAATGACATTATTTAAATCATTAAACAGGAGGTTCGGACACTTACGAAGCAAATCAGGGCTAAGGTAAAGAAAATATCACAATCTCAATTTTATCTGAGATTGTTTATACTTTGGTATTTATTGGGGTGTATTTTATCATACACGTCCATATTTCCTCAATATGTAATATTATTTATATCCTCCTAAAAATTTTTAAATAAAATTTTACCCTTCAGTGAGTTTTTAGTAAAAGATATGAAAGGAATCTTTTTTCATTTTTTGTACGAGGTACTTTTTGACTTTTCCGACAAAAGTACGAGAAGAATGTTATTTTAACTTATACGGCATGAATGGATTTTTAAAACATTATTTCCAAGAATCTTCCTTTACATGTTTTCAAGTTTATTTTTAATCAACTTCTTTTAGTTTAGAATTGTATGACATGTTAAGAAAGGAAAAGTGTTTTTGAATTAGAAAGGATATTTTCCTCAAGAATGGAGTTCAAGTGTTTTATCAAAATTATTTTCCATCTAAGATAATATAGGGTTCTGTTTCTATCCCTATTATTACATTGATTTGATTATTTTGTGATGGAATTATATTTATGAATTCCTTTATCTTATATGAATTGTTTTATGATGTCACGATGTTTAAGAATCCCATTTTTATTACATGGGTTATGCAATGATCTATGATTTATGATTTTGTGGAACACATAATAATGGTATCATTATGAGATGGGTGGGACCTATATCTCCCTCCAATGCATTGGGTAAAGATTTTATATCTGATGAGATAGACATGGCTGGAACGTCAGGTTAAACCGGTTCAGTGAAACTGGACTGAAACGAGGAGTGAACTCGGTTCAGAAATGGACTTTTTCCACAGAGATAGTCTTGGAAATGAGTCTTGACTAATAAGAAACGATTCTCTATGATTATGTGTTTATTCCACAAAGTTTCATGTTTTATGTTATGATGATTGGGATT
The DNA here is from genome assembly GCA_963277665.1 of Viscum album. Classification (NCBI taxonomy): domain Eukaryota; kingdom Viridiplantae; phylum Streptophyta; class Magnoliopsida; order Santalales; family Viscaceae; genus Viscum; species Viscum album. Next base: position 1,403,996,010 of record OY728129.1, read on the forward strand.
ACATTTCACTACTATGATTTATCCCTTGTTATGATATTATGATCTCTTTTGCAGGTTAAGATTTCCAAAATGTTATGTTCTTATGAATATGATGTGATTAATATTTCTTTTGTTTACCTTTACTGAGAATTTGAGATCACCCTTTTATGTTTTCTTTTCCCCAGGATATAAAGAAAGGTTTTAGGTAAAAAAAGGAAGATCTTTATGGGAGATGTTGAAGATCTTTCACCATGATTAGAAGATTATATTCTATGTTTCCAAAGACACTAATCTATTACGGTCCTTGTGTGTGTGTTTTTATAATGTACTAAGAATTCCGCAAAAGTAATGTAATGTCCATGTATGTCAGGCTTCAGACCTCTACATTTGGTATCAGAGGAAAGGTTTAGTTAACCTTTGGAAACTAGGATGCGGGAACTTTAGTGAGATCCCTAGAGATATTTCTAAGGTATGTCTATGGATATCCCTAAGGTTAAGTATAAGTATAGGTTATAGTCCTAGAATTACGGTAACGATATTAGAATTAAACCTAAGATGTTAGATATTGAAGGTACTCCCCCTTTATTATGTTTTTTCCCTAGCATGATTTTTGCCTCTCACACTATTCTTTTTGGGTTTTAGACGATGGTTGGAACCCGAATGAACCGTGTTGATCAATGAAATGGAAAATGAAATGATTGTCCTCCTGAACAAACAAATGCTATGGGAGATGGAGTTCAAAATCTTATTTCTATACTTACACAAGCTATGAATCATTCTGGACTTCCAAATGAGTAGAGAAGGGAACAATATTCTATTGAGTCCTTCATGAGGAAACGTCCACCTTCTTTTAGTGGGCCATCTGATCCACTTGTTGCTGAACAATGGATCAGTACCACTGAAAAGATATTGTCAGTTCTTCAATGTTCTGAACATGATAAAGTCATCTTAGCGGTATATCGTTTGGAAGGTGAAGCTAATCAATGGTGGAATCTTATCAAGAATACGAGGCAAAGAGATGAAATTGAGTCCATGGAATGGGACGAGTTCAAAAACTTATTTTTCAATAAGTACATCCCTCATATTCTTCGAACAGAGATGGAGAATGTGTTTCTTGAACTAAAGAAAAAGGATAATGAATCTGTTGGTATATACCAAGCGAATTTTACAAGGCTCGCAAGGTATGCATATGGATTTATCATCCAACCTGAAAGTAAAGTTGATCGATTCTTCAGTGGCTTAAAACAAAATCTTCGAAGGGAATTAGCTATAAGAGACTTTAGTAGCTATGAAGAAATTGTGTGTTGTGCTATCAAGGTAGAAATTTTAGTTGGTGTAACTTATCCATCTCATAGTTTTGACAAGAAACGAAAGATGGAGTTCAAGGAGAAATCTGAGAATAATGGTGAAAAGAAGATGAATGTTTCCTTATGCTCAAAGTGTGGAAAGAAGCATGGTGGAGATTGTCTTAAAGGGACTAGAAAATGTTTTAAGTGTGGAAAAGAAGGTCATCGAGCAGCTGAGTGTTGAAGTAATGGAAAAAGGGTTTCTAATGATGTGAATAAAGAAAAAACTGTAGAGAATACACCACCAACACTTCAATGCTTCAAGTGTAATGAAATGGGGCATTATTCTAATCAATGCCCTAATCCAAGGGTTAATGATGATCGACATGAGAAAACACTTAAGGCACAAGACAAAGTGAAGTCACATGCGATAACTATTGGCGATGTTGAATATGACAACGATGTGGTGGAATGATTAAGTGTTTATGTAATGGGATTCCAAAATAATGTTGTATATAGTATTGTGGAATATTGGAATATTTATTTATTGGTTTATTGTGGTTTTCAATAATTTTAAGGTATCGGTAACCATGGAAAGTGATTGAGATATTTTTGGAAAAAAATATGATATGCGCATAATGAAGGGAAAACGATAAAATGAAATATTTGACAGTATTCATGAGCTCATGATTAATATAAGGACTAAGTGATATCATGGTTTGAGTATATAGAATTTTGAGGATTTTGGTATGTGGAAAGAGTTAACTATTAACAGCATTCATGTTTTCAATAAGGTTCAATGGGTATTCATTTTTTTTCAAGAGAATACATGTTACGGCCTTCGAATGTTTGGAATGTGACAAATAAGACATAACTCATGGTATATGGGGATCGACAATGGTATTAACATGCTAGTTGTATGAACTCTTTGTTAATCATTTTCACTATAATATGATATTAGACAACATTATTTTGGATAAGCCTAAAGATTGGAATGGATAATGTTGGACATAAGTTAGTATTTTTTAAGGATATAAGTTTTTTCGATATTATTTATGGGATGTTATAGTAATGTAGTTTTAGAAAAACGAAAACCTGCAGGATGGGCGACAACCCATCATGTCGGACAAGGCTGTGGGAATCGAACCCACAACCGAAGTGTGACTGGCCTTTATCGCCTACCACTGGCCTACATGAAGTCCCTGTTTAGTAGAAACTAGTTTTATTATATTAAGCAGTATTATATAAGAAGTATAAGTCCATTTTAGGAACCATATATGATTAATCTCACTATAGATGAACTTATGTATCTTTTGATAACTTTTCTAACCTTTTGTTTGAGACAGATGGAATGACCCATAATTATATCACATGATCTGCTAACACATCACGAATGAAAAATTCAACTTCATTTCATTAAGAGATGAAGTGGAAATTGTCCAAAGAATGACCAACGGTGAGACTATTCCAAAATCACGAAAGTATTTCTTCTAATTCCAATTTCATCATCTTTAGGGAAATGATCTTGAGAACCAAAAATGTTGTCCTAGTGACCTTATATCCGATGAATCTGATGGTACCTTAGATCGTCACAATTCTATGGATTTGTGATTGATGGATTTTTCATAGCCATGTTCTCTACCACTCTCCATCAGAACTTAATGGTAAGATTTTTCTCCCATATCCATATTTTCACCTATGTTCTCTTATATGGAAACCCAGTGATGAGTTACTTTGTGTAATTGTTACATTTCATACTTTAGTTTTTAAAATTAAGTTTTAGAATTCCTTTTTATGATGTGGGTTTCTATAAATAGTAAACGATTTATAACCCCGACGAATTTCGAGGGCGAAATTCATTTTAAGGGGGGTAGAATGTAACACCCCGAGATTTTATGAAAAATATTATTTTTAATTTAATTAATGTCTTGTGTTGTACGCTACACCAAAAGGAGCTTACACAACACGCATCCTTGACTTGCTTTACATTACACGTAATCACAACCTTCCTCGATAGCGTGTGATGTACGCAATACCGTGTTTCACTAAACAACGATATGCTATTAAAATATTATTAAAACTAGCCATTATGAATAGTGATTACCACTTTTTGAAATTTTGTAAATTTTATTTTTCAAAAAGGACTTCATTTTTTGATTCGGAATATCGAAATTAGCTTAGGGTGAAATTTTGGTACTTTTCGGATACCTTTCATATTCTGATAAATAGTGAAAATTACTAAATTTTAATTAAAAACAACTTTTTTAATCAAAATAATTAATAGTGATAAATTATTAATTTGAGTGGTTTTAAAGTATATTTAGAATATATTTTTACAATTTAATACATTGTTGTTCATTGGATGTAATTTCACATTTCAACCAGACATAAACAAGTGTCAATCTTTTGATAGTTATTATCTCTTAAGAACACGCTATTTGTTTTGACGACGGGAATTAATTTTTAAATTAATTAATGCAATTGATATGTTTTTAATTTGGTGAAATAGACATCATTTTTTAGTTCATAATATCAAATATAGCTTAGCCCTAATTTTTGGTATTTTTCTGGAAACTTTCATTTTTTTGATGAATAGTGAAACCACTAAGTGGTAGTTAAAAAAAACTGAATTTTTCACAAAACTTAATTATACCGCTTCTGTGAGTAGAATTTAAAAAATACGAGAGACAAGGTTACTATCAAGGACTAAAATGTGGTTCAATGAGATGAAAATAATTTTTTCTGAATAGTAACTTTTTACTTTTTTTTACCACGGTTAAAAGTAAATAGAGTAGTTAAGGGTAAATATGATATTATTATTACCCTAACACATGTCCTAATTCTATTAGATAAGTGTAATTCTACCAAAAACAACCTTAGGAATAAAATATGACCATTTAGGCCCACTTGGATTAGATGAAGACATTTATTATTAATTTATTTAAAGAAGGGTTAAAATTGTTATAATCAAATTTTAATAAGTAAATCATTTTTAATATAGGGTTATAAATTAGATAAATTCTAATATAAATATTAATTAGAATGATAAAAAAAGTTCCTACATTATTATATTTTATTTGTAATTTTTAGAGTTTAAATAAGTTAATTTATTTATGACACAATGATGATGGAGTAATTATCTTAATAATGAAATATTGACATAATAGATGTTATAAGTACCCAAATAAATGTAATTTGAGACTTTTTATGAATTCCACTAATTTTTTAGGTTAATATGACATGTTATTATAGATTTAAGTGACTTTTTTAGAACTAATCATTCTGTTATAATTTTCACAAAAATCAATTACTAAATAGTGTCAAAATTGACATAAAATAGTTTTTAAAACAAATATTATATTATTAATTGTTATTTTATTCCTAAAAATCTAAAGTTCGGCCAAATGACTTAGATAAGGTTATATATATTAATAATAAACAACTTGGGGTTCTTTTGTCTTGTTATGGTAATTTTATTAACCTTATAGTGTAAGAACACAAAAAGACACGGTAAAAGTAAAATTATCTAACTTAATGTTAAATCTAAATGATAAGGTTAAAATAGGAACCTAAACTTGTCTACCATTTATTATATAAGAGTATTGCTACCCATACTCACCTTAGATTCGAAATAAATCAATTTGGAGCTATTTAAAACCGAATATGGCTTTATAATAAAATAATATTTTTAGTTTTTCCAAAGGTGCCCCTCTCCCCCCTTATAAAAGGGAACCTCCTCCCTCTCTTCCTCATACCACTTTGAGCCTTCAATCTCGTCCAACCCCTGAAAAATTTTCTTCTCCACTTCCCTAGAAACATACTAGAGGTCCTGGTCTTCTTCAAAGACCAATTGTAGTGCCCTAAGAGGAGGACTCAAAGAGGCGCTTCAAAGAAGAGGTAATGTCTGTTACCGATTCTTTCAACTTTATTTCTTCTTACATTTCTTCTTCTTAGGTTGTTTAATTATGAATTAATAACATCAGTATCACTAATATACTGATATGTTATTATAAGTATGAAAGAACCCTATTTCACCATCTATCCATCCTACGGAAAACGAAATCACCGCGCGTGCGTACGTAAGGAATACCGTCTCCACGTCGTGGTGTAATCTATTTTCCACCACCACCTTACTTGGATGGGAATAATGGTGTACATAATAACTATATACGATTATTTTAAAGTGATATTGATTCTGAAATAGTATACATACACTCCAATACAATTCCACGATCATGAGAATGATATCATCGCTCGTGCGTACGTACGGACTACAGTCTCCACGATGTGATGAGATTCATTCTCCACGTTAACCATTCATGAATGATTATAAAGTATATATAATAAATAATCATGAAATATATGAAATAATAATGATACTGGATTTATTTGTATATATATTTATGTCATCTACTTAATTCCATTCAACTCAATAAGGAAACGAAAACAACGTTCATGCGTACGTACGGCCTACCGTCTCCATGAACGGTGTATTTCTTTCCATTTACTGATCTATTATATACATGTATATTCTGAATATATATTATATATAAATCATGTTTTATATTCGGGAATTAAGTAATCATGATCTATGTAATCATATGAATTATTACAAGTCAAAACACGGATGACAAATGAAACGATTTTACCCAAACACTCTTTAACATGGAATTTACAAAAGAACGGGTAATATAAAGTCATAAGTGAACCATATATGATATCATAACAATGAGTATGATTCTGGAATAAGTCAATGACATTATTTAAATCATTATACAGGAGGTTCATACACTTACTAAGCAAATCAGACCTAAGGTAAGGAAAATATCACAATCTCATTTTTATCCGAGATTGTTTATACTTTGGTATTTACTAGGGTGTATTTTATCATCCACATCCATGTTTCCTAAATATGTAATATTATTTATATCCTCCTACAATTGTTTAAATCCAATTTTACCCTTAGATGAGTTTTTAGTAAAAGATATGAAAGGAATCTTTTTTGGTTTTTCGTACGAGGTACTTTTTGACTTTTCTGACAAAAGTACGAGAAGAATGTTTTTTTAACTTATACGGCATGAATAGATTTTTAAAACATTATTTCCAAAAATCTTCATTTACAAGTTTTCAAGTTTATTTTTAATCAAATTATTTTAGTTTAGAATTGTATGACATTTTAAGAAAGGAAAATTGTTTTTGAAGTAGAAAGGATATTTTCCTCAAGAATGGAGTTCAAGTGTTTTATCAAAATTATTTTCCATCTAAGATAATATAGGGTTCTGTTTCTATCCCTATTATAAAATTGATTTGATTATGTTGTGATGGAATTATTTTTATGAATTCCTTTATCTTATATGAATTGTTTTATGATGTCACGATGTTTAAGAATCCCATTTTTATTACATGGGTTATGCAATGATGTATGATTTATGATTTTGGGGCACACATAAGAATGGTATCATTATGAGATGGGTGGGACCTATATATCCCTCCAATTCATTGGGTAAAGATTTTATATCTCACGAGATAGACATGGATGGAACGCCAGGTTAAACTGGTTCAGTGAAACAGGACTGAAACGAGGAGTGAACTCGGTTCAGAAATGGACTTTGTCCACTAAGATAGTCTTGGAAATGAGTCTTGACTAATAAGAAATGATTCTCTATTATTATGTGTGTATTACACAAAGTTTCATGTTTTATGTTATGATTATTGGGATTACATTTCACTACAATGATTTATCCCATGTTATGATATTATGATCTCTTTTGCAGGTTAAGATTTCCAAAATGTTATGTTATTATGAATATGATGTGATTGATATTTCTTTTGCTTACCCTTACTGAGCATTTGAGCTCACCCTTTTATGTTTTCTTTTCCCTAGGATATAAAGAATGGTTTTTGGTAAAAAAAGGAAGATCTTTATGGGAGATTTTGAAGATCTTTCACCACGATTAGAAGATTATATTCCAAGTTTCCAAAGACGCTAAACTATTACGATTCTTGTGTGTGTGTTTTTGTTATGTACTAAGTATTCCGCAAAAGTAATGTAATGTCCATGTATGTCAGGCTTCGGGCCCATACATTATATACCTATTTTATTAAACCATAGATCCATAATAACTCCTCTTCAAAATAATTAACATCACTTATACCATGATCTATCTCACACTCACCCACTTCATGTGCATCATCTTAATATTGAAGGTGTCTATCTATTCTCTAAGGAATTCCAGCCTTATATACATGATTATCTACGATATGGAACCGTTATAATTCCAAATTTGTCTACATATTCTCTCAAAACACTTCTAATGTGAACCCATAATCAATAGGCTAGGTACATAAATGGTTCAACCCTTCACAATTTCCTCAATACCAAGACACTATAAGTACCTCACATCCCATGAAACTGTAAACTAACGAGTTGTTCTCATAAAATTATAAGGAATAACAATGCTAATACCATATAATCAGAAATACCTAGCAAGTACCAAGTCCAAACACTAAATAACCTACAAATGATATACATATTTAAGAGAAAAATAAACTTGGGATGACCCCTCATATAGGTTTCCAAAAAATATCAATAAATACTAAACCAAAATGATCTCTAGTTGTATTAATGGGTAATTAGGTTCCCAAACTAGCCCAACCAATCAATTCTCATGCCAGGTTTACTAGGTTCAACCACAAAGACCACATTTCAAGTCTCTCACTAAGCTGATAACTCATTAGAAACACCACATACTTCTGCCCCATAACCACCGAACGTCTCACGTTCCCAACCACCCACTGAAGATCTTAGATACATAAAACATATTGAATCACATTCCAACCATCTACCCACAAGGGTGAAAATTCTCACTGAGCATCCATACATGGATTCCCCTTGAGAATCACCATTTAATTGGGAAAAGAATTACCATACAACATCACCCTAAATGAACCATTTTGAGAAACTATTTACAAACAGTTCGATTAAGTAGAATTTCATTCTATGATTTATGGGAAATCAATATATAGGTTTTCACTGGAACTTTAAGTAACCAAAAATGAGTAAATATCACCCCAACTGGGTCTACCACTAAATAACCAAATCCTATGTCAAACTACAAAGTTTCACTACAATCCCACTCAATGAGATACTATACCATCATCATCACCATTAGACATATCTTCATATATTCACATGACCCACCATCATAAGGAAAAATATGTTCATGTTGGACCTGTTTAATATAATTCCACCCAGTACTTATATAGGTAAACACCATATGAGTAGTTATTGATGCTTTAAACACCTAAAAATTAGTTATCAATAAAATTCCACACTAGGACTATATATATATATATGTAAATCCTATGGGCCTAATATGATACCTTAGACACCAATTTCATCTATAATCCAAGATCCAAATCTAGATATCGTCTCTTACTAATTGGCCAAGAAACAATAGATATAATAGTTTATAAGTAATAATCCTAAAACCTCATGTTTGTCATGTTATGAGAAAATCACAAGAACCATAAAAAAATGTCAAAAACATTAATCCCATACCCATGGTATCCTGGGAATCCATTGGGGAATGTGTTCATGATGCACAAGTCTAGGTTTCATTGTAAGCTATAATGCATTACTATATCTCCAGTCTAGTAAATATGAAATAGTAATACAAAAATATATTAGCTCTGATACCACTTTGTAATTTCCTAACATGACTTACTCTGAGATGTAACTTGACTGAACAACCTTTTGACCTCAGACAAACCTCCTTGATTATTAAAGACTATTGAATAGAATAAGTGGTTTGAGGGGGTATCATAGGGAGGATATAATTTTATATCATAGTGTAAAATATAATATAAAATTACAATGTATCATCCATAAAAAATTATAATAAGAAAGAGATAAATATAAACAAGACAATACTAAATCAAATACAATAATGGACCAAATATCCATTCCATGCATATAGTTGACCACACACTAGGTCAAATTGATACACAAATAAGAATAACGAAAATAAGACGCTGGCTCTATGGCATCACTAAGAAATATCACACCCGTTGATCCCAATTCAATTTAATTTATCTAGATGAATGTCCAAAATCTTTTCCATAATCCTCATGAAAATAGGTACATTCATAAAATGAATGTCTTCTTAGGTACCCATGTGCAATGGAGTCCTGAGAATGGTGTGAGTATAAAAATTAGTAGGCAACAGAAAAAGTGGTCTCAAACTAACCAGAATATGTAGTTATATGTGCATGGAATATTATCTACTGAATAATAATGTCAAATAATAATGGAAATGTAAATAAAAAGATATCACTTCATCTTGATGCTAAAATGTCTCTGATCATATCACGATTCCCATGACAATATAGAAAGCGGTTTTTATCCTTGGTATGGAGACCTCAATCGATCATACCTTCTTCAACCAGCGTCTAGGTGTGTCTGAGCATGTTTCATGGAACATGAAAACCAACAAGGTCCTTTGTACAATTCCCATGTATCCATTGGAATACATAAAACCTAGTCCTACCATGGGTAATATATTCATATTCATGTAAAATTGGATCATCCAATATGGGGTAATATACCCATCAACATTTAAAATAATAATCACCACACTAGCAATAGAATTCAAGGGAAAGATACCCATCCAAAGATCATTCAAAAATCACAAGCATACTAGGGGTAATATACCCATCCTGGAGGCATGTAGGCTGAGCTAACTAGGGGTAATAAAATGATCCCCATGACACAATAAAGCACCAGGGGGTATTCCTATCCTAGGACCAATCATAAGACATGTAAAAATGAAACACCTACCTATGGAATCCACCATTTAAGGCACTGAAATATATATATATATTAATACCACAAGGACCAATCGAATTATCACATCTTTCATCTGCATATCTTCCCATTAGGATTACTCATTAGTTTGGGTTCTTGGGGGACACCCAGAACCATCTCTACCCAGTGTTGTAGACTCTAACTAGGGATCAATCTATTAATAGGGATCCCACTCATGTCCCCATAGTTATAAAACATCAGAGTCACACATATGAGGGTATTTGGTCCCAAAACAATTCCTAGGTCAATACCTGATGCACATAGGGTATCGTGATCCTTGAAAAAGTAAACAAGGTAGCATAAACCTACCATCTATAAGAGTTTTTCCACATGGTAAATTGTTAAAGGGATGGTCGATGACATATATCCATCATTAAGGCCTTATTAGGTTGGTAAACTCACCTAACCCAATCCATGTCCTCCTAATTTTTATCATCCCAGTCTTGGTTCTGTTATAAAATGGAGGTACATTAAACCTTATGAAATATCAATGAGCCCCAAGACTCCAAGGGGGTCACAGGGTCCTCTCATGGCCTATTTAGACCATAGATTTCTCATTCATCACTCACTCACACTTGGTCGTGCAAGGTTATAAACATGGGACACTATGATATGCTTATTAAATTTGTTATGAGACCCGTTATGGGGGTCCAAATTTGTTTTTTTGAGGTCTTAACCATCATCCGTCGGGGATTTTGTTGGAATAGTGTATTCCAATCAATTCAGATGAAGTTGGAATGAATGATTGTGGCCCAGACTACACCAAAAACCTAACTCTCATAGATTGAATTCCATGATTAGGTTTTGGGAACAGTAGATGGGTTGATAGAAAACACCGAAAAAGCAATATATCTCTATCGTGTTCTAGAAATCAGTCTCCAAAACACTATGGAGTTACTATACATTTGGTGTCACTATTTCACTATATTCATATTAACTCATTTGATCTTGGTTTTGGGTGTGTGAGACTCTAAATTTTCCGTATAATTATACTCCAAAAAATATTGATATTTTTACCTCTCCATGGAAATTAAAATATTTTCTCGAAAAATATAAATATCTATATATCATGATCTTCTTCTCGTTATTTCTTTTCACTTTTACTCATCATCTACAAATTATCAATTTTTTCCTCCATGTATTTCTTTAATAACTAGTATTAGATCTGATGTTCAAAAGATCATGTTTTATTTTTCATGGATTGAATGATGTCTATGAAGGATGGATAGTTGAAGATCCATAAGTTGGATGAAAATGAATATAGTTACAGGTATATGAAGATTAAATATAGTCTTTATCATAATAAGTTTAATTATCTCTTCTGGGTGAAAACCAACAGAGATGAAGAAGATAGATTGGGAGCTATTAGATTGAAAAGCTTTTGGATTTTTTCTCCTATGTTGGAAAAAAACATGACTCTCAAAATCATATAGGAGAAGAAATAGGTTTGGTTGATCAAAGATCTTAGAAATAAATATTATAGGACTTTTATGTTGAACAAAGTATACTTGATGAGATTATTATTCAATCTAAAGATGATTGAAGGGATGATTTTTTCTTGTGAGGTCAATTAATTCAACACCATCATAAGTCTATTGTCATTAGAAAAAATTTCAATGGATGATGAGGTATGTTATATGGTTTTAATATCTTAATTAACCAATAGTTGGGAAGACATTATAACAATTTTAAATTGTTATTTAAGAAATAAAAACTTATTCCAAAAATACAAACGTGACTTGATTGTCAGTGTGGATATTGATATAATAGAATCAGAAAAATTGTACGTTTTGGTCTGAATGTGGAATGAGGAACCCAATACACATAATTATATAATCATAGGTGATAATCAAAATCAATAGAAAATATTTAAGACAAGGAAAAGGGACTTAGTCCAACCTGATGGATTTTTTTGAATAAATGGATCATCAAGAAGGTGTATAGTTAAAAATGGTAGGCACAAAAAACCAATACAATTAAAGTTAAAGCTAAAAGAATTGAATATGCATTTTTACTGAGTGCAAATAACCCTATGGAGTTTTATATTTTAGACTTAGGGGTATATTTCCATTCCACTTCAGAGAATATTTTTTAAGAAAATAATGTTTCTAGAAATTTTGGCAAGGTACATCTTGACGAGGATGAACAATTATAGTTTATGGTGAAGGGAGAAAAAAATAATAACACCAGTAGAAGGAGTTTTATTATTCTTCTGAATGTAAGTTATATCCCTATACTAAGAAGAGAAAATATTTTTTTGGTAGGTTAATGATGAAGGTTTTAGTACCAAATTCATTGGTGGTGCATGGATGATTACCAAGGGAGTTATGATCATAGATCATAGAGAAAATAATGGTACCCTATATAACATGGCAAACATTTTCACATCAAAAAATTCATTAATAAATTCTATCAAGGATTCCTAGACATGGGGATATATTCTATTCCATATGGGTGAGAAGGGGGAGAAGGTGCAGGAAAATATAGGAATGCTACTAGAGTTAAAGTCTATGGAAGATGGATTATGTGAAGATTTTATCATTACAAATTAGAGAAAGATTTCATTTTTAAGAGGAGGTAGAGAGATGGATAGGAAGATATACATAGTGAACACCACTTTTTAGGGTCCTGTATTATTATATTCTATTAGAGGGTCACAATATTACATGAAATTTACTGATGACATGAAAAGGAAGCTATGGTTTTACTTTTTCAAAATAAAATATGGCGTGTTACAAAAGTGGAATACCATGGTGGAGAATGAGTTAGGATCAAAGATGAAATTCTTGAGGCCTGAAAATGGTGGAGAGCATGGAAGAAGTGATTTTGTTTTTCAAAAATCACATTTAAATGGAATGTGAAAACCCGAACAAATTACATCAGCCCCCAACTTCAAACCACATAATAAATTACCAGTACATTTTAATTTTTAAAAAACATTGAATATTTAAACCTATAAAAACATTGTTAGATAGGTGTCACCTCCATGTATATATATTCCTTAGTGAGAACCTCAATGTGGTAGGCCATCTTGTCCAAAATCTATATTTACTTGTACAGATTTATTTTCCCCTCGTTGATCTCACATGTCAAAATTTGATCCTGTAAGTCGATCCAAAACCCTTTAGATTCAATAAGATCAACTTGATGTAATATATCAAACATTCCATTAGTGTCCACCTTTGAAAATTTGACTTTGAAGGATTCATCCAACATATATTCCTTATAATGTAGGATAATCTTCAAGGCATTCTCTATGTTGAAATCCTCTTTTCTAGAATCCTTTAGGGAACCATCAAAATAATCCAATTCCTCTAGTTCTAGAAACTAGTTTGGATCTTCTATCCTAGCAGATAGAGTCTCCTCGAACTCAACAATATGAGGTGTATCTTACTCCTCCTAATTTCCAATCTTTTAAATTGTACAAGATTTAGGTTCCAATGCAACAGTCCTAGCCTTTGCCTCATTAAGTTTTGATTTTCTAGAATACATGGTGGCCATGTGATTAGGTAAATTTGAATGGTCATTGCATTGTATTGGGTTTTTCAATTTTCTGACTGAAAAAATTCTAGAAACAAGGTTGATTTTCTTCCCATTTATTGATACATAGACAAAGGGAACCTTCACATTGAGGTCCTTCTCATCATCTGAAGTATATTGGGAGTCATGTTCTTTTTCACTCAACTATGGATCTATCTAGAATAAATGTATGAATTTATTTCCTTTCCACTTGGGGATGACTATCTACCATCTATCAAAATTATAATTACACTCCACATTTTTCATTCAATAATGTGAAGTAGTTATAGAGATTGACCAAGGAAGGGTTTCCCACAACTCATAGGACACTATAATTATAAAAACTCTTCTAAACAAACTATAAAAGTCATGAAAATAATTCATCCTCACTGATAACAACAATAGAAGATTGAGAAATACCACTGACCTAGATCATTGATTAAGGAAGATAATTACCATTATTACTAGTACCAGAAGAAATTTTTGGACAATTTCCATCATCACACTCACACCCATTTCATCAATTCCCCGAAACCACTATTTAGGAATACATGGAAATAGTAGTGTTGGTTCTCTCCTCATCCATTACCATGACCTAAATATCTAGCTTGAATCCTTCTATGTATTTCTTCAAACTAGTATAAATGTATGCATTCATTGATTCAGGTTTTAGAGTCCTCAGCCCTTTCCAAATAAGAGTAACATTTGAGTGATTTTCGTCACCCAATATACTTCCCTAGAGCTTCGCATGAGGTTTTCCTGTCATCCCATAATAAAATTTTAAAAAAATCACACCCCATACATCTACATGATGAAAATAAATGGACCCTAAATTCATAGAAAACATATTTATTCAAATGGAATTCCTATTAAATATGAATGAAAATGACATTTCTCAGATCTTTTGTGATTTCAAACCCAATATATATTCAACGAGTGAATCAATGGTAGAAAATATGGGTGTGGTGATTAGAGAAAATGAATCTTTCATCCATGTTACTGATCAACTAAATAATCACAAGATTTTTAATGGGAGAGAAAGACCATGGATGAATATTCATATGTTCTTGATAGGAGGATATAACTTCAGGTGTAAATAAAACAACTAATAGAAGAGAGAGAGAAGAAAATATCTGTTAGAGTACATATAGTGTTCTCCCATGCATAGATAATATCGTCTTCCATCAAGAATTGGATACAAATATTGTGGGTATAAAATATATATAATTACATGTTCCAAAAAACTATAGTAATTCCATACAAACCTATTTACGACGTCCACTAAGGGTTGATTCTTTCCAAATAGGGCTAACAAAGTGATATCCAACATTGAAGAATCATTCATGAATTCCATGGAAGAAATAAAGAGCATAGAAACCCATATTAACATGGTTCATCTTTAGGTATAACTTTGATAACTGGGAAGTTAAGGACCTAGTTAGGGTCAATGAAGGGGGATAATTTCCATGGTCAGGGATGGGTCCCCCATTGGCGAGGAAATAATAGGGGGATGAAGGAGCAGCTTTACATATTATATATTTTTTAATGTAGTGTATCTAAATTATATTTTTATCTTATGGATTTAAAATTCAAATTTAATGAATAGTTCCAAAATTGACATTCATGTTATTCTATAAAAAATAATATTTTATTAAATGATATAAAAATCCAAAAAATCCTTTGTTTATCCAATTGATTGAAATATGGTTTTAAATGTAAACCATTTTCTATTATTTACCCAATTTTCCTTTTAAAGTAACTATATTAACCCATTAAGTGTAGAAAATATTGATATGACTCTAATAGTCAAAAGGGTTAACAAAGGGCTAAAACAAAAAAGATAAGGGTAAAAATGTGATCCAAATGTATCCAAATTTTTTTACATGAATATTTAGAGTCATCCTAATATTATACTAAAATATTATCAATTTATTCCATTTTTAAATGCAAATTTATTTATATTAATTTGATATTTTAGGAAATTCCACGAGTGCCCCTTCCCTCTCTTATAAGAGGGAACCTATTTTTCTCATTTTTTCAAACATTAAATACATTTTAGTTTCAAGAATCCCTATGAAAATAAATGAATTAAATATCTTATCACATACTAGGGGAATTTTTTTATAATAAATCTTACCTAGTATTTATTTTGATGTAAACCTCAAGAGGTTGTCCGAAAAAGAGGTACTATTCTTAATTAGGAATTGTTATTATTTAGTTTTCAACCCCTATAAAATATTCTCAAATGATGGTGATATAATAAAACAATTATATAATATATAATTAGATTTTATTATTTACATTTATTGACATATATACTTATCCACTTCCATCAAATGGGAAAAGCAACCATCACACTAGTGTACGTCGGACAACAATGTCACGAATCAATGTAATTAATTTTTTCATTTTTGATTTACGGGGATGGTAATAAGGATGTGTTTGATGAATAAATATCATTAATATGATATTATAATTAATATTAAAAGTTTAATTATTATTTAAATTTCGTTTTTTTCTATCCGTTAGAAAGTGAAGACAATTTTCATGCGTACATAAGGCTTACCGTCTCTAGGAATAATGTAATTCAATTTTTTATCTATAAATTTTATGTATTACTATAAATAAGTATATAATGAATACATAGGATATTCTTTTCATCATAAAAATTCTATAGATTATGAAAACAAGTTCAATATACAAGGAGGAAAGCTACCAAACCAAAACAAACATGAAAAACAAAGCAGTTATCACCCAAAAATTAATTTTAATATAGAATTGTTTATAAAAGGGTGATAAAAGGTTATAAGAAGATCATATATGGTATGATATATGTGATTATGGTTCTGTAATATATTTATAATAATTCTACATTTATTATACAAGATGTTTTATCATGTACAAATGATGTTGGACCAATGGTAAGAGATTCTTCAATTCACTATCATTTCTATGGGACACATACCCTATTCTAAATATGTTTATTTTATGTGTTGTATGTAATTACAAAGAACTAATTTTGTTACTATTTACATTAAAATAATGTGTATTTTAATATCCATATAAGGTTAACTCTTTCATTTGGTTTTTGAAAAATATTTTTAAAAGGGATCTTTTTTTCTTTTTACAAATGAGGGTCTTTTCCAGTTTTCCTAAAAAATGTGAAAGGAATAGGTTTTAACATATAAATTAGAAATGTAACTTCCTACTATACTGACCAATGTATTTTTGAAATATTAATTTAAAAAATTATATCTCTCTTTATAATAAAATTGTTCCCATAAATTTTTTGAATTGTTTTATTTCAAAGTGATTTTCAACGTGGAAAGGTTCTTTACATAAAGAAATATTATTGTGATATTTAAAAGGAATTATCATATATGATAAAATCATTTGATGTTAATTATTCGTTACCTTGTATATTATCCAATTATACAATTATTACTGTTTCATTGGATGTTTATCTTTTATGTTGATGAGATGTTTATGAAACCCATTTATTTTCCATGGGTTATGCTATGATGAATTGATTAAATGAATATGAAACCCATTTTCATTGCACAAGTTATGGTGTGATGATATGATGAATGTTTAATGATCTTGGGGAACACATGTGTATGATTTTTATTTTGTGATAGTGGTTATGTTATAACCAAGTACTAGTGGTTATGTTATAAACCTTGAATGTTTGTTATGTTCTAACCAAGGATGGTAGTTATTTTATAACTGTGGAAGGGTGGAGCCAAAAATTATATTGTGCTCCAATGTAGGGTATAGTTTTATCTCTCATGAGATAATTATGGGTAACAATATGGTTCTCTTGATATGTTACAGGAAACTAGTCGATGTGCTTGATCCACTATGGAAAATTGATGTTTAGTGCTGATATGTTATTATTTTATGGTCTTGGTAATTAATCGTTACATATAAAATGGTTTCTATACATGTGATGGTTCCACACTTTTATCACATTAACTTATGGTTAATTATTTATTTATGATGATTTATAACTCTTATGAATCATGTATTTTGAAATGAAAAAGCTTTATTCCATAACATAGGTTTATGATCTTTGACGGATTGGGTATTAGGTTTGTAAGTTATGTTCATGATCACATACCCTAATGATGAACTTAGGCATTCATATTATTCATATGACCCATGTTTACAATTATTAAGAATTTTTATCACCATTTATTTTTTTTATTTCCCCAATTTATAAAAAATGTTTTATATTGGTTATGTTTATGAAGGGTAGTATGTGGAAAGTTATTTTTGAAAATAATGAAGATCTTTTATGAAATAAAATGATTGTGAATTTAGTCTCCAAAGAAACTTTAAATTTATGATCCTCATGAATTTATTCTTGAAATGTATTTAATATTTATGTAAAAATATATAATATTTATGAATGAAAATATTGTCTTGCTATAGTTGGTATCAAAGGATTGGTTTATTCAATCTTTGGATATTAGAATTAAAAAAATTTGATGAAAACCCAGGGGAGAAGTCTATATATATGATAAAATCCAAAAAAAATTAGTAATGACCATAGATAATCATGTATGGATATAAGATATCATATATTGAGAATAATGTTTCATTATATAGACATCTATGAATGATATTTAATTATTATTGGATTTATCACTTTGATTAATGATAGTTGATAATCAAATGAACCATTTTGGTTCTAGTATGGGATTAATGATATGATGATAAACTTGAGGTGGTAATATGTCTGATCAAATATTGAATTACCATATTTTATATTAGATATATAAATACCAATATAGTATTAAACGTTTTAAGAGATGATAATTAATATCCTCAATTATTAGAAGTTTAGTTAGCATTCAAAAATCATAGTAGAATGATAGTTTCATCTCAAATTTATTATTCTTATATGATTGTAGTTTTTGAGAAATTTATTCCTAAAAATATTATGATTCTCCCTTTATTTTAAATTTATGTGACTCTAGTCATGGATTGATATTATTTATATGAACCTCATATCAATTTTCAAGGAATGTCTGTCATGTTTTATATTCAATATGAACCAATGATTGTTTATCGATTTGTGGATGAATACAAACATACAATAGAAATAAATTCTATATTATGGGTATTAATATCTATACATATAGTATATATATATCATATTGTTTGGGGGAAACTAAATATTGAAGATATGCTTATATTTTTAGGGTTTGTGTTTTATTTTCAGAAGAAAATTTCAGTCTAAAGTTGAGTTTTCAATAGAAATCATACCTAGTGGTTCACATATTGCAAATAATCCATATAGAATGACCTTGATTGATTTGAAATAATTGAATAAGAAACTCCTAGAAAGTCTTGAAAATGGATTAATTCTTCCACACACATCATAGTGGGGTGTACCTGTTTTTTAAGAACAAATATAAATCAATGCGACTCTGCATTGATTATCGAGAACCTAACAAGATCACTAATAAAAATAAGTATCATCTACCACATATTGAATATTTTTTTGATCAACTATGTAGATCTCAATAAGTCTCCGTGATTTAACTTTATGATGGATATCATCAATTTAGGTTCAAGAAAAGAGGATATACATAAAAAAACATTAGATATAATGTATGGACACTATAGTGAGCCATTTGGTCTTACTAGTGCCCATTCCATCTTCAAGAATTTAATGAAAAAGGTATTAAGATGTTTCCTTGATTTGTTTGTGATATTATTATATATTCAAAAGTAATGGAAGAGCAAGAATATTATTCAAGTATTTTTCATATGACCCTGATTATAGAGAAACTATATGTAAAATTTACCAAGTGTGGATTTTGTATTAATAAAGTTATAATATTTTATCATATAATCTTATTTTATGGTATATTAGTGGATCCTTCAAAGTTTTAAGTTATTGAATAATGTCCTAGTACAACCACCATAACTAGAATGTATATTTTTCTTAGGTTGGATGGATATAAATGATGCATTGTGCGTTTTTTCTCAAGACTAAATAATCCACTCACCAAGTTAAATCATAAAAGAGTTAAGTTCCTGTGTAGAGATGAATGTGAAGAGAATATCAAGGATCTAAAGAGAAGGCTAGTTAGTGCACCTATGATAACTCTACCATATAGTAGAGAATGGTTGGTGATCTATAGTGAAGCAGCAAAGAAGGGACTAATTTGTGTCCTAATGTATAATTATATGGCGATAACTTATACATCACAATAATC
The DNA here is from genome assembly GCA_963277665.1 of Viscum album. Classification (NCBI taxonomy): domain Eukaryota; kingdom Viridiplantae; phylum Streptophyta; class Magnoliopsida; order Santalales; family Viscaceae; genus Viscum; species Viscum album. Next base: position 1,404,015,890 of record OY728129.1, read on the forward strand.
TAAGGTTCATGAGAAAAATTACCCAACTCATGATTTTGAGTTAACTATTGTAATGTTTTCAAAAAAGAGACATATGAATTATTCTTATAGATAAAGGTGTGACATATATACCAATTGTAAACGTTTGATGTATATCATCACATATAAAGATCTAAATATGAACCATATAAGAAATATTTAGTTGATTAAATATTATTAAAGCTAGATACATAAACACCTTGGGATGTTGAAAAAGGTGATTGATTCTTTGAGTTGAAAGGACCCAGATAGTTTTTCCATGGTGAGGACTGAAATTGGTCCAATAATTATAAATTTTTAGAAAATGGAACATGAAATTATGAGGAAAGGGTATAGACCATATCTTACTAAAATGAGTGCTCAACCATATATCCATGTGAGGATTAATGTGGTTCATAAGGAATATGTGGAGTTATAGATGAAGGAGAGGAGTGTTCCTGAATTCAGCCTTGATTTTTATTGAATGATATGATTCAATAACAATAAATTTTTCCCATTCAATACCATAATTTAATAAGAATAGATATGATTAAGCTCATAGTTCATCATTCTCTATTTACCCTAGGATTTTGATGATTTATAAAGATGTGAAGGAGTATTTATAGTGGTACAATGTGATGATATATATTATAGAGTATGTATCTTGGTTATTGGATTTTTAGCTAGTTAAGGATGAGAGATAGATGTATAAGGAGATGCTACAACCATTTCCCAACCTTAATAGAAATGGGAAAACATTACAATGGATTTAAATATTTTACCCCCCAAAACCACTAATGGGAAAAATGATACTTGAGTTATAGTCTATCACCTTACAAAGTCAGTACACTTAATCTCCATTAGATAACATTTCCCTTTTGACCAACTTGTATTGTTATAAAATATGTGGTTACATTAAATAGTGTACCACATTCAACTGTATTAGATGAGGATTTAAGGCTTACCTTTATGTTTTGGAGTAGTCTTCAGAAGTATTTGGATATAGAGTTTAGTTTCAGTACTAAATATCATCTTCATATAAATGATCAGTCTGATAGGACCCTTAAAACCCTTTAGGACAATTTTAGATCTTTCTCTAGGGAATTCAAAGGTAGTTGGGATTAATAGCTTCCTATGGTGGAATTTTTATATAACAATAGATTTCACTCATGCATTAAGATGGATTCTTATGAATCCCTTTATAGAAGGATGTTTAGAATGCCAACATGTTGGGATGATGTTTGAGGAAGCTATATGGGAACCCGAGGATTTCATGAGGAAGAAGTATGCTCATCTATCTATATTAGAGTGGGGGAATTTTTAGGTTGAAATTCCATTTAACTAGGGTAGAATGTAACACTATGGGATTTTAGGAAAGAGTTATCTATAAGTAAATTTGATCTCTTTAATATATTTTGTTACATGCAACATCGAATCTAAAAAACATAAATATTATTATTTAAATTTGACCATTATCAGTTACCCATGAAATTGGTGGGTATTAATTGGATAAAATACATTATGAAATAAATATAAAGGTCCCGCAAAATATAAATTTATTGATAAATTCTACGTGTATAATCTATCAATTATTAGTAAAATCAAATTATGCTTAAGAAATACATTTTCATAAAAAACTATTTTGGTTTATTTTTAAGAGAGAAGATTATAATTAATTTATAAAAATTTATAAATTAAAATTATAAAAATTATATAATTTATTAAGTTATCTTAGGGTAAAATTTTTGAGATTATTTTTAAAAATTTTATTTTTAATTGTGTAGTAAAAAATACAGATATTTATTGAAAATTTTATTTTTAAAGTATTTATGAATTAAAATTCTATTTTATATTAATTTTGAAATAAAAATAATCCATTTTGATTAATAAAAATAAAATTGTGGTCCTTGTAATGTATTTTATACTTTAAATTGTTATAAAAATATTTTTATACCAAAGGCATTTTTCTTAAAAACCGTTTTCATCATAATTTGCATGTATAATATTAAATACAATTATTAAAATTATATAAAATGAAATTTGAAAAATGTATTCAAAAATATTAATCAGTGGGTAAAAACATGGTAAATATATCCTTGTTATTTTTGGACATTATAAATATTATCATTAGTAATTTTATTGCCATGGTAAAGGATAAATCAGACAATTAAGGTTAAGAAAAGAATGATAAGGACAAATAAATGACCCTAAAACATGATTAAATTTTATTTGAAGAGTTTATATGATAATTAATCATAGAAATTCTTAATACATGGCCATTTTTTCAATTTTCATGATTTGGACCATTATATTATTTTATATAAACAAAAGTAAAAAAATGTTATTATCTATAATTTATTATATCTAAAATTTTAATATAAGTTAAATACGGGATATATTTGGTTATAAATATTAGTTTAAATATAAAGTATTTATATTCATCATGTTAATTAATTATTAATTTTTAGTGAGGAAAAAATTACCTTAAATTCTTATGTATCGATGACAAAGTGATTGTGCAAGTGGTAAATAAAATAATAAAATGTTTTTATATACTCTAAATATATTATTATTTCAGAGATTTTTTTGTTTTAAAATATTTTTCAGATTATAATAAAATATTAGAATGGTTTTGAGGAATTTTATTCTAATTCAATTTTTTTCCTTGTGGTTTTAAAAGTCAAATTAAATAAATAGTCTCAAAATTGACATTATAGTTATTTTATAATAAATAATATTTAATGAAAAGATTTAGAAAATGAAAAAATCATATTTTTGTACAAGTGATTTAGACATAGATGATAATATCAACCATGGTCCATTTATTTACCACTTTCCTTTTATATTAACTATATTAACCCCTTAATAGTAAACAACATTGATATAACCGTAATTTTCAAAAAGGGTGAATAACGGGTTAAAACAATGTCATAATGGAGAAAATGTAATCCTATCATGTAAATAATTTATTATATTATTGTGTTTAGAAGAAATTTAATCTTATATTTTAATATTTTCAATTTTAATCCATTTTTGAATCAAAATTAATTTACAATAATTTAATATTTCAAGAAAATCATAGAGTACCCCTCCCATCTTTTATAAAATTGCACATATTTTTTCATTTATTATCACTTAAACAACCTTTTGGGTCAACAAAATCCCTAAAAATATCAATTACATACATCACTTCCCACATATTATATGAATTTTTTATATCATAAATCCATCCTAGGAAATATTTTTTTGTAATCCTTAAGAGGATGTCTAGAGAAGACATATAGTTCTTAACCGAGAATTTTTTAATTATTAATTCATCTACATCATTTAATTCATCCTAAACTATTATGATATAATAATCCCAGTATAGAAAATATAATTATGTTGTATTATTTTTATATCTTATCCTATATCCGTCTTCATGTCCATTAAATGGGAAATGAAACCATTTCTCATATACACAATAGACAACTGCCTCATGAACCGATATAATTTGTTTTTCATTTTTGATTTAAATGGATGGTAATAAGGATGAAATTGATGAATGTATATTATTTATATTATATAATATTTATTCCTTATAGGGGAATTATTATTGACCTTTATTTCTTTCCATCCTTCTAAAAGTGAAGACAACATTCTTGCATACGTCTGATGTACCATCTCAAGGAACAGTGCAATTTAATTATCTATCTATAACTCTATTTTATGACTATAAGTATATATATAATTATTATATATTATATTTTTATGATTATTTAAATTATTCATAATATGTAACCATGATAAATATACAAGGATCAAAACTACCAAACAAAAAATACTTGAAAAACAAAACAGTTATCACCTAAAAGGTGATTTTAATAATGAATTGTTAATAAAAGGGTGATAAAAGGTTATAAGTAAATAATATATATGTTTCCCTCTAGAATCGGGGATGACCTCTTTGATTGAAGATTAAAATATTCCAATCGGTTTCTAATGGGGTTGTTCGTAGAACCGGAAACATCCAATGATTCCATATCCATTTGGACCTACTTTCCAAAGGTAGGCGCTCATTAGTTGTGGACTGATGAGGCTTAGGAATTTGCACTGGTCGAGATGATGGGAGGTCGGACTCATCACACCGTTTTGAGGGGAATTATTGTCTACTCCGGGACTCTCTTTATATATTTAAGTTATGTTTGTGAATCCTTTTTACATTACCATGTATAAAATGGGCTTTCCTTTAGTCTGACAATCAATGATTGATATGTAAGAAATTCAGAGATTCTTTTATATGTATTCGAGGTTCTTCATCGATGAATAATCATCTGTATTTGTTAGAGATTCTTAGTTGATTGTATCCTTAAAATACAAAAAAGTCTCTTGGTCATTATGATGACCATACTGGTTTTAAAGCCACTCAGTGGGGGCACATGAAGTTTATTGTCATTCAGGAGGACTTGGATTATTTCAGAATTGGGATCGTACTCGTTGGTGGGCTACCTACGTATCCTTTGTTTTGGAAAAGGAATCAGAACCCACGTAGTTCGAATAAGGGGGTATGATGCTTATGCATGATTGATGGCTCAAAGAAAGAAGTCATGATTACTTTTACACTGTAATCTCATGTGAGTCATGCTCGGTGTGAGAAACAAAAGGTATTGGTGAAACCAGAAAATTGTGCCATGAAAGATGCATTGATGTGGGGATTATGTGTTTATGACTGCCCAAAATAGATGAGGATTAAGATTTACTTCAGGAAAGAAATCCAGGAATAGGGTCCATAAAGGTATATGTACTTTATGGAGATTTGGATACTCTAATCTTGGGGATTACTCCTCAGGAAGATGCCCAAGTTAGGAGTGGACATATGATTGGTTTTTACTCCTGAGAAAGAAGCCCCAAATCAAAAGTAAATTAGAACTGGTTAAGAGAAATTAAGACTGGGGCTTACTCCTGAAAAGGAGGCCTAGTTTAAGGGACTTGAAAATCTAAGGGACTTGGGGATTACTCCTAAAGAGGATGACCATATTTGAGACTAGGGATTACTCTTGAAAAGGAGGCCCAGATTAAGAGAATTATGGTTGGGGCTTACTCCTAAGGAGGATGCCCATATTTGAGACTGGGGTTCACTCCTGAAAAGGAGGCCCAGGTTAAGAGAATTATGGTTGGGGCTTACTTCTAAGGAGGATGCCCATATTTGAGACTAGGGCTTACTCCTAAAAACGAGGCCCCGGTTAATAGAATTATGGTTGGGGCTTACTCTTTAGGAGGATGCCCATATTTGAGACTGGGGCTTACTTTTGAAAAGGAGGCCCATATTAAGAGAATTGTGGTTGGGGATTACTCCTGATGAGGATGCCTATATTTGAGACTGGGGCTTACTTCTGAAAAGGAGGCCCAGGTTAATAGAATTATGGTTGGGGCTTAACACTGAGGAGGATACCCATATTTTAGAATTATGACCTGGGCTTATTCCTAAAAAGGAGGCCCAGGCTAAGGATTCTCTCATCTTAAAGGATGAGGTTGAATGAATGAAATCTCAATCTCTAGTGACATAAAGATCTATAAATCACTAGATTTTTGAGAGATGTTCCACGGAGTTCCTTTCAAATAAGGAAGCCAAATCATGAAATAATTCCATAAATTTCTTTGAAGAGTGTCTTGAAGACTGAATCCTGAATAGGAGAAGTGGAATGGCATAAGAGGGGTGAAGTGGGCAGGAAAGGCACCCAAAAAGGTAGGGGCGCGCATGTCTTGGCAGGCGCGCAGGTACAGCGTGGGCGCACAAGTCCTGGTCGTGCATGTATATCTACGCGACACATATGTACTTGCACGATTTTCAGTCTTTGAGTAATACTTGGGCAAGACTTGGCTCAAACCCTTGGTATTATCCCTAGAGGATTTCCAGAATATGGTGCGCAAGTTCTGATGAAGAAGTTGGGTGGCGCATAAGTGTGTTCATTTCCCTTAAGGGTAAAACACTTAGGCATGAAAGTGTTAGTGAATTCTAACACTTAGACCTTACTCTTCATGTTTAGACCTTCCATTCTAGGTAAAGGATTACCTTAGAAGAGTTCGGAAGACCTGAAGAAGAGACTTGGGCGTTCAGAGCTCTGTCTGTGAATTCTGGAAAAAATCCTCTGCAAATGGGGGTCCCACAGGGTCTACTTATAGGCTGGAGAAGACCCTGGGCGGTTATCCTTTAGGGCGTGCAAGTCACTTGCATGACCATTAGGTGGCGCGGAAGTATACTTGTGCGACAGTGAGGGAACTTGCGCGACCCTTGTGCTTTTGAAGCCTTGTTCATGCCTTTGTCAATTTTTTATGATTTCTTCAAAGGATGAATCAATTTGTTCTAAGTCATTTCCCTTTCCATTCTTTTAGACAATGTGATGAAAATGAGTGTCAACAAACTTCCCCCCCCCCAGAGTTGGATCCGAAAGAAATGAGGATGTGACTCTGAGGAAAAGAAGAAAACTAAAGGAAAGGCAGTGCGCAAGTGTATGGCACGCAGGCTGTGGCGCACAAGGTATGGCGCGCAACTTCCAGCTGGACAGACTTCGGCACGCAGGTTACGACTGTGGCTATAAATATGTGGCCCCATTTCCGTACAAAGCATCCGGATTTCAAACTTTCAAGCAATCGCCGCGCAAGTGGCCTTCGCCGCGTAGGTTGCTCTGTTTTCCACTGTTTCTTTACTGTCGTGCTGCTATAGAGGTGTTTATACTTTCACGGTTTATACTTGCGTGTCAAAAACTAGCGCAGCACAGTAACATTTGTGCGCCAAGTTTAGACTTGCGCGCCTTAATTCCTTTTCCATTTTTCTGAATTCCTTCACAAATTTTATAAAAAATAAACCCATTTAAGAGTTAGTTTATTTTACTTTTGTGCAGATTCAATGGCTCTCAGGAGAATCAGAACGGCTGATGAACTGGCTAGCAAGCGGATTGATGACATGATGAACATTATTGGCCATTAATACTATGATATCTGTGACAAGACTCTCCCAGTTTTGGCTAAGTACTTGAAGAAATATCATCTTAATTTCCCACAGAGAATCTATCTATCTCTGTATGGTCATGGTCATTTGAAAGGAGTCAATGTTCCATATGCAAAGAACTATACACCTGAGATGCAGCTGCACTGCTACTCCTATATTTCAGCTATGCTGTGCAATAAGAGCAACAACATTGGTGTGAACTTTCAAATTTTTCCTCCATGTCATTTTCTTGCAGATATGAAAATGGAAAACCCATGGGCTGAAATGTTTTCTGCTACTGGTTGGTGGAGAGAAGACAAACATGGCATTAGAGCAATATCTGAAAAGAGTACTCCCTCTAAATCGATCTTTACTTCCAATGCTCCATTCTCAAATCCATGTATCCATCTTCCAAGTCTCTTGGACAGAAACAGAGCCATTGTTTGATCAGCAGAAAATTTTCTCAAACCGCACTTGAGAACATCCTTTTACAATTGTTCCAAGAAGAGCTGGTATCACTGCATCTCTTATTGTATCCAGTTGAATGAATGAATTCCAGGTGGTTGCTGGTGTCAAGGGAGAAGACTGGGGTGGTATTTGACCTACCAGTTGAAAAAGAGGCACCTAAACTGACTACATATTATGCCGAGCACTGGATAGAATCATAACCAAAAGGGATACTGAATCACCCAATTTATCAGGTGGGTAAAAGGAAGAAGACTGTAGATAAAGAAACCCTCCCTCATGAAGGTGATGCTTCCCCACTTGAAGCTGATTTTCTAGACTCCTCCTCTAGGACTAATTCCCCTAATTCCCATGATGGGGATGATGAGGCACAAAAAGTGGGAAAGCGACCTCGTGCTCGATATAATCATCCGGTTAGAATCAAGATACCTACTCCATCAACTCCTGGTGAGTTACTTCATTGTGGTAATTTAATCACTCCTACTTTATAAAGAAATAAGTATTATTTTCTTATTCTCTATCTGCAGTTGCAGGACCTGGGAAGAAATTGAAGTCAAAGATTATTGGACCTTCCTCGCAGCCTTCATATCTAAGACCAGAGGCTGTCCAGTTATTGCAGAGTTTATACTCTGATACTGAGACCGCCTAGCTGGATATGTGTGAGGGCCTACAACTTCTTAGAATAGGGAATATTCTAGATTCTACAGATATCCAATACAAGGATAACCCCAATGAAGTTTGGTCTTACATCAGAGAGCTAGAAATGCTCATATATGCCACCGATGAGTCTGTTCCTATCACCAGGCAGGTGAATGAAACTATTGATCATGGCGCCACTGAGGGGGATGGTGGTTCTGGATATGAAAAGTGGCATGATTATGTGGCTCTTAAAGATGTAATTTTTCTTTCCTTATTTACTTTGAAACTTGATTCTAGTCAAAGCTTTGTTACTTAAGGGAGTTATTTTCTTCATCCTGCAGTTTTCAATGAAAGGAACTGAGGTTGCTTCACCACACTATAGTCCCGATGGTACTACCATCAGGGCTGCTGCTGATTCTCCTCACGAACCGGGCGATATATCTCCAGGCCAGTATGCCATGAATGAGGCGTCAGACATATCCTTCCATTTTCCAATTCAAGTACCAATAAGGGAGACTGTCGATACTCCCAAAAAACCAAAGAATCAAAGGCAACGAAGGAGGAAGTCCACAGCTAAATGTTTCATTAGTAGCGGTAAGTCCTTCGGGTAATCATGAGTCTATACCCATGAAAAGATTTCTCATATTTCTGGGGATTTCAGGGGCTTCTTCAATTTCCCCTCTGAGGTAAAGGACAGATCCTCCATTAAGGACCATGGAGGGTACTGTGGAACAAATGCAAATTCATGCTGACTTGGCTGCTTTTGAAAAAGAGCCAACATCTATTCCTAGCACTGCTCATGCTGCTGCTATAAGTAGAGAAGAACCTACACCAAAATCATTGGTGGCCGCAGCAACTGAATCTACCATCCTTCCTGAAGAAGTTTTTCAAGGTCAGGGGCTATAGAATGAGGGTCTCCAAGAGGATACATCAAATGATCCCACTGGTGAGACTAACCAAGATTCTGAAATATCATTGGATGAAATGATGAATCGTGGCATGTCTTTCGAAGAATTTTATGATCATGCTAGATTATCATGTGATTTATAAGACCTTTGGCGTGGGTGTTATCCTTCGCCCAATAAATTTTCTTATAATTTACACTTCTAATAATGACTGAAAATAATATGCAGTTCCATCCATAGAAGCTGCTGAATTGCCAATGCCTGAAGAGGGTGTGGACATTGATGTCAACCCTACCATTGCAGAAACATTAGCTCAAGTGGAGAAAAACTGAGTAAACCCTCATGAGACCCATCATGAAGATCCTGTTGAAACTGGGAAAGATGGGGAGGAGTCTTCTAAAGCTGCTGATCTACTGTTAGGTAATGATTGGATTGAGTTTCCAAGATAGACAACAAACTTCCATTATTCTATGAAACTAACCATACTTTTAATTGATCAAACAGGGCTATCAACTTCAATGGTTAGAACTGGAGGTGAGGTCGCAAATTCTGTCCAAATAGTAGTGGAAGGTGAAGCAACCAGGGTTAGGGGGGAAGAATCAGGACAGGGCACTTCCATAAGTGCATTAATCCCAGATTACATGCCCCCCTATGATGATGATGTTGAGTCAGACCCAGAGGTGCTTAAGGCGATCAACTTCTCACAACGCAAGGCATGGAAAAAATATGGAAAATCATATCTGAGGTGCCTTTAGAAGAGATGTCATCAAATATTTCCCGGTTTTCATCCCAGTTTATCATGCTAGGACTTGGTGGTTTTAGATACCAAGAGATCCATATCGCGGTGAAACAAGTCATCTTCGGGAGGGAGCAAGAGCAAAAGTGTTGTGAAGATATGACCAGGGTGAAACTGTCAGTCAACATTGGAAAATTTGAGGCTATGGTATCTCGAGCTGAGGCTGACTATGCTGCCAAGATAATGGAGCTGAAGCATAAGATTAAAGAAAAATTCATCCAGAAGATTCACCTTCAGCAACAGTTAGATGCTCTTACTAGGGAACTTGACCAACTCAATAATTAACTGGAGGGAGTTCAAACGAATGTTATGTAGACCATTACAGATGCCAAGAAAGCACTCCATCAGGCTAAAAAGAGTGATGTTGGCTGAGTACATGAGCTTCAAGTAGCTACTGATGAAGCTTGGGATGTGGTTCATCAATTGAAGACTTATGTCGACAACCTTTTGTAATTTTCTGTAAAATAGAAGAGACCCCAATCTGTGGATATCCTTCTAATTATTGTTAATCAAATGAAGAACTTTTTCACCTTTAATCATTTGTGCACCTATTTTCCTGCTACCTGCTTTAAATTTTACCGAAGCCAATGGGCCTAGAAAGCATAGTTTGATTTTTACTTGGATTATTATAAATAACCCTACAAACTTTGAATCTTTTAATTGCTCAATATTACCTCAATCATACAAAATGTATGTTTGGTTAGCTGGAAGTTGACTTTTATTCAGATTTCCTTTGTCTTTTGTGGGCAGTTTAAAGTCATGCATGTCGGACATAAAGAGGATAATGTTTAAGGTCAAAATAGCTTTGACCAAATGAATTAGAATTGACTCAATTCTTTGACAATTTATCTGAAAACATATTACCATAATCAAGTATGTGGGAAAATATGTAAAATATGGCTTAAGAATATTTTAATCTAAGGAATGATATGAAAAAGAGCTAAAAGGCATCAGAATAAGTAGTTTCCAAGAATGAAGTTACTATTATTTAACAAACCCGTTATGCAGTTGAATTATGCAGGGCCACCTAAGGGTATTGGCTGCATAGTCAAATAAATAGCATCTTTTGGATAACAGGTCTGTTATGTAGACTGTTTATGCAAGGCCGCCTAAGTGAACATGCTGCATATTCAGGCAAAAGAACTCTCGGAATATTATTTTCCTAGTGCTAAAAAGCCAGTGAAATTTTATGGAGTTTAAATATTTCCAAAGTATAGAGTTCGCTGTATGGAAAGAGGTACTTGAATATGGAGAAGATATTTCCAAACAAGATTATCAAAGAACTGGATGAATATCACTCCTATGAAGGTCTGACCCAAACGTGGCGAAGGAGAATATAAACCATAGACTTGGATACTTTCATATCCTAAAAAAGGATATGGGACAAATATGTTTAGGATGGCTATTTTTTTGCGGATCCCTATATACTGTCATTTAAGACCAATAAGGACAAAAGAGGATTTCTTCCTAAGAATGAAGTTACCAATATCTGAAAAAACCCATTAGGGGGTTGAATTATGCAGGACCACCTAAGGGCATTGGCTGCATAGTCAGATAATAGTATCTTTTGGCTGAGAAATCTATTATGGAGACTATTTATGCAACGCCGCCTAAGGGCACGTACTGCAGAGTCAGGTAAAAGAACTCTCAGAAATTTGACATTTTTTGACTAAAAGTCAAGAAAACGGTTATGAAGATCTGAAAATATTTAAGGTTAGGATTATGACACATAAAGAAGAGTATTGTCCAATATATACAGAGATATACAGACCAATGCTAACCATAATCATGTTGTGGCTGGGTCCTGAATTGAAATGTTGGACTTCACTATGTATCTCATAAGGATAGGAATCAAACCATATGCAGTTCATAAACTATAGTTTAACGTCGTGTGAGACAAAAGGACTAGAGATCTTAATTTAGGGTCATAGATCTTCAACCATTATAAGAAATACACATTGTGTGTTTTCATTGGGACTTTTCAGCCAAGGGACTGAAAGTGGAATTTGGGGTTAGGCCCAATAGACTTGGGGCTGGATTCGAGGGACACTCGAACGTTCCTACGTATCCTATAAGGATAGGAATCAAGCCCACGTAGTTCTAGAAATACCCTCTGTACAAATTTGGTTCGTACATGTGAAGGGTGAAAAGGGACTTTAGTGCAATGATGGTTTAACCCAAGATAAAAGGTTTGGGCATTTCCATGTACGCACGTAGTCATTGAAATGAAACATGATTGAAAAATCAATGTAAATAATGGTTCCCTCTCAGGTGAGGGTATCAAAGAATATTTGTAGTCTATTGTCATACTGGACAAAACAGTGTTATATAGTTTAACGTCGTATAGCAAGGATGAAAGTGAGTCAATGTAAAGACATTGATTCTTGGGGTGGTTTCACGAATCAACATCGTATGAGATGGAGGTAAACCGATGTGAAGAGATTGGTTTTGGGATTGAACCTTGGGAGGTTGCCTACATACCCAGCCTGGAAGGCAATGATCAAAGTCTGTGTAGTTCAATTAAAGAATGAATTAATGATCAAGTTGTTCTTGGGGACAACGACCTAAAAAATGATGTTGTTGGGACTTACACATGGTTAGTATCCCAGAGATAGTGTTATGGTTGAGGTTTTCTCTAAGATCATGTGAGTCATACTCAGTGTGATAAACAAGAGGTAATAACAACCTTAACGATGCACAGTTTAATGTCATGTAGGACATATAAAGGGACTATGCAGTTTAAAGTCTTGCAGTTAGGACTATTGGTGCTGCACAGTTTAGTGTAATGTAGCAGGGACAAAGTACAGTTTAATGTCATGTAGGACATATCAAAGGACGTTCTGTACAGTTTAGCATCATGTAGTTAGGATGATAGGGACAACACAGTTTAATGTCATGTTGGACAAAAAGAGGGTTGTGCAGTTTAATGTCATGCAGTAAGAACAAAAGAGTACACCATTTAACGTCATGTTGGACGTATTAGGGACTTTTTCATAGTTTAACGTCATGTTGGATGAAAGTAAGAAAAATAGTTTAAGGTCATATGTATGGACCGTTGATGATTCTGTTTAACGTCATGCTGGACGTAAGGGATGTTTTCACAGTTTAACGTCATGTTGGATGAAAAAGGGACGATACAGTTTAGCGTCATGTTGGACGAAAGTGCGAATAGTTTAAGGTCATATGCATGGATCGTGGATGGTGCAATTTAATGTCATGCTGGACGTAAGGGACTTATGTACAGTTTAGCGTCATGTAGTTAGGATGTTATAGTTTAACGTCATGTGAGATGGAAGGAATACAAATAGTTTAAGGTCATATATATGGACCATTGCTGTATAGTTTAATGTCATACACCAAGGACGTTGAAGGGGACACAGTTTAACGCCATTTTGGACAAATGTGCAAATAGTTTTGGGTCATATGCATGGACCGTTGATGATGCAGTTTAGTGTCTTGCTAGACGGTGGTGCAGTTTAAGGTCATACCGGACCATGGATGATATATTTTGTGTTTATACAAAATACTTCTTCAAAAATATGGCATTGGTTGGAGTAGTGATGAGTTCTCCATCCATCGAGATTATTGAATACGATCCATTGGAGTATAACATATGTATTGAGTAAGGTCCTTCCCATTTTGGCTCAAGATTGGGAGGATTCTTTCCTTGTATCATTGGAGTTATGAGAACTAATACCAATTCTCCCTGAGTGAAAGAATGAAGAAGAACTTTTTTGTTAAAATCTCGTGCTATTAGACTCTGATAGACTTCCAAGTGGTGAAAAGTGCACAATCATTTCTCATCTAACTGTTCCAATTCATTCAATAGCTTTTGAGATTGTTCATCTATAGATGATTGATCACAAATGGAAAGTCTGAGCGAGGGTATTTGAACTTTAATTGGAAATACTGCTTTTGTTCCATATACCAATGAATATAGATTTGACCGAGTTGTAGTGCGGGTGGTAGTCCCATAAGCCCATAAAGCATGAAAGAGTTTATCAGGCCATGATTTCTTATCTTTACCTACCATCTTTTGCAGTATATTTGAAAGAGTCTTGTTGAAAGCTTCTATCTATCCATTGGCCGCTGCATGATACCGAGATGAATGGTTGGATTCGATGTTGTATTCTTGATACAATTTCTTCACCTCGGATGAACAGAAGTTGGTGCCATTGTCCGTCAATATGGTATGAGGGACACCAAATCTGGTAATGATGTTAGACTTGATGAAGCTAGCAATGCATTTAGAACTGACTTCCTTGAGAGGTATTGCCTCTGCCCATTTGGAAAAGAAATCAGTAGCATTAAGAATATACTTAAACTGCTTGGCCGTAGCTGAAAGGTAAGGTCCCACCACATCCATTCCCCATGTGGAAAATGGCCACGAGTATTTAGCTATATGAAGTAACTCTGGAGGTTGATGAATGAAGTTGGAATGTACTTGGAATGAATGACACTTCTTTGTGAAATCGACACAATCTTGTATCATGGAGGGCCAAAAGTATCCAAGCCTTCGAATCTAATCAGACAGTCTATGTCCAGACTGGTGGGCACCACAGACTCCTACATGCACTTCTTTCATGACAGCCATTGTATCTTCACCATCAATTCATCTAAAGTGAACTCCATCAAAACCACGTTTGTAGAGAATTTTCTCTAGGTGACCTGGGCTATCATAAAGAGTAAAATTGACCACACATCGCTGGATTTGTTCTTTCTCAACTCTATTAGGTCGAAGTGTTCCATTTTGAAGGTATTCCCTGATAGGTGACATCCATCCCGTAATATGACCATAAGGTTCAGGAATGAGACTAATTTCATTAATTTCCTCTGTTTTGATTCAAACATAAGGTGAAATTGCATGATGGTGGGCAATACTGATGGTTGTCTTGTCCCGATTTGGATCTGCTAGAGCTATGGCTATATTAGCCAGTGCATCAGCTTGAGCATTTTGTGATCACGAGACATAATAAAATGTCGGTTCCGAAGGGAATTCCTCCAATAACTCTCTGAAGTAATCATACAAAGGGATTAGTTCTTCTTTTCTGATGGAATAATCCCCATTGACTTGTTTGATTACCAGGTCTGAATCACCTTTCACCTTTAAGTGATTCAATTGTGCTTGAAGTGCCAATTCCAAGCCAGTGATGGGAGCTTGGTATTATCCTTCATAATTGGTACCACCTTCCCACAATAAGAAGGAATAAGGTAACACTGACTTTTTTGGAAAATGAGAACAATTCCTAATCCAACTTTTTTGAATTTATGATTTTCCATTTTCCTCCCTGTGGGACTTCTGGAAGCACCATCAAAATACATTTCCCATGCTTGAGGAATTTCTTGAACAGAAAAGATTTAATCATTAGGGAGTTCAATATCTAAAGATGTGTCTTCCACTGAAGGGTGTTCAGCCAGGAAATCAGCCAGAGCTTGGCCCTTTATTTCCTTTTGAGACACATACTGAATATCAAATTGCGGAAAAATAACTACCCACCTTGCCAGACGTCCTATAAGCATTAGACGACTAAGGATGAATATGAGAAGGTTATTGAGAGATACCAATTGGACCTCATGATGTTTCAGGTAGTGTCTTAACTTCTGAACTGCAAAGATTAATGCCAGGAAGCACTTCTCAATACTTGATTATTGGGTTTCTGCTTCAAGCATTGTCTGACTGAGGTAGTAGAGGCTTTTTTCATTCCCAGTGTCATTCTTCTGAGAAACAAAGGCTCCCAATGATCGCTTTAGAGCTGTCATGTAGAGGATAAGTGGTCCTACTTCAATAGGTGGAATGAGTACCAGTGGAATCAAGAGGTATTTCTTCAGAATATCAAATGCTTCTTGACATTCTTCAGTCCACTGATAAGTGACTCCCTTCTTCATCAATTTGGTGAAGGGTAAACTTTTTCCTTCCAAATTGGAAATGAAACGCCGAATATAGGCTAAGTGTCCTTGAATTCCTCTTAATTCTTTCAAATTTCGAGGAGGTGACATACCAAGGATTGACTTTGTCTTCTAAGGATCGAATTTAATACCACGATGGCGTACAACAAAGCTGAGAAATGTTCTTGAGGTCACCCCAAAAGCCCATTTTAAGGGGTTCATCTTCAAAGTATGTTGTCAAAGCTTGTGGAATATGACTTCCAAATCAGCCAATTGATTAGAACGTTTTTTGGATTTAACCACCAAATCGTCTACATATCATTCAACAAACTTCCCTAGAAAGGGTTTGAAGATACTATGCATGGCACGCTGATATGTAGCACCCGCATTCTTTAAGCCAAAGGGCATTACTCGGTAGAAAAACTCACCCTGAGGGGCTCTGAAGGCTGTGGATTCCTCATCTTCTGGGGCCATTTGGATTTTATTATATCCGGAATATCCATCCATGAAGGAAAGTGCTTCATAGCCAGATGTTGCATCAATTAAAAGTTATGTAATCAGAACTGGGAAATCATCCTTAGGACAATGCCAATTAAGATCTCTGAAATCGATGAAAACTCTAATTTGTCCGTTCTTCTTCTTTACAGGGACAATATTACCCAACCACTTGGGATATTGAAATTATCTGATGAAGTTAGCTTTGATAAACTTATCCATTTCAGCTTCAATTTTGGAAGCATAAGTTGGGTGTGTTCTTCTCGCGGCTTTCTTAAATCCTCGATGTTCTTCTGGTAAACCCAAATGATTAGTAGCAACATCAGGATCAAGCCCAGGCATTTTTGTATAGTTAGAAGTAAATATATCTCTATTTTGCTTTAGAAACTAAATATACATCTCTTTTTCTTCAAGATTCATGGCCACACTGATTAAAGTGGGGCATGGATCTTCTCTTGTACCCAGATTTATTTCTCTGAGTTCATCCACGGTGGTAGAGATACCCTCTTCAAATGCTGGAGGAGCATCGCTGAGATCTTCCTCTTCTTCTTCATCATGTGTTATTTCTTCCATTTATACTTGCATAGTATGTGATAATGTAGAGTTTTCATGATCATAAGAGATGTCAAAATTTGCACGTCTTGAAGAAGAATCTTCCATTCCCGACCCGATTGATGATAACAGGTCTTCTTTGGGCAATAAAGAAGAGATAATGGATTGAGAATCGACATCATTTCTCACATATGATGTTGCAATAACTTCTTCTAGCCTAATTGGCGAAGTATATACTTGTAGTATTTAAGCATATGAAATAAAGACGTCACCATTTGGGCTTTCATCACTGCTTAGAGAATCACTAATTTCTCCCATGTTGTCTGGCTTGATTGCCGTAATTGACATTATGGATCTTTCCATAAGAGTATTTTGATTTGGTTCTAACTTGTCAATTTGACTGATAGGAAACACAAAATCTGTACTCACATGCACAAATGGATTTACTGGAATATTTTCCAAACCATATGGAGCATTAATTTTGGTAATCTCCTTTGTTGTGGATTTCTCCCTTCCCTTCATGTGATAGAATTCCACCTCAATGTATTGAGACTCACATGTCTTGAACGGGGCCTTATCACCATACAATGTCCCAACTTGATCATCGAAATAATATTTGAGACATTGATGGTATGATGAAGGGATAGCCGCATGTTGATGTAGCCAGGGTCTTCCAAGCAGGATGTTGAAGGCTGAGTCTTGATCAACAACCATGAAATCTGAATTAGATACAAGATCTCCAAACTGAGTTTTGAGTGTAACTTCGCCCATTGGTTCTTGTTCATTTTTATCATATCCTTGTAACATAATGGTAGAAGGAGATAAATCAAATTCCATGAGGCCCAATCGATGAAGTGTATGAATGGGCATGAGGTTGACTCCTGAACCATTGTCAATGAAATCTCTTCGGATGTCTACGCCATTGACCTTTCCAGATAAGTACAAAGGTCTAATATGCCCATGAACAACATCATCTTCATCTTCATCAGTAAAGGATATTATTTCATGGCATTCTGCAGAATTATTCTCTATGTGATAGACTTCAGCTGCATCACTTTCAGTTTCAAACTTTTGTGGACTTGACAAAGCCTCGATGAGTGCCTCCCGAAGATCTTTTGACATATTCAAAGCATCCAGAACTGATAACTTGGATGGTACTTGGGCCAATTGTTTCAATACATCATACTTTTGATCCATAGGTCTGCGTTTCCCAACAGTAACATGTGGTTTAACTGGTGCCTTGAAAGTTGACGCTTTGTAATTTGATGCATCTTCTACCAGGATAGGAGTTGGTAATACTCTTGGCTTTGGAATATTAGAACAATGAGGTCTATTTAGTTGCTGAGAGGAAGAAGATGGAACCATCAACCGGTCTTCCAAAATAACTATTCCAGGACTGAATTTTCTATTGGTGGAAGAACATGCGTGTTCTTGCTGATCTCGTTGAAGGGATCTACCACGAGTTTCTACTGCGTACACAGTTCTAGCAGGGGTAGAATTGGAATAGTGGCTTCTGAAAGATCCACATCTTCCCCTGTATCCCGAGTCTCTAGAAATTCCTCTGATTCCTCTATTTGATATAGGGAATTCAGGCTCATCGAAATCAAAACTGCGACTGGCATATGGATCTGTTAATTGAATCATATTAACAGAACCAAAAATCAACTCTTCATCCGATGAGGATTCTTCCTGACTAGACAATTTAGGTTGTACCATTTGGTGGGTCGGTGCCCATTGATTTGAAGTTGATGGCATGAAGTCCGTGAGAGTCAAAGACAACTTAGGCTTTTACATATACTCATCTTCTTCTAATTCTTTCTCTTTCTTGGAATTATTCCGCCCTTTTGAGGATTTTCCCTTTGAAGAGAATTTTTTTTCGGCATTCATGGAAGAAGGTACAATTGGTTTCTTCAATTGTGTTTTCAAAAATAGCACGAGTTTGGTTGATTGTCTTTATGACCATCCAATAATCATATTTTTGTTCATTTTTTCTCTTGACTTCCTGCCACTCGCCTTCCTCCTCTGGAACTGTAGCAGTGAAACATGCTACCTGGGATGAAGAGCCTTTCAGTTTGACTTTTCCCGAGTCGACCATCTTTTGCAGGAGGTCTTTGAAGACAAAACACTCCTGGATGGGATTCCCCAACATTTTATGAAAGGGGAAATAATTGGGACGATCTTCAAATCCTTCCTTGTTTGGACTCTTGGGCTTTGGCAGCTGAACCAAATTAATCTCTAGAGCCGAAATGAAGTAACCAAGAACTTGTTCATTTCAGAAAGAGTATGTTTTTCTCTTCAGATCCTCAATTTTATTTTCGTCTTTGATATTTTTATTCGTCTTGACGAAACGGCCTTTGTTGTTGGAGTTTATGAGGTAGAGACCTTCGAAAAGATAAAGGTTTTGAGGTAGAAGCAGGTACAGGTGCTTGTTTAACCATAACTGTAGCAGTTTCTGCTTTACCCATTCTCCTTCCTGGAGCTGATGGAATTACACGAGATTTAGCCTTAGTCAGTATAAGAGAATCTTGAATTTGTTGAGCAATTGAAGTAAGGTCTCAAAACCCTCCTATGTATTTCACAGGGATCAGTGGTGTTCATAATTCGTCACGTAGATTTTCCACACAGATTGGCAACAGTTCCTCTTGAGGGAGTGCTAAGCTCAGGGAATATGTTAATCCCTTCCAGTGAGAAATGAAATCAGAGAATCTTTCATTCTCCCTTTGCTTACAGTTTGTAAGATCGAAAACTGATGTCTTTGGGAAAGTTGAGATGAATTGAAGAAGAAATCCTTGATGGAGATCTTCCCATTCGGTAATTCACCGGGATTTCAAGCTTGTGTACCAGACAAAGGCTGGTCCTTGTAAGGTTCGCACGAAGTATCTGAGTTTCACTGCTTCTTGCTGCTCCGTAGTTCCCATCATAGGATCACAACAAGACATGTAATGCATCAACTGTTATTCAGGGTTGCCTGATCCATTGAAAATAGGGAATAAAAGGTTCCCAAAATTTGATTGAGGAGAGATTGAATCTACTCATTCAAGGTAAGCTTTCTTTTCTGGTTGAACCTGCACACGCTTCCCTTCCATAGTCTCTAACCGAGATGTTAATGACTCAATGGTAGTTATTAAATTTTGAGAAACATATGGTTGAACTTGGACTTGGGCAGGTGCAATGACTAGAGTCTGGACAGGTATGGCAGTTGGTACTGCAACTGATGGCAGCACTTCCAATTGTTGTTGCACTTGACCCATAGGATTAGACCTATGAGGGTGTACTGATAAAGGAGGATATTCTTGATCCATCTAAGTAGCTACAAAAAATCCCTTGGCTGACTGACTCCAACACACTTTTGAGGAAGACTACCGTGAAGTAGTTCTGCGTTCAACCTACTCAATTCATTCATTTCTCCCTCCAATGCATTGGTTAAAGATTTTATATCTCATGAGATAGACATGGCTGGAACGGTAGGTTATACCGGTTCAGTGAAACAGGACTGAAACGAGGAATGAACTCGGTTCAGAAAGGGACTTTGTCCACTAAGATAGTCTTGGCAATGAGTCTTGACTAACAAGAAATGATTCTCTATGATTATGTGTGTATTCCACAATGTTTCATGTTTTAAGTTATGATTATTGGGATTACATTTCACTACTATGATTTATCCCATGTTATGAAATTATGATCTCTTTTGCAGGTTAAGATTTCCAAATGATATGTTCTTATGAATATGACATTATTGATATTTCTTTTGTTTACCCTTACTGAGCATTTGAGCTCACCCTTTTATGTTTTATTTTCCCCAGGACATAAAGAAAGGATTTAGGTTTAAAAAAAAGAAGATCTTTATGGGATATGTTGAAGATATTTCACCACGATTATAAGATTATATTCCGAGTTTCCGAAGACACTAAACTATTATGGTCCCTGTGTGTGTGTTTTTGTTATGTACTAAGTATTCCGCAAAAGTAATGTAATTTCCATGTATGTCAGGCTTCGGGTCTCTATAGTTTGTATCAGAGGAAAGGTTTAGTCAACCTTTGGAAACTAGGATGTGAAAACGTTAGTGAGATCCCTAGAGATATTTCTAAGGTATGTCTAGTGATGTCCCTAAGGATAAGTATACGAACTACGGTAACGATCTTATAATTTAACCTAAGACGTTAGATATTGAGGGTACTTCCCCTTTACTATGTTGTTTTCTCTAGCATGATTTTTGCCTCTCACAGAATTATTTTTGTGTTTTAGTTAATGGAGGGAACCAGAAGGAATTCGGTTAACATTGAATCCAAAGGACAAATTGGTGACTATGAGCAAAAAAATTGTGTAATGCCTAGAGAGAAAGATATTGTGATTATGATGAATCAGTCATCGCGATATATGATTAACAAGGTGAAATTTAGTGGTATGCCTAATTCATCAAATAAGAGGAAGATATACTTTTATACATGTTCGCATGTGGAGGAGCATAAATAAAGGAAGATTGAGATTTCTAAAGAAGGGAAGAAGAACCTCGAGGAATACCTCAAATGGAGGGACATATGTTATCTGTGTGGAGAAAAGGGTCATAGAGTGACAGACTGTTATGAAGTTCAATGTCTTATTTGTGGAGAACATGGGCATTACCCAACTCAATGACCTGACCTAAAAAGTTACTTCTAAATCAAGGAAGGAATTATTCAAAGACAATCATTGAATAGGATGGATTGAAGTGTTTATGTATTGTTATTCAAGAATAATGTTGTTGAGGTACTTTTATGGCTTATTAGAATATTTTTGTATTAGTCTATTGTGGTTTTCAATAATTTTATGGTACCGGTAACCATGGAAAGTGATTGAGATATTTTTAGAAAAAAGATGATATGCGCATAATGAAGGGATAAGGAAAAAAAATGAAATATTTGACAGTATTCATGTGCTCATGATTGATATAAGGACTAAGTGATATCATGGTTTGAGTATATAGAATTTTGAGGATTTTGGTATGTGAAAAGTGTTAACTTTTAACTGCATTCATGTTTTCACTAAGGTTCAATGGGTATTCATTTTTCAAGAGAATACATGATTAAGGCCTTCAAACATTTGTAATGTGACCAACAATACATATCTTATGATATATGGGGATCAACGATGGTATTAACATGCTTCTTATATGAAATATCTGGTAATCATTTTAACTATAATATGACAATGGACTGCAATATTATGGATAATCCTAAAGATTAGAATGGATTATGTTGGACATAAGTTAGTATTGTTTAAGGATAGAACCTTTTTTCGATATTATTGATGGGATGATATAGTAATGTTGTTTTAGAAAAAGGACAACCAGTAGTACGGGCGACAGCCCATCGCGTCGGACAAGGCTATAGGAATCGAACCCACAACCGAAGTGCGACTGGCCTTTATCGCCTACCACTGGCCTACAGGAAGTCCCTGTTTAGTAGAAACTAGTTTTATTATATTAAGCAGTATAAGTCCATTTTAGGAACTATATATGATTAATCTCACTGTAGATGGACTTATGTATTTTTTGATAACTTTTCTAACCTTTTGTTTGAAACGGATGGAATGAACCATCATTCTATCACATGATCTGCTAAAACATCACGAATGACAAATTCAACTTCATTTATTTAGGAGATGAAGTGGAAATTGTCTAAAGAACGACAAACGGTGAGACTATACCAAAATCACAATAGTATTTCTTCTAATTCCAATTTCATCAACTTTAGGGAAATGATCTTGAAAACCAAAAATGTTGTCCTAGTGCTCTTATATCTGATGAATCAGATGGTACCTTAGATCATCACAAATTTATGGCTTTGTGATTGCTGGCTTTTCCATAGCCATGTTCTCTACCACTCTCCATCAGAACATGATGGTTAGATTTCTCATACATATCCATATTTTCACCTATGTGGAAACCTAGTGATTAGTTTATTTGGGTAACCATTACGTTTCATACTTTTTTTTAAAGATTGCTTTTGGTATTCTTTTTTACGATGTGGGTTTCTATTAAAGAAACTTTCGAATAGTAAACCATTAATAACCCCGACGAATTTCGAGGGCGAAATTCATTTTAAGGGAGGTAGAATGTAACACCCCGAGATTTAATGAAAAATATTCTTTTAATTTCATTAATGTCTTGTGTTGTTTGCTACACCAAGATTACCTTGCACTATACGCAACACCGTATTATCTTGCAATATACGCAACACTATTCTTGGATCATGTTACACACAATTTTGATAATAGTTATTCTACGCAACATTAAGTATATATATATATATATATTAAATGTATAAATGAAATATGGTTGGATTATGTTATACGAAACAACGAATGATTCTTTCACAACACGCAACCCTAACTTGGCTTGCATTACACGCAATCACGACCTTGCTCGATAGCGTGTGTTGTACGCAATACCAGGTTTTACTAAACAATGATATATTATTATAATATTGTTATGTACAATCCATTATTAATAGTTTTAACTAAATTTTGAAATTTATAACATTATTATTCATCTTACACATTTTTAGAACATGGTATAAGAACATAATAAATATTTCGGGTAAAATAAGTATTTTTCAAAAAATGCAGTTTTGCCGCCTTTTAATGGCGCACCCACTTCAAATATAGTTTTTGACATGTTTATAAGTTCAATTTGACAAAATAAAATTCTTCTTCTGAATTAGGATATAAAAATTTACATTAGATAAAGTTTTGATATTTTTCCGATAACATTCATATTTTAATGAATAGTAAAAACGCGCTATATTTTAATTAAAAACAAATTTTTTCATCATAATATCTTATGTGGTTAAATTATAATATTCAATGGTTTTAAAGTATAAATATAATATATTTTTACCATTTAATATAATTTATGTCATTAGCATTGATTTTACCATGAATTCGTAGGTTAAAACAATTCAATCTTTTGCAATGTTATAAAGAAAAACCCGTTTTCTTTCGACAATGGGATTAATTTTAATTTAATTTCTGAATCTTTTGTGTATTGAATTTAGAAAAATTGATTTCATATTTGGAATCATTGGGTCAATATTATGTTAATAAGATACTTTTTATTTTTGGGCATTGTGAATAGTAACTACGGTAAATTTTATTTACTATAATTAAAGGTAAATCGGGTAATTAAGGGTAAATATAAGATTATAAAATTACCCTAACACTTGGAAAAATCCTATTGGATGGCTAGAAGTAGACCCATATAACCTAAGGGTCGGATTAGATTCATTTTAAGGACTTTTTTCCATGAAAATAATTTAATTATTATTAAAACCAAAGAATGTGACAACATGTCACTTTCTTAAATCTTATAAGTATAATTATTTTACATTAGTGATAAACTTCATGAAACTTCGAACATGAATAGTCTCCAGAAATATAATACAAATATCTACATCATAGGAATTTATTTATAATTTTTAGGGATTAAATAATTATCATTTATTATGACACAAATATGATGCAGTAATTGTCTTATTAATGAAATATTGACATAATTGATGTTATAAATGCCCAAATAAATGTAATTTGAGACTTTTTATGACTTAAATTATTTTTCTAGGTTAATATGACATGTTATTGTTGATATAAGTAACTGTTTTAGAACTTATCATTCTGTTATGAATTTCATAAAAATCATGTACCAAATAGTGTCAAAATTGACATAAATTAGTTTTTAAAACAAATATTATATTATTAATTGTTATTTAATTCCTAAAAATCTAAGGTTCGTAAAAATGACTTAGATAAGGATATATATATTAATAATAAACAACTTGGGGTTCGTTTGGCTTGATATAGTAAGTTTATTAACCTTATAGTGTAAGAAAACAAGAAGACACGGTAAAAGTTAAATTATCTAACTTAAAGATAAATCTAAATGATAAGGTTAAAATTGATACCTAAACTTGTCTAAATTCTATTTTATGAGAGTATTTAGACCCATCCCCACCTTATCTTATAAATATATCAATTTGAAGCTATTTAAAACCGAACTTGACTTTATAATAAAATAATATTTTTAGTTTTCCCAAAGGTGCCCATCTCCTCCCTTATAAAAGGGAACCTCCTCCCTCTCCACCTCACACCAATTTGAGCATTCAAGATCGGACAACCCCTGACAAAATCTCTTCTACACTTCCATAGTATCATCCTAGAGGTCCTGGTCTTATTCAAAGACCATCCGTAGTTCTTTAAGTGGAGGTTAAGAAAAGGCGCGTCAAAAAGAGGTAATATCCATTACCGATCTTTTTCAATTTCATTCTACTTAAACTTATTCTTCTTTGGTTGTTTCATGATAAAGTAATAACATAAGTATTTATTATATACTGATATGTTATTATAAATATGAAACAACTCTAATTAACCTTCTATCCATCCTACGGAAAAAGGAAATCACCGCGCGTGCGTACGTACAGAATACCGTCTCCACGCCGTGGTGTAATCTATTTTCCGCCACCACCTTAATTGGATGGGTATAATGGTGTAATGATTAACTATATATGATTATTATAAATTGATATTGATACTGAAATAGTATACATACACTTAAACACATGTTCACGACCATGAGAACGATATCATCGCTCGTGCGTACGTACGGACTACCGTCTCCACGACGCGATGAGATTCATTCTCCATGTTAACCATTTAAGAATGATTATAAAGTATATATAAGCAATAATAATGAAATATATGACATTATAAAGCTACTGGATTTATTTATAAATGTATTTCATCTACTTACTTCCATTCAAGACAATAAGGAAAGGAAAACAGCGTTCATGTGTACGTACGGACTACCGTCTCCATGAACGGTGTGTTTCATTTCATTTATCTATATTATATATATATATATACTGAATATATATGATATATAAATCATGTTTTATATTCTTTAAGTAAGTAAATCATGATATAAGTAATAATAATGTCAAGAACAACAAGTCCAAACACCTACGATAAATGAAACGATTTTACCCAAAACGCTTCTTTAACATGGAATTTTCAAAAGAACGGGTAATATAAAGTCATAAGTGAACCATATATGATATCATAACAATGAATATGATTCTATAATAAGTTAATGAAATTATTTAAATCATTATACAGGAGGTTCAGACACTTACGAAGCAAATCAGACTTAAGGTAAGGGAGAATATCACAATCTCATTTTTATCCGAGATTGTTTATACTTTGGCATTTACTGGGCTATATTTTATCATCCAAATCCATGTTTCCTCAATATGTAATATTATTTCCATCCACCTACAATTGATTAAATCCAATTTTACCCTTCAGTGATTTTTTAGTAAAGGATATGAAAGGAATATTTTGTCGTTTTTCGTACGAGGTAATTTTTGACTTTTCCGACAAAAGTACGAGAAGAATGTTTTCTTTTAACTTATATGGCATGAATGGATTTTTAAAACATTATTTCCAAAAATATTCCTTTACAAGTTTTCAAGTTTATTTTTAATCAACTTCTTTTAGTTTAAAATTTTATGACATGTTAAGAAAGGAAAAGTGTTTTTGAAGTAGAAAGGATATTTTCCTCAAGAATGAAGTTCAAGTGTTTTATCAAAATTATTTTCCATCTAAGATAATAAAGGGTTCTGTTTCTATCCCTATTATTACATGGATTTGATTATGCTGTGATGGAAATATTTTTATGAATTCCTTTATCTTATATGAATTGTTTTATGATGTCATGTTGTTTAAGAATCCCATTTTTACTACATGGGTTATGCAATGATTTATGATTTATGATTTTGTGGCACACATAAGAATGGTATCATTATGAGATGGGTAGGACCTATATCTCCCTCCAATGCATTGGGTAAAGATTTTATATCTCATGAGATAGACATGGCTGGAATGGTAGGTTATACCGGTTCAGTGAAACATGACTGAAACGAGGAATGAACTCGGTTCAGAAAGGGACTTTGTCCACTAAGATAGTCTTGGAAATGAGTCTTGACTAACAAGAAATGATTCTCTATGATTATGTGTGTATTCCACAAAGTATCATGGTTTAAGTTATGATTATTGGGATTACATTTCACTACTATGATTTATCCCATGTTATGAAATTATGATCTCTTTTGCAGGTTAAGATTTCCCAAAGATATGTTCTTATGAATATGACGTGATTGATATTTCTTTTGTTTACCCTTACTGAGCATTTGAGCTCACCCTTTTATGTTTTATTTTCCCCAAGACATAAAGAAAGGATTTAGGTTTAAAAAAAATAAGATCTTTATGGGAGATGTTGAAGATCTTTTACCACGATTAGAAGATTATATTCCAAGTTTCCAAAGACACTAAACTATTACGGTCCTTGTGTGCGTGTTTTTGTTATGTACTAAGTATTCCGAAAAAGTAATGTAATTTCCATGTACGTCAGTCTTCGGGTCTCTACAGGAGATTTATGATCTACCTTGTCATTTGATACTAAAACTAGTGGATCCTACTCTTCTAGTGGACATGAGGACCTAAAAAAGGGCAAGTATGACTGATCAAAGGTATTTATCATCCGTAAATTATTTGTTATCAACTAATGAGGGAGAACCATAATTTTTTGAGGAGGAAATTTCGTTGATTGAGTTGAACAAGGGGGACCTGGCTCTAAAGGAATATATTTTTTCTATTCATGATAACAGTACATGGGAGTTGACACATTTTCCATACGGAAAGGAATAATTCTATAACCAATGTGTATATTGAGCCAATGATAAACATGATGCTAAAAGGAGATACAAGTAATGGTTGTGGGTGAATGGTTTTTAATATAATGAAGGCATGTACATCACGGAATCTTACCACAATATTGGTGGTTATTAGTATTATTTCATCAGAGGACTTGTATCTTTAGTATCTTGATGTGAAGAAATAATTCCTTCATTTGGATATAGAGGAGGATTTTTATATTCATTATACAGAGGGAAATGTGGATTCAGTATTGGAAGACCTAGTGTAAAACCTCCAAAAGAGTTGGAATGGGTTAAAGAAGGAACGCAAGAAGTGGATCAAGATGTTTGATGTATTCGTGAGAAAAAATGTACACAAATAGTATGAAATGGATATATGTAGGTATTATAATACTTTTGGTGATGGATAAATCATATTTATTTAATATGTGGATGATATCCTCATTATTGGATCATGTAAGTAGAGGACTAAAGAGATAAATGGGAATCTAGATGAGGAGTTTGAGATGAAAGATCTTGGAGAAGCTAGAAAGATTTTGCGGATGAATATAAAGACAAAACACATAACTAGAACCTTGATGTTATCATAGGCTGACTATATTGGAATGGATTTGAAAAGATTTACTATGTCAGAATAAAAGTCTTTTTCTATTCCAATGGTAATCTATTTTAAACTGTCATAGGATAAAGTAAGTAAGATAGAAGAAGAGGTTGAGTATATATAAAAGTTTACATACACATATGCTATTGGAATCTTGATGTGTGCAATGGTCTGACCACAATATGATATTTCTCAAGTCGTGGGAGGTGTGAGAAGGTATATGGATATGACTAGAAATAATAATTGGGAAATTTTGAAGTGGATACTGAAGTATTTTAAGGGAAGTAAGGAAGTATATTCGTGATTTGTTAAAGAAAAATTATTGTAGAGGTTTATTGATACTGAACATGCAGGTGATGTCAGAAGAAAAAGAAGTACCAAATGTTTTGTGCTTAACAAGGGTGGAACAAAATTAATATGTATCTCTTAGTTGTATAAGGAGGTAGTTCTATCAACCATATAGTAAGATTAAATGGATATAATAAAAGCTGGGAATGATATTATAACATCCTTCCCTGGATCACTCTAACTAGTGTCCAAACAAGTATGCCACATGACCTCAAACGTAACTCCCCTTATTCCAGAGGCTGCCTACTACCACTGAGGTTCCATTTTGCAATGTGGGGAAACTATACCCTCTTTATCATAATAATGAAATAGTGTAAATAATAGAAATAAATAACTATACAATAACCACCCATCACATACCAAAATCTAGAAAACTAGGTTCTTTCTAACAAAGCAATAGAATAAACATGTAATTTAATGATAATATAATGTGCCAAAATTTCCCCAAAGAAATACACGACTCATAAAATAAAAAATATGTCATGAAATATATCCTAGTCCCCACATCCAATATTCATCCCAAAAATCCCAAATCATCTATCTATTGTTGAGCCTTTTACCTTCTCTTTACCTATAACCATGAAGTCTTCTCAGCTAAAAATGAAAACTCGAGTACAGTGTGAGTATAAATATATAGACTACAACCATTTTTGTCTAATGAAATAACCGGTCAAATAAATAGTGCAGGTTGATATAAAATCGATAAAATACATGGAAATTAATAATAACATGTTTTAAAAATAAACAATTATTTATTAACCTCTTGGCCCTTGGGTGCTCTAGTGTCACCCAAGCCTACCAAAACCTTCTCCATCCAAAGGAAAGATATTTGACCTCTAAATCCCATAAAAACACATAATTTGAGTAAGAAAATGTGTTTTTATAAATTATTCCATTCTTATTACTTGTGGGTATCAATCAAAAGTACCCATACAATGTTAAATACCACTAGTTCCTAGAGTGTCAGTACGACACCTAAACATTAGAGGCAGAGCATCATGTCCAATATCCTAAACCATGGCTGTAGATCTTCATTTCCCTTATCAAAAACCAAAGATGAAAAGTGTTGTGTACAACATCCTAAACCATATAAATGAAGTATCATATCCAACATCCGGAACGATTCAATCATTTAAAATTTTCCATGGTTCAATATACTAGACTTTTTATCACAATGAGAAAGAAAAGATGCTTCTTTTTATCATTTATTATTCACCAAGGGATATCATACTCTAGACCCTTAGTCTCAACTCAAAAATAGACTCTTAAATATTTCTTCCTAGAACAAAACAATTAAATGTTCATGAAAACTATTAAACCATTTAAACTAAAAACTTCAACTATAAGTTAAAATATCAGTTTAACAAGTAATAAAACATTTAATTCCAAAGTTATTCCAAATAGTCACACTTAACATGATAATAATACATGAAAAAATCCTAAAAGAGTTATGATCATTGGACACATATTTCACCATTTAATACCATATATTTCAAATTCTATGAATTTAGCACACCCTAGTGGGGTCGTATGTCTAGTCTCATAGTTTTCAACAAACCTGGAAGAATCCAAGAAGGGTCTAAAACATTAAGTTAAGGCCACACATATTTTTATTAATTAATTAAGAAAACTCTCCACACGTTGGTCCCATAACACATACTATTTTAAAAACATTAGGACTGTGAGTAATATCTCTTTAACCACCTACCTTAGGGTCATAGATAACTACTTGTCTAACCCCAACCTTTGAGTCTGGCTAAAATGACTACAATGAAAAAATTTGAAAAATCCTTAGAAATAGGGAACATGAGACATAGAGGATGAGGGACAATAATAGAGTGAAACATAAAAATAATAGAATAAAACAGACTCATAAACATAGGCATGGATTTATATCATAGAAAAAAACATTCTAAATGACTAATGATCGAATTAGATTCACCCTGGGATTTAGTAGATAATATTTTGATGAACTAAGGGATGTTTGGAGTGAACTGGGTTTTAAAATAATGTGTTTTTGTATGAATATTAATGGGGAAAATTTATATTTTTCCAATTTTAATGAATTTCATGGTTTGGTCGCAATGTTTACCAAACTGTGTGCCAACCGTGTGACTCCCACTACCCAAGGTCAGCCCCTTTTGTATGGTCTCCTAGCCCACCCGCATGGTTTGGTAAACTGTGTGGAACCATATGAAAGGATTTGGACTAACTGACATGGTTACTAGGGCCTGCTCTCATGGTTTGAAAAACCATGAACCCCTAAACCGAACCACACACCCATGGTGTATTGTAAGCACTAACCCTACTATAATCACACACCTTTTGTATTAGGCCCCATTTTCAAAAAAAATAGTCTTTAACCTCTAGGATTCTATCCAGACATTCCCGATTCATGATAAATCATTTCATGATAAATTTTAAAATTGGTTAAAAAAATTAAATCAATAATATACCTCTTCAAAAATGAGGATCTTACGACGTCCCCACCCACTATGATGGATCACACGATATATAACACTAAATTTTATTAGTTCTAAATAGAAAGTTCTGATAAATGAGAACCTTTATTATCTCTAGATAAAATCATTGATAAGGGTTACATTTATTAGCACTTAAAAAAGTGATAATAAAAGTGTTCCCTTTGTTTGCACATATTTAGCATTGATAATAGTGAAAATTTATCATCACATTTCTTAGCACTGATAAATGACATTATATAAATTTTAATTAAAATATTATCAATATACATAATATTATCTTATATATATTCAAACATTAATTTTTAATTATATACATTGATTAAAAAATGTATATGACTAATATAAATATGATATATTAATATATATTTTAATAATTATGAATAACTATACAAATATAAAAGATATGTATTATTAATATGTAATTTTTAATTTATATAATTATATTTATTTTAATGTGTGTATATGTTTTTTCATTCTCATGTGTGTGTGTCTATGTGGGTGTCTGTTTATATATGTTTCATGTGTGTATGTACTTAGGTGCATGTATATATGAACTTATATGTGTATGTACACATGTCTATGTGGGATGTAATTATACTCATGTGTATATATGTTTATGTCTATGTATAATACATATTTATATATTTATCTATGGAATATTTTATTAATTTTGAATATTATTTCACATTTAATATTTTTCCCATTTTCGATATAATATTTTGGGAATTTATTATTTTTTTTGTAAAAAAATTATACATATTTATTAAAAAGTATTATTTTTAATATGTTTTTAATGTATATGAATATTATTTATTAAATTTTTTTTATTAAGTTGCAGGATTTCTTAAAATGTCTGAAATTTATATAATTAAGTAATTTAAATGTATTTTTAATATTTCCTTCATTTTTGTATGTGTTTACAATTCATATTGTTAATATTACAAATTCTTTTTTAAATATTTATTCTTATTAAATTTTATTTAATCATTTTTATTATATTTTTATTTAATATATTTTGTTCATTTTTATTAATAATTATTTTTTATATGTGTTGGAATTTAATCATTTTTGAAAAAATATATATATATATATATTTACTAGGTAATATTTTCAATGTGTTTATAATTTATATGAATAATATTTATTCATTATTTTATTGAGCTTTATCATCTAATATATTTTATAATTTTATATAATTAATTTATTTAAATGTATTTTTGTAATAATTTTGTAATTTAATTAGTTAATATTTTTTAATTTATTTAATTTATTTATTCATTTTATATAATATTTAATTTAATATTTTTTCTTTTGTAATATGTATTAATTATTAATATATTTTGAATTTATTCATTTTTTAAAATTTATAAATATTTATTTACTAAGTTTTCAGATTTTCAAAAAATATGTTTGTAGTTTATAAGAATAATATTTATTAATTTTTTCTTACTAAGTTTTAGTATTTTTTATATGATTAAAATTTATATAATTTATTCTCATAAATGTATTTTAATTCTAATATTTTTATAACCAATATAATTATTTTTTAATAATTTTTTATTTATATAATGAAAAATATTTATTTATTCATTCTTATATGTCTGTAATTCATATAGTTAATGTCACGAATTCAATATTTTAAATATTTACATAATTTATTCTATTTAATTTATTCATTTATAACATCCTTACAATAAATATTATTTATTCATTTTTAATATTTATCATTTTTTAATATTAATTGTGAATTTATTAATTTTGTAATATTTATTTATACATAATCATTTACAAAGTTTTAATATTTTTAATATGTTTTAATTTATGTGGTTAATACTTAATCAATTTTATTTATTAAGCTGTAAAAATTTTAAAACTTTTAAATTTATATAATATATTTATTTATCCGTATTTTCTAATATTTTCTGCATATTTTTACATTTTTATAACTAATGTAATTAATCTTACAAACTATACATAATTATTTACTACGTTTTATTACACTTGTATGTTTTTAATTTATATGATTAATATCCGTTCAATTTTATTTTTTTCATTGTAAGAGTTCCAAAATGTTTGAAATCTATATAATCAATTCATTTAAATGATTTTTTTATTTTCATCGTTTTTTACGTGTTTAGAATTCATCTAATTAATCCTACGTCTTTATTTATTTATAAAGTTTTGTTATCTCTTAAATTTTTTTTATTCATTTTTAATATTATTTCAGTTAATATTATTTATTCATTTATATACATTTATTTAAATTAAATAATTTTCTAATATTTATTTACTATTTTTAAATATTCTCAATATCTATTAATCTCCATTTTAATATATATCTATATTTAGTTTTCTTAATGTTATTTATAATTAATAAAAATAATCCATTTTTGCTCATATTTTTGAAGCATATTTTTAATTATTCTATTTCACTCATTTTTTACATTCATGCATTTAAAATTATATATTCGTTAATAATTTTTTTTATTTTTTATTTTTTTAACATTTATTCATTTTTATTTTTTATTTGTTAAATATTTATATAATATATTTTAAACTATTTTTATCAGCACTTTCAAAAAAACGCTGATAAATATGGGTTATGTTAGTTCTATAATAAAAATCATAGACAACACCTATCTTTATCAACAATAAAATTATATAACTAATAATGATATGTATTTATTAGCACTTATTATATTAGTATGGACAAAACAGTTCTTAATCTTATAAATTCAACCATTACAGAACCCACTTCTTTTGTACGATTGAATATCTTGCATAAGTTTACCTCTACCGTCACGCCCCCTCGACCTTCTCAGACAAATCGATGCTCTCAAAAACTATGGTATTTAGTAATCTTTACTCATATTTAGTCAAAATCACATATTCAATATTTTATCGATGTTCAACAAATTTAGCTCAATTCTTCTCAGCTTCACAATTTTTTTTTTCAATTGCTCATTGATGTTTATGGTTCTTGTTTTTTTATTTAATCTTATGAGATATCACCAAATTAATTATACCTGAAATCTTCTTTTGAATATTTATCACTTTGATTTCCTACAGCTCCATGCTGAATGAGGCTATTAATGAGATATATAATCCTTCCTTGATGATATAGAGACCCTAGCATTTTGGGTATAACATTACATCTTTTTAAGTATAATTATACATCAGATTAAAATCCAAGGATCTCAAAGTGTAGTGTCTTGTAAGACTAGGTACATAAAACTGAAATCATGGAACTAAAAAAACACGTCATTATTTAATATTCATAAAAAAAATTCTAACTTATTTTGAGCCCTTACATTTGTATACGGTACCTTGGGGATCACATGAACAAATTATGAGCTAAAAGCCCAGTAATGGAATAAACATAAGAATAAGTCTTTCGAACATGGGTTCGTGATAGTGACATAATGATATAAAATGCAATATATAATCGTAACATATATACATGAGGTCATATAAACATAAAATCATAGAAATTTCGGTGAAACATAAAACATGACTTTAGCATGAGTCAAGGCTAACCAGCAATAATGTTGCACATGGTAGCACAAGCCAAGTCTAACCTCTATGACTATCGGACATGGTAGCACAAGATAAGGAAAACTTCCAAGAACGTCTCACATAATGTCTCATGAGACTATAATTTACTAAATGCATTATAGATCTATCTGGGCGCACACATTATAACTTTTCATGAGTATGTTTTCCACATAAATAATCATAAACAACCAATCTTACATAAACATAAGGGTTACACATGGAATGAATTGGGTACCATAATCATGTCATAAAGCATAACAAATGGGCGTATCATAAAAGTGTCCATGACAGAAAATATTATAACATAATTGGGCATTGATAAGGTAAAATAGAAATATATCATGCTATGTGATTCTATACATAATGGAAATCATGTGAAAGAGTATTTAAGAATTTTTAGCATTAAATATTTTTTGTGCGGTTCTAAAGAAAATACTAGAGATCCTTTGAAATAGAAAAGGGAAAATCCTTTCTATAAAAATATATGTGAACAAAAATGGTTTTAATAATTGAAAATACTGATTTTATAAAGACAATATTTTCATAACATTGAATATAGAGTGTACTTGAAATATGGTAAGAATTCAATAAGTTCCCTCAAAACAAGTTTTCTTATGGGGAAGTATTTAGGATGGAATCACTTAAAAATATGTATATACCCAAAAGAGACTGATTAAAGGGTATTGATGAAATAAATTTTTTACATTAAAACATAATTTAGAATATGCACAAAAAAAGATAATATAATATCATTTTTCTAAAAGGATGATAAGGTAACCCGGAGGAACAAAGAAGGTTCGGGTAGAATCCCTTACAGAATATTGACATGGTATCAGGTGTACTTAAAAGGCCTTAATGAGGGAGAAAGAGGTTTATCATCACTTATACATCATCGTAGAAGTATGGGGTAGGTTCTAAATCATACCTAATCATTTGGTATTACATATAAAAGGGCATAACATAGAGGAAGTTCTTGAATGAAATTGAAATAGAGGGGACCCCTTACCTTAAGTCTGATGGTGTGCTTCACTTGATGTTAATGACATGAATAATCAAACTAGGTTCATTAGTTAATAATTCCAAAACCTATTTTACATTTATATGATTTATTATAACATTTTTACGTTCATTTATAACCATTTTTATTGGTTATGAGATTCAATTTTATTGTTCAAGTCTGTTTGCTTTTTTGGTTTTAATGGTCAATTCAATTATATTCATGTTCAGATACACATTTTTGATAAGAGTGGTTGTAAAGAATTTAAGTTAAATTTTATTATTTACCTTAATGAAGGTTACATTATGTAAATTTAATTTGGTCACATTGAGTGAAGTTGAATCATTATATAAAACATTAGTGAGATCCTTTTGGGATAATTGGCGGTTTTTGACATTAATATACACATTTAGTTTTATAAATCAAAACCATCTGTAAAAAAATATTCCAAAACCATATATGAGACATAATACAAATTTTATTGTTTAGTATAACCATGAAAATGTTTTCATGACTAGAATTTGAGACTGTAACGGAAATTAAAAACCCATCATCCTTGAATGGGGTAAATTAACACATCTCAAATGGTGTCTTTATTACTAAAATAAAATTTGGGTAAAGGGGATTTAATAATAACACAATCCATTATCATTAAACAATTAATTAAAATTTAAGTTATTGGGGTTCTCATACCATTTGGATGAGTTGTGGTAAGGATATAAAATTAATCAAATGAACTTGAAAAGAGAATGAACGAAAAGAAAAAATGAATTTACCTCTTGATTATATCTTCCTTGAGAGCCTATTAAAGGGACAAGATTTGGTCTTTTGAGGAGACCAAGTGCTGATGGAGGTGGTATAGGATCTTGGGGAGAGATATGGGTATAATTTAAGGAAGAACAAAAAGGCTTTATTGGAGTGTAGAGAAGAAGTAATAAGGGGTGGTATTTATAGGGGGAGAGGAGGGTTTTCATATTATTCAATTCCATAGTTTATTACTTTTTTTGAAGGCCAGAAATAGAGATTATTTTATGACCAAAAATAATAATAAGTTCATGTGAGTTCTAACCAATTTGTCTTACATCATTAAACATCATCCATGACTCTATAAATCATCTATGTAGCTTAATTTGTAAATTATTGTATTTTACTATTCATAAAAATTCTTTTATTTTATAAAAATACCAAAAATTCAACCTAACTATTTTTTTGACATGTAGAATCCAAAAATGAACAAAAATTTTCAAAAAAATTCTAAATATGCTTAATTTAATTTTGAACGAAAATCACAATTTACATGAAATATACATATTTTAAAACTATAACTACTTTTATAATGTTTTCAAAAATTATATAAGGGCTTATAAAATTTTCTTAAAGTTAGAAAAAATAAAATTTTTAATTTATAAACTCCTTTTAGAAAAATAAATTTTATTTTAAATTTATTAATTAATTGTAATTAAATATTTATGACTTCCAAAAATACCAATACTTTTATTATGATCATATTATCACATATAAGATGGAGGTTGACGTGAGCCTTTCCTTCTCCTTCCAAATGTTGAACCCTAGTTGATGCCTGATGTAGTATTTTCCCCCCTTCCTAGTAGTGGGAGTCAGGAGGATGTTTTAGCTCTACAGCTGCCGGTGTCACGAGCATCGTTTGTAACATTTTCGAACCCTAATTATCTTTCGGACTTCCTGTCAATTCCTTTAAGCCCAAAAGTTCCTGATCTTCATCTTGGGGTCCCTCAGCTTTCAATTTCTTTAGCATAATTCTCTGCATCCTTGGGCTTCCTGGATCTGACCCTGGTTGCTGGATTTTCTCATCGAAGAACTTTGATTGATGAGTTTGATCACTTTGTGTTCAATGACTGGGATCTGAAAGAATGTGCAGTTGTAAGTCTTATTGATAATCATCATCTGATGATTCGTTTTGGTTCTGAGGAAGACATAATTTGCGCATGGTCCGAAGCTCCCCATAGATGCAAAAAATGCAAATTTTTTCCTTCTCCAATGGTCTTTTGATCTCTATATGAATCGGGATCCCCCTTTAGCAGAGACCTGGGTAAGCCTGCCTCATATTCCTTTACCTTTTCGAAATACATTGATAATTTATATGTTAGGGAACCTATTCAGTCATTTCCTCTGGTTGGATGCTCAAGCATCCTCTGTGAGTCATCTAGTTAATCCTCGTCGTTGTGTTGTGGTGGATGCCTTGAAGCACTAGTTGACTGGTTTTGGATTACTTTTGGCGAGAAGTTCTAATGGAGGAAAGATGTTGTGTTTGAAAATTGGGATGATTATTTCTCAAATTGTTGTCGTTTGGGTCATACGGCTGGTCACTGTCTTCGTGGAGCCAGAAGAAGAAGGCCAGTGACTTCGATGAAGAGGCCTGGTTGGGTATATGTTCTAGGACAGACGTGTTCTGATGCAGCTAAGTATGGAACTACTAATAGTTTGGGTGATTCATCTCTATGAAGGCAGGATCGGGCATCCCCTAATCCTTCTATTGCTGCGGTGTTTGTTATACTAAAGCAAGACCTTATACCGAATACTGGTTTGAAATATTTTGGTATGGATGAAGCAGGTCCTGGAAATGGAATTGGAGGTAAGTTGGGAGCGCCTGCTTCTTTAGGGGATGTATTGCAGCATGGGGAAGATCTAGGTGCTCAATATGATGCAGGAAGGGATGTCAGTGGGCTTATCAAAGCTGGTGATACTAATCAGAAGGAGAGAGAGTTGGAATTATGCTTAGTTGATGGGAAAGTCCATGATGCACTCCATGTTCGTCCATCCATTGAGGATTCTCACATGCATCTAGTTTTTGATTGTGTTTTGCAGATCAAAATTGATACTTCCAACCTATTTCAAGAATTAGGTCATGATGAGATGAATGGTTGTCCTCAAATGATGAAAGGCCACAACAAGAAGATTCTTAATGAGGATGTTTCGAGGAAGGAGGTGGATGCTGGTCATGTTTTTGTAGACCCTCAATGTTGTTTGGATTTGATCGATCCTAATGGGAAACATGAGAAGAACCAAAACATGATTGATGCTTTCCAAGTTATGGTTATCACTGGAAAATGGGGGGATGTCTCAGACAGTGACAGAGAAAATAATTATGATATGGTGAAGCCTTCCTTCAGTGATGTTTTCATGGATGGGAAGAAGAAATCTGGAAATGAGGAACCTCCTATAGTTAAATGAAGAACAAGGAAGGTTTATTCTGACTTTCCATAGTCGGTGTCAACTAGGTCATCTATCAGGAAATCCTCTAGGCAGTTGATATCTTTAGAGAAATTGAATCTCAGACAGAAGTATGCTAAGATCGTGAAGCACTATGAAAGATCCGAATGCGAATCGGCTACTGCGGAGGAAGTCTTAAATTATGGGTGTGGGGAGGGGGATGACTCATATGATATGTTACTGGTTTTTCTTGTTTTTTTTGCTTGTTCTTTTTATTATTCTTTCTTAATAAATGGTCAGAGGTTTTGCCTCTGACTGAGCTTTTCTGGTATTATAACTTATAAGATGACTAAATTTTATTTGTAAATTTATAGGCGAGGATTCTATAGTTTTGAATGATTTACTTATTCATAAGGTTCATATTACTATTCATAAGGGTAGGTTTCTATTTATAAACATAGGTTACTATTTAACAAAAATTATGTTTGTCTTATCAAACTCCAAACATACTACTGATCACTACTATGTATGTCAGATTTTTGAAATTCAAAACAAAGAAGTGTCAAAATTATGTTTAAAGGTCACATAGTATGTAGTAGTTCATTGTTTTGTGATTTCATGTGGTTATATGAAATATTTATAAGAAAGTAATTTCCATTGATAAAAAATTGCAATGTTACAGTTGAAATAACCATCTTAGCATTGAAAAAAATTCTACCAACTTACCATGTCAGGTGGTGATTTCAAATGATAAATAGGCAGAGTTTTTTCAGTTCATAGATGGCAATACACTAAATATTTATGTATCTATCCTACTCCGATGGATTAAAATAAAAAAATTATACCCATTTTCTTCCATTATTAGGTAGAAGAACCCCAATAATTTTTATATTTTCATTACTGTGAACATCAATGAAATTCATCTTGAAACAAAATATGCTAACTTCATGTTCTATTAAAAATTCCTTCTTATAAAAATGATATAGAAAGTTAGAATAAAAAATTGAAAGATTTAGATCATTATTAAGTAGTTTAATTAATATTTTTTTATTCATAGTTCCCTAGTTATATAAATTTTCACTCATAGTAGTTGCTTCCCCCTGCTGACCGCATTGAGGATTTTTTCCCCATTTATTTCTACCCAACTTCCAGTTAGTTAGTGGTTCTTCCTTTTCAGCGTGTTCTTTATATTTTCCCTACATTCATTCATTCATACCACTATTTTATTTCTTAATTTCATCAATATATTTTTCTTTTTTTGTTAACTGTATCGGTTCCTCCCATTGAGACAGAACCATAGTTTTATCTAAACCTAGGTCCCATTTACAGGGACTCCAAAAACTCTCTTTAAATCTCTACTCAGACTACATTTGAATCCTTATATTTGAATCATGGAAAACATTCAAAACATCGATATCTTGTTTTTCTTGTTTAGACCACACTCATAGTTTCTGCTCTAACAATTTTACAAATTTGATTATATTTTTTGGTTGTATTGAGGATATGATTTTTTACGTTATCTCATATAGTTGGTCTTATACTCTAATTATTAATTTGACATGAGGCCTTCTACTGATCCCACCAGGACCCTTATTCAACTTGTTTTGATGTTGATTTTCCATCCGGCCCCAATAAGAATATTATTTACTATTCTTTTAGCTTCATTCCAACCATATGTATTATATAAATTTTAAGTATTCTTGAAAACATAACAAGATTTTTTTCTATTTTCTAGTAGATAGATAACAAAAACCCGTGACTTATGATTTATTGGATTTAAAACCACGAGTTTCATCGAAGATTGAGTTCTCAATACCATGTGATTGTCCCCTATCAATGTTATCATCATATGAAAAAAACTCAAAATTCATCTTCTAAGAATATTATCACTAAAACA
Source organism: Viscum album (assembly GCA_963277665.1). Classification (NCBI taxonomy): domain Eukaryota; kingdom Viridiplantae; phylum Streptophyta; class Magnoliopsida; order Santalales; family Viscaceae; genus Viscum; species Viscum album. The sequence continues at coordinate 1,404,056,407 of OY728129.1, forward strand.
CCACCCTTCCCAAAATATACCAAGTGATTAATTTAATAAAAATCAACTCCTACCTCTTATTTTTCTCTCACTGAGAAAAGTTACAATCTCCTTACTTGATGTCTTTGTTTTTCAATAGATGAAAATTTAATTAGAATTTATTTAACTTTATTTATATAACTAATTATTTTAATTTATTGATTTCTACTACTATAAAAATCTCACTATGCATCATTTATATCATATTATCTTAGAATTGTGTCTTAATATAGCTTAAATGACTCTTTAAGAATGGTCTTTTATGGGTTTCAAGCGCATTATTTATGTGTATTTATTTAATTAATTATATATTAATATTATTAAATCAAATTGGATGGATATGAATCAATAATTGAAGGATGATAACTATATAAAAGAAAATATTTTGAGAATGAGGTGAAAGAGTTCATTAAGTTCACAAAGGATCATGTAGATGAACCTTATCAAATAATTTTCCACGTTTATGATATTCTTATTAAATTATAAACAGTCTAGAGGAGTTATAAGAACACCTTATTTATCATGGAATAGATTGAATTTATCAATGCTGTACTATACAAGGGAAAAAATAAATCTTCCAAGTGACTAGGATAACACTGTGTTTTCTGGATCATCTAATATGATTACACATGTGAACAATGATGAAGACCATATTGAGGATATGATTATAGGTATGAATGATGAAAAAGATCATTTTAAGGAAATGAAAATTGTAGTTGAAGATGAAATTTGTGATTAACCATAATTGTTTTAGAAGTTAAAGAGTAATGAAAATATTCCATTGTATGCTAGTTATACTAGATATAAAACATTGTCTTCCATAACAAAGCTATAAAATGTAAAATATGAAAAAAGATAGAGTGAAACCAGTTTTACTAAACTAATTAATCTATTGTATGATATTATCCTTGAAGATAATGATATTACTGGTGGAATAGATAATGCTAAATGAATTATATGTTCAATGGGTAGGATCTATGAAAGAATACATGCATGTCCAAATGACTATATACTATTTTCAAGGACCAAATATCACATAAAAAATGCCCAAAGTGTTGTGTGTCTCGACACATGAATGATAAATCAAGTCCTTAATTTTTTTGGTACTTTCCAATCATTACAAGGTTTAAGAACCCATATAAAAGTAAAGAGACTACAAGGTAATTAACGTGGCACACAAATACAAGAAATATAGATGAGAAACTTCTTCACATGGAAGATTCTCCTTAGTAGATTAAAATTGGTCATGAGTATCCTAAATTTGGAAATGGCCTGAGAAATCATCATCAAACACTATATATAGATGAAGATAATACTTTTTGTCTTCAAGTCATAACTCACACTAAATATCTATTTATATTGATGAATTATAAATTTTTACCATGGTTATACGTGAAGAAAAAATAAATTATGTTACCTCATATTATATCACTACTAAAAAAACGGGTAATGATATTGATGTTTATTTGGATATATTGATCAATGATATGAAATTATTGTGGGAGTCAGGTATTATGTTGTGTGATACATAAATGAAAATTCCAATTTTAGAGACATATTGAATGGGGCGATAAATGACCTTCTTAATTATGGAAATTTTAGAAGATATAACATTACAGTAACTCAAGGGTGTCCCATTTGGGAACAAGTTACACACTCAATTAGGTTGAAACATTCACCAAATATTGTGATACTAAGATATTTCATATTTCTACGATGGTTGAATAAATATTGATATTGGATGACAAAAATTTATGGGAGATCTAATGAAGGTACAAAACCATTTCCCCTAACATTAGATCAACTATTTGAGAATGTAAAAGGTATGTGCATTGCTTTTGATAAACCTTCATTGTAAAGCATTAGTAAAACATATTAATAAATAGATCGATTTAATAAAAATCCATAATATAATAATTTGTACATAAAGAATTTATTGATGTCATGTGTGTGGAAGATATATTTGTGATAGTTTCATTGTCACATCAATAAATGCACATGACAAAAAAGGGTGTAATTATAGAATGGTTGGACATGATTAACATGGGGATGCAGGAAAAGTTGACACTAGTGAAGTGTCAAAGATGTAATTTTTTTCTTTTTAATGGTTACACTCTTTCCAAAAATGAAATATATTAGTTTTTCAACTTTTGACTGATGTAAATTTCTAGAGGGGTTTTAATAAAATATAATGAATATTGTTTCAATAAGTATTTTAAATTTTAAGATCATAAAATAACATGATGGTCATTTCTTGAAGCAAGATATAAGCCTTATACCTTTAAATTTCATTTTTTTCTTAAAAATGTTCATCAAAAATCAAACAAGATCTATTTATTTTTCAAAGGATTATGTAGTAATGTTATAAAATCACAAAAACATCACACTATATAAAAGGAAATTGTTTTCAAATTTTGTGAACTGGATTTGTTCTTCCTACTATCATTAATTTATTTTCTAGTACACTTTATGGTTCACTAAGAGAGATTTAGATATATGGTCCAATACATTATAGATGGATGTACCCCATTGAATTGTATATAGGGATTTTTAAAGGGTATGTCAAATATTGAAGTCTTCCAAAAGGTTGTATTGTATAGGGATATGTTTTTGAGAAAGATATTGAATTCAGTATAGAATATCTTTCCAATGAGAAATACTTTGGTCTAACAAAATATCATCACACTAGGAGGTTTATGGGTTACGGATTTTCTTGAATAGATGTTTTCAGAGTTTCTATTATAGAATGGGAGAAGGATCCCATTTACATTTTTCATAATAGTTTATAGGTTTCACCATATTTTTAAACCAACAACGTAATTCTTAGTCATTTAAATCCATCTTGGAATGAAATTTGGATATTAAATACACATAATTAACAATTTATTGGATGGTTATGAGTCCATATTTTTAAGGAGTCAACTTCAAATACATGTTCAATTTCAAAACCAAGTTTATGGCTAGCCATAGAAAAATTTGTGCACGTGTTATTATATAATGGTTGTTTAATTAATGGTTATACATTTTATACAAATAAAAATGATGAACGTTGTACCAAAAAAATAGTTGAGTTACATTTGTTGCTCAAGCGATGCATGTATCTAGTAATAAGGAAAAAAAATAAAATTTATAAAAATATATTATATGTTTGTATCATTGAAAAAATATGGGAGTTACGCTATACAACATTCCAAGTTCCATTTTTGAATGAAAGTAGTTTTGTTATAGGAGTTATGTTAAAATTGATGAATTGGAATTTATAAAATGGGATTTCAATATCAAATGGTACAAATGTGATATTTTTATAATGGAATCATAGGTATTATAGATATATTAAGTTCTAGATCCTATAAAAAGAAAGTTTTCAATTATTTAGTTATTGGAAAAAATAACTAAAGTTTTAGATGTCTATTTAAATGAGGATGGACATTTCATTGGGACATCGTAATAATATAACATTGGCCCCAATGTTGATGGGGAATTTTATGTTTGAGGATACCACAATGAGGGGATTTGGATACTTGATATAGGGTTTAAATCCCATCATCATTTAATGAAAAAATAGAGAGCCTAATACTCAAGTTATATTTTTTTTCAATATACGTTGTGTTACAACATATTATTATATGTTAAATGCAGCATTTACGTAATCTAATTTATATGTACAACCACTTATGAATATAATGGAATTTTCACAAGATTATACTCCCAATATAAATGGACAACATGTTTGTCGACGTACAGATACTCTCAATGCAGAGGAACAACATGATTATGGGTATTCCAATGCTACAAATCGAAATGAACACCATATTAAAAATTTTTCGGATCAAGAAATGGTAGATAATGAGAAAAATACATTCAAGAAAAAATAGAAGCATCATAGCATGGTAGTGTTAACAAAAAAATATTAGGAAAAGAATAAGAGACATCAAAATTAAGGTTATATGGGATGCCCAAGATTATTCTTTTTACCCCAATAAGGTCATTTTAAATAGTTAAATTGGGATCAAAACTCAAAATCATCTTCCAATTGATGTAGATATGTGTAAAAATGTTGTGACCACACCTAAGAAATAATGTTTATGAATATATTTGGAAAAAATTATGATACAATATTTTTTTATTTTACTAAAAAACAAAATTATGAAACATTGATTTAATCTTATTTATCCCTTGTATGGTGAATTTGTAGTTGATGACATGTGAATGAAATTTATGTTAATGTTCATTGAAATGTATTATATTGGCTTTCATATAATTATTTGGATGTATCATCTTTGGGATACTAAAGGTAAATTTAACCCAAACCCACCACAAATGTATGCACACATGATAAATCAAGAAATGTGGAACACATTTATTGGTTGTCGTGTGGAGACATATTTTTATGTTCATTATGATTAGTAATGAATTTCTTGGAAATAACTGTATTAATCACTTTGATTTATAATATTCAATTTATGAAACAGTAACAGAGTTCTGAAAGTAAACATCATGCAACAAATCTAACGCACCCCTACCATAAAGAAAAGATGAGGTACAATTTCCGTGAAACAATTGTATATATTTTAAAAATAATGTAATTATTTTAGGTGAAACTACACCAAAAAATAATTATATTCCATTATTTATATTCGTATTAATAAAATGAAATCAAATTGCACTTAAATCACACATCATGTTCTATGGAAGGATGCTTGTGTAAATAAATAAGAGATAATAATAGATGAAAACATACAAAAATTATCGGAAGCATGTGTGTGTATGAAATAATACAAATTTATTTTACTTCAAAATAATATTACATAATAATGATTTTTTATTTTTCAATTTTTACCCATTTTATACATAAAAATCATCATCATCTATACCTAATAAAATTACTACTATTAGAGGCCTTGAAGCATAAAAAAAATATGTCTGCATCCAAGGTGAAGATTTTGGGTTGTCACCCCAAACATATTTTGAGAAAACAAATGAAAAATTGGAGAAATATTATAAAATTAATGATATTATGGAATGATTAGAATATTTAGAAGAAAAATATAATTGACTATCTAAGTTGTTAGAAAATGTTATGGTAAGGAATCAAAGAGAAGTAACCACAAAAAAAAACCACTATATGAAGACCTACCCCACCCCACCATCTTTGAGGTGATCTATTCCCATAAAAGTGATTCCTAAAAAGTGATAGTCAATTTTTTTCTTAATATTTCTCTGAAAAGTGAATTAGGCAGACAATGATACATTTCATGTTCTATAGGGTGAAAATGACTGTGATTTATATGTATCAGCACCCACCCATTACTTTATTATGATGGGTAAATTGTACATTATCCAGACATATATTATACCCAAAATAACTTCCAAAAGGTTTTTTTGCGAGTGGGGATTCATTTTTATCATGAGAAAAGATTTGATCTACCAATTCCACTTGATGATGTGGATGTTCATTTAATCAAGGTTTTTGTTGTAAGTTATGTGTCTTGGCCATTTGATCTATTAAAAATAGATGTCAAAAAGGAGGTATTCAATTCGAATTTATTTTTCATTAAAAACATTTAACAATTTATTAAAAAATTCCCAAAACTAATGAATTCTATTATAGATGGAAAATAGAATGGGTGAAATGGAAATTCAAATCTAAATTATCTAAAAGACTAACCAATCGATAGAAAAGACCTTCAGAAAGAACGTTTACCCCACCGGTCTAACATATACATTTATTAATTAAAAAATTTCATGTAGATAAGATATTTAAATTGTTTTTATGTCCATAATTACTTTTATTGAAAAAATTTGTATAGATTACATTACATACAATCTTATTAATAAAAATTTAGATGAAATTATTAATCATGAATGACTAGGAATAATAGTTTTAAATGTATACATGAGGTGTTTTTTCATAATTTGATTTTACAATAGATTATATATAATGTTAATTATTATTAAATACTATTAAATATTTTTAATCTATATATATCAAGACTACTTGAAGGGAAACCACTGTGACCAAATATTTGGACTCATTAAATATTAGTAAAAGGAAGATACAATAATATTAAAAATATTTGGACTCATTAAATATTTGTACACAATAATTCTAATTGGAGTTAAAGGAAAAAACAATAATATTAGTAAGAGTGACAATTTTTTTTAAAAATAGACTTACAAATGATAGAATCATCTTAACACAAGTGATGGAAGGTAAAAACTCTTCAATTTAATCATATCAAAAATATTTTCATTCCTTTCATTACATAATTCTTTTTTTAAGAATCATTTTCTACCCATTACAATCAAATTGGATACTTCGAAGATTTATTTTTTGGATTAAATGCATGTTTACCCAAAAAATTAACTACACATGAAGAGGTTTATAAATTTTTAATAAACTAAAAAAATATATATAAATAAAATTCATGTTATACATTTTATATTATGTTTTAATGAATTTTTTTTATGATATGGAAATGTTTAAATGTCATTAAAATAATGGAATGAGGACAATCCATGAGCACATAAACCTTATCAAATTCTTCAACTAGATAATTATTAGGGTCTATATAATAAAATTTCTCTATAAAAAAATATAAAAAAATTAATTAATTTTCTTAGTGTTTATGTAGTGTCTCAAACAAACCAATGGAAGAGATTGTAGTTAATATGTTTTTTAATTGAATAACGATATCATATTCCATTAAAACTATAATTTTTTAAGAGGTATTTATGATGATAAATACAATATTTTTTAAAATATTTTTAAATATTTTTATTAAAATTTATTCATTGCTACGAGGACCATCACCGATCCTCATATTTAAAAGAGGAAATTGATTTTTTAAAAATGAATTGACATAATACATATTTTTGTAATGTATAAATACATTATGAATGGGTGAATTACTAAAACGTTTTTAGTTAATTTTCTCATTATTTTATATACTATTTTTATTAATTTTATTATCATTTTAGTCCAATACATGTTTTAGTTAATTTTCGTTATCAAAACACACATTACATAATCAAAAATGAGAAAACAAATTCATATTTTTTTTGATACTTTAGAACTATGATCCATATGTCATTTATGACTTGAAGGAATCAATATTACCTAAATTCAATACATGGAATGCACTGTATGACTCCAACATTGTATTTTCATTTTAAATTGACATTTTAGTTCAAAACACACATCACATACTCAATGTCAAGAAAACACATTCAAATTATTTTAATACTTTTGGACAACAATCCATAAGTAATTTTTGATGTGTAGAAAATAGATTCAACTCAATCTGATACATGTTGTTCTTGGTAAGAATCAAAGCATATTTTATCGATTTAAAATAGTCATTTTTATCCAAATGATATTTACTAATCAAAAATAGAGAAAACATACTCATATAGTCTTGATACATTAAAAATTGATTCTAAAGTCATTTGTGATTTATTGGAATCTTTATCATTTAAAAGAAACACATTTAATGAAAAATGTTACTCAAATTGAATCACTTCAGTTTAAATTGAAATTTTAGTAAAAAAGATACAAAACAAACTCAAAATCTAGAAAACGCAATCTGATTATTTTACTAATTTATTAAAATGATCCTTAAGTTATCTCTAGTTTTTAAGGATCAACTTCATGTCAATCCTATGTAGGGTGTGACTGGTATGATTCCAAGTGTGTGTTTTTTATTTATAATTTACATTTTAGTTAAAAAATACACCACAAACTCAAAACCAAGAAAAAAATAATGATTTTTTTTCATACTTTTGGAAAATGATTCATATATACTTCATGATATGTAGAAATTATCCATACCTCATTCTAATACATGGTGTGATGGGAATGGATCAACATGTATGTAATCTATTTAAAAGTTACATTTTAGTTTAAAATGCATTTTACTCATTCAAAATTGATAGAACAAACCCAAATTTCATTTATACATTATTAAAAAGATGTACATGTCATTTATGATGTATAGGAATCGGTCTCATGTTTAACTGACACACGATGTGACTGGTATAATTAAAAGTGCATTTGAGAATCAACCACACATCAATCTGACACACTTTATGACTAGTATGAGTCCAATTCTCTTTTCTTATAATAAATTTTCATTTTAGTTTAAAACACATCAAACATACTATAAACATAGAGAATGAATGTTTACTATTCTGATACTCTAGGAAAATGATCTATAAGTCATTTTTGGTGGGTAGGAATCCACTAAACCACAATCAGATACATGGTGTTCCCAGTATGACTCAAAGAGAATATTATAGGTTTAAAATTGACATTTTATATCAAAATGCGTGTTAATCATTGAAAATGTCGAAAAAAATGATTGTATTGTGTTGATACCTTTTCAAAATTATTAATATTTCATTTTTGATGTGTAAGAATTATTTTCACATTAAAAAACGCATGATGTGATTGTTATGAATCAATGTGTGTGATTTCAATTAAAATTAAAATTTTACCATACAAAACACATGAAATACTCAAAACTGAGAAAATTCATTTAGTCTATTTTGTTACTTTTTGAATGTGATCGTTATGTTATTTTTTATGTTTAGGAATCAACCTCACATAAATCTAACACATAGTGTGATCGATATGACTCAAAGTGTATGTTTTTATTTAAATTTGACATATTTGTTCAAACCATAAGTCACATACTCAAAACTAAGAAAAAACATTCATATTGTTTTAATAATTTTTATAAATGATCAGTATGTCATATATGATTTTTTGGAATTAGACACACCTCAATCCCATGCACGGTGAACCTGTCACGACTAAAAATGTATGTTATGAGTTTAAAATTTACATTTACTTCAAAACATGTTTCAATTGCTGAAAAATAAGAAAAAATTGGATCTCACTATCTTAATACTTTTGGAAAATGATTCATATGTGAATTTTTATATGTAAGAATCATTCTCACCCCAAAACATCACATGATGTGACTGTTATGAATCAAAGTGCATGTTTTCAGTTTAGAAGGTCATTTTAGTAAGAAAGACACATGAAATACTTAAAACTGAGAAAAAATTTATATTTTTTTGATAATTTATGAAAATGATGATTATTTCCTTTTCTACATGTAGGAATCAACCACCTGAAAATCTGATGGATGGTGTGACTATTATGACTGAAAGTTCTTTTTTTAATTTAAAATTGAAATTTTAGACCAAAATACATTTCATATACACAACATTGAGCTAACATTTATATATTATTTTAATACTATAAGAAAATGAACGATATGTCATTTATTCCATGTAAGAATTTGCCACACCTAAATTTGATACAAGGCGTTTCCATTATGACTCGATATGTATGTTTTATGTTTTAAGTTGAAACATTAGTTCGAAAAAAACTCTACATACTCAAAAAAACATTCATATTGTTCTTCATATTTTATTAAAACTATTCACAATCCATTTTTGATGTCTAGGAATAATTCACACTTCAATATGATGCATTATGATACTAGTATAACTCAATGTGTATGTTTTTAGTTTAAATAGGAACTTTGTTCAAAAAAATCTCTTAATCAAAAAAAAAGAAAAAATTCAAATTGTTTAGATACTGTTGGTAAATTATAAATAGGCCAGTTGTGATGTATAGGAACTATCCACACCTCAATTGGATACATGGCTTGGCCAATATGACATAAAATGTGCAATTTCAGCTTAAAATGACATTTTATTAATTTATTATTTAATAATTTTTTATTTATTTCATTATAGTATTACTAGAATAAGAATTTTTATATATAGTTTCACCCTTTTTCATGAGTTGGGGTGGTTTTCTTGGCAGTTGGTAGTATTATTGGGCTCTTTATGGAGGAGGCTGGGAAACAAAGGTAATGAAATATTGATGTTTTTTAATGTTTTTGATAATTGTACTTACCAATGTAATTTTACAAACCAATATGTTTGAAATGTATATAATATTTTGTTTTTATTGTATTCGTGATTTTAGTTTGATTTCAATTAAATTCTATCCTTCCTGCTAAAATGTGCTATAATATTAGTAGCGCGCTGCTGAAACCTGCCCTTTATCATTGGCTTTTTAGTGTCATTGATGGTGTCTTTTATCCGTTCAAATTCTAGTAATGATAAAATCAATAGTCTTTTAAGGGATCTTACAATATCAATGTTTTTTAGTGATGATAATGCCCTTTTTTGTGTTTTAAAGGGTGGATCAACAGTAGTTAATATAGAATAACTCAACCTTGACTTTCACTCCCTTAAATATCCAAGCCTATAAGATAAAAACCACGGGTCACTAGACCCACATATTGTATTACCTCCCTCAATTTCCATTAAAAACACAACCATTATTCCACAACAATCAAACTAAATTCATAATATTACCCCAAAGTGAATCCCCACTATGATTCACAACACATATCAAATGATTCTAAAAGGATACATCGACCTTAAGCTCTACATCATCAACACCAATCACATGACAGGGGTCGGCGTGATGATGTTGCAACTTAAATAAAAGAATCATGTAGTGAATAACACTATAACACTTTGGAAGATCTAATATATGTTCTAATGGACCGTTACTATTCAAAATATCAAATGAACTGACATAAATAGGAACAAACATACCCTACTTTTGAATCTGACAATGACCTAGTCTTGGTGACACCTAATGGAATACGCTGTCACCCACTGAATACTCGAGAGGTTGATGGTTCCAATAAACATATGAATTATGTATACTTTGGCCTACATCCATGTGTTTTAGTATCAAATATATATACTTTTATATCTCTTATACAAGACTCGGTCAAAACAACCATGATTCTCCCACTTCTAACAAGCACAAAGATGGTCTTCATGGCCTTCCATAGAACACATTTTATGGTCTCATATGAATAATCTCCTGATAACTATTGTTATATTAAAACTAAATAATTACTAGGTTATTATTATATGTTTTTCTAAATTCTATAACACATCCTATCAGCATGTCCCCTAATAATTGAATATTTCACTCATATTTCCCATCTTTCTGTATTTGATAAGCAGTGATAAAAAACAAAAGGGAACCAAGAGCCTTCACAATACTCCCCAGAAGTGTGAAGTGAAATAATTATCCAGATTTTAATTAATACTATGAGGAAACCCATGAAATTTTACATTCTAAAAAACAAATAGTTTAGCCAACTCATTGGTAGTGAATGTCTCCCAAATCGGTTAGAGATGGGATACCTTTGTCAATCGGTCCACAATATCTCATATCACATCACTCTTTTGATGATTCTAGGGTAAACCTACTATGAAATACATGGTAATATCCCCCAACATCCATTATTGAATATGTATAGGGTCTAATATATTACAAGGGCCTGCGATCTCATCCTTCACATTCTGACTGATGTGCCATCATGTCACAAAACCTATGATCTCCTTCTTTATTCCTGACCACAAATATTTTCTACAACGACCATGGTACATTATCATTAATCCAAGGTTCATAACCTATTTAAAACCATAGAAATGACAGACCAACTCCTCCTATATACCTGTAATATTGTAAACATGGCCATGAACATGGATAAACTTGTCGTTATAGATTTTCTAGTCATGAGGTAGCTCTCCACTATTAATGTTTTCCCCAAGCACTGGGAAATATGGATCCTCAAACTAACTCCTTATGACATGATTTAAAATAGAGGGTAAAATGTATATATATCTGAGTGTGATCATTTCCCAATTCTTCTCAACACCTATAGATATCTCAATAAATATTTCAATCATCTTCTATTCCTAACAAGACTCCATAACTCTATGTGTTTTCATCTTTCGAATCAGAGTGTTTGTAATAGTGCTTCCTTTATCTAACATTTATGCTAGCTAAAAATAAAAATATTTCTTTTATTGAACCCATATAAAATTCAAGAGATTTATATCACTTTAATAATATAAATATTTAAGTATTTTATGGTTAGTATAAATAATAAAACCTCCACCCATGAGTTAATTCCATAAAACTATAAAGCATGCAACACAATGGTAAGCTCAAGACCATTTATGGGATACATTCATTTATTTATCCCCTCTTTTAATGATTCATATTCCATGAATCAATCTCCTTGCATTAATACTTCCCCAATAATGATCTTAGATTAATTAAAAAATATGGTATACTCATTACGTAGTCTAGGTAAGATCATAATCAGTGATGTGGTCAAACACCGATTCATTTCCTAGAAATCATTCTTACATGCCTCAAACACTCAAAATTCACCAATTTCTTGGGTTATTATGAACATCAGTGCTGATATATGGGTGAAGTCATGGATTAAATTCCAATAATATCCTACAAAACCCATAAATATCTTAATATTGAAGACTTTATTGTATCTCTTCTAGGATACCATGCATATCACATTCTATGGATCCCCTAACACTATAGAATAAGATATAATGTGACCTAATAAGTGTAACCTGTGAATCCAATAACGAAATTTATATAGATCAGTTTATAATTGATTATATTTTATCCTAATCATGATTCTGTTATGATTTTGGGAATGATCATCTCTAGATTGGGAGTACACGAAGTTTTCATAAATAAAGACCTCCCTAAACTGATCCAAATATAGGTGAAAAATTTGTTTCATCCAGGAAATAAACAGACAGTGTAAATTTTATAGACCATAATAGATTAAAAACTCATATAATCCATAACTCCATTAAAGAGTAGTCTGTTGTATATCAAGTGGTCTCACTCTCGTCTAATAGTTCCCTAATCTCAAATCCATCTTAAATAATACACGTGAACCCCTCAGCAAGTGGATAAGATCAGAAATATGAAGAAGATGATAAAACCTCTTATTTTTCATCTGGTTCAGCTTCCAGTAATCAACACAAAAGAATATTTTTCAATCCACCTTCTTAGAAAATAGAATAGGAAAACCCAAGGTGATATACTTAGCTAAATGAACCCTTAAGCCTCAAACAACCCTAACAAAGTCCTATACTCTTTAATCTATATCAGTTACATTGTATATGTATGAATGGAAACTGGATCATCCGCATGAAAAAATCAATGGGAAAATATATATCTCTCTCTTAGGTGGAAACCCTAAAAACACTTTAAAGAACACATCTCAAAACTAATCCACTATGGGAGGGAAAACATCATGCTTCACATCTCCATCATTTAGAACAAGACCCAAAAACTGGGTGATGAGATGACCAAGATACTAATGAACTATCCTAGAATATAATTTCCTAATACCCATTCCCCAAAATGAACATAATGATCACCCTCAGAAGATGAGAAGGCCACCCTTCTATAGTATCCGTCAATATGATCTTGGTACATAACCAAAAAGTACATTTATTGTATTTAGAAAAATCTCGTACTCTTAATAATTAAAAAATAACAAAGGAAACTGTACCAAACTATCTCAAGGGAACACTCCTTATAATGATAGATACACTCTGATCACACCCATAATGGAGCATCAATAAATATAACCACATATAAAAACTCCAATTCCAGGCCCAAACAGCTCTCTAACTAGGAAGATATAAATAAATATGAGAACAATGTATAAAATAAGGAACTATAATGTTTATAATCTATAAGAATCATACCATGAATAATTGATAGAAAACCCCCATTATTAGTAGGAGCCTGAAGAACTTCATTCAACCGACCATTCCCTCTTCCTTGATCTCCTACATAAGTATTGTACACTACACTACTATATTGATATTTTTGTTCCTATCATGAATATCCATAGCCTATAACCCCAACTAATAAATCTATTATAACTCAAATTACTTGACTCGTGTGGTGTCCTTGTATTATATGATGGCCTAGTACCCCTATCACTACCCAATACTAAGGGTCTATAAAGAAACTTTGTATATTCCCCATCCTACCGCAAGGTGAAAACATCACTGGTTGTCAAATATACTTACCGTGTTTGTTACCAGGCTTGATACACTGAAATAATACTGCTTGATTGATTGATATAGTGGCTAATCCAATCACCTATCAACTTTTTCTACCCCAGCCTTGGTGGAAGTTCTCATAAAAATGCATCCTGGTACTTAAGGATATATTACAAGGTCACCCAGATGATACTAAGTGCCAACCCCTAGCCGCATCATATAGTTTATTCTTTGTAACGAGACCTTAATTTACCAACTCATAAAACTTTTGCAGGAATAAAATATTTTCCTTTGACTTGATCTCACACATGAGTCTATCCTGAAAACATTAGATGATAACTACCTCATCTCATTCAAACATTAGATAAAAAAAATGAATTTTATTTAAGGGGCCATCATAATCCATCACCTACATATTTATCTATTTGAAAAATATAAAATTTCAGACTCTTTCCCATCTCAAGGTTTTTAGTTATAAATGTTCAATGGACTTCTCTTGGAAGTCCTTCTAAGAAATCTCCTCTACCTGATCGTTCTGGACCCGATTATCCCAGCAGTTCTTTTCCATTCCTCACCACATATAATCCACCAACATAAACCTACTCTCTTGAGGGTGTCTATAATTGGTCAAGGATCATCTGGATAGATTCGATCTAGAAATCAACTGCCTTAGGAATACCCACCCTAGAAAACAATGCTGGATACTACAACTATAACTCCATAGTTAGATCAAACATAGTTGGTGCAACCCATACAAGACCCTTCTCTATAAAATGCATGAAATGATTAAAACTATCATAGAAAAACTCATTTTCCCTATCACCTAGAGCAAATGGGGATCTTCCTCCACTACGAGATGCTTATTCTCAACTGTATCCTCCTATCACCCTGCAAGAAAACATCATCATGGAGGCATCATTCTACAATGTAAGTGAAACATCCCAAGGAAAAGAACATATAATTTATATAGTTCTACATGGGGGGGGGGTCCCAAATAGTCATAATCAAGGTGCTATTCATACAATATCTGAATGGATATGACTATAAAACCATCTCTACACCCAACATTCCCTATCCAAGGCCAGTGGCTAGCTCAAGAGAAAAGAAATCATTTAAGTTACAATCTTTATGTTCAATAATATTTAATGATAAATTCATCATTCAAATTAAGATAGTTCATACATATTTATTATTAACAATTTATCTAATACAAAAAAGGAATAAAAAATAATCTTAATTCCCACAACTAAAATTTTTTATTTAAAATAATCATATCATAACATTATTTTTCATGTTTTCTTAATATGATGCATTTCACATAACACCTATGTTCCTAAAATTATTCATGTATAAAAAATATAATATGTTTCTTACCAATGATTAAAATATCATAAATCAATAACACCACAAAACAATTGTATCAACAAACATGAAATGAAATTTCAACTATAATAAGAAAACCTCAAGAATACAAATCCCTTCCCTAGATATCTAGTTTTCATCAATACACATGGGTTGGCTATTTACATGAACAAACTCATTATTAAGTTATGAAACATCCCATTCTTCTTTCTAACTTCCACAAATATTAAAATAAAAGAAACTACCAGGGGATCTGAAAATACTTTTTAATTTCCCAACCTTACTAACTATAATTAGTTGTTGAACTGATTCGCCACATGACCTTAAGGATGCTGGCCCATATTACAGAGTATTATGACTAGTGAATAGGGTATATTTTTGAATATGGGGACACTATACCATATTTATAAGAATAAACTAATTTTAGAAATAATAGATAGTAAAAACTAGTTAATAACCACACATCATATACCAAAATCCAGAATACTATGTATGATTCAAGAAATTATAAAATTAATATGTAATGTCATGATTGTCACATATTCCAAAGGGAACCCAAAATAATTACACAAATGAAAATCCAAAAATCGGTCTTGACACATATACTTGTACCCTCATCCAAGATCTATCCCATAAGTCCCAAATCATCCATCTATCACTATGCCTTTTTCATTTTTTATACATGAAACCATAGAGTTTTCTCACGTACAAAAAGTGGCAAGAACTGGGTGTGAGTAAAACTTAGTAGGCCATTATAATTCATGAATAAAGAAATATAATGTTATAGAAACATTTTATATAGATATTAAATGTATAAAATGATGTTTAATAAAAAATAACATGTTTTTAAAAATAAACATTTTTTTATTAACCTCTTGGACCTCGGGTCTGAAAGTGGAACCTAATCAAACCCAAACATTTTTTGGCCCAAGGTCGAGTGTTTAAGCATTAAATCATTAGGTGTACCATACATTGTATACGAATGGGGTTTTCCAACATCCCAACACCTAGATGTATATGGACATTTCTAACATCCTAACTCATAAATGTGGAGTGACATGTCTAACAACAAGAACAATTACATTATTTTCCAATTTACATGGTTTATCATACTGAACCTTTTATAAAACTATGATAATAAATATGTTCTTTTTTAACCTCCATTATTAACCAATGAATCTACTAATAAAGAGCCTCATTCAAAATTCTCAAATAACAACTTCAACATTTATTCATATAAGTCAACCATTAAATATTCCTTAAAAAATTTAATTTCCTACATGATTCCAAATATTACCATTTACCATGTTAAAAATACATGCAACACGACTAATATAGTTATACTCAGGAACCAACTATCTCAACATTTATAACAACAAATTACCATTTCCCTTAATTTGATACACCTGATGGGTGGTCATAGGTATGGTCTCATAGACATCAATGGGATTAAAATAATTCATAAAAGGGTCTAAGACGTCAATTTGAAGCCCAATATATTTTTACTAATTTAGGAAATATACAAGACACATGTTGGTACCATCACAAAAACTACATACAATAGAAAAACTATAAGACTATGGGTAATATATCTTAGACCACATACCTTAGGTTCATAGATAAAAACTTGTCTAACTATGGAATTTGAGTCGAGATAGAGTGAACAAAATTAAAAATAAAAACAAATCCTTATAAATAAGTCATATTATATGGGAGATACTATATTTCAGATGAGCATTCAGTTCTAAGGGATGTTTGAGTTTTCATTCTTATGGATAGATAATTTTTAAAAATGATCTTTAGAATATATTTTTGAGATTTGGATCACCTTAAAATTTTGTTTTTAAATGTGATTTGAGGCTAAGGTGGTCTCTCAGGTTCTTATATAAGCCTTTGTAAATTCAAGTATAGAGTTCACGGATTTTAGAGATGTATCCTAGGGAACATGGTTAGAAAATTGTTTTTACTAATCATGCACACCAACTAAGTGACATTTATTGTACAAGAACACACTTTCTTTAAACACTACTAGAGGGACCTGATAACAAGTAAAGGTCTAGGGTAAATTGAATATCCATTTTCATAGTACGGAACATAGTTTTGAAACCTATACAATTAAACTATGTGTGGTGGGGGTGTTTCAGATAGTGAGTTTTCATTGTTAACACATAGTTTTCAAAAATATTGAACTGTAACCATGCAAGGTTGTTGGAAAAAATCCATCAAGGTAACATTGAACCATTTTTTGGTGTTTGTGCCTCTTGACAAGGCTAGTTTTTTGATGAAAAAGAGGGTTTAGATGGTGATTTTTCTAGTTGCAGAGATATTTTTGACAATCTATGTTGTCAAAGAATGATGAAAAGGCAATGTATGATCTGGAGGAAATACAAAAAGAACAGATATAAGGTGGTGGAGTTTTCCAGTGTTTTCCAAATTTTTGGGCCTCAAAACCTGAAAATGGGGAAACATGTTTTTGGAAAAGGAAGTTGTATGCAATATCTAAGGAGGATTGGAAATATGCGTGCAAGGCATGGTTTGGGATTATAATGTCAAAAAATAGAAAAGGCATGAAGCACACATAATATTTGGAGTTGCATGAAAGATGAGGATGCGAGAAAGAAACATGCACGCCCAATGAGACGTCAAAAGGGGTTTTATGCGCTTGCAGAGAATATTGAATGACATAGAGAATATTTAATGTAGGGTTTGGTGATAACAATAAATAATTGGTGACCCCCTCATTCGAAAGATCTCAATAGTTATTGAGAATTTGAGCTCTGGATCTCATAAGAATTTAAAGAAAATGGAGTTGTGCGAAAGTTTTTGAGTGGCATGAAATCTATTAAAATTTTATGTAATAGTTTAGTTGCACATAAGATTGATGTTGTGCGTAATGGGTGTTTTGTGAAAAATGTGGAATCTTGTGTACCAGGCATTAAAGTTGCATGCAAGACGTTGTAAGGTTTGCATGAAAGATTTTAGGATGCCCAGTAATGTTGTGGTAAAGTTGTATTCATTAGTGGATGAAAGTGGAACATTTATAGAGAATATTTAGATAGTGGAGGATGAATTCATTTTTAAGAATGAAGGAAACTAAAAGTCTATAAAATGTGAGTGGATCTTCTGAAAAAGAAGTGAGCACACTTCAATTGAGAGAGTTGTGAGATTTAAAATTTCGATTGTTTCTAAACTAGGAGGGACATTGAGTCCACTCTGAACTTATAAACAGTAGTGCGCTTATAGTGGATTTGGTACATCAGAACATTGTCAGTGTATGCTCCTTGGATGTAGCCCAGTGAGGGTGAACTAAGTAAAATTTCTGTGTGATATGTATGCTTTATGTTTTTTTTTCATTCTCTACAATGGGAAGGAGAGAGAAGAGAGTTTTTCCCACAATGAAACAAGATCAAAAGGGGAGTTTATTTTAATCTATGGTACCATAATTAACCCCCCTCTCAGGATAACAAGCCTAGTGGACCTAAAAAAGGTGGGGGTGCATCAGATAGTTAGTCTACACAGTTGGAACAAATTTTTCTTGACAATTTAGCCAAACTATTAGACTCATTGAAAAGAAATAAATGATGATTTTCCCTCTTCGCCTTTAAACGAGCTTCACATCATTTTCTTTCTCTATCTCCTAGTAGATAAATTACATGAAACCTCCTCATTATACCATCCTTTATAGGATTTATTTTCCATTTATTTGTCGAAATCAGATGGTTTTTCTTATGATAAAGATGTATATCCTTCCATTAGATTCCTTTTTAGCTTCTTTTTCTCTCAAGTTCCCCCACCATATTTATGTAGTTTATGACCTATTTTAAGGTTTGTTTTCTTGTTATATAATTTCTTCCAGTCTTTCTTTAATAAGGTTAAATACCAGATGAGTCATTATTTATAAGGATAAGGTAGGTGGTATATATGTATTTACTAAAAAATGCCTCTATTTATTAAAATCATTCTTATAATGCATGTCGGTAATTTTGGGTACTGCACCTAAAATTAATAATTCCTTTAATTTTTTTCCGAAATCATAACCTATATGTAGTAACATCGTATCTTACACAAGTTTAGGTTGAAAAAATCAACTTAGACCACCTCTTAGGGAATGAATGGCTTATCACCCATGAAAACCTCTCTTCTTGTAAAACCAAAACACCTAATAAGGTGTGTTTGTATGGAAACTTAATAAATCATCAACTTATTATACATATAAGTAATGAAACCATCCCTTAGGGTATTTCGAGAATTTAATAAATTAATGAACAACCTAAGGTGTAACCAAATTACCCCTTAGTGTGTATTTGGTTTTGAAATTATGAAGAAAGAATTATTATATTTTAATCCAACCACCCCTTTTAGTGGTTATGTCATGTCACATAAATAATGGAAGTCTTATATAGACCATGGGAATGTCTTGGGTTACATAAACATATTTAGTAACTTAGGGTTTCATGAATGAATTCAACATCCTATTATCATTTTTTGTTATATAACTTATGAGATTCTTTTGGAGACACCTCCAAGTTATGGATTAATTTTTATAAAATCCTTAATATGATTACTTTTGATACACTTTTTATTTATTCAATAATTTCATTGGATTCAAATCCAATATTTCCATGTCACATATGACTTAATTTCATGTCACTTTGGTGTATAAAAATATATTTAATGACATTGGTATGTTGTTATACATTTGATTAAATTAGACAACCTATGAAAAAAGAATGGAAATTATAAAGGGATATAAATAATCGAAGTTATATGTGTCTTTTACTTGAATGTACTTTATGATGTTTCTTATCATCATATTATTTCTCTTTTCTTAATAATTTTGAAGCATTTCTATATGGCGTAAATAGTTATGGTTATAGTTATCCATGCCATGTGTAATACATGGATTCTAATTTTGAATTCCATGTGTGTACCTTGTGAATTTTACATGATTCATTTAGGTGAATTGCAATGGGTAATCCTACCTAATATATATTCGATGTATTATATTCATAAATGCATCATCCTGGAACTGAAAATTCACATGGAATGTTCGAAAAAAAATTATATTCCTATGATAAAATCGCAGATTTGGTTTTATTTTCTCAGATATATAATTTTTTAGATTATATCCTTAGAATCCAATCTAGCCTCTCCTAATGTTACATTGGAATTACATCTAAGGCTCAATTATAAACCCATTAGAAAGTGGAATATTGAGTAGTCATCCTTCAGATTCTACACTAGTGTTAAACATCAGGGCTTAATCACCATGGTTTAGCTTTCCCATTTCTTATATAGACTTCTTTTGAGTGTTCCTTAAATTCACTTGGTTCCAATATTTGAAAATACTGAGCCCAATTTCATGGATTAAACTTCAAAACTTTTTATTGTACACTTGGGATTATAACCCTGAGTGATATTTCTATTATATTATTCAAATGACCAGAGATAGTTTTTCTTAGGCCAGAGTAGGTGGTATTTCTCTTGTTTACCTAAACTTTTCCACTTTCCATATTTATATAATGCACACGATTATGTTTTATAATTACAGGTTGGAATACATTAGACACTCTTGGGGGTGGCTCAATTTTTTTTACTCACTCCATGTTTGGGCCGCTATTTAGTACCTGAGAAGCTATCATGACATTAGGTTAAAACATGGCTATTATTTGGTTGTTAATTTTCTATTAATTATTTTTTAATAAGACATGTAATTGGAGTATATGGATGGCCATGTACTATTTCCGACTTTAGGATATGTATATTCTATTATTTATTAGTTTTTTCAATCCCTATTGTATGTGTATCCCCGGTTATTTGTGTTGACTGCTTTATATGTGTTTCATCTTAGGTTAATAGGTCATTTTCTAATATAAAAGTATTCTTAATAGGTACAAAGGATTGAAGGAATGTGTCATAACTTGGTAAATAGATCATTTATGTGAATATACAACATATGTAGGGCAGAAAGACAATGTTTCCAGTGATGAGACTTACTATTGATAATGTTTATTATTATAGTGTATTATTATTTGAGATTGAGTGAATGTTTTTCATTATTTTGGCTACCAATTTTTTGGATTTATCTCTTTTCCTGGTATATTAATAGAGGATTTTTTTTCATGCCTCATTTTGTGAATATTGGATTCACATGACATTATCATAATTTCATAAACAACTTGCTTGGGTGATTTCATGATTTTTATATCTATATTCATGCTTGTGTGATATATTTCCTTGCGATATTCAGGGTTTATGGCTGGGTAAATAATCTGTCTACATCAATATAAATAATGTTTTCCCATATAGCTTGATGATGGAATTATATCTAACCATCTTAAAATTAACTAGATGAATGGAATATTCTTAAAAGAGTTAATGAATAAAATTAAATTGAAAATTTAAATATCAAGGAAATTATATTGGTTTTTAACAAACCCAAGTGATTTCTTATGGATGAAAGATAAATAGGATGAAAATTTTATCTTATGGGGTGGTTTCCTCAATAAATTTATAATATGTACTTGCATAACTAAATATGTATATGATTGAATAAAACCTCATAGTTTTACCTTAGCATTATATTTATATAAAATAAAACTAATAATGGTGTGTACTAAAACCTTTAATGATTTAAATATTAATGGGATGCACATAAATGAGATTCCAATATTAATTTTATAGTGTTGCCTCCAAATAATTGGAATGGATAATCATATAACTAAACCCAAGTTGGCATGAATTAACACTCATATGTTGATTTTATCTTTAAATGAATTGGTACTTAACCCCTTTGAGGTATATTTATGGAAAAATTGATGGTGGGTTGAAGTTCATCAGCCACTCATACAATGTTTTTCAAAATTGTATGGTTTCATCTTACTTAACTGATTCCCTTAAAACGATAAGAGACTTATTTTTTATGTTATATTTTAAGGAGGGATTAGTTAATTAAAATTCCCATTATAGAAGAAAGAGAGTTTCCCTCTATATATTTTGATCATAATGTTTTTTAACTCAGCTGAGTTTTGAGAACTTATGGATAAGTTGTGGTTGAATAAAAATTATGAGAAAATTTTCAGATAGTGTTATGTAGTTTCAGCTAAATAATGTTCTAAGTTAACTAAATAAAATATTTTCCATTATAACTAGTGATTATCATTTTTTTCCACTCATCATCTATAATTTTTATAGAAAATTTGAATTAATGTAATGGATTAAATAAAACCTTTATGTTATGTTAATAGAAAAGACCCTAGTGTGGGTTCCAATTTTAGAATTCCATTAAGAAATGATTTGAATGGTAATGTGAACATTGCTCATGGGTCTCAATTGTATTTTCCATTATGTTCGGATTAAGGGTTATTGGGATATACTAGTGACATTTTTGGGATGAACATAGTTTCTGATTCAATGCCTTGTGTTATGAAATGGGATAACCTGGATGTGGTAGAACCCTTGAAGATATGAGTATACGTGGATTATTGCGCTCATTTTTAGTCATGGTAAGTATTTTAAACATGCCATTATTGATTGGGTAGGAATCATAGTTGGGTTATACATTAGTATAGTCTATCACATTCCAAGAATGTGTGGTTTCATTGGTCTCATGAAACAATATAAATGTGTACACCCATTGCATTTATGTAATAATATGGAATTACATGTCAACATACATTGTTATCATTAAAGTATGGTTTGGTGTTATGAGTCATTAGTGGTTAGATGATAATTGTTCATGTTTTGTGGTTTTGGGTGAATAGATCATGGTATAACCTTGGGAAGTGTTAGTTCTTGAATATCTATGAAATGGGATGTTAATTCATAGGGGATACATTATAGGATCACTCTCATAGTAGGGTGACTTGGGTGTTAATATCTTATAATGAATGAGGTATCCATGTGTTGTTAATAGAAAGATAAGTTATCCCATTGTTTGGGATGGTGATATAAGGGGATCAAGTTATATAACACCAATAATATGGGTCGGTTTTGAATTAAGTGTCCAATGATGATGACTTATGTGAGCATGGATTGGGAAGACCATCATTCATGATTCTATGAATGAACCTCTTCTAGTTATACTTATAATAAGCTATACTTTCATGTTGGATCATGGTATAAGCATGATAACCATATCCAAAAACCATGTTTGGTGGTGGGTGGAGTATGTTCCATGGAATAAGTTTCCATTTTCAATGAAATGAAAAATTTTAAAATCAAAATGTATGGGGTGTCACAATAATCATGGAAACCATTTCCTTTAAGATGGAGAGGAAGCGGTCATAGAAGACCATTCTAGAATGTTCATAATGGATTTTAAAATCCTTTTATTTGGTAGATTCAAGGTTTCTAGTCTCAAAGATGATGGTGAATGTTAAAAATCAATATGAGTTTGGGTTAGTTCCTATTTTTAGGTTTAGACATGGGAAGAATGGGAATTCCGGGATCTGCGACACATCAGTGGTGCATCAGTGCTTATAGGGAAGCACGATGACAAAATTCTTGGTTGTGTATGAAACCATTAATGTTCACTATGAGTTATGTTTTTAATAATATGGGTATGTATGAAAAATAATTGTTACTCTTGGGTTATATGTTAATGTAATTAATACAATAAAAAAGCATTAAAAATTATGTCAGACGTTTTTAAACAGGTGAGCTTGAAGGGGTCCGACTTGTGTTTTAGTATGAAAATTATTATCATGGAAAAAGACCATTTTAGTTATGTAGTGTTTAGTATGATGAATGTATTTAGGGTTATAAACCTTAAAAAGGGACCATCGGGTCACATTAATGGTTGTAGGTAGCTGATGATCAAATTTGAGTTTGTTTTAGAGAAATATCACACTTTATCTAGTGTTTTTTCCATGATAAATGGTTACTCAAAGTTTAATTGTGTTGATGAAGGATAACCTGATATTTAATTGAGTTATTCATTGGTAAATTAAACTTTTATTAAGAAAGTTAAGGGTAATTTAAATTTATCTTGTGTTATTGAAAGGTAAAATTATGTTTTTCATATGTTTCTGAAGGGTAATAGGAATATTTATTATGTGATTTTTGGGTAACTTAGGTTTAGATTCCAATCATGGAATTATAATGAGGGTCAAGTATATGCCTCGAGAATAATTATTAGAGTATCAGATGACATATCATGGGTGAATGACATTTTGAGTGGTTAGTGATGACACATTAGTGAGTGAAACCAATCATTATCTAGTGAAGTCATCGAGACATGGCGCTATATTTTTCCCACATGTAATTGTATGTGTTTGGTTATAATTCATATCAAGATCATCATTTTGGATACTATAGAAGAATTTTGAGATTGGATAATAGGAATTTTGAGGAAAGGAAAATAGATTCATTGTAAAATCATGAGTTTTTATGTAAATTTTTAATAAATTAAATTTCTTTGATTTCTTTCATTACAAGATACACTATTTAAATATTATGTTTTAATTAATGTTGGTATTCTTGTGTTACAAAAGATATTGAATTTTTAAAAACAACGATATATTATTAATATAGTTATTTAGCAATACCATTGTAACCCAACCCTTAAACATAGAAATATAAAAAGTAATAACAAATTTTTAAATATTAATTTTAAAGGTTTGATATAAAGAAAACATACTGATAAAAAAGTACTAAATTTTGGTACTGTCATTATATGTTTCAAAAATAATATTTTCTAATTTTTTTATCTCTATTGTGAACATTAATAAAATTAAATTTTAACACATATATACAATTAATTGGAAAAAATAAAAAAACATTTTTGAAATTATAAATTCAAAATTAGCTTTGGGTGAATTTTTGGAATTTTTCTGAAAAGTTTCATTTTTATGAATAGTGAAAATATTGAATTTTAAATGAAAACTGCCTCTTCGTTTAAATTATTTATAAAGTTAAATTATAATTTAAATTGGTTTCAACGTAAAATTAGTTCATTTATAAAACTATTAATCTAATTTTTATCTTTTAAAATAATTTGATATTGATTTTTGATATATAAACATTATGAACTTTTGAACATTTTCTCTTTAAATACCTGCTTTCTCTTTGAGTATGTGGGAATAAAATTAAATTAAAATTTTACAATTATATGAATTGAATTTGAAAAAATGGATTCCATATTTTCAATAATCGTAATTTATATTATACAATATGTTCAACTTAATTTGTTTCCTAAATTGAAAGCCAAAAAAATAAAAATTAATTACCACGGTTGAGGTAAAAATGTCTTTATCGAGGGTTAAACTAAAACGATAAGGGTTAAAAATGACCAAAAACGGTTCCAAAACTCATTTTATAGATATTTTTCGACATTATATATTATATTATAATGAATTGTATATTTTTTAACCTTTTGGAGTGACAAAATCATGGGTACACTTTTTGTTTTCAAAAAATTACAAGTGTTCCAATCACCTTACTTATAAAAGGTCAACCCATATAATATCTTATTAAAACCTTAAAACCCATTTGTTTCAGCCCATAGCAGACCTAATCACTTTCTAAATTCCCTAATCACATCCTAAAATCCTTATTTTTGGTATAATTCTATTCTAGGATGGATTTTGGTGCAATCATAAGGAGGATACTCGAAGAAGATGTAGCATTCATCAATGATTGTTTTTGTTTTATTTATTCCTCCACCTAATTAAAATTTTATTATACCATTATGATATAATAAAATTAGTATATAAAATATAATAATATGTTTATATTAATAGGTAATAACCTAAAACCATATTCACTTACATTAAATGAGTTACGAAATCATTATTTGTGTGCACAACAAACTACCACCTCACGAATAGATGTCATTTTTTTACCATTAACACCTCTTAAGTATGGTAATAATTATTGAATTATTATTTATATATGATATATATGATATTATTATTCTTACGAAATTATTATATCACACATACCTTCATATCATCCATTTTGTGGGAATATGATAACGTCACTCTTCTATATGGCGAACAACTACATAGCGAAGCGAAGTAATTCATTTATGATTTATATGAAAGGTAAAAAAGATGGGTTTAATGATTATATCTTATCTATATGACATAATAATTATTATATAATCATAATATATCATTTAATATTCTTTCCTTCAGTCCTATAATAAAATGGAAATAATGTTCATGTGTACGTACGACCTACCATCTTCATGAACAGTTCTTTTCATTTCATATATCTAAATATTATGAATTACACTAAAAATATATATACAGAATATATATGAAATATATATATATATATGTATATAATTTTTAGTATTCTAGATATGATAGAACCATGATCAAATTAAGAGGTCCAAAATTAAAAAAATCAAAATATATATGAAAAAGAAAGTGGTTATTACCTGAAACGTAACATTAACATGTAATTGTTAAAAAATAGGTTGTAAAAGGTCAATAAATATCGTATATAGTATGATATATAAAAATATTTTTATGTAATATAATTATAAAAAACATATATTAATTATAAAGGATGCTGGAATGTGTACGAAAGAATTCATTATTTAAGGTAATGGATTTTTGTCTCAATTTTTCTTTCTTTGTGTGATATGTCATGTTATAAACCTATATATTTTACAAGGTGTATATATTGATAATTTTATATGAAATATCATGAATTTAATTATCCTCATAATATTTTAAGTTTCATTTTATGTCATTCCTTCATGGAGTTAATGATTCAATGTTCCCAAAGGGGTAGATATTTAATATTACAGTCTCATTCTCTACCAGGATTGATTGTGATAATGTTTTTTAGGATAGAAAAATATTATCCATATCTCAATAATCACCTATATTTTCCTATCCTGTTGTTATTAATGATATTTTACCATAATTGTACCATTTTACACTCTTTTTTAAATAAAAAAATAGAGAAAATAATTTTTTAAATCTGACTTTATTTCTTTCTTTGTTCAGGAAAACATTTTCTTCCAAAATCATGTTTTCTAAAAAAGTACTATTTTTAACATTATCCATAAGATTTATTAATGAAATTTTGTACCCATGTTTGATTTTTTTGAAAGGAATCTTCTTTTCTTATTCCAAACAATTTTTTTTGGATTTTACCAAAAATAATAAAGAAATATTTATTTTAATGTGAATAGAGTTATACGACATCATGATTGATAATTAATTTACTACATAATTTATAATCATCCAAGTATATTTTCAATGAAATTAATTTGAAAATTTTATATGTTTTAATGATTTTTTTTCAAAGTAGAAAAGTCATTTTCCTTAGAAGATGCTTTAAATGATCTTTCAAAAATCATTTTCCATATAAGATGACAACCATTGATGTTACATATGCCTTACTAGAGTTATGATCCAAGTATAGCATTCATGTTCATTCTATGAATGTTTTCTATTTATGATTTCATGATGTTTATGAAACCCATTTCTCTTCCATGATTTATACATTGATGAAATACTTATAAAACGTTATTCTATTCATGAGTTATGCTATGATGAAATGACGAAATGATTATGAAACATGTATCTTTTCCATAGGTAATGATATAATTAAATTTCTATTAAAACCATTTCATTTCATGGGTTATGATATGATTAATGTTTTATTATATTATGGAACACATATATATGCTTTTAATTATGATTTGGTTGGGACCTATATATTCCTCTAAGGAATTGGGGAAATATTTATATGTATTAGGATAAACAAGATTGGAAATGGGATTGAACCTAGTTCAGTAAGGGTTTTTTTCTAGTAGGATGGTTTTGAGAGTGAACCTTTACTTATAATATGGATTGGGGAGTGATCCTTCTCATCCATGATAGCCTTGGTAGTGATACTTGACTAATATGTAAATTGTTTTCTTTTATTATGTTATAAAATAAACCTATGTCTTTTTTCAATGTTATACTATCATCATTCATGTTCTTTGATTCCCTTATGATCCAGGTGTTATGAAATACCAATATTTATTTCATGACTCAAGATTTTGATCTATGATATGTAGGGTATGGTTTTTAAATTTTATTCTCATTTTCTCATACCGTTATTCTCATGTTATGCTTTGTTATCTCCCTTGTTTACTTTTTCTGATCATATGATCTCACCCTTTCTTAAGATTCCATTCCTTAGGTTATGAAGAAATGTATTGTGTATGATATGTCTAAGAAGGGTGATAGTTATGAAGAACATAATGGGAGATTATTTAGTTCACCTATAATTTGGTGGTTTGTGTTTCCATGTTTCCAAAGTCTCTATACAATTATGATTAGTAGCCATGCGTTTATGTAGTTTAATGTATATTAATATAGAATGATGTAATATCCATGTATGAAAATCCTAGGTCTATAATGACTATATTAGGGGATAGGTTTAGTTAACCTTATAAAACTATGATGATAAAACTTTAGCAAGGTACCTGAGGGTAATAAGCTCAGAATTGGTACATTGGTCAGGACAAAATCATTACCTGGTGCACAATAATGAGACTTGTTGTACACTTGGCTTGACACTCTTGAGGGATATATTTTGAATTCTCACAAACTCTTTATTAACCTTCATGAATAATTTAAATTGATGATGTCTATGAATGGAGTAATATAAAACTAAAGTCTCATAGATGAAAAATAATGTTTCCTAATTTAGACATCGTATAAGTGAATTTCATGATTGTGTGGTTCCCCACTTTGATTATTGTTTTTTACACTATGAGTTTTTGTTTTAGTCATCACCTAGAACCCAAAGTAACTTTTTCAATGTTGAGCATGACTGAAAATGGAATTATTTTCCTACTGAGAGCCCCAATGTTTTGGGATATATAATAAATTTTTCATTATATAATCATGAAACCTTCTCAATCCATGAATCATATTGGATATACAAATGAACAAAATTGGGTTCAAAATTTTATTGATTACTCCATGAGGTTACATCCACCTTCCTTCAATGGAACTGATTTTATTCTAGTTTATGAGAAGTAGATAAGTACCAATAAAAATATAATTTCCATTATTTGTTGTTCATAACATGAAAAGGTAATTTTGGTTATATACTATTTGGAAGGTTAAGCAGATGAATTATGGGATTTTATTAATAATATGAGGAATTTTGATGAAATTTGTAACACCCCAAGATTTCAAAGTGTGTTATTTCTTCAAAATAATTCAATAACTTGCACTACACACAACACCGAGTTCAAGCGCACCATGACTTACCAAAAAAGCCATTCAAAAGAGGTTATGAATAGTATTAACTAAATTTTAATATTATATAATCCTTATAATTTTAGAATCCATATTATGAGTTTCTAAGACATAATTGTAGTTTTACCAACTTTTAATAGTGAACCCTTTTTAAATAAAATATTTTAAACTTTTGACTAAATGGGGACATCAAAAAAATTTAAAATAAAACATCTCAAGCTTCTACGGTACGCTTCTCTTTGAATAATGTGATAGCGTGTGTTGTACGCAACCTCGAGTTCTAACACACACCACAACTAATTAAACTAGCCGTTGTGAATAGTAATACCTAATTTTTGAAATCATATATATTTTATATTTCAAAATGGACTTCATTTTTGGATTCGGAATATCGAAATTAGCCTAGGGTGAAATTTTGGTACATTTCGGATAACTTTCATATTTTGATGAATAGTGAAAATTTCTAAATTTTAATTAAAAACAACTTTTTTAATCAAAATAATTAATAGTGATAAATTATGAATTTGAGTGGTTTTAAAGTATATTTAGAATATATTTTTACCATTCAATTTAATGTTTATCATTGGACATAGTTTTACAATTAAACCAAACATAAACAAGTGTCAATCTTTTGATAGTTATTATCTCTTAAAAACACGCTTTTTGTTTTGACAGCGGGAATTAATTTTAAATTAATTTCTGCCACTTCTGTGTTTTGAATTTAGAAAAATGGATTCCATATTTGGAATCAGGATGTTCAAATTGTGTAAATAGGTAACTTTTATTTTTAGACATTTTGAATAATTACTGCGGTAAATATTTTATTTACCATGGTTAAGGGTAAATCCGGTAAATAAGGGTTACAAAATAATATTATAATAATACTAAATTACCCTAAAACGTGTATTAACCCTATTGGTTGATACATGGTCGACCATGGGCATCTTTGGGTCAATTTTGGGACCCCATGGATCCACTTGTAAGTGATAATGACACTTTATTTTAATTAAGTTAAAATGAATACAAAAATGACACAAGCATATATCTTTTAGCAAAACAATTGTTACATAAGGTTATACATGTTGGATTTTCGATTATAAATATTCATTAGAAAGATAAAAAGATTTCATACATAATGATATTTTATTTATAATTTTCAGACATTAAATAATTTATTTTATTTATGACACAACGATGATGCAGTAATTACTATAATAGTGAAAAAATAAAATAATTGTTATTATAAATACCAAAATAAATATAATATGAAACTTTTAATGAATTAAACTAATTTTATAGGATAATATGATATATTAGTATTTAGTTAATTGACTTTGTTCGAAGTAATCAATCTGTTATGAGTTTCACAAAAATCAACTATTGAATAGTGTCAAAATTGACATAAAAGAGTTCTTAAAACAAATATTATATTATTAATTGATATTAAATTCCTAAAAATCTAAGGTTCGGCCAAGAGACTTATATTATGATAGGTTAATCATTAATGGACCACTTGGGGGTCGCTTGGATGTATATAGTAAGTTTATTAACCATATTATATAAAAATACAAAGAGACATTGTAAAAGTGAAACTAATTAACTTAGAGTTAATACTTAAATATAAGGTTAATATAAGTACCCAAACCTGTCTAAATTCTATTGGATGAGTTGTTTTCGACCTATCCCCACCTCATCCTTTGAATATTAAACTTTGGAGCCTTTGGAAACCGAATATGAATTTATTATAAATTAATATTTCTAGCTTTTCCAAAGGTGCCCCTCACCCCTCTTATAAAAGGGCACTCCTCCTTCTCATTTCTTCACACCTCTCAAGCCACTTGGATCGTCCAAACTCTGCCCAACTAAGCTCCCCACATCCCTCTCCTCCTCCTTGAAGCTTCCCCTTAGCCAGAAAGCATTTAAAGAAGTCCTTTGGTTCCAACCAAAGTGAGTTACCTAAATTAAAGGTAACGATTTCTCTTAAATTATTTTCAATTATTTTGCTTCTCCAACCCCCAAAATCTTTTTATTTCCTTTCTTTTGTAACAAAACCAGTATCCTCAATATAATAGGATGTTGTTATAAGAAGGATTAAAACTACACATACACACAACTCCATCTAATGGATGATGAACATAATGTTTCTGTGGATGGCAAACTAACGCCTCACGAAACGATGATTGTTCAAATACATCTTACCACCTCTCATGGTGGCCATTATGATGGCACTGTAATTAAATATGATATTAATGATATATATTTTATATATAAGCTTCTGTAATTCCATTTTATTTCATACCATTATTTGTTTCATGTTGTATATACATACGATAATTTCATTTGAGGAAGTGCGGACTACCGCCCCCTTAAAATGATATGACTCGTTCATACCACACATGGATCATATAAAGGATGGTGTTAATGAACTTAAGTAACATATATAAAATATTATATTATACTGGAATAGTAATATACCTATGTATCATTTGGATTCGATTCTTTTAAATAAAAATTAAATGGAAGTAGCGTTCATGCGTACGTACGGACTACCGTCTCCACGAACGCGATGAGATTCATTCTCCATCGTATCCATTCAAGTATAATTATCATTTAATGATTTAAAAATGATGTTTAAGGACTTGATATCATTATGGATATGAATAAGATACAACAAACCTGATTTATGTAACAAAACATATAAAAGAAAATGAGTAAATTAACACCCGAAACGGCGTTAATACTAAGATATTATTAACAAATCAATGTTAAAAGATCATATATGATATCATATTAATATATATGATTCTTGTATAATTTAATCACAATTATTTCACCATTATACAGGAGGTTAACCTACCCCAACCAAGGAAAAGTACAAGGTAAGGGTTATTTCACAATCTCTTCATTATTCAAGGTTGTTTATACGTAATAATCTACTGGGATCTCTTTATCATCCACATCCATGTTTCTTAAAAATGTATTTCAAAAAATTTGTTTTACTATTTACAAGAATATGGGTTAAAGTCATTTATACCCTTGTTTGACTTTTTATAAGAGGTTTATAAAGGAATCATTCCGTCATTTTCCAAACAAGGTGCTTTTTAACCTTTTCGACAGAATTAAGGTAAGAATGTTTTTTTAACTTATATGGCGGGTGCGGCTATTTACCGCCGTTATAAAATCTTCAAAGCTTTCATTACAAGCTTACAAGGATATTTTCAAAGTAAATGTTTTATTTTATAATTATGTGACTTTTAAATGATTTCAAAATGAATATTTTACGAATTTCAGAGAGGTACTCTTTATCAAAATCAGAATTTTCAATGTTTTAAAGATTTATCTTTCCAAATCTTTTCAATTAATGTCCATGTCTTCAAAATGGTTTTTATGGATTTATTTATATGGACATGAATGTTTTTAAAAATTTTAATTCCTTTCAAAAGTTTCAAAGTGGTATAGGACACTTTGATTCAAAAATCTCTTTTTAATTACTTCCTTTATAAATGTGTGACTTTTAAATAATTTCAAAAAAAGAGATATTTCTCTCAAATAGTTTTGATTTCATCTATGTCAACATCCTTTGATGGATTTTACGCTTATTTGAAGTTGATTTATTATGATACAAAACTTCTATATTGTATTGAAGGTTTTGTGATATGTTTGACTGTGGATGTGATATTTTTATACCATTCATAGTTTATGGTGAAATTATTGACATTTCATATGCTAGTTTTAATACGAATGTTTATGTTATGTTTAAACCTTTTCATATGGGATTGCATTGGACTTAATAAGTGACGGGTGGAGCCCGCTATAGCTCCTCGATGCATCGGTAGGTCTCATGAGACAAACTAGTGTCTTGGCACAAGGCCTTGACAAAATCTTATTTGTAGTCTTGGCACGAGGCCTTGGATATGTGGTTATGATAGTCTGGCATTATGCATTCCAACATTATGAAAGTGGTTATTGATTTTTTCATGTGATTATTCGATTAGTAGAATATCCATGTGAATAAGTAAATGGCATTATTTCATTTTATTTATGCCATACCATGTTGAAAGTTCATGTTTAAAAGGCTTTTGTTTTAGTTATACATTGCCTTAAATGTTTATTCTTATTTATGAAAGTTTCCGCTATATTGTTATCCTTACTGGGCATTTGAGCTCACCCCTTTTCTATGTTTTATTTTTCCCAGGTAGTGAAGAAGTAAATTATGAATGACTTGCAGGGATATTATGAGGGGTTAATAGTGTGGACTGTGGAAACATTATGTTGTTATAGTAGTTTTTCATTTTATGATGTAATGTAAAACTTATGAATATATCTAGTGATTCCAAGGCTACTAAACCAATCGGTCTTTCGAGATTTGATCTTTCTTGTGATCATGCCAATGTTACGAAGTAATGCACCGACTCTGGGTAGCTGGGGTCGGGGCGTTACAGTTGGTATCAGAGGAAGTTTAGTACAAACCTTGGAAGCTAGATTTAGATAAACTCTGATTAGAGCACGTAGACCTAAGATGAACTTTGAGGATTAGTATAGAAGAACTTCCTAGAATTTTGGTATTGTAGAGATTTTGTGAGTTTTCCGAGCAATACATCCCTGTCTGGATACGAGCAGGTAGAGGCGGCTCTGGCACAGATGTACCTAGGGGTAAAACCCGAAAACACTGCTTTGAGCTAGACTCGAACGGGAACTGGTGCACGACAACGGGCCTTGCTGCACTCTTGGTTACGACACTCCCGGGGGATATGCTTAGGATAACTCTCATTTTCTTTACAAATCATTATAAAGGGTTTATGAGTATATACTTCCTCAAAGAAAACATTTTTATGATTATGGATTATATCCATAAATAGTTCAATTTATGTTAAGTGTTTTATAAGTATGGGATTATGTATTTCGATTCATAAACTGATCTAGTTTATGCAATTGTTTAGAAATGGCGCCCAGTAGAAGGAATGAGAACTCCAGAAATGCACATGATCCAAAGAGAAGGAAGGATCATATCTTTCATGGTCTTAAGCTAGAATTTATAAGAGAAATAGTCTCCCATGTATTATCATCATATGAAGAAATAATATCATGTGTTGATAAGATAAGTAAAGATTTTACTGAGTCCTATGGCTTTGAAGGGAAGCAAGAGAAGAAAAGGATGAAAGAGAGAAAGATGGATAAAGGGAAGAGGGAAAAGAAGATTTTTTCCATATGTGGTAACTGTGGAAAGAAACACCCTGGAACTTGCCTGAAAGGAATGGGAGTTTGTTATAAGTGTGGAGGAAAAGGGCACAAAGTACGTGACTGCAAGGGTAAGAAAATGGTTTCAAATGTACAATGCTTCATTTGCAAAGAGTTTGGACACTACGCGAACCTATGTCCCAGTCATCAGACTATGCCGCAAATGATGCTATTGGATAATAATCAAGTTATGATACTACCACAGATGAAGAGGAATGATTAGAGTTCTTATGTTGATTATGTCAATTGAGTGTTGTATCAACAATGTACTTGTTATAATAATTATGGAGTATATAATGATTGTACTGCAGTACTATTTCATTAAGGACTTGAGATTGTGTGGAACAAAGAAAAGTGACTCAATAGCAGGATAAATCTTTGGAAAATATATGGTTGAGTGAAAGATAAACCATAATATGATTGTTTTGGATAAATTATATTGGATATTATTGACTACCTTGGAAATGATTAATGATTTGTATATTCCATCATTGTTGGGGTTTAAAACATTTTTGGATTGATGATGTATATCCAGCATTCTATATGGAATAAGGGAGTATGAATGTAATCAATAAGGATTATGGTAAATCAGGATGTTTCAGTGTTTTAAAAGAATACATGATGAAGGTATTAATATTCTATTACAGGGTAAAAAGGATCTACATTATGTTTACCTTCCTTATAAATGTTGGACTGTGAGTTTGGACAGAAGTATTTTGGATAAATTCGAAGTTTGATATTAATTTTGGACTACCATAAAAGGACAACCCGGAGGTCGGGCGGCAACCTGTCGCGTCCGGCAAGGCTGCGAGACTTGAACCCGCAACTGAAGGGCGACAAGGGTGTATCATCTACCACTGGCCCACAAGATGTCCTGGATTAAATAATTTAGTTTTTATTAAAAGATCTGGTAGATGAATTATAAATTCATTTTTTTTGGAACCCTGTATAAATTTTTTTTACGTTCTATTATCTTTTAGAGTGAAAGATGAGTTTGTGGTAGAAATTTATTAATAGATAAAACTCTAATTATAAAGTAAGTATATCTCTTTATGATCTTAGACAAACTCATAAATAAATTCCTCAACATTAATAAAAGGAACTTAGAACAAAAATGTTGTCCTAGATGGTACCTTAAATCATCACTAATTTATGGCTTTGGGATTGTTGGCCTTTTCATAGCCATGTTCTCTACCACTCTCCATCAGATAATTGATGGTTAGATTTCTCCTCCATATCCATATTTTCCTACATGGAACCCTAGTATGTGTTATTTTCGGTAATCTTCATACTTTCCACTCTTTATTTTAAATAGAGGCCTCATTAATTCATTTTTCGATGTGGGATTTCAACTAAGATATTTTGAAACGTCAAAAATGTGTTATCCCAATACCCTATGTTTTGTTGAACCGATGGTATTTCAAATCATCATAGATTGATGAGTTTAAGGACCTCAATTTTACACTTGTTTGTGATTGATGACCTCAATCACTACCTATAAATATTTACGTTTTTCCTCCAATTATATGTCTCTAATTTCCACCAATGTTCTCCTAATCGAGATCATAATTTGGTGGTGACCCTTTCATTTCTCTTTTCCTCATATTAAGACTAAATTTTAGTATCCCAATTTCCGATGTGGGTTTTCCCACAAATATATTTTCTATTTTCAACCTTTTATTTTCGAAGAACAATTTCAAATTGCGAGGACGCAATTTATTGAAGGAGGGGAGAATGTAACACCCCAAGATTTCATAGTGTGTTATTTCTTCAAAATAATTCAATAACTTGCACTACACACAACACCGAGTTCAAGCGCACCATGACTTACCAAACAAGCCATTCAAAAGAGGTTATGAATAGTATTAACTAAATTTTAAACTTTATATAATCCTTATAATTTTAGAATCCATATTATGAGTTTCTTAGACATAATTGTAGTTTTACCAACTTTTAATAGTGAACCCTTTTTAAATAAAATATTTTAAACTTTTGACTAAATGGGGACATCAAAAAAATTTAAAATAAAACATCTCAAGCTTCTACGGTACGCTTCTCTTTGAATAATGTGATAGCGTGTGTTGTACGCAACCTCGAGTTCTAACACACACCACAACTAATTAAACTAGCCGTTGTGAATAGTAATACCTAATTTTTGAAATCATATATATTTTATATTTCAAAATGGACTTCATTTTTGGATTCGGAATATCGAAATTAGCCTAGGGTGAAATTTTGGTACATTTCGGATAACTTTCATATTTTGATGAATAGTGAAACTTTCTAAATTTTAATTAAAAACAACTTTTTTAATCAAAATAATTAATAGTGATAAATTATGAATTTGAGTGGTTTTAAAGTATATTTAGAATATATTTTTACCATTCAATTTAATGTTTATCATTGGACATAATTTTACAATTAAACCAAACATAAACAAGTGTCAATCTTTTGATAGTTATTATCTCTTAAAAACACGCTTTTTGTTTTGACAGCGGGAATTAATTTTAAATTAATTTCTGCCACTTCTGTGTTTTGAATTTAGAAAAATGGATTCCATATTTGGAATCAGGATGTTAAAATTGTGTAAATAGGTAACTTTTATTTTTAGACATTTTGAATAATTACTGCGGTAAATATTTTATTTACCATGGTTAAGGGTAAATCCGGTAAATAAGGGTTAAAAAATAATATTATAATAATACTAAATTACCCTAAAACGTGTCTTAACCCTATTAGTTGATACATGGTCGACCATGGGCATCTTTGGGTCAATTTTGGGACCCCATGGATCCACTTGTAAGTGATAATGACACTTTATTTTAATTAAGTTAAAATGAATACAAAAATGACACAAGCATATATCTTTTAGAAAAACAATTGTTACATAAGGTTATACATGTTGGAGTTTCGATTATAAATATTCATTAGAAACATAAAAAGCATTCCTACATAATGATATTTTATTTATAATTTTTAGACATTAAATAATTTATTTTATTTATGACACAACGATGATGCAGTAATTACTATAATAGTGAAAAAATAAAATAATTGATATTATAAATACCCAAATAAATATAATATGAAACTTTTAATGAATTAAACTAATTTTATAGGATAATATGATATATTAGGATTTATTTAATTGACTTTTTTCGAAGTAATCAATCTGTTATGAGTTTCACAAAAATCAACTATTGAATAGTGTCAAAATTGACATAAAAGAGTTCTTAAAACAAATATTATATTATTAATTGATATTAAATTCCTAATAATCTATGGTTCGGCCAAGAGACTTATATTATGATAGTTTAATCATTAATGGACCACTTGGGGGTCGCTTGGATGTATATAGTAAGTTTATTAACCATGTTATATAAAAATACAAAGAGACATTGTAAAAGTGAAACTAATTAACTTAGAGTTAATACTTAAAGATAAGGTTAATATAAGTACCCAAACCTATCTAAATTCTGTTGGATGAGTTGTTTTCGACCTATACCCATCTCAGCCTTTGAATAGTCAACTTTGGAGCCTTTGGAAACCGAATATGAATTTATTATAAATTAATATTTCTAGCTTTTCCAAAGGTGCCCCTCACCCCTCTTATAAAAGGGCACTCCTCCTTCTCATTTCTTCACACCTCTCAAGCCACATGGCTCGTCCAAACTCTGCCCAACTAAGCTCCCCACATCCCTCTCCTCCTCCTTGAAGCTTCCCCTTAGCCAGAAAGCATTTCAAGAAGTCCTTTGGTTCCAACCAAAGTGAGTTACCTAAATTAAAGGTAACGATTTCTCTTAAATTATTTTCAATTATTTTGCTTCTCCAACCCCCAAAATCTTTTTATTTCCTTTCTTTTGTAACAACACCAGTATCCTCAATATAATAGGATGTTGTTATAAGAAGGATTAAAACTAGACATACACATAACTCCATCTAATGGGTGATGAACATAATGTTTCTGTGGATGGCAAACTAACGCCACACGAAACGATGATTGTTCAAATACATCTTACCACCTCTCATGGTGGCCATTATGATGGCACTGTAATTAAATATGATATTAATGATATATATTTTATATATAAGCTTCTGTAATTCCATTTTATTTCATACCATTATTTGTTTCATGTTGTATATACATACGATAATTTCATTTGAGGAAGTGCGGACTACCGCCCCCTTAAAATGATATGACTCATTCAAACCACACATGGAACGTATAAAGGATGGTGTTAATGAAATTAAGTAACATATATAAAATATTATATTATACTGGAATAGTAATATACCTATGTATCATTTGGATTCGATTCTTTTAAATAAAAATTAAATGGAAGTAGCGTTCGTGCGTACGTACGGACTACCGTCTCCACGAACGCGATGAGATTCATTCTCCATCGTATCCATTCAAGTATAATTATCATTTAATGATTTAAAAATTATTCTTAAGGACTTGATATCATTCTGGATATAAATAAGATACAACAAACCTGATTTATGTAACAAAACATATAAAAGAAAATGAGTAAGTTAACACCCAAAACGGCGTTAATACTAAGATATTATTAACAAATCAATGTTAAAAGATCATATATGATATCATATTAATATATATGATTCTTGTATAATTTAATAACAATTATTTCACCATTATACAGGAGGTTAACCTACCCCAACCAAGGAAAATTACAAGGTAAGGGTTATTTCACAATCTCTTCATTATTCAAGGTTGTTTATACGTAATAATCTACTGGGATCTCTTTATCATCCACATCCATGTTTCTTAAAAATGTATTTCAAAACATTTTTTTTACTATTTACAAGAATATGGGTTAAAGTCATTTATACCCTTGTTTGAATTTTTATAAGAGGTTTATAAAGGAATCTTTCCGTCGTTTTCCAAACAAGGTGCTTTTTAACCTTTTCGACAGAATTAAGGTAAGAATGTTTTTTTTAACTTATACGGCGGGTGCGGCTATTTACCGCCGTTATAAAATCTTCAAAGCTTTCATTACAAGCTTACAAGGATATTTTCAAAGTAAATGTTTTATTTTATAATTATGTGACTTTTAAATGATTTCAAAATGAATATTTTACGAATTTCAGAGAGGTACTCTTTATCAAAATCAGAATTTTCAATGTTTTAAAGATTTATCTTTCTAAATCTTTTCAATTAATGTCCATGTCTTCAAAATGGTTTTTAAGGATTTATTTATATGGACATGAATGTTTTTAAAAATTTTAATTCCTTTCAAAAGTTTCAAAGTGGTATGGGACACTTTGATTCAAAAATTTCTTTTTAATTACTTCCTTTATAAATGTGTGACTTTTAAATAATTTCAAAAAAAAGAGATATTTCTCTCAAATAGTTTTGATTTCATCTATGTCAACATCCTTTGATGGATTTTACGCTTATTTGAAGCTGATTTATTATGATACAAAACTTCTATATTTTATTGAAGGTTTTGTGATATGTTTGACTGTGGATGTGATATTTTTATACCATTCATAGTTTATGGTGAAATTATTGACATTTCATATGCTAGTTTTAATACGAATGTTTATGTTATGTTTAAACCTTTTCATATGGGATTGCATTGGACTTAATAAGTGACGGGTGGAGCCCGCTATAGCTCCTCGATGCATCGGTAGGTCTCATGAGACAAACTAGTGTCTTGGCACAAGGCCTTGACAAAATCTTATTTGTAGTCTTGGCACGAGGCCTTGGCTATGTGGTTATGATAGTCTGGCATTATGCATTCCAACATTATGAAAGTGGTTATTGATTTTTGCATGTGATTATTCGATTAGTAGAATATCCATGTGAATAAGTAAATGGCATTATTTCATTTTATTTATGCCATACCATGTTGAAAGTTCATGTTTAAAAGGCTTTTGTTTTAGTTATACATTGCCTTAAATGTTTATTCTTATTTATGAAAGTTTCCGCTATATTGTTATCCTTACTGGGCATTTGAGCTCACCCCTTTTCTATGTTTTATTTTTCCCAGGTAGTGAAGAAGTAAATTATGAATGACTTGCAGGGATATTATGAGGGGTTAATAGTGTGGACTGTGGAAACATTATGTTGTTATAGTAGTTTTTCATTTTATGATGTAATGTAAAACTTATGAATATATCTAGTGATTCCAAGGCTACTAAACCAATCGGTCTTTCGTGATTTGATCTTTCTTGTGATCATGCCAATGTTACGAAGTAATGCACCGACTCTGGGTAGCTGGGGTCGGGGCGTTACAAAATTAACCCCATGGATTAGGATATGTTAAAGAACATATTTTTCAATAAGTAATTTCCTCATATTATTGGTATGAATATAGAGAAGGAGTTCCTTGAGATAGATTAAAATTATGATGAATATGTTGGTACCTATAAAGAAAATTTTAAACGAATTTTAATGTATTCATATGGTATTATCATCCAACCAGAAATAAAGGTTGATTGATTCATCAGTGTCTTAAAAACATATCTCTGAATGAAGTTTTATATAAGAGACTTCAATATCTATGAAGAGATTTTTGATATGTTAAAAAAGTAGGAATTGATATATAAATATCATGGTTTTGATAAGGATTTTTTTTGATTAAAATGGGAATCTATGAACAATTTAGAGATGGAGACGTGTTTTCTTTTATGGAAGAAGCAAGGAGGAAATGTTATTAAATGAACTAGTAAATGTTTTAATTCTGCAAGGGATGGTCATTAATGAATTGATTTCCTAAGTGATGGGAAGATGTTAGTTAATGATGAGAATAGATAAATATATTCATAGAATGCACGACCTACACTATAGTGTTTCAAATGAAAGGAGTATGTGAATTATGATAAAAAAATTCTAAAATCTAAAAAATAATGATGATGATCGATGTAAAAAAACTACTAAGACAAGTGAAAAAGGTAAGTCACATGTGATAAAAATTTCTAATAGTGGGTTCAATAATTACAAGGTTAAAGGAATACTGAACATCCACTTTAAAACTACTAATGTCTTATTTTACTTCGGATCTACCCATTCTTTTATATCTAAAGAATTTAATAAGAGTGTCAAGATTACCCCAAAATTATCCAATGTAGAATTATCAATGAAAAACCCTAATGGTACGATGGTCACATTTCATGTATATGATTCTTCTCTGGTTCAAGTTTTTGAGAAGATGCTTCCTATAAATATTTTCATTCTTTATATGGTTAAATTTGATGTTCTCTTAGAAATAGATTGGATTTCTCTACATAAATCGAAAATAAATTGTCATGGAATAGAAGTAACCTTTTTATATTCCAAACAAACCTATTATAATCTATCAATGTGATGATAATTATAAATAAACAATGGTGGCCAATTTTATTATATGGGTCTTAATTCTCATTTAAAAGGGGTGTTTATCTCAAAATGTTAGTAATAAAATCTACATCGATGATATGTGTATTATGAGGGAATTTTTCGATTTTTTTATAAAATATATTCCTAGCCTTCCACCAAAACATGAATTTGAGTTCTCAATAGAACTCATACCTATTAACACACCAATTTCAAAGACTCCATATAATATTGACATGATTGAGTTGTCAAAATTGAATAAGAAACTACATGAAAAGATTGACCAGGGGTTTATTCATCTAGGTGTTCCACCTTGGGGTGAAAGTATTTTTTTGTTAAAAATAAATATAGATCAATGAAACTCTGCATTTTTTATCAGGATTTGAACAAGTTCAAAATTAAGGACAAGTATCTGCTACCCCGTATTGATTACTTATTTGATCAACTACATGGATCTCAATACATTTCTAAGACCGACCTTTATTATATATATCATCAATTAAGGGTAAATAAACTGGATATACCCATGAAAACATTTTTTATAAGGTATGGGAACTTTGAATATATATTAAATCCATTTAGTATGACAAATACCCCATTATCATCATGGATTTAATGAATAGAGTTTTAAGAGATTACATCGATCAGTTTGTGGTAGTATTTATATATGTAATTTTTATCTATTCAAAGTGAATATCAGTCATGAATACCACTTTAAAATAGTATTAAAGCCCATAGTAAATGAGAAACTATATGAGAATATTACAATATGTGAATTTTGGTGGGAAAAGTTTAATTTTTTGGTCATACGATCTCAAGAGAGGGTATATGAGTAGATAAATCAAAGATGAAGAGTCATGAATATTGTCCTAGAACAACCACAATGATTGATATCCATATTCATCTTGGTTTAGTAGGATATTATAGATTGCTTGTGGGGAATTTCTTATGACTATCTAATCCACTAACCGAGTTAACTCGGAGGGGATCCAAGTTCCTCTAGACATATGAATGTCAGTAAAACTTGAAGGAAATGAAGTGAATATTAGATAGTGCACCCATTGTTACATTTAACTATAGTGGATAATGGTTTCTAATCTTTAGTGATTCATAGAAGAAGCCATTTGGGATGAATTCTTGTATAGAATGACGTTTTAATAGCTTATTCCTCACAAAATTGAAGGCCCATGGTCAAAATTAAAAAACTCATGACATGAGGATAGAATTTGTAATTTTTTGCATTAAAAATATGAATTAAATATATTTATAGATAAAAAATGTGATATATATATAAATCAAAAAAGTCTAAAGTATATATTCACACAAAAGGACTTGAATGTGAACCAGATATGATTATTAGAGCTGATTAAAGACTTTGACTACACAATACATTACCACTATAGGAAGGAAAAAAAGGTGGATGATGATTTAAGTCAAAAGGATCATGTTATCTTATCAATGATGAGGATCACAAAAGACATAATATTTATGGTTTTGAAAATGATGGATCTAGAAATCCAAATGTAATAGTAAAAATCTTTTCTTGATCATTAAATGTTAAACTATCAATCCAAGTGAATATTAAAGAGGTATTAAAGGAAGATATAGATCTGAAAAAAAAGGTTATTAACATTTTTGAGTATAAAATTAATCATGATGGGATGATAAGGTTCAAAAAGCATGTATGTGTTCTATCCATACTGGATTTTATGAATGATCTTTAGAGTAAGATCATATTTCATCATTCTATATTTATTATGAAAATACAGAGATGTATAGAGATTTTAAAGTGTACTTCTGGTGGGATTTAATGAAGAGATATATCACCGAGTTTTTATATCGATCCTTGGTATATCAACAAGTTATGGATAAGAGAAAAAATTATTATGGGATATTACATCCATTACCCATACTAGAATGGAAATTGGAAAACAACTCCCTAGATTTTTTTATTGGGCTCCCTTAAAAGTCTAAAGGGTGTAATGATATATTGCTTGTAGTGAATAAATTTAAAAATGAATCATGCATCATAATGATTATAGAATACTTATATCTGGATTATTTTACTTGGATACATATAAAGTAATAT
Organism: Viscum album; assembly: GCA_963277665.1. Taxonomy (NCBI): domain Eukaryota; kingdom Viridiplantae; phylum Streptophyta; class Magnoliopsida; order Santalales; family Viscaceae; genus Viscum; species Viscum album. Next base: position 1,404,100,631 of record OY728129.1, read on the forward strand.
TCAAGGTTGCATGGAATAATATATTCCACTATTTATGATCAAGATCTGAGGTTTACATCAATGTTCTAATGAAGTATTCAGTAAGATCGTGATACAGAGTTGAGTTTAAAAAATTTATATCATACTCATGTAGATAGTTAGTATGATAGAACAATTAAAACCTGGTAGGATATGTTGAGATATTGTTTTTAAATTTCAAATGTGTATGAGATCAACACCATCCTCCAATTGAGTTTCCCTTAAACAATAGCTTTCATTTAATCATTCAGATGGTTGTTTATGATGCCCTATATGGAAATAAGTGTAGATCTCCAAAGCACATGAATGAAATTGAAGAAAGAAACATATTAGGACCTATGATAACTAATGAAATTTTAGATAGGGTTAGATCTATTTAGTAACACATCATGGAAATTCATTGTCGGAATAAATGTTATACTGACAATATTTAGCATGATATTGAATTTGAACTTGGTGAAAATGTTTTTCTACAAATTTCTCAGTGGAAGAATGTTAGGAGATTTGGTATGAAACAGAAACTAATCTGTATTTATATACATCTATTTTAATTTTTAGATCATACCTAGATGGTGTCATATCAGTTGGAACTTCCCCAAAACCTCTCTAAAGTTCATGGTGTGTTCTAAGCATCTCGCCTAATGAAGTACATACCTAATCCTTTTCATTTAATGAACTCAGAGATCATACAGATGGAGAAAGATATTTTTTTTGAGGAAAAAAGTTTGAGTTTCTTGATCATACAGAAAAAGTTATACAAAACAATACTACTCACATGGTCAAAGTTTTGTGGTGAAACCACCATCTAGAGAAACTAATTTGGGAAGTTGAGGATATGATGAGGTATAAGTATCCTTATTTTTTTGTATTTGAGTGACATGTTTCGGGGGTGAAATTCATTTTATGGTGGTTAGAATTTAACACCTTGTGTTTTTAGGAATTGTATTATCAAATAAATTAATTTTTTTTGGTATATTGTGTTGCACACAACACCATGTTAAGATTGTGTTCCATTCAACACTAGAAAATCACGTGTTACTGACATCATTGAATTTCAAAAAACCACGATATATTATTAATATAGCTATTTAAACACTCTCATTATAACCTAACCATTAAACTTAGTGATAGGAATATTAGTAACTATTATTAAAATATTAATTATATATAAATAAAATATATTTTTAAAAATCACTTAATTTTTTGTAAAATCATTATCTGATTTGAAAATACTATTATCTCAAAAAAATGAATATTATTTATGTTTTTAACATTAATAATATTAATTTTTATACAATTTTGGAATATTAATTTAATAAAATAATATTCATTTTTAAATCATTTTTAAAAATTACCTTAGTGTAATTTTTTTAAGTTTTCTAAAAACATTTATTTTTAGATATATAGTGAAAATAATTAATTTTAATTTAAAAAAATCCTTTTCATTTAAAATATTTATGAAGTTAAATTATATTAAATTGTTATAAAAGTAAAATTAGTTCTATAATAAAACTATTAATCAAATTTAGTTCTTTTTGAACCATTTAATATTTATTTTTAAAACAAAAACATTTCAAACATTTGATCATTTTCACTTTCAAAACCATATTTCCCATCACATCTGCGAGATTAAACTTATATTAAAATTTTACAATATTATCACAACAATATGAAAAACTAAATTCAATATTTGGAAGAAGAATAATTTATATTATCTAATATGTTTGACTTAATGTTTGACCAAAATCAATAGTAAAAACAAATAAAATTATTTTTCACAATTAAGGTAAAAATGGGTTCACCAGGGGTTAAATTATAATGACAAGGGATATAAACCCCAATAATTTTCAAACACACAATTTATGGCCATATTTTGGCCTCATGTAAATTTTTATTAATAATTTCCATGTTGGATACTTTTGGCATGCTAAAAACAAGGTTACACAGTTTTCTTTTCAAATAATTACATTTGTAATCATGTTTTTATCATTCCAAAAGGATCCAAGATGGTAATTATTAATAAGATAATATATAAGGTAATGGTAACATTTTAAAACTCTTTATTTACTTAATATAATTAGTAAAATGTGTTTTAATAAAATATGACTTTATTTCTTTCTTCTTTTGGAAATCTGTTTTCTTTAAAAACCATATTTTCTAAAAAAATTTAAAATATTTTTAACATTATCCAAATTATTTATTAAATAATTTTTTCCCATGTTTGACTTTTTAAACAATGTTTTGAGAGTAATATTCATGTTTTTTTGAAAACAATGCTCGTTTATTTTTTATCAGAAATATGAAATGAATATTCATTTTAACTTGTACACGATTCTCTAATGTCATGAAAAAAAAATCGATTCAACGATTCATTTATAATATTCTATGGTTATTTTAAATGAAAAAGATTTTTAAAATGTTTTATGTTTTAAAGAAAATTTATTTTTATAGTGGAAGTGATATTTCCTCTGGAAATATTTTAAATGATAATTCAAAATAATTTTCCATCTAATGTGACACTCGTTGAAGTTACCAATGACTTACCGGGGATATGATTCAAGGATACCATTCAAATTGATCCAATGAATGGTTTCGGTTTATGATATAATGAAGTTTATTAAACTCATTTCCCTTCCACAGATTATACTATGATGAAATGATTACGTAACCTGTTTCTTTTCATGGGTTATGCAATGTCAAAATGATGAAATAATTATGAAATCTAACTCTTTTCTATAGGTCCTGATATTATGAAATGTTTATGAAACCCATTTCATTTCACGAGAAAATAAATTATGAATGTTTTATGATCTTGTGATATACATATGTATTATTTTCGTTATGATATAGGTGGTATATATTTCTCCCACCATTGAATTGAGTAATTATTTATATCTCTGGAGATAGATAGGACTAGAACGTGGAGTGAACCCAATTCTGTAAGGGATTTTTTCCACTATGGTGGCCTTGGGAGTAAAACTTGACTAATTTAATTGGTTGGGGAGTAAACCCATTCCACTAAAATATCCTTGGAAATGATCCTTGAATAATATGGAAATGATTTTCTATTCTTATGTTTATGAAAAAAATATATGTATTATGACAATGTAGTGCTCTCACGATTCATGTTATTTGATTCATTTACGATTCATGTCTTAGGTACATCTAATATTTACACCATGACTCAAGATTATGATTTTTTATTTTCAATGTATGGTTTTCAAATGTTATTCTCATATTCCTACACCATTATTATCATGTTATGATTACATATATCCTTTTTTGTACCTTACTGATAATTTGAACCCACCCTTCATTATTTTTCTTTCCTCATGTTATGAAGAAATGTATTACGTATGATATGTATAAGAAGGGTGATAGTTGTGGAGGACATAGTGGGAGATATATTAGTTCACCTATGAACCATTTTTTTATGTTTCCATGTTTCCAAAAGAATGTTGAGTCAATAATGTTTTCCTTATGACTTTTCCATTCCTTCATACTTGGGGGAGATTGTTGAGTCATTAAGGTTTCCTTATGACTTTACCATTCCTTATTGTATTGAAAATCACAAACACCTTATCTCAAGGAAAATATCTTTTTACCTAGTATTTTACTTATATAAGGAAAAATTTCCTTCCCTAAGGGAATTTATCCTTACCACGTTTTTCAATGTTCATTATTTTATCTAAGTGTAAAATTCAGTTTCTTACCTAAAACCACAGAACCATGTAATACTTAGATAAAGAGCATTAAATTTTTAGACTCCGAATTAAGACTCTGAGTTCTCTGAATTTATACTTCGAACACTTCTGAGTTCTGACTCTATGTTCATTGAATTTTGACTCCGGACTCTTATGAGTTATAAATCTGAGTTCTCTGAATTCTGATTCCTAACTCTTCTAAGTTCTTACTCAGAGTTCTCTGAATTCTGACTCCAAACTCTTGTGAGTTCTGACTCCAAGTTCTCTGGATTCTGACTCTGGACTCTTGTGAGTTCTGACTTCGAATTCTAATGAATTTTGACTCTGAACATTGTGAGTTCTGACTCCGAATTATAATGAATTCTGACTCTGAACATTCTAAGTTCTAACTCCGAATTCTCATGAACTCTGACTCCAAACATAGTAAGACCATGTTTTGATTTCTTGTGAATCTAGATTCCGAATTTCCTTTAAATTTTGACTCTGGAATTTTATAGAGTTCAAGTTCTGAATTCCTTAGAAAACAAAATCTGAATATCCTTATATTATAAGACTCCGAATATATTTTTGGTTATACTCTGATCTTTTATTTGCATACATTCCGAATATTGGATTTTAGTTATTTAACAATATTTTTTCTTACACTTGTTTTTTTATAAGATGATTTCACACATTCAGTTACTAACTAACCATTGTTTGAGTGACATGTGTATTGGTCCATCCGAAATTCAAGGAAAAATATGACCATTGGAAGAGGGAGCTGACCGTTGAAGCCGTGCCTATAAATAGGAGCTCATTTGAAAGAGCTCAAAACAAGTTGATCAATCTAGAGATTACATGCTGCAGAAGAGATTTATAGATAGAAATAGGCTTTAATGCTTTGTGCATACTGAACTTCATGTTCATATTTTCTTTGTGCGACTGTGAATGTTGCTGAGTATATTCGAGGGCTTCTGAGGATATAAAGATAGAGGTGCTGACTACCTTAAAGTTTAGGGATTCCTTGCTGAGGAAGACAGAGGTGCCGACTACCTTGAAGTTGAGGGCTTGTAGGGATAGCAAGACAGACACCGATCTTCATATCGAGGGCTTACCCTAGTGTGGGAAAGGCAGACTTTCTTGAAATTATAAATCAAGGAACATTTATCCAAGGTTGTTGGATACCCTTCTCTTTGGGTTAAAAAATTTACTACTTGTTACTTGTCTTGTTACAAGTTTTCTACTTCATTTTATTTGTTGAGGAAAGTATAACTATCTTTTGCTTTCTTATACTTGTATACTCTGATTTTGTAAGACTCTATATGCTTTAAGGTAGAATCTTTATCTTTGTAAACTTTCATTATGTTTCATTTTCCAGAACCATCTTTCCAGATTCACTTTCTCGGAATCGTTTTTTCCTGAATCAAGCAAGTGTATAGAACTTAAATGTTTTGTGAATTACCTTGTTTAACCTTGTTAAACATAACCATCTTTAAAAGTTCCAAAGTAATTTTTTAAAGTATACAATTCACCACCTTTGGTATTTCAAGCATCATTAGATACTTTATTTAGTATCTTTATTATTTCGATCCTACATTGGGTTTTATAGAGTATACCATACTCACACATACCATCTCAACAATTTGTATTAGAGGAGGTTACCTTGAATCTGGAACCAATCTAACAATTGGCTTCAGAATTTAGGTTCAATCTGAATTAGTCTCATGATCAGATTCAGAAGAGAACTCTTTTTTTTTGGGATCATATTTTAGGAATCATAAGTTTCGGAAACATATTTCTCTTAGAGATACTGTAGTTTTATTTTCCTTGCTGAGGAATATTTTCCTTATTTACGAACTTTTTCTATTAACAAGTTTTTGTGGAATGATTTTCTTTAATATGGCAGGAATAAATGCTGGTTCTATTGACAAGTTAAATCCAACAAGACCAACTATTTTTGATGGAAATGATTATGAGTACTGGAGAGATCACATGAATACATTCATTATCAATACTTGAGTTGAAAATTTTGTTATGCTTACTAGAGGATATAAAATCCCCGACAAGGAAGTTAGTACTTTCTCCAATCAAGAAAAGCATGAATATCAACTGAATTATAAGGTACACAATACCATGGTTTGTTCAATGACTATAAAAATATGTAGCCAAATATCTTCTTTCGATGTTGAAAATTGTATATGGAAGAAACTTGAAGTTACACATTTTGGTAATTCTAAAGATATAGAGATAAGAGGAGCTATGTTGAGAGCTGAATACCATGTCTTTAACTTTCTTTATGGAGTTCCTATAAGAAAAGTCCAGCAAAGGTTTATGACAATTATGAATAGATTACAGCCCATGGGAGAGAAAGGTTTGGATGATGGGGCTCTTTTAGATAATATCATAGAAATCACGCCAAATGAGTGTGAGTCCAAGAGGACAGTGATTGATGAGAATATAAAAGTGACCTAGATTTCCTTAGATGAGCAGTTTAGAACTCATCTTCAGCATGAGACTAGAATGAAGAGAGATTCTAAAAATGTTAAAAAGAAGAATGGGAATGGAAGAGTTTCCTTTACAACTACTTCAAATCATTCAAAAGCCAAGACTCTTGAGAGAGTTACTAGATCCAAATATAAGAAGGTTATTATCCAATATCAATCTAGTGGAAGTGAATCTTCAGAAAATGAGTTATAAAATCCTCCTTGAAGGATGGACCATATTATTGGACAGAAGAGCTTTCAATCCAAAAATAAGAAAAAGGAAAGGAAAGACAAGAGAGATTCAGAAGTCACATGTTATTAATACTAGAGAGCTGGACATATAAGACCTGATTTCTCCTTTCTCAAAAGAAAAAAAAGAAAGGAAAATCATTCTTATAGAAACAAAAATAAGTAATACAAAGTTGAATCTAAGAAATTATTGAAAGCTAATGACACCTTGAGTTCCAGTAGTGGTGAATCTTCAAATGAATTTTCATATTACCAATCTTCCAGATAGAAGAATCTTGGTCTAATAGCCAGATTACCTATTGAAAATCATTGCTTGATGGCTAAGGTACACAATGCTAAATCATTGACCACTGTTTCTTTAAATGAAAATTATAGTAATAATAAATATTATGAATCTTTTAATAAATAATCTTCTTCTGATAAAGATAATACTTTACCTTCCTAAGAATAGGTTTCTAAGTTTCCCAAATTACTTGAAATTGAGAATTCAAAACTCATGAAAAAACTTGATAAGGAAAATTCTAGGAATAATATTCTTACTAAGGAAATATCAGATCTTTCTAAAGATCTTGATAAGAAAATTGTTGATTTTGAAAGTATTTCAAAAAATCATGAGGAAGTAAATTCTGGGAAAAATAATCTTTCTAAGGATTTAGAAAACATAATTTCTAGGAAAAATGTTTTCAAGCCTAACGCCAGTTACAAATCAGATGTTTTAAAAGATAAGAACTTGGTTATCAAACTAAAATCCAAAAATCTTTCCTTGAGGAAGTTTTTTTCAAACATTACCTTAGGTAAGGAAAATTTTTGATAAAATGTATTCTCAAATCTGACCTCTAAGGAATAGTTGTGGTTTTGGTTATACTAATTTTAAACCGATTTTTAGCAACAATTATTTTGTTCCTCAAAGTGCTCCATTTTGCACTATGTATTAGTGTTGTGGACACTGGGAAAAGAATTGTTCCATAAACAAACCCCAATCTTTAGGGTTTCATAAATCCTATTTTTCTACGAAAATTTCGGTGCCTAAAATCTTGCTTTTTGAGAATTCGGGATCCAAGCAAGTTTGGATTCCAAAAACCTAGCTTTTTCTTAATTTATGGATAGTATAGAAGGTACCAACAGCAATACATGGTAAATGGATAGTGGATGTTCCTAACATATGACTGGTAACAGAAAATATTTTGAAAATATTATCAAGACGAAAGGAGGAAAAGTAACATTCAGAGATAATGCTCTAGGAGAAAGTATTAGTATAGGTAACATCATTCTTCTTGGAAAAACCTTGATTTCAAATGTATTATTTGTTAAGGGTATTAAGAACAACCTCATTATAAAAATCCAATTATGTGATGAGGGTTACCTTGTGAATTTTAGGAACGATAAGTGCTTTGTACACAATTCCAAGAAAGACTTTATTCTTTCTACCCATCGGCAAGAGAATGTATACACACTAAACTTAGAAGACCTTAGGAGACAAGATCTACCTTTCCTTAGTGCAATGGAAGATCATTATTGGTTGTGGAAAATAATGTTAATACACTGTATCCTTAAGAACCTAGGTAAACTATCTATGAAAGGACTAGTTAAGGATCTAACAGAGCTTAGATTTGATTCTTTAAAAGTTTGTGGCCCTTGTCAATATGGAAACCAACATAAATAGAGTTTTAAATCAATTGGTGAAGTCTCAACTAATGATGCATTACAGTTAGTACATATGGATCTCTTTGGTTCTAAACAAACATGAAGCATTGGAGGGAAATATTATGTATTTGTTTTAGTTGATAATTACACTAGATTTACGTGGGTCTATTTTATAGCAAAGAAGTATGAAGCCTTCTCATATTTTAAAAGTTTTATAGACCGATTTAAAAATGAGAAAAACCTTCAATTGAAAACTATTCATAGTGATCATGGTGGAGGATTTCAAAATTCTGATTTTGAAACTTTTTATAGTAGAAAAGGCATCACTCACAATTTATAAGCACCAAGAACTCCTCAACAGAATGGTGTTGTTGAAATAAGAAATAGAATTCTTCAAGAGAAAACCAGAACCATGTTGATTCAATATTCTATAACTAATCATTTTTGGGCTGAATCTGTAAGTACTAATTGTTATAATATAAATCATGTTTTGATTAGAAATTTTCTTAATAAAACCAATTATGAGTTATGGAATGGTAAAAAACCTAGACTTTCATACTTCAAGGTTTTTGGTTGAAAAGTATTCATTCTGAATACTAAAGATAATCTACACAATTTCACACCAAAATCTAATGAAAGAATTTTCTTAGGCTAATCCACAACTTATAAGGCTTATAGATTTTTTAAATAAAAACTCTTGTACTGCTGAAGAGACAGTACATGTTAAATTTGATGAAACTGATCCTTTTTATTTGAAACAACCCCAACCTACATCTTCAGAAGTGTTTTTAAAAACAGATTATCAACCTATGTTAGAAGATCCTTTTGATGAGGAAAAGTTCCAAGAAGATGCTTCTGAAGCATTCACCCCGGATGATTTTCTACCCTATATTGATGAACAGGTTTTAAAAAATCCAAATCAGTTGTTTTTTAAGAATCATCCTAGTGAAATTATCATTGGTGAGGTAAATCAACTTGTAAGTACTAGATATTCTTTAAATAATTATGTAGAACATCTAGCATTTATTTCCCAATTATAACCAAACAACACTGATGAAGCCTTAGGTGATGATGATTGGATTAAAGCCATGCAAGATGAAATAAATGAATTAGAAAGGAATAAAGTCTGGAACTTGGTTGAATGACCTAAGGAAACTTCATTTATTGGAGTAAAATGGGTTTTCAGAAATGAGTTTGATGAAAATGGAATCATAGTTAGAAATAATGCTAGATTAGTTACTAAAGGATATAATCAACAAGAGGGAATAGACTATAAAGAAACCTATGCTCCAGTATCTGGACTTGAATCTATTCATATCTTACTTCCCTTTGCAGCATTCTTCAGTTTCAAACTTTTTCAAATGGATGGGAAATGTGCTTTCCTTAACGGTTATGTTCAAGAGGACGTTTTTGTTGAACAAACTCCTAGTTTTGAAGATAGAAAACATTTTGATCACGTTTTTAGACTTACCAAAGCATTGTATAGACTTAAGCAAGCCTCTTGTGCCTGATATGCTAGACTTACATGATTTTTTCTTCAAAATAATTATGGTAAGGGAAATGCAGATCCAACCCTTTTTATAATGAAAGATAAGAAAAATGTTTTGATTGATCCGATTTATGTTGATGACATTATATTTCTGTTCAACTCAACAATCCTTAACCGATTCCTTTGTGGATCGAATGAAATCTAAGTTTCAAATGAGTATGATGGGTGAGTTTACATTTTTCCTTGGTTTTAATATTTCTCAAAAACCGGAAGGAATATATATATCCCAACGTAATTATATTCAAGATCTTCTTATGAAGTATGGATATGAAAACACTAAGAGTATTAGTACTCTTATCGGTACCTCAAATACACTTGATATTGTTGAATCTGGGAAACCTGTATATCAAACATCTTTTAGAGGGATGATAGGATGTTTACTTTACTTGACAACTGGTTATCTAGACATAATGTTTTTAGTATGATTATGTGAAAGATATCAATCCAATCCTAAGGAATATCATTTAGAGTAAGTAAAAAGAATTTTTTTCTACATAATGGGTACAATGGATTTAGGACTCTTCTATACATCTATAAATGATTTTGTATTGAAATATTTTTCAGATGCTGACATTGGTGGATGTAGAATGGATAGAAAAAGTACAACCAGAACTTGTCATTTCTTAGGAGATTCATTAGTTTCTTGGTCATGCAAGAAGAAAGACTCAGTAGCACTTTCCACTACTGAAGCTGAATATATACCAGCTGGATGTTGTTGTGTTCAAGTGTTGTGGATGCAACACACACTCACTGACTATGATATGAGTTTACCAAAACACAAATTTTGTATGATAATACAAGTTCCATTTCCCTTAGTAAAACCCCTTCACATCACTCTCGTGAAAAACACATAGATACTAGGCATCACTTTCTTAGGGATTAGACACTTAAAAGAGATATCAATCTTCAATTTATCGGAACACAGGATCAACTTGTTGATATTTTCACAAAATCGTCACCCTATGATTTATTTTAATACATTAAACAGAAGTTAGGAATGATAACCGTAAGGTAATCCTCCTTATTAACTTTTTGTTGAAGAAATCTTCTTACAGTAATAAATTCATTTTCATAGGGGAACTACATTTTCTTGTTAGTTTTTCAAAATTTTCATAATAATGTTTTTGAAATTTTTTGTAATGATGTTTTTGAAATTTTTTATAACGAATTTTCTGAAATTTTTCGTAATGATTTTTTGATGTCTTTTTTTTCATAATGAATTTTTTCAAATTTTCATATTGATATTTTTTTCGTATTGAAATTATAGTAATGTAGATTTTCGTAATTGAATTTTTCGTAATAAAAATTCACATACGTGAAATTTTCGTAATGAACATTTTCGTAATGTTTTTATTATATTTTCGAAATTTTTATAATCTAAATTTATTCAAGAAGAATTTTTTCCTCAATACGAATAATCTTCCTGGTAATCCGAAATAATGATTTCTTTCTTGAGTCTTCTTAATCATCATTTCCATACTGGTATTCTCTTTTGTGTTTTAATTTTTTTGGATTATAGTTTCCTTAAATCCAAATGTTTTCCTTTAAAAACCTCAAAATATCGGAACCTACCAATTTTTCCTTGTGGCTATCATTACAATCGTCAGATCTGATCAGAAGAATTATCAACCAATGGATTAATTTTGGAAGTCAAATTGTTACATAAAACGCGTATATAAATGAACCCCCGAATGGTTTTCGCACATTAGTTTTCAAGCCATTGCGTGCCGAAGCTCTACCACCCTTTCAAAAGATCATTCTGAACCTCTCAAATCATGCTCAAATTCGAATGTCTGGTGATGCTCCTTCTCAAGAGACGTCCTCTGTCAAGCCGATTGCGGAGTGGCATGTATACAAAGAAAGGCTAGTGCATCCAAATTTCTTCAACACGTATGCCTCCATTATCTCCAAGAACATCAAGTTTAATGGATGCGAAAGTGTTTCTATTTCGATTCCAGGGGCTCAAGACTCAGTGTATCTGGATATACTTATTGAGTTCTATGAGTCGGTCAGTTTATTTAAGGAAGAATGGAGAGATTAGTTTTCTTTCAAAATCTATGGAATGACCTATTCCCTTTCATACACCAAGGATGCTAGCTTAGTGGGGTTGTCTTATGAAGGGGAAGCCATGTTCTGTTCCCATAAGCTGCCAGATGTTCAAGGAAGTTTTTTAAAGGTGAAGGCTATGTAGTTTCTTGGACTTTTAGATGTCAAGAATGAAAATATTGCTCATTTTTCTACAAATAATCAAATCCTTGAGTTCTGGGTTCAAGGGTTTATCATTTCGAGGAAGGGTGACAAAGACACTTTGAAAAAGAGTGATATGTACATCTTGGATTTTTTGGTAAATCTAAGGAAGATCAATCTGATAAATAATATTCTCATTATGATAGAGAATATCAATAATGGGAACATGAAAGATCAGATTCTTATGTACCCTACCATTCTTTCCAAGCTTATTGTTTGGTTCTTGGAGTCTATTAAAATCCATTACAGTTCAAAGTTGACAAATTGAAAAGTTATGCTAATCAGTGATGATAATCTCAAGAGGATGAAAGTTGGTTTTTCTAATGAGAAAGAAGAATTCTGTGAATTACCAGAGAAACAGGCTAAAGATTCTCTAAAGGAACAAGAGCATCTTGAACCATAGAAAAAATGAGGAATGAAGAGGGAGTTGAAGGAAGTGGTAGAAGAAGGAAAAATCTCAAAATCTAAAGAAACTCAATCCACACCTCCAAATACCACAAAGAAGAAAGCCTATCTAGATGAGGTTATAGCCAAGTGGAGAGAATACAAGAAGAATCATAAAGAAGGAGAGACACATTTTGCATTGGATAATGCAGAGTCCAAAGCTTTGAAATAGAAGGCAGACGATGAGCTTGATAATCAATCCAAGGAAATGAAGAAAAATAAGAAAATGTCTGAGGCTAAAATTTTTTAATCCCTTATGAGGGATACTTAAATAGCATACGAGAATATTCTTGTACCAAAATATTTCATGGTTGAGCCTTTACCTGAGACTCCGGGGAAGAAAGTTTTCACTACGAAAAAATACCAAGAGAAGGTTGTCGAATAAAACATAGTTGAAGAAAAAGGAGAATAAGAGGTTGAAAGTAGTGATGGTTCTTAAGACCTTATATTGAATGTTGAATATTATCATGAAAAGGAAACCCCATCCGAAAAACTATCAATCCAAACTTCTGAAGCAGAGTCTTCAAAGCTACCAACTCCTAGGAAGGATGATGAAGGTGAAGATGAGAAGGGTCAATAAGAGGATAATAGATTTTCTAAGTAAAAAAGCTATAATCATCACTTCATACATCCTGAAGATGATGGGGCTAGAGATGAGAAGGATAAATTAGATGAAGATAAGATTGTTCAGCTGTCTGATAGTGAAAAGAAGTCTCCAGATGAAGAAGCTATTCCGAGAACCAATAATGGAAAACAGGTGGTTGTTGATACACTAACCAAAGTTTTTTTAAGGAAGAAGGAAGCTAGTGGATCTTCTAATGGAAATCTTATTGAGATATAGGATGAACCATCACCAATAAAAGTATCATATTCGAAATCATTATCTCTAGGACATGATTTGGTCATTCAATCACTAAAAAATCTTATTGACACCATTCCGATCTTTCCAATCATTGATTCAGATGTCAGATACTCCAACATAGCATGAATCAAAAATTGGATTCTGTATCCATGGAAATGGAGAAGTGTGTAATGATTGAGGCTGATTACAAGAACTTCCTCATAAACAACGATGCTCATAGAAAATATTGTAATAAAGTGTTCATATGGTCAAAGAATATAGTTGAATATTTGAGAGATATTGATGAGTTTGAAGATGATGTTAATAAGTATTTTGATACTGAAGATATAAAAATAGAGGATCTCACAAATAGATTTGATGAAAAACTAAATCTTTAGTAGAATAATCGGATTTAGGAGGTTAAGGGTCTGAATGGGAAGTTGTACTTTGTTGTTCAAAGATGGGAGAGAGAAAGGGATCTTCGGATCGAGATTGAAGAGAAACATGTGAATCAAGATGACTTGTTCAAGGCCCAGGTAGAGGCTCTGAAGGCTTAGGATGATAGGATGAAAGCCTTAGATAAGAATGCAGAGAAATATCACAAGGAGCTAATGAAGCTGAAAACCATTGGGAAGAAATTGATACCCAAGGAAAAGGAAGGAAAATAAATCCAATGTTTTGTTGTAATTTTTTTCCTTGTACAAATTATTCCAATCTTAATGAAATTTTGGTTACTCGTTTCTATTTTCATGCTTTATACTAATATTTCTGGTACTATAATTTTTTTTCCATTTCCTCAAATTCATTTTGAAAATCACAAAGGGGGAGAAAAGAAAAAACAATTCTAAGAAAATAAGAAATATCCCTATGTAAGGTGGAGTTTATCTAAGGGGGAGTTTTCTTTACAGAGATTTCCATACTCTGGAAAATGAAAAATCTCGTTCTGGAAATCTAGAATACGATCCTTAGTGTTCCATAGCCTAAGGGGGAGTTAGCCGTATTCATCTTTTCCTATAACAAAAGAGAGAAAAGTTTTATTTCAAAGTCTATAATTTTATTTATAAATCCTTATATTCTTTTTTGGAAGGATGATTGTGCCTTCCAAAAAGGGGGAGATTGTTGAGTCAATAAGGTTTTCCTTACTACTTTTCTATTCCATCATACTTGGGGGATATTTTTGAGTCATTAAGGTTTCCTTATGACTTTACCATTCCATCTTTTTTTGAAAATCACAAAAACCTTATCTCAAGGAAAATCACTTTTTACCCTGTGTTTTACTTCTATAGGGAAAAATTTCCTTCCCCAAAGAAAATTGATCCTTACCATGTTTTTCATTGTTCATTATTTTGTGTAAGTGTAAAATTTAGTTTCATACCAAAAACTTCAAAATCATGTAATACATAGATAAAGAGAATTCCATTTTCCGACTCTAAAATCAGACTATGATTTCTATGTATTCAGACTCCAAACACTTCTGTGTTCTGACTCCGAGTTCTTTGAATTCTCACTCCAAACTCTTATGAGATCTGAATCAGAGTTCTATGAATTCTAACTCCAAACTCTTCTGAGTTATTAATCTTAGTTCTCTAAATTTTGACTCCTAACACTTTTGAGTTCTGACTCCGTGTTCTCAAAATTCTGACTCCGAACTCTTGTGAGTTCTGACTCTGAATTCTAATGAATTCTGACTCCAAACATTGTGAGTTATGAATCCGAATTTTATTGAATTCTGACACCGATCTTTCTGAGTTCTCACTCCAAATTCTCATGAACTTTGACTCCAAACTTCGTAAGTTCATGTTCTAAACTCTTGTGAATCTAGATTCCGAATTTCCTTGAAATTCAAACTCCAGAATTCTATAGATTTTAGGTTCCAAATTCCTTAGAAAACAAAATCTGAATATCCATGTATTATAAGACTCCGAATGTATTTTTGGTTAGAATATAAACTTTTATTTTCTTAAATTCTGAATATTGGATTTTAGTAATGTAACCATATTTTTGCTTACACTCTATTTTTTTATAAAATGATGTCACACATTCATTTACTAACTAACTGTTGTTATAGTGACACATGTATAGGTCCCTCCAAAATTCAATGAAAAATATAACCGTTAGAAGAGGGAGGAGACCATTGAAGTCGTGCCTTTAATTAAGAGCTCATTTGATAGAGCTCACAACAATTTGATCAATCTAGAGATTACATGCCGCTGAAGTGATTTCTAGAGAGATAGGCTTTAATGCTTTTTGCGTATTGAACTTCTTGTTCATATTTTCTTTGTGTGACTCTGAATGTTGTTGAGTACATTCAAGGGCTTCCGGGGATATGAAGACAGAGGTTCCGACTACCTTGAAGTTGAGGGATTCCTTGCTGAGGTAGAGAGAGGTGCTGACTACCTTGAAGTTGAGGGCTTGCGAGGATAGCAATACAGACACCCATCTTTGTATCGAGGGCTTACCCTGGTGTGGGTAAGATAGACTTTCTTGAAAGTATAAATCAATGTAACTTTATCCACGGTTGTCGGATACCCTTATCTTTGGGTTAAAAGATTTACTACAAGTTACTTGTCCTGTTACAAGTTCTCCATTGTATTTTATTTGTTGAATAAAGTATAAAAATATTATACTTCCTTATACTTGTATACTTTGATTTACTAAGATTCTATATGCTTTAAGGTATAATATTTAACTTTGTAAACATTCCTTCAGTTTTATTCTCCAGAACCATCTTTCCATATTCACTTTCTCGGAATCATTTTTTTTATGAATCAAGAAAGTGTGTAGAACTTAATGGTTCTGTGAATTAACTTGTTTAACCTTGTTAAACATAACCATCATTAAAAGTTCCAAAGGAATTTTTTAAAGTATAAAATTCACCCCCTCTTGTATTTCAAGCATCATTAGATGCTTTATTTAGTATCTTTATTATTTCGATCTTACATTTGGTATTAAAGATTATATCATACTCACACATACCATATCAATAAAGAACTACACCTTTTCGATCCTCATACATCTGTCTATTTAATGTAATTAATATTAATATAAAAATATTTAATATCCATGTATGAAAATTCGCGATTGCTATACTCCTATTTTGAAGATAAAAAGGGTCATGTCTATTTTAACTTGAGTTTTAAAAATGAGAGTGGGTTCTAGGATGACAATTCTCTCATGTGTGTTGATGTATGTTACATCGGGAACTAAGCTAAAAAGGTTGGTGAACCACTAGGAACTGTTTTTTACATAAAATTTCAATGGTGGGAGTCTTGTAGGTTTATAATTATCCTTGTGAGATAATCCTTATGGTAGGGAGAACAAGGACTCAGAAAATTTCAATGGGATGATGAAATAGAAATCTTGGGTTTGATGATATATATAAAGGATCATCTCAGTGTTTGATAATGAATTTTGCTGTCAACTTAGATTTGAGAAATCTCATGTCAGGTGCTTATAGCTACTTGGGAAGAAAATTGGGCTATCTGAAGTGAAATAGTATTATTATAATAGATTTTGATGACCAATATGTGTCAAGATTAGTTTTTTAATATCCATTAGGGCTTCTCTTTGAGTTTTTATGTTTTTTGTATGGGTGTCTAGTTTTAACGAATGTTTGAATTTTCTACATGGTAGATAAGTTATTTTCAAAACTAAGATTCAAAATATATTTCAAAAATATTGATCACTTCAAAATATTATTGAATTGTTTGAGTCTTTGAAGGTGTTTCATGTTCCTAGGTATGCCTCAATATATTTGGTTATAGAGATTTGGGTTTTTATAGTTTCTTCTTAGGGCCCTTGGTTAGGGCATGATTCGTACTAACAATTCATCCAAACTATGAAACCTATTTTGTATAGGTGCATTATTTAATTAAACAATGAAAGGGGTCCCAAATAACCATGAAAAATCTTAATAAATTAAAAATCCATTCACATGGTTTTCCACAGGTTTTTTTAAATATCACACTCTATCCATATGAGGCGGGGGTGTTTGGGATAGTGAGTCTATATTCTTTTGTAAACTGTGCACTATAACCATGCAAGGTGGGGGTGCATTAGAAAGTGGACCCACATGGTTAGAACATAGTTTTAATAACTATGAAGAAAAAAATGTACTCCTTTTTAAATAAAATAATGAATTTTCCCCACCACCATTAAATGAGTTTTATTATATTTTCCTTCGCCAGTCACTGAGTAGCTCCCATGTAAGCAATGTCCTCCTTCTCCCTTCCTCCACAAGAGATCTTGTCTATTTCATGGCCAAACAAGTCATTGTCTGCAGTAATAAATATCCCTAAGTAATTATACTCTTATGTTATATTCATCATTTAATTTTTATCAGTACCAAGTTCCCTCACACCATTTCTGTGGGTTATTCCCTATTATTAGATCTTTTGTCTCGTTCTATGATTTCTTCTGTTCTAGATTGAATCAATGGCCGATACTGAATGAGTGAAGATTATTTTGGCTAATGTTTGTGGTCTATATGATTTTCCATAAAAATTTTATCATTTATAAAATGTGTCATTGTTCAACATGACATTAATTCTGAGTGTTACCCAAAAAATAATAATTCCATTAATTTATCACCAAATTCCCAACCTAGATGTAGTACTATCATACCTTATGTTGTTTGTGGTTTAAAGACTCAAATCAGAACACCCTTTTGGTAGATTTTAACTTAACATCCATAATAAAAATGATTTTTATGAATCCAAAACACTTAATATGGTGTTTTGGCTTGACACTTAGTAATGATCCAGTTAATTATACCTCTATCTAATGGAACAACCCGTTAAGTTGTGTTCAGATTTGACTTTGTTGAAGAGAATAGCTAATGTGTAACTAAAACACCCTTTCAGGTGTGTTATGTTTTGAAATTAAAAAAAATCCAAATTATATTTTGAGCCAATAACCCATTTGGTTATGTTTAGCAGGTCACTTAAATAATGGGACTCTTATGTAGATATTGAGAATGTCTTTTTGTTACCTAAACATCTTTAATCACTTAGGGTGTCATGAATAAATGATAGAGCCCAAGTTTATTTCTTATGGTGTAAAACATTTGAATCCATTGGAGAAACCTCCATGATTGTTGTATAATTTTGATAAAATCATTGATATTATTACATTGATGGTGGTTTTAACATATACCTTGAATTCAATTGATTACCTTCTTGGAATTTCTAGGACCTTAAAAAATAATTCTAGGACACTTCAGAGTACATAAATATTGTTAACGTTGTTAGTATGTTTTGATACCTATAATTAAATTAGATAAATTCTGATGATATAAATAATATAAGACCTTTGTTTTTTTAAATGAAATTTCTTTATACACATTGGTTCTTTGCCTTATTGTTTCTATTTTATTAATGATATGTAGTATTTTTTAAATGGTGGAAATATTTTTAGGAATAGTGAGGCATTACATGGGTTAGACATATATTCAATTTCAAAATTCCATTTTTGAACCTAATGGGTACACCACGATCTATTTATGTGAATTCCATATGTTAATCCCAACTAAGATCTAGTCGATGTTGTATATTTCTGAATTCCACTTCCTAGACCCAAATATTCACATGAAAAATATGAAAAAATTATAATACTAGGGATAATATACCAAATTTATCTTGATTTACTATACCTATAATGCCTTTGATTGTATCCTTGAATTCCAATCTATACTCTCCTCAAATTACATTAGAATTACTCCTCCGACTCAGATTAAAATCTTTTAGAAATTGGAATACTGAGGGCTCATCCCTCATATTTTCCTATAGAGCTAAACACCATGGCTTGATCCCCATGGGTTAGATCGACCACTTCATATATAAAATTCCTTAGATTATTCCTTGAATTATCTTGTTTCAGATACATGGGAAATCTTGGACCCATTACATGGATTCACCTTATATGATTTTCCTTATATACTTGGGATTATATCCATGAGTCACATTGCTAATTTATTATTCATATGATTAGAGAAAATCTATCTTCAGTTAAAAAAGGTTCTATTTCCCTGGTTTACCTATAATTTTCTTATTTCCATATTTATATGTTGGAAACTATTATGTTATATACTCATGAACTTGAATGCATTATACAACAATTGTAGTGTCCTATTATGTTTTACCCACACCATGTTAGGATCGCCACATGGTACGCGAGTAGATTTAATAGAAGTAGGTTAAAACTTGGATAGTGATTTTCTATTAATTATCATGGGATGGGATATAACATCATATTAGTGTACATGGCTTGTACTCAAACCTCCCATAGGAGATGTGTCTTTTGTTTATATATTATTTTTCAACTAGACATATTGTATATATATACCCTTCTTTGTGTGTTGAATACTTTGTACGTGTAGAATATTATGCTCATGCATGTTTGGTTTTATTATAACTTTGTAGGTTATCATTTTATTATCATCCATCTTCAATTATTTCATTTCTCTTATTTCTCTTTTATATTTTGTACTAATCTGGAGGTTATAGTCTCCCCACCTTACCATCATTAAACCCTCATTGCTATTATTAATCCTCTATCATATGGGGAGGCATTCTTGAGAACATGTGGCCCTCACATTAAATTACTTATATAAAAATTGTGATCAAGATGTCACATGATACATAGAAGATGAGGGAAAAACAAGTAGTAAAATATCTAGAGAATTGAAGGAAACAGACTCATAGACTTACCCGAGACATCAAGTTGAGTGAAATGAAACTCCAAATAGATTATAATTGAAGGTGATTTACCCTTTTAAGAGGAAGAGAAGATATGGATTCTTAGAGTTAATGGAAGATAAAATAGAGTGAGTTTTCTAAAATCTTGAGAGATCAAATTAGAAGTTTTTAATTTTTTATGTGGTGAGCGATTTTCCAAACCATGATCCAAATATGAAGTCCCACTATCTAAGGTCATAACCTCTCACATAGTCTCTTTGGTTAACTAAAATATTTGTAAAATAATACAGAAGTCCTTGTCCCAAATCACATTGTTACCAGCATATCCTAGAATTATTTTCAAAACAATCCCCCCTAAATCCAGCTTTACTTTCATGGTGCACGATTAATAATAACCAAAAGATAAATATTCACCGTTTTTTGTAAGATCCATTTTCCAAATTTATAAGTTAGAAACCATTTATATTTCCTTAAGACCATCCTTACTATAAAAAATTAATTAATAATTAATTTATAAATTTTATAACCAAAATTTAAATTCAAATGTACCTCCTCAAAGGCTGGGATCTTACAGAGATACATTGGATGAAGAACTTATAGTAGTAGATAGTTAAAAGGAGGGAGAAAATTTATTGTATTGTGATAATTTGAGTGCTACACTTCTTAAAAATAACACAAGGTTTCATCCGAAAAAAAATTATATTCATTGGAAGTACCATTTTATTAGAGGATTACATCATGATTGGTTGTTTACATTACATAAGATTAATGTGTCCAATGATCTATGAGGCATTTTGAAGAAACTTACGGTGATGAGGAAGTTGAGGCACTATTTAACCCTTTTCAATCTCCATTAATGAATAGAGGATTAGAGTTATAATATATGAGAATAATATGGGTGAATAAAAGTGGAAAAGATGGTATTTCATGGACCATCATAATGAAATGGAAGCCATCATAGGAAGAACTATTGGGGAGTAAAGAAGACGAGATCATAATATATAAGTTGTGTAATTTAGTAGATCAAAGAAATTAATAATTTTATATTAGGATATAATTGGGATATTGTTGGAATGGTGTAGTTCAATATGTTTGGATGAAGCTCGGTTTAATTCTAGGAATTTATACTTCACACTAGACCGTAACTCTCATGGTTTGAAATTAAAATAGATTTTTAATTCACTAAAAACAACTCTGAACAAATTTAGTAGTGGTAAATTATAACACTAATAAAGAACATTACCATCCATTAGTTATTGTAGAACACTTCACTTACTATGTTTTTTCATCACTATTGCACATTCATCTTAATGAGCTCATTTGATATATGATTTGGGTGTGTAAAACTTTGATTTTTCCATATAGTTCTTCTCCTAAACAAAATTGGCATTATCGCCTCTTCAATGATGTAGATATCATTTTAAAAACCATGTAAATATGTGTGTCCCATGATATTATTTTTTTTATTTTATTTTTCACTTTTTATCTTATTATACGAATCATTGATTTTTTATTTCTCCACACATTTTTATAATAGTGTCTCGCTGAATCCCTAGGGACAACTTGGTCTTGGAACTCACTCATTTACTTATATATTTTCAGTTAATTACTCAACATAATATTAAAATTTTAACTCTAATTAAATATTCTAATTTAAACCGGAGGGCACCTCTAATGGTGGTGTTCCAACACATTGCATTCCATATATTAAAATCATAAAATATATTGGGAGAGTATGTGAACCACCTACAATTTTTGGAATTTTTCCTATTTATGTTCCAAAGTATTATAATAGCTACCAGGTATCACATAAGCTAATCTAGCACCATCCATGATCAATCATGCTTTTCTCAATTAACCAATCCAATAAATCAAGTCAAAATTCAATAATTAATTATTTATAACATTATAGTTAATTTATTAATTCAACTTAAACTCATCATTTTCCCTAAAAAATCATCGATTCAGCATTGTAAATAAATTCTATACACAACCACCTATGGGTTTCCCACACCAAACCTTTGGTACTAATCTAAGTAAAAAACCTAAGTGCAGAATCCAATTGTAAAAATTAAATTAATTTAATTAAAATAGAGAACCATAAATAAATATACCGTGTGACATACCTTTAATGAAACAAAAAATGATGGCAGACAGACATTGTCTCAGGATGTCTATTAGCTATGCCACACTGAATCCCTGAAGGATTCAGATGATTTCAACATTCTGGAATGAAATCATCATTATGACCTAAATCCAATCATTATTGAATAATCACTATAAATATACGATGGGTCATATAAAGGAAAGGGATCCTGAATGTTGATCCACCATAGAAGTCACCAAAAAACCAAGACTCAAATTGGAGAACAACCCAATATGGGAAAGAGAGGGATCACCATTGGTGCACACCCAAATAGAGGGGGAGAAATGGGATGTACCATAAAAAACATGAGGGTTAAATTTGATAATTTCCACCTTTAAAAATCCCACCAATGAGCTAGTGTCTCACTAGTGGATAGATGGTTTCTACTATGATTTTTACCCCAACATCTTGGCCACCCCAGGCTACCTATGACATCCACTTGAGCTCCCAGACCTACCTTTGAGCCTTATCCCATATCCAAATAACATTTCCAAGATATCCAAACTCTAAAAATTCTATTTTTATGATCATATAAAAATATATCACATCCACTAATTTATAGGTTGAAATTTATTTTGAAGATCCCACACTTGTATAAACCTGAGAAACTACTCCTCCAATGGCCAGAAGGCCTTAATTTTTATTGATTTTTGATAATCCACCTTTCAAGGGTTGAGGTGGAACCCTTACAAGTCCTGTAGGCATATGTATTACATGGCCCATAGGCCTTAGAGGAAATAATTTTCCCGTAGGCTTCAAACATTACATACAACCCAGACTAACTGCTTAGAACTGCTCCTCCCCAGTATCTTCATCGTGAAATCAGCTCTCCACCTTCACATGGCTGTTCGGTTAGGCATTCTCGTGCATGCACGGGCTTGTCCTGATAGAAGGTTCCATACCCTCTCATTCTTGCAATCCGTTTAGCCTCTACTGTTGTAAAATATCCTTGCTCATCCCCCTTGTAGATCTTGTTCCTCATAGGTTATCTGGTTTTCATTTTCACTTAAGGTGCCCCGAAGGCCTTGAGGTGGTCCGAAGGCCTTACTGACCCGAAGGCCTGGGTGGCCCGAAGGCCTTAATGGACCCGGGAACCAAATCTGTGGCCCGAAGGCCCAAACAGTGGCATATTCCTGGTTGCTACAGTGCCCTACAGTACCTGCTACTATTCCCGCTACAGTTCCTGCTACATTACTACACAGTTCCTGCTACAATACTGTTACAGTGCTGCTACAGTACTGCTAAAGTACCCCAGAAATAAAATAATACTTACACCATGTACTTGGAATCATATGTAATGGTTCCATTTCAATCAAAGGGGATACATATAAACTTTCATAAAGATTTAAGGGAAAAATATTTCCTTAAATTATTCTTTAATAACACATCATTTGCAACACACTCAATACACCCAAAATCACCATAAACTACCTCATCAGGGTTTATGAAAATACGTCTATGTGTGTGAGTCAAGATATGTATTAATCAAAGTGTTAATTTTAAGGATCATTACACATTCTAGCATATATGACTATATGATTAAACATAAACATGTGGAATTTGTAAAGGTGTGTCTATGGTCATAATATCCCATCTTGGTGATTACCAAGAGTGAACATCATGAGATAAATCTTCATCTTATTATGAGTACTCAAATAGAAAATCAACACACTATGGGTCCCATCAAATAATGTTATCAAAACATAGAACAATACATAAAAATATTTCTATGGATTTTAAAGGTTCTCAAAATAGCATGGAAATTATATGAGTATTTAATTATGACATATATTCAAGTAAATTATCACATTAAAGCTATAAAAAAGAATAATAAATAAGCAATAAGGGATTAATATTCAAATCTACGAATATGAAGTAAATATCAAATGAAAATTATATAGTTCTGTTGAACCAACTCTAACACTAATAGTGCGCTAATCGTGCAACACCTAGATTTCATTAAAATTTGAAACAATTATAGACTAAAATACCAAGACCTCCAAAAAAATATAAATAAACTAATAAATAAAATAATTACGAAATATGGGTAGGGGTATGACACCATGGTGTCCATATATACAATTTAGGGGTATTTGTGGCATCGAACATAGTTAAATAAGTAATCTAGATACATGGATTTGTCTTAGAGCATGGTGTATTACTTAGAAGTATAGATTTTATCATAGAATTTAATGATAAAACTACTAGATATTTTATTGATAACGATCCTAAATCACACCATTAGATAATAATATACATTAAAATGTCATATCATAAAGTGATTTATTTAGAGATATGATGTTATAGTTTGTAAAGTATCCATTGAAGTTATTCTAGAAAACCTATTGATAAATGAATTAACTCAGAAGAATCATGCCTATAACTTGAGATCAAATTAGATGGATAATTAGAAGTTTTCAATTTTTTAAGTGGGAGTATGCTGTTGTTGGTTCGTTGGAACTACCATTATTATGTATTTTAAATTACCCCATCATGTATATAGTTTGATATATATCTATATATATTATAATTATCACATATTTACCATTCATATATATAATATATTTGATGAATTTATTAGAATATGTATAACATAAATATGTCATAGAAATCCCTTCTATAATAAGAACTAGGGAATAACATGACAATATTATTAATACTATGATCTATGGTCATGATACATCAATCATACAAGACATGATTTATGTTTGACTATCAGTGTAATAGGACCCTAATCATTGATATTATTTTTCATGAAGTCCATACATTGTGAAATTCAAGAGGGGGATATAATGATGATATACCCACCCGTGGGAATTCAATATACTATGTGTGTAATTGGATACTTATGTATCATAGTCGGTGTATTGGTCTACAAAATTGATATCATTATTAATACATATCATTACTTTTGTACATAGATGCATAATTAAAAAAATAACATATATGCCCATATAAATTCTTCTTGTATTAGGTACAATATGATTTATATTATAATAATTGAATTATTGAGAATGTATTTATACTTTCTTTGTGTTAGATAAATTTATATTCAACCCTTTGATTAAGATGTAAGTTCCTGAGAAAAACATAGGGACATGGTGTTTACATTTAAGATTGTATTGGTATGTCCAAGATAGATATATCAAGAATTATGTGATGATTACATAGTTATGAATACTATTTGATGATATGTTATGAAATAAATGGATTATATTACATAGTTATAATTTATATAATGGTTGTTATTGCTATGAATATTGACTTTCTATACAATGAAAATGATGTTCTTCTAGATTCCACTTTTAGTCTATGGGTTTAACATAATTCCATTGAGAGAGGGACATTGAGGGTCACACACGAAGTATGTCCTAAAGATCACTTAATCCAGTTAAATTTTATAATTAGAATAATCTTACTCTTAGTATGAGGATTAATATTTATTCATGTTACACATGTCATAATTCAATTTCATGTTATGATTAATCAGGATGAGGGAGTTTTATTTTCATGTCTTATATATTCACATTTTATTCTATTAAGGATATATATATATTTAGAAGATATAAGACCGAATTAATTGTTTAAATCAATGTAATTATTCAATTGTTTTAATAATTTATGATTTTCATTTTAATGCATTAGTTAAATAAATATTTTTTAAAAATAGAAATATTGAATAAATAAAATTATCATGATATTTAATTAATTATTACAAAAATAATAGTTATTATTATTTATTTATATATTAAATTAATGGTTTAAGATATGGAGTTTCAATTTTATGTCTAAAATGAAATGGGTATATGTGAAATTTAATTAAACTAAACCCTTGAGATATATTTTCATTTAATTGTATCAATTTGGCTAAGCTATCATTTCCTTCATTTGGTTTAACCACATGATGAAAGTTCCCACCCATTAATCTTGGGATTAAGAAATATATAGAATAGGTATTCCTGTGTGATCACCATTATATATGGAAACTATATTATTATCCCACACTTACACACAAAGAATCAAGATCTATATCTAAATCTTCATGGAGAACATTTGGAAATTTCTAGAAAAACAAAAGTTTAGGTTATTAAATAAATGAAAACATTAAGTTAATATGATGATGGATAAAATGATGTAATGATGAGCATAAATTATAACAAAAAGTAACTACTTTAAGTAATTTTAATTATTATTTAATTTTAAATTAATCAGATCAACCCAATTATATAAATTGGGATCTATTCATCCAATGCAGGATTTTCATGAAGAATTAAATAATTTTTTTAAATCATACATCCCTTTATAATGGTTCCACATTCCATGGATCCTACTTCCCCGTCATATTCAACTCAGAAAAATTTAAAATAATAGCAATATAAAATGATACCATTAATTTAAAATGTTTATCACATGAATTATAACTTGAACTTCAATTTTCTACAATAATGGTTATACCTAATCATTAATTACATCAACAAAAATTTCTATCACATCATAAAAATGTAAAATAACATGAACCACAATAAATTACGAATTTGAAAAATAATATATATTCTTTGTGAATAGAAAACATCTCTTGTTGGGTCATATTTTTAGTGATAACCAATATATGTATTGTTATTTGATATATCACAACATATTATAATTTATAATTAGGTTTATAGTGAATTAATTTTAAATATTTTGATAATTATAAATGATTATACACCGTGGTGATGATACCTACATGATTTATGTATCATTCAAAAGGACATAATACTACACACCAAAATCAATAGATAATGACGGTTGAAATAAAAATACTCTTCATACGATATTAATAAATCTATCCATGCACTATATTTTTATTTATATAAATTTTTTTTTCAAATAGAATAGAATATTTATTATTCATATTTAATATTTTAACAACACAAAAATAACATAAATAGAGAATATCTCTGCCATAAATTAAAAACGTCGCTGATATTTATGTTAAATTATTTATTACTCATATGAATACTTTTAGTGACACTATAATAGGAATGTAAAATTAAATGTTTAATTTTTTTTGAAATTTTGAATTGAACTATAAAAATAATGTCAGAATGTGACAACATGATGAAAAATAATCTAAATGATTAAATTTATATGAATAAATAATAGAACATGTTCTAATATGAAAGTGCTCTAGTCTATAAATTCAGTATCAGATGATCTCATAAGTAAACAAGGTGATTTTTTGTCTATTATCACAAAACACTAAATTTAAAAATTTATAAGCCTACAAACTACTATAGTTGTAGAAGTAGGGTTAGTCCCATAAGGGGAATATGTGTATAAAAAATTATTATCCGGTTTCATGAATGTTTAGGAAGATAATTATTATATTGATTTAAGCTAAAAATATAGAATCCACTTTATAGATTTCACATTATTAAGCACTAAACCTTTCCAGTGTTAAAAAAATTATGAAAAGGGGTTCCTTTTATCAAATCTAAAAAAGTCTCCAAAATATTGTAAAATATGTTTGTTCTTGAAAAAGAACATATAAAGGGAATCCTTTGTTAGATATTTTTTTAGAGTTGACACTGGAACCCTTTGTTAATTATTTTTATTATAATTGATAATGATACCCTTTGTTAGTTCTATTCTTAGCAGTGGAAAAAGTCATACTTCAAAAAAAACATTTTATGTGATAGTAAATAGTATATTGTAGTATATAAATATAAATATAATGATATATATGGTCATATTGGGCATCTAAATAGAGGGTTGAATTTAATTTCCAATAAATATTTCTACTAGAATGTTTTTAAAAATGAAATTCGTGAATTTTAAAAAATACCCTAGTTAACTAAAAAAGTTGAAAAATATAATTTTATGTTTTTGAAAGATTTATCAAAGGCCAGATCATAACCTAGTTTAAAAAAATTAAAATCACTTTATATTTTGAAGAAAATCTAATCACAACAAACACAATATACAAATCACTAATTAACGATAAATATGAAACTATTGATTTCTGAAGGGGGTTCAGAAAAAATAAATTGATTTTAAAAAAAGAATGCTAAAAAATATAATGGAAATAAATACTTGATTTTTAGTCACAATGTGATACCTACCCCTATCCACTTTACATTCATTATCTTATGAACACATTTATTAAAAAAATAATCAAATCCAAAACATTGATTGGGTTTTATGTTTACAGTTATATAAATATAATTTTATGGCACATGATGCCTCATCTAGAGTTTTTCATAGGAAAATAGGTGTAAAAATAAAAAATAGAGAGTATATAGTACTATTTAATATGTTATTTGTTCATGTAAAGATGAATATATACATAGCAGTGTAACATTTCTCAAAGACAAGATAAAAAAATTGTGAAAAATAGATAAGAAGAGAGAATGTTTGATTCGGCTCAATCTGGTCAGCTTCTGTTGATCAATTGTCTTTAAATTTATCATTGAAAAATATTGAACTGAGTGTTTCACTGAGAGGTCAAAAGAGAGTGTTGAGGAAGCATATAGTAATGTTTTATTTTTTTGTAATCCTATTATCACTTTCTTAATCCATGAGTGTATCTTATTCTTAGATATATCACCTTCTCTAACTAGTGATTGGAAAATATTTATAAATTAATCCTCATACTCATTAGACTAAAATAGATGTCTTAAATGATCCAAATTTTCAATAATTTATTTGAATAAAATAATCATTATAGATTTAAATATTTATCATTACTAGAGTTAGACATAATACTCTAGACCTTACTCAAGCATTGTTACTTTTTCTTGTAGTCCCTTTCTTGGTTTTCCATTTTTGTGGTCACATTGATCTTGAAATCCCTTTATTTCTATATGAGGTCACTTTATTTATACCTGCATTAGGTTGAATCCTTCATGTAGTTGGTTCGATATTAATTTATTCATTTCAAAACATAGAGAAAATTTTCTCATCTAACACACAGCTACTGGTTTTTAATGCTGTCACACAGAAATCAATGTGTGATCACTTTTATACAGTCACTTTTCCTTAAAATTCATTTGAACTTTTTCATATTGTAGGTTTATATGGTCACTTTAAGACTTATCCATTCATCATAGTTTTTATAGAAAAATATTTTACTATCATAAGACATAAATTTTATTAATAACATAATAAATATGATTTGTGAGCATTAAAATAAGTATTTCTTGGATTAAGACCATAATATCTCTATTTTTTTGGATCACATATCATGAAATATTATATTAACGAATTGAAAAATTATTTATTTATAACACTTTTGGTATTATCAAAAAACATGTCATTGAGAGAATAAAATTGAAAAAGTGACATAAAAATATAGAAAATAGAGTAATGAATAAATACAAAAAATGAAGGAAACAATTTATTAATGTAAATACATAATGTAAACAATGTATTTAATTTTTAATGAAAAATTTATTACAAAAAGAGACCCTATAGAGTATTATAGTAATAATTTGAATTATAAATAGTATATATGATTTCATAAGGGTGAATATGATTAGTTCCTTTATATGTGGATGTTGATATTGGATGAGTAGAATGTGGTGAGGATATGGAGGAATGTTCTTAAACCACCACTCCATGAGAAATAGAGTGAAGATGCTAAATATCTTATTTATGAGACAAGCCAAAAAGGGTCAATATAGGAATTAGTAAAAGTATGGGATGAAAAAATAGGCAAGTTAGAATGTGATATAATGGTGCTATTAATATTATAATGGTATATATTGGGTAGTCTTGTGGTATCCTTTAAAATAGTGGAATTATGATCTATAGCCTAAATAGTTTCTTCCTTATTCTCAAAAAAATCTTCCACAGTAAGAGTAATAACCTATAACTTCTCCACTTCGGTTTTGGATGCTTCTGTTAGATAATATAGTGTGAGATCACTCATATATAATCCAAGAATTTTCTTTATATTACAATTGATAAAGATCATGCTGAGAAAAAAATAATCATCTCTTCAAATTATATCCATATCACTCCAACCCTTCTTCACATCCCTTTTTACAAGTTTTAATGTTGTTGAAACATGTTTTTTGAAATACCTAAAATTCTATTTCCTTATTATTTTTAAGCCCATCCAATATTAATTTCAACTCATCTATCATAATATGTTTGATTCAATGTCATTAAAAAACCTTTCATAGGAATAGGAGTTGGAACAGAGGAAGATGTTGGAGGATAAGATGTTGTGGAATGTTTAACAAATACCTTCATAAACATCTTTTCTATCTTTATAATCATGCCATGAAGATCATCCTACAAATCACCAACATAAAATCTTTGATACCCAATATAATTTTTTATAATATCCATTTTGAGGTGAGGGTTTGGATTAAAATGCGATATAATAAGATTAACTATCATTGAGATATTCTCTTCTCTAATCAGTTCCACTACATTCCAAAAATTAGTAAAAACATGTTCAAAACACTAATAAAACATTATTTGAACTCAAACTAATATTTATTAACAAAAAAGGATATATAAGAAGAAAAAGAAGGTACTGGAATATATGGGTTTAAAGAAAACTACCTACAATCTATATCACCTTCAATATTCATAGGCTCTGTTCTCAAATATTGAGCTTTTAGTTCTACACGATCTTCATCATCAAGTTGAAGAAGATATATATGACTGGATCAATGCCATATATCAAATTACGATACATTGGTTCCTAAAAAATATTAGTATTTGGGATAACATTTTTTCCAGTAATTAGTCAACTAATATCCTAGGAGGAGATACTTCATCTCGTTCTTGTAAATAGATATCAGTAATTAGAGATCCTTGAGGTACTTTCTGAATAGAATATTTTGCGAGTCCACAATTCTCAGGTGGAATGCCCCAAGGGTCATCATAATTATATCCCTACCTCAAAAGAGTTTATTCTCTTCTACTTGGCCTATGATTATTCCCAATTATATGGATTAAGGTATAATACTTTTCAAAACATTATTCACTTATTTTTGAATCATCTGAGTCAATATCCTACGATTCTATTTCTTCAAAAAATTTCTTACTGATACCATAGTATCATCAAATACATTATCTATTAATTATTATTATTTAGAGAGTATAGGTAAGGAAGAATAAGGATATCCAAAAGTTACATTATGAAAGGTATCCTTAATATTTAAAAGTGCTTTGTGGGATTTGATACTAAATTAATCGACCTCCATTTCTTCTTATTAAACTTCCAAAGTAACTTCATTTTAATTAGAATAATACATAACTATATCAATAGTTTTTAGATCATGATTTACTTTTTCTATTATTCTAATAGGATTCATAATAAGATTGGAATTACTATAAAGATTATCATTATTAGATAACCAATCCTTTTTCTAAGGGTTCTAGTTTACATTAATATGCCTATATATATTTTTATTTAGGAAAAAAATATAGGAAATAACCTTTTCCTCCCCATAAACAAAAAACAATTAAAAACTATCATGTATGAGATATATTTAGGGTATGAAAAGGAATTAAACATGGAGGAGGGATTGCATAATTCATCTATATGTCTCATGACATATCTATATAATCTTATTTGAAGATCAATCTTAATAAAATGAAAAAAAAATCTTAAAAAAATAAATGATGAAGCCCCATTTTTTGGGACTAATAAAACGTTGGAAGAACTTCACTAATATTCATCATTCTTGATTAAATTCCATGGATGTTTGTTTTCTGAGAGTCTTGTTCCTAGTTAAATCTATATTGGACTACAAAAAAGAAAAATGAGCTTGAAATATAGGATATGGGCTTTGATAATTCTCATTATCTTATATAGGAGGAACATTCAAGATATTAACATAGATCTTCAAAGGTAATTACTTATTTTTTCAATTTATAACCATTCAAATGGTATCCCATGAATAACCAGAAAAAAGTTCCATATTAGAAAAACAATATTTGAAAAAAAGAACATACAATGTCTTACGATTCTCCCTAAAAAATCACTCCACCCTTTATTTTGAATCGACTTCTAGACTATCTTATTTTTTGGACTATATCCATTTGAAATCCTTGTATTTTTTCTCACAAAAAATTCATTATAGCATATGGGCATTTCAAGGCTTGACTATATCATGTGAGATAACTTTATATTTTTAATATCGAATTAAAGGATCATAACCAATGGAAGATTTGAATTCATGATAACATTGCATTATATCCATATTTATACTATGATTAAAATATTGATAGGTTTGGGTTTAATTTTTAAAATGAAAGAAGATTGAAAATGAAATATTTAAGAGAGACATCATCTAGGGATTTGAAAATGAAAATAATGGGATTTAATAAAGAGATGTGTGAGAATTCAAATAAAAATTTTAATTTTATTCAATAATTCCCGGTGTAAAATAATATTAACTAAATGGAATCCCACTAAAATATTCAATTAATATTTCAAACTCAAATAGTCATGGTTGGTTATCTAACTGTATACTTGATGTAACTTCAATATGGGATGAAAGGTATAGTTGCCATGTGGCATGATTTGAGGTAACTTAGAGGGATTACAATAGATTAACTAAATGTATGACCTTTTATTCATGGTTCCTTAAAATCCAATATGAGAAAATTCATATGTTTACTTAAATGACCATATGAACTATGTTTCATGGTTTCATAACAACAAGATCAGAGAAATGTTTAAACAAAACATAAATTATGAGAAAATTAGTAAACATAGATGTTACACACTGTAAAAATAATTAAACAAAAAACATGGGTACAAATTAAAATGAAATATTTTGGAATAATTAATCATTTATAACTCATGTCTGTTAAATTTAGTCTCTTTATTTTTAGAAGCATTGTAAATATATCAAAAAGATATTGTTTTGTACCAATGAACTCAAGAGTAATATCTTATTTTTGAGAATTTTCTCTCAAAAAGTGATGCCTTATTTCCATATGACCTGTCTTAGAATAATAAACATGATTTTTAAATATTAATATCTCTTTTATTGTCTCAATTTATAGGGATATGTTGAAATCGATAACCATATTTTAGTAATACAATTATCACCCATTGGAATGTTTCAAAAAAACTACCTACAACTATTTACTTATCTTCCATACTAGATAATGCAATATAATTATTATTCTTACTAAAACATGAAACTAGATAAATTCCAAACATATTGAATGTTTCGGTGGTTCTTTTCCTATCCAACTTACAACTACTATAATTTACATCAAAATTACTAACTAATTCAAATACATGTCCTCTAGAGTAGAATATTCCAAGATTTTCTATATTTTTTAGGTATTAAAAAATCATTTTAATGAAATTAAAAGGATATTGTTTTGTGTTTTCCTAAAAACAAGAAAAAATATTACACCAAACATAATATCAGGTTGACTAATAGTTAAGAATTGTAAGCTTCCAATCATACCTATATAAGTTGTTTGGTCACCTAAATTTCCATTTTAATCTAGATATAACTTAAATATTGTACTAATAGGTGTATCAGTACCTTTGGTTATACTCATACAATGATTTTTTAGAAGATCATTGTCATTTTTTCACTGATTTATAAATACTCCATAATTGATTTTTAAAATTTTTAAATCCAGGAATGCATTATAACTCACATATTAAAGTAATTCCAAATTCAAATTATATAAATATTGAAAATTCATCACATAAGGAGTGTTTTAATGATAAAAAACAATATCTCTGAAATATATTTTATCTAATATAACATAATTTGAAATTATTTTTGTAAATAGAGTAGGGTCTACAACACATTTTTGTAAAACCAATTTAAATAATAATAGTTCTAATACAATCATACCAAAATCATAAATATTGCTTTAAACTACATATTTATTTATAATTCTGAAAAAATTATTGTAAAATTGAGGATTTTGGAGTCCAGTATGTTGGTAAAAAATAGCCTAATTATTATAACAATTTATAAATTCACTCTTGATATCCATTTTATATTGATTGAAATTAAGATGTTCTATATATGAAAGAATGATTCAAATGGAATCATGTATAGCTACTAGTAAAAAGGTTTCTACATATTTAATAACATCTTCATGACTATATCTTTTTGTGACCAATATATAGTTATTTCTAATAATAGTTCTATAATCATTATAACTTTTTCTATAAACCCCCATGGTGAAATTGGTTAGGCAATATTTCAGTTTGTCTATGAATATCCTAGAATTTATCTCTTTCAAAATGATTTAATTATTCTTGGATAGTTATTACCCAATTTTCATCATTATTATTTCATTCATGTAGTTATATTTATTATGTGATAACGGTGTTTAATTTTCAACTTGGTTTCTTAATCCCTCTCAAGGAGGAGTTCTTTTTTCTAGGCCTCCTATTACATCATCAGGGGATAATATTTCCGTTTTCTAATGGTTCCGGAGACTGAAGTACCGGGTTCTTCCATGTATTCTTCTAGAACAAGAACATTTGATGGTTTATTCTAAGAGATTTATCTAGTAAATTAGTAGAAAGATAATAGTCATTATAGGTATTATTGATATTCAAATTAAATCTATCATCCTCAATATTTTTTATCTAAGGATTGAGTTTATGTGGATTAGTTTCATTTAAAGTGAAATGAAAAGTTTCTTCCAAAACTATAGTTTTTTTTGAAGTATTTATTTGATTTACTATTGGTTAAATATCCAATAAAAGGTTCTTCATACATTTATAATGAATTTTTTATAGATCCTTATTTTTATTTAGAATATAAAATATTCATCCAAACTATATAATGTAATTTACTAGGGGTTTTCTACCATTTAATAAGTCATATAGAGACCTTTTCAGGATAGTTTAGATAAGAACTATGTTAATTATCTAACTAGATATATTAATAACTTCAACCCAAAAATAGAAAGGTAAGTCGTATTAAATGAGCATAGTTGGAGAAATTTAAAAAACATTCATATTTCTCCTTAGAGAAACACTATTTTTTTGTTCTGTTATAGGTTCATAGATATTGTTATTATAACCATATTGTGTGAAAAGAGTATCAAAAACTTTATTCGAAGACATTTATCCATGATCAGTTGTTATGGTATTGATGACATGTATACTAAGGTCCTATACTAATTTTTCATTTTTTTAAATCACGAAGTAGACTCCCTATTATGAGTAACAAAAATACACCACTATATATATTGAATAATCATTAACAATAACAAAACAATTGAATTTTCCTATTATACTAAAAACACTATATGGTCTTAATAAATCCATATAAACCAATTCTACTGGTTGTGTGGTAGAGTCCTCTTTCTTTGGTATAAAATATATTTGGTGTTGGTTTTTATTTTGATAGGAATTTCAAACATTGCATATAGGTAATTCTAGATTAGGTAGATCCTTGGATAAACCATTATTATTTAGCTTATTAAGTGTGTATATATTGTAGTTTCCTAGTATCCTATGACATATCCAAGATTCATATATAATATAAAAATATGCAAGACACATTTTGATATAATTAGGAATATAAATCAATAACATAAAAATTATCTTTTATCAAAGTAGTAAATAGTAAATCATTCTTGGAATCATAAATATTACTAGAATTGTTTTAAAATTTAACATTAAAACCATCTTGTAAAACTAAACAATTCACAGAATGTTATATTTTAAACCATTAAAAACTAAAAATTTATAATTAAGGATATATTCATTATTATCAACTTTTCCAAATGTAATGATATTTATTTTTTCATTGTCATCAAAAGTGAAGTGTCCACCTTCAGTATTTATAAGATTCATGACTGTTAAATAGTCTACAATCATAAAATTAGAATATACAATGTCCCGATATTATATATATATTTTATAAATTATCAATAATTTTTCCAATATATAATTAAATAGGAAATGTTGTGGGTTACCATATTTTCACAAGTTTAGAGTTGTTAGTAAATAAAATCATTGGAATCAGTATTTTGTATTGGACTACTTGCAAGTGAAATAAATGATTTTGACATGAAAATTTTTTATGACTAACTTTTGCATAATTATTTCCAAAATATGTAGTTCCCATATAAATAAAAGTATTTTTACATTAACTAGGAATAAATTTTTTATATAAAGATTCATTTGTGGACCAAATGTATACTCAATTCCAGATTTGGATTTTGGATTTTTACACATTAGAATATTCAATGTTTTTATACTATCAAATAATTGTTCTAAATATATCTTTAGTTGTTCATGTATGACTTTCATATCTATATTTTCTTTCAATAGATTGGAATTCATTTACTTTTATACACATTGATCTGATTTATCTAAAAAAAACATGTACACTTTTCTCCTATTTATATATATCTTTTAACTCATTCATGTTATATTATATCATAGCACAATATTATCATAATTTTTCATTTCACTTTTTTGATTCATCAAATATATAAGAAAAATAAATTGATGATACCTTTTAAGTAGTATTTATAAAGCACAAATTTTCTTTTTCATTTCTATATTCTTGGCTAGGATTCGAGTTACTGACGCTATATTAAAATAAAACCAAATTTTCCTTTATTTATTTCATTGGTATTATTTATTTTTACTCTTACCCATTCTTATATTTAAGCTTTAAACAATCATCATTTATA
This sequence comes from Viscum album, assembly GCA_963277665.1. Classification (NCBI taxonomy): domain Eukaryota; kingdom Viridiplantae; phylum Streptophyta; class Magnoliopsida; order Santalales; family Viscaceae; genus Viscum; species Viscum album. Next base: position 1,404,137,279 of record OY728129.1, read on the forward strand.
TTTTCTTTTCTCTTACATTATTATCATGTAATCTCATTAGAGGAGTCTTGAATTTTCCAATCTTTCACAAAATTCATTTTTTATATTAAGTTTATTTTGGATTACAGAAAAAATTAATTTATATAGAAAATCTTATATATTATTTATAGAGAAATCATTTCCTCATCACTGTATTTATCAACTTCACACCAACTTGTATTATCAGGTTTGAAAATTTCCTTAGTATATAACTTTGATTCTTTAATGGTTTTTTAATCTTTGGTTCATAATATTTATTGTTTAATTTTATATCTTCTTAATATATCATTATCCTTATAATTATCTCTTCGATTGGTAGTTTTCTGATTTCAAATTACTCTCAAATAGAGACTTCATTAGCTATCTAATGATATGGTAGACATATCAAGAACCTTAATACTTGAACATAATCTTCCATATTTTTTCCATGTGAAATCATAGTTTTCTAATCTCATTAAACCTATGATAAATGTTAAATATATACTTACTAGGATTAATTTCTTTTGTATTATACATAATAGTATATATATACAGTCTCATTTCATTAATATTAGATGTTCATTTATGTGTTACAAAAAGTGTATCCCAAAATTGGTAAGAAGTACCCAAAGAATATTTTCTATTAAATTAATTATTTCCCAAATCAAGATAATAGATGATTCATATATTTTTAATTTTATGATTATACAATTATAGTTATAGAATCCAATTATTTTCTAATTGGTTTAGGTTTTCCATATTGATCTCAAAAAAGGTCCTTAATTTCAAAACCCATGCTCTCAAGATGAATTTGCATTTTTATTTTCAACTAATAATAATTATTTCTATTAAAATAAGGAGGTATGTATATAGTATAACCTTATTACTTATCATATATACTAAAAAATTGAAGAAAAAATTGAAATACAATATTTTAAAAACATGATCAATGTTAAAAATAATTAAATAGAAAGAAAAATTTGAACTATAACAACCAATGTTGGATGGAGTTGAAAAATCAATAGGGAATTAATTGAGTTAAAATAAGAATATTCATTAATAATAATGTAAAAATGAAATCCCATAATACAAAAAACATCCTAATAAACTAAAAAAATAGAAAAATAGAATTTTATTTTCTAAGAATATTTTTAAAATACATGCCCACAACATAGATAAAATAGTATTAAAATAAATTTAACTACTGAAAAAAATATAATCACATAATACATATTATATAAAACACTAATTAGATATAAATATCATTATATTTATTTTTGAATGAGTTTTTGAATCAATAAACATATTTTAAAAGAAATTACGAAAAAACAAATTTACATAGAGTGTAAATAAATATAAGAGGTCTAGTTTCTAGATGATACACAATTCTCTCCACTTTGAAGTCAACCACTAGTAAGGAAATTTTTTAAAAAAATAAAATGATTCACAACCAAGATAAGGTTTAATAGGAACAAATACATACAAATCTATTTAGGGAACACATAGCCTCTATCATAATTATTTATGGGATAAAAATCATAAAAATAATAAAATAGATGGTATCGAGTACTCTTTAATATAGTATATAAGAATATAATAACGAATATATATAGTAGTGTAAACACAACAAGATAATAAAAAATAGAAAAATAAATATATAGGAAGGGAGAAAGTTTAATGAAGGAAAATTTGGTCAGCATTAGTTAATCAATTATCTTTAAATCTATCCTTGAAAAATATTCAACAAAGTGTTGTCATGGGAGGTCAAAAAAGTGTAATTGAAGCAAACAGTGATTAATATTTCAATATAAGTCCTCTATCAGTATCATTTTCTAAGATTGGATATTCTTTTTAAATATTGAACCTTCTCTAATAATCCATTGTTTGATATTTATAAATTAATCCTCAAATTCAATTTCTTAGATCTATTATCATAAAATTATCTAACTCTTTAGTAAATGATTAAAAAAATGTTATTGGAGATTTAAATAAAACTCATTACATATGTTATAAACAGTCACACAGACTTTTCTCAAGCATAATTACTCTTGATTGAGGCTACATTGATATTTCATTCAATTTCATATGTTTACATGATCTTGTGATCTCTTTCTCTTGCAATCAATTACTCTTACATTCAATTGCTTGTAGTCACATTGATTTTGTGGCCAATGGATTTCCCAACATGGTCAAGTCATTTATTCACATATTAGGTTGAATCATTCTTGTGATTAGTTCAATATACATGTAGTAATTTCCATACTTAAGGAAAAGTTTCTTATATGACACATGATTACTTGGTTTATAATGTGGTTACGTGGATGTAAGTATGTGGTACCTTCTAAATGGTCACTTGGACTTCGTGGTTAGTTGAAATTTTTCATAAGGAAGGTTGATACAGTCACAATGTCACCTATAAATCGTTCATAGTTTGGTCTAGAAACATATATTCCTATCATGAAAAATTAATTTCATTAATAACATAAGAAACATGATTTGTGAGTATTAAAAAATGAGTGTCTGGAAAAAGCTAATAATATTCCCCTTTTTGATGATCACAAATCATGATAGATTATATTTATTTCTCCTACTTTTGGGACAATTAAAAAAAATTCAATAATGTGTAGAAATTGTGAAATGTAACATAAAAAATATAGTAAACAGATTAATGAATAAATATAAAAAATAAAGGAAATTTTTTTAATGGATGTACAAGAAGGAGATAAAGTATTTAATTTATAACACAAAAGGAATTAAAAAAGAGACCATATTTGTTACACCATTTAGAATATGAATTAGGAACAATATCTGTAATGTTATAAGGGAGAATAATTTCTCTTCCTTTGGATGTGGATGCAGAAGTAGTATGAGTATATTGTGGTCAAGATACTGAATAAGGTTCTTTAACAACCATCCACTGTGAAACACTGGGAGGATGGGGAATAAATTGTCTAGAAGATAAGATAAAAGGGTTAGTAGAATAATTGGTAGATGTAGGGGCCTAATAAATATGTAAGGTAGGAGGTTCTATAATGTTAGTATTTTTAGTATATATTTATTAATTGAATAGTCTAGTAAGGTCTTTTAAAACTCAGGATCATTACTCCATTTCTCTAAAATTGTCTTCACTATTCTCCAAAAATGAATCTAGAATAAGAGTAAAAACATTAAACTTCTCCACTTTATTTTTGGATGCATTAGTCAGAGAAGGAATTATGAGATCATACACTAAGGACTTGAACATGATATTTTGAAAAAACTTAGTAAATAGCATGCTGAGATAAAAATCAATAGACCCTTAAATTGTATCTCTTTCTACGTCAGCTTTTTCTAAATCCGTTCTAACTAGTTCCAAATCCATTATAGCTTGTGTTTTAAATAAATCATAGACTATATTCTTAGTCTTCTTAAAATAATCACATATTACATTTAACTCATCTCTAGAATGATTTTGATTTGATTTTCACTAACATAACCTTTCATAAGTATAGAAAGAGGAATTAAGGAAGATTTAGGGGGAGCTACTAATGTAAATGGATAAAAAATATATTAAGAAACCTCTAGTCTAACATAAGTATCATTTCTTGGATATCTTCCATAAAATCAAAAACTTAATATCTTCAATACTCAATATCATTTCTTATAAGATCCATCTTAATATAATGTTTTGGTCAGAAGTTAGAGATAATATGAGTGAATATCCATATATCTCCTCTTCTCTAATCAGTTCCACAATATTCCCAAAAAAAATTAAAAACAATTACAAAACACCCATAAAATATTATTTGAATCCATCAAAATATTCCTTAGTCACAATGGATGTAGAAGTAATGGAAGAAGGTATAATTATAGGTGGGTCATAATAAAATGTCCAACTATCTAGCTCACCATCTATATTTATAGGCTCTTATCTCAAAGGCTAAGCTTCTTTTTCTACACCAACATCCTCATCAATTTCATTAAGATATACAAGGGAAGATCCTAGAAGAGCTGTCACATTACTACCCCTGGTTCCTCATTAACTTTTGTAGGATTTGGGACAAATATTTCTCCATGAACTAGGTCAAATGATGTTATAGGAGGTCATAATTCAACTTTTTTTTTGAGAATCAATCTCAGAAATTAATGATCCATGAGGTATTATGTAGATGGAATAGATGATATGTCAATAAAACTCAAGTGGACATCTATAATGACCATCATCATCAGATCCCCCCTTGAGGAGTTGATTCTATTTCACTTATCATGGGATTACTAACAATAATTAGGCATAAAGTTGAAATTTTTTATGATGTTTCTTCACTTCTTTTAAACTCACCAAATGCACAACCCCCCATTCTATTTCATCCCAAAAATTACTTACAGATACCTCAGTTTCATCAAGATATTCATATTTAAATACCTCTTCTTAAGATGGTAGAGGTAATGTGATATTATGCGATCCAAAATATACCATAAGAGAGGGATACCTAACAATCTCTTGTGCTACCCTGACATCAGCACTAAATTCACCAACTATTGTTTCTTTTTATGGAAATTTTAAATCAACATTATTTTCCTCATAAGAATAGTCAACATTATCATAATTTTCTATACAAGGATCTAAGTTGTATCTTATACTAACATGATTTTGAATAGGATTGAAATTCCCATAAATTTTCTCATTATGGTATACCTGATATATTTTCCAAGGATTCCAGTTGACTTCTATATGACTAATGATTATTTGATTTAAGAAAAAACCCTTATAATAAATAAATATATCATACCACTTAGGAATTAATCACTTAAAACCCAAAAGGGATTAGATATATTTAGGTTATGAAATGAAATTATTCCTAGAGTAGGTTTTGAATATTTCAACCATATACCTAAAAATATATCTTAATAAGATTATTTGAACACAATTATTCATCAGATATAGAAAAAATTATTGATGCCTCACAATACTGATGTCCCTTTCATAAGACTAATAAGATGTGGGATGAAGTGCACCATCAATATACATTATCCAAATAGTTACATAATTGTTGGTATTTTGAGAGTCATTTTCCCAGTTAAATCCTCCATGGAATTCAAAATCTCAAAATGATCATGATTTAAATGATATGGACTTTGATAGGACTCATGATCTCTTTTATAATCCATATTAATACTTTTAGCCAATATCATAGAAGATAACACCATATTTTATCCATCAATAACCATTTGAACGGAATCCATTGAATCACTAGAACAAAATTACATATTATCATGAAAATATTGAAATAACTAAGGATAAAATGGCTTACCGTTATCCTTAAACAAATCACTCCACCAATTATTTTGAATCAACATCCAGAATAAAATACTTCCTAGATTTTATCCATTAGGAATATACATATATTTATTCATTTTCTATACTAATATGAGATTTGAATTCAAAATATATTTTTATTCTAACCGTCCTTATAAAATATTTTGAAACTATAGAGGTTCAGTTAAATTTTGAGAGAGAAAGGGTCCTGAAAAATAGAGATTTGAGAGAGAATCCATGTAGAGATTTGAAAAAAATAAGGGGCTTTAAGAAATAGCTATGAGACATTTCAAATTTAGATTTAGATTTTATTCCATAATTTATTGTATAAATTAATAAAAAAACAAAATGAAATAACACCAAAATATTTTATTAAAATTTCAAACTCAAATAGACATGGTAGGTTAACTGACCATATAATTAGAGTTACTAAATTATTTATATTTGGTATACTTATTATGTGACATTATTTGTGATAAATTAGAGGGATAACATTATATTAACAGATCGTATGTCATTTTATTCATGGTTACCTAACTGGACATATGATCAAAGTCTAATTCTTATATAACTAACTATATGAAATAAGTTTGATGATTACTTAATAATAAGAGAATATAAAACATTAGAAAAACATAAATTAAGAGAACTCCTGGAAAATCCATATTCTAAAAACTGTAAAAATAATTAAACAAATACAAGGGTTATAAATTATGATGAAATTTCAAGGAATAATTAATCATTACTAACTCATTTATAATATACTTTATTTTATCTCTTATAGAGGCTTTATAAAAATAATAGCAATCTATTGTTATACCTTAATGAACTCATGATTAATATCTAATTTTTTGTAAATGGTATCTATAAATTTGATGATATAAATATTCATTTTCCTTTAATGAGACTGTTTCATAGTTCCTTGCAATCTGTGTCCATAGTTTAGTAATCACTGCTTCCAGGCAGTTTCCATTAGATTTATTCATTGAACCAGAAACATCCAACTATTCTTTATCCAAAAGTGACCTACTTTTCAAAAACAGTAGTTCGTTATGATTGAAGTTTACGATTCTTAAGAACATTTATTGGTCAAAAGGATGGGGGTTCGGACTCATCACACCCTTTTGGAGGAATTATTGTCTACTTTGGGACTCTCCTTATAAATTTAAGATATATTCATGGATCATTATTAATTAACCAAGAATAACATTGGTTTCCCTTGTAATTTTAAATCCCTTATTAATGTGTGTGAAATTTAGAATCATCCATATATATTTGAGGTTATTTATTAATGGAGATATTTGTATGTATTCGATATTCTCCACAAATAGTATCCTCTTGTAAACTATTTACAGATTCTTTTAATTGTTGTTATGATGATACTAGTTTTTAAGAAACTCAGTGGGGAACTCTAGAATTTTATGTCATCCAGGGAGTTGAAGGTTATTTTTGATACTGGGATTGTGCCCATAAAATGGGCTACCTACGTATCCTTGTAAAAGGAATCACAACCCTCATAGCTCAATTCCTCTAAATGGGACACATCATAACTTTTAAGATCATGTGATAAGGATGTGACCATATAGTTTAATGTCATGTGGTAAGGAAATACAAGTGAAAGGTTCTTAGTCAATGTTTGGTGTGGGAAATATGTCAATGTACCCCAAGGGACTCGAAAAGAATATGGATTTCCAAGTAACAATAGACCCTGTTGGTAATATCCCTTAGTATGAATAGGTTTTATTTGAAATGTTGGGTTTCAAACTCAAGGAGGATTCCTACATATCCCAATTGGATGGGAATCAAATCCCACGTAGTTGGATTCTGCTTAATGGGACACATCATACCTTTTATAGTTTTGTGATAAGGACCTAAAAATATAGTTTAATGTATTGTTATAATAACATCTAAGTGAATGGTGATTATTCAAAGATTCGTGTGGGACTTATGACAAAGTAACCTAAGTAACTCGGAAAGAATATGGGTTTCCAAGTAATATAAGACCCTATTAGGAATATCACCGAATAAGAACAGGGTTGATATGAAGTGTTGGGTTTGACCCTCATGGAGGCTTCCTACATATCCCATTTTTATTGGAATCAAAGCCCACATAGTTCAATGATTCTCATAGAAGATAATCGTCCTTTGAGAGAAAGGATTTTGGTCTTACTTCTTGAAAAAGATTCCTCGGTGATTTGGGGGTTTAATTTGGGTATTAGTCCTAAAGAAGATTCCCATTTTAAAGGAATTAGGTTTGGATTCCGGAAGAGGATATACAATAATATCAACCCTTGATGAAGGATTCCTACATATCCCAATTATGATGGGAGTTAGAGTTCTCGTATTTCATTCCCTGGGGGGTATTTGGGAAAATTTTGTTGTCATCATGAATCTCTAAGCACATGTGAGTCATGCCCAGTGTAAAAAAAAGACGATGTGAATGATTCAACAAACGCACCCACACTTTCCCTCTTCTGTTGGTGGAAGAGGGCGCACCTAAGGTGGTGACAGTGGATAAGGGTGAGGAGACCGGGGAAGAGGGAGAGGTGAAAATCCTTCCCTGTATTATATTTACATTATAAAAGGGTCTAAAATAAGGATGGAGTGAATGTAAAGGAAGTATATAGGTTCAAGACTACAACCTCTTACTTGAAAGGTTTTGTTCTAACACTGGGATAAATACACTAGTGGATCTCGGATGGGTAGGGATACTTCTCATTAGATTTTATGGAAAATAAAGTAAAAATCATACCTTCCCTACTAGGGACCGGGGTTCTGGGTCTTAGAGATGAAAAGGGGAGGACAAAACCCAAACACTGATCCTCCAAACCAGAAACATCCCAACACTATTCTTGGGAGAAAGTTCTATGTGACAACAGATATACAAACCCATAGACACTCCATGAATCCTAATCCCATTGTGAAACAAATGTAGAAAACCTATGACTGCAGATATAAAAACCCAAATAAGAGACATGATGATGTTCTATTCTTAATGGTTTGATAAGTTCGGAGGTTTTGGTGGAGGTTTCAATAAAATCTCTTTTAGACAAGGGATACAATGAAGAATAAGACTTTATGTTAATGTATTTGAGAATGGATTAATGGCTTGTTGACTGAAGAGAGTAGGTGAATCAAGGAGGGGCTCCGAAGTTGATACTGGTGTGCAAGTATGGGCATTCAAGTAGGCTAGGGAGACATGATGTTCACATAAGTGATGAACAACCTGGATGTTAATACTTGGGAATGACCTAACTCAATCATTCAAGAGTATTCATAGGTATTCCTAGAAGTGGGCTTCTCAGGTTCCTGTTAGTGTAATAGGTGGTGTGCAAGTGTTTCTAATTCAGGGAGGTTGGGCACTTTAGGTCCGCAATTGTTATGGATTTAGAACACTAAAAAGGATTGTGTCTTGTGATCCTCCTAAAATTCCTCCACTTTAGGGGTCAAAAAAAATACCTTGAATGTTTTAGAGGACTTGGGAGAAGCACTAGGGACACTTGATAAGAATTAGGATTCAGATAAATTCGCCTATACAAATAAAGACCCCATGGGTCTATTTATAGGCAAAAATTGGACCCTGGGCGAAAGGCGTTTGGGCACACATGTGGCCTACGTGCGGGAATTGTGGAACACAAGGACCTTGTGTTCCATCGATGTTTTGGCTTGATTGGGGAGACCCTTTGAGGATATAGCCAAATTAATTACTTCAATAAACTCATATATGGTGGTGCACTGGTGTTTCTATGTAGTTTCATTGGGCGCCGCTTTAGGGGAATAGGAATATTTATTGCTCTATAGCGCGGGGCATACACCCCTGCACCCCTACTTGGGATCAGCGATGCCTGCGTTACTGTCCCTTTGGGCTGGTGCCTTCACTACTGTCATTGACCCGCATGAAAAATACAGAGTCACACCATAAACATTTTGAGCCAGATTGATTACATTTTACAAAAAAGTGCATGGAAGACATTTCATGGTGTCTAAAAAGCCCCCCCCCTAGAATTTGATGCTTTTAGAATGATTAGAATTTTGTTCTAAGTTACCAGTAGGGCACTTTGACACATTCCAAATTCATTTGGTTAGATTTGGAGCTACATCATGTTTGGAATGATGATTTAATTTTTTCCTAAGGCATGGGGCCTAGCAAGAATAGTTTGATTTTTACTAGAGTTGTGCTAAAAATACCACAAAAATTATATCTTTTTACTTTTTATTTCTCAATATTACCTAAACCATACAAATTGAACATTTAGGGAGTTGGGATTCTTCATTTTTCTAGAGATCCCTTTGCAAGTTCCCAATCTATTAAGTACCATGTCTATTGTTTTTGGAAGTTTAGATTCATGCATGATGGACTATAAAGGGATAGTGTTTAAGGTCGAAATGATTTAACAATAAATTTTTAAATTAGATCCCAAACAAGACTTAGTGGATAATAATTTCTCTAATATAATTTAAATATTTCCAAGGGGAATCTTCAGTCATGATTTTTATTTTCCATAAATCTAAAACTTTTATAAACATAAAAGAAGTCTCTTCCAAGAACGAGGTTTCCATTATTTGACAAACCGTTATAGGGGTTTTGTTATGCTGGGCTGACTAGGGAATATGCTACATAGCCAAATAGTAGCATCTTTTGACTGAAATACCAAATATGTTGGAATATATTATTTAAGGTCGTTGGTGGCATGTACTGGATATTCATGAAAAAGAGCTCATAGGAATCTAACATTTCACTGTTGATAGATATGAGAAAATAAGATTTGGGTGACTTAAGACCATAGAGGGTGGTTTTTAAAAGGAGATGGGTTTTATGAATAAAGATTCAACTATGCCGACATATTTCATGAATAGGAAAACCACTTATTCACAAATTTGGTGCATAAGGAATGGTAAAAATTTGTCAAAAAAGGAAAATTTATGATATTATGTTATACAGTTTTAAGTCATGTAGTGAGGACATTATACTGTGCAGTTTTAACTCATGAAGTGAGGATATAGTACTATGTAGTTTTAAGTCATGTAGTGAGGACATTGTACTGTGCATTTTTATGTCATGTAGTGAGGACATTGTACTATGAAAGCTTAATTCATGCAGTGAGGACATTGTGTGGCTTTAATTTATATTCTTTAGCATTGACCAAAGTTATGAGACTCTCCAAATTTGACGATTTTTTTTGGAAAAAAACTACCACTTTTAGATATGGAAGGGAATAATTGTAAATAATGATTTAGAGATTTATAAATTCAAATAATAATATGGGAAAAAAATGGCTAAAGGCATTAGAGGAAGTATTTTCCAAGAATGAAGTTACCATTATTTGAAAAACCTATTATGGGGGTTGTATTATACAGGGACAACAAGGGAATATGCTCTATAGTCAAATAGTGACATCTTTTGACAAAAAGATCTGTTTTGTTGGAAAATTTTATGCAAGACCACCAAGGTGCACATACTGCATAGTCATAAAAAAGAGCTCTCAAAAGTTTGACATTCTATTTCTAAAATCAGAAGAATGTTTTTTAATATTCAAATTTTACAAAGCACAGAGTTTGGTTTATGAAAAATGGTACCTGAATATGGAGAGGGTATTTCCAATCCTGATTTCCAATGAATCAGTGGAATATGATTTCTATGAAGTTATAACTCAAATGTAGGAAGTATGGTGTCTATAGTTTTTAGGTCATACAACGTGGACAAGAAATGGAAATAGTATATGATATGAGGTCAAGTAATCCAAGGTTATTGCGTATAGATTTGAACAAATGGAAAGGGAAATGTGTAAACCATGGTCTTCAAGACATTCAAATTCAGATAAAGGTCATGAGACAAATATACTGAATGACTGCATTAAAATACAGATTCTTGTAAATTGTTATCAATGTTTGAATGGGAAAAAAGTCACTTTAACCAAGAACGATATTATCTATATTTGACAATCCTGTTATTAGGGTTGTATTATGCGGGTCCAACCGGAGAAAATGTAGTATAGTAAAATAGTGGTATCCTTTGACGAACAAGTCCATTATGTAGGATACTTATTCAAGTCCACCTAATGACACGTACTACATGGTCATGTAAAAGAGATCTTCGATTTTAGAAACTATGTCACCAGGAATCGTAATAAAGATTATGAAGATATAAAAATATTAAATATTAAGAGTGTTAAATATATAAGGGGGTAATACTCAATGCATATGAGAAATATTTGAATCAATATTAGCCATGAGTTTAGAGTCTTTTATATAGATCTGAATCAAATGTAAAATGGAGACTTTCCTAGTTTCCTTTCAATCGATATTTTGTTGTGCAGTTTAGAGTCATGCATTGAGGACATGAATTAATTCTGACATAAGAAGGGAATATTATGGGTGGACCAAAGAATTAAACCTAAGTGTCACTGTGTATCTCAAATGGATGGGAATCAAGGCATACATAGTTCTTTAAACATTCCCTATGCACGTTTGATTCTTAAACAGTAAATAAAGGGGGTTTTTATCGTGGTTGGGCCCAATATTTGAGATCTAGGAGTCTCTATATATCTCATATGGATGAGAATGAATCCAAATGTAGTACTTGAACAATCATTTCTCACAAAAATTGAGTTTGATGTGAGAGATAGGGGATTTAAAAACATTTTAGAATAATGATTTAACTTAAGACACAAAATGGTATGAAAATCAAACCATGTATCGTAAAAGAACACTCTATATTGATCAGGTTCATATACAAGAGGAGAAAAGGAAATAAATTTTTTTTGTTTGCATCTGGGCCCATGATTGAAGATCCATGTGTCTCTATGTATCTCATATGGATTAGAATCAAGCCATACTTAGTTCTTTAAATGAGGCCCCTTTGCAGATATGACTCAAACATAGTGAGTAATGGAACTCATGTGCCACGACAGAGTATCAATGCTGTTAATGATGCTTTTATATGGAATATCTTAACATCAGATAGAGAAGACATTAATTATACTGTTTAATGACATGTGATGAGGAAAAATGATATCATGAAGTTTATCATTGTGCGACAAGGACAAAGATGTTATGCATTTTATCTTCATGAAACCAAGACACTTATGGTCATTAAGCAGTTTAAGGTCTTGTGACTATGACTCTGTGTAGTGTGGTTTATAGTCATGTAGTGAGGACATGTTGTGCAGTTACACAAAGTATTTCTTTGAGAATCTCACATTGGTTGGAGTTGTAATAAGCTCTCCATACACTGATATTAGGAAATATCCCCATTTCAGTAGACCTTATATACAGAATATGGTCCTTCCTACTTTGGTTCAAGATTTGGAGGTTTCTTTCCTAGTATAATTGGAGTCCTGAGGACCAATACCAATTCTCCTTGAATAAATGAATGAATTCAAACTTTATTTTTAAAGGCTCGCGCTATTCTATTCTGATAGACTTCTAAATGATTCCATTTATGAAATCATTGTTTTTCTAATCATTCAAGCTCATAAAATCCTTTTTAATAATTTTAATCTGTAAAAAACTAATCACATATTACAACTTGGAGTGAAGGTAACTTAATTTCAATTGGAAGCACTACTTCTGTGTCATACACTAATGAGTAAGGATTTTCCCAAGTAATAGTAGGAGTATTAGTCTAATAATCCCATAAATCATGCAAAGGATTTTTAAACAAATATTTCTTATCTTTATCCCCCATCTTCTAGAGTATGTTTGATAGGGTTTTATTAAAATCTTCTATCTTTCCATTGGTCACTGCATGATAGTGAGATGAATGGTTGGATATGATATTATGCCATTGATATAAATTCTTTACCTCAAAAGACTAGAAATTGGTGCCATTATCTATCAATATAATATGAGGGACACCCAACCTGGTGATAATGTTAGTTTTGAAAAAGCTAACATTTCTTTTGGATCTGATTTCATTGAGAGGTATTTCCTCAACCCATTTGGTGAAGAAGTCAGTAGTCGTAAGAATATACTTCAACTCCTTAGCCGTGTCTAGAGGATAAGGTGCTACGACATCCATTACCCTTGTGGAAAATGAAAATGAGTATTTAGCTGTATGTAAAAACTTCGAGGGTTGATGAATGAAGTTGTTATTCACTTGGGATGGATGACATTTCATAGTGAAATATGTGTAATCCTACCTCATGGAAGGCCCAAAGCATCCAAGCCTTCAGATTTGATATGAAAGCCTATGCCCAGTCTGGTGAGTAACATATGCTCCTGAATGTACTTCTTTAATGATAGCTCTAATTTCTTCTCCGTCAAAACTTCTAAAGAAGATTCCATCAAATCCTAATTTCTAGAGGATCTTTGGGTGATATAGACTATCATAAAGATTAAAATTAGCCAGATGTCATTGGGACTATTCCTTTTTATCTCTATCTGGTGCAAGAACTCCATTTTGAGTGTATTCCCTAATGGGTTTCATCCATGTCATGGTATGAACATATGGCTCAAAAATAGGGCTAATTTTATTAATTTCTTCAATTCTAGTTTGAATGAAATGTGGGACCACACGATGATGGGAATGACTGATAAGTTTCTCATCATGATTCAGATCTACCAGGGCTGTGGCAACATTACCCAGTGCATTAGCTTGGGCATTTTGTGATCATGGGATATAAGAAAATATTGATTATGAGGAAAATTCATCCCTTAACCCTCTGACATACTCCCAAAAAGGGATTAAATATTCTTTTTTGATAGCATAATCCCCATTGACATGTTTGATTACGAAATCTGAATCACCCTTAACTTTCAGGTTGTTCACCTGTATTGGGAGTGCCAAGTCTAGGCTTGTGATGATAGATTGATATTCTACATCATTATTAGTTCAGATTACCAAAAATAGGAAGGAATAAGTAAACACTGCCTTTTCTGGGGAGATAGGTAGAATTCCTAACCCATCTTTGTTGAGATTAGGGTTTTCCATTCTCTTCCTTATTAAACTTCTAGAGGCAGCATAAAGGTGTATTTCCCATGTTTAGGGATTATCTTGAATAGAGAAGAAATCCTCATCAGGAAGTTCCGTATTCAATGATTTAGCTTCTTCAGATAGATTCTCAGGAAGGTAATCCGAAAAATCAATCCCTTTTATTGCCTTATGTGGAAAAAACTGGATATCAAACTATTTAAGAAATGTATCCCCCCATTCCAAATTCCCTGTAAGCATAAGAAGACAGAGGATAAATTTAAGTCAGTTATTATGACACACCAATTATACCACATGATGTTGCAGGTAGTGCCACGATTTCTGAACAGTAAATATTAATTCCAGGTAGCACTTCTATATACTAGAATATCTATTTTCTGTATCAAGTAATGTTCGAATAAGATAGTAAAGGTTGTTTTCATTATTATCATCATTCTATTCAGAACAGAAGGAACCCAGTGATCACTCCATGGTTATCATATAGGAAAAAAGTAGTCTTCCTTCAATAAGTGGAATTAATAATTGTGGACTCAAGAGATATTTCATGAGGGTATCAAATGCCTCTTGACAGTCTCCAATCCATTGATAGGAGACTCCCTTCTTCATTAGTCTAGTGAAGTGAAATTACTTTCTAGCCAAATTCATGGTAAAGCGCCGAATATAGGCCATATTTCCTTGGATACCTCTTAATTATTTCTAATTTTGAGGAATTGACATGCCAATGATTTCTTTTGTTTTCTCAGGATCATCTTTGATCCCATAATGGTGTTCAATGAAGCTGTGGAATTTTCCTAAGGTTACCCTGAAAGAAAATTTCAAGGGGTTTAGTTTCCAATTATGTTGCCAAAGTTTATTGAATATGGTCTTCAGATCTGCCAAGTGATTGGATCTTTGTCTATATTTAACCACCAAATCATTCACATAACATTCCAAAAAAATTATGATGAAGGTTTTGATGATATGTAGCATGGCGCTTGGATACATTTATCCTACATTATTTAAGACAAAGTGCATTACTCAATAGAAGAACACACCATAAGGGGATCTAAAGGCTTTAGACTCTTCGTCCTATGGGGTCATGCATATTTGATTGTACCTAGAAAATCTATCCATGAACTAAAGAGATTCATAGCCAGATGTTGCATCAACTGAAATCTTGTGATCTGAACTACAAAGTCATCTTTAGAATAATTCTAGTTAAGATATCTGAAATCGATGAAAAATATGATTTTCCCATTCTTATTTTTCATTAGGAAAATGTGGGATATAAATTTTGGATATTGAAACATCATGAACATTTTATCCTTGAATATCTTATCAACCTCATAATTAATTTTAGAGGCATGTGTTTGGTGTGTCCTTTTTTCCGCCTTCTTGAATCCTAGTTGTTCATTTGAAAAACCCAAATAATGAGTGTCTACATCAAAACTAATACCATGAATTTTTGTATAATTCCAAGAAAATATATCTAAATGTTGCTTTATAAATGAGGTATACATATCTTGCTCTTCATAAGTCATAGAAGAACTAATTAGAGTAGGGTTTGGATCTTCTTTTATACCCAAATTTATTTATCTGAGCTCATCAACAGTGGTAGAGACACTTTCCTCAAATGATGGAGGAGTGTCCCTGAGATCTTCTTCTTCTTATTCATTGTGCATCACTTCTTCTATTTCTACTTTCATCGTAGGTGGTGAGGAAAACATTTAGATCTTGGGGAGGAGTTAGTATTTGAACATCCTGAAGAATATGAAACCATTTCTAACCCTGCGGATGATGAAGGGTCTTCATGGAGAAAAAAATAGGGGATGTTGGGTTGGGAATCAACATCCTTATCTTCCTCTAATATTCTAAAACTTCTTCTTATATGATTGTCAAATCAGATAATTTTTGAATTTCGATGGATGAAATTAAGATATCTCCATTTATGTTTATATCACTGTTTGGAAAATCAACAATTTCTATTATGCTTTTAGGCTCGATTACTACAATTGAAATTATGGAAGTCATTGAATGAGTGTTCAGATTTGGGTTTATCCTTTCAATTTGATTATTAGGTAACACATAATCTATAATTGAATGTTTGAATGGGTTTGCTGGGATCTTTTGAAGGACATTTAGAGCATTAATTATGGTTACCTCCATTATCATGGACCTCATTCCCTTCATGTGATAAAATTATGCCTCAATGTATTGAGATCCACATGTTTTGAAGGAAGCCTTGCATCCATACATTGTTCCAATTTGTCCATTTAAAAATTACTTCAGACATTGGTGGTATGATTAAGGTATGGTTGCATGATGATGTAGCAAAAGGCCTTCCAAGTATAATGTTAAAGGTTGGGTCCTAACGAAAAACCATAAAATCTAAATTAGACACAATATCCCCAAACTGTGTTATAAGTGTAATATCGTCTAATGGTTATTTAGAATTCTTTTCATAGCCTTACAATAGGACAGTGGAAGGAGATAAGTTAGATATAGAGAGGCCCAATCACGAAGTGTGCGAATAGGAATGAGGTTCACTCCTGACCTATTTTCAATAAAGGCTCATCAGATGTCTATGTCATTGACCCTGCCAGATAGATAAAAGGGAATTATATATCCATGTACAACATCATCTTCATCTTCATCTATGAAATATATAACTTCATTACATTTTTTGGATAATTCACTATATGATAACCTCATCAATAGAAACATCATTTTCAAACTCATAAATACTTGATAAAGCCTCAATAAGTGCTTCTCAAAGATCTTTTGACAGATTCGAGGCATCCTAAATTGAAAAATTGGCTGGTACTTGGGACGAATGTTTCAAAAAATCATACTTTTTGGTTCACAGGTCTATGTTTCCAAGCATGGAGATTCGGTTTTGCAGGTGACTTTTATGTTGACGCATCTTATGTTGATATACCCTGTGTCGGAGCAGAAGCTATAAATCCTCCTAGATTAGGTCGATTAGACTGAATAGGTCTATCTACTTTCTAAGATATTGATTGTGTAACCTCTAATTGGTTCTCCCAAATAATCATTGTAGGGACAATCTTTTAATGTGTGGAATAATCTACTTGTTCTTGTTGAGCTCACTGAAGGGCTCTCCCACAAGTATCCGCTATATATACAGTTTGACCATGGGTAGAGTTAAAATAGTGGCTTCTAGAATACCCACTTCTTCCCATGTATCATTGACCTTGTATTATTTATCTAGTTCCTTAGTTAGGTATCGGGAATTCATTCTCATTTTAACCGGAATCACTATCGGTATAGGGATCCAGTAAGTGAATAATGTAAAAATAACCAAATATCAATTCTTCATCTAATAAATATTTTGTTTGATAGGTCAGTTATGTTTATGTCATTTGGCGGGGTGGTGCCTATGCTTTTGAAATATATGGCATGAAATATTCTAGATTCAAGGACAAATTTGGCCTTGACATGATCTCGTCTTTGTCTGTCTACTCTTTGTTCTTTTGATCACGTCTCTTTTATGAGGATTGAAATTTAAAGGACCGATCTTTGGATGAAGGTGGTTTTTCTATGGTGGGAGTGAAGGAAGACACAATCAGTTGTTTCAACTATCTTCATAGAATATCATGAGTTCGGTTGATCATTTTCTTGATCATATAATCATCATATTTATGTTTATTTTTTTCCATTTACTTCCTGTCATTCGCCGTTTTCCTCTAGATCAGTAGCAGTAACGCATGCTACTTGGACTGATGAACAATTCAACTTCACTTGTCTAGAGACTACCATTTTTTCTAGAGGTTCTTAAAAACAAAACACTCTAAATATGATGACCCAATATCTAGTGAAAGGGGAAATATTTTAGGAAATATTTATCTCCTTATATTTTTGGATTCATTATCCTTCGAAACTGAACCAAATTGTTTTCGAAAGCTGAGATGAAGTAACTGGGAACCTATTCATTACAAAAATATTAAACTTTATTCTTTAACTACTCAAACTGTTTCCAAATTTGATATCATTGATCATATTGATGAGGCGGTCATTGCTGCAGACACTTGGGAGGAAGATCCCTTATATATGATGAAGTTTTTAAAGTGGAAGTAGGTACAGGTGCAGGCTTGAGTGTGACTATAACAGCCTCTACATTACCTGTTCTCCTTCCCATAGTTGATGGAATTACATGAGATCTCACTTTAGTTTCCACAATGAAATCCTCCACCAGTAGGGAAATTAGAAGTAAGGTATTGAAACCCTCCTTTGTATTTCACTAGGATCCATGGTGTGTGTAACTCATCACACAAATTTCCCACAAAAATTGGCATCAAATATTCCTATAGAAGTTACAGATTTAAAGAATATGTTAATCCTTTCTATTGAACAATGAAATATGAAACTCTTTCATTTAACTTTTTTTTTTCAATTTGTAAGGTCAAATACTATTGTATTCTTGAGCGTTTAGATGAATTGAAGAAGGAATTTCTGGCGCAGTTCTTCTCATCCAGTAATTGATCAAGATTGCAAACCTGTATACCAGACAAAAGATGGTCCATGTAATGACTACAAAAAACATATGTGTTTTAGTATATCTTGTTGTAGATGAGTCTCCACCATGGGATCATAATGAGAAAAAAATGTGTTAAGTGTTTCTCTAGATCTCTCGAACCATTAAATATTGGTAATGTAGTATTCAAAAAAATTGGTGGAGGAGGGATCAGATCATCCCATTCGGGGTCAGCTCTATATTCCAGTTGAACTAGATCACACTATTCTTACATATGTTCCAAGTGATTTGTCAATGCATCAATTGTGTTTATAATAATTTGTGGAATATTAGGATGAGTTGGGACCTGTACAGGTATAATATCTTGATATTGAACTGGTAAAACAACCGGAAAAACCACTTGTGGTGGTGTTGGTATTTGTATTAGATTACCCACCAGGATAGGCCTATAAGGATGTGTTTGATCTTGCCCTGGGTGTGTACCCAAGGGAGGGAATTCATTATCCACATATGTAGTTACCAAAAACACCTTTTTCTAAGGGGCTCCTACAAGATGTGTAAGTGGAGGATCTACTTGGGGAGCTTGTCTTGCAGAAATAATGCATCGAAGTAACCCTGTATTGTGTTTTTCCAACTCATTAATATCCTCTTATTTCTATAAAAATATTTCTACAAGTGAAAGAGATTGACCTTATCCAATGGAAAAGTGGGACGTGATCTGACTTTTACCTTTACCCTTGTTAGATACCTTTCTAAGGGGTGGGAATTGATTATTTGAGGGAATACCTAGATTCTGGGAAAGCCTCTGATTTCGAGTACACACACCTTCGTCATTTGTTTCAGTGTATGCCGTATTATGGATAATAACTTCATCTTATGATTCCCCTGAACTATAATAATTTTCGATAGGATCTTCTGCAAGGTTGTTAATGATATTTACTAACACATAATGCATTTATGGTATTCTGTATGTATCTTTTTCATATAATCTCCTTTTGTATCTTCAATGAGACTCTTCTCTCCTATATGATGAATTCCTGAGAACTTTTGATGGAAATTTACCTGATGGGAATCCTTGGATAGTTTATTTGTTTGCTATCTTTGTCGATTCTTACATATTTGGGAGAAAATCTACTTCTGTTGGGGAGGGGATTATAGATGTGAAAAATCCCCCAACCCTGCCGGTTGGGGCTGTTTCTATTCTACTTCTTCAAACCTTCAAATATTGTTTGTTGAATTGAATGGTTGAATTAAACAAGCCCCACCCCTGTAGGCTAGGTTGATCCTTGAACTACTATAGTTGTGACTTGTGCAGCTGTTCTTCTGATTTTTTTGCATTTTGGTTTGGACTTTAGTAGGGGGTATTATCCAAAAACCACTAAAATAACCTATTTTTGAAGATCAATATTCAATTTTATACATTTTCATCATCTGATGGATGGCATACTCTAAGTGGGAGGCCTGGTTAAGATTATCAGATTATTGATGAAAAAGTATCTTAACATCTTTCTTTCTTTGGGCCTGACTCTGATGAGAGCTAGTTGAGGCTTTTTCTTGTGCATACATCTGATTACATACAAAATCTGTTGATTGTAGCCAGTCATGGGAAACAACATTTCATGAGACTACTTTGGAAGGATTTTTTGATTTTAAAGTGAAGTGAAATACAATTATCCATGTGCACCCCATCCTCTGATACAAAAAATAGATGGGGTATCAGAAATTAACTATTGCAACCTCTTTAATGCATTGGTTCATTCACGCTGAAGGGTTCTCTATTGCTTCTCATCTTTTGGATGTCGGGAAATAGAGAGAGATGCTATGTAAATTTGGTGTGGAAACCCTTATATTACCTTTACATGGTTTTGATATTCCTCATATGGAAATAATTTGGTTTTCAAATGGAGAAGATTCGTCCATAAGTTGAGACAGATATCATGAATGAAATCTTCTACCATCAATTCCAGAATGTTACATTGAGAGTTATCCAAATCCAAGAACATGACTTTTAGTTCTCCTTTAACCAATTTTTTTCTCATGTTTAACATATATTCATCGTCTTTCACTTGATTTGAAACCACTTGGTCTGACTAAAGTTGAATCATCTCGATTTTTTTATTAAAAACAATGGAATATTTCACTTTTTCCTCATTTGTATTAGAAGACCAATGGACCAAGGGAGGTTCGGAGAATGACCTTTACTTTAATATGTCATCTATTTAAAAAAGTATTTCACACGTTAATGACAAGGTATCAGACCTGAATGGCCTTGTGTTGGTTAGTTCCTCAAGATAAGAAGGCTTTCTCATTACAACATTTTCAATTATAGAATTTTTAGGACAATGTGAAATACTAATGTGGATAGAACTTTCGTAGAAAATTCCATCATGAGGAAGACCACCATGGAAGATTACAACAAAAGATAAATTGTCTTACTCCTTGGACTTCTGGCCCCAAGGAGGGTTTCTGTGGCTCTCATCTAGAGATAGGCTCCTTGGATTGAATGAATTGTCATAAAGCAATCCTTTATGATGTAGTCTCTGAGGAGGAAATTCATAATTATTACTACTCCTCTAATAATTTGGTAATGAGAGGGTAGGATCTTGAGATGCAATAGATAAATGTAAGAGGGCTTCAAGAACTCCAACATTAAGAGGATCCAAATCACAGCTTGGATCTTGACATTCCAACAGTGTTTGGAGAGACTTCTTCTTAGATGCTCTCTTACACTTAGTTGGGGCCACCTTCTAGTAGAAGTAGTTATCATGGATAGGTGTATGTGCTTGCCTTGGAGTGTTTTCATAATGGGCTGATTACTTTTAATTGGAATGGGTGTATGTTTCTGATCTAGTTGTTTGTGTGATATGGGGGAGTATACCCCAAAACCCAACTAGACTAGAATAGATGAATGTATCATATCCGAGATGGAATGTCGATATGCCATACCAGGTGTGGGTACATATTTATGTTCTTTTTCCCCTAGTAATACTGAAGTTTTTGTTATGATATTCTGGCATGATTCCTAAATATTGTTATGAATTTGTTTTTTCACTTTCACCATTTCTAAGATGAGTTTGGTGACTTCAACAGTCGGAAAAGGAACACAAGTCATTCCGTATCTGGAGTAGGTGTACATTCATTCTTTGGTCCTTCATTTCCAACCAATGGGTACTGAAAATACTCATTTATGGGGGCAAAAAGTTTAGTCTACACTAAATTTGTCATCATATCTTTCCGACTGACTTATCTGGGTGCTTCTAAATGAGACTATTGGAAGTATTGATAAATAATGACAGGTGTATGTACCTGCTAGCTATTTTCAATCAATTTTTGTTGGTTAACTTCTTTCAATATTGGAAGATGAAACTATTGGCTGAATTGGTGAGTGTAAGAAAGTGCATGTTCCTGTATACCGGTTGCCAACACATTTGATTCGTGGGCTTCCACAAATGTAGTCATATGAGCCTGCTAACTGGATGATATTTTTTAAATAGGTTTATGTTTCTATTAACGGTACTCCACCAAATTTTCCTAGTGGTATTGGTGGTTCACTACCAGATGAGTCAGCTGGGTAGTGGAATTAGGATGGAGAGATGTATGTGCCTTCTCATTGTTTTCCATAAAGTTAGGTTGATGGACTTATTCAGAGGAGAAAAGGGTAAGAACATGCTCCATGTTGACCGAACTTTGTCCGAAGTGGTTCGTCTTGCATGCCTGGGTCTGGGGGACCCAGGTCGAACATCCCAAGGCAACACCCCCATCAGGTTAGGGGTTTACAGCTGCGCGATTCTACTTGCAGATATTGTTTGTGGGAGTCATCGGTAAGGACCCGTGAATATTTGAAATAAGGCCAAAAGTGACCTCTTGATCAACCTCCCTATTGTATGGGAAGGACTGGTTGTTGTGTTCTATGGATAAGGACCCAAAACAGTTGAATACTGTGGTTGGAACCATCTACTTCTTAATCATTGGTTGTCATTGACCAGACGATTGAGGGTTATTATTAACATGGAGATCCCATCAGGCAACCCCCAATGTTGGGATTGTACCATGAAGATGGAAGTTCTTTACCAGTACAATTGAAACCTAGCGTTGAAGACACTGAGTTGGTGATGACGTCCATCCAATGGATGATGATCTAGTTTGAGAAGCATCTGGGACATTCAAGGGTGAAAACTTGATGGAATCCTTTTGGAGTGAAAGGAGTTCTGAGAAAACCTAAAAACAAGAATAAACACCATTAAAACAACATCTTTTAGATGGATACATTCATAATTAATTCATTTGTATGGCCTTCCTTTATCAATTTATAGGGGCCTGACATGTGGGTAACAATATTGACAAGGTTAATGATTCACATCAGGTTCACCATTTTTTTGTAGTTCATTCAAACGTGTGTTCTTAATTTATGAATCACTTCTTCTTGGTGATTTCCATTGTATTTATTCATGGAAACGAAAACATCCAATAGTTCTTTATCCAAAAGGGACTTACTTTCCAAAGGCATATGTTCATTATATTTGAACTTTATGATAATTAAGAAGCTGTGTTGATTGAGATGATGGGAGGTTGGACTCATCACATCCTTGGGGGGGGGGAATTATTCCCAACTCTATGACTCTCTTTATAAATTTAAGATATTTTCATGAATCCTTATTAATCCACAAAGTATAACATAGGTTTCCCTTTGAATTAAAATCACTTATTAACATGTGGGAAATTAAGAATCATCTATATCTATTCGAGTTCCTTCATTAATGAAGATATCCATATGTATTCGAGGTTCTCTATCAATGGTATCCTCCCATATACAATTTAAGTTTTCTTTTAATCATCATTATAATGATACAAGTTTTTAAGCCACTTAGTGGGGCACTCTGAAATTTATTGTCATCTTAGGAGAGGAAAATTTGGTTTTATATAGGGACTGTACCCAAAAAATGGTCTATATACATATCCTTGTGAAAGGAGTCAGAACCCTCATATTTTAGTGCCACTAAATGGGACAAATCATACCTTTTAAGGTCATGTGTTAAGTACCTAACCATATAGTTTAATGTTATGTGGTAAAGACATCTAAGAGAAAGGTGCTTAGTCAATTATTGGTGTGGGACTTATGTAAAAGTATCCCAAGGAACATGGAAAGAATATAGGTTTGCATATAATATTAGACCCTGTTGGGAATATCACCCATGAACAACAGGGTTGTTTTGATGTGTTGGGTTTGAACCTCAAGGAGTCTTAATATGTATCCCACTGGGATGGGAATCCAAGACCATGTAGGTTGATTATTCTCATAGGAGTGTATAGTCTTTTGAGAAAAATGGGTTTGGGATTACTTTTTGAAAAGGATGACTAGGTGATTTGCGGTTTTAATTTGGGGCTTACTTCTGACAAAGATGTCCAAATTAAGGGAATTAGGGTTGGATTCCTAAGGAGGATATCCAGTGAACTCGAGCCCTGATGAAGGATTCCTATGTATCCGAATAGTGGGGGGAATCATAGTTCTATTAGTTCAATCCCCTAGGGTGTTTGTGAAAATGTTGTAATCATCATGAATCTCTAAGCACACGTGAATCATGCTCTGTGTGAGAAACAAGATGATGTAAATTATTGAACAAATTCACCCACACTTTTCCTCCTCTGTTAGTGGAATAGGGTGCACCAACGACGATGACAGTGGATGAGGGTGAGGCTACTAGGGAAAAGGGCATGGTGATGAGCCTTCCTTCTATTCTCCATACATTGGGGAATAGTCCAATTTAAGGACTGAGTGAAGGTGAAGGAATTAGAAAGGAGCGAGACTAAAACCTCATACATGAAATGTTAGGGGATTACACATGGATGACAGACCAAGTTGGTATCAGTAGGGGAGTTAGACATCTCATTTTCTTGTATAGAAAAGAATATGTGAAACGTACATTCCCTACCAGAGAATTGAGGTTTCGGGTCATAGAGACGAAGAGGGTAGGACAAAACCCAAACCTGAATCCCCAAAACTATGAACTTATCTACACTATTCCAGGAATAAAGGTCTATGTGACTATGTATATTAAAACTCCCAAACACTCCATGAATCCTAAACCCATTGTGAAAAAATTTGGGAAGTCTATGACTGCTAATATAAAAATCCAAATAGGAGACACGTTGATGTGACTTTCCCAAAGGATTGATGAGTCATGAGGTTTTGGTTGAGGTATCAATAGAACCCCTTTAATAAAAGGGGTCCCATGAAGAAGAATCCTTGTCGTTAAAGTCTTTGAGGAGGTCTTAATGGATTGTAGACTGAAGGGAGTCAGTGAATTAATGAGGGGTGACCATGTAGATACTGGCACACAAGTTTGGGCGTGCAAGCCGTCTTGGGCGACCTGATGTTTACTTAAGTTAAGAACAAATTGGATGCTAATAATTGGGCGAGACATGACTCATGCCATCAAAAGTAATGAATGGTATTCCCAGAAGTGGGGTGCTCAATTTTCAATGAGAATGATATGTGGCGTGAAAGTGTTTCTTATTTAGGGAGGTTAGAAACTTTATGCGCATAAGTGTTATTGATTTCAAACACTAAAAGGACACAAGTCCTATCATCATCCTTCAATTCCTATACTTTAGGTGTTAAATAACTACCATGACAGTTTCAAAAGACTTGTGTGAATCACAAGGGTGACCAGAGCAACAATTAGGGTTTAGGGAAACTTTTTTGTACAAATGATGTCCCCAAGGATCTATTTATAGTGAAAAATAGGACCCAAGGCAAAAGGAGTTTGGGCACACAAGTGTCTTGCATACCATAATTGTGGCGCACAAGAACCTTGGGCATCAACGGTGTATTGGATAGAATGGGGAGACCCTTTGAGGACTTATCCAAAATAATTACATCTACCATATACCTAATGTTGGTGTACAGGTGATTGCGTATAAGTACCTTGGGCGACACTTTAGGGACTTTGGAAAATTTATTTCTCCATACTACGGGGCCTGTGCCCCCACACCCCTACTTGGGATTAGTGACGGGTGGCGGTCCCAACCCTTTGGGGCAGTGACTTCACTACTGTCACTGACCCCATGAAAAATGCAGATTCACGTAATGAACTTTTTGATCCCATTTGTGTACATTTTTCTGAAAACTGTAAGGAAGATATTTCATGGTGTCTATAGAGACACATGTTTCTTAGATATATTAATTTTACTTGTATTTACTCAAATTAAAGGGATATATCGAAATTTATAAGCATAGTCGAATAGATTATTAGTGATCCACATAATTTTTTCACAACAACTGCCCGAATCTTTGTACATAGATTCATACGAAGATAATAAAACACAATTCTAAAATATAATACACCATGAAACCAGAGACTTTCCCAAAAATAAGATATTTTCCAAAGGTTAATTTATTATCCCAGTTACAAACACCAAAATTTCTATTAGAATAACTCACTAAATATTTATTATCTTAGTATTTCATTGTTTTTATAGCACCGAAAAATCACATTTTGAGAAGTGGTAAAATTTTATTCTAGAGTATAAATTAAATTAAAAAAATAAATAACTAAAACTAATCAAAAGGATGTTGTTAGGGATGAATGTTACAAAATTATGAATCCTATAAAATTTCAAGTATTTCCAATTATTTATCGTCATATATAAATAATTGATTTTTTACTTGTTACAAAATCACAATTTAATTTAGAAAACTATAATGTGTCATTTTAGGATATTATATTATACTCTTATTTATCTCATGAATCCTACAATATCATGTTCTTTGTTTTGAGAAATTATTTCTTAAATGTTTTGGGAATGAATAAATTTTTGAAATACCAAAACTCATTTCTTATAAATTTGAGGTACTTATATATGTTTATTTTTTCCCCAACATGATTACTAATTAGGTCTCATACATGAAAGTGTGTAATTAAATAATACCAAAACTCATTTCCTAAAAAATGTGCTTATACATTATGTTTGTTTAAAATTAAAATTTTAAACCCATAATTATTTTTGGTAAAATGATTTAATATTTTTGAATCATTAGGTTTATTTTTTAAAAGTTCCAATATTAATCATATCATTAATATGAATCACTATGGTAAAATACTTAATTACCATGGAAAAGGTAAATTAATGTAAAAGTTAAAAAGTCAAAAGTAATGCTTAAACACATTTTGTTTTGTCTTTGAGATAAGTGTATGAAAATAATCTCCAATAATACACACTTTATATACACTTTATTCCATTCATATCCATTGAACTATAGCAACCCATGCCTAAAATACATAGACATTACATAATTTTAGATAAATATTTATTATATTAGAAAAATACATACCCTGAGGATCGTAATAATTTATTGTCTTTGGAATGTTGGAAAAAATATTCTAAAATAGTGAATTGTTTTCAATGTTTCCAACAAATATCACCCACTTTATTACATGTACCTAAAACCTTTCTTCAAAAACCAAGGAATGGAAACATAAGAAATGGGTGAGCTGAGATGCTCAGTAAGAGTAAATAAAAGAGATATATAAGTATAGCATGAGCATAAGGGTATGTGTAGATGAACATGAAAATATAATATCATAACCTTTATATCAAATATCCTAAACATGAATCATGGAATAAATATTTGATTTTCATAATATATGATTGATATGGATGTTAAGACCATAGGTCATGAAAGCATAACATAGGAATAAGACACGTAATTTGTGGTATACAAACAAGAATATAAAATGATTTCCATATTAGTAAATTCATTTATTCTAAGGCCATCATAGTATTATGGGATCAATCCCCATACCATCTTGGTAGTCATGGTTCAATCCCATTACCTTCTTAGTAGTATGAGTTCACTCTCCATCCCATCTTGAGAGTCATGGTTTCCTCCCATGGCCATCTTAGTAGTCATGGTTCACATCCAAGACCTTCTCAGTGTATATCATGAGATATAAATATGTATTCAATACATTGATGGGAGATATATCTCCCAACTATCTCATAATGAAATCATACATACATGTTCCATGATATCCCAAACATTAATCATAACCTAACCCAGAAAATGAAATGCATATCATAAAAATGTAATCATATCCTAAAATGTGGAAAAGCGACACGTTTCCTAATCATTTAATCAAATAATAACCCATTTAAAGAAGTGGATTTCATAGACATATAACCCATAAATTAGAAATTGATTAACAAACATATAACATGGGAAATGGAAATGGGTGTCATAAGTCTCATTCCATCAAAACATAAACCATTCAAGAACAAATATGTATGGAACCTTTGCATCATTTCCCATAAGGGAGTAACATCAAAAAATGTCATCATAGATGAAAAATAATTTTGAAATATATTTTTAAATCATTTCTTTAATAAAATATCCTTCCTTATTTTAGAAATACTTTTTAAAACATAAAACACTTTGACAGAATTTTCTTATAAAATAACATGAAAAATTAGAAAGAAGGCTTGAAATCATTTTTAAAACTTCTTCCCTTGAAAACATATAAAAGAATATTGAATACATTTTTTAAACAATTTTCTTTTAAAAAACCTTTAAAACATATAATTTAATCTTGAAAATGTTTTCAAAACCATTCCTTTGAAAATACTTTGAAAACTTATAAAGAAAACCTAAAATTTTTTTGAAACCCATTTCTTGAAAATACTTTGCAAAATTATAAAAAAAATTAAAACGTTTCGAAAACCATTTCTATGTATATACATTAAGAACATATAAATAATTATTGAAATTGTTTTTAGAACCTTCTCATAAAACATGGTTATGGAAGAACAATAATTTCTGATTGATAAGAGAGGTAAAGTCAACATTTATTAGAAAATCATTATTAATACAAATTTTCAACTTTGAGAGGAAAAATTGTACCAATACATGAATATGTAATGACTAAAAATGGGGGAAGAAAATTCCTGAGTGTTCTTGAGAGATTTAAAATAATATTTCATAAATGGAAGCATGATTGTAAACAATGTTGATAAATGATGATATTTCTTAAAAAAACTGTTAAAAATTTATTAATATTGAATAATAATGCATTGTAAATAATAAAATTAAATAAAGCATAAAATATCATGAAAATAAGTAGATTCATGATATAAAAATTCAAAGGAAATATATAGACCTCATGTAAAAATAAATGTGCATAACATGGAATGTGTCTTAATGAAAGAAAATTGAGACAAAACTACTTTACCAATTTGGTAACATTTGAAACATAAACCCCATGAAATAGAGATAACACAATAGATATTTATATACCTATATATTTAGGTATTATTTTCATATAATAAATTCATGTTAAGTATATACACCAAAAAAAATTATTTGTGAATATAGAATTTATCTCATGAATAATAAAAAGTTAGATGAGAAATCACCATACATTAAGTATGAATTTTCACGTGTGTCTTCATATTCTTGAATCATAATATTATTTTAAATGATTTATTGATTCATTACATTTTTTATTTTTTTGTTACTTTTTATTCACTTTTTACCTAGTTTTATACAACTGCTTAAGCAATTAATATTTAGTCGAGTGTTTTGACCAAATATGGATCATGTGTTAAAAAAACATTGGTAGGTTGACTATAGATAATGGATTAATTATATAAACATATAAAAAATAATAATAATGAAATAATTATCATATTTATAAATAAATTATACTTTTAAAACCATTAATTAATGATGGTTATGAAAATTAAAACAATATTACAATCATTGACAGGGTAGGTCGTACATACGCTTGTGTGACAGTTCCATTTTCAATGATTGTTATGGAAAAAAGTTAAGAAACAATATATATTTAAAAAATGATAATTATATCAGAAATATAATTTTATTTAATCATATTCAATTTTATATATAATTTATTTGATGTAAAAGGAATCACATCGCGTCGAGGAGACGGTAGTCCACACGTCCACCATCAACGTTATCACATTATGTTTGTGAAATGGGTAACAAGGAAAATTATTTATTATATCTAAAAAATATAAATTTTTAAGAATATAATATATATTTTTATCTCAATATTTATTTATTAAAACCATCCTTAATACTTTCCATGTAGTGTGTGATTGTATCACATCACTTTGAGGTGGTAGTAGTCTGCACGTCCACACACGATGTATCGTATATAATCTTAATGTAATACATAAAGTTATATGTTATATAAAAATTAAATAAGTACAAAGAAAATTTAAATATCATATATATATCATATAAAAATATATATTACATCATAATTCCCACACATGATAGGTGGTAAAGTAAGAATGAACAACATCATTTTATGAGGCAGTAATTCACGATACACAAGAACGGTATGTTTGTTATCCATTAAATTAAAGTGTGAGTTAGTATAAGTAGAAAACATAATATAATTACATATAAGTATATTTACCATACTGAGGTTATTTGTTAATATTGGAATTAGAAGAATATGTGGTGGAGAAATAAAATAATGGAAAGGAGCTTGAGGAAGTATGTTACTTCTTTAGGAAACTTTTTTTGGTTAGCCCAAAAGGGTTTACTTGATTGGGTTTTTAAAAAAAAGAAGGATTCAAGAGGAAGGGAGGGATGTTCTTATGGTCATTCGAAAGATATTGGCCGAACCTAAGTGGTTTTATAGGTGTGAAGAAGGGGGATAGGTGGTGTCCTTTTATAATGGAGGGAAGGGACACACTTGGAAATTTTGAAAACAAGTTATGTGTACCCACATTTTCACCTAAAAAAGCCATAACAACTGACCAAAATAAATTATGGAAGGTTTATGTATGAAATATGTCCATAAAATGATTGTTGGACAAGTTTTTGTGTCACTTTATCCATTATTTTTATGGTTTATTCTGCTGCTAAACTTAATTTTACATTAATTGTTGCGATTAATTTTAATCACTTTCACTAATGTTTTTATAAATAAATAAGTTTATTTTATTAGTCTAAAAAGATCATAATTATTAATTTTTTTTTTAATTTTCCAAATTAAAATCATAAATATGGAAGGATTATTTTTAATATTATTCCAGAAGATGTGGCGAGAAAGGGGGGTTTTAAAGTAAAAAAGGGTCAAAAGGTCAATAAGTTTTAATAACCAGTTTAAATGTAAAAAAGATTCAAATGACCTAAATTATATTAATATATGTATAATTGATCTATTTTTACTATAAAAACCAAATGAAAATATAATTTAATACTAATAATTATTTAAACGTAATGACCCCTTTTTAACTAAAATACAATATTTTTCACTACTCATCAAAAAATGAAACTTTCAGAAAAATACCAAAAAATCACCCTAATATATTTTTGACATTCTAAATAAAAAAATGATGCTTATTTTTATTAATTAAATTTATAAATGACTCATGAATTTGTTTTATCATAGGTGTGATATCCAAAGTATATAAAACTTTATCTTGTGTGTAACACATGCTAATCTCAGTGTTGGGTGTAGTGTATGATCAACTTGGTGTTGCATATAATGAAAATAAAACTTATTTATTTTATATTTATATATTAAAAATAAAACAAATTTTGTTTCACTAAATTAAAAATATGAAATTATTTCCAAAAAACCGGAAAATCTTTGGGTATTTCATTTTATACCCCATAAAATGAATATTTCCCTCAATATACATCTGGGATATCAAAGGTTTAATACATTAAAGTTAATTTTAGATAAAACTACAATGTAAAATTGAATAAAAAAACTTCATTTAAAAAATAAAAGTCTGAAACATAAAAGTTACCCAGAGTGCTAGTTTACTAGGCTTACACATTGGAAAACATCAGTGGAAAGTGAAATCATTGATATGGAGGAGAATAAAAACTATCATGTTATGATGGATAGTGATAGAGACATGATTAGGATAATGTTTAAAATCACAAATACATAAAATAAATTTTCATTAAAATGTTCATTGATGTCCTGAAAAATGATTATAACTAGAAAAAATTATTATTTTCAATACCCTTTACCTAAATTGGAAGGATTTACGTGAGAAGATATACTTACTTGATCTTATTAGAATCTTGACATTTTTTATTCCTTGAGAAATTTACACTTCATCCCTAATTTTTATAAATGATAGATAATTCGTTATGACTGAATCACTAATGAATCATAGGTTTCATAATAATTCACCCCATTAACCTTCAATTATCAACATAACAAAGTGGTTAGAATAGTTTATCCAATATGCATAAATCTTCATATGGTGAGATGATAATTTAATCTCACAAAACTCATATTAAACATTCGATAAATGGATAACCTTATAATCCTTATGAATATTCAAAATCTAAAAATTTAAAAATAAGTTTACTAAATCAACTTAATAATTATCCCCATATACCATAAGGTGGCTCTTGGTTTTCAAAATTTAAATATATGAATAAATTAATAATTTATTCTCTTGAATCATCGTAATAACATGAATTACCATAAAAACTTATTAAAAATGAATGTTTCTTTATACCAATTGTAATTGTAAATATTCCATAAATCCAAAAAAATTTAACCCTCAAAAATGATAGTATAAACCACTTGTCAAGAAATCATTAATAAAACACAAGGTAATCAGTATCATCAAATTTATTTATTAATATCCAACATATCTTCATCAAAACATCATTATATTAACAAAAAGAACATAATAAGGTTTATCATTACATTGATCTTGTATTTCCCATGAATATAATATTTTCATTAAATAACCTTTATAATCAATTAAAACTATTCAAAATATTCTTGTGTGTATTTAAGGAAAAATATAAACTGAATAATCATTATTTATTTCAAAATTCATAATTCCTGGATACCAATACAAATAAACTTAGATTATTATACTTATTCCTTAATATATTTTCAAGGAGACCTCATCCTATAATATAATAAATATTTCCTTTCACATTTCACTTGTAGTCTCAACATAATCAGAGATATAACGATTATGTATACCACTTTACTGATTTTCTTCTTGATCTTTACAGTGGAGAAATTTATTTGCATACTGAACATTCAATCCCCACTTAATGAATTTAACTTTAGATGATGTCATAGGGAGGTCAATAGTCTCATCTATTGTGTTAACTAAACTCTTAATTTTTTCTTTTTCAGCTATTTGATTTGTGTCTGAATTTTCCATAGTAAAAACATATTTTTTTCTCTAATACATTCACGTGGGATATTCATTCCACATTCTTGACACAAATATAACTAAATATTCATTACTTCATGGTATCCATTACCTGAAATCTCATATAAATCTTTCATTATCTTCCTTGGTGAGCCTGAGAGTTAGTTAAAGTACAAAATTGTTCATCACATTCCATGAAAACTGATTAAACATGACCACAACATCTATTACTCCAATGATAATCACATTTTACATCTCATAAATAACATTAATATAGTTTCTTCGGGTTTCCTCAGTTGAATAAAACTATAAAATATAATGGGGGAAAACTATAATACTGGAAAGCCACATAATCATGACCAATAACTTATATTGTGTCTAAATTACAACACCATCCTATGACACCTTAAAATTACCCTAGGTTATTCATATCCAACATTTATTTAAATCCTTATTGATGGTTTAGGAAAAGTTTGTGAACATCCATCATATGTCCCTTAGGAGTGTCAAACTTGGTTTGCAGCAAGACTGATTGTTGTATAGCAGGATATGCTCAAGTCAGGCCTGGAACACATTTTTGGAGTTGTTACCCTGGGTGCATATTTTCCAAATCCACATCCACTTGCAATATCCACATAGGGATTTATTTCTAGTAATCCACTCAATCTATCCATTAAAAAATATTCTAGGACATTTTCTTATACTTTTTCTTACCCTTATACTTATCCTTAGAGACATCCCTAAACATATATATAGAAATAACCCTAGTTATCTCAATAAGGTTATCTCATTATATTTTTCTAAGTATGACTAAAAATTTCCTTTGATAAAAACTATAACAACCCTTGATTTTCAAACATTAACATTGCATCACTTTTGTGGAATACTTAATACATTATAAAAACAGATGCCCAAAGATTATGTTAGTTTAGTGACTTTGGAAACATGGAAACGTAAATGTTGGTACATGAGTGAGATATATTATCTCCAACTAGGTTATCCAAAAATATCACCCCTCATATAAATTTATTACATATAATGTATCTATATAACATGGGGAAGGAAACCAAAAAAGGGGGATCGCATATGCTTAGTAATGGTAAATAAGGTTGATAGGTAAGCATAAACATAATGCAAAGAATATGAGAACGTGATCATAAAAATTAAATATCATAACCCATATATCAATGACTATAAAAAAGAATTATGAAACAAATATTGGAAGTTTATAAGACATAAATTATAAAGATATTAAGATCATATGTCGTGAAAGTACAACATTGGAATATGAAATTTTGTTATTATAAAACACATAAGCATATAAAATGATTTCCATATTAGTTAAGGAATTTCTTCCAAGTCCATATTAGTGGTATGGGTTCACTCCCCACACCATCATGGTAGTCATGGTTCACTTCCATTACCATCTTAGTAGTATGTCTTCACTCTCTATACCATCTTGGTAGCCATGGTTCAATCCCATGGCCATCTTAGTTGTTAGGGTTCACTCCCAAGATCATCTGAGTATATATAATGAGATATAAATTGTTACCCAATACATTGGAGGGAGATATAGGTCCCATTCATATAATAATGAAATCATACATAAATGTTCAATGGGTTCATAAACATTAATCATAACATAACCCAACAAATGAAATGGGTATCCTAAACATGTAATCTTATCCCAATATGTGGAAAATAGATAGGTTTCATAATAATTTAATCAAATCAGAACCCATGAAAATAAATGTGATTCATAGACATATAACCCATGAAATAGAAACAAATTTCATAAACATATAAAACATTAATGATAAATAGGTGTCGTAATTATCATTCCATCAAAACATAAACCATTCAAGAAAGAATATGAATAGAACATTTGGATCATTTCCCAAGAGGGAAGGATTAAAATCAATGGATTTCATCTTAGATTGAAAATAGTTTTGGAATATCTTTGAATTTTTTTGAGAAAAATATCCTTTCATATCAGTAAAAGTATTTCTAAAACATAAAACCATTCGAAACCCATTTTCATAGAAAATACATTGAAAACATTTAATGAAGGCATGAAATCATTTTGATAAAGTTTTTCCTTGAAAATTTAAAAAATAATATTGAAAAAAATTAAGAAATTTTTCATTGAAAACTCATTGAAAAATTATAAATAAATATTTAAAAAAATTAAAAAACATTTATTTTAAAATAAATTGAAAACATATCAAGAAAACCAGAAATTATTTTAAAAAAATTTCGTTGAAAATAATTTGAAAACATATAAACAAATATTGGAAAATTTGGGAAAATAATTTCGTTGAAAATACTTTAAAAACATTTAAATAATTATTGAAAACATTTTTAAAACACTTCTTAAAAAAAGGTTTTAAAAGAACACAGATTTATGACCAAAGGGAGAGGTAAAGTTTAAATTTCTTAAAAACACATTATTAATTATATTGTAAACTAAAGAGTGTAAAAATGGTCCCAATACCTGAATATATCCAGAATAAATAGAGTATATAAAAATTTATTAGATTTCTTGAGATATATATTATAATATTTCATCAATGGAAGCATAATCATAAACAATCTTGATAAATGATGAGATTGTTTCAATAAACTGGTACCACATTGGAAAATTTTAATAATAAAAAAATGGAAATAATATAATTAAATGAATCATAAAATATCATTAATATATGTAGTGTCATGATATAATATTTCAAAGGCATTATATACACCTCATAGAAAAATATAGGTGCATAACATGGCATGTGGCTCAAAAAAGAAAAATTGAGACAAAACCACTATACCGATCATGTAACATTTAAAACATAAAACCCATGAAAGGGAGATCATAAAATGGATATGTAAATAACCATAAATTTATGTATATTTTTCATATAATACATTCATTTTTAGAATATACACCACAAAAAATAAATGTGTAGTGAACATGACATATATCTCATAGATAATAAAAAGTGAGATGAGAAATACCCTTACATTGATTCTGACTTGTCACGTATTTCTTTATCACCATGAATCATAAACTTATGTGAATTAATTACTAGATTAATTACCTTATATAATTTTATTATTACTTTTACACTACTTATTACCATTCTGAATACAACTACTTAAACAATTACGTTTACGACAGGTGTTATGACTGAATTGGGTTCATGTCTTTAAAATGACTTTTGTAGGTTGAATATAGTCAAATGGATTTTTATATGAACATAAATATAATTATAGTGATGAAATATTTATCACATTTAAAAATAAATTATACTTTTAAAATCAATTATGAATTATGTTTATGAACAATGACCCAACATTTCAATTATGGAGACGGGAGTCCATACATAAACATGAGTAACATTCCCATTTTTTAATTATCCTTATGGAAAGATGGTATGAAACAATATATATTTCTCTATGATCATTATATCATAAATAAAAATTTAATTAATAATATATACTTATATATATAATTATTGTGACAAAAAATGAATCACATCACGTCGGGGAGGATGTATTCCACATGTCCACGATTGACGTTATCACTTTTTTTTGTCTGAAAAGAGTAATAAAGAAAATTATATTATATATATATATAAAGGTAATTATTTTTTAATATAATATATATTTTTATCTTATTTATTTATAATTAAAACCATTATTAATACATTCCAGGTAGTGTGTGAATGTATCACATCACTTTAATGAGGCATTATTCCACATGTTCACAAATGATTTTATCTCGTTTAAACCAAATGGCAGACATAAAATTATGTTTCATATAATAATTAACTTAGTATGTACAATACATAAATATCATAGATATATATATAATATAAAAACATATCTTCTATAAAAAGTTCCACACATAATAGGTGGTAAAGGAAGAACAAACAACATCTTTTCATGAGAGGGTAATTCGCCGAACACAAGAAGGGTAAGTTCGTTAACCATTAGTTGGATGTGTGTGTATGTTTAGGTTGAATTATTAATGTGAAAGAATATAAGTATATTTATGATAAATAAGTTATTATGTAATCATTTAATAAAAAAATTGAGGCTGTGAAGAAAAAAAATAAAATGATATTGAGAAAGGATGTTACCTCTTCTTTGGGTAACAAATTTTGGTTTTCACCAAAGGTGTAACATCCCAGGTAAATAAAGAATAAATAATTTTCATATTTATTAATATTTACGAATTAAATATTACTTTTACTTTAAAGGGGTTTCTATGTTCGATAGCGTACCCGATACGCAACAAAGAGTTTCATTGAAATCTTATGTTGCACACTAGTAATAAAATAATATTATTTTAAATGGTAGTTAACACATAGCCGTTGTATTGGCGAGAAAGGATAGAAATAACTAAAATATGATCATATATGTTTTTTAAATGTTTTTACTTTTATCTAATAAAAGATAAAGGCTTCAAATAAGGAAAGAATTCAATTTTAGGCATATATGCCCTAATTTTCACTAAAGGTTCACTTATCGCCTTTTGATGGAAAACTATCATTAAATATAGTTTTTTTCACTCTTATAAATTCTATTGGACCAAATAAAACTCTTCTTTAGAATCGGGACATCAAAATTTACTTTGTGTAAATTTTTG
This sequence comes from Viscum album, assembly GCA_963277665.1. Classification (NCBI taxonomy): domain Eukaryota; kingdom Viridiplantae; phylum Streptophyta; class Magnoliopsida; order Santalales; family Viscaceae; genus Viscum; species Viscum album. Next base: position 1,404,174,795 of record OY728129.1, read on the forward strand.
GTATTTTTCCGATAAAGTTTATTTTTTAATGAATAGTGTAAAATGTTGTATTTTAATTCAAAACCTATTTTTAATCTAATTTATTTATATGATTATATTATCTTTTGAATGGGGTTTAAAGAGAAATTAGAATATATTTTTACCATTTAGTCCAATAGTGGTCCTTGAAATTAATTTCACTTTGAAATTGGACTTAAACTAGTGTCAATCTTTTGATACTTATTGTTTCATAAAAACACGCTATTTGTCATGACAGTGGGAATTAATTATTAAATTAATTAATGTGACTTATATGATTTGAATTTTTTAAATAGACAACATTTTTTAATTCAGAATATCAAATATATCTTAGGGTGAAGTTTTGGTATTTTTCTGAAAAACATCAATTTTTGATGAATAGTGAAACCACTAAGTGGTAGTTAAAGAAACTGATTTTTCGTTTTATTGAAACTTTGTCACTTATGTGATTTGAATTTAAAAAATACAACATACATGGTTGTAATTAAGAAGTAAAATGTGGTTTAATGGGATTAAAATAATTTTTTGGTGAATAGTAACTTATTAAGTTTTAATCGCGATTAGAGGTAATTAGTGTAGTTTAAGGTAAAAATAATGTTTTAATAATATGAAATGAACTTGACACATGCCCTAACCTCATTGGATGTGTCATGGCCGACCAAGACAATCCATGATTCAACTTGGGGACCCCATGGAGCCACTTTATTTGGAAAATGACATTAATACCTTTTTATTTAATGTTAAAATTAAAATGACACAAACATGAGTTGTTTTACTAAAACAATTTTTACATGGGGTTATACAAGTCAGATTTTTGACTATAAATATTAATTAGAAATCTAAAAAGATTTCATGCATCATGATATTTTTTTTATAATTTTTTAGACATTAAATAAATTAAATTATATATTACACCATGATGATGCAGCGATTACCTCATTATTTAACAATTTAAATAAAATGGAAAGATAATGTAAACTATAAGACCTACACATGTCAAAAACCTATTTTATGGGTGGATTTAGAACCCTTATCACCTTATCCTCGAAACACATCAATTTGGGCCATTAAAATCCGAAACTCATTCTAAAATAAAGTAACGTTTCTTTACATTCCAAGAGTGCCCCTCCTCTCCTCTTATAAAAGGCCCCCACCTCTACCTCTTTACCCACACTTCCAAAGCCTTTGGATCGGCCAACCTCTGCCCATTTTGTCTCTCCACATCCCTCTCTTACTCCTTGAAGCCTCACTTTTGGCAGAAGTCTTCCCAAGGAACCTTTGAGCTCAAATCTAAGAGAGTTACCCGATTTTAAGGTAATGTGTTCACTTGTGTTCTTTTGATTTATTTTTCTTCTCCAACCCCCTAAACTTTTTTTATTCATTTCTTTTGTAAAAACTCCAGTATCTTCAATATACTAGGATGTTGTTATAATAAGAATTTGAGCTACACTTACACACATCTACATCTAATGGTTAAAGAACATACTGTTTCTGTGGTTGGTGAATTTCTGCCTCACGAAACGATGATTGTTCAATCTTCTTTTAAACACCTTTAATGGTGGCCATTAAGATGTCACTATATTTATATATGATATATATTATGTTTATGTTTTTCTCATACTTCTGTATTTTTCATTTGTTGTATACCTTTATGGTTTCCATTGTGGGTAAACACAATAATTTCATTTTGTGAAGTGCGAACTACCGCCCCCTCAAAGTGATTTGATTTGTTAATGCCATATGTGGGACGTATAAAGGATGGATTTAAAGTTATTATATATGATTTTATACTGAAATTATAATATACCTCTATATCATTATTTTTTTTCTTTCCATTAATGTATGAGATAGAAATGAAAGTAGCGTTCATCCGTACGTACGGCTTACCGTCTCCATGAACGGTGCATTTCATTTCTTATCCCCAAATGTAATGTACTATTATAAGTACATATATATAATGGATATATATGGTGTATGTTACATCTAAATGATTAATATAATTCTGGAATTAAAATATACATACCTCTCATTTAGTTTTAATTCCATTAATATGACATAGAAATGAAAGTAGTGTTCATGCATACGTACGGCTTACCGTCTCCATGAACGGTGCATTTTATTTATTACCTCTAAATGATTATGTAATATTATAAATGCATTTATATACTGGATATATATGATATATATGATATCTACATCATGAGTATAACTCTGGATATAATGGATACATGAACAACTTGTAATTATAAAGAGCATATTTTTGACTCAAGTACCAATGATCGTTAAAACGACCGTTAATAACTTAAATAATTACTTAGTGTTCATGTCATTGTAATAAGTAATTTAAAAGTAATAATGAACTTGACAAAGTTTCTTAGGAAAGTAGAAATTAACTTAATTTTATTATTCAGGAGGATAAAGAACGATTGAGTCAAGACGGGCCCGAGGTATGGGACTTCGTCTCAATCTCCTTTCATTGAGGCATCTTTCGTTTTATACACAACTATCTTTTATACGGTGTATAAACCCCTTTGAATTTTACTTTTATACAAAAGAAATCTTTTTCTATGAAGCGTTTTACTAAATGAAAAAAAGTAATGATTCTTTTAACGTACGTGGTGACAACGACCTTTTTCGCCGCTGCGAGTATTATTTGGTCTTTTGCTTCCTCAACAAGCCGTAATGTTTTTAAAATGAAATAAATACCATATACTCTTTTACGTATTTTGGTATTGAAAATGGTTTTTATAATGGATTTTTTTGTGTCAATATATTTATGTGATATATTGTGATCAAAGTGTGGAAATGTTTTCTTTCCATTATATTTGTTTTATGTCTTATTATTTTATAATGGTACTTGGACATTTGACGGGTGGTTACGTGATAAACCATATGACGGGTGGTGCTGTGAATACCAAGACGGGTGGTTACGTTATAACCTCCAATGCATTGGGTATGGAAGTCGGCCGTATGGCTATTCCATTAAGTATGTATGGAAGTCAGCCGTATGGCTATTCCATTAACTGATATGAGTGGAAGTCGACAGTATGGTTATTCCATTTAAGTATGTTTATGTCCCAAGTTACCTTTATATGTTATGTGTTCTTTATATGGGTTTTATGGTAATCATTTGGTTACAAAGGGGTAGGTAATGATATTTTATTCCGTGAAGAGTTTTTACTACTTCATGAAGGTGATGTTATTAATTTGATAAAGTATACATGGTTTACTTGATGTTTGAAAAACTAACAGTTTTCATTATTTATGTATCCCTTACTGAGCTTTTTATGCTCACCCCAATTTTTTTTGAAATGTTTTTCATAGGACTTAATGTGGAATAGGGTTAAGGATGAGATTAAGGGAATGTCATGCTATATAAAACATGGAACTAGACATGTTTCTTTTTAAGAGTTTTTATTTTATGGAAACTTAGCCTACTTTGTAATCTTTTGAGATGTAACAGTTATGTCCTAATTCTCTAAAACTCTAAACTTGAAAATATCCTCAATTTGAACTATTCATTTAATTCAATATTAAGTAATGTTTAAGGTCGGGGCCTTATAGTTGGTATCAAAGGTCGGTTTAGACAACTTTAGGAGTTAGAAAATTGTTAAATTATGAATTAATTTATGGTATGATTGAAATGATATAGCATTTAAAGATTACCATGTTGCTTCTCCTAATATATTTCTGTGATAAGAATGGTTTTTCATAGAGGAAACAGAATAAATTTTCTGGGAAGGCATAGAGAGGTAAATGACCTTTCAAATCAGTATCCTGGGATGGTCAGAATCAGAACTAAATAGTTTTTTGTAGTGATGGCTCAGTTGACTCAGGTGAAAAATGTTGGTTATTTTTATTGATTATATTTTGGTGTTTTCTAAAATTAAATAGGAGCATGAAAGTCATTTAAGGGTTATTTTTCAAACCTTGAAAGAAAAGAAATTGTACGAGAAATTCAGAAAGTGTGAGTTTTGGTTGCAACAAATTTATTTCCTTGGTCACATTGTTTCAAAATATGGCATAACTGTTGATCCTCCTAAAACAAAATATGTTGAAGAATGGCCAAGACCCACAAATGTAACCGAGATCCTTAGTTTTCTTGGTTTGGCAGGTTACTACCGAAGGCTTGTTGAAAATTTTTCATGCTTATCTAGTCCAATGACTAAGATAACTCGTAAGGGTGTTAAGTTCATCTGGAAAAAAGAATGTGATGATTGCATTCAGGAATTGAAAAGAAGATTGGTGAATGCTCCAGTTTTGGCACTACCTTCTAGGAATGGGGAGTTTTTTATCTACAGTGATGCTTCATTGAAAGGACTTGGTTGTGTCTTTATGCAGAATGATCAGGTAATTGCATATGCTTCACGTCAGTTGAAAACTCATGAGGTAAATTACCCTACACATGATTTGGAATTAGCTGCTGTTGTTTTTGATTTAAAAATTTGGAGGCATCATTTGTATGGAGTAAAGTGTGAAATATATACCAATCACAAATGTTTAAAGTATATATTCACTTAGAAAGAATTGAACATGAGACAGAGGAGATGGCTTGAATTAATCAAGGATTATGATTTTACGATTCATTACCATCCAGGAAAAGCAATATAAAGTGGCTGATGCTTTCAATCAAAAAAGTAATGCTTCATTAACCATCCTACGTTTGGAGCGAGATCCTTTGGTTTTTGATTTGATGAAATTTGGCATAGAAGTTGTTGGTGCAAGAAGTTCTTCTGTTTTGTTTTAGGTATCAGTGAAATCTTCTCTATCAGACAGAATCAAGCAAGCACAGAAGCAAGACAGTGAGTTGCAGAAAAAGGTAGAGCTGGTTCAGAAAGGTAAGTTGCCTGAATTCAACATTGATAATGATTGCGTTTTGAGATTTGGGAAGAGATTGTGTGTGCCTTGTGATTCACAGTTGAAGAATGAGTTGTTATGTGAGGCTCATAGTTCCCCATTTTCTGTTCATCCTGGCAGTACTAAGATGTACAGAGATCTGCGGGAGTATTACTGGTGGGATTGAAGGAAAAGGGATATTGTTGATTTTACTGTGAAGTGTTTGACTGGCCAGCAGGTTAAAGCAGAGCGGCAGTTACCAAAAGGGATGATGCAGCCTTTACCAGTGCCAGAGTGGAAATGGGAGAATATATCCATGGACTTTGTAGTGGGATTGACAAAGACACCTCGAGATAATAATGAAATCTGGGTTATTGTTGATCGCATGACTAAATCTGCTCATTTCCTTGCTATATGAGATACTTTTTCCCTAGATCAACTTTCTCGTTTGTATCTTAAAGATATAGTCAGGTTACATGGAGTTCCTCTCTCCATTGTATCTGATTGTGATTCGAGGTTTACTTCTAACTTTTGTAAAGGCCTTCAGAATTCATTGGGTACTGAATTAAATTTTAGTACATCATTTCATCCGCAATCAGATGGGCAGTCAGAACGAACAATTCAGACATTGGAGGATATGCTACGTGCTTGTTCAATGGATTATCAGGGAAGTTGGGACCAACATCTTTCTTTGGTTGAGTTTTCTTATAATAACAGTTTTCATTCCAGTATACAAATGGAACCATTTGAGGCATTATATGGGAAGCGGTGTCGAACTCTAGCTTTTTGGGATAAAGTGGGAGGAAGGAAGCTGATGGGACAAAAATTGGTAGACGAGATGGCAGAAAAAGTTCAGTTGATTTAGAAACACATGAGAACAGCTCAGAGCAGGCAGAAGAGTTATGCGGATAACCGGAGGAAGGATCTATCTTTCGATGTAGGTGATCATGTTTTTCTCAAGGTTTCTCCATGGAATAGTGTGATGAGATTTGGTTAGAAAGGAAAGATGAGTCCAAGGTTCATTGGACCATATGAAATTCTGGAGAGAGTTGGATCAGTTGCATACAGAGTGGCATTACCTCCGAGTTTATCTCAGGTACATAATGTTTTTCATGTTTCGATGTTGATAAAGTATATGCCAGATCCATCTCATGTTTTGAGTCCAGAGGTAGTTCAGCTGGAAGAGAACCTATCTTATGAAGAACAACCAGTCCAGATTCTTGATCGAAGAGAGCAAGTGTTGCGAAATAAGGTAATTCACCAGGTAAAGGTTTTGTGGAAAAACCATATGTTTGAAGAGGCAACGTGGGAATCTGAAAATGCTATGAGGGATAAATACCCCCACTTATTTTGATAAGTGAATAAAATTTTGTGGACGCAATTCCCAAAAGGGGGGAAGGATGTAACATCCCAGGTAAATAAAGAATAAAGAATTTTCATATTTATTAATATTTACAAATTAAATATTAATTTTACTTTAAAGGGGTTTCTATGTTCGATAGCGTACCCGATACGCAACAAAGAGTTTCATTGAAATCTTACGTTGCACACTACTAATAAAATAATATTATTTTAAATGGTAGTTAACACATAGCCGTTGTATTGGCAGAAAAGGATATAAATAACTAAAATATTATTATATATGTTTTTAAATGTTTTTACTTTTATCTAATAAAAGATAAAAGCTAAAAATATGGAAAGAATTCAATTTTAGGCATATATGCCCTAATTTTTACTAAAGGTTCACTTATCGCCTTTTGATGGCGAACCATCATTAAATATAGTTTTGTTCACTCTTATACATTCTATTGGACCAAATAAAACTCTTCTTTAAAATCGGGACATCAAAATTTACTTTGTGTAAATTTTTGGTATTTTTCCGATAAAGTTCATTTTTTAATGAATAGTGTAAAATGTTGTATTTTAATTCAAAATCTCTTTTTAAACTAATTTATTTATATGATTATATTATCTTTAGAATTTGTTTTAAAGTGAAATTAGAATATATTTTTACCATCTACTCCAATAGTGGTCGTTGAAATTAATTTCACTTTGAAATTGGACTTAAACTAGTGTCAATCTTTTGATACTTATTGTTTCATAAAAACACGCTATTTGTCATGACAGCGGGAATTAATTATTAAATTAATTGTTGTGACTTATATGATCTTAATTTTTTAAATAGAAATCATTTTTGAATTCAGAATATCAAATATAGCTTAGGGTGAAGTTATGGTATTTTTCTGAAAAACTTCAATTTTTGATGAATAGTGAATCCACTAAGTGGTAGTTAAAGAAACTGATTTTTCATTTAAATGAAACTTTGTCACTTATGTGATTTGAATTTAAAAAATCCGACTTACATGGTTATCATTAAGAAGTAAAATGTGGTTCAATGGGATTAAAATAATTTTTTGGTGAATAGTTACTTATTAAGTTTTAATCGCGATTAGAGGTAATTAGTGTAGTTTAAGGTAAAAATAATGTTTTAATTATATGAAATGAACTTGACACATGTCCTAACATCATTGGATGTGTCATGGACTACCAAGACAATCCATGGGTCAACTTGGGGACCCCATGGAGCCACTTTAGTTGGAAAATGACATTAATACCTTTTTATTTAATGTTAAAATTAAAATGACACAAACATGAGTTATTTTACTAAAACAATTTTTACATGGGGTTATATAAGTCAGATATTTGAATATAAATAATAATTATAAATCTAAAAAGATTTACTACATCATGATGTTTTTTTTATTATTTTTTAGACATTAAATAAAATAAATTATATATGACACCATGAAGATGCAGCGATTACCTCATTATTTAACGATTTAAATAAAATGGAAAGATAATGTAAAATCTAAGACCTACACATGTAAAAAACCTATTGGATAGGTGGATTTAGAACCATTATCACCTTATCCTCGAAACACATCAATTTTGGACCATTAAAATCTGAAATGCATTCTAAAATAAAGTAACTTTTCTTTACTTTCCAAGAGTGCCCCTCCTCTCCTCTTATAAAAGGCCCCCACCACTACCTCTTTACCCACACTTCCAAAGCCTTTGGCCCGGCCACCCTCTTCCCATTTTGTCTCTCCACATCCCTCTCTTACTCCTTGAATCCTCACTTTGGGAAGAAGTCTTCCCAAGGAAGCCTTTGAGCTCAAATCTAAGATAGTTACCCGATTTTCAGGTAATGTGTTCACTTGTGTTCTTTTGTTTTATTTTGCTTCTCCAACCCCCTAAACTCTTTTTATTAATTTATTTTGTAACAAATCCTGTATATTAAATATACTAGGATGTTTTTATAATAATCATTCTAGATACACTTACACACATCTACATCTAATGGTAAATAAACATACTGTTTCTGTGGTTGGCGAATTTCTGCCTCACGAAACGATGATTGTTCAATCTTCTTTTAAACACCTTTAATGGTGGCCATTAAGATTTCACTATATTTATATATGATATATATTATGTTTATGTTTTCCTCATGCTTCTTTATTTCTCATTTGTGTTATAACTTTATGGTTTCCATTGTGGGTAAACACGATAATTTCATTTTATGAAGTGCGGACTACCGCCCCCTCAAAGTGATTTGATTCGTTAATGCCATATGTGGGACGTATAAAGGATGGATTTAAAGTTATTATATATGATGTTATACTGAAATTATAATATACCTCTATATCATTATTTTTTTTCTTTCCATTAATTTATGAGATAGAAATGAAAGTAGCGTTCATGCGTACGTACGGCTTACCGTCTCCATAAACGGTGCATTTCATTTCTTATCCCCAAATGTAATGTACTATTATAAGTACATATATATATTGGATATATATGATTTATGTTACATATAAATGATGAATATAATTCTGGAATTAAAATATACATACCTCTCATTTAGTTTTAATTCCATTAATATGACATAGAAATGAAAGTAGCGTTCATTCGTACGTACGGCTTACCGTCTCCATAAACGGTGCATTTCATTTATTACCTCTAAATGATTATGTAATATTATAAATGCATTTATATACTGGATATATATGATATATATGATATCTACATCATGAGTATAACTCTGGATATAATGGATACATGAACAACTTGTAATTATAAAGAGCATATTTTTGACTCAAGTACCAATGATCGTTAAAACGACCGTTAATAACTTAAATAATTACATAGTGTTCATGTCATGGTTATAAGTGATATAAAAGGAATAATGAACTTGAAAAAGGTTCTTAAGCAAGTATAAATTAACTTATGTTTATTATTCAGGAGGTTAAAGAATGATCGAGTCAAGACGGACCCGAGGTATGGGACTTCGTCTCAATCTCATTTCATTGAGGCATATTTCATTTTATACACAACTATCTTTTATACTGTGTATAAACCCCTTTGAATTTTACTTTTATACAAAAGGAATCTTTTTATATGAAGCGTTTTACTAAAAGAAAAAAAGGAATGTTTCTTTTAACATACGCGGTGACAACGACCTTTTCCGCCGCCGCGAGTATTATTTGGTCTTTGGCTTCCTCAACAAGCTGTAATGTTTTTAAAATGAAATAAATACCATATACTCTTTTATGTATTTTGGTATTGAAAATGGTTTTTATAATGGATTTTTTTTGTGTCAATATATTTATGTGATATATTGTGATCAAAGTGTGGAAATGTTTTCTTTCCATTATATTTTTGTATGTCTTATGATTTTATAATGGTACTTAGACATTTGACGGGTTGTTAGGTGATAAACCATATGACGGGTGGTGTCGTGAAAACCATGATGGGTGGTTACGTTATAACCTCCAATGCATTGGGTATGGAAGTCAGTCGTATGGCTATTCCATTAAGTATGTATGGAAGTCGGCCGTATGACTATTCCATTAAGTGATATGAGTGGAAGTTGACCGTATGGTTATTCCATTTAAGTATGTTTATGTCCAAAGTTACCTTTATATGTTATGTGTTCTTTATATGGGTTTTATGGTAATCCTTTGGTTACAAAAGGGTAGGTAATGAAATTTTATTCAGTGAAGAGTTTTTACTACTTCATGAAGGTGAAGGTATTACTTTGATAAAGTATACATGGTTTACTTGATTTTTGAAAAACTAACAGTTTTCATTATTTGTGTATCCCTTACTGGGCTTTTTATGCTCACCCCAAGTTTTTTTTAAATGTTTTTCACAGGACTTAATGTGGAATAGGGTTAAGGATGGGATCAAGGGAAAGGCATGCTATCTAAAACATGGAACTAGGCATGTTTCCTTTTAAGAGTTTTTATTTTATGGAAACTTAACCTACTTTATAATCTTTTGAGATGTAACAGTTATGTCCTAATTCTCTAAAACTCTAAACCTGAAAAGATCCTCAATGTGAATTATTCATTTAATTCAATATTAAGTAATGTTTAAGGCCGAGGCCTTATAAAAGGGCTTCAATGATTTGGTTTATACCCAAAAGAGGATTCAAGGATAAAGGGAGGGATTTTTCTAAGTCTATCAGAATGAAATTATCTAATCCTATGTGGTTTGAGAGGTGTCAAGAAAGGGGAGAGGTGGTGGCCATTTATAAGGGTGGGAGGGGACACACTTGGAAATTGTGAAAACAAGTTTGGTGTACCCACATTTATAGCTAGAAAAAGTCATAAAAAACCAACCCAAATCAATAATGGATGTTTTATGGAATAAATATAGACATTAAATGGGTTTTTACCAGTTTATAGGTTATTTTTCCCTTATGATTAAGGTTTATTCCCTGTATAAGCTTAATTTCTCCTTAACCGTTGTGATTAATTATAATCACTATCACTAATATTTTTGGTCAAAAATTAAGTAGATATTATTAGAATAAAAATATAATAATTATTATATATATGTATGTCTATTTTCCAAAATTAAACTCACATAATTGTATAGATTAATTTTAACGCTAATCCCATAAATGTGGTGATAAAGTAGGGTTTTAAAGTAAAATCATTAAAAATTTAAATATGGTTTTATGACCAATTTAAATATAAAAAATATTACAATGAAATAAATTATATTAAAATATGTATAACTGAACTATTATGACATTGAAAACCAAATTGAAATATACATTAATATTTATATGTATTTAAATGAGAATACAGTTCTCAATTGAAATACATTATTTTTATTATTCATTAAAAAATAAAACTTCTTAGAAAAATACTAAAAATTCCCCATAATCTAATTTTGACACTATGAATTCAAAAAAAGTTATTTATTTTGAAATATAAAAAATATAATGATCTCAAAAATAAGTTTTAACATGGTTTTATCTTTAAAAGGTTGTAAAACATGGTTCTGTGTGTAACACATGCTAATCTCAATGATTCATGTATTAAAAGATCAATTTGATGTTTAATATGATGCAAGAAAAACTTATTTATTTTATATTTATATATAAAAAATAATATTTGTTTTTCTATGAAATGAAAAAAAATTATTTTAATTTGAAAAAATATTTCACTAAATCTCAGGGTGTTACATAAACTTTCAATAAAATTGTTAAATTATTAAAAATGTGATAGTTACTTCAAAAACAACCACTGCTCTCACTTATAAAAATGCAATTCTTAACTAAATTTAAGACTCAACTATCCATTAGATTTATTGATGAAAATATGCCAATTTTATACTCATATAACCCCTAATCATGTCTATAAGATTCTATACACAATTATTTTTCTTATGTCTATTCATTCAACGATGTTTTCCAAGGTGAAATACGAAGCTTACAATAATAATAGAAAATAGTCAGGTAATCATGAAAATAAATTAAGATTTTTTTGTCTCAAATTACTCTATTTTAGACATGAATTTCATTATGCACATATTTTTTTTTATATGTGTATATTTCACCAAATTGAGATGTTATGTCATGAAATAACCTTTATTAATTGAAATAGAAGTTTTATTTAAAACTATCTCTCTTTTAAAAGGTTTTTAGGTAAATTTCCCTCAGATTGTAAGGGGTTTATTGAATTTAATATTTTATTTGATTCATAATCACTTTACATTGATTGTGATCTTTTCAGATTGAATTACTATATTATATTATGACTTTTTATTTTACTTATGTCTTATTTTATTGGGAAATCATTCTCTACACTTACATCATTTTTCTTGGTGGATATATTGTTTTATAAATTTTTATGAATAATTACCATCTGTTTTAATGGTTCTTTCCTATATTCATGGTTTTACTTCTTTCAAATATTTCCATTTCTCTACTGTAAACTCTATTTTTTTATCTCCAATAGTACTTTTAGTCTATTTCCCTAGTGTGAAATCAATTTATATATTCTATTATGACGTTTTATTTTACTTATGTCTTCTTTTATTGGGAAATCATGCTCTACACCAACATCCTTTTTTTGATGGATATATTGTTTTATAATTTTTTATGAATAATTATCATATGTTTTAATGGGTTTTTACCATATTCATGGTTTTACTTATTTCTAATATTTTCATTTATCTTGTGTAAACTCAGTTTTTTATCTCAAATTATCCTTATAGTCTACATTATTTATATTAAAAAACGGAATCCTTATCCTTTTAACGATATGGGTTTTCAAACAAAGGTATTTAAAAATAATTTCCTCCCCATATTTCTTTTGATAATCACTATGATTTTAATGTTATAATTTATTAATGTTTATTTTTCAAAGGTAAATAATTTCTAATGATCTAATTTACCTTCTTGAAAATAACTTTTAAAAGTTTCCTAAAAAATTATCATTTTATGAATAAGAAGAAAATTTTATCTTTTAATTTTTTTTCAATGGGGACACATATTTACACCAACTTTTTCATTTTAATTTAATCTTCAACTTTTTGTTTTCATTTTTTTGGAAGAAAAATTATTATTATAATAGATTTATAAAATATATATTTTATAATGATATCAAAAGATCAAGGATATTTCATAGTTACAAGGTGATTTTTCTAAAACATCTTAAAATTAATTTTAATACAAGTCATTGTCCTAACATTTGTTATGAATCATCAATAATGTTTTCATATTTGACCATAAATCTTTTTTATATGGATGAATTATGTAATTTCATTCTATTTTAGAGAAATGTTCCACCATTGTATTTTTTACCTAATCATTTAAACTATGAAACCAGAATTCCTCATCTCTTACCTTTCCTCTATGATTAAAATATTATTTATTCCTTTGATTTAATGGTGTTCACCAAGATTTTTAATATCATTTGATAAGTGTATATTATTTTTTAACCATATACCTTTTATATTTATGGTGTAAATACAATGTGGTTTATTATATTAATTGAAATATATTTCACTAGAAGGTTTCTTAATTTCATTGGATACCTATTTATTTTCATAAGGTTTATTATGATATGCATATTGATGTAATTATAAATGACCTACTTATGCGAATCCATTTGTAAAGGATATAAAACCCATTTTTTTCCCATGGTTTCTTGATGATGTATTGAGTAAGACCCATTTTATCATATTTATTGATGATTTTGGGTGATTATATCACCCAACGATGCATTTGTTAATGTTTTATATCACACTAAATGATGCAATATTCCATAAAAATATATAATAATCTTTTTTCACAAGTTTGTTGGGCGAATGAGATGCTAGAAGCATTGTTCACAAGTTTGTTGTGCAAATGATATGTGGGAATCATTGTTCCCATGTTTTTTTGTGAAATGATATTCATGAATATTTGTTCATAGTTTTTTTGTGTGTGAATTAGATATTGGAATACATCTTCATATGTTTTTATGCGAATGTAATGTAGGAATATTTCTTCTTATTTTTTTATGTGAACATGATACGTGAATAATTATTCATAATATTTTCTATTATTACATTTGTGCCAAAATTATTTTCTATACTATTATTCAATTACAATAAATACTTCTATATTCCAATGATTATTCTCCTTTAATCATTTATAATGTATCATGATTCCATAAACTTTTTACATGGTATTTGTTTATTCATCTGAGATTTACTGCCCTTTTATAATGAATTATGGTAAAAACATACTATTCAAAGTTATTTTAAATAAATATTTACCTTAACATGTTTTATCATATGGTTTTGATGAAATCCAGGAAAACATGTTGATAATTAGTTCAATAATGAACATTTTATGTCACGACTTCCTCATGTATTCTTTCCTAGAATTATAATGATTAGTATAACCTAGGACTTTCCGAGAAGTAGATCTAGTGTGGTTAGGGTGTGGTGAAATGTTTAAAAGTATCATAAAATAATTTTATTGGTGTCTTATTCTCAAATACACTAAACCTTATGTTCTTAGGATTGTGATATATTTTATGAGTTTTTAATTATTATCCAAAGGTAATGTTGTAATGTAAATATTGTTCCATCTTACATTGAATCAAAGATAGTTTTTAAATAATGTGTTTTAAGAACCTTATCTATTAGTGAAAATATAGGGATCTTCAGTTTGTATCAGAGTGGGGTTTAGTTGTTTTGGAGAATTACTTTATATATTTTTAGATATTAGTTTAGTTATTTTTTTTATTAAGGATAGGTAACCTTAGTGAAAATATTATATAAGAATCTATATATAAGAAAATATCTTGAAATATTGGTAAAGTATGTAGTAAATGGGTTTCATAGAAATAAATACCTAACTGTATAATAACAAGTGGATGTTCCTATAGTACAAATACACCTCTGGGTAATCACTCAGAAAATTGTTGGTAGAGCATTGACTAGATCGTCACCTTAATAAATGATGAGTATGTCAAAGACTATTCACATAGATAAACACCCTCATGGGATATTATTTGGTTGATCATATTCTCTTTATGAACCACTATAAAATATTGATATCCTAGTTAATCTAAGGTATTTGGTTTATAAGTATAATATAACCCAATATAAACTAACCCAGGATAAACTAATATTGATATATATTGAACTAATGGAGTTATAGGATAACATAATGATAAGTGTAACGGGTTTTAAGGTTGAATCTAATTTATGTTATTGATAATAATATTTCCCATATATTTTTAATATTTTATCATTCATGACTAACATTTTTGTTTTAGTAATAGATGTAATTAGATGTAACCAAAGGTGTGAGGGATAATTTGATGGTTACCACAATAGAAAACCCATCAGAATGTTAGATGGATTGAGACACCTTATGATTATGTCAAACTAGATCTCATGAAATCTGATTTATAATGTGAATATTTTTGAATTCCAAAATACCATAAAGGATAGAAATATAATTTCTTATATAATATTATGTGATGAAGATGAAAAATAAATGATAGTTCAATTTCCAATTATAAAAAATGTAGAAATATTCACAATGGAAATTGCCTCAAGGGGGATTAAATATCCTTAAATTTTGTAAGAGGGGTCATTAAGAATCAAAACTCCACAGTGAAATGAAAATCTTTATTAACTTGGTTAAAATAAATATAATTCATCAAAAGGTACCATAAATAAATCAATGAATTATGAGATATGAACAATGGTATTATTCAAGTCAATTTACTAATCCACAGATTAAATTATAAGATGAGAATAAATAACGTCCATGACCAAGAGGATAATGTAATTATTGTGCAAGAACTACACTAGAAGTGCATATAGATATTTAAGTTACACATACCCTCCAATCTAAAGTTATAAAAGCCTTGTTGACATTGGATTATATTTACTCAAGTACCTCTAATAAGTTCTTTAAGATCATTAATTCACCCTCTTGATGATTTTATTATCAAATAAATATTCTAATGGTATGATTATTGTCTTACAAGTTAAACATTATAGTAATTTCTATTGAAGAAATATTATTATCCTTACATATAAATTTTATGTTATTTTAGTGATGGATATGTTCCCAGCACAAAAAGGAAACTTTTTTTGGGTATGACAAATGCAGTTCATATAAACATATAAATCTCTATCAATAAAAGTATGAAAATTAAACCGACTAGAAACAAATTATATAATGTGGTACTTGATACCAAATAATGGTATACTATTGGGAAACATATTTGTAGATAATGTGAATATTATGGAAAAACCTATTATAAGGAAATAGATATGTTTCAGAAGTTGGTAAGATTGATATTTATCTATAAATTGATCCCGAGTCATATCTCTAATTTATATTCCATTAAATATTATTTATGGTATGTGATAATTAAAATTTCAAGGATTAAAATATTTGAAGGGGTAAAATATAATGACATGAAATTCTAGACATTCTAAAACTGATGTTATGATTGATAACTCATGTAAAAAGCTAAACCAAATGTAAAAGAAATATCAAATATTATAGGGAAGTTATTAAAAAATCTATAATAAATAATAATATGATAAACCATTAAAATATATTACATTTAAAAGATAACTTATTAATATGAGTAAATATTGAAAAAGGTTATTTTCAATCAAATTTGTTTTCTCAATAATATATAATTGATTTTAAAAACTAAATTTAAAAAATCTATAATTTTAATATTAAACAAAATTAATTTTTGAATTCACCACATCAAAATTTACTTAGTATGATTTTTTGGAATTTTTTTCTAAAAAAAAATTTTTTAATAGAAAAATGTAGTTTTTTGAAAAAATATATTTTTATGATTTTATCATTAATTAAGAATATCCAAGAATATTAAAAAAATATTTACATAATAAAATATGAATTTAATGAAAAAATTATTTATTTTATAATATTATTTGAACTTATAAATCAAATGTTGAATTTTTTTGAACTAAATTAAAATGTTACTTTAATAAAAACTATTTTCGGTCTTCTCTTCGAATTAAGTGTTTGGATGGTGAAATTCGGTTTTGGTTAGATTTTAAAGCCCATAACATTTATTTTATTTATAATAAAACAATTTGTTTCATAAAAATAATTATATTTTATAATCATATATTGTTCATACATTTTTAAACATAATAACACAGTTTTCATTGAAAACAATTGTGCATTATGTGAATTTATTTTAAAAATACCATTTCAAACTCTTAGTATTATATTTGGTAAATTTATTTATACAATTAAAATTATATGGTTACAATTAGGTTAAAATAATCTTTTTTTCTTTAATATTAATTACTATGGTTATCAATTTGGTTACCAAGGTAAAAGTAAAATAGGGTAAAGGTTAAAAAGTTAAAAGAAAAACCCTAAACAAAATTTAGGTTGTATGAAAAATGAGTGGATGTGGAGAATCTATACCCACAAACACTTAAAATCAACGTTTTCCCATTTTATATCCCTTGAAAATTTAATAGTGATAATAAATTATTGAAAATTTAATGGTAATTTCAAAACTACCATTCTATTCACTAATGAAAATGTAATACTTTTACCACTTAAAGGATCACAAATCCGTAAAATTTATTATTTAAAATATACTGATTTTCTCCTCCTACAACCTTTTATAATTTCCATAATATTATAATCACTTGTATTTTTCTTGAGGCCCTCGTTTCAAAGATTTTTTTCAAGAGAATCCTTAAGCTTCTATTGAGGTTAGAGCATTATCAAGTAAGCATAAATATAATGTAAGATATTTTCATCTAAAATTATTCTCTTTAAGAAATGATTTTTATTATGAATCTAGTTTATTTTTAGTGGTGTATATGCTTCATAAATTAGATTTTATATCATGAAATAAAATTTATTCATTTAAATTGATTTAAAATTTAAAACTCTCTATCTATCTATCTATCTCTCTATTTCTAGATATTTTTCATGTGAAAGATATTCAGGATTCTTTTTCCATAAATATTTTTTGTGAATGAGATATTGGAAGCTTTGTTCATATGTTTTTGTGTGAATGAGATGTGAGAATCCTTATTTAAAAGTTATAGTGTGAACATGATTTTGGAATCATTGTTCATAATATAATCTAGGATTATGTTTATTAAATAATTATTTTTTATACTACGATTCAATGAAATTATATATTTCTATATGGAAAAGATAATTCATTTCGACTCATTCTTAATGTCTATTCAATAAAAAATATTTTTCCATGGAATATTATTTTTAAATTTAGATTTCATATCATTTTATCATGTCATTGGGAAAACACTTATTTATACAATGTCTTATAAAGAGATATCCCCCCTAGTAATTTCCCCTCATATTCTTATGATCTTACCCTAGAAAACATGTTGATAAGTCTTCCATTATTGGGAGTTCAATCTAACAATTTTTTCTATTTTATTTACCAATGTTATTTAGATTAATATATAATAATATTAGTATATGAATTGATCTAGTTTGGTTTGAATGTGGGAAAATCTTCACAAGTATCATAAAATTAATTTGTTATGTAGCTGATCCTCAAAGACACTAATCCTTAAATTATTGTGAGTGTGAGATGTTTTATGATCTGTAATGATTATCCAATGGTAATGATTTAAAATAAATATAGTTTATCTCACTTTATATAAAATATAGTGTTCCAAGAATGTATTATTAGAACAATTATTTGGGGGTACAAGTCTATCGTGCTTCATCCATGTCAGTATAGAACACACACACCCCTTTTATTAGCACAACGCCACTAATTTTATCAGTGTTATCTCCCCTTTACTGACCCCTTTTATTATCATTGGATACCCCCTTAATCAGTTTTATTCCCTGTTGTGTTCCATCACCCTCTTTTATTAGCGCAATTTCGACCTTCTTAGTCCTTGATCATGCTTGAATTCAAACCTCTGATCTCTTCCTTCAATCCTAATGCCATGACCATTACATCATCCTGATTTATTTAGTATTTTATGATATATCTATATATTAATATATATATACACATAATTATATTATATTTTCATATTTTTCATATAATATAAATAAATATATATATATATATTCATATAATTATATATATTATTATAATTATTTTTATATACATTTATAAAATATGATTATATACTTGTATGTATCTAAATATAAATGTATATTTATATATAATTTTTTTATAGTGTATTTATATAAAATGATTTTTTATTATAGATACATTTAAATACTATATTTATATAATATTATTAAACAATATGTATATATAGATTAATAATAAACATTTAATGATATATTTATATAAATATATTAATATGATGTATTTTGATAACATATATGCACAAAAACATGCATATATTTACACACACATGTACACAAATTTTTTTTAAGGCAACAAGATTTTAGATTTTTTTTCTTTATCTAATACATTCAACAGCATCTGGAATATGTAATACCGAGCTTAAATAAACCGAAATATTCTAAAACATATTATTATTTTAATATGACTATTATAACCTATTCATTGGTTTGACATGTATGAATAGGAAGAACCATATTATGAAATTTTTATAGAAATTTTTCCTTAATAAAATGAATAATGAATCAAACATTGATTATCCGTTAATTATAAATGAAGATAAAATATTTTCAAGGTAAAATAGGTATTTTTCATAAACAAAAATAATGTGTGCAGTGAAATTTTATCATAATAGATCAAATTTCTCCTTATTGATAAATGAATCATATTAAATAAGTAAATTATCTATCTAATTGAATTAATAAAAATTCATTAAATTAACTTTATTAGAAAATTAATCAGAATAAAGTCATTTTTCATTAAAAATACTTTCTACAAAAATATTTTTCCTTTTAATTTTGTCCATGGAAATTGTAATTAATTTTTTAAATTTTATTTCCAAAAAAATACACTTTTTGAAATAATAATTACAGAAAAGGATTATTATGGATATTTGCGAATTTTAGATAAAATTAATTTTAGAGTGAAAAGTGAAAAATAATGATTTTTACAAAATGGTAGTTTCTTTTCCTTAAATAAATTAATTTAAAATTATGAATATTTTGGATTTTTCCCTAAAATAAACACACCTAATTTAATCATAAAATTTATAATTAATTATAAAATAAATATAAAATAATTACAATCATCTAGAATTTGAATATAAACAATGGATTCCCTATTTGGAAACTGAAGGTTGATGTATGGTAAATATTACCCTTTTATTTTAAATGATTATTAATAGTAACCTTGATAAAATTGTTTTCACTGCAATATGGGTAAAACTTGTAAAACAGGGTCAATCCCAAGAGATAAGGCCTAAAAATTACACCAACACTTATATTTGTTTTATATGATGAGTCATTTCAACCATAACCATCCAATATTCTTAAAGGGGACAATTTCTTCCCACTTTCCATTAATTTTAACCTTTTTATTATTTTATGTAAAGGATAGTCACAAAAATTTCCCTCTCTTACTTTTAATTTCAATTATATATTCTTATTAGGATAAAAATATGTTATGAAGAAATATAAAATATTATATTGTACATAAATAAATAATTTTTATGATAATAATTTATTCTCAATTTTTAGTGATGATATAATCTTCTAAAATACTCACGCAATGTTGATATAATTCTTTTGCAAGAAATAAAAAATACAAGGTAAATGACTATAAAAATAATAAAATTAATATGTTTTGGATAAATTATGGTATGAAACTATTTTCATTTGTAATTATAATGTATAATTAATGGAAAATGTGTTTATATTAAAATTTCTATTTTTATTGATGTATTGAAATTAAATTTAAATGAAGACACCCAAAAATTAATTTAATGATATTTTACGATAAACAATATATTATT
Source organism: Viscum album (assembly GCA_963277665.1). Classification (NCBI taxonomy): domain Eukaryota; kingdom Viridiplantae; phylum Streptophyta; class Magnoliopsida; order Santalales; family Viscaceae; genus Viscum; species Viscum album. The sequence goes on from OY728129.1 coordinate 1,404,195,405, forward strand.
AAATGATCTAAAAATAAAAAAACAAATTAATACCGTTGGGTTGGGAAAATGTTTATATTGGAATACATGGACCATTTTGGAGCTACTCTCCACCTTATAAGTAAACTTTTAACTCATAAATAGTGAAAATTTTGTCTCCATCGTTAAGGTTAAATAGTGTTAATAAGGGGATTAATCCAAATGATAAGGTTTAAAATGAAACAAAAATATGTATATATTTACTGGTTGAAGGTATTTTTAAATTATCATGTCCAAAATTTCAAATTATTTCCACACGGTCTCACTTGACTTGATAATATATTTATTATATTTGAAATTTCAAAGTATTAACAACTATGTCACTACCATATTCAATATAATATAACCCCCACTCCTCTATTCCTCAAAATATTTGAGCCATTTATCATAAAAAATATTTATCTAGATACATTTTAAAAAACCCACTCCACGAATTATAGGATTTGGTCTCACGAAAATACCAACTTTGAAGGCTTAATGTGTAAGTTAGAGGAGGTTTCACAAAGAAGAGGTATAACTCATTATTGAGTTCTTCGATTTTATGTATTATTTTACCTCATTTAATTATATCATAACCCTATTAATAAAATAGAATTAGAATCTCCACTATAGTGATGCATTATTATTTCTCTGTTATAACACTTAATAATATCCATTTCCATGCTATAGAAAACAAAAACATTACTCATGAATTTGTGAATTCTACCACCACAACAAAGAGATGTGTTTCATTTTTCAACACCACCTCACCCGGATAGTTTTTATTATGGATTTAATAAATATATATGATATTAATGAAATAATTATTTTTCTATTAGGGTATCATAATACTTACTTAATTACCCTTCAAATCATTAAAAATGGTAAGGTCACATATGCGTACGTGTAGACTACCACCCCCACACAACGATGTGATTATTTTTTAATGTACCCCATTAATGGATGATTATAAAAAACTATTTAATGTATAAAAATGATATTTTTTAGTGTTTACTATTTTTTTGATTATGGAACCATTACCTCTTTTACCATGATCAACATACCGAATTTATCTTTCTATTATAAATCGTACACCCTCAAAATGTCCGATACGAAGTTAATTAATTTTATAACTATAAAATAATAAATGAAATAAATGAATTAGTAATAAGTAAGTACACTTGAAAAAGTTCATTGGTATTTGTACATGATATAAGTTTTGTATGTGGTGACTCAATCTTGTGGTACGTGGTTTCTTAACTCAATTTCTTTTCATTGGGTTATATTAATTCATCACTGACAATGTTATTATAATATTACATGTGTAATTAACTATAAATATTTTATTTTGAATTTAAACTCACTTTATGTGGATTTAAACTTATTATACATAATCAATTCATTGATTAATTCCCTCATCAATTCTACAATCCTTATAAGGGATTTTGTATCTCAATTTCATTCAATTGACTTTGTCATATTCACCACTTGTTAATTATATGTGGGGTATATAATAATAATGAATTTATTTTATGATGAATATGGAGATTTTAAAATACATCCAACAGTCTCAATTTGATAATATCTTTATTCAAAATATTAGAAAATGGAATGAGTTTTTCATCTCAATTCCACTTTAGTGAGACTTAAGTTATATTATGCTACCAATTTCATTTATATGGTGTATATAATACACCTTTGACATATTATACCATGAATTACTATTTATTAATTTTATTTTATGTTTAAGTTAAAATTTTCTATTTTAGAGGATTTTTATTCAAAGTTTATTAAATTCATAATGGTTTATTCTATAATCTCATTCTTATTTAGTTTTTTTGTGCATAAATAAACCTTAAAATAAAATATCAGAGTTTATTCCTTTAAAATATGTAAATGTTCTTTTTTATTTGGTCATCTGTAGAGTATTCAATTTTCATATTCAGTTTCACCACTTTTGAACTAAATACAAATGAGAAAACATTTTCCCTATAAAGCGAACCTTATTTACTTTGTAGATCAGAAAGGTTTCGGATCTGAGTGGGCTCGGTCCTAAAAGTTTATGAAAGAAAAGAAAAATACAAACAAACAACACAAGAAAAGTGGAACAAGAACCGCTACTAAACACAAAAATGGTATAATGCTTTCACCCAAGAGATGTTCCGAGTGATACTCCAATCCACAACATGAAAAATGGGACTTGAAAACCCCCCAAAAGCATGCCCACCATCATAGGAAAGCATCCAACACCCCCTTGTAATGAAATAAATGCCCAATTTTGTAGGCCCATGATGGAAAGTGACAAGCACATCACTCTCGCCATCACTAATCGACACCAGGCTGTCGCCAGCCCTCTCGATGCATCCCCATCATGCGTTGTAACTATCTCTCCAACAAATTGCACCATCAAGACAAGCGAGGTTGTCTACCAATTTCGTCCCACATCCTATGGTCTACCCTATCTTCCCACATTCCGAGGTCATTTCCATCCAGCATTTGAGACCACCACTGGCTTATTCCTCACACTGTCATTGGAATGCTTTTGGATACGATACCTACCATTAGGAAAGGACATCATCAATATCATCCACTGTCCAGTATCGATACTAGACAAATCCCTATAAAAGAGATATAGTCTTCCACCAAAAACCCCACTATATAAGCATGGCACCATTAACCTCCACACAAAGCATAGATCTTCAAACACTACCAGGCCCACTACAGTGAAAATATTACTACTACAAAGCCGTATCATCCATTCCCACACATTCGTTTCCTACTCTGCCATTGAGATAAAAAACATGCCAGAAAAAGCACAAGTCACGGGACCTCTGCCAGCACTGTTGTTCTATGGATCGCCATATGTGCTATCTTCTATCGCCTTAGACATAGCCGCCAGGATCCCACACCAAGATCGATTTCGCAGACCAAATAAACTTCTCCACCAAACCCTCGTTCACACCCTGATATCACCACTGGTAAAACCCATGTCTCCAAATCTATTTTTTAACACATCTCGAGCATCTCAAGCTAGACCCCATCCATCCCTTCCCATAGTTTTGATGATCCTTTTGAATCCCTCCATTGGTCAAGGCATTAACTTCAACCACCACCTTCGACGTGTTATTAAAATCCAATACTATCAAGGCTTCATGGCCAACCACTTCCATCAGGATGCCATCTCTAGCCGCCGCTTTCGGTGTGGCATCTCCAACCATCATCGTCGATACGAAATCTCCGTGTTCATGTTTCATAATTCTTTTTCAGGAATGTTATTTTATATGGTAAAATTATTATTTTAAGTCATTTTCAACCATATTTGACTTACTTTTCAATTTTTGAAAGGGGTTTTTTTATTAATAATGTTATTTTGACTTATTAGGAATGGTGTGAAAGGAATCATTATATTAACATTTACCATATGAAATTTTTTTTACCATTATTATAACCATTCTTTTCTAACACCGCTAGTTTTAAATATATGATTTATTTGATTTATTTTTATTTTTATTCAATTTTAATTATAATTAATTTTTTAAATAAATATTTAAATATTATAATGATTATTTTTAAATAATTTTTGATTCAATTAAAAAAAATTGAGCACTGAGTTCGGAAGAGAGTGATCAGGGCATTGTAATTGGTGTCATAGGAATGATCTAGAAAATGTTGTAGATTAGATGTCATATTTTGATGGAAAAACAAATCTACGCATTATATTTTTCATCAGATTGTTTTGGTTCCATATTGTTTCTCTAATTATGATAACGAAAAATCAAAATTTTCTTAAGCCTGATGCATGAACTGTGAAAGATAAATTCATTTAATGGGGGTATAATGTAACACCCGTAGTTTTAAATAAATGATTTATTTATTTTATATGTATTTTTAATCAATTTTAATTTTACTAAAAAAATTTGAATTTTTTTTTGAAATGTTATAATTAAAATTTTTTAAATATTTTTTGATTAAATTACTTATCATTTTCAATCACTGAGTCTAGGAGAGCAGGGTTTGGGAATTATATGCTTCCTTTGAATCATTATAACTTTCAATGGTTATTTTCAAAGAAATAAATCTTCATAATATTTTAAAAATAATAATTTAAAATATTAACAAAAGAAAAGGATAATTCTATCTTATTTTTGAAACAAATTTTGGATGTTATTTTAAATATATATTAATTTATGTAAACATCCCTTGATGTATCATATTCTTTATAGGAGATATAATCTAATAATACCATCGACCATATTAATCTGGATGTATTATGATAATGATGATCAATATTTTTACAGTGTAAAAATATTGACATTTCATTTTTTAGTTTTTTAATATGGATATTTATGTTGATTATTTATTTTATTAATTATTCCCTCAGTTTATATAATGAATGCATTTGACCTTAAAAGTGACAAGTGGGGCCCATAATATCACCACGATGCATCAGTTGGTCTCACGAGACAAAATATATTGGTCATTAGGTGTATGATATCCCATTTATTTATGATTTCATGGTACGAGGAATTGATAATATATTTGAGATGTCATGGAATGAGGCCTCAAAGATATTCTTATGATGTATAAAATTATACATTCCATCATTATTAAATCATATATTTTTATCTTTGTGATTAATTATTATATTATTTTATCCATGGATATATTCTACTTTTATGATGCTAGTTAAATGTAATATTTGAAAACTATTATATCAACCATATCATTCATGATTTATTTATTTTTTGATAGATTGTTTTGCATAATATATCTTAAGGATCATCTGATCACACCATTAATTATGTTTCCTTTCCCTTGGATACTAATAATGGATCTATGAATGATTTTCTAGATATACTTGAAGAAATAATAAAATTCTCACTATATTTCATGTTTTTAAGGAAACACGAGTCTTAATTTAGTAATCATATTTTTATGGAATAAATGGATATTGAATGGGAGATTCCATATTGTATTATAAGGGTTTTATATGTAAGAGTTTTCCTTAATTATCCAAAACCCAAAATTGAAAAGAACCTCTATGTGTAATAAAGTGGTACCGTAGTTATAAATTATGTTATTATGATATTTCTATGTTAGATGGCCTTATAGTTTGTATCAAAGGAAATATAGAGACAAATTTAGAGGTTAGGATCATTTATATGAGAATATTTTAGGAGTTATAGTTAATGTTATGAGTTAATAAGTTTAATGTTGATCATAAGTTTAATGTCATATATACCCCTTTGATGTTTTATGTGATGAGAGTTTAATATGGTTAAGGATATTTTGGTGAACATTTATGAGAATACTACCCTTGGGATTAGTATGTGTTTTAGAAAAAAAAAGTTATTTGAGGAATATTGATTTTATATTTTTTGGACATAAGGTATTGTTAACATTTAGGGTTTTTTATGATCATTGGTGTTACTTTTAATTCGATAAAATGTTATTATAGTTTGGGAACATATTTTCTATCGTATAGATACCCATGAGATTGAAAAGTGATATTGTTACTAAGTGATTAATGTTATATTTGAATAAGTTCACTTTATTAATAACCTTATATGAATAAGGTAAATAGAAATGTTTTTGTATAATATGATATTTTATTTGAATAATAATTATTTAGTAATCTTTTGGGAGAATATATGGTTTTATTATGGATTTATGGTGATTTAAGATATTTATGGGAATGATTGTAATATAAAATATATTATATGAAAAGGAATATACATAGTTGGTATTTGAATTTATGAGTAATTATTGAGTTTTGGAGATACATTTTAAGTCGATATCAAAAGAACAAGTGATCAAATCCTTCTGATTTTTGGGTTTTAAACTTGTTGAGGAATATTTTTGATGAATTTTACGGTTATTTACTTATGAAATGATTTAAGTTAAACTTTGGGTGTTATAGATTAATGTATTATTTTACCTCAAATAGAGGGTTATTCATATAGGTTATTATTTTATATATTTATAATCTTTTTGGTTTTAGAAATAAAGGATAAATTTTCTTCCTTTTTTTGATCATATAGTCGATTAAAGGTAATTTCAGTGGTTCAACCTTGAAAATTCATCATTTAGAATTTAGAATTGGGATCTTTAATAAGTATACAAACTTATATAAGAAAAAAAGGATTATAAGGTTCATACGTATTTGAATGATATCATGTGAGTATATTTTCTTATGTTCTCTATCTTAGTGGTTAAATAATCCCTCAACTCTTGGAAAAAGTCTTAAAATAAAGATGATATACTTTTACCATAGTTTTTGATGAATTTAATGGATTCTTTATCACTGAAAAGTTTTTGTATTTTTTTCCTTACTTTTCTCATGAGCATGTTCTATATCACTCTTTACAATTCATTGAATGTCATTTTTCTCTTACATTTTCATATTTTCACTTCCAGCTAATGTTATCTTTATTTGGGAACCAAATTATGTGTTATTCTAGGTGAATTTTATAATTACCTTTTAATATGTTCATAAATAATTTTTATTATCCTTTTTGTGATTTTGGTTTTGAAAAACAATACATGTTTAATTATTAAAAAAGTTTTTTTATTTAATGGTCATTTATTTTATTGTTAAATCCATGGAAATGAATTTAGAAAAATGATCTAAACCCTTTAATATCTAGAATGACCAAAAATCCAGTGGTTGAAATTTATATAATGTGGTAAAGTGTAAGAGATCAATATTTTAGAATTTATTTTCATTAATTAACATAGTCTACAGTGTGGTATAAGGAACACCGAGATTAAACAAATCACAATATACTATAAGAAATATGAATTATTAAATATGATTGTTATATCCCCTCTGTTAGTTTGGCGAGTATGGATCAGAATAAACATGTTCTGAAATATATATAATTTTACTTAATAAATTGAATAAAATATTATAAATTTTTATCAATTATTTAAAAACAATGACAAACTATTTTGATCGTAAATGTGATATTTTCATAATTTTTTTATGTTTTAAATGTATTTAAATCTTAATAGATTAAATTAATCATAATTGATACATGATTTTAATTAATTAATTATATTATATATAAAATTTAATTAATAAAATTTCATTTAATTTTGATTATTAGATAAGTAATGAGAATAAAGTCATTTATACTTTAAAAATAATTTTTCTTCAAAAATGATTTTTTGTGCCTGGATATTATAATTAATTTATCACTTATATGAATTTTATTTAAAAAATTAATATATTTTTTTGAAACAATTTTTTCATAATTGGAACAGAATTAATTTTCTGGATTTTTATGAATGTATTAGTTTTGGGGTGAATAGTTAAAATTACCAATTTTTTAGAAAATATTATTTTTTTGTTAAGTCATGTAATTTAAAAATACCATTATATTTTGGATTTGGAATCAAATTCAAATATTATTCTTTAATTTTACAAAATATAAGTAATTAAAAAATAATTTACATCGTATTTAATTTTGGTATAAACTCATCTTTAGGATTAAAACGCATTTTTTCTAAAAAATCATTGCATTTTATGAATTTATATTAAAATTGAATTCATAAAATTCAATAAATTTAATATTTAAAAATAGATTCCAAATTTGGACTCATCAGTTTTAAATTTTGTAAAAAGATCTCTTTTTTTCCTCAATTATAAATAGCAACCTTAGTAAAAAAACTATCCTAATGGTAAGGTAAATCATTTCAAACAAGGTTATAACTATGTCACAAGGCCAAAAAATACCCAAAGAACTTATCGTTATTTTATTATAAAATATGTGTACAATAATAAAAATTCACAATTTGAAAATGTGATAGTTTTTTGTCACTTTATTTTCATTGAAAACTCTATGTTATATACAAATATATATGGGGAGGTTAGTTGGGTCGTGGGAACTCTTCATATTCTGTGATGGTTGAAATTTGGGTTCCAGTAATGATATAAAATTTTATCACTTCCTTGGATTGATGCATTTAAAAGATATAGCGTTCTACGCTCCAGATCATCAAGGTGAAGCCTCGAATAAATCCAAGAAGAAAATATATATTGATCTGATTTATAAGGAGGTGAGAAGACATTTGTCATCATTGAAGAATGATTTCCTAGGAAAAATTATTCGTAAAGGCGGAATAGTTCTTGTCGATGAAAATCAAGAATACATCTTAGATTGATGAAAGATATATCAACACACACTCATTAGATAGTTGACCATTCTTATATGTGAGAGAATACTGAAGGTTGATAACTTTTCAAAAAAAATAGTTTCTATGATATTTCTTGTACTGGAAGTGCATCCCGATAGGGAAGAGATTGTTCGAATTTATCTTCCATTTGGAGGAACAAAAATGGAGACAAAAAGGTCTCATGACAACCTCCCTAACAATATTTATGTTGTCATTTTATGAATTGGATTACAAATATAACCCCTTATCTCTCAAAAAACCCTAATTTTTGGGTTTCTGATACAATTTTACTGTTGAACTGGATCGTGTGGCACCAAGAATTTTTTTGATATTGCATATACTATGGGAATACCCTTTAAAATAGATATACCTATAGAAATTGGGTGATTTTGTTACATAACATGGATCCTCATTTAGGTTTATATCAACATGATATTTATTGATCAAGACCTTATATCTATATTGGAAGAAGATATTTTCTTGCATATTAAATCTTTAATGCTTTTCCACTTCTGCTAAGTCATCTAATTGATTCAGGATTTGAAGGAAAATTTCTTCAAATATGTAGTTTATGGTTACTTCTTTAAAAAGTGGAAACACAAGGATTATTATCGAAAAATCACTCATAGTGCTAAAAATGATACGAATTATTAATCATTTGAGGAAAATTTGGGATAAATGACTTGTTTAGATGATCCCAAACTTCCTACCTCTGTTTAACTGGGTCACAATAATTAAAGGATGCTTCGTCCCAAAGATAGAAATGAACAAATTAATTCCACTGGTATAGCTAAGGCCATTGAACCCGAATAGTATTTCGAACCTTACAAGTAACTTATTTAGATAATGGATGGTATTATTTGTGATTTGGAGAAAAAAAACTCTTGGAATCCCTGGGATAATATAGATAATGAGGGGTTTTTCTTCAAATATAACCAGATTTGTTGTATTGGATATAGTGATAGTAATGTCCTGATAGATTAGTTTAATGTTGATAAGGTTACCAAGGAGGATTCTGACAAACAACTTATCATTGAAAGGAATCTGATTCTAACAAATGACATGAATGATATAAAGAAAGAAGTCTTTTCTTCACCAATATCTAGTTCTTTATGTGGTAGAAACGTTCACATCTTATCTAGTAAGGGGAATGTATTAATTTTGATTAATAGTTATTCTAACTCAAACTTATTGTAATTCCTCACATGTGTATTCATCCCACAAGAAGGCTAAGAAACTTCTCATTTATCTTCAAAATACTAATCAGGAAATGTTGATTGGTCCACTGTTGGATGCGATGGATATCTTGGATAATGCACTTCCTTTGAATTCAATTCCATTATCTAGAATCCATATTTGTAGGGAATGTTATTATGTAATGAAAAATTTGGAATGGTCTTACCCACACCATTTTTCTAACCTTATGAAATCCACATACGATAATTTTGGAATGGCCTTAGTTAAAGAATCTGAAATATTAATGGGAGTAAATTCAAAAACACGTCCATAAGACTGTGAGGGTGAAATTTTCCCCCAGGTTATTAAGAAATAAATGCAAGAATGTGTTGATTCACAATATTATGTTACCTGCACCAAAATTTAACTGAATGTTCATGGATATAGGGACTACCTCATAGTCTAACAATGGTTATCAAAAAATATTAATGATAGTTGCTGATATATTTTGGATATGGATGTTCAAGATCTTTATTAGATATACAAGAACTACATAAATATAGAGGAATCCTATGAATCATTATCAAATAATGAGTTATATATTCCTTAAAGGACCAAATAATGGTGGAGAGGTTGGAATCCAAAGGGTAGAGGCCTACATCCTAGAAATTTGGGTTCCAGAGGGAGTGTTAGGAATTGATATCTTTCTTTCTATTTTATGGAAATTTCATTCTTTTTCAAACCCTAATTCCCCTTGATTTACCTTAATTTTTTATATTTTTTCTTAATAAATTTTTAGGCCATGTATTTGGATCTCAAAATCAATGGTCGAACCATCTCAATTATGAACTTTATATTATTTTAGGTAGAGGATAATTACGATAAAAATCAACTCTCAAACTCTCAATTTCTATTATATTTTTCAGTTGGTTGAAAGATCTTATGAAGAAATATAAAATACTATTTTAAACATAAATAATTTATTTAAAAGATTCTAATTTATTTTTAATTTTTAGTGATGATATAATTACCATAAACGCTTACTTAATGCTAATATAGTTCTGGTTAAAGTAGTAGAAAAATAATGGTTAATGGTTTTAAAAGAAATAAAATTAATATTTTCAGGTGAATTGTGATATTTCATGATTTGAATATGTAATTATAAAGTATAATTAATGGTATACGGTTTTATATTTTTTTTCATTTTCTGTCTTGATCTATTTGATGTCAAACTAAATGAATAATCCCAAAAATGACCTTAATGATATTTTATGACGAAACATATTATATCAATTTATACAAAAATCAAAAATATAAACAAAATAATAATTTTATTATGGGTAATTGTATAAAATTTCATCCATTTGCCATTTTCATCCACAGTACACCTTATATGTAAATTTATAAACCCTGAAGAGTGAAAAATATTATTCGGCGGTTATGATTAAAAATGGATAAAGTGGGGGTTGAATAAAAATATAAGGTTAATGACGAAACATAAAAATGTATAAATTTTATTTAAAGAAGTTATTTTGAACTTATAATTTCCTACCTCAAAATTATTTCCCTTTAGTTCTTCATGAAATGATTATGATATTTAATATATTTTAATGTTCTTAAAATTTTCAATTGTGACACTCCCCTAACTTAAAAAGGGAACACATATCCTCTATTAATCACATCATTGGAGACATTTAACTCAACCTATATCTACCCAAATAAATTCCCAACAATACTACCCATGATCTAGAGGCACTGGTTTTACCAAAAGGCTATCCTAGAAGGCTTAATGTATATTCCAAAGGAGGTTCCCAAAAAAGAGGTATAACTCTTAACCAAGTTCATTCATTTTAATTATTCTTTTACCTCATTCAATTCTATCATAACCAAATTTATATAATAAAATTTTTCCTATAATATAATAATAAGTTATTATATCTATGGTATAACCCTTAGTCATCTCTATATCTATCCTAATACAAGTGAAAACATCACTTGTGCATACATGTGGGCCACCACCTCCTTGAAGTGTCATGTGACATTTTTCATCACCACCTCACAATGTTGGTTATTATGATCGATTTAATTAATATATATGAAATTTATGAAACTATTATGATATTTTAATGATAATATATTTCATTACTTCAAGCCCGTAAAAATTACTACGTCACTCGGGCATAAATGTAGACTACCACGTTCACGAAGCGATGTGATTACTTTTTCATGTCTTCCGAAAAAGGATTATTATCAAATTGTATTTAATTTATAAAAATGGTAATTATTTTTTTATTAATTTTATTTATATTATGGAATCATGACCCCTTTGACCATAATCAATATATCAAATTTGTTTTGTGATTATAAACTGAAAATCTTCAAAAATCCAAACGTGAACCTAACTAATTTAACAACTATATAATGAATTAAAATAAATAACATAAAATATATTATAATAATCTAATACACATTAAAATGGTTTTTCATAAGTAAAAAAGTAATATAAGTTTATTATAGAGGATATAGAGTATGTCTGTGTCAATTTGGACACTAGGTAAGGGGTTAACGAAATTTATTTCCATACAGTTATATTACTTATTCATTTATTATGTTATTCTATGATTTTGTGTGTAATGAAATATCTTTATTTTATATTTTATTTACACTTAATATATGTGTATTTTATATTTTTTCAGAAGATAACATAATGGATTAACTCTCACATCATTGTTACTATCTATATAAGGGATTTATTTTCTAAATTTACTTTTATTGAGAAAAATACAATATTAACCAAAATGTTTCTTTTTTGGGTGGTGTTTATAATTCCCACAAATGTATTTTATGATTCATTTCATGAAAATTATTTATCTTTAAAAATACATCTATGGTTATATTTTTCAAGAGATTTTGATAAAATGTTACAAAAGGGGTAACCATTTTTCATCTTATGTTATATTATACTTGTAATTTAATCTATTTGGTGCATATAATTCCTATTTGAGAAATTATATCATTAATTAATATTTATTTATGGTATTTAAATATTAAATTCTATTTTTATCTTGTCAAGAGTTTTGATTCAAATATTATTAAATCTAGAAGGGTTTATTCAGAAATATCATTCTTACTCAGGATAGTTTGTGTTTAAATAAAAATCAAAGTAAGATATAATATATTATTAATTTAAAATATATTTATTTTATTCTCCTCTAGTTATATCTAGAGTTTACATGTTTTATTTCATCTTCATCTTCTTAATAATTAATATGGTTTGGAAAACATTTGTTTATAGAAATCTGCCCAAATTTACTTTTGGTCGATGATATTTTTATTCCATGTCTTTTTTTAAAAAACTATTTCATGAATTTTACTTTCTTTTATCAAATTATTGTTTATATCCATTTTAATAAATATTTTAATTTCTTTTCATAGTTTTTAATGGAATATTCTTATCATTTTTTAATATATTTCTTAATTTTTTTACCAATGGCGTAAAAAGATTATTTATTTTAAAATTTAGTACATACACAAATTATCACACCATTGAAACCATTCATTCCATTAAAGATTCATTTATATGTTTTTTATTTTTATTTTCTAATAAATTAATATTTATAATATTCTATATTTTAAAAAAACAATTTTAAAATCAAATTTTATTTTACTAATTTATTCAAATAAATGTTTGAATATTATTTCTATAGTATGTTTATCTACGCGAACATGCTTTGATGAATATTATGATTTACAACATATATAATCTAATGATACAATCTAACACATTAATTTGAATATCTTTTGATCCTGATGTAATATTTTTGATCGGGGAAGAATATTGACATTATGTATGCTTTTCTCCACATGAAAATATTTATATTGATTATTTATTGTGTTAATTATTCCACACATTCATTTGAGGACTTGATAGTTACCATTTGAGAAAATAGCATGAGTATTTTTTTTATTCATACCCAATTATTTATGATGTCTTGGAAAGTGGAATTGATATTTTGTTTAGGATGTCTTAGCCTGAGGCCACGTTTATATGATTATGATGTTTGAAATTATTCATTCCATAATTATTAAATTAGTTATTGTTAACCATGTTAGTGAATTTGTTATTATTTCACCCAAAGAAATATTATACATTTATCATATTACTTATATATAATATTCTAAATTTTTTTATCTCTGCTATATTATTTGTAACGCCCCGACCCCAGTTACCCATAGTCGGTGCATTACTACATAACATTGGAATGATCACAAAACATCAAGTCTCAAAATACTGATTAGTTTAGTATCTTTGGAAGTACTAGATACATTCATAAGTGTTACATTAAATCATAAAATGAAAAACTACAACAACATGGTTTCCATAGACCACACTCATATCCCCTTATACTATCCCTGCAAGTCTGTCATAAAATACTTCTTCGCATCCTGGGAAAAATAAAACTTAGAAAGGGGTGAGCTCAGATGCTCAGTAAGGATAAAAATATACAAAAAACATTCATAAATAAACATAAACATTTAAGGCAATGTATATGAATAAAAAAATCCTTTTAAACTTGAACTTCAATATAATATGGCAAAGATAAAATCAAATAATGCCATTTACTTACTCACATGTATATTCTACTAGTCAAATAATCACATGCAATATCAATAGCCATTTTCATAATGATGGAATGCATAATGCCAAACTTCCATAACTACATAGTCATGTCCTTGTGCCTAGACTAAAAATATGATTTTGTCAAGGCCTTGTGCCAAGACACTAGTTTGTCTCATCAGACCTACCAATGCCTCGAGGACCTATAGTGGGCTCCACTCGTCACTTATTAATTCCAATGCATTCCTCGCATGAAAATGTTTAAACAAAATATAATCATTCGTATTAAAACTGGCATACGAAATGTCAATACTTTACCTATAAATCATGAATGGTATAAAAATAACACATCCACAATCAAACATATCAGAAAAAATTCAATACAATATGGTATATTTGTATCATAATAAATCAACTTCCAACATGTTTAAAATCCATTAAAGGATTTTAACATAGATGAAAATGATTTGTAAAACTCTTTGAGAGAAATATCCTTTTTTCATGAAAACATTTAAAAGTCACACAATTTAGAAATGAATACATTTGAATACATTTTTGAATCAAATTGTCTCATATAACTTTTAAACTTTTCAAAGTAATTTTAAAAACATTCATGTCCATAAAAATAAATCTTTAAAAACAATTTTGAAAAAAAAGACATTAATGTGAAGGATTTAGAAGAATAAATATTTAAAAACATTTAAAATGATGTTTTAGTGAAAATACCCTTAAAAATAATCCCTTTTAAAACTATTTTGTGAAACATGGACATGGATAATAAATATGTCCCTGTAGATACCTACATAAAAACAGCCTTAGATAATAAAGAGATTGTGAGATTAATGCTTACCTTGAACTTTCTATTGGTTGAGGGTATGTTTAACCTCTTGTATAATTACAATTGTATGTTATTAGATTATACCAGAACCATGTTCATATTTAATATATCATAAATGATTCATATATGACTTTATACTACCCATTTAATAATGATTTTCAAGTTAAATTAACATTTCGGGTAATAATCTCTTTCTTTATCTTACATATTTTAACTTGTTATTCTTGATCATATAATTTAGATCATGATTTAAATACATCCAGAATATAATACTTGATTTATAAATCATACATATTTAGAATATAAATATTTATAATAGATAGATATACGAAATGGAAAACACCATTTATGGAGATGGTAGGCCGTACGTACGCATAAACAATGTTAATGTTTCCATATCGTATTGAATGGAAGTAATTGAATAAGATATATGTAAGTACATAAATACATATATATCTCTCCAGTAGAATTATTATGTAATATATTACAAACTTATTAGTAATATATATTTTTACAATTTTCAAGGAATGGTGAACTTGGAAATGAATCTCATCGCGTAATTGAGAAGGTAATTCGTACATACACAAGACTAACAATATCATTTTTTGATATTAAAATAATATATTATTGGATGGTATATCATATATAAAGAATCATTATCATGTTATATTTATAATTTAAATCAATTAAACATCATTATTATATCCATCCAAATAATAATGTGTTGAATAAAAATTACACCACGATGAGGAGACGGTAAGCCGTACGTACGCACGTATGGTGACCATCATTCGAAGGATGGATAGAATAATAAATATGGTTGTTCCATATTTATAATAACATCACAATATATATAAGATACTGAATTTATTATTTTATAATGAAAACAACAAAGAAAGAGGAAGTGGAAGAAGAATGGAACTTGAAAGAGGTGATGAAATATTTATCTCTTCTTCGGGTTCTTCCTTATGACTTGATCAAAAGGGCTCCTTAGGTTGGATTTATGACCAAAATTAGGACACTAGGATAAAGTGTGGATATATGGGAGGATATTTGGTTCTGTTTTGGCCAAGACAAATGTCTTTGGAGGTGTGAATTTGAGAGAAGTGTGAGTTCCATTTTATAAGAGGGGTGAGGGGCACTTTAGGAAAAGCTAGAAATATTATTTTATAATAAAATAATTTTCTGTTTCTAATGGCTCCAAAATTAATTTTTTTAAAGGATAATGTGTTTATAGGCCTAAAATCACTCAAAAAATATGTTTTAGACTGTTTGGGTCTCTATCTTAATCTTAACTTTTAGATTTAACTCTCGGGTTAAATAGATTGACATTTACAATGTCTCTTTGTATTTTTATATTATATGGTTAATTAACTTAATATAAAATGAAAATAGAACCCCAATTGTTTCATTAATGTAATATATATTAGTATATAATTCCTTTTTCCTAACATTATATTTTTAGGAATATTATATCAATTAATAATATAATATTTGTTTTAAAAACTCTTTTTTGTCAATTTTGAAACTATTTGGTATTTTGTTTTTTCTAAATTCATAACATCATTATTACTTCAAAAACCATTAATATAACCAACCATAATATGCCATATTAACCTATAAATTAGTGTAATTCATAAAAGTCTCATGTTACATTTATTTGGATATTTATAATATCAATTATTTTAATCATTCATTAATACGGTAATTACTGCATCTTCAATTCATCATAAGAAAATTTAATTATTTAGTGTATAAAAAATATAAATAAAATACCATTCTGTAATAAATCCATTTATATTTTTAATGTATATTTATTTTCGAATTTATCTTATGTATAACCCTATAATAAAAATGGATTAGTTATTAAACGTGGAATTTTACACTTTTAACTCTTCTTTGAATTAAATAATAATAAATGTCTTAATCTAATACATGTGGACCTAAAGGATTATATTTTATTCCTAAGGTTGCTTTTGGTCGAATTACACCTATCCAATAGAATTAAGACATGTTTTAGGGTAATTATAATATCATTTTTACACTTAATTACCATATTTACTTTTAACCATGGTAAGTAAAAGTAAAAAGTTAATTCTACCAAACATTATTTTCATCTTATTGAACCACATTTTACTTACCTATATCAACCACGTCTCTTATATTTTTGAAATTAAACTCATATAAGCGGTAAAAATATGTTTTAGGGGAATTTTCAAATGCTCTTAGAAGGTGGGTAAAAGACGGTAAAATTTCAATAAAATGTTTATATATCTAAAATTATTATAAAATGACTCCAATGAATTACATTTAACTTATATAGGTATTATATATCTATTTTGACATAAATTAAATTTAAATTAAATAAATAATTATTTAAACAATAAGTCAGTTTTAACCAATAACATAATGTTTCTCACTATTCAAAAATTGAATGTTTTCAGAAACATACCAAAAATTCACCCTAAGCTAATTTTGATACTCCAAATCCAAAAATGAAGTATATTTTACCAAATTAAAAACATAGAAATTTTATTTATTAATTTAAAATTAGTACCCATTGTCAAAACCAAAAAGTGTATTTTTAAGAAATATTTACTATCAAAAGATTGAAACTTGTTTATGTCCAATTTGAAAGTGAAATTAATTAAAATAACCAGAATTGGACTAAATGGTAAAAATATAATCTATTTATACTTCCAAACCATTAAAATGTTTAATTTAACACTATAAATTATTTTTATTAATAAAGTTGTTTTTAGATAAAATATAGTATTTTCACTATTCACCCAAATATAGAAGTTATCAGAAAAACACAAAAATTATTAAAATAAGACTCTTATGTACCTATTTTAAAGAAGAAGTTTATTTTGTCAAATTGAATATATAAAAGTTTCAAATATTGGATTTAAAAAGGGTTCTCCATAAAAAGGCTGTAAAATTGCTTTTTTTTTAGAAAAATACTTCTTTTATCTGAAAAAAATAATTTGTTCTTACATTATGTCTAAGAAACTCATAATATGGATTTTAAAATTATAAGAATTATATAAAGTTCAAAATTTATTTAGTACTATTCAAAACTTCTTTTGAATGGCTAGTCAGGTAAGTCGTGGTGTGCTAGAACTCGGTGTTGCGTGTAGTTCAAGTTATTGGATTATTTAAAGAAATAACGTACTATGAAATCTTGGGGTGTTACATTCTTTACTCCTTAAATAAATTGTTTCCTCAAAATTTAAAATTGTTCTTCTAAAATTAAAGGATAATAATAGAAAATACCATTTTGGGAAAACCCATATTGGAAATTGGGTTTATAAAATTTAGTCTTAATAAGAGTAAAAGGGGAATGAAAAAGTCACCACCAAATTATGATCTCGATTTGGATAACATTGGTGGAAATTAGAGACACATAACTGGAGGAAAAACATAAATAAAAAATAAGGAGTGATTGAGGTCATCAGTCACAAACAATTATAGAATTGGGGGTCTCAAATGCATCAATCTATGAGGATTTAAAATATCATCTGTTAAATAAAACATAAGGTATTAAGATAACACATTTTTAGTTTTAATATACCTTACCTAAAGTTTTAAATCTAATTTCTTCATAGAATAAATGAAGAAAAAAAGATTTACTTGACTAGTAGTGTTCCATCCATTAACTAATTTCTACCACGAACTCATCTTTCACTATAAAAGATAATAGAACATAAAAAATATTCTATTTATCATATTATTATAGGGTTCCAAAAAAATGTATTTCTAATTCATCTACCATAACTTTTTAAAAAACGACATTATTTAATCCAGTACATCACGTGGGGAAGTGGTAGGTGATACAACCTTGTCGCCCTTCGGTTGCGGGTTCAAGTCTCGCGGCCTTGCCGGAGGCGACAGGTTGCCACCCAACCTCCATGTTGTCCTTTTATGGAAATCCAAAAATAATCTCAAACTAGAATTATCAAAAATACTTCTATCCAAACTCACAGTCCAAAATTTAAAAGGAAGTTAAACACAATGAAGATCCTTTTAGACATGTAATAACATGTGAACACCTTCATCATGTATTCTTTTAAAACACTAAAAAATCATGAATTACGATAAAAAATTATTGATTATATTCATGCTCCCTTATTCATTATAAAATACTAGATAAACTCCATATATCAAAAAATGTTGTAAACTCCAACAATGATGGAATATACAAATCATTAATCAGTTTCAAGGTAGTCAACAATATCCAATATAATTTATCCAAATCAACCATCTCTTATTCCAAAATCACTACCTCATTATCGGGACCATATTAAGGATTAAATTTCCTTCAACCATGTATTTTCAAAAAACATTAACCTACTATTGAATCACTTGTCTTGGTTCAACAATATGTCAAGTCCTTAATAAAATAGTGTTTTAGTACAATCTTTATATACTCTATAATTCTTATAACATGTACATCATTAATAAAATACTCAAATGACACAATACTTTAATAACAACGTAAGAAATAAAATTATTCCTCTTAATCTTCGTTAGTGTCATAACTTTATTATTATCTAATATAAGTATTTGGGGTATGCTATGATGATTTGGACATTGATTCGGGTAGTGTCCAAACTCTTTGAAGATGAATCATTTTACATTTGAAACTTTTTTATTACCCTCTAAATCATGTACTTGGTGTCATTTTTCTCTACACTTATAGAAAACTCTCATTAATGTCAAGAATTTACCGAGGTGATTCTTTCCACAGTTAACATATATGGGAAAATCCTTCTTTTCCCTCTTCCCTTTATCCATCTTTTACTCTTCCATCCTTTTCTTCTCTTGTTTCCCTTCAAATCCATAGGATTCAAAGAATTAATTACTTATATTATTAACACATGATACTATTTCTTCATATGTTGAAAATACATGGGAGATTATTTCCCTTCTAAATTTTTATTTAATACCATGAATGATATGATCCTTCCTACTCTTGGGATTATATGTATTGCTGGAGTTCACATTTCTTCTATTGGGAACCCTTTTTATACAATGGCATACACTAGGACAATTTATTAATTGCAATGAATAATTCCAAACTTTTATAATACCTAACAAAAATTGAACAGTTTATAAATATAATCCAATTTATAAAAATATTTTCATTGAGGAGGTATATACTCATAAATCCTTTATAATGATTTGTAAAGAAAATTAAAATTATCACAAGCATATACCCCAAGAGTGTCATAACAAAGAGTGCAACAAGTCCCGTTGTCATGCACCAGTTCCCATTCGAGTCTAGCTCAAAGTGGTGTTTTCAGGTTTTACACCTAGGTACATCTATGTCAGAGCTACCTCTACCTGCTCGTATCTAGACATGGATGTATTTTTTTTGAAAAACTCACAAAACATATACATTTCCAATATTCTAGGATGTTTTTCTATACTAATCCTCAAAGTGTATCTTAGGTTAATGTGCTCTAATTAGAGATTATCTAAATATAGTTTCCATGGATATTTCTAAACTTCATCTGATACCAACTATAACCTCCCGGCCCCAAAAGCCTATAGTCGGTGCATTATTTTAATACATTGGTATGATTACAAGGAATCATGTCCCGAAGGATCGATCAGTTTAGCAGTCTTGGAAAATAGATTACATACATTAATGTTACATTACACTTTATAACATAAAACACAACATAAATAATCCTTTATGAATTCCATTATTCCTTTATCTTAACCCTACATATCAATCATAATACACTTCTTAGAATCCTGGGAAAAATAAAACATAGAAATGGGTGAGCTCAGATGCTTAGTAAGGATACCAATATAGGTGAAAATTTCATAAATAAGAATAAACATTTAAGGCAATGTATAAGAATAAAAAAAGCCTTTTAAACTTAAACTTCATCATAATATGGAAAATTTGAAATCAAATAATTCCATTTACTTACTCACATTGATGTTCTACTAGTCGAATAATCACATGCAATATCAATATCCACTTTTATAATGATGGAATTCATAATGCAAGACTTTCATAACCACATAGTCAAATCCTTTTTCCAAGACTACAAATAAGATTCTATCAAGGCCATATGCCAAGACACTAGTTTGTCTCATGAGGCCTACTGATGCATCGAGGACCTATAGTGGGCTCCACCCATCACTTAATAAGTCCAATTCATTCCTCACATGAAAAGGTTTAAACATAACATAAACATTCGTATTAAAACTGCATACGAAATGTTAACACTTTACCCATAAATCATGAATGGTATAAAAATAACACATCCACAGTCAAACATATCACAAAACATTCAATACAATATAGAATATTTGTATCATAATAAATCAACTTCAAACAAGTAAAAATCCATTAAAAGATTTTGACATATATGAAAATGATTTGTAAAACTCTATGAGAGAACTATCTCTTTTCAAGAAAACATTTACAAATAACAAAATTTAAAAAGGAATAAATTTAGATAAATTTTCGAATCAAAGTGTCCCATACCACTTTGAAACTATTCAATGGAATTTTAAAAACATTCATGTCCATATAAATAAATCCTTAAAACCCATTTTGAAAACATGGACATTAATAAGAATGATTTAAAAGAATAAATATTTAAAAAAATTTAAAATGATGTTTTAGTAAAAAGCACCTTAAAAATAATCCCTTTGAAAACCATTTTATGAATCATGGACATTGATAATTAATATTTTCGAGTAGATACTTACGTAAAAATAATCTCAGATAATTAAGAGATTGTAAAATTAACCCTTACCTTGCACTTTCCTTTGGTCGAGGGTACGTTTAACCTCTTTTTTAATAACCATTGTATGTTATTAGATTATACCAGAATCATATTCATATTTATTAAATCATAAATGATTAATTTATGACTTTATACTACCCATTTACTAATGATTTTTAGGTAAAATTAACACTTTGGGTAATAATATCTTTCTTTATCGTACATATTTTAACTTGTTATTATTGATCATAATATTTAGATCATGATTTAAATACTTCTAGAATATAAACCTTTATTTATAAATCATACATATTGAGAGTATAAATATTTATAATAGATAGATATATGAAATGGAAAACACTGTTTATAGAGACGGTAGGCCATATGTACGCATAAACACTGTTTATGTTTCCATATCGTATTGAACAGAAATAAGTGAATAATATATATGTAAATAATTAAATACATAAATACATATATATATATATATATCAAGTAGAATTATTATGTCATATATTACATACTTATTAGTAATATATATTTTTATAATCTTCTATGAATGGTGAACTTGGAAATGAATCTCATCACGTCTTGGAGACGGTAATCCGTACATACGCACGAGCGACAATATCATTATTTTGATATTAAAATAATATATGATTGGATGGTATATAATATATACAGAATAATTATAATGTTATATTGATTATTTACATCAATTACACATAATTATTATACACATACAAATAATAATGTGTTGAATAACAATTACACCACGACGTGGAGACGGTAAGCCGTACGCACGCACGTATAGTGAAATGTCATAGAAAGGATGAATAGAATAATGAAAATGGTTGTTCCATATTTATAACAACATCACACTATATAGAATATTCTGGAGTTATTATTTTATAATGGAAACAACAAAGAATGAGGAAGTGGAAGAAGAAAGGAACTTGAAAGAGGTGATGAAATATTTACCTCTTCTTTGGGTTCTTCCTATTGATTTGATCAAAAGGGATACTTAGGTTGACTTTCAGACCAAAATAAGGTATCTAAGATGAAGGTAGGATAGTTGGGAGGATATTTGGGAAGGGTTTGGGAGATCCAAATTGCTTTGTAGGTGTGAATTTGAGAGAAGAGGGAGTTCCCTTTTATAAGAGGGGTGAGGGGCACCTTAGGAAAAGCTAGAAATATTATTTTACAATAAAATAATTCTTGGTTTATAATGGCACAAAAATGAATTATTTAAATGCTAATGTGGGGATGGGTCGTACACCACTCAAAAAATATGTTTTAGATAGGTTTGGGTCACTATATTAGCCTTAACATTTAGATTTAACTTTTGGTTAAATAGTTTGACATTTACAATATCTCTTTGTATGGTTATATTATATAGTTAATAAACATACTATAAAATTCCAATAGAACCCCAATTGGTTCATTAATACCATATATATTATTATATAATTCTTTTGGTCGAGCCTTAGATTTGTAGGACTATTATATCAGTTAATTAAATAATATTTGCTTTAAAAACTCTTTTATGACAATTTTGACACAATTTGGTATTTTGTTTTTTCTAAATTAATTACATCATTATTAAATCAAAATTAAATTAATCTAATAAACAATAATATGTCATATTAACATAGAAAATTAGTTTAATACCTAAAAAGACTCAAATTACTTTTATCTGGATATTTTTAATATTAATTATTTTAATCTTTCATTAATACGGTAATTACTGCATCATCATTGTGTCATAAATAAGTTTAATTATTTAATGTCTAAAAAATTTAAATAAAATAATATTATGTAGGAAATATTATTATCTCTCTAATTAATATTTATAGTTGAATTTATCTTATGTATAACCCTATATTAAAAATGGATTATATTAAACTTTGAATTTAACACTTTTAACTCTTCTTTAATTAAATAATAAAAAATGTTCTAATCTAATACATGTGGACCAATAGGATAATATTTTATTCATAAGGTTGTTTTTGGACGAATTACATTTATCCAATAGAATTAGGACATGTTTTAGGGTAATAATAATATCAGTTTTACCCTTAATTACCATATTTACTTTTAACTATGGTAAATAAAAGTTAAAAGTTTCTATTCACCAAATATTATTTTCATCCTATTGAACCAAATTTTAATTATTGATATCAACCGTTTCTATTGTAGTTTTGAAATTCAACTCACAGAAGTGGTAAAATTATGTTTTATGTAAATTTGCAAATGCTCTTAGGAGGTGGGTAAAAGACGGTAAAATTTAAATAATTTTTTTTAAAGGTTGGGGCCGAAGCCTCATTTTTATTATTAAAGCAAAGAAAAGACCTCTTTAACTGGGTAGAGGGAGACCCATTACATAGCCCGAAGTCCCAGTGGGCATTTATCCCATTACATGACCCGTAGGCCCATTTTTTTGTCCCAAAGACCATTCTGTGAATAGTACTGCTACAGTACCCGCGTTGCTACAGTACTGCACAGTACCCGCCGCCGCTACAGTACTCTGCCGCCGCTACAATGCCCGCCATTGATACAGTGCCGCCACTGCTACAGCACGCTACAGTACTGCTACAGTACCTGCGCCCAATGGTTTTTGAACCCCCATTTTTCATGTAGATTTAAGGGGTGCTTACCACTAAGCCAAACCCCAACGACAATAAAAATTTTATATATCTAAACATATTATAAAATTACTCCAATGAATTACATTGAACATATATAGGTATTATGTATCTATTTTGACCTAAAATAAATTTAAATGAAATAAATAATTATTTAAATTAAAAGTCGGTTTTAACCAATAACACAATGTTTTCACTATTCATTAAAAATTGAATGTTTTCAGAAACATACCAATTATTCACCCTAAGGTAATTTTGATACTCCAAATCCAAAAAAGAAGTATATTTTACCAAATTTAAAACACAGAAATTTTATTTATTAATTTAAAATTATTTCCCATTGTCAAAACCAAAAAGCATATTTTTAAGAAATATTAATTATCAAAAGATTGATACTTATTTATGTCTAATTTCAAAGTGAAATTACTTAAAATCACCAAAATTGGATTGAATGGTAAAACTATAATCTATTTATATTTCCAAAACATTAAAAATTATAATTTAACACTATAAATTATTTTGATTAAAAAATTTGTTTACAGTTAAAATATAGTATTTTTCAATATTCACCCAAATAGAAAAGTTATCAGAAAAACACCAAAAATTTATTGAAACTAAACTCTTATGTACCAATTCTAAAGAAAAAGATTATTCAGTAAAATTGGATATATAAAAGTTTCAAATATTGGATTTAAAAAGGGTTCTTCATTAAAAGGAAGTAAAATTGTATTTTTTTGAAAAATACTTCTTTTATCTGAAAAAAATGAATGTGTTCTTACATTATGTCTAAGAAACTCATAATATGGATTTTAAAATTATAAGGATTATATGAGGTTCAAAATTCAGTTACTACTATTCATAACTGCTTTTGAATGGCTAGTTAGGTAAGTCGTGGTGCGCTAGAACTCGGTGTTGCACGTAGTAAAATTTATTGGATTACTTTGAAGAAAATAATATACTACAAAATCTTGGGGTGATAAATTATTCATAGTATATTTATTCCATGATATATTATGTCCAATTATTTCCCTTAATATGCATATGGGATCATCCTTTAGTACGTTTTCCTTACCATAGGATTACAAAAAGGGATCTATGAATGATTTTTGTGATATACTAGAACAAATATTAAATTTATAACAAGAAGTCATGTTTTGAATATAAAAATGATTTTTAATTTAAGAATCATGTTTTTTGTAATAAATGAACATTTAGTGGAAGTATCTACATTATAATGTAATGGTTTGATATGTAATTGTTTTTCCTAATTCAATAAAACTATAAAAAATTAATTTAAATGTAATAATGTGAAACCCTTGTTACAAATCATGTAATTATAGGTAGTTATGGGGAATAATAGTTAGTATTAAAGGAAAAAAATTATATAGAATTAGATGTTATGATGATTCACATGAGGATATTCTTAGAGTTATAGATACAATCATGTGTTAATAATTTAGAGGTTGATCTTATTTTTAAAGGATTAGATTCCCCTTTTCTGATTTTATATGATGGGAGTTTAAAGTGATTAACGTTATTTTGGGAGTCATTCTTTGGAATTAAATACATGGGTTTAATAGGTTTTTTAGTGAGAAATTTTTTTGAGAAATAATTTTTTTTTTTTTTTGTACATATGGTATTGATAACCTTTAATGTTATTATGTTCTTTAATATTATGGTTAATTTGATAAAAGTGTGCATATATTTTTGTTATTTATGTTTTCTATTTTAGGTAACCATGGGAGAGAAAAGTTATTTGGAGACTATGTGAAAAATATTATTTTTGAATATGTTCACTATTTTGAAAATCTTATATAACTAAGTTAAATGGAAGTAGTTTTGGCTAAGACATGAATATAATTTATGAATAAAAGTTGAGTTTTATTTTAGAAGAATATATGATTTTATTGTTTTGTTTATATAATTTATCGAAATTTATTTGAATGGTTAGAATATTATCAAGAATATATAGTTTAGAATATAATGTTTTGGTATTTGACTTTATGTAAAATTAATTTTATTTGTATATAAATGTTAAATTGATCATAGAAGAAAATGTGATCAAATATTTCTGTGTTTTGGGGTTTTAACATGGCCATGAATGTTTTTGAAGAGTTTTAAGGGTAGTTACTTATGGAATGGTTAAAGTTAAACTTTGGTTGTTATTGTTGAGTCTTTGATAATTAATATAGTATTTATTAAAATAGAGTTTTATTCATATTTGGTTATTATTTTATCTAATTCGAACCATTTTATTATTAGTCATGAGGAATAATATTTCATTGTTTTATAGATCTTTTAGTGAGTTAGTTCAATTTAGTGCTTCTGAAATTAAAAATCATTCATTAATCATTTAGATTATGGGGAGAATTATAAGGGAAAAACATATTGAATAATAAAACAAGACTGAACTCGTGCTTATGGAATGTAAAAAACTTGTAATTATATTTTCTCATGTTATCTATTTTAGTTTGTTAAAGAATCACTTAAATATAGAAAAAGGATCTTGAAAAACCAAATTATCATTTTACCATCATTTATAATGAATTGATGGACTTATTTATCCTATATTGATCTATCTTTTTTGTTCATTAAATTTCTCATGATCATTTTCTCTTCCACAAACTATTATTCATTGGACATTATTTTTCTTCGACGTGCCCATGTTTTCACTTCTCGTAAATGTTCTCCTTATTTACGTACATGATTTTTTGTTATTCTATGAAACCTTAATATTTAAATTAACATATTTTCAAAAGTATGTATTATTATCCTTTTTAATGATTTTAATTCTCAATAAATTTATTTTTAAATATTATAAAGGATTTTCCTTTCATGATTGTGTCTTTTATATTCAAATCGATCAAATTGAATTAAAAAAAAGGTTTCAACTATTTTTTACTGAACATGAGTTAAAATTGAAAGGAATCACTTTTTTAAAGTGGGTATGGTGTAACACCCCAAGATTTATAATTAATTTTATTTAAGTAATATATTTTATTATATTTTTTATATGAAACACTGAGCTTAAAAGAACCATTATATACTATAAAAATATAATGATTTTTATATAGAAATTATAACCAATATGTTAGTTTGGATGGTATGAATAACAATAATAATATTATAAAATGTATATATAGATATTTTTACCTTAATAAAATGAATAAGAAATATTATATTTATTATCAATTGGTTTAAAATGAAGATAAAATTATTTGAAGGTAAATGTGATATTTTTCATAAAACCATTTTTATGTGTACATGGTTTTTTTTATTTTTACAGATTAAACTAATCACTATAGGTAAATGATAAAATTAAAATTATTATATTATATATCCTATTTAATATATTTACATTATTTATATTTTCTTATTAGTAAAATAATGAGAATAAAGTCATTTTATGCTTCAAAAATACTCTTCCTTCAAAAATGATTTTTTCCACATTCTATGTCAAAATATTATAAATAATTTATATCATAGAAAAAATTAATATATTTTTTAAATTATCATGTAAGATTAGGGTCAAAATTATTTTTTGATATTTTTATCAAGAGATTAATTTTTGTGTTAATAGTGAAAAAATGATATTTTTTTGAAAAATGGTTATATCTTTTCATTGAATCATGTAATTGAAAATTCACATTATTTTTTTCAATTTGGAATTAAATTAAAATAAATATAAATAAATTAAAAACAATATAGATTTCTAATATATGATTATCATCCTTTTTTTATTTTATGTTAATTTTGTTGGATTCAAACAAATGTTTCTAAAAATTATTTTTCATCATGTTTTACACATTTATATTAAAATTTATTTCTTCCACTTCTAGAAATTTAATTTTGAAAACTATATTTCAAATTTTAAATTTTGAGGTTCAAATAGTATAAATAGTTCCCATTTTTCCATTTTTAATAGTAATCTTGATAAAAAAAATTATCACCACGGTAAGAGTAAAATTGAAAAATAGGGATAAATCAATGAGGAAAACATAAAATCTCTCTCACTATTGTATTTATTTTATTGAGTGAGTTATTTTACCATAACCATTCAATATTGAAAAATGAAATAATTTTTTGCCACTTTCGATTCGTTATAACCTCTATATTATTTTATGTAAATGATAATTACAAAAATGTGACTCTTTTACATTGATTTTATTTTATATGGAGTCACTAGAATAACAATATATTATGAATGAATATAAAATATTATTATTTATAGAAATAAGTTATTTCTATTATGTTGATTTTTTGTGAAGATGTTATTACATTATATTCTTATGCAACATATATACAATTATTGTGAAAGTAGTAGAAAATAATGGTAAATGATTTTAAAATCTGTATTATCAATATTTTTTGGATGGATTATTGTATGACACAACTTTCATAGGTAATTATAATTTATATTTAATAGTGAATTTTTTTATATTCAAATTCCTTTTATGTGTTAATTTCATTTATGTAAAATAAAATGAATAGCCCCAAAAATGAATTTAATGATATTTTATGATAAAAATTATTTTATTAAATCCTTTATAAATAAAAAATATATTGAAATAATATAATTGGGATGATGGATTTTAAAAATATCATTGATGGACTATTTTTTATCCACTCCCCGCATTATAATTATATTTATATCCCTTTAATAGTGAATCTTGTGTTACCACCGATAAGGTTATAAAGTGATAACAAGTGGTTTAAACAAAATGAAAATAGTTAAAATGAAAATTAAACATGTCCAGATTTAATTTATTAAAATTATTCGTACATTATAATGTATTTAATCAGAAATTATTTCCATTTTTTCACCAGAAAAGATTATGATATTTATTATATTTTAATGTTCATAATGTCTACTATTATACCCCCATTCTTTTGTAAAATGTCACCACATCCACCCTTCCTCACACATTTTGAGGCATTTATCTCCCAAAATGTTTTCCCAAATCAATTCCCAACAATCCAACCAAATAAATATACTATTTTTACCCACCAAAAGACCAACCTAGAAGGATTAATGAGTAATATTAATGTGGTTTCCCAAATAAGTGGTGTGACTTTTAACTGAGTTATCTCCATTTATTTCTAATTATATCTCCATAAATATTATCATGAACAAGTATAAAAAATAATATAATTATCCAAAATATAATAATATTTTATTGTGTCTATTCGATAACAAAAATTCATCTCTATATCCATCTTATGGGAAATGAAAATTTTACTCGTCCATATTTGAAGACTACAACCTCCATGAAGCAATTTGTTTTCTTTTCATCATCACCTAACAAGGATTTTTATTATGATATATTTAATGAATATATATGATAATAATTACATAATTATAATTCTATAAAAATAATATAATATTTAACTTCTTAACCTTCAACCCATTAAAAAATGATAACTTCCCTCGTGCGTACCTATGGAATACCACCTCCATAAAGAGATGTGAATCATTTTTCATATATTCATTTAATGGATAATTTTAAATTTTAATTAAATTCATAATAATGATAATTAGGTGATGTTTAATTTTCTGGATATTATGTAACCATGATCCCTTTGACCATGGTCAAACAATGAACATTATATTGCGATTATGAACCAAACATCCTCAAAACGTCCGAAAAGTACTTAAATAATTCAATAACTACAGAAGGAATGGAAAAAAAATAAATAAAATGTATAATAATAAGTAATTACACTTGAAAAATGTTCTTAATAAATTATTAAATTAATATTACTTTATTATTCATTAGATAAAGTATGTTTGTGGTGAGTCAGTATTAAGGTAAGATGTTTCTAAAATCAATTTCATTTTAGTAGGTTTTGTTGCTTCTTCATTGACTATGTTATTAAAATATTATGTGTTCAATAAAATTTTATTATTTTATGTTTTATTCATCCTTTTTTAAGGGGACATACATTTTTTACATTTCATTGAATTATTCTCACAAAAATGTTATCATCCTTGTAAGTGATTTCTCATCTCAATTTCTCTTTATTGTGACTTATTCCATTTTCACCAATTGTTGATATTATGTGGTGAGAAAATACCCATGAAAGTATTCCATTAAAAGATTCAGGAAAATTATTTTTATTTACAAATCCATATAAGCTAATCTATTTCCTGATATCTTGATTCAAAATTTATCAAATATGTAAGGATTTTTCATCTTAATTCCTCTATATTGGGACTTATGTTATATTATGCACATAATTTATTTTATATGTATTATATACTCACTCTTTGATATATTATTCATTGAATTAGTTTTTCCATTTAATTTAATGCATAAATTCATGTTTTATATTTTCAGGGGTTTTCATTTAAAATTTATTAATTCCATAAGGGTTTATTCTATAATATCATTCTTATTTAAGATTGTATCTGTTTAAATATACAAAGAAGGAAAATATAAGATGATAATATTATAAAATAAATCCATTATATTATCATTTTTTATCTAGAAATATTATATGGGTTCCCTTAATATTCCTCAATTTTTTATTTAGTATGATCGAGAAAAAGTTTTTTATGGAAATATGAACTTATTTCCTTTTTTGTTGACATGCTTTTTATTTTATGTTCATGGATCATAAAATATTTTCCATAATGTACTTTTTATTATCAAATGATTAATTAAGGTCATTTAAACCATATTTTACTTTCTTCTCAATGTTTTAAGAGGGACCTTGTTATCATTTTCCTAAAGAGGCACTTCTAAGTTTTTACTAAAGGTGTTAAGGGAATATGTGTTTTACTGTTTAGTATATAATTTTTTCCTCCTTTAATAATAATTATTTCCATCAAAATTTAATATAAAATTTTCTATATATGTCTTTCAAGAATTTCATTTTCTCAATATTTTGGAAATTATTATTGACAATAATTTCATAAGGAAACGATATTTTTCTCATGTTTTTAGAGAGTGGTTTGAATGTAAATTTAAAATGATATTAATATATATCAACTTCCTTTAAAGAATGTTTTTATTTATAGGGGAACAATCTAATAATACCATCCACTATGTTACTATGGTTTTCTTATGATCGGGATGTTCTATTTTTGACAAGGGAAAAATATTAACATATAATATTCATGTTTTCAAATATGGATATTTATGTTGATTATGTATTGTATTAATAATTACCCCCATTCATATTTTGAATGCATTAGACTTATTAAGTAATGGGTGGGGCATGTTTTTTCTGTTCGATTCATCGGTAGGACTCATTAGATAAACTAACCAGGGTATTTGGTGTATAGTTGCCCAATAATTTATGATGTATTAGAACGAGTCCTTGATACTATGTTTATGATATCTTATTAGGATTTCATGATGGAATGATAATTATGTTCTTAATTATTCATTGAATCATTATAAAATATTTTATTTTTATACATATGCTTAATTTTGTTTTCATTTCATCTATCATTATATTACCCTTTTATGATATTAGTTATATGAAATTCGTGAGAATTATCTGTCTATATTATATTATTCATTATTTATTTATTCTATGATATCTTATGTGGTATATTTTCCCTTACTGAGCATCTGAGATAACCATTTATTTTGTTTTGAATTCCCTAGGACACTAATAAGTTATCTATGAATGATTTCAGAGATATACTTGATGATATAATACTTTTCTCACTAGAATTCATTTTTTTGAATGAAACATGAGTTTTAATTAAAAAATCACGTTTTTGGGGAATAAATGGACATTTATTGGAAGTGTATACCTTTTATTTTATGGGTTTGATATGTAAGATTTTTTCATAGTTACTTAAATCTCAAAACCTAAAAGAACATAAAAATTTAATAAAGAACAAACCCGTGTAATAAATTAGATAATTATGGGTTGTTTATGTTATGGGGCATTACATTTACATTTCGCAGACACACATACATAAATATTTATATTTATATTTATATTTCTACTTCACACACACACAGTCAAAACAACACATATATTTATATTTATATTTATATATGTACAATAATCTCACAAATATCCACACTTTTTTATTTATGTATTAATTACACAATTAATATCAATGTATTTTACATTATTTATATATAATTTTAATTATTTATATAATTATAAATAATAATAAATAAATATATGAAATTATAAATGGTTAAATATATATATATATTATATTAACAAAAATATATATTTGCTGTTATATAAATCATATTTAAGAATATATAAATATGTATGCAAGGTACCATTTATGAAAGTGAGTTTTTATTCACATATACTAGAATATACAGATTAATATATTTTATTATTTATAAACCAAATTATTTTTATATAAAAATTATATATGCACTTATATAGGTATACATATATTAATGAATTTTTATAAGGTAAGTAAAATAGACCAGTTTTTACATAAAATAAACTGGATAATATATATTTGTTTCTTTATGGTTTATATACTTAAAAAGGCATTTGAAATTTAAATATGTTTAAAGAATTATGTATATAATTAAATTTTTATATGTAAATTTATGAGTAAATATATATTTATATATATATATATATTTATAAATGACACTAAAATATGAAACATGATGAAATTTCAACACCATAATATCCACATGAATATAATATTGGAAAATAAATTTAGTCACCTCTAAAATAAATAAGACCCTCTTAAACGAAGAATAAATTTAATATAATTTTGAGAAATCAGGGTATCCCATCCAAAAACACAACTTTAGAGGCCTACTAGGCCTTCTATGATCGATAAAAAACAATGACTACAACCCCAAAGACCAAATGACATAAATCTCTCTACAAGATTCAGTTTAACATCTCATGAGGCCCAAATGAACACCTAAATTTGAATTTATGGTTGTTTGAAGTTCAATGCCTTTTTAAACTAATCATAATATATTGACTAATTTATTAAATTTATCAATTATAATTAAACTTCTACTACTATGAACTAATAAGTATATTTTTAATTATTTTATAAACCATCTTTTATTAAATCTATAATATATTAATTTTAGGTGCATATTTGGTATTATATAAATCATATTTAAGAAAATATATATTATTTATATCAATGTAAATATATTTATATACTATAATATTCTAATTAATAGTATATAATTTTTTTTATAAAATAGGATTTTTATTTGTGCATATAAAAAATTGATAAGGGATGAATCTATCAGTGATAAAAAAGAGATGAAATGGTGGAACTTAATTAGGCGAATTCTGTAGTAGTGGAATTAGCCTTTGAAGGAGTAACTTCATCCATATTAGTGAATTCATACACTATGGAAGGCATTTAAAATGATTTATAAGTGAAAAATTTTCTTTTCATCATATCTTATAAATGTAGATCCAAAGCATTATTGTATTTTTTCATGAGAGAAAGAAGGACCTGGAACAACAGCTAAAGACAATTATTGTTAAATAAACTCTTACCAGCTAGAATACAAATTTAGTGGTGTCGCATTCCCATACACAAGGAGCATTCCTATGTTACAACACCATTATCAAATGTATTAATAACTCTTCCATCTTTAAGTAATTGTTACCATCCAACGCATGCTCCAGGTGATCAGTTAGCGGAGCAAGATCATGAGTATACATAGAAGGAGAACCAACCTCTACCAAAGCCTTATTACTATACTCTAAAGAATTAGCTACCATTTTATTCAACATAGATACCTCCCTTGGATTATATGTCAATATAGAAGAAAAAATCATTTTTATTTTACCTTTATGACAATTAGAAATAAACTTACTTGTGCACCTAAATTGAAAGAACTACACTGGCTTGAATAAAGAAGTTCACTGTCTGACTAACCATCATTATATTTATCATTAATTTGAACTTCCCATAAATCGTTAGATATGGGAGAACATGAGAGAATCTTCCCTCATCCTCCAGATTATATTGGGGCCCATTATAATTCTTCTAAGACCCTAAATACTCTTGGGCTGATGACATACCCACTAATGTACTTGAAATCTACTCATGAGGGTGTGGGACCTCTAAAGTTTTTAAATGAAAAAAATATGTATAGAAGTACATTACCCTTCAAAATTAAGAGCCTTATTCCCCTTTTATTACTCCTTTGGAGCATCCAAAATTACATCAACTATTAAACTCTACTGATCCCCATTGAGAGAAATATATTTACCAAACTAAAACTGATGCTCACATACATGGTGGTTATAATATTACTCCTTAATAAAGTTCAAACTCATATTTCAATGATCATATACAACAACATTTTAGTCATCATTATCATCATATGTATGAGCATTGAACCGACCTTGTGTGAGATTTCCTTTTCTACTGTGACAATGATTTAGATTATGACCTTTTGAGTAATGTATTGAACAAACCTACAATTGGGTTTTAGATGCAAAATAATACACATAAATATGTTAAATTAATAATAATATAAAATTTAAATTATAAATAATATAAAATACACATTTTATCATATTTATTAATAAAATAAAATTTATATTATAAATAAATACAAAACAATAAGTAAAAATATATACAAATATTTATAAATAGATTTAAAGAATTTGATATAATAAAATTATATATATTTAATAATACATATATACACATAAATATAATAAGATATAATTAAAATTATTATAGTAAAATTAGACATAACAGATATAATTGGATACAATTAAATGTATATATAATATTTATAATATAGTTTGATATAATTATAATAATAAATATAATAATACATAATTATAGAAGTATAATAAAATTATTATAAAAAAAATTAAAAGTAAATATTGATAAATAAATTAACAAAATATCTATAATTACTATTTTATAAATATTAATAACGATACATAATAATCAAATTAATATAAAATATTAATATAAAATTACCTTGGAATTATAAAAACACCTAAAATTATAAAAAATAGTTAAAAAATATTAAAAACCTAATAATAGTTAGATTTAACAAATTGTGAATATCCTAAAAAATATAAGAATGTTACGAAAATCTATGTGCATCGATCCCATCCCCCCCAACATGAACATTTCAACTCATGGGGAGAATAATAAATAAATAACAGATGAATGCACCATTAGAAATTTAAAAATAACATAACAATAAAAGTAAATTTTATCCAATATTTTTTATACAAATGATATCATGCTTCATTTAGAATTACAATTTTAAAAATAATTTCTCATAAAATTTCCCTCTTATAAAAAATTATTAACACCTATGCCTCATTGTCCCTTACCACTATATCACTGTCATCACTGAAGACAAATTTAATTAAAGTTATTATCAACTATCGAACTAATGAATGTTTAACATATTATCACCATGAATATATCATCTATACTATTTGGAAATTAAGGTATATTATTCAACTCGAGGTCTTGACATTGGTTTCAAATGGTTTATAAGGATTTGGAATAGTGGGTCACATTTTAATTTTTTTGGAAAAAATAGGGTTTAAATCAAAAAATAAAATCAAGATTTATTAATCCATGTGTCTCCCAAAAAAACTTACCCCACACACTTAACATATTATTTTTCCACGATTAAATATTTCTGTTAATATCCAAAATAATATTAATGGAATAAAATCCACTAAAAATAATTTAGAGAAAAATATATGAGAAGATACTTTGAAACCCAAAATATGAATATAAGACAATGTCTCGTAAATGGAAACATAAACATGTATTCCATAACAATATCAGTGAAATTTGGTGATATAAAAATATTTAGATTTTCAAAAAATGGGTTAATGATTTTGTAGGTATCCCTCAAAGCGAACATTATGGAATAATAACCACAAATGTACACATTTTTTAGAGAAAAAAACAAATTTATATTTCTATAGAAAATTCTGCAAGTGAAATTAATGAAGATAATTTTAAAAGAAACATGATTAAAATTTTGATTTAATGTATATACTTATGAATCAAAAAACACATTATGCCTCAAATAACCCACAATAGGATTGAATATATCAGCTATAATTAGATTAAAAATCAATATGAAAAAACCATGATATGGGTAGGAATGGATATAGGATATTATATCATAATAAAAAGGGATTTTTATAGAAACTATTGGATATAAAATAGTGAAAATATGAGGATTGTTTAGTGGATAAATTAAAGATAAATAAAAAAAATCAAATGCCTCATTTATTTCAACTAAAAAATCCAAAATCCATCAGTTTGGATAAAAAATACAAAAATTTATATTAATCAGTTCAGGGATTGATATTATAACAAGAAAAATATAAATGGAATGTTTTTTAAAAAGGTATAGAGTCCTCTCATGTACGGAAGTATTATTTTGGACAATAAGGATGAGCATGAATAAAAATATGAGTAAAAATTGAACATTTTTTAGAAAAACATTTTTAAAAGAATGAAATTTTTCCAAAAAGTCATCTATTATAATAGGTATAAAGAAAAAAATAAATTCAAAAAAATAATCGTGTTCTTTGACAATGGCCAGTTATAAGAGTATACATTATATAATTATGTTACCATATAAATATAATTGGTTCCCATGTGGGTTCCAAGAAGAATATAATGTCTGATACTTTTATGTTTTTCTGTTGTATGTTTTAATAAAATGGAAATATTAAATTATAAATAAAATATAAAATTATATTTAATGCTTCCATGTTAACTAATAAAAGATTTATATATTTTTTCCTTATTTCATGAAGCTCAATAGAATATGTAACCTATAAAACCTATTCATAAACAGAACATAGTTAAATCATATCAAAAAAATAACATTGTAATTAAAAACTTTTGTTGATGTTACAAATAACTACAACTAATAAAAATCCACTATAGTGCTGGGATAAATATTCATATAATAATATATTCTGATCTTATTACCATGAAAATTAAATAAAGTGCAAAAACAAATAACCACTGATGGGTTTCCTCCCACTAATGACTTTGTTTACCTTGTATTGAGAAAGGCATTAGTAAAATTCAAAATGTACCAAACACAATCAAGTTCTATATATCAGCTTTTGTATCATAAATAGTGTTTCATGAATCCATTAATAAGATAATTATTCTATTGTCAATAATAATTACTAATGAATTTTTTTTTTCAAAAATATGTCGGTGGATTAAAAATAAAAATATTCCATATTAAAATGATATGAGTAAACATACTCTGAAGAAATATTCATCAAATAATGGGAACTTGAAAATATAGAAAGTATAAAGATCAAGAATATTACATATTTTAATGATTTAAATAAAATAAACATATTTAAAAAATTCTTTAATGAAGGACCCATATCCATTATATCCTTTAATGAATTATCAGGGTAAAATTTGTAACCTGCTCATTTTTCATCAATGATCTCCCATAAAAATAAATACATTGGTTTCCAACTAAATTATGGTTTTATAAATTCATGGAATTAAATTAGGTTAAGATCATTATTTTCATATGTTGATGTTTTAAGTGGATAGGAAAAAATATCAATTCATAGAGAAAATAGAATAACCTCAAGTTGAGTGGAATATTCTATTATATAGACAATGATATTTTCTCACAGAATTTCTTCTATATTATTATCACCATTTTTAAAAGTTTCAATATGTTTTATAATGAGATAAGAATCCTATATTGAATCCCATTTATCTATTGTTTAAAAAATTCTATAATAATCTTCTACTTCCATTAATGATTGATTTTTTGATTTATGAATTGTTTTAGATGTATCCATTTTGGAATCAATTTCAAAATCACAATTTTTCTAAAAAATGGGTAAGTTAAAATATATCCATACACATGAGATGTTTGAATAGTGAAAGTTATATATTATAATTAGCATCCAGATATGGATAAGGGGGCTGTAATATATAATGTGTGTTTTGATCCCACTTTTTTTTATTTTCTATCAATAATTTCAATATAAGAAAGAAGAATTCAAGTGAACTTGTATTTCATGGAATTTTTGTTGAATAATCTAATCTTGATATGAAATAAAATTATTGGGTGTTTAATAATTGGAAGAAACCTTTTTTTAGTGGATATAATTTGTGTGTTCTATTTTTTTCAACACTTAAATCTAGTTCTATATTAGGATCTTCATGATGATGCACTTGTAGTGAAATTTTTTCTGACGTTTTGGAATGAATTAAAGTACATGGAAGAGGATTGAAGGAATAATAGCTGGGTTAAAATCTATAGGTAAAAAAATTTATATAATTTCCTAAAAACAAGCATATTTTTTATCTTAAAAGTTCCAAACAATGATCTATATTAGACATAGGTATTTTTAATGGTGTTTTGGACAGATAAATTCACCAATAATAATCATTCTGAAAATTTTTATTCAAAGAGAGGAAATAGAGAGTTAAAGGCCCACAAAGAATTGCGAAAGAGTAAAATGGGCTATGGGGGTCTAAAATAATTCAGGTTGAGGGAATCCACTCAAATATTGTTTACCCCTTCCATCTTCAATTTAACCAAATAATAGAAGAAAATAAGATCCGAACTAGGGTGGTTCACCGAGGCCAAGTAGTCTGCGACCTTTTTTCCCTCCTACCATGTGTGGGTAACTTTAATGTCATCACCAAGTATTCCACAACAATTCCTGATGATCTAAGGAACTGGTCAAGGATTCATCCCCCAGGACATGAAGGGCATTATGAAAGAGCATTGAATTCGTTTCTGCCTCAGTGATATGTTGTCCCCTCTATTTGAAAATATAAAGACCAGTTTTCATGGCCAATGCCTCTACTTGAAGAGAATTCCCCTGACCCAGCCGGATGGAGAAACCTATATATACAAACCCTAGGCTGTCAAGGTCCACCCCACCAACATGGATCACACCCAAAACACATGATACATCAGATTTTTGCTTAAAACCTCTCGACAGAGGGTGCCCGCATACCTAGTATCCAAGTGTAAGTCCACCACATGAGAGAGAATTAAGAGCCCCTATGTTGAAACAATTTAATGACGGAGCATCCCTCCTATTTCCCAACACCCTGATTCGGTCTATAAGAAAGTTATTAGTCCTGAAAATGATCACATGTCCCATCAAGGCCCCCCTTCATGGATCTATTTATTCACAGCCTGCCAAAAACTCTAGCAACTAGAATGAAAGAACGCAGACTGAGCCCACCGATCTGCGCCACCACTACCAGATTCATGATACCAATGGTCAAAGAAAGTTTGATCTTCCATGGAAGAGTTATAAATAGCCATAAATTCTACAAAATACACCACACCTCATGCACCAATTCACTCCCGAAGAAAAGGTGACCAACACACTCCTACAAATTTCTCCTGTAACAAATCCATCTAGTAGACAGATTGACACCACAATGCATGATGTTTTTTTAGTTGGAAATTCCATGTTCTTAATCCAATGGGCGAGGAACTTGTATTTATTAGGTATGCTCTTGGAACAGAGGATCTTATTACATGCATCAACTGTGTCATGCGTTCTAATAGTCTGATGGTGTTCCTTAACAATGAAATATCTAGAGGGTGATGGTGTGAAGACACATCGATCCGGATCAGAAGACAACTCTATGAGGTTAAACTATTCTTACTGGTTACTACCCAGAACAACAATGGTAAATTCTTGATAATGGTTGTCTTTCTGGAAGGATATATCCCTAATATTGCATCATGAGTAGCTGATTATTGGTCCACTCTAGTTATGGTGCCAACACGGGACATCGCCTATCCCAACGATCCAGTGAGAGTGGCTATGAAGATCAGTCATTATGGGATTAAGCTCTTACCATATAGGAGAAGCATGGCTGTCAGTAAAAAATAAGTCACCCATAAAACTATCACGCATGGTGCATCCCCATAGGGTATGCTATTCCAAGACCTCCTATACTAATTTAGCATGCATGCCACATGGAGTGTCCTTGAGAGTACAAATTTTAATTCCCCCATAATTATCTGGTCGCACCATCCTACTCAAAGATATCTAGCGCATTTTCCCCTCACCCTTGGGGGCCCATATGAACATGGCCATAATATAGTTCATGATTTTGATAAATCCCTTTGGGACTTTTATGGACGATAGGGCATGGACCAGAGAGGTATGTAACACATTGTTCAACAAAGTTATTTTCCCACCAATAAAAAAAAGGCTATTCTTCCAATTGAGAACCTGATCTGCAATTCTATTGATGAGTAGGCCGAAATAAAAAATACAGACACTTCTGGATGATAAGGTATCACCTATATAATTCATGGGAAATACCCCCTTTGAATTTTCATAAGGTAACCCACCGTAGAGACCTGGATGGGAGGACAGTTGTTTGGTAAGTAATAATTACTCCTGCATCTGTTAATACTCTGACCGCTCCACAAACAGTATTCCACCCAGATCATGTTCAAGCCTCTCAATGATATGCTCGAGGTATTAATGAATAAAATAGTGTCAACCCAAAATATTATATGATAAATTAGAGGATATTTCAATATGAAACAATAGGGGAATATATCACCATTGTATAGGCTTTGATGAATAAGGACGATGAGAATGTCTTGGTACGTGACAAACAAGCTCAGGGATATGAGGTCCCCTTGCTGAAGGCTTTGAGATGCCTTGAAAAATCCACATGTATTTCACATAAATGACAATGACAACCAAGATGAGATAATATAGTGAAAAATGATGTCAATAATCCAACTGGAGAGACCCATACCTACTAAAACACTATTGATGAAACTCCATTCCACCCAGTCATCGGATTTTCTCAGATCAAGTTTGATTGAAATATTGGATCCATATGATTTGCGATTAATATCCATGGAAATTTTATTTCCCAATTCTATTGCTCCTTAAATTCATCCCCCTTCACAAAATAATGCTGCTCCGAGGAGATCCACTACAAAAGATGAGCCATGAGGCAAGAATTGATGACACTGATGAGGATCTTTTTAGGTATGTTGCACATGCTCCCAGGCTAGTATTGATGAATTGAGGAGGGGTTCTTAGTCTTGGGTATGAATAATACAGTGGTATCACATGAAACATGAGGAAAATTCCCTCCTAGAAAAAAGTCTTGAATAGAGGTGATTATATCATTATTCACCACCTCTCATGATGATCTTTAGAAAGAGGTGGGGAAGCCATCTGGGCCTACTGCACTATCTAGATTTATCTTCATCATGGCACTAAAGATCTTCTTCTCTAAGGGGGAGGGCCCCAAGACTGTCATTTTCTAGGGCCATAACGAGATGCATGATACTATCAAATAGATCGGTGATAAACCTTCAGTACACATTAGGCCACTATTCGTTAGGTCCATCTAGGATATCCCTTAGGTAGGTATCAGTCATATCTCCCACAACATCCTTGTCATTGGTAAAAGACCCATCCTCTAACCAAATTTTCATTTGATCAAAAATCTTCCTCTCATTAATGCAAGCATGGAGATAAGCTATGTTATTATCCCCCTCTTTTAGCCTTTTGATTCTCACATTCTACCTAGTGATATGTTCCTATTTGAGCAGCATGTCTACTAGCTACTCATTCTTGCAAACCAGGTTCAAAAATTCCTAATCATTATACTCTTACTCTAGATTCTATTCTTGGATATCAACTTCTTACTAGCCATAAAGTCCCTACCCTGCAGAGGGATGTCCCTTTCCCAAAGCTAGATCCTTAACTTGAGCCCTCTCAACTTATTATGTAAGGAAACCCAAATGTACCCCTAGGGAGGATCATCCCAACTATATAGAATTGTGATAAGGAAAGATGGCTCTCTATCCCAATGGTGGAAATATCTAAAGTGTTCATTGTGACCATGCCTAGTGTACAATGAGATCAAAAGGAGGGAGTGATCCAAAAAGCCCCGCTCTAGATGAGCCACTTTTTCCACACCATATGTGGAAATGGAATGAATGGATAATTTCACCAATGAGGGATAAAAATACTGAGATAACTATAGATATATGAATTGTGATCTATGGAAGATGAGTTGTTTTGGTAATCAAAATAGTTTTGACCACATCATAGTCTAATATTACGGGCCAATATCATAGTTTCCCATAATACTGAAGAATTTGGTGCTGTTTTGAGTGAAAAATAAGTATAAACACACACCAAATGATGTTAGGGTTTGATATAATATACCCTCTCTAAAGTTGTTGGTGGGCTATAATCCATTGTCTTATTTTGAGGACGTTTTGAGACTTTTGTATAGAAGTTTTTTGATGATTGACATGGGAAGATACATGATGTAGTGAATATAATGGTGTTTAAAACATTTAATTGTTGAAACAAATTATAGTGAACATTCCATGATGATGGGAACAGGGAATCTATTTTCTATTTTTTAGAGTGTTGGACTGAAACAGGGTCAAACATGCTGTGGTTCTAGCCTTTGTTGGAAGAAATCACTTATTTTGAGTGGATATGATGACGTGACTCTATTTTTGTTTCAAGATACTCTCATTCATAATTAATAATACATTGAATTATTATCAATGGTATCTAATTGTTATTTATTTATCAAAAGTATCAAAACAAATCAATAGAAGTTAAAGATCCTTTGGAAGAGGTTTTTATTTCAATTTGAAATTTTAATTCTAATTCAAACTGGCTATTTAATTTTTCTACTATGAATGATATAGATATTGATTGGATAGAAATGAAGTGTGTAGAGGTAAAGATATGTAATGAATACAAGATAAACTTATATTATATCCAATAAAGATAACCAATCCTACAATTTATAAAAAATAACTTGGTATCAAATAATAGAACACATCATACTATCTCATTAATCAAATTTATGATATTTTAATGAATAAAGTGGAATAAAACCCCTGATTTTTTTGAACTATAATATAATAATAAGATTAGTAGAGTTGTGAATAATGAGAGGATCCTTATTCCATATTTTTTTTAAAGAGTGAAAGAGAATAACAATGACAAGTATATTGGATATTCCGCTTTATAGAAGAAAGATGAGTTATTGGTTATATTTTTCATACATATATATAAATTAGTTCATTTATTCTTATATAAAAGTAATTGAAGAAGAAATAATGACTAAGACAACAAATAAAAAATATAAAATATATATTGGAGGGACCATTTA
Source organism: Viscum album (assembly GCA_963277665.1). Lineage (NCBI taxonomy): Eukaryota > Viridiplantae > Streptophyta > Magnoliopsida > Santalales > Viscaceae > Viscum > Viscum album. The sequence continues at coordinate 1,404,238,744 of OY728129.1, forward strand.
ATCATTACCTAAAATTTTATCATTGTAAAGTGTGGGATGTGCTTGTGGATGGGATACTTCAAAGACTATTTGGGAAATATTCAATAATATTTTTGGGATAATCCTTTCCCATTTTTAATCATTGGTTATTCGAGTGGATCATGTGTCATTGGTTTTACAATATATTCCAAGGATTATTATTTCATTTTAAAATGTAAACAATGTATATTGTTGTGCCTCTTGTGTGTGTTTGGATGTGTTTTATGATAGAACAATTGTTAGAATAGAAAAAAAATAGAATCATTCACCTTATAAAGTTACATAGGTAAAATAAAAAGGGATAATAATTAAAAATTGGTTTGAAATTCAATTACAATTATCCCCCTATCACTGTTGAATAAATGTTTAATGGGTCCCCCCAATTGATATAAAATCCAAGTTCACATTTGATTAGATTCCCAAATTTTTAAATTGTTTTATTTTAGGAATTTGATTCTCTTTAAGAATTAACAATGATGTGTAGTATTGGAAAATATATATCTATCCAAGATCAAAATTATATATCTTCCAAAACTTCGATGAATAGGTGAAATAAAGAAAAGAATATATTGAAGAATTTTTCCTTCTTGAGTAAGAAGGAAGAACATTAATTTCCTTTGTGAAAAAAATGAATGAGAAGTAATATTTGATCTAGGTGAATAATAAATGGTATTTAAACCTATGATCAAGGATATTGGTAGCTATTATAACTTAATATGATCAATATATTTAATTGATCCTAAGGTATGATAAATTTCTTACAAAAATTTTCCGAAATAAGATACTAGAATTAGTGTGGATGATCATATATCAACATGTTCTCAAGAGATATATGTTTCAACTCTAAAATGTATTTTTCATTTACTTCTAAAATAAGAAGTTACATTTATGTATGTAATTTGTGAAATTCATAAGAAAGGGATCAATCAACTTGAAGATAAAATTATAATAACTAGAGGAAAATTTAGAAGAAAAGGTTCTATATTTTGTAACAATGTACAAGAAAATTAGGTCTAAAAAAGATATTAATGTGATACTTGAAGTCATGAGATCTAAATTTGAATTGAAGTTTTAAAATACCATATATTAAAAGGATAAATCCCATAATGAATTTGAAGAATATATTCATGCATTATTGGAAAAATTGGAAATAGCATCGGTGAAAGGAATGCACATTTGGAGAATAAATTCAATAGAATAAATGAACATGGAACATTATTCAAGAAGTTTCATTTCCTGGAGAATATATTCATAATATTTGTAATGATTACAAAAATTGTATTTTTTTGATTGATGATCAGAATAACACTAAGAGTCTAGACTTAGAAGTGAAGATATGCAAATTTGAAAGGACACATATTGAAATATCACAATTAGCATTGAAAAGAGTATCTTACAGAAGCTATTATTAAAAGGATAACAATTTCAAAAACTCTAATAAATTTTAAAAATATCACAAAAACACCTGATGATATTTTTCCAGAATCTATAGTGAATAAGGTACCATCTACACCAAAATTTAATGTTGGTACTAAATCTATTTTTAAAATTTATTCTTGCTTAAAAACAAAATACAAAAAATATGGATGGGGATAAGTGACTAGGAGACTATCACTATATATATGGTGAAAAGAATAAATATTATAAGTTATGTTTCCCCAATATAATATCAACTAGTATTAGAGAATTTCCAAAATCAACATGCTCTTAAATATGGAAATCCAAGACAACATTCTATTCAGAAAATAAGATCATCGTATGTTGGGAAATGATGGTGTTGTAACAGATCTTGGAATTGTGCATTGGATTGTTGGTATTATCCATCAATCCCAAGATTAAAAAGGAATATTATTTAAAGTGGTAAAATTAGAGAAATGATGAAATATCCACATATTAAGAAAAAACTATCTAACTAAAATTTAGTAGGAATGCTTGAATAAATCTACGATGATTGTAATAATTGTTGTCACAAGAATGTTATATGTTTATCTCAGTATAATTCAAAAGAAAATTAGAGGGTAAGAGCATAAAACATGATACTAAAATTTTATGTATAAATGGGAATGATGTTTAAGGAAACTATAAGTTATATTTATCCCATGAAGTTAGAAAAGACGTGTGGTTCATCCTTTGATATCAAATAGAAGGAAAATCATGTTCAAATAAATTCCAAGAAGTGTATAATGATTGATACGTATAAAAGGACTGAGGTGGTAAAAATTTATCATTATGATCCATGTAGAACACCAAAAAGGTTGTTAATTAAGCTAAATATTGTTTTATTATTTGGATAGTAGTTTTGGAGAAGTTAAGAAAGATAGAATATGTATAAGAAAAGGATAGTGCTCAAGGGAAAGGAGAGGTTCTCTATGATTATCTTGAAATTAAAGGGAGGTTGTCAACAAAGAAAATTAATGTTTTAAAATTGATATTTTAGGAGATGAAATAAATATAAACAAAATGTTAATGAATTTTTAACTATACTTCCATCACAAAAAGATGTATTAAATAAGATAAAGACTAAATTGGGTAAGAAGGCTATTGAAAAGATAAGCATTCCACCCAAAAATTATGATGCTAAGACTTGACCCATTCTACCCAAAGATAAATCACATTTTAAAACAAATTGTACAATAATAATGATTGGAGAAGATATATTAGATTTTTTGAAAAAATAATTACAATGTTTATGTTCACATTGAGGATCAAGAAGTTCCACCTTATTCCTTTATCTTTGCATGTATTATTTGTACTTACAATGTTCAGAAATGAAGGTGAAGCATGTTATCAAGGGGATTATCTCTAAATAATTCCATGATGGAAATACTAGATAGAAATTTAAAGAATATACCATCTCGGTTTGATCTAACATTTGGTATTCTAGAGAGTTTATCTTAAGGGAGGTCATATTGGGGTAAGATATAGAAGTTTTCAAATTTTCATAGCCACATGAAGTAATCCATTTTGGTGAATTATTTAATTTTAATATCGCCTAATATTTCAAAATAACAATTTCATGAAGATAAATTTTGATTAGAGCATATCATTGTGGGGGAGATAGGTGAATAATATTTGAGTATCTACCAAATAGTCAATATCATTGAAAAAAAATCTAGAAAGTGCTTGAAAAAATGTTATTTTCATGGTATGTTTTATTAATCTATATTCCTAGGAAAAATTATTATATCGTAACATTAATGGGGAATTTAATTTAATAAATGAAATAAAAAAAAATTATTTGATTAAGATTCATAGCTATTTTTTATGATTTTTAAACCTGTTGTTATTTACTTGAAATTTTTTATCAAGTGTGTTAAAGTGAGTGGATGAATATCAGGTTGATATATTTATTGATAAATTTTTTATATCTTCTTTTATCAATTGATTTTCACAGTTTAAATGTTTTTAGATGCATTCTAAGAAGGGTTATGAGTATTTCATTTTACATAGTATAATATTATTTTATAATGGAAAACATTGATGTGTAATTCAAAATATGAATTCTTATTCACTAAGTATGGATCATAAATGATTAGAATGAAATTATATGTAAAATTGATTAATTATATAATAATATTATTTTATATCATGGAATTTTAATTTCCATTCAATAAAGGGTGATAAAGTAAAGTGAAAAGTTAGAGGAGACAATATGGGATAACGTAAAGAAATATTTGATGATTCAAGTAAGAGAGAATATATTAACATATAATTTTACATGGGTATTTCCAAAAAAATACAAAGGGGGAGTTTTAATCCCACTTTGTTTATGATGTATTGTTTTCATTAAATAAATAGTTTCAATGATGTTTTATATTAATATGAAAAATAATAATTCCAGTGAAGAGGTATGGGTTTGATGTTTGGTAGGATAACCCAATAATGTTATCATGAAGAAATTATATTGGGAGTTTTATGATTGAAATGCACTTATTTTAAGTGGATATGATTTTTTAATGTTTTATTTTTTTATCAACACATCAATAATGTTCAAATTAATGTGTTTCATGATGATATATTTTAGGTGATGTTCATTATAAAGTTCTATAATGATTTGAAATATAGATAAGTGGATTTATGGTTTAATAGAGAAGCTTGAGGTTACAGGTGACAATACCACATAATAGTAGTATTTTAAAATGTGTATAATTATTATCTAGGATTTTCCAAAGGATGAAAAATTGTGGATGTATGAAAATTTCAAGGTTTTTTGGATGGACAGTTTCACCTTGGAGAAATATAAATATTGAAAATTTTATAGAGAAAGCTGCGGTGATATGTGAAAGCAGAGTTGTTATAGTGATCAAAATGGTGAAGACCATGACATGGTATAATATTAGTGGACATTTTGTGAGGATTATATAATATCAAGGACATGGAATCTTTTGTTTTTGGGAAAAGGGTACATGAATTCCATGGAGGGTATTATTGCGTGAAATAATTTCAATGTTTGAAACTATGTGGGGACTATACACTGTAGTATTATTTGAGGATGTTTTGAGAATTTTACATAGTAGTTTATAGTGGATCCCCATAGCGATGAACCTGTTTTAGTGACTACCATTCAATTTGAAAAAGATACATATATGAATCAAGTTAGAGTTAACATTCTATAGTGATGGGAGTTTTGATGTATTTTTCTATGTTGTTTATATTTATTGGACCAAAAAGGGGTCCAAAATGTATTGCTGCCAACTATGGTAAGATGGAAGTTTATGTTTCAGGTGGATTTGATTACATAGTTCTATTATTGATTCAAGATCCTCTCAAAATTGATATCCAATACCAATAATTATCTTCAATGGTAAATAAAATATCCTAATTGATCTTAAAGCTCAAAATAAATCTAGAGAAGTTTAAGAATGAGTAATGGAATTTGGTTATTTGAATTTTAAATTCAAATTCAAATTGGATATAGTTTTTTAAAAGTGTAAAATATACATATATAAAATACATAGATATTAAGTGTAAATTGGTATGGATATGTGCCAAATATAAATTATGCTTAGAGAATATCCAACGAAGAGAACAAATACTTCTCTCTATAAAAACCAACATGATATTTAATAAAATAGGATATATGACTCCCTCATAATTCAAATATCTAGGGGTTTAATGAAGAAAGTATAAGGGAACCTATGTATTGTTATTATGTTTTGAATTAGAAGAATAATATAAAAATATTGAAAATGAAAGAGATGTTGTGAATTCTTTATTTTCCCTGATATAATGAGTATCTTGCAACTAGTGTAAGATAGGAAGAATAAGTAGCATAAAAAATATACTAATGTGAAAGAGGATGAATATTTTTTGTTTGAAATTTTTGATACATAAATAATAAAAGGTGATTTCATGTAGCTGTCAAATTAAGAAAATAAATAAATATTATCAAGGAAATACACCAACAAATTACAAAACACCAAATTGTTGAAATAAAAATTAGTTTTTACCCAAACAAATATCATTGTAAAGTGTGGAATGCACATATATACAGGATACACCAAATCAAATCAAAAAATATGGAAAAATTGATTTAGGATAATACCTATTAGTTTTTACTTTCAGGTGATTCTAGTGGGCCATGGGATCATGTATTTCCCCATTTACACAAAGGACTATTCTTTTATTTTTAAATTTTAACCTTTTTCATCAATTTTCTTCTTTTTTAGTGTATTCAGATGTGATTACTGAATTAATGAAGTTAATAAGAGATAATAAGAAAATTAATCAACTTAAAAACTGATAGTGGTAAATGGAAAAGTGATAAAAAATATTAATTGTTTTATAAGTCGCCAACAATGATTCACACCCTCTTGTGGTTAAAAACATTTCTAACTAGTCCCCATGGTGAGCTATAATAATTTTTAATGATCACAAAATATCTATATTAAGATATAATTAATAATTCCATAAATATTTTAGTATCTTATTCCTATAAATATACTTTTATGAGCCACTTAAATATATCGTATTCTATGATAAATTCCCTAGCCGGAACTATACATATGATATGAATCATAAAAATAATTTTTTGTTTTGGAGGATAAAGTACATGGACTCATAGGTGAGTTATGTAAAACTATGTTCTGTACTGGACAATTATAACTCGAAGAATAAAATATTGGGAAGTTATAATATTGAAATGTGATAGGAATTTGAGATTTAAGTTCTGGTCATGAGAAGATATCTATGGTGTGATATTAATAAAGATTTTTCAAATAAGAATCATCTACATTCTAAGGAAACAAATATAGTTTATGTGGAATTGATACAATATTTCTTTTAAAGAACTATTCTAAGAATTAGCTTAATGTGGTATTGAGGATTCTAATTTGGAAAGTTGATTCTATTGAGTTTTTATACTATTCATTATGAAATCCAAATTTTCATTATTATTATTTATCTCCCTAATTGTATTAATCATTTGTTTCTCCCTGGTTAATGTGTTGGGTTAATATATTGGTTGATAAGATCAAGTATCAACCTCTAGTGTGCAAGTTAGTTTATATACTATGTGATTCTATAATCGATATTAAAAAATTATCCAAATGGTCTTATTAATTATAGTCCATGAATCCATCTTTTTTTCATTTTGAAATTTTTTTTTTCTTTGAGAGTAATCATAGGTCGGGAGTGAACTATTATTAGAAAATGATAATCGATTCTACCATGATTCATGAAATTGATTTGATTTATAACAATTAAAATAAAAATAATTACATAGAAGACTCATGGATGCTTAAAAATTATAATAAATAAAATGAACTATGGGTGGGAATGGAGTTTGTTGATTGTAAACATGTTTTGTGACCCCACCATTCTAGTTTTCTAGGTGTTTGAAATTTTTCTACATAAAGAAAAACATATAATGTAGTAACATACTTATTTTTTATTTTTTTCTGTACTTAAATTACCAAATATTGAGGATTCACTAATTCTAAAATTACCCTTTAAATGATGTGAAATTCTTTTATTAATTATCACAATGAGGAAATTTTAGAAATTCATAAACCAACAGAATACTATAACATTCAATGTAGGGTCGATTCCTTATGGATAATGGGCATAAAAACTAGTAGTATTCTCTTTGATAAATGTTTGGGAATATTTTTTTTTGATTATTTAAGTTAAAATTCAAAAAAGTTATTAACTATATAAATAACTAAAAGTAAACTAATGTAATTAAGGGGAGATATTATATTTGAATCTCATTTAGGTTTCTGAAATTATATTTATTTATTTACACATCTGTATAATTAATTATTTCTTTATCACTAATTCATAATTTAAAAATATTTTTATGAAGTCTCATTCTATGATATTTGATTATAATATTATTTGTTTGATAAATCATTTAACATATCATTATCTTGAATGAAGAATAATCTGTACTATGTTTTATAATCCATGCACTTGGTGAAATAAAAAGACTCATATCTCACAAATTAAATGTATTTATCTATGTTTTACACCCATAAATGATTACTTATTATGTCTCACATGAGTAGGTGTAAATAGAAAAAAATATTAAATCTCTGGTTTGTACCTCACTGCTTATTAATTATAAGGCATCACATGGGAGAGAAATAAATGATTTATTAATTTCTTAATTAAATAAATAAAATACATATATAATTAAATAAATGAAAATCTAATTTACATAAATTAACAATTAATTACATATAATAAATAAATAAATATGATTTTGTACACCATCATGTTCATCAAAATAGACGAAATGTAGAATCAACCAACTATATCAATCCTAGGGAAGCATGAAAAATTATATAAAGGACTGATATCACTCTGTTCAAATTCAACTAAATCACTATCATACTCTATCGATGTTTACAAATTAGAAAACAATCCACTTCCAATGGAGAATATGATGTGTGTCACCAGCCGATGGAGATAAAATGTAATTTTAATATAATGATACGCTACCAATATATAACACAATTACCCTTTTAAAATCAATCTTTTTTATGAATCTAAATAAAACCACACTGAAATTACCACCAACTACAATAATAAATGTACATATTATTCTGATGTAGAAAAGTGATGAGTATGGTTATTTTTGTTAGAGGGATCAATAATTGGTGTTGTTGGGGATTTTAATCACTTGTTAGATAGATTTCTGGTGTGGGGTGCTGCTTTAAGTGGAGAGGTAAGAACCTGGATATGGTTTTATGATCAATACCAGTGTGGGGTATGATTGAATATGTATATAGAAAAGGAGATATTTCACATGAAAAAAAAATTAGGGTTGGTTCAATGGTCACAAGTGGGTAGAGTGACATAAGAGATGGTGGGGTTAGGCTAGTTGATGACGTGTGAGATGCATCAGGTGAGCCCGAGTGGATATGAAATTCATTAAAAATGCCAATGGAAGGTGATAAGAGACAAGGTGTTGGGAATACACTATTGAAATTTTATAGACAAATATTCTATGGTAATGGAGGTATCTGATTCTTAGGACTTAGTCATTGGTCAATTTGTTTCTAAATGTATTATTTCTACAAGGACTACTAAGGCACTACATAAACTAGACATTGGAAATGTTTACACACACAATTACATTGGAATGGTTTCCTACAAAAGCATTAAATAGGATAGAAAAATATATATTGGTGCTTCTAAGGTAGAAGATATAAAATATTCTTCCAAAAATGAATCTATCGACGAGGGATGTGCGCAATGGTAGTAAGATATGTCAGGGAGAAGGGGATAAAATCTTCATGGTAGGGGTGGATAGATCTAACAACATAACTTTAACATTATCTCTCCTGTATTTTAGTTGATATTTTTAAGAGAATAGTTAGATTTTTTATCAAGTGTTGGAATGTTTTTTATGTAATGGACACTTTTGGTATGTCAAAATTTTATTTGTTTCTTGTCTATTTTCTCTATTTATTAGGGAATGTTATTTTTTCAGTCACATCCTCCTCATATCACTCTATATTTCTTTTTAATAAAGGTGATTAGACACCAGTGAATTAAAAAATTATTATCATAATGATAATAAAGATAATGATGATAATAATGATGATGATGATTATGACAATGATGATAAAAATTGTACTTACAATTATAATAATAATGATGATGATGACGATGATAATAATGATAGTGAAAATGATAATGATAATCCTAATGATATTGATAATGATAATGATAATGACAAAGAAAATGATAATGATAATTATAATTATAAAGACAAAGACAATGATAATGATAATGATAATGATAATGATAATGATAATGAAAATCATATCACAATCTTAATCATAATAATGATAACAATAAAGATAATGATGATGGTGGTGATAATGATAATGATAATGATAACAATAACGATAATTATAAAGATAATGATAATGATAATGATAATGATAATGATAATGATAATGATAATGATAATGATAATGGTTATTATAATTATAATTATAATGATAATCCTAATAATAATAGATATAATGATCAAGGTCTCAATGAGAATAAAAATACATAAGTTATATTATATATAAAAACATGAAAAAAATAAAATATATATAATAAAATATTATAAAAATATATATCTATAAAAATGTATATTAGATATATATATATGATTATATATAATTTAAAACAATAAAAGTAAAATATATATAACACATATCATTAGATAAAACTATAATTAGATATAATAATAAAAATAAAATGGGCTAATATATTTCTTATCATAAACCTATTTTACCCAAAAGTATCATGCCACCTTATTCGTGAACGACATGATTTACCAAGAAAAAAAGTGATCTCTATACAGAAATGCTTAGAAAATAAATCTCTTATCACCCAAATACTCTAGTTGTTTCTTTAACTCAACTAATTAAACAATAGAAATTCTATATAGATTCTTTGATATTTTTCTTCCATCATTGATTAAATTGATAGAAAACTCAACAACACAATCTAGGATATGTAAAGGTAATTCTATAATAAATACAATAATTTATTCCTATAAAATATGTACATTGTCAATTTGAATATTGCCTTCTTCAACCCTATATTTCTTTATTTTCTTCCCAAAGAATCTCATTCATTAGAGCTTTTGGGGGTGGATCTATATATAAATTAGATGAGGAATTCTATTATCTAAAATAGGAAACTCTAAGTCTTCCTTAAAAATATTAATTTCCTACTTCTTCAAATATTTTTTTGTATCATATTTTCAAATAAAATTAATTCACAGGGTTATATATGAATCAACCATAAGTTTGAAAATATGGTTAGAAAATAAAACATTTTTTGTGTTATAATGGGGACTTTCTGTAGAATTCTTTTTGAAATGTGACTTCACATATGATTTATAATGATAAATTGCTTATTAAATTTAATTAAAAATGCATAATTTTATTAGAAAAATGGTTAGATATAAATGAGTTTGAGGATCCAAAATCAATTTTATCATTTTATAAATTTATAGATATGATTAAAGTAACTACCACTAAATCATTGGTATATTCCACCTCAACTTTCTAGTCATGATATCTTGGACTTCTCCCCTTGACCCCTTCTCTGGTAGATTCCCTTGATTCGTGGGGAATTAGTTTTCCTAGTTCCCCAAATACATATAGATGAAACAATGAATAGATGTTTTTTCCTAATTACCATTTCATTATTTAACATGCTGACACCTTTTCCCACAATGATAACTAATTTCAATGCCTTTCATCTATTTACCATGGTGATTCTTTACACTATTCTCACATGATATAAGTTTCTTCATCTTTTCATTTTATGTATCCCCTTTCTCTTGGTGATTAAATTACTTTATATTATCTTAATTATATTTGAATATATTGATTCAAGAAAATTAATTCTCTATTTTTATACCACATAAAACTATTTCATAAAATGGTAAACTTTTTTTGGAGACCAGTGCCCTTTAGAAAATTGGCTTAAGACCTTCAAAAAAGTAATCAATCATGCACACTATGTTGTGTGTGTAATCCATATCACACCTAGATAACCTTGTAAAGATATATTTATAATTCATTAAAATTTATTCTCCTTTTTCCTTTAATCTAAAGAACTTTCTATTAAACTAAATTTATTACTCAAGAGGGAAATATTTATTAATTGATTTCTACTTAAAATATATCCATTCCATGGGTTTTATTTCTTCTTATTCCCTTGTATCATTGACTAATAACCATAATTTATCTGCATATCCTTTGAGATAATACACCAAAAGCGTCACTTTTTTATTTTTCACCCCATCCCAAGGCCATAAATATCTTCTCCAAAGAATTAGTCCATTACTCAGCTATAATAGGATTAGTAGTCCCAAAAAATAATGGGAGATTTTTTATAATAGGGAGTTCTAATATATGAGAATACTACAATAGAATTGGTTACTCGATTTGAGTAAGGCTAGTTTATTAAATTGATAAATATGTCCTAATATTTCCATAATTTTATCTATTCCAATATCAACTGTATTGATTCCCTTAGTTGGGAAATCTATTCAATGTCCATGACTATTGATATTGTTCTTCATTCCAAAAAATATTTCTAAATAATGGAATATTCTTGATTAGTACATAAAATTATAAATTTTAAAACATAATTTACAATTGTAAATATGGTGTAACACAGAATATAAATTAAAAAATATGCATTGTAAATCTCAAAATCCTAACCGTCGGTTTTATTGGGTATATCTTTAGTTCTGAATCCTTCATAATAGTGTGTAAGAATTTTTTAATGATCCTAAGAATATCCCTCAAGTGTTTCAAACCATGTGTATAATATTTCTAGCTGTCATGTACTAGGTTAAACTCTATTAAAGAAAAATACCCCATTTTCAGAGTTATTACCTCTAGGTACATCTATTCTAGAACCATGTCCACATGTATTATCTAGAAAGGATTATATTTCATGGAAAACCCACATAATCTCTACCTTACAAAAAATATTGGATTTTATTTTATATATATACTCAAATTTTATCATAGGGTTATGTTCTATAATATAATTTTTCCTAAATATAGTTCCCATGTTTTCTACTAAACCTCCGGTAATACCAACTATAATGAACCTGACCCTATAATCCCATAATTAGTGCCTTATATCATTATATTAGAATATATAAATTGTAAAAAATCCCAAAAAAGATGATCATTATAGTATTTTTATAAAATTAGACACATACTTGAATCTGATTTTTTATTAGGAAAATAAAATAAAGAATAGAAAAAGTAAAATCTCAACATCCTTGAAACTCAATACTAGAATTAATTATCATATATTGTGGAAAGAAAAAATAAAGGGTTTAGTCAAATGATCAGTAAGGGCTACGAACAGTGACCTATATCATGAATCAATAAGAATAATCAGTATGGAATGTTATATAATTTAACACACATTCCAATTAAATAACTTTACATTATGAATAGATATGGAACAATCAATATGGAGAGGTAAATAATTTACAATACATTCTATTTAATAAATAGCTGATAATGAAATGCATCCAGAGATAATTTCATAGTGGAAATCAGGTGGATAGTAATAAGTGAATATAGAATGAATTAAATTCTTAATTATTGAACATCATATCTCAAGAAAAAGAAAACATCTACTGTTAAGATCTATCCTCTATATAAATTTTAACATATTGGGTAAACCCCATCTGATTTTATGGATTGATTTGCCTCATGAGACAACAGATGCATCAAGTGGGTTTTATTAACTGGTCCCCTACCTGAGTATTTCATGTCCAAATCATTACTGAATTATTTAATAATCTATTTAATTCATAAAAAATGCACCCTAACAAATACTAGTATTGAGTAAAGGATACAAATTTACCAATATTTACTTATTTAATCAAATAAATTTCAAAGTAAAAACAGAATGTAATAATGGTATACGGTTTATGAAATATTCATATTCCTTAAAAAATAATATGAATATATAATATAAATATAATTTCAAATGAAAAATTATTACAAAAAGTGATTGTTTCATGTCAATGTTAGCAATCAAAAAATAACGTTAGAATGAAAAATAACTTCTAACACTCGGTAATTTTCATGTAAAATCCCCATGGACCAGATAATTAATATTGAAAAATTAAATACCATGAATAATGAATTAAAAATAATATTTCATATCAAATGAGAAATATATACCCCATATAAAATTGAATTTGTGCATAATGACAAATTAGACAACAATAGAAAGAAAATTGAGAAAAAATCCATTACCTCATTCTTCATTTTCGTTGAACATGATTTAATATAATTTATAGTGATTCGAAACATGTTAATAACTTATACTATAACTATAATAATATTATTATGGTTATATATAATTTTTTATAACGTCTTATTTCAATTTAATTAATAACATTTCATTATTTTTATTGTTTTAGTTGTTAATTTCCTTATTTTGTCAGGCGTGTTTCATTATGAAAGATTTTTTTCATTATCATATTATATAGATCCATAATATCTAGAATAATAATAATTACATTATTGTCAAATTAATTAATTTAATATAATTATATATCTCATCCATATGGTGTGATTATGAAACAGATTCATGTGGCTTCGTGATGGTGGTTGATCCAAGCATACACGAACGATGTTTTCATTTTCACATGACTGAAAAAGAATGAGAAAATATGATATATATATATATATATTATCATCATAGAGTGATAATTAAGTCATGAATATCATAATTATATCATTTATTTCATTAAATTTATATTTATCACCTTACATGAAAATCATTTATGAAGGATGAATCACATCGCTTCAAAATGCAGTAGTCTGCCATACACAAAAGCAACGTAATAGTATCCCTTATGGGATGGAATGTAAAAAAATTATATATATGAAATAATAAATTTTTTGGTATAAATATGTTATGAATATAATGTATATAATTTATATCCATCATTATTCCAAACCATTAGAGTGAGAAATGGTAAAACGAATGACATCAGTTTGCGAGGTGGTAGCCTTCTATACACACGTACCCTAATTTGATAGCCCATTGGATATAATTTTTTGTTGTTATAACTCATACAAAAAAAATAAAAAAATCTAATTATATTTAACATACCTATATTTTTATATAATTATGGTATAATAGTAATTAAAAGAGGTGTATAAAGAAATAAAATAAATTTTCTTATTGATGAAATTTCCTCTCCTTCGGCTATCTTATTTTGGATTTAACTAAAGTCTTAAAAGGATGGATGTAATCCCAAACTAAGTATTCATGGAATAGGGGGGGTGAATTTTTGAAGTCATTTGGGAAGTTCTTCACAAAACCAAATTCGTTTGATGGTGTAGAGAAGAGAGGAGGGAGGTGGAATTTAATAAGTGGGGGAGAGGACACTTGGTGTTTTAGTAATGAATTGAGTGCTCCCAAATTTTATATATTGAATGATGGTAAATAATATAATGTTTGAGAAGTACAAATGTGGAATGGTAAAAATATTTCCAAAGAGTAGTTCTTTTAAAATTTTATAGGTAAATTTAACCCCTATCTGTTCAGCTTAAATCCCGGTAAATTCATTTTTACCATAATTATGCAAAATAATTTTTACTATTTTCACTATTTATTTTAGTCAAAAATTAAGATGTAATTTTAAGAAATTATAAATTATTATTAATAAAAATATGTAATACATTTTTTCAAAATTTAATTTATTGAAGTGGAAAAAATTGTTATAAAAATAATCCCACAGACATGGTGAGAATGTAGTTTTTGAAAGTGAAAAAGTTCAAAATTGTACAATGATGTTATATAAAAATTTAAAAAAAAATAATTACAGTGAACTTAAGTAAATTAATGGATGTATAATTGAAATATATTTACATTAAAATCTATTAAAAATATAATTTAACATTATAAATTATTTACATGAAAAGGCAACATTCAATTAGAGTTCGGTATTTTAACTATTCAAAAACAATTAAAATTTCTCAAAAAAATCCCTATACTTGACATGAAAATAATTTTTGTATTCTGATTTAAAAAATGAATTTTCTTTTTTCATATAATTTTTCTAAAATTGTTAGAAAATTATCTTAAATTATGTGTGAAAATAATGGATAAATAGTGTTTTGTTTAATCCTAATGTGCATCTCTACCTAATGAGGAAATTAAATTCATTATAAAACAAATATACTTTTATGTATTGGGGTGTTACACAAATAGTTTTTTAGATGCATCATAGATTACTAGAAGTTATTAATAGTTTACAATATGTCAATGAAAATAAATTTTTTAACAATCTATTAATTGAGATGGTCATGGATATTCTACACAAAATGGGAATCTGAAAAACATTTATTGACATAAAAAACATTACTAAGATAAATCATGAGGAATTAATTAGAACTATCATGAAATAATAGAGTATATTAATGAAATAATCACAAAAATTGAAAAAGAAAAATGGTGTTTCATTTATAATTATAGGAACATCAAATTTAGGATTCTATAGACCAATTTCTCATAAGATAAGTTTAAGGGGAATTTTTTATGACATTGATTTTGAACCATTGAATTGTAGATGTTATAACATGGGAAAACTATATTTAAAAATTATAATATTTGAATATATTGTTGGAAATATAAAAAAATACAATAATGAATCGCTAAAACCAATTTTTTAAAATATAGAAAGAAAGGTCATATTAGACTTGATTATACTAAATTAAAAAGGAAGGACAAAAAATATATTTGATGTTATTCTATGAATGAGAGTATCAATTTTTTTAATACATGGACACATGAAGTATAATTAAAGTAAATACATGGTCTAATAGTTTATGAGAAAATTTATCCAATAAGAGAGAATTATTATACTTTATAAAAATATTGAAAAATGTTTAATAGGAAGATTAACTACAGATACTGTTATTAATATAAAATTATATTCAAAATGTTCTATTTCTTTAAGTAAGTTATAATGATGAAAGATCAAATTATTTTTAGGATAAATGATCGGAGGGAAAGATCCATAGTATTAACCACGAACAATTCAGTCTTTTAAGTGCATAGAGTTCCAGAACTATGTGAATAATTTGCCTAATCCAAGGGATGAAATGGAAGATAAGACACAACAACCTCTGTGGAAAAAGGAAAATGGTAAAGCTTATGTGATTAAAGTGGATGAAGTGAAAAATGAAAATTAGGGGAAAAATTATTTTTTCCACCCTATTTGAGATGTTAATGTTTGATTTTGTATAAATAAGACCATTGATAATCTTATTATTCATCCTTCAGTAATGTTTCATCCATATACATATTTTTTGGAATAATAAAATCACATTTAATGTTCTATCAATGTAATGATGAACAATAGTATCCAATAAAAATATGTTTGGTATAATATTAGAGGATATTTAAGGAAGATTTGATGAATTATATTTTAGAAGGGGTATATGGTTAACTATTAATTGATATTTTAAGACATTATTCAAATAATGATTATGATATTAATGTATTATCTCACAACATGATTTATTATGCATATTAGATAAAAAAAATTGTCGATGTAACTGAAGATAGATGGGTTGAATTGTGATGGA
Source organism: Viscum album (assembly GCA_963277665.1). Lineage (NCBI taxonomy): Eukaryota > Viridiplantae > Streptophyta > Magnoliopsida > Santalales > Viscaceae > Viscum > Viscum album. The sequence continues at coordinate 1,404,255,366 of OY728129.1, forward strand.
TGTCATGATCTATTAGAACTTTAAAACAAGATAATTATTATTCATTTATTAGGGTAAGAGATATAGTGTAAATATATCATGTCATAACCATAGGTTGAGATTGTGTGTAAGGGAGGTTACAAAAACAAGTAAGTATATTTTATTATATTCATGGTCATTAAATATAAGTATTCAATGATAGGATAACGATAAAAAATGTGTTGACCTAATACATTAGATTCTGTTGAACCAATGGATTTTGGAATCATCAGAGATTTAGGACATTGAGGCCCACAACAATCCTTTGACCATTCAATTGATTTTGATTGATGACCTCAATCACCCCCTAAATATATTTATGCTTTTACTCTATGTCCAATCTTCCCTCCCAACCAATGTTCTCATATATGGAAACCCGGTTATATTTTACATTGGGTAACTGTTATGCTTCCAAATTTTTCTTTTAATGGATGTTTTAGTATTCATTTTTAAGATGTTGTTTTATATGAACAAGATATTCAAATATTAATCCTTTTATAAAACTGGAAAATTTTTAGGAAAAATTATCTTTTGTGGGGGTGTAACACCACAAGATTTTGGTGACTTCTTTCAAATTAATTTTATATTTTTATATTTTTGACTTCATGAAACACTAAAAATAGATTTTCACTAAGTAAATAATTCATTTTCCAGGGAACTGGAAGGGGGTATTTTACTTGCAATCCCAACATGGCATACGTTATATGGAAAAACAGGTTTAGGGTACATTACATGAAAGAATGACCTTCCTCAATATCTTGCGTAACACGCAAGTCTAATTGTTACCTAACTATAATATATTGTTAAAAATATTATTATAATCGAATATAACCAAGACATTATGTTTATGGATATTAATTTTATTAATTAAATTATGAAAAATATGATGTGTATACAAATATAAGTTGAATTCATATATTACCAATGTCACGACACCCTCCCCACATTTTATAGCCCACTTGGGCCAGCAGTGTGATAAGGGAGATAATGACCCACCGAGTCATGCCTCCAGTAGGCCCCGGGTTGGCGACTAGCACCGAGTGTATAATAAGACACAAATTGGAGGCATTACCCTCTAAGAGAACACATGCAGAAGAGAGAGATAAGATAGACACCTATCAACTCCAACTCAAAACTGGAAATATAAAAGAAACCCAAGTGCACAAATGAAATGCCATGAAAAAGTACTACAACTGAAAGGGAAAACTGTAAGTACCCAAAAAAAAGTAAAAATACCAGAAACCAAAAGCCCGAAAAACTCCTACAACCCCAAACTAGTAGAAACCAGCTTGATCCCCAACCTTCACCAAGTGACCTGAAAAGAGAGTTTATATATATATACGATGAGTATAACAGTATACTCTGTAGGATCCTCCTAGAAGCCTCTCGTTCAAAAGTAAAGAAGGAATGCTAAAGCACAATGAACAACAAGTGAAACTAACTCATCACCTAAACAGGTATACTATGTTCCCAACATCACCATGTCTACTCTCAAAAAGTAATGCATACAAGAATATCGCATATAATAATGAATATCAAGGGTACCCTGCTACTACTTCTCCACTGGTTTTCCACTTTTCCCCAACTTCACACGTCCTAAGAATCTCTATAAGGCCCCAGCATTAAACCTTACTTAATCATGAGTTATTACAAGATTACACATTGAGGATCTTTTTAGGTTTATATATTTTTAGAGCATTAGATCATGAATCTTGCATTACATTCCACATTTAAACAATGTGGTTACATAAAAGATAGTATTCATTCTTCCCATCAACGGTAACATATTTAAAATAAAACATTGATTCTTTATTGACACATCCTTGACACTATCATCACATCATGTACCTTTCCCTTGACCTGTGAAAAACATTTCAAAAAATTGGGATGAGCATAAAAATCTCAGTAAGGGTTATAAAAATATGGAAAGGAAGCATGAGTTCATATACACATAAGAATGAAATCATACTTTACCCATAAAACACAGGCACTCTAACATACCTCATAAAATCATGAATAAATCATAGAAATCATAAAGACATAAAGGTAACTTGAGGCATTCATAACTTTCTTACGTATGGAGTAACCTTCTTGGTTACATTTGGAATACCCACCACATTATATTCCCTAAATCTCTTCGGAGAAACCTTAACGTTTAACCCCTTCACGTTACCCAATGCATTGGAGAGCTATATCGTGCTCACCTGCCCTTAGTTTATCACGGAACCACCCGTTTTCATAACAATGCCCAAGAACCATAACATAAATGTATCACATAAAACATGCATAAAGGAAATTTAACATTTCAACATTTCAATCACAATATAACATTTTAGGATATTGAAATAATGAATCCATTAAAAAAACCATTTTCAAAACCATTTAAAACATTTAATAAAGAGATTTTTGAATCAAAGTGTCCCATACCACCTTGAATCTTTTAGCATTTTAAACCATTAATATTCATATAAATAAATCCTTAAAACCATTTTGAAAACATGGATATTGATAACAACAAATCATTAAAACATTTAAAGCGATATTTTGGTTAAAGGGTTTTTACCAAAATTAGAGACACTTGAATACAATAATTGAGGAATAACATTTAATAAGAAGTTTATAATATCATGAGAATAAATGGATTCATGACATAATATTCCAAAGGATAGTATATACACCATATAAGAGTGAATTGGTTCATAACAACAATGAATTCTCAATAGAGATGTAAAATGTGATGAAATCCCTTATAAAGAAGGTATCCTTAAATTAAGGATAAATCAATCTCAAAATTATGTGTGACAAATATAAATACACCCAATAAAATTGGATATTAAGTGTAAAACAATAAATTGTCATTCACACATATTCAAAGGATGACATATTCAATAACTACATGTTGAACCCAAAGAAATCGAAATTGGGGTAAAAAGTTCCCTTGGTAAAATTCGACAGCCTAACGGCGTCACTACAAGAATTCAGAAAATGATTTGATGAGAGATAAAAATGGAATATGATCACTTTGAAATAAAATTTACATCAATCAGAATATATAATAACATATCCCAACATAATAGTATGTGATTTAAAAGACATAACAAACGAAGTCTTTTAAAAAGAGGAGGGTGAAAGGTTCCCTTACCGACTTCGGTAACTTTCGAAAAGTACACCCCATTGAAGAAGTGTCATACAATGAATATGTAAATACCCATAAATGGAATTATATTACAAAAGGAGTGTAATAATGGGCAGTACATAAACCACTCAAAGGAAATTGTTGCAAATGTAGCATAAATCTCATGGGAATAAAAGTGAGATGAAAAATCTCTTACAAAAACTCGGCAGCCTAACGGCGCCACTTAAAACATCCAAAATGGATTGATGAGAGGAAATAGGGTCTCTCATCACATAAACATAAAGTTTACAGAAAGAATAATAAAAAAGAAAATCCCCCAACATAACAAATAGGAGCTTAAAATAAGTGACATAAAGGAGAGTACTTAAAAAGAAAGAGAGAGGTTAGATCTCTTACGAAAATTCGGCAGCCTAACGGCGCCACTCAAAACTTCCAAAATTGATTGATGAGAGAGAATAGGGTCTCTCATCATATGTGCATAAAAATTAAGGTAATATTAATATAAAAGAACATCCCAATCACAAGAAATATGAGCTTAAAAGGAATGGCATAAAAGAGTGTACTTAAAAAGAAAGAGAGGAGTAGGATCTCTTACCTCAAGTCCAACTTGTCTTGTTTCGTTTCTTTATATTCCTGAATAATAAACTTTGGTAAAATTATAATTGCTTAAGGGACTCCTATAAAGATTATTATTCAGTTCATATCACATATTTTAATGTTATAATAATTGGTTAATAATATGAGTTCATATCAGACGTTTTTGTCGATGTTTGGTACGTGAGTCAAAAATTGAACTTGTTGGAAAATAATTTTCCATGTAGTTATAGGTACATCATATCAAGAATAGTATTGATGTTTTAAATATCATATATATCCAGTATATATTCATTTTATACTATTACATAGCATTTGGAGATAAAAAATGAAAAGCACCGTTCATAGAGCCGGTAGGCCGTTCGTACGCATGAACACTACTTTCATTTTTTCTTTGTCATATTAACGGGATTAAAAATAAATGATATATATATATATATTATAATTCCAGTATAATATATATGTTATATAGGTCACATATGTTCATTAATATCATTCTTTATACGTTCCATGTATTGCATGTACGAGTCACATCACTTGAGGGGACGGTAGTCCACACTTCCTCATATGAAATTATCGCATTTACACAACATGAAAAGAATAAAGGTATGGTTTAAATATAAAATACAGAAGCATATAGTAAACAAAAATACCATATATATCATATATAAAATACAGTGACATCATAATGGCCACCTTTAAAGGTGTTAAAAGAATATTGAACAATCATTGTTTTGTGAGGCAGAAAATCGCCAACCACAGAAACAGTATATTCTTTAACCATTAGACGAAGGTGTGTGTAAGTGTAGCTTGAATCCTTCTTATAACAACATCCTAGCTTATTGAAGATACTGGAGTTGTTACAAAAGATATTAATAAAAAGAGTTTAGGGGGTTTGAGAAGAAAAATAAAACAAAAGGACACAAGTAAAGACATTACCATAAAATCGGGTAACTCCCTTTGGTTTGAGCTCAAAGGCTTCCTTCGGAAGACTTCTGCCCAATGTGAGGCTTCAAGGAGTTAGAGAGGGATGATTAGACACAAAATGGGTAGGTTTTGGCCGATCCAAAGTCTTTGGAAGTGTCGGTAAGGAGGTAGTGGTGGGGCCTTTTATAAGAGGAGGGGAGGGGCACTCTTGGAAAGTAAATAAATGTTACTTTATTTTAGAATGAGTTTCGGATTTTAATGGTCCCACATTGATTTTTTCGAGGATAAGGTGATAAAGGTTCTAAATCCACCCATCCAATAGGTTTTGGACATGTTTAGGTCTTAGATTTTACATTATCTTTCCATTTTATTTAAATCGTTAAATAATGAGGTCATCGCTGCATCATTATGATGTCATAAATAATTTAATTTATTTAATGTCTAAAAATTATATAAAAATACTATGATGTATAAAATCTTTTTAGATTTCCAATGACTATTTATAGTCCAAAATATAATTTATTTATACAAAATTAAAAATATTTTACTTAGGTGATACATTCTTTGTTACATTTAACATTCTTTAATAATAAATAGATAAAAAGTCACTTTCTCACAAAAGTGATTCCATGGGGCCCCCATGTTTGGAAAAAGGCATCCCATCATCGTCCATGAGACAACCCGTGGCCTTAGGACACATGTTGTGGTCATTTTTTATTATTATGATATTATCTTATTATCTTTAACTACCCGATTACTCATTAATCAAGATAATTAAAGATAATTACCGTCGTTACTATTCATAATATCCAAAAACAAAAGAGTCTTAATTACATTATTTGGACCTTATGATTCCAAATATTTAATCCATTTTACCAAATTCCAAACACATAAATTTCAATAAGTAATTTAAAAAAAACTTCCCGTTGTCAAAACAAATAGCGGGTTTTTTATAAACAATATTTATGAAAAGTTTGGCACCTGTTTATGCCCAATTCCAACGTGAAATTAATCCCAATTACCATCATTGGATTAAATGGTAAAAATATATACCAATTACACTTTAAAACAAATTAAAAATATAATATAACCATATAATTAAATTATATGAAAAATCAGTTTTGATGTAAAATGCAGTATTTTTCACTATTCATTGAAAAATTAACATTGTCAGAAAAATACCAAAAATTAACCCAAGGTAAATTTCTATGTCCCAATCATAAATAATATGTTTATTTTGAAAAATAGATCTTATAAAATTGTCAGAAGTTTGATTTAAAAAATGGTTTTCCATCAAAAGGTAGTAAAACAATCTTTTAAAAATACTACTGTATTCAATTCTTAAGATTGGATTCATTTGTATTTTAAGCCACTAAAATTTATTGGATAAAAGTAAAAACATTTAACATACATATATAATCGTAATTTAGTTATTTATATTCATTCCCGCCAATACAACAGCTATGTGATAACTACTATTTAAAATAATATTATTTTATTATTAGAGTGCAACGTAAGATTTCAAAGGAACTCGTTGTTGTGTATTGGGTAAGCCATCGAGCATAGCGTTCCATTTAAATTAATATTGAAATTTTTTCCACAAATAGGGATAAATATAAAAATGTCATATTCTTTATTTACATGGGGTGTTACATCCTTCCCCCCTTTTGGAGATTGCATCCACGCAATTATAAAATTGGGCTTGGAAACATCATTGAAAATCCCACATCGGAACAAGAGTCAGTAAAAAAATCACTTTAAAATAAATAAAGAGAAATATAGAGGTCACCCGAGTTAACCCATAATAGGATTCCATGTAGTAAAATATGGACATGGAGGAGAAAACATAGGGTCATGTTCTGATGGAGAGTGATAGAAAACATGTTTAGGAAAAAGTTAACCACAAGAAAATCACAAACTTGTGATGGGTTAAACGGTATTTGATTACCCAGTAGGAAAACTTAATAGACAACATTTTTGTTTTAAGTTACTTTTTATTGATGAATTTATTCATAAGGAATCATAATTACTTATCATGTTGACTTTCAAATTTTATTAGATTTATTACACAAACTCATACTTTCCCCAAAAGATGAGTATTTAGGAAGACTTGTTCACATTAACAGTACTATAATCAACTTCTAGAGAATCACCTGATCCACAAAAGAGAACTATATACTTCCCATATATTTAGACCTTAACCAAAACCAAAACCAAAAGGTTAGTACAAGATCAGATAATCCAGAAAAGGATAACCCTTTATAAAAAGAAAATATATTCTTAATCTCCAAAATTTGTCCAACAAAACCCAAAGTTCAACGAGGACCATTCGATAAATAACTTGTCCATAAAATCCTTCGAAGTAAACCAAAATAAGATTGAAACCCAAAAATTTGAAGGTTTTAGTCACATAGTCTTCCAAGTTAAATCGTAACATTTATCTCCAAACAACATCAGCTGCTCTTAAAGTCTCGTATTGAAGAGTAATTAACCTAATCACATATCCTCCATGATAGGATAATAAATTTCCATAGATAACCCAAAATCAAATTAATCTTAATGCATAAAATCATCTAACTAAAAAGAATCAGTCAAACTAACCAGGGACTTTACATACTCCAGTGGTAGGCGATAAATACCAGTTGCACTTTGGTTGTGGGTTCGATTCCCGCAGCTTTTTCCGATGTGAGGGATTGTCACACGGTCAGCATGTTGTCCTTTTTCCAAAACTATATAATTCTAAAATCATTCCCCAAAAAGAGATAAAATCATCAAAAATAACCATAACATAATTTAACCTCAATTTTATCTCATGCCTTTCACTTCCATCATAACATATAGTAACCCATAATTACCTCAAAAGTAAGGATCATATAAACCCAAATGGTTATTTATAACTATGTCCACAAAAGAACAGATAACTATTCCTTGAATAAAATTTTCATATATTAAACATCAGGGTTACACATACTATAAAAAGTCTTATAATGTAACCCCATCATCAAAAGAGACTTAATACTCTTAAGAATTTCACCATAACTCTTGAAGCCCTTATATGTTGACTTCTTACTCATTCAACATTCTTCATGATCCATTAACCATTCCTTTCCAACTTATTCTGAAATACTTCTTTCCTACAAACAAAATCATGAATCATATCCTAAGATTCCAAAATGGGAAAGCAATAGTTATGAAATAATCCATACCTTTGATTGGTCATTTTCAGTTTCTTCATCCTCAATCAGAATGGCATTAGGTATTGGTAAACAAACATTTGTACGATCTTGGTGATCCCATTCACGAAACTTCTTTATAGGACATGTGTTTGCATAATGACCACGCACACCACATTTAAAACATTCAATTGACCCCTTAGAAAGAACTTCTTTCCCTTTCCTCGAGTCAACTGGATGCTTCCTTTTTCCATGGCAGGTTCTTGCTTTATGACCTTCATTTACACATCTATAGCATATTTCTATCCCTTTGAAACATTTTCCTAGGTGTTTCTTTCCACATCTTTGACACATAGGTTTTTTTAACACACTTACCTTTATGATTATTATATGTACTTCCGTAGGGATTTGTTTCTCGCATATATGATGCCTTAGAAAAATCACCAAGGTTTAGGTGGTCAATCATGACTCCAGATAGTTGGTTGAGGATAATCACAAGAGTTCTCATTGCGGATCCCATATCATTCAGTTGCTTGCTCAAAAAACTGTCACAGTTTCCTTCACATCCACTATTACTTTGGTGCTTTCTAGATCCAGCCATTTACTAAAACCAAAAAGATCAGTGTGAGTATATCAAAAAAACCATCATGTACTAATGAGGAAGATAAACACTAAGATATACTTACTCATTCACTTTATCTAAAACTAGGACTCTTTCTGAAATCCTAACCATTATGGTAATGTGACTTATGCTTAAAGAATACCCTAACCTCTTAAGTTATCTAAACCTACCTTTGATATCAACTATAAGGCCCTAGCCTTAAACCTTACTTAATCTTGAGTTATTACAAGATTACACATTGAGGATCTTTTCAGGTTTAGAGTTTTAGAGCATTAGATCATGAAACTTGCATTACATTCCACATTTAAACAAAGTGGTTACATAAAAGACAGTATTCATTCTTCCCATAAATGGAAACATATTTAAAATAAAACATTGATTCTTTCTTGACACATCCTTGACACTATCATCACATCATGTACCCTTCCCTTGACCTGTGAAAAACATTTCAAAAACATGGGATGAGCATAAAAAGCTCAGTAAGGGTTATAAAAATATGGAAAGGAAACATGAGTTCATATACACATAAGAATGAAATCATACTTTACCCATAAAACATAGGCACTCTAACATACCTCATAAAATCATGAATAAATCATAGAAATCATAAAGACATAAAGGTAACTTGAGGCATTCATAACTCTCTTATGTAGGGAGTAACCCTCTTGGTTACGTTTGAAATACCCACCACAGTATATTCCCTAAATCTCTTCGGAGAAACCTTAACGTTTAACCCCTTCACATTACCCAATGCATTGGAGAGCTATATCGGGCTCACCCGCCCTTAGTTTATCACGGAACCACCCGTTTTCATAACAATTCCCAAGAACCATAACATAAATGTATCACATAAAACATGCATAAAAGAAATATAACATTTCCACATTTCAATCACAATATAACATTTTAGGATATTGAAATAATGAATCCATTAAAAACCATTTTCAAAACCATTTAAAACATTTAATAAAGAGATTTTTGAATCAAAGTGTCCCATACCACCTTGAAGCTTTTAACATTTTAAACCATTTATATCCATATAAATAAATCCTTAAAACCATTTTGAAAACATGGATATTAATAAGAACAAATCATTAAAACATTTAAAGCGATATTTTGGTTAAAGGGTTTTTACCAAAATTAGAGACACTTGAATACAATAATTGAGGAATAACATTTAATAAGAACTTTATAATATCATGAGAATAAATGGATTCATGATATAATATTTAAAAGGAAAGTATATACACCATATAAGAGTGAATTGGTTCATAACAACAATGAAGTCTCAATAGAGATGTAAAATGTGATGAAATTTCTTATAAAGAATGTATCCTTAAATTAAGGATAAATCAATCTCAAAATTATGTGTGACAAATATAAATACACCCAATACAATTGGATATTAAGTGTAAAAAAATAAAAGGTCATTCACACATATTCAAAGGATGACATATTCAATAACTACATGTTGAACCCAAAGAAATCGAAATTGGGTTAAAAAGTTCCCTTGGTAAAATTCGACAGCCTAACGGCGTCACTTCAAAAATTAAGAAAATGAGTTGATGAGAGATAAAAAGGGAATATCATCACTTGGAAATAAAATTTACATCAATCAGGATATATAATAACATATCCCAATATAATAGTATGTTAATTAAAAGACATAACAAACGAAGTCTTTTAAAAAGAGGAGGGTGAAAGGTTCCCTTACCGACTTGGGTATCTTTCGAAAAGTACACCCCATTGAAGAAGTGTCATAAAATGAATATTTAAATACCCATAAATGGAATTATATTACAAAAGGAGTGTAATAATGGGCAGTACATAAACCACTCAATGGAAATTGTGGCAAATGTAGCATAAATCTCACGGGAATAAAAGTGAGATGAAAAATCTCTTACAAAAACTCGGCAGCCTAACGACGCCACTTAAGACTTCCAAAATGGATTTATGAGAGGAAATAGGATCTATCATCACATCAAAAAAAATCTTACAGAAAGAGGAATATAAAAGACAATCCCCCAACATAACAAAGAGGATCTTAAAATAAGTGACATAAAGGAGAGTACTTAAAAAGAAAGAGAGAGGTTAGATCTCTTACGAAAATTCGGCAGCCTAACGGCGCCACTCAAAACTTCCAAAATGGATTGATGAGAAAGAATAGGGTCTCTCATCATATGTACATAAAAATTACAGTAAGATTAATATAAAATAACATCCCAATCACAAGAAATATGAGCTTAAAAGGAATGACATAAAAGATTGTACTTAAAAAGAAAGAGAGGAGTATGATCCCTTACCTCAAGTCCATCTTGTCTTGTTCGTTTCATTATATTCCTGAATAATAAACTTTGGTCAAATTATAATTTCATAAGGACCTCATATACAGATTATTATTCAGTTCAAATCACATATTTTAATGTTATAATAATTGGTTAATAATATGAGTTCATATTAGACGTTTCTGTCGATGTTTGGTACGTGAGTCAAAAATTGAACTTGTTGGAAAATAATTTTCCATGTAGTTATAGGTACATCATATCCAAATATTATTGATGTTTTAAATATCATATATATCCAGTATATATTAATTTTATACTGTTACATAGCATTTGGAGATAAAAAATGAAAAGCACAGTTCATGGAGACGGTAGGCCGTACGTACGCATGAACGCTACTTTCATTTTTTCTTTGTCATATTAACGGGATTAAAAATAAATGATATATATATATATATATTATAATTACAGTATACTATATATGTTATATAGGTCACATATGTTCATTAATTTCATTCTTTATACGTTCCATGTATTTCATGTATGAGTCACATCACTTGAGGGGGTGGTAGTCCACACTTTCTCATATGAAATTATCGCATTTACACAACATGAAAAGAATAAAGGTATGGTTTAAATATAAAATACAGAAGCATATAGTAAACATAAATACCATATATATCATATATAAAATACAGTGACATCATAATGGCCACCTTTAAACGTGTTAAAAGAATATTGAACAATCATCGTTTTGTGAGGCAGAAAATCGCCAACCACAGAAACAGTATGTTCTTTAACCATTAGACGAAGGTGTGTGTAAGTGTAGCTCCAATACTTCTTATAAAAACATCCTAGTATATTGAAGATACTGTAGTTGTTACAAAAGAAATGAATAAAAAGAGTTTAGTGTGTTGGAGAAGCAAAATAAAACAAAAGGACACAAGTGAAGACATTACCTTAAAATCAGGTAACTCTCTTTGGTTTGAGCTCAAAGGCTTCCTTGGGAAGACTTCTGCCCAAAGTGAGGCTTCAATGAGTTATATAGGGATGTGGAGAGACAAAATGTGAAGGGGATGGCCGAGCCAAAGTCTTTGGAAGTGTCGGTAAGGAGGTAGTGGTGGGGGCCTTTTATAAGAGGAGGGGAGGGGCACTCTTGGAAAGTAAATAATTGTTACTTTATTTTAGAATGAGTTTCGGATTTTAATGGTCCCACATTGATGTGTTTCGAGGATAAGGTGATGAGGGTTCTGAATCCACCCATCAAATAGTTTTTGGACATGTGTAGGTCTTAGAGTTTACATTATCTTTCCATTTTATTTAAATCGTTAAATAATGAGTTTATCGTTGCATCAATATGATGTCATAAATAATTTAATTTATTTAAGCTCTAAAAATTATAAAAAAAATACTATGATGTAGAAAATATTTATATCTTTCCAATGACTATTTATAGTCGAAAATATCATTTATATAGACAAAATTAAAAATATTTTACTTAGGTGATACATTCTTTGTTACATTTAACATTCTTTAAAAATAAATAGATAAAAAGTCACTTTCTCACAAAAGTGATTCCATGGGGCCCCCATGTTTGGCACAAGGCATCCCATGGTCGTTCATGAGACAACCAATATCCTTAGGACACATTTTGTGGTCATTTTTTATTATTATGATATTATCTTATTATCTTTAACTACCTGATTACTCATTAATCATGATAATTAAAGATAATTATCGTCGTTACTATTCATAATGTCCAAAAACAAAAGAGTCTTAATTACATAATTTGGAACTTATGATTCAAAATATGTAATCCATTTTATCAAATTACAAACACATAAATTTCAATAATCAATTTAAAAAAAACTTCTCGTTGTCAAAACAAATAGCGGGTTTTTTAGAAACAATATTTATGAAAAGTTTGGCACTTGTTTATGCCCAATTACAAAGTTAAATTAATCCCAATGACCATCATTATATTAAATGGTAAAAATATATTCCAATTAAACTTTAAAAAAAATTAAAAAGATAATATAACCATATAATTAAATTATATGAAAAAGCAGTTTTGATGTAAAATGCAGTATTTTTCACTATTTATTGAAAAATATACATTGTCAGAAAAATACCAAAACTTAACCCAAGGTAAATTTATATGTCCCAATCATAAATAATATGTTTATTTTGAAAAATATATCTTATAAAATTGTCAAAAGTTTGATTTAAGAAATGGTTTTCCATCAAAAGGTAGTAAAACAATCTTTTAAAAATACTAGTGTATTCAATGCTTACGATTGGATTCATTTGTATTTTAAGCCTCTAAAAATTATTGGATAAAAGTAAAAACATTTAACACACATATATAATCGTAATTTGGTTATTTATATTCATTCTTTCCAATACAACGGTTATGTGTTAACTACTATTTAAAATAATATTATTTTATTATTAGAGTGCAATGTAAGATTTCAAAGGAACTCGTTGTTGCCTATTGGGTAAGCCATCAAGCATATCGTTCCATTTAAATTAATATTGACATTTTTTCAACAAATAGGGATAAATATAAAAATGTCATATTCTTTATTTACCTGGGGTGTTACAATCTCTCTCCAAAATGGCTTCCCCGCCGAAACCTGGGCGAAGCACCACAATTTTCACCTTGTGCACCACAAAGTTTTTCCCGCAGAAACCTGGGCGATGCACCACACCATCCTCACAACCAAAAGTAACTAGGTAGTTTCTGGGAGCCACCACAGCTCGTATTACGTGTATCATACGTCATGTATTATACCTCAAGCCATTACAGCCCATACACTGAGTAAGGATTCTCAAACCATGACAATCTATACAGATTACACATAAAGTAGTCCATTGGATACTATATCCAAAATACATGTGTGTGAATAACCACAAGACATTAAATCCCTCTATACACATATATGGGGAAAACTAACCTCTATGCCTAATGGCATAAGTATCTACCAAGAGAGGAGAGTAGGTCTAAAGGGGGTAGTCTGTCATTCATCCTCCCACCGAAATGTTGCGGAAAACACCCCCAGGTCTTAGAATCCTTGGAGTGTCAACTTCCCTTACTAACAGGGTGGAGTATCACATATAAACACAAAAAGTTTAAAAATATACTATATCTCACAACCACACTATGGGCATAACCTATTCTTGGACACACCTGCATCTAACGTCTCTCGAACTTCGGGCTACGATATCTAAGACAAGGTATCCTATAAGCACACAACCATTTAAGGAACATGATTAGATTACATCATTATCTTTTTATTAGTTTCACTTTGTGTTAATTAATTCATTAAACAATAATTAACCATGAACAATTCCACATTAAAGATTCCATAAACATCACACCCCAAATACACTATCCCTTCAAAAGTACAACCTCACCATTATGTTCCAGTAGACTACTACCCCATGTGTTAACACCATTTATTCAATTATTCATTACAGAATTACTTTCCCAAACTCCCAGGCATTCTGGAAAAGAATTCTATGCTACTAAACAGAAGGGATCTCAACACAGGGAGTAGATGTACTACCCGTCGAGTCTTTTCCGCCTATAGCAAGAGCGTAGACCCATCTCCCCTTGAGAAACCTAACACAGAAAGCACATGGAATACCCATCATGTCTTCGACTCTTTTGGGAGAAGGAAAAGCAAGACCATCTGCCTTGAGCAGTGGGGAAAAGTAAAGCAGATAAACAATCGAAGAACCAACAAGCAACCAACAATCACATCCATCCCATTCCATCAACCCTGGTGTCCTCCCCAACACCCGCATGCATAAACCGATTCATCTCACCACTCTAGGCATCATCTGCTACGACAACCAAAAGGCCTCTATGATCCCACATATCACAACAACCATCCAGGATCACATCACAACACAAGAAGTAGGAAAGTAACCATCACATCAATTGGGATCTTGGCCCTTTAACAATCAAGAGGTTAACCCATAATCCTTCAAGGAATTATCAAACAATAAAATCTTTAAACCATCCTGAATTAACAGATTTATAATCCGTTGGTTCCAAAATCAGGAACCTAACCAGTAAGCTATCACAAATTATTATACACACTTACTATGCCAATTTGATTAACATCAAATTACAAAAAGAACCAGATTCATTCACATGCTTCTTTATATTTAGCAAAACAAATATCCATTAACCTTGGTTTATGTTATTTACTGATTTCCATCAAGGACAACAGCTAAGCAAAGCAAGAATAGATATTACACTATCTAGAAAAAGAAGAGGCAATAATATACGATCGATAACAATTTATTTATCTGGTAAAAATATTTATTATGTCAATTCCATTTGTCATCCAGGGGGATTAAACATTCTAACAATATAATTGCACGTAAAAGAAGAGAAGCAACGAATCCCCAACATCAATGTTTTTTGACTAAAACCACGACGGTCGAAGAAAGCTCAAGAAACCCGGGTCGATTCTCCAAAACCCCGCCTTAGATATCTCTTCCAAGCAAGATAAAGACCAAATCTCATCATATTTGGCATCCACACACATAGATCTACCCATAACGAGCGTAGATCTAAGAAACTGAGGGAAGAGAAGGACTATATTTAAGTAGATATAAGAAACCAACTAAGAACGATCACATACCTAAAGAAACCGACTTCAATTCGCCAAGAGAATACTTCAGATAGCCTCCAAAACGCTTGGGAGAGGTTCTCCTACCTTCAAGGAAGGGTAATCCCGAGTTATGGCCACTTAGCACCTGAAACGGGCATGTTAGAGGTGAAACGGTTGAGATCCACAATTTGAGGATCTAATTTAAGTGCCCACATGGTTTTCTTTCATTGTTAGATAAACTGTGTGCTATCCGTGTGGTAGCTACTGCCTCGTCAAACACTCCTCACAGGGTTAGACTGCACTGTTAGAAAAACCGTGCACTAACTGTGTGTTAGCCATTGCCTCTAAGACCAACCTCGCATGGTTTGGCTGCACAGTTTAGACAAACTGTGCGCCGCCCGTGTGAAGGATATTTCCCTTTATTTTTCCTTTAATGTCCACCCAAACACACCCCCAAGTCACATTGACCTCCCAGAACACTTCTAAAACCACATTTCCACAAGTTAATGGATTCGAGAGATCTCGGACATTACATCAGATGCCTCTCAAAACATTCTCATCCTCAAGAATCTAAAATCTTCCTAAAGAGAATATGAAACAAGGTCTGAACAACCACCAGTCAAGATACCTCTCAAAAAATAGAAATCCACAAAAGAAACAAAAGGAACCATCTTATAAACATGAAAGTTTCATAACCAAAAAATCTAAATCGATATATGGAAAGAGTTAAACATCAAACAACTCTGGGTACTGAGCACGAATCTGTGACTCACGTTCCTAGGTACTCTCCTCCATGCCACTATGTCGCCACAAGACACAAACTAAGGGAATAGAACACCCGCACAACACCTTATCCTTGTGGTCTTGGATCTCCACAGGTCGAACCTCAAAGGTTGCATCATCGTCAACATCGATCTCTCCCCAATCGATGATGTGACAGTCATCATAAAGATAACAACAGAGATGTGATACAAGGAAAACATCATGTATCCGACTCATATGTGGGGGAAGTGCTACTCGATACGCCATAGCTCCAACACGAGCTAACACCTCAAAAGGCCCAACAAACCGGGGAGAAAGCTTACTTCCACGACCAAACCTTCACTGCCCACGACGAGGAGTCACCTTCAGAAACACATGATAGACAAAATTAAACTCTAAGGGTCTCCTTCATTGATCGGAATATGATTTCTGACGATCTTTCACTGTCTTCATCCTCTCATGAATCACCTGAACCATCACTGTTCTATTCTGCACTAGTTTCAGTCTGAGAATTGCCGACTCTCCCAACCCAGTCCAGCACAACGGATAATGGAAAGGCTGTCCATACAAGTCTTCAAACGGCGCCATACTGATGGTGGATTGAAAACTATTTTTGTAAGATAACTCCACCAAGGATAAGTGCCTCACCCATGATCCTCCATAGTCAAGAACACTAGAGTGTAAGATGTCTTCAAGAGTCTGGATGGTTCGCTCTGTCTGTCCATCTGTTTGAGGATGAAAAGAAGGGCTATGGTATAGTTGAGAACTGAAATCATGTTGGATACCTCTCCACATTCTGGAGGAAAAATGAGGATCTCGATCAGAAATGATCGACCTAAGGAATCCATGAAGTCTCACAACCTCCTCTAGATATAGCCTCGACAAAACTTCCACAGAGCTTGACTCCTTGATTGATATAAAGTGGGACGATTTTGTTAAATGATCCAATACCACCAAAATAGCATCATGTCCTTCCGAAGCTCAAGTTAAACCAGTAACGAAGTCCATTGAGATGTCCTCCCACTTCCACTGAGGAATCCATAATGGCTGGAGAAGACCACCAGGAACACGGTGTTCGGCCTTCACCTTCTGAAAGACTAAACGTCACGACACAAACACTACAACCGCCTGCTTTAGCCCAGGCCACCAAAACTGACTCCTCAAGGATCGATGCATCTTTGTCACGCCAGGATGTACTAATAAAGGTAAAATATAGAACTCTCTGAGGATCGTATCACGCATCATCAAAGGAAAAAAATCCTTTCGTGGTACAACACTCTATGTTGTTCATCCTCAGACCAACCATCAGGGGCCTCACCACAAACAAATCGGTACTTCCATACCTCCACCTCAAGATCCCCCAACTAGGACTCTTCAACCTTCTGCACCAGGGATGATTGTACCGTCAACCTATACCCCCAACTTCTCCCATATCAAGATGTAATGTGGACAGTTCTTCCATTACTCTCTTGGAATCACCAGATTCATGCAAAACATCACTATGTGACATTCAACTCAGCGCATCAGCTAAAACATTCCCCTTTCTAGGTGTATATGATATTTCAAAGTCGTATTCCTGTAAGAACTCCATCCCCTGACACTGTCGTAAGTTGAAGTCATGTTGGGAGAAAACATACCTCAAACTCTTATGATCAGTGAAAACCACAAAGCGCTCACCGATGAGGTAATGTCTCCACAACTTTAGGGAAAACACCACGGCTGCCAACTCAAGATCATGGGTGGAATTGTTTCATTCATGGGTACATAACTGCTGAGACCCATAATAAACAACTGACCTCTACTGCATGAGAACACAGCCTAACCCCAGATGTGAAGCATCGCAGAAAACATCAAACTGAACACCTTCAACGGGAAGACAAAGGACTGGAGCACTGACTAACTTCTCCTTCAGATACTCAAATGTTTCCGGACACTAATTAGTCCATATGAATTCCTGATCCATTGCGGTTAAATCATTCAGAGGAGTTGCAACTTGTGAAAAATTGGCTACGAACCTCCTGTAGTAGACTACGAGACCAAGGAAACTTCGCACCTCTGAAACTGTCTTGGGGGATGCCCAAGACACAACTGCTTCTATCTTTGATGGATCCACAACAACTCCCTATTGGGACATAACAAGGCCCAAGAAACGGACTTGTCGAGTCCAAAACACAGACATCTACGACATCCCAAAAAGCCGCTATTGATGAAGGACTCCCAAGAAGGCTCGTAGAAGCTCTGTATGCTCCCATTTAGATGTGGAGTACATAGGGATGTCGTCGATGAAAACTAAAATGAAATTGTCCAGGAACTCATGGAACACAGCATTCATCAATCCCATGAATACATCTGGAGCATTCTTCAGGCAAAATGGAATTACAACAAACTCATAATGCCCATGACGACAACGGAAAGCAGTCTTCAGAATATCCTCATCCTTCACACGCATATGATTATATCTTGACCGCAAGTGGATCATTGATAACAAACATTCACACTTCATTTGATTGAATAAATCATCAATCTGCGGAAGAGGATATTGTTTCATTATTGTCACTTTGTTCAAGTGGCGATAATTGACACACAACCGCAAACTACCGTTAAACTTCTTCATGAACAAAACTGGTGCACCCCACGGTGACACACATGGATGAACAAAACCACACTGTAACAGACCATCAAGCTGTATATGCAGCTCTCACAACTTAGAAGGGGCCATCCTATATAGAGACATAGAGATAGGAGATGCTCCTAGTTATAGCTCGATCCCAAACTCGATCTCTCGTCGAGGGGGTAATGCTACGTCCTCTTCGGGAAAGACATTAGGGTACTCCTCTACGACCCTAAGAAACGCCAACTGCAAAACCTTTGAAGAACACAACATCATCTCATCCATCATAGACGATAAAGACAAAACACGCCTATGCCCCATCCTAGGATCTTGATCACCAAAAAACACCACTTTGTCTCCATCTGCACCAAGGAAAACTACCCTCTTCCTAAATCAATCTACGATATCCTGCACCGAATACAAAAAATCCATTCTGAGGATGACATCATATGGTTGTATTCGTAAAAATAGGAAGTCTCTCCAAGAGAGGTTTTGTCCCAACACTAGCTCATAGTCTCTATATACTTCAAACAAGTCAGCTCGACCTCCAACTGGCGTAGTCAATGCAAAGGGCACTAGAAGCCTCTCTATATCAAGTCCCAAAGCATGGACAAGGGTAGGTGATATGAAGGAGTGTGTCTCTCCTGAGTCAAACAAGTCATACACCAAGGTAGAAAATGAGAAAAGGGTACCTAAAACGACATTTGGATCACCTGGGGCTGGCAACGCTAGAGCATGAAGCTGACCATGATCTCCTCTGCGGCCTCTATGACCCTGATGATGACCACCACCACGGTCTCGATCTGCTCTCTAGGGATGGGGAGCATCATGGGGCTATCCTCTACCTGCCCCATCTATCCTCTGGTGATATAAAGCCGGTGCAACTAGCTGCTACTGCCTCGGCTGGAACTCCCTGAACAGAGGAACCTGGAGCATAGTTCCCAGTGCATAATGACCACTCTGAAAGGTTGGGCACTCCTGCTGCTGATGTCCATGACCACCACAAGAAAAACAAGTGTATGATCTCTTGTCATAAGCCTGAGAGTTTCTGCCTCTAGAGAAACGAGATATGAATGGTTGGGACCTACCCCCGGCTGAACTGAAACTCTTCTGCCCCGATAAACGGGAACCCCAGACCACATCTCTACTTCCTGAGGGATCATGACGATCCCCCTATCGTGATGATTTGATCCTCACCAAAGTCCTCTTGAAAACCTCTTCCCTCGGCAGAACCTCATGATATGTCTTCAGCATAAATGGGGTGACCTGGCATTGGATCTATGGATGAAAAGCCTTCTCGAAATGCCTCGCACTGCCCTCCTCATTTATCAATATTTCCAAAGAATATCACAAAAGGTTCCTGAAACATATTCCAAACTCTTGAACAATAGATCTCCCCTATCGAAGGGTTAGAAGCTCATGGCGACTAGATTCCTTCATAGTCGAAGAAAGGATGTCGACTCTAAACTTTTCTCGGAACTCCTCCCATTGGATCACTGACTCCTCACTGTCCCCGAGGAACAAGAACCACCACTACCTAGCTACTCCATGTAGTATCATCATAGCTAAGGACACCCAGTGGTCCTTCCAATCATAGATCAAACTCAAGCCTATCTTGACCTCCTCCAACAAGTCTTATGTGAATGCATATGAAATAGAGCCCTCATACTTCTGTAGACTCTACCACTGAAACTCTCGGAGTGTCTTCCTCAAAGTGTCGTCATTGTCAACCTCTACACTACGACGATCTTCTGGAATGTCATGCTGGACATTTTCTATGCAAATATGACGAGGACGTTGACCTAGAGCCATACTTGTAAAATGACAAACGTTACTATTCCTAAAAATGGAATATGGAAGAATAAACATTAATTAATTAATTGTTTTTTTATTCATTTTAGGTTAACTTATCCCAAGGTCTACCCATTCAAACACAGGCACAAAGAAGAATGATGCAAGATCCTTTCCAAGGTCTCTACCCTGCAACTAGTATCACCTTGTTTAGTAGACATTGTAAACTTAAAGTTCTGTACATCAAATCATAGGGGGCCCTAAATGCCTATGTCTCAGCCTATCTCCAGTGTTTACCTCACTTGATAAACATTAATGACACTGTTTCCCTACCAACCCAAGAAACCACACCGGTGCCTAACTCTAAACTCCATCATATCCCTCAACTAGACCTCTGATACAACTCTGTCACGACCCCCTTCCCACATTGTGTACCCCTCATGGGTCGGCAATGTGAGAAGGGAGATAATGACCCCCCGTGTCCCGCCTCCAGTAGGCCCTAGGTTGGCGACTAGCACCAAGGGTATAGTAGCACACAAATGGGAGGCATTACCCTCTAAGAGAACACATGTGGAAGAGAGAGATAAGACTGACACCAATCAACTCTAACTCAGAACTGAAAATATAAAAGAAACCCAAGTGAAAAAATGAAATTCCACGCAAAAGTACTACAAGTGAAAGGGAAAAACTGCTAGTACTCAAAATAAAGTAAAAACAACAGCCACCACAAGTCCGAACAGCTCCTCTAACCCCTTGCTAGTAGAAAACAGCTTGATCTCCAACCTACTCAAAGTGAACTGAAAATAGTTTATATATACATAGGGTGAGTATAACAGTATTCTCATTAGGATCCTCCCTGAATCCTCTCGTGAAAAAGTAAAGAAAGAATGCTAAATCACAGTGAACAACAAGTGAAAATAACTCATCACCTAAACACGTATACTATGTTCCCAAACTCACCATGGCTACTCTCACTAGGTAACACATACAAGAATATAGAATATAATAAAGAATATCAAGGGTACCCCTCTACTACTTCCCCACTAGTTTTCCGCTTTTCCCCAACGTCGCACGTCCTAAGAATCTCTCTACAAAAAGGCTTTCCCACAAACACATGGGCGAAGCACCACAATCTGAACCTCATGCACCAAAAAGGCATGACCGCGGACACCTGTGCAAAGAACCACATCATCATCACAACCAAAAGTAACCAGGTAGTTTCCAGGAGCCACCACAGCTCACATAATTCCCATCATATGTCGGGTATTATACCTCAAGCCATTACAGTCTATACACGGAGTAAGGATCCTCAATCCATCACAACCTATACACATTAAACCTGCAGTAGTCCATAGGATACTATATCCAGAATATAAGTGTGTGAATAACCACAAGCCATTACAGCCCTCTACACACATATATGGTGAAAACTAACCACTCTACCTAATAGCACAAGTATCTACCAAGAGAAGGGAGTAGGGCCAAAGGGGGGAGTCAGCCATTCATCCTCTCACTGGAATGAGGGGGAAAACACCCCCTATGGATTCGAATCCTCGGGGTGTCAATTTCCCTTACTAACAGGGTGGAGTAGCGTATAGAAACATAAAAAGTACAAAAATATACTATATTTCACAACCACACTATGGGCATAACCTAGTCTTAAACACAACTGTAGATAACGTCTCTTGGACTCCGAGCTTACACTTCTAAGACTAGGTATTGTATAAGCCCACAACCATTTAAGGAACTTTATGTGATTACTTAATTCCATTTTTATTAGTTTCACTTTATGTTAATAAATTCATTAAACATTAATTAACCATGAACAATTCCACATTAAAGATTCCATTAGCATCCCACCCAAAATCCACTGTCCCTTCAAAATTACAACCTCATCATTATGTTCCAGCAAACTCCAACCCCATGGGTTAACACCATTTATTCAATTATTCATTATAGAATTACATTCCCACACTCCTAGGAATTGTATAAAAGAATTATATGCTACTAAACACAAGGGGTATCAACACGGTGTGTAGATGTACTACCCGTCGAGTATTTTCCACCTATAGAAAGAGCGTAGACCCATTCCCCCTTTAGAAACTAAACATAGAAAGCATGTGGTATACCCCACGTGTCTTCGCCACTTTCGGGAGAAGGGTATGCAAAACCAGCTACCTTGAGCAGTGGGGAAAATTAAAGCAGATAAACAACCAAAGAACCAGCAAGCAACCAACAATCACATCCATCCCATTCCATCAACCCCGGTGTCCTACCCGACACCCACATGCATTAACCGATGCATCTTTCCACTCTAGTCGTCATCTGCTGCTACAACCAAAAGGCCTCTATTCCCCCACATATCAGAACAACCATCCAGGATCACATCACAGCACAAGCAGCAGGAAAGCATCCATCACATCAATTCTGCTCTTGGACCTTTAAAAATCAATTGGGTAACTCAGAACCCTTCAAGGAAATATCAAACAATCAAATCTTTAAACC
Source organism: Viscum album (assembly GCA_963277665.1). NCBI lineage: Eukaryota > Viridiplantae > Streptophyta > Magnoliopsida > Santalales > Viscaceae > Viscum > Viscum album. The sequence continues at coordinate 1,404,278,415 of OY728129.1, forward strand.
ATCTTGAATTAATAGACTTATAATCCGTTAGTTCCAAAATCAGGAACCTAACTAGTAAGCTATCACAAATGATTATACATGCTTACTATGCCAATTTGATTAACATCAAATTAAAACAAGAACCAGATTCTTTCACATGCCTCTTTATCTTTATCCAAACAAATATCAATTAGTCCTAGTTTACGTTCTTTACCGATTTCCATCAAGGACAACAGCTATGAAAAGCAAGCATAGATATCACACTATCTAGAAAAACAAGAGGCAATAAAATACGATTGATAATAATTTATTTATCCAGTTAAAATATTTATTTTGTCAATTCCATTTGTAATCTAGGTGGATTAAACATCTAACTGTAGAATTCCACATAAAAGAAATGGATGCAATGAATCCCCTACCTCAAGGGTTTTTGACGAAAACCACGACGGTCGAATAACGCTCAAGAAAATCGGGTCGATTCTACAAAACCCCACCTTAGATATCTCCTCCAAGCAAGATCAAGACCAAAGATCATCATATTTGGCATCCACACACTTAGATCTACCCAAAACGGTCTTAGATCTATGAAACCGTGGGAAGAGGAGGAGTAGATCTAAGTAGATCTCAGAAACAAACTAAGAACGATCACATACCTCAAGAAACCAGCTTCGATTCACCAAGAGAAGCCTTCAGATCGCCTCCAAAATTCTTGGCAGAGGTTCTCCTACCTTCAAAGAAGGGTAATCCTAATTTATGGCGGCTTAGGAGCTTAAACGAGAAAGTTAGAGACAAAATAGTTAACATCCACAATTTTAGGATTTAATTTAAGTGCCCGCATAGTTTGCTTGCACGGTTAGATAAACCGTGTGCTAAACCTGCGGTCACTACTACCTCATCAAACAATCCACGCACGATTAGACCGCACGATTAGACCGCACGGTTAGACATATTGTGTGATAACCGTATGTTAGCCACTGCCTCCAAGACCAACCTCACACGGTTTGGCTGCACGGTTTAGAAAAATTGTGCGCCGCTAGTGAGAAAGCTATTGCCCTTTAGTTTTCCTTAAAAGTACAGCCAAACACACCCCCCAAGTCACCTTGACCTCCCAGAACACTTCTAAAAACACATTTCGACAAAGTAATGGACTGGAGAGGTCCGGGAAATTGCAACCAAATAATGAATAAGAAAATTGATAGAATATAAAAGAAAATATTATTATATTCATAAGATATTTTACCTTATAAAACTTAATTAATTAAAAGTTGTAAGTAATATAAATTTAATAAATATGTTATATATTCAATAAAATATTTTTTATATTCATCTCATAGATTCTATAGACATAAGATAAGAACAAACTCATTTTTATGCTTAAAACCTATATTTTTAAAGCAATGTTTATCGCCTTTTGATGGAGAACTCTTTTGAAATCTATTTGTCTGAACTTTTATAGATTTAATATGTCAAAATAAACATAATATTTTAAAATGAGACATAAAAATTAGGTTTGGATTTTTCTTGTAATTTTAATGTAAGGTTTCATGTTTTAATGATAATTAAAAAATCTAGATTTTATTTCAAAATTTATTCTTCGTATAATTTATTTATAAGATTAAAATATATATTAATTTTATCTAAAAGCTGAATTATATAATATTTTTAACATGTAATTAATTTTTTTTCATTATAACCGTTTCCATATTAAAATTGGATTTAAATACTAAGCAAACTTTTGATATTTTTTACATTGAAAACCCACAACATCGTTTCGACAGCGAGATTAATTTGAAATTAATTTCCACAACTTATATGATTATAATTAGGAGAAATTAATTCTAAATTTTGAATCAGAATAATTTATAATGTATAATATGGTCAACTTTGTTTTTTACAAAGAAGATTAGTGAGAGAGATTAAAATTAATTACATCGTTTAAGAGAAAAATTAGGCTAATAAAGTACTAAACCAAAAATTTGAGGCAAAAAAGGACTTAGAAACGTTTAAAACCCCATTGGATGGACATATTTCTATCTTATAATTAATTGTATCAACCTTGGTCCATTATTGGATACACATTCAACATTAAAAACGTGGGTTGAATTCTCTCTTCAAAAATTGGTACGAGTGTCTCTCCTCCTCCACTATAAAAGGACACCACCTCTATCCATTCCTCACACATCTCAAACCTCTTACATTAAGACAATATATAACCAAGTAGCCTACCAAACAACCAAATTTATACCTTTAATCCTCTTATTGAGTATAAATCCTCTCAAGGAAGCCTTTTTTCACAAACAAAAATGAGTTACCAGATTTATAGGTAACATCTTCCCTCTGGATCCTCCCCTTTTATCTTCCTTCTCCACCCCTCCAATCTCTTTATTAAATTCTTGTGTTAAAAAACAAGTATCATTAATTTAATAGTATGTTTTTATGCAATGTTTTTTACCTAAACTTTCACCCACCACCATTTAATTGAGATCGAACATACTATTTTTGTGTATGGTGAACTACTACCTCATCAAATGATGATTGTTCATTTGTTCTTTACCACTAATCATAGTGGCCTTTATGATGGAAATTTTATTTATATATGATATATATAATACATATTATTACTTTATACTGATTTTATACTTTTTCAAACAAATAAATATTTAATTTCCATTAGGTGGTAATACAATAATCTCATTTGAGGAAGTGTGGACTACCGCCCCCTCAAAGTGATGTGATTCGTTCACAAACCACATAGAATGTATAAAGGATGGGTTTAATGAACTTATAAGATATATATGATATATTAATGCTACTAGAACAATGATATATATATATATACATAAATATACATATTTCATTTATATACTTTCTATCCATACGATAATAAAAACAGAAACAACATTCATGCGTACATAGGACTTACAGTCTCCATGAACGGTGTATTATATTTCATATTTCATTATGATATAAAATAGAATAATATAGATATACTGTATATACCTGTGATTTTTATCATTTTCTACACTCTGGAATCAAAATAGATGTATAAGGACCAACAATATAAAAAATTAAGACAATGCGAAGAACAAAGAGAAAATTACCCAATGTAAAAACTTAACATAAAATATTTAACAAGTGGGTAATATAAAGTTATAATAAAACAATATATTGTAATAGATATAATGAAAATTTATGTAAAATATATATAATAAACTTATATTTTTTATACATTTAGCTTATACAAGTACAAATAGAGTCAATGCAGAAGGTTTGGGGATTTCATCTCACTTTTAATTTCCATTAGATACATGTTATGTTTGGCATTCATTCCATTTGTGTGGTGTATGTACTTACAATTATTGTGTTATATGTATATTATAATTATATTTATTGGCATCAAAATTTTCATTTTATGATCCTTCTTTCACGGGGTTTACGTTTCAAGAGTTATGAAATATGTCAAACAGTTTTATCTCAATTTTCAATCTTTGAGAATCATGTTTTGTTATTCACCTCAACTATTTTTTTTGAGGTGTATATAATTCAATTTTATATGATATATCAGGAATCTAATTATTTTAATGTCATATTATGCTTAATGTAATTTACTTTCTTTACATGGAGAGTATGATCCCACATTATCGAGTTATTAGAGTTTATTAAGGCAATATCATCGGTTTTGGAGATTTCTATGTTTATTCTTACTTTGATGTAATCATATGATCAATATATCAAAAAAACTCAAGAGTTTCCTTATCCTAATTTTTTAATGATATCCTCTAGATTTATTACCCTTTTCCACCCTTTTTTTAATTAAGATAATGTTTTTATGTAAAATCTAATCATATATCTCTTCAGGCGTAAATCAATTGTAATCAAAACCATGTTTTTAAAAATGTTTTAAAAAATATTTTCAAAACATTATTTAAGATCATTTTAAAGGAAAAAGTATTTTATATTTTTCTATTGTTTCAAAATATCCATTTATATGTTTTCACAACTATTTTTGAATAAAAAAAATTTCCAAATGTTTTATGTTATAAAAAATAGTTTTCAAAGAAGAGATGATTTTTTCCTCAAGAAATGTTTTTGAATGATATCTAATAATAAATTTCCATCTAAGATGAAATCCATCGATGTTACTCATTACCTTCTAGGAAATGATCTAAATGTTCCATTCATATCCTTTCTATGAATGGGTTATTCTTAGTGTCAGGGTCTTTATGAAGCCTCTTTCCCTTTCATGAGATACATGTTTATGAAACCCACTTCTTTTCATGGGTTGTGATTTGGAGAAATGGATATGAAACTTATCTATTGTCCATATGTTTTGAAGTTAATTATACCCATTTCATTTCTTGGGTTATGATATGATATATATAAAACCAATGTCTTTAATGGGTCATGATATGATGAATGTTTTATTATCTTGTGGCACATGTATGAATTATTTTATTAAAATATTGGTGGGACCTATACCTCCCTCTAATGAATTGAGTAACGATGGATGAATCATGAGTATAAATTTTCTCTGTGAACCTGATAACATGTTCAAAATGTTATGCATGGACCTTGATGCAAATCCATAAGTTTATGAATTAACTAGATTACAAGTTCACAATGTTATGAGTGAACCTATTTATGTGTTCACAATGTTATGGATTGAAATAGTTGCATGTCCATAAGTTTATGCATGGACCTGAATATATGTTCAAAATGTTATGCATGATCCTGATTACATGTTCACTATGTTTTTCATGGACCTGGTTTCATGTCCATTGGGTAATGAGTGAATCTCATTACACCTTCACAATATTATGCATAGACTTGGTTTCACATCCATAAGGTTATGTGTGAACTTGATTACATGTTCAAAATTTAATTAATGGACATGGTTTCATGTCCAATAGTTGATTTTGGGGCCTGATTTTATTTCCTTAACTAAAAGAGTGAATCTATTTCTACTAATACATGTTCACAAAATAATAAACCAATGTACATGCCTTAAATTCCAGGTATTTTCCTATGTTATGCTTCCTTGTCCTTTGTTATTTATTTCCTTATGATTCATGTCTTATGAAATGCAATTCTTTATTATGTTCTCTAATATGCCGGACATGATCTTCAAATGTTATTCTCAAGTTCCATACCCTTTTGTTTATGTTATGCTAATTTATTTCTATTATATACCAATATTGATAGTTTTTCCTCATCCATTTATTATGTTTTCAATCCCCCATGTATGGAGAAGCGTTTTAGGTAAAAGTATTATAGGTGGAGATATTTTTGGGAGATGTTGATGGTATTTCACTAGGACATAATATTTTTTTTCTAATTTCAAAATACAATAGATTATTATGATCCTTGGAAATGTATTTTTGTAATGTACTAAATATTCTTCTCAAATGATGTAATATCCATGTATGTCATCTCATGGTCGTTGTAGTTTTTAATCGACATCAACAGAAGAATAAGGAATTCATAGCTCCTTTGAACATCAACATACTAACCATTCATTATTATATTTCCATGGAAAAATGGAAAGGTGTAACTACATCTCTAACCCACCCACCACCAAAATTGTTTGATCATTTTTCACTGAGGATTATATTTCTCGATATAAAGTTTATTATGAGAATTTGAGGAAACCCAATTCCAAAATATTCAATTTTAATCTACCAATTGAGTGAAACATTCTGGCCGAGTCCACTACCTTTCCGATAATAAACTCTCTTAAAAAATAGATATATTAATTATAATGGGATATGTTCTTACATACAATGATCATGGGTCCAAGGACTATAATATATCTGACCCCAAACATGGTGGAATATAATAACTAGGGAAGCATCAACTAATAACCCATAAATATTATCATAGGCTGACTAAACTGATTTATTAATAGGAAGAATAAAAATGTCTACCATATCAGGCTCTTCCAACTATGACCACTATATATTATTCTTAGGTAAAAGTTCCTCAATAACTTATTGGGTCCAATGAATCCATTTCTTCTATGTCGGAATCCATGAGGAGACAATGAACACCTATTAATTAGAATATATTATTATATACTGAGTGGGTGGATTTGACTACTCCTCTAAATAACCTATGAAGTACCATATTCCAAATGTTCAATGACATGAAATATCTAGAAAAACATATCATGAATTTTATGTATTGATGTAGTCCTATATTGGAAACCGTGGATTAGCATGTGGTGAAAAAACAAAAGTTCTTCGTGAAAACCTTATTGGTACCCACATATTTCTGGTGTAAAAACCTACCATCTAGGTCTATTTAGAAGTAAAATGATCTCCAATAATATTTCATCTACAAATTCATCTTTTTTCTGAAAAAGTCACATTTCCTGTCCTTTCAAATAGATAATAAAATGAAAATATGATTGTTATAGATTTTAACATTAGGTATAAAGTTTTAGCCAATTCTCTAACCAATGAACTACCATAATACATATTATTAGAATGATTCCTAGAGAATATACAAGAAAAAACATAAAATGTACCCCTTTCTTGTAAAATACCCTAATGGTTTTTAGAACATAAATTCTTATCAAAATATATAGAATATATCATTCAAAAAACTATATCCATGTAATAGACATTTCCATCACCATTGTGGGAAATTTCTTCTAAAGGATAAATTATGGATATCCTTATTTAACTAGAGTTCATGGCAACTCTAACCCCAGAGTCAAAAAACTAACATTTGGTACCCCCAACTAAAAAACATCAACATAAGTGTCCTAAAATGATCATGAACGATGTTAATAAGGACTAAAATTGATTAAATTTTGACAACCTATTGAAAAAACATTATTATTTTATAAAGGTGCAGGCTATAGGATTTTTCAACATTTCTTATGGGAAATTATATTCATGTTTTTAGAAATTGATAAACAAGGCGGGGATAAGTTATCACATTTATTTCTATACTTATCATCTTATGTTCTAAAAAATTCTCTAGTAATGTTTCTTGTTTAATTATTTACCCCTAAAGATAACAGACACTGAGCTTATCTTTCTAGGAAACCCCTATAAATAAGTGACTTTGGTCTCTGATGACTATATAATGGAATAAATAGAGAATCATTAAGTCAAAAATAATGGGGTATATATGTTTGATAAAAAAATGAATTGAAATTTTGTGAACCATGTACACATAATCTTTATGGACTGATTGAATCTTTCAATCATGAACCTAATTATAGAAATAATATCTTAGGATACATCTTCATTATAAAAATATTCCAAGATTCAACGTAATAAATTCTTATTAATAAAATCATAATAAAATGTACCACATTGAGTACCCAAGCCAATATTGATCTTACTACACATCCTACCCCATCACTATCATAGTTATAATCACCCCACTAAATAGTTATTTCATCCAAAGAGGATCCAAAATATGGTTTTTAAATGCTATCTATTGAAGGACACATTTACTCATCAGGGGGAATTTAGTGAAGTATAATTACCTACTCTAATTCATTGAGGGGTTCACATATTCTAAGGAAGACAAGGTCAGAATAGTTATAGATTTGAATGTTTATCCCCACTGAGGTCAAACATGTAGGTGAGATTCAAAGCAATCCACTTAAATGAGTTCAATAAAAGAATAAATCGGATCATGCATATTATAATTCTATATCTGATCTAATAATATTTATATAATTATTGGTAGATAAACAATTATCTAGTCAATTCTAAGTCATGGTAATTCAAATTAAACATAACCTACAGCTATTAGGAACACTTTCCAATTCTGTTCATGAAAGGGATTTGGTAGCACGCTGAACTTTATTCCTTAATCCCCACACCAATGAGATACCATATAATAGAAAATAGGATTTTAGAAAAAATAAAAGATTTTTTGAAGCATCTATCTATCATAAATTTTTGGATTTGAATTCATTATTCCATTCAACTATCAAAATAAATTATGGAATCTCTTATTGAGACCCTTTTAGGACCTAAATGGTTGTAGATGAAGGTGGTGGTAACTGAAATAAACCATATAGAAATTGGTTCCACTAAGTTCCACATGAATATTATATTCACTATAAAATATCTTTAAACTTCTATATAGGGTAATTTGATACCCTTATATATCTATATAATCATTTATAACAACAAAATCTATCAATACATAATTAAAAATAATTCCATGATCAACCTCACACTGGTCTAGACCCTAAAAAATTTAGCCTATAGTGAAGATGACTTACATCCATCCAATCTTATAATTTTGGGATATGAAGGGAGTGAGAATCATCCCACACATGATGATAATGTTAAATGGTAAATTTAGATATCATAATTAAAACATATAATTAAATTTGATTTGCAAAAAATGGATTTCAATTATTTTATTGAGTGTCCATGGTTTCAAATTATTGTATTAGTGGACCCATCCTATCATAATCATCAATTTTAATTTTATTAAAATGACCCTGGAGGGAGATGAAACAATGTAAACAATAGGGGCCTAAAAACTAAAGCATGAGATCATCCTAATGAATAATGTGAACCCCCATGAAGGTAAGCGACCCTAGACTAGAAAAAGAAGTAAAAGTATCAACAATAAGAGCCTTGGAAACAAGGTAGTCAGTCACCCTATTTCTCTCATGTAAAGTATGGTTAATATCCATTCCACTTCCTAACATATACTTAGTTTTGCTAATATGATACAAGATACACCATGGAGTGGAGCCAGTAACCAGAAGAGACTTATGGTTGATTTTCGAGTCTATCTTCATGGTCGATAAGTAATTTTTGTTCCTCCGATAAATATTGAGACCAACCACCAAAGTGCTATCTTCTACCAGTAATGATTTTCCACTCTTGAAGAACACCAATAATGCAATGATCATTGATCCATATGGATAAAACCCAAAACCACCACCACATATGACACCCAACAAGAATTAACCATCGGTATTGTGTTTTAACCCCTTGTTATGTGGGTGCCATCTGATCCACCAACTGGAAGGGGAAATAGGGGCAAGAAGAGTGACCGGATTTGGTTGTAGAATATCACATAAGGAGGGGGTGGATTCCCAGTTGAGGAAAATGAATGAAAAATCAGAAAATAGGTACCTTTCTCTAGAGAAAATGGTTGTCTTGAAGAGTATTTCCGAAAAATCATAGCCTTGTTCAAAGCCTTCCATAAACACTAGATTCCAGCTAAGAGGATGACTGCATGTGCTTTAAGATCTATGATTTTCGTCCTAACTCCATACATCCAGAAGTTGTGAAGACTCTCCCACAAATCCCCATGAAGAGGCTGATAAAAAAAGACACATAGGGAAGACAAAACATAGATTTCCTATTTCCCCTCAAAGAAAAGATGGATAATGGATTCCTCTTAATGATTACTGCAAAAAATTGCCCTGGGACCCCATGCTGATACCACAACTTTTAATGTTCACATACATGGGGAGGGATTTATTGCAAATTCTCTAGACTAGAAAATTATATGTGGTGGGGATCTCCTTACACCACACCACCTCGATTCAATCTTGAGGACGGGTCAGGGAACACAACCGCATATATTAATCATTAATGAAAAAGGATATATATGTTTATCCTATAAAAACATAGATGTTGGGGGTATGAGAGATATTGATGAGTTCAAAAACAAGACACTAGCTCCTATATAAGAATGTCTAGATCATTGTCGGATGTTTACTATCTTGACTGAAGGTTAGGTCCATAGTGGGAAATCTTAGAATGTACATCATATCTGCAACCCGATTATGAAACCACAAACTTATCTCTCCCCGACCAACGATCCAACGAGAATGACAATCAAGATAAGGGATTTGAGGTATCATTTTATGACATATGCAAGAATTATGAGCCTATAGAGGCCCATGAATGTCCTTGTATTTCCTACCCATGAAACAACCCCTGAGGGAAATTCCTTCCAAAAAATCCCACACCAGTTTTCCATGAAATGAACACATTATCTCTAAAACAACTCAAACAACAACACCACTTTCTTGAACAAGATGATCCAAATTTCCCTAGGATTCCCATTTATGTTTACCCTCCACATATGAATTCTAGAAAAAGGAGGCCACCATTTCTTCCATCTCAGAAACATTTGATTGAGGAACCGTGGAGGTAGACAAAACATGCATAGTCATATAGTATATAACACTATTCACTAGCATGAGACTCCTCCTGAATGAAATAAAGTTATTTTTTAGTTACCGATCCTATTAAAGACATTACCCACCATCTTATCAAAATGACTCACAAAGAGGTAGTCTGGAGAGATAGGATCATCGAGGTACTCCATAGGAAACACTCTTCTCTTGAAGACCAAGATCGATTAAATGGATCACACTCTTCTATCTGGGAATAGATATAGAAGAAAGGCACTAATTTTTTCAACACTCACCAACTGGTCGCTCCATTTTTAATATTCATCAATGACCTCTTTGATGCCATATACAAAAATCTTGCTTTCAATAACAAAAATCATGGTGTCATCGGTGAATGTGAGGTGAGATGTTCCCTAGAAGTGTTTTTTGAACCTAAAAGGAATAACTCTTCAAGAATGAATTTTTCTTTTTATTCCTCTACATAGAACACCTTTCAATAAAATTAAAAGATTTGGGGATAGAGGATCGCACTGCCAATGGCCTCAAATAGATTTAAAGAAACCATAAGTCTTCCCTAGAAAAGAGATGGCCATCCGAGGAGATATAAAGGACCTATAAATAATATATATAAAATGGTTAGAGAGTCCCATTATAGAAAACAATAATGAAGGACCACTCAATAAAATTATAAATCTTGTCTATATCTAGCTTAATGATGATGCTAGAGAAGAGCGTTTTCTGAATGATGTCATTGATAATTTCCTTCGCTAATAATATTTCCGCTTGAATAGACCTTCCACTAAAAAATCCATGTTTTTCTTCATAATTCCACCACTGATAGAGAGAATAGATCAACCTGTTAAACAAGGTATCCTATATTTTAATGAAAAAATTACAAAGGCTGGTAGGTCTGTAGTGCTTAAGAGAGGAATGGCTATTAATCATCGGATGTTGAAATATATAAGTTGAAGAAGCCACTCTAGGGATTTTTCCACCACCAAACACATACAAGATAGCTTCCATGATACTCTATTTGATCATATCCCATGAATAAGTGTATAATAATCCCAAGAAAAGGTCGGGACCTGACGTAATTGGGCCTTTAATACAGAGTATAACATTGTAGATTTTAAGTTAAACTAGAATGGGTTATAGGTCAGTGTTATCCTCGGTCATCACCAGTCTGGGAATTAGGTTGAAAAGTGTTGAATGGTTGAATGGGTACCCTTCATGCATGCGGGGATTAAAATATCAATAATATATCTAAAATACTCATCTTCTATACCTCCCACTATGTCATGATCACTAGAATGTACGTTTACATCAGGATAATATTCAGTCTCACAATATGAAATTTATATTTGATTCAAGGTTGAAAAAATGTGGTGTTCTTATCACCTTATTATAGAAATTGAATCCTCAATTTCTCACGATCCAAACATTCTTATTCTAGAAGTTTCTCTACAAAGGCACCCATCTTATAAATCAAAACATTGAAAAGATTATCATTCCAATCATCCTCAAAAATAACCTCTATCTATTCCATGTCTACATTCATATCATCCATATACCCAAAATGGGGATTTTGTTTTTGATAAGACGTTTGGAGATCGCTTTTGTGTTTTCTTAGTCTATTATGGAAACCTATCCAGAGACCGCCTTGTGAAGGTTTTTTCCAAGATGATGAGGCAGCCTATTGAAATCCTAGCATATAAGTCCATCCCTGAATGAGTGTCCACCATTGATGTTCTTATGATAAATGTCAAGACATACTAGAGAATGATCAGAAAGAGACTTAGTAAGATGAGAGACCCGAGCTTCAGAAAAGGTTCACATTCTCGGGGAATTGATCAGGCATCGTTTGAGCCTACACCTAGTACGACATCACCCCCTTTGATTATTTCACCAAGTGTACCGGTCTCCCATTAATCCCAAGTCCAGAAGACCCTTACTTGATTAGAAATAAGAGAAGATGAGACTAGCCAATCTTGGAAAATGGACACCATCTTTCTTCTTAGGGGGACCAACCGTGGAATTAATATCCCCACCCAAGAGAGATGTAGAACTCCCAAGGTTAAACAAGAGAACATTCTTCCACATAGTATCTCTATAAGCTATGACACACATAGAATATATGAAAATAAATAGTAAATTATGAATAACTGTGTTGATATTTTATGTAAAATACTATTCTAAGGCTTCCACCAAAGCTACTGATTTATTAGAATTTCAAAACTCCCATATCTGATGATTCAGAGGGTCAAAAATCAAGAAATTCGACAACCTGAGTTTATGTGCAAGGAGAACTATCATCTAATATTAATGTTTGGACTCAATAATATTGAAAATTGAAACACTATTTTTTTTAAGCTTGTGGGATTTGAATTTGGTTTCTGCATGTGATCCCAAACGACAAGAATTCTATATTAGAAATAATGTCATTTATGAAGGGGTAAATGAGAGATAACTAGTACCACTTGGGGGAATTTGGTAAGAGAATGTGAGTAGTGCATTCATCTAGAATGGGAGCTGGATCCCATTATAGAGTAGGTAAAGAGGTCCAGATAGCAACAGAGGTATCTCCCTCCACCTTCTGAGGGGACAAGGGGGGCTGGTGAGGACTGAAAAACATTATAGTGGGGAAAGATGTCGACACGCGGGGGCTCTGGATAGTCATCTGGGATAGCAAGAATAAGAGAAGAGAATCATTCATTACCTTTGAAGATATAGGGTTACATGGGGAAGAAGAATGATCATCTCAGGAGTGGTTCAGATTCCTGAACACCACCAAAAATTTTCAGGGGTTGCTGGCTGAGGGTGGAAGGATAGGAGGGATGAGAGGGAGGGGAAGTAGGGGAAGAGGTGGAAAATGGGAAAATGATAACTCAGAACAACATGGAGGATTGGGTGAAGTTGAACTAGAAGGTACAAGACCGATAGAAAGGGGGAGGTAGGGATAAGGGGGAGGAGCCAAAGGGAAGGGACTCTAAAGAGAGAACATGAGCATCGATGCAGACCTAGAGTGGGGCAGGTGACGAATAACCCCCACCAGATGAAGAGCTCGTGCGTGAGGCCTGAGAGGCATACATTATGCAAGCTTGATATGAGTTCCCTTTATGTAGAAGGCTAACACAACACAGTGCTTGAGACATATGGATAAGCTTCTGCTGCCAAGAGAAATCTAGAACATCACAGAGAAAAATGTGATCAGGGAGAGGCGATGAGAGGTAAGTGTCCATGAAAATATGGTCCAACAAAGAATTGATCATCTAGAAGGACCTCTCATCCATGAACATGAAAGCACCTACTGTATCACTGATTGAACGTAGGAAGGAAAAATTGTAAAAAGTAATAGGTAGGCTTAGACGGTTTAACCAAACAACCACAATAGGGGGGTCTTTCCAAGAATGAACTTCTACCGACCAACAAAATAAGTGGAAATTCCTTTTTCTGCATGATCTAGCTGGAGATTATCGAGCATCACAAAATCCTCCTTGGAGTCAAGGACTATCCAAAAAGCTTCATGATTTCGGACAAAGACCCTCGCCGAAGACAGAAGTCCCGAAGAGTTAACCAAACATTGAATGATTAGTAGTGGGGGGATGACTAGACCAAATCATAAAACTATACTCCATTGAAAAATATGGGAAGTTACACAAAAATCTTCATTCAGAAAGTAGACCATTGGGAATCCATCCACTGAACCAGAGTAGAAATTTCCCAAAGGAACCTTCAGGAAAAAGGAAAAACCACCGGCTGGCTGGAGACTCGCCTCCTTCATCAAGGGTCCATCACATAACTCTTAATGGATAAGATATTACTCATGTTAATCCACATAGGGGACTCAACAATGACTTATGGTTTCCCATCAACTACATAGAGTTGATAAATCCATATTGGGGAATTCATCAATTTTATTTATACAATGACCATAACCCCCAATAATTAGTCTCTCCTATGATGTTAATGAGAATTTTTTATTTGAGTAACCACCATAAAAAAGTATAATGTTCCACTATATAGTCTATGTGTATGAAACTCACCCATGAGTGCCTCTATTGATATGCATGTTTGACTGATATTTGGTTAATAAAAACAGGACTCATTAACTGGTTTGATAATAACCCTGAATGAATATAATGATTATTAAGAACCTTTTTACTCATACTTATGGTGACAGTTGCACCAAAAAAATCTTTATATTTTTTATGGGTGTGGTTCTAATTGATACAATAATGCTTCTATGTCATCTCATAATTCTCAATAAGAATTTCTATCTTCCAAAACTAATAATAGTAAAAATCAATAGATATAAAGAATATTTTCCACTATAACCTTCAAAGAGGGTGATTCAATCCCATTTGGTGAACTCAAATAGGTAAATTTTGGAATATAAGAATATACATATCCCACATTAACCAGTTCTATCAAGACCCAAAAGGAATAGAAAGAATAAATCCCTTTATATATAAAACATTGGGTTTTGTAAACATGGAATTATATGAAAATTTCTAGGTTATATCCCCTAGTATAAACTCATTATTTAGGTTTTTTAGATTTCCATCATTACAACACATAGGTGGGGAGAAGTATATATCTAAATCATTCCTACAATGTGGACATTGAAGTCGATAAATTGATTAATTCTTAATTCATATAGTTGGTTCATTACACAGTGAGTATAAATATCATTTTTCATATAAATAATTATAATGGTAAAAGTAGGTTCTATAGTTATTTTAGTAAATTAATATGTCATTGTCCAAATGATGACCTCCCATTCTCGGTCATATAATTTCTATTTCATAAAACGACCAGTTTTGAAGCACTATTATTCATGGACTAGTATTTCATTTTAAACAAGATTTAAATAGTACCCAATCATAAGGTGGTTATAACCTTTCAGGCACGAAAAGTTGTATAATTCTACCATGTAATTCCATATGGCTTCAAAAATTATGTTTCTAACTACCAAAATTCTATAAATCGCATATTTATGTCCTTCCTTAGGTAACCCATAGAATTTTATGTAGATGATCTAGTTGAAAAATCTATTTGTTTATGTAATCACCTCATTGTTCATGACAAATTATTTAATAAGTTACAACAAAATATATTTAAAATGAACCATTGATTTGTTATTTCAAGGAGACTTCAAGAAAATTCATCATATTTGGGGCTCACTATCATCATAAAATGGTTTACCCCAAGGTGACCAAGGAAATATTTTATATGACTTCAACTCAAAACTATATATATATATATATAATACAATAGGGATGCATCAGTAATATTAGGATTGTTGGAACCTACTTATTTTATTGCGGAAAAATAATGTTTCTTTTGTTTCTAATGAGATTACTATTTTATGATAGAATATTGTTTTAAATGTAAATTTGATTCTAGAATTGAATCTCCACAAGGAACGACTCACTGCCGGACATAAATCACTGCCAGAGATGAGTCACTTCTACGAATGAGTCACTGCCAGAATGACTCATCGCTAGAAATGAAAAATTGCTCGACTGTCTCACTACCAGAAATGAGTCACCACCATAATGACTAACTGCCAAACATGAGTCACCTCTAGACTGGCTCACCTACCAAAATGATTCAGTACTAAAGACTACCGACTAGAAAGAGTGCCACCATCTATATTCTTGTAACAACCTAAACTATTATAAATAAAATTCCCCTAAGATTTTAATAAATTTCTTATTATGTAACATGGTTATTGAAAAATCATGCACTCCTTTTGTTTTATTATATCTTATTAAATTTAAATTAACATTATTTATCTTTACTATTGATTAAATATTTTAATTTAATGGTAGTCACATGATTTGTATAAATATAGTGTTTTAACATATCCAAGTGACATAGAAAAAGGAAATAATAGCCTCAACTAGTTGGATCGTACCCTATGAAGCCCAATTATTGGATATTATGAGGGATAAAACATCTCTGTGATTTTCCCATTTACATTCCCAATATGAGATATAATAAGTTAAGAAAGAGAAAAACCATTTATAGGAGAAGTTCAAGCTCATCGAAATCACAATCCAAACCATGTTCGCTGAACCACCCCACAAAATTCCCACCATCAAACACCTTACCCTTAGGGTGTTTTCTCATATATTAAAGGAATATTTATCAAGACCCTATTAATATGTGTATTTACATTATTGTGTATAGAAAAAGTATTATTGTTTCATCATACTATTGTTACTTTATAAATTATGTTTATTTTGAATCAATAAAACATAAATAGTATTTTTGGTTAACAATAAAATTCACTTTAGGATTTTATATTGAAGAATTAATGGATTTTTGAAATAAATAGTACTTCAATAAAATATAATCATTAAATAATTTTAATTAAATATAAATGATCATATAATTTTTATGTAGTCAAATGTATTTTTTATAATGGTTTGAAAATTGTTGTTGTGAAAAACATAACATTTCTTAATAAATATCAATTTTATTTTCATATATAAAATTAAAACATTCAGAAAAATATTTTAAAAATATGTATATTATTTTTATAATCATAATGTAAAAATTATCCAATGGTGAATTTTTCATAATTTTTTGTGACAATCTAATTTTCATTTATAAATTAAATACCATATAAATATACTATGTGAATTACGAAATCATAATGATCCAAAAGTGATATAATAAAAACTTTAAATGGAATACACAAACACATATAAGTTTTAAATTTAAAATAATGTGATTTTATCTTTAGTTTAATAATTTTGTAAATCCATTATGAATCCTCCAAAACCATTAATATATTTTAAGGTTATTAAATAATTTCGTTAAAATGATCCCTCATCTCCACATAAAAATTGGAATTATTTGGTGAATTTAGACACTTTTCCTTTTAAAATAATTAAACATAATCCCATTTGTCAAGAAAAAATGGAAAAACTCCATACACAGGTTAGTGGTTTTGGTTATTTTATTGTATAGTCCAAAATAAATGTTTGAGAAAAAATAAAAAATTATCCTCTCTTTTCATATATAAACCCATACAATATCATATTTATCATTACTCAAAATACTTATAGAATTTAATATTTCTAACATAAAACCTCTATATTCCTTCCAAGGTTCCCCAATATGTCAAGAAGCTCCTCCCATGCATTTGGATTTGCACACTCAAGTAAGGGAACCTCACCTTATCTTATTTATTCATATTTCTTCATTATCATAGGCCTTATATTTTGAATTCCTAATGTTTGAAAATGAATTTACATGTCCCTATTATTTCCCATTTTATGTATAAAGTAAAACATACCCCTTTCTCTCTCATCAAACAATTTTATGAATTTTTTTTAGTGACACAGTTATGATGTCAAAATTTCACTGCGACTTTCCATGCCAAAACAATTGTATAGTTAACACCATACACATTTCTTATCAAGGGTGTTCAATACTATACACAGATAATTAATTTAATTGATACTTAAATTTATGTATTTAACACTCTTTTATCATGTAATGGTATGTGATAATGAATGAATCCATGTTTTACAATCTATGTGGAACAATTAAGCATTAGAATGAAATGAAAGTGGTGGGTGCACCCGAAATTAAAAAGTGGCCCATTACATTGGGTTATGTTTAGTCTCATGAGATGTCATGTTGTGATAGGGAGTGACCCAAATTATTTTATTGGAATTTTTCTGTTATGATTTCTTTCCATTTATCCATGACCTATGTTTATAATACATTATTTTAAGTTAATTTAAAATTCCCCATGTTACGATTACCATGCTATATCATTTCTTATTATTACTGTTACTTTTATTACTCATTGATATTATTATTGTTTAACATGTATTATCTTCTTCATGTTATTCCATGTTTATTCATGTACTGGGATGTATAGCTCACCCCTTTCTTATGTATGTCACCAGGCTTTCCTATATAGTTTTATGTTTGATGGAATATTATGATCATGTGAAGAAGTTTTAAATAAATATGATATATTCCGCATTTTATGTTTTCATGTAATGTACCATTTTTCGAAAATAAAGTATACTTCTAGATCTTATGGGTTATATAAAGTGTAACCTTATGTAATAAATAAATAAATAATTTGTAAAAAATGAACGGTTGATATAGTTTGCATCAATGGAAAACATTAGTTATTTTTGGGATTTGGATTATAAAACTCTAGAAAAATACTTACGGATAAGACTAATTATAAAAAAACATCAATAAAATTTTTTGATTAAAAAGAAATCCATTATACTGAAAATAAATCACATTCATGATACAATAAGTGGATGTGGTTCTAGAATAGATGTACCTAGTGGTAATAACTCTGAAAAGGTGTATCAGGCATCACTCGGCGTAACTAGTACATGACAGCAGGCCTTACTAATCACCTAGCTTGAAACTCCCACGGGATATTCTTTTTTAAAATCATAAACTCAATACGAAGTATTATTAAGGGGATAAAAAATTCCCATATGAGTATATTCTTGGAAATACATCAGGGATAACATATATTGATTCCTAGAAATTCATCATTTAAGAGATAGAGTAGTTTATAAGGTATCACTTAATTTTCATTGGATAAACCCTTTATGTGTTTAATAGTTTAAAAATAATCATCCCTAATTTTTCATTTATTATAGCTAATGTCCAGAAATAGTACAAATCAAGTAAATAACCAATGCGATGAAATATGTGATGATTCCCCCAAAGCGATGGTCAAACCAATGGGAGTAGGAATCAGAAACATTATGATTATTCTCTTTCAGCTGAATAATGTCCGGAATAGAAACCTAGATTAAGAGGAGCGAAAAAATTCCATTAAGAGAGAATAAGATTCTGTTGAGGGCTTTATATGAAAAATGCCTCCGAAATTCAATTCATCATTTGATACCTTAATCATAGAACAATGGATCAAATCCATTGATAAGATCTTATTCATCCTTCAATGTTCTGAACAAGAGATGGGTCTACTGGTTGTTTATCACATGGAGGGAGAATCTAATTAGTAGTTATCATTGAGAAAAAAATATGAACCCTAAGGAACAGATTGATAAAATGGGTTGTAAGGATTTTCAAAAAATGTTTTTCAAATGAGAATTTTTCACACACTCCCTATCATCAAATGGAAAAGGATTTACCTACCCAAAAAAATGGATAATGAATCTATTGTGGCCTATGAGAAATAAATTCATATTTCATTCAAGATACACCTACAAATTTGTTGAAACCTAGGAATTTAAGGTTTAAAACTTATTTGGTGGCCTAAAAACTAGTCTAGAAAAGGCCCGTGTGGTCCATGACATTGATATCTAGGATTAAATTGTCTAATTTTACCTCAAATTTGAAATACGGATCAGTGATTCTCAAGGGTATAATGGGGATACGAAGAGGAAATTTGAGTTTAATTATAGTGGTTTGATGGAGAAATCCAATTGTGCCATTAAATATAATCATCCCACTTGTAAATTGTGTGCAAAGAAGGACCCCATAAATTTACTAATGTAGATGATGAAATACTTTAGGCGTGTGAAGGAAGTGCACTATGATAACATTTTCTGATAGGAGAAACCCACTAATGTGATAGAGTAAAGGAATTATCCGTTCAACCCTTAGTGCATTTTTCAGTTATTCAACTACTAGGAACTAGAGTAATTATTTTACCAATACACTAATCCAAGGGTTTTCTAAAACAATCATCAAACTCTAAGGAAGATAGTGTGAGATTTAACCCTCACAACCTCTAAGGTAGATCCCAACAGCAACGTGGCGACTAGTACACTTGTTATTAGTTCAATAATACTGAACATACTTTTTGAATCTAGATCTAATCATTCCTGAATATCACCAAAGTTTAATATAACTATACAAACACCACCAGAAAGTCAGGAAGTGGATTTATCTATGACGACATAATATGGTGCAATTATTGTATAATGAGTTTATAACTCCCCCTTATCAAAATTTGTAGGAAACAATTTCCATCAAACCTTTTCCTACTCCCTTTGGTGGGATTTGACACAATTCTAGGAATAGTTTGGAATTCCCTAAATAGATCCAAGAAAAATTTTCAGGAGAAGTAAATCACTATCCATATCCTGAATTGACCCCCCAATTCTATACAGGTGAAAGGAGGTGGATGAATATTCTTTTACACCAAAAATACAAGAAATGATATTATTTCCTTTCAAACGGGCATATGTATCTCATATTATTGAGTTAAAGAAAATAACCATCATAAAATACATGCTTATATTGAGGGAATACACTAACATGTTTCTTGGGGAATAGTCTAGTCTTCCTTCTAGATGAGAGGTTGAATTTTCCATTGATATTATACCTTAGAATTACCATTATCCATGACTCCATATAGAATGAATGTTTTAGAACATGAGTAGCAAGAAAAAACTATAGGATCATCTGGATAAAGGGTTCATATGCACATGTGCTTCACCATGGGGTGCACTATTCCTCTTCATCATGAATAAGGATGGGTCAATATGCCTTGGCATTGATTATCATGAGATCAATAAGATCATGATAAAGAACAAGTATCCTCTTCCACGTACTTATTGCTTGTTTCTATTAGTTTCATGTAGAACAATACTTCTCCAAGGTGGATGTATGGTAATGATATTACCATGTTAGGGTGAATAAGGAGGATCTCCCAAAGACTACTTTTTTTACAAGGTACAAGAACTACGAGTTCATAGTGATGACTTCTAGGATCACTAATTCTTTATCAATATTCATGGAATTAATAAATAGAGTCTCTAAATATTACCTCGACAAATTTTTGGTAGTATTTATAGATGATATTATAATATACTCTAAAAAGTATGAGCATATGGAGCATCTGAGCAATGTGATAAAGACCTTGTGAAAGAAGAATTTTAATGAAAAGTACCAAACAACGTGGGTTATGGTGGAATAAAGTATCAATCTAGGAGTATATCATCTTATGTAATGGGATATCTGTGGAACCTTCATGGAAAAAATCAATTGAAGGATGTCTGAGGAAAACATCTGTGAAAGATATCTATAGTTTCCTTGGATTAGTTCGGTGATATTGTCAATTTATTTGAAATTTATCACGATTATCAAACACTCAAACCAAGATAACTAATAAGGGAGTCATGTTTTATTGGAATGATGAATGTGAATAGATAATCATTGTGTTTGAATGGAGGCTTATCACTGCCCCTGTTCTCACACTAACCACTAGTGAAAAACAATTTGCGGTATTCATCATTGCTTCGAAGAAGGTTCTGAGCTATTTGTTAATGCAGAATGATAAATTCATATCTTATGATTCAAGGTAGTAGAATGTCCATGAAAATAACGTCCCAACACATGATCTGGAGTTAGATTCAATGATGTAATCAATGAAATAATGGACACATTATCTCTTTGGAGAGAATTTTGAAATATATACAGATCACAAAAGCTTTAAGTATATATTCACAAATAAAGAGATAAATATGATCCAACAATGATGGATAGAGCTGAAGAAGGACTATGAATACTCAATTCAATACCATCCAGGTAAATTAAATAATGTGAAAGATTTGTTAAGTACAAGCTATCCAAAAATTCTATCATTGATGAGAATTAATAGTGATATGATCATCTTAGATTTTAAATGGATGGACATGTGAGTCATAAAGGAAGAAATGCCATCAATCCACTCAGAAATTATTTCCAAAGCATAAATTATGGAAATGATAAAGGATTATCGTAGAAATGATGTGGGAATTTAAAATAAAGAAGAAACTATAAGGAATTTGAAATCCTAGGAGTTTAATGTCAATTAAGTAGAAGTTGTGATGTTTGGGTCAAGACTATGTATACCATCAAATCCGGAGATAAAGAAGGATATATTGAGTGATGCACATAGCTCAACCTTCTATATCCATATTATAAGCAAAAATATGTATCATGATCTATGAGATCACTATAAGGGGGACAATACGTAGAAGGGGATCATGGAGTAGACATCAAGATGTCATGTCTGTCAGCAAGTGAAAGAGGAAACTAAAAAATCATTAGGGATGATGCAACAATTACCCATACAGTCATGGAAATGTGAAAACACCACCATGGACTTTTTCAATTGTATTCTGGAGAAATCAATAGGGAATAATGTTATCTGGGTTGTGGTGTATCATCTTACAAAAAGTACATACCTCATTATGATTCAATAGGATATCTATCTAGATCAAATTTCTATGATATACACCAGAGAAGTGGTGAGGCTGAATGGAGTACCACTATCGATTATATCCTGTTGAGAACCAATATTCAACCCTATGTTTTGGAAGAGTCTCCAAAATTATCTGAATACTTATTTGAACTTTAGAACAGATTATATCTAAAAAACTAAAATCCCATATGATCAAGCTATCTAGACACATGAGGACATGTTGAGAGCATACTGAATTGAATTCAAATGAGTATGGGACCAAAATATTTCTCTGGTCAATTTCCCTGACAAAATTGTTTTTCACTCGAGCATCCAAATGGATCCCTATGAATCCCTTTATCGGAATAGGTTAAGAGAACATGCATTTTGGGATGATGTTGCGGAACAAAAAATGCTAGGTCCTAAAATTATTAAAGAAATGATGGAATTGTTAAGACTATTCAGTATCTTATCAAGGATTCTGAGAGAAGGCAAAAGATCTATGTTGGAAATCATGGAAGAGACCTACATATTGATGTTGGTGGAATGGTTTTCCTCTATATATCTCCATTTAAGAAATTGATGAGAATTGAAAATAAGGGAATGTTTAGTCACAGATACATTAGCCCCATTGAGATCATTATTACATCGAAGTGGTGGCCTATCGATGAGCACTCCAACCTAATAAAAATAAAGTACATGATGTATTCAATGTATCCCTCTTAAGGAAGTACATAATAGGAAACTCACATGTACTCAATCAACTAGTGGTACCATGAGATAATTAGATTTCCAATTAAGAGTATCCGTTTATGTTTTTAGATCATTGAGAAAAATATCTATGAAATAAGAAGATTCACCTTGTCAAAGTGTTTTGGAGAAACCAAAATTTTGATGAAACATCATGGTAAATAATGTAGGTGATAAAATATAGATAACATCATCTATTTTTATGGGGTAAAAGGAAATTTCTATGGGGAAGATTGTAATGACCCAAACAGTTATAAATAAAAATCCCCTTATAATTTAAGTAAATATATTATTTTGTAATATTGTTATAGAAAACACATGCACTACTCGTCATTTATTACATCCTATTATATTTAAATGACCCTTAAAAATATTTACCATTGATAAAATAAAGTTATTGAATAGTGATTGCATGTTTAATATAAATATAATGTTTTAATAAATCCACGTGACACAGATAAGATGATGGCCTCAACCATTTGGATCGTACCCTATGAAGCATAGTTATCAAGGCTTCTGAGATAGATAACATCTCTAAGAATTCCCCTTGACCAATCCCAGTCATAAATTCATCAACTTATGCATGAGTTAAATCATTTATGGGATAAGTTCAAGATCATTGATATCCTGACCCAAACTATGTTCGTCGAACAACCCCATGAAAGTCCCTCCATCGTACACCTTACCCTTAGTGAGTTTTTTTGTGTATTAAATGGATATGAATCAGTACCTAGTAATATGAGTATGTACATTGTTTTTTAAAGAATACTGAATATATTTTCATCCTATTACTGTTACTTTATAAATGAGTTTTATTTTGAATTAATAAACCACAAATAGTATTTTTGTTTAATATTCAAAATCAATTAATGAATTTAGTTTGAGGAATTAAAGAATTTTTGAACTAATTAATAATTTAATAAAATAATATTAATTAATAAATTCTATAAATATTAATGATCATATAATTATTATGAAGTCAAATTTAATTTTTATAAGTGTTCAAATATTGTTATTTTCAAATATGTAACATCTCATAGAAAATGTATATTTTATTTTAAAAGTTAAAATTTAAAATTTATTAAAATTATATAGATAAAATTAATATTCTTTTGGAATCATAATTTCAAAATTATCCAACAGTTAATTTTTCATAATTGTCTAAGACGATTTTATTTTCGAGTAAAAAATTAAATACAATAAAAATATATATTTTTTTAATTATGAATTCATAACAACCCAAAAGTGATATTATAAATAATATAAAGGGTATCCAAAACCAAATAAATTTTCCCATTACAATTATGTGATTTTTTATTTGATTAATTTTATCAATCCATTATGAATCTTTCCAAACCATTAATATATTTTAATGTTTTAAAATCATTTCTTTAAGAGTATGAATCACATCCACATTAGAAAAGGGAATTATTTTATTATGTTTGGACCATTGACTTATAAAACAATGAAATTTATTCCCATTTTCAAAAACCATAGAAAGTTTTTTGGATTTGGTTATTTTATTATAGAGTCCAAAACCTATGTTTGAGAAACAATAAATCATTATCCTATATTTTCATATTTAAACCCACAAAAGATCCCATTTAACTTCACTATAAATAATTATGTAATGTCCTTTATCTACCCTCCCCTCAATAGGGTCCTCCTATTGTGCCCCTTGCTCTAAAGGAGCTCCTCCCAAGCATTTGGAGTCAAAAACTCAAGTAAGGGATCCTTACTTTCTCTAATTAATTAATGTTTATTTATTAACTTATGGATTATATTTCCAATTTTTAATGTCAAAAATTTAATATCCATTTACCCATTATTAATCATTTTATTTATAAATTATGAGATACCCCTTTCTCTCTAATCAACCCATTTTATGATGTTTTTAAGTGACGTTGTTATGCTGTTGAAATTTCACTATGATTTTATATGCCAAAATAATTATTTAGTAAATACCATAACCATATCCTATAAAGTGTATTCACATTAGTAAATTTATAATTCATTGATATGGGAATTACATATATGAATTACAAACATTTCTCATGTAGTTAAATTATATAATGAATGAATCCATGTTTTATGATATATGTGGATCAATTAAGAATGAGAATGAAATGAAAGTGATGGGTTCAATCGAAATTATATATCTCTCTGATGAATTGGGTTATATTTAGTCTTATGAGACATCACATTGGGAATGGGAGTGAACCTGATCCCTTTATGGGACATTTTTTCATCGTGATTTTAGGGATGTTATCCTTGACCAATGATAATGATTTAGTGTTTAAGGTGTTTCCACATTTCACATGATATTATTATCATGATATATCATTCCTTTTAATTCATTTTTATTTTATTCCCCATTTAAATGCCTATTGTGTAACATGTATTATCTAATTCATGGTATTCCATGTTTATTCCCTTATTGGGCTTCATATATCGCCCCTTTCTTATGTATGTCCCCAATTTATCCAATGCAGTTTTATGTTTGATCATATATTAGGATCATGTTATGGAAATTTTCATCAATGATTCTATATTTCCTATTTTATGTTTACATGTAATATAAAGTTTTTCAAAAGACACTAGAATTATTAATCATCTAAATCATATTATGTGTAACCTTATGAAATAAATCATAAAAAAATGTGTAAAAATATAAGGTGTCATATAATTATGACTGATTTATATTTAATGATTATTCTTAACCCTTTCCAAGAATGCATTGAAAACAAATCATATTTTAGTAAGAGGATAAAGAAAATATTTTTTATTATTCTTCAATGGGTATTCGAACCATTGATTCTTTATATTTCTAAAGGGATTTTACATGCACACATGTGAAAAGAGTGCATTGGATGATCAAAACTTGAGAACCATCATGTTGAATACTTACTTGAATTTTATTGTGAAAGAGTAGAGTACACTAAATATATATATCATGTCCTGCATACGTAAAATAGAACATATCGATGCTCTGTTTTCCTAAAATTTTCAAAGGAACTGTGTGAAATCCTCACTAATCCAAATCTATGTATTTATAAATCATCTCGATCATTACAAATCGAGAAGAACTTCATTCATTCCTATTTTTTTAGTTTCTATTTTTTTTTACTTTTTAGAAGTGTGTGATTTCAATCTGTATTTTTTAAACACACTAACTCCTAAACTACAATTGGATAATACTTAATATTATCTAAATATTTCTTCATATTATTACCCATGGTTTTTGTGTAAGAGTTTCATGTCTGTCCTATATGGGTTTTTACCCACATCATACCATTAAAGAGGCTTTGATCCAAGAGAACTTGTGAGATTTTACTTTTATACTAGAACCATGTTATGTATTAATTTATTGCTATATAATCTACTTGGAAGTGGGTGATTTCAATGTGTAGGGGGATAAGTCTCATCTTGAGATATAACTACTTGTTTATTCTACTGTGCGTTTTAGTTTTTTTTCTTTATTTAAAATCATCAAATACAATTTTTGAATTATGAACAAAACTCGTGTTTTGATAATTATTCTTAACTAGTTTTTATAAAATAAATGTTTTAAAAAATTGATT
The DNA here is from genome assembly GCA_963277665.1 of Viscum album. NCBI lineage: Eukaryota > Viridiplantae > Streptophyta > Magnoliopsida > Santalales > Viscaceae > Viscum > Viscum album. The sequence goes on from OY728129.1 coordinate 1,404,305,056, forward strand.
TCAAAAGATAATTTAATTTCCAATATGTTTATAAGAGATAATAAATAAATCTTTGTTAAATAATTTTAAAAATTAACTTATATCCAACTAATATTTTGATTAACTGGGTGTTTTAAATTAAATTTGGCATTTTTATATGAATTTATTTTGAAACAAAAAATATTGGATTCTTAATTAACCCCCACCCTCTTGAGTTACTCACTCCATCCAACATTTGGTATCAAAGGTTTTCAAATATCCATTTTCTTTGATTTTAGTTTTCTTTAAAAGATCTCAAATTTCTATTATTTATAAATTTAGTTATATTTGGAATTATAGACAAGATGACTTTTCTACCAATATGACTCCTTATTTTAATGGAAACAATAATTCTTAGTAGAAAATTAAAATGAAAACACATCTTGGAAGCACAATTTGGGATATCAGGATTGTAATAGAAGGAAAATATGAATTACCAGGATATTATATATTATTATAATTATAACTATAAATATATGAATTCCTTCTACTATGAATTGAGTGATGAGGAGTAAAATATAATATTTTTATGTAAAACAAATTTGAAAATTTTGGGCACTATAGTTGTTTCTCACGAGGGAACATATAATGTCAAATAAGAGAACTTAAATACCTATAATATTAAATACTATACCTCTAAAATGAAACATGATGAACCTATTTGTGACATGTATCTTGGGTTCAATGAGGCCATGAATACAATGCACTCACTGGGTAAACCTATTTCTGATAAAGACAAACTAATGCACTTATTGATGTGACTTCTAGATATGCGGAAAGAAATGTCAATACCAATCATAGAATCATATGATGTAAGTGTGTTACCAATTAAGTAGATTATTGTATAACTAATGATGTGCAAGGAATAACATAAATTCAATTGAGAAGAGGAGGATAAACCAAGAAGAAAATTTTAATCCATTATGTATACTACCTCAAAATAACAAGTGAAAATTCAAGCGGATAGTTCAAGTGATAAAGAATCATTTGATGATATGGACAAAGAGATATCCCAAATGTCTAAAAAATTTAAATGGTTTTATAAGAATAAAAAATTCTTCTGAAAACACAGATGAAAAGGTAAATATGAAAATATAGTAAACTGATGAAATGATTAGAATTGAGTTGATGCTTCTGATAAGATCATCCACTACGAGTGTAAAAGGAAAGGGAATTTCCAAGACGAATGTTCAAAGATGAAATAAAATAAAAAAATATCATTAATTAGATAAGAGGTAGAATAAAAAAATGAAATCAACAAGGAAATATTCTGACGAAATATCAAGTGAAGCATACAAAACTCAAAATTATAAGCATTACCGTGATAACATGTGTTTTCTGACAAACACATTTGAGGTATCCAATGTCATTATTCCTTCTCCTACACAAATATCTAGTCATTCTAGATACGAAAAAAATGATGAAAAAAATTATTGAAAATTATATAATGGTGAGTTTATTAAGTAATGTAATGAGATGGAAGATATATTCAATGAACTTAAGGTTAATTACAAAATTCAAAAAGAAACAACATGCCTTAAATACCATTTTTTTGTTTAAAATTTCTATTGAGAAAGATAAAAATTGTCACAAGTTAAAGGATAACAAATATTTAAAATTTTCAAATGATAAATTACTGAAATATTTATAAATATTAACCCATTGTAGAAATACTCTTAAACAAATTCCTTGAAACAGAAAATCCTCTAAAATAAACTACTGTTATAGGGTATCAACCTGTTCAGAGGAAGATTATTTAAAATAAATTCATTCTGAGTTCTAATTATGCTAATAGTTTTTAATCTTATAGACTAAATAAAGTAATTATTTACAAGAATTTAGAATATTTTTATATGAAACTTATTATGAAAATATGGTTTTGTAATGTATTAATTACTATCATATCTATACCTAAGAAGATTTGGGCACCAAAATAAATTTTTGTTATAATTTTTTATGGAACTTTCTTGAAAATATACAATATAACCTATGGTACCTAGATAGTATTTTTTCTAGACACATGACATGAAATTAGTCTATTTTCAAAAATTAGATAAAATTGGATGGTGGACATGTCACTCTTGGTGATAATAAAAAGGGGAAATTTTTTGGCCTTATCCTAATTGGTAATTCTAATAATTGTTTAATTTCAAAATTATTACTTGTATTTGTTTTAAAGTAAAACTTTTTTATCATCTCATAGTTATGTGATTATTGGTTTCACGTGATGCTTGAAAATAATTATTTTAATTTTTTTTCAAAAATTATTTAGTGTTTACTACCTTGTGAAGTGAAAATATTTAGGATATTTTTTTAGAATATTTTTTTTCTGAAAATATTTCCAATCTAAGAGGATTTTATAGGGAATAATGTCTTCATAATATAAAACTAATCCATTTTAATATTCAATCACATATAAATCTTACTAGTAAAGTGTTATTCAAAGATCTACCTAAAGTAGAGTTCCAAAATGATAATGTATGTAACCCTTGTCAAAAACATAAAAACACAAGATATCTTTCCAATCAATGAAATAGGTTTCAAATTTTAAACCATGAAATTTGGATCACAAGGTATTATTAGTAATATCAGGTTTTTGAGTCTGAATGGGAAGAACTATGTTTTTGTTCTTATAGATGATGTTTTAGGCATATTTTCTATTTCTTATAGCTCAAAAAATTTATGTTTTATTTTATTTTACCATGTATGCTAAATCTATAGAAAATATTAGTGGACTTAGGATCAAGACCTTATAATGTCATCTTAGATGCGAGTTTGAAAATCAAGACCATGAGTCATTATGATAAAAAAAATTTTATAATCATAAAATTTCAACTCCAAGGACCCCACCAAATAATTGTGTTATAGAATGAAGAAATAGATTACTTCAATAAATTTCCATAACTACGCTCAATGAGTATGAACATCTTTTTTATTTTTGGGGGAAGGATTTGAATAAATATTGTTATATAATAAATAGTGTTTTTATTAGACCTCTCCTAAAGATAACCCCTTATGAATTATCTAATTGTAGAAAAATATGAAGGTTAATAACTTTAGAGTTTTTGGTTTCAAGTTCATTATTCTTAACACTATGTATAATATTGAAAAATTTTCTTCCAACAATGATGAAGTAATATTCTATGGTTATTCAAATTCTAGTAAATCATATTGTGTTATTAATAAAATAATGAAGGCTATGGAAGAATATGTGCATGTCTTGTTTGATGATACATATCCAGATAAACCTAAAAAATGATTAAAAAACATAGAGTATGATAATAAATCCTGAATAATAATTCCAAAACATTTAATAATTATATGAAACAAGAAAAAAACATTTTGTTTTGAAGAACATCTTGTAAAACATAAACAATGATATGTAGAAGACCATAAGATGTCTGGTCCATCACTTACTAGATTTACTAGGACTCACAGATACCATCCTCTAGATCGTGTAGTTTGAGATCTATATATACGTACATAAACTAGAGATTCTCTTAGAAATCTTGTTCAATATCAAATATTTTTGTTACAAATTGAACCTAATGACATCAATGATGCAATTAATGATGAAATATAGGTAATGGAAATTCAATAGGTACTTAATCAGTTAGAAATAAATAATATTTTTGAACATGTATTTAAACCTAATGAAACTCTGATTATTTGAAATAAATGGGTGTTTATAAACAAATTTGAAAAGTCATGAACCATAGATATAAATAAATATTGGTTGGTTTCACAAGGATGTATTCAAGAGGAGAGTATTATCTATGAGGAATATTTTTTACTAGTGGTTAGACTTGAAGATAACATAACCCTAATTTTTTATGCAAAACATTTAGATTTAAAACTATATAAAATTGATTCCAAAATTTAATTCTAAAATGGTTATAAAGTTGAGGATCTTATTGTTAAACAAACCTCTGGATTTCAAAACACTCATTTTAAAAATAATGTTTTCTAATTTAAAAAAATTGTATGGCTTATAACGAGCACCTAGAGAATAGTAGGATATGATTAGTTCTTTTCAAATTTATAATGGTTTTGGAATAGTCATAGTTGATCATACATTTTTTTTCAAATAATTTTGAAATATGTTTTAGTAGTTTAATTATATGTTAATGATATTTTTTTATTCTTTGAAAATTTAGTTTCCTACTGATTTTTAAAAAATGATGTAAATTGAACTTGAAATGAATTTAATTGGTGTATATAAATTACTTCTTTCATTGAAAATTTTTCAAAATAAATATAACATTATTTTAACTCAATTTAATTACAATAAATAACATATAAAATGTTTTTTTGGAGATAACTAAAATTAGTGACACTACCATGAGTATGACCTGTATTATAGAACTTGATGAACCCATAAATCTAGTGGATCAAACTATTTAAATAGGTATGAATTGATGGTTTCTAACTTAACTATTATCCATCCATATATAATGTTTCGTTTGTGTGTATGTTTTACCATTTTCAAGAAAACCCTTAAAGATTATCATTTAATTACTTTTAAATGTTTTTTCAAATACCGTAAATATACAACCAATTTAGGAATGTTTTATGCTATAGGAAAATCATTTTACATAGTGAGTTATTATGATACTAATTTTGGTGGTTTTAAGTTATATATAAAAATCACATATGAAACATTTCTTATTTTGTGAAAGTATCTAGTATATTTTTGTAGTCAAAAAATTTTTTTTTTGCATTTTCTACCGATGAAGTTGAATACATGGCTGCATGAACATGTTTTGAAAAATAATTTGGATGAAACTGACTTTATTATAATATGGATATCAATTCATACATGTCCCAATAAATTTTAAATGATTTTGTTTGGCATTAAAAAGACCCAAGATCTAATCTGGGAAGGGAGAAATTTCCCCTACTACAGTAATACTATAACAGGGCACTGTAGAAATGGTGGAACTATTGTAGTGGGGACACTGTAGAGGTGGAGGAACTGTAGTAGGAACTATAGCGGCGATATTACTTTGGAAGGGACTATAACATCCTTGGTATTTTAGTAGTACTATTCAACAATGTTCCAAAATGGTCTTTCAATCCTTGTATTCAGGCCACTTGGCCTTGGGAGTTTGGGATATCTTATAGGTCTCCCTCTACCCAGACTAAAATAGGTCTTTTCATTAATAATAAAAATGAGGCTTTGGACCAAACAAAAAAACCATTTAAATAAATATTTCTAAAAATAATGTGTCTCATTTTATGACAAATCATATTGATGTAAGACACCACTTTTTGAGAGACAGTTTTCAAAAGGGTTATATAACTCTTGAATTTATAGGAAATTAACATGTCTGTGCTAATATTTTCACAAAACCATTATATTTTGAGAGTTTAAGCTACATCAAACATGAATCAGGAATAATTAATTTTGGTTAGTCATCAATCACAAAGAATATGCCCGTGGGAAAGACACCACTGGAAAAGTAACCATTGTACATGCCATCATTGGAGAAGCTACTAGTGGATAAGCCACCGTTAGACAACCTAATATTGGAAAATTCACCATTGGACAAGATAATATTAGAAAAATTACCTTTGGAATGATCCAACATTGGGATACTATATATCTTTTTTTTTACTAGTCCATATATCATGTTTTTGTAGCATTTTTATTCATTTTTTTATTTTTATTCATTTCAATTGTTTTTAGATTATTATAATTTTTAGTTTGAATCTCTAAATGATAAATAGGGCTAAAAGTTTAAATACATGTCACACTTTCTCACTCTTTCCTATAATCATTTTCATATTCCCTTTCTATCTTAAACGTAATCTTTGTTATTCCCTATATTCAGTCTTAGTTTCACATTAATTGTGAAAATTAAGTGTCCCTATGGATCATATCCAAAGTAATCAAGGAATAGAGATGCTGAAATAAGATTCAATCTGACAGGTTTCCAATCCAAATAACTTTCATCTTGTGATTCAATTGATTTTTTTCAAAAAGGGTGTGGTTGAAGAATGGATGTTATCCAGTAAGTCATTGTTTATATGGGTGATCCAAGACTAGGGATGGGAAGACTAGTTCTCAATAATTTCCAAACCATTCAATCCTAGCTTGGTTCATCAATTTTATAAATACATAGCCGATATTTTTGGAAAGAATAAATATGTTATTCAAAGAATGATATATGTTAATAATTTAACCTTTTCTTAATAAATGAAAATAGAGTAAAATTGTTCCTCATTAATGAATTTTTTAATAATATCAAGGTAAAATACCCAGTGAGGTTGAATAATTTCATTATAATGATACACTAATTGATCAAATAGGCAATAATACTTTAAAAGGGCAAACTGCTACAATGTTAGATGGAGAATGAAAAATTATTTTCAATATTATGAAATATTTGTTATGTCCTAGAAAATAGGGCTTCAATAATATGAGATATCGGGATGTGTACCATATTATCCTTATGAAATGAGGTGCACATGACTTTTATGTGTAATTAATATTATAGGTCTAATTTTAATATCTAACCTAAGTTGATTTTATCCATGTTAGTAACCAAGTTCTTGATAGACGAGGAGGAGGAATATGAAGTTGATTGTAGTGGTTTCTTCTTAAGTAATGTTTTATGTAAAAGGATAAAATTGATTTCAAATATGTTGATAAATAAGTGGGTTATAGATAATGATATTCTTTATGTGTATTTTAATCATGTAGATCATGCTACTGGACATGATAACCTAGTATATCATGGATTAGAGCCTATGGAGATTGTGAGATATTTTGATGAAGAATAAGTAATTGACATGGATTTTGATGAAGAGGAAGTAGAAAATTATATTGAATAGGTTAGTGAACTTGAAATTGAATGTTTTAAATTACTATTATTTATATTTTATTTAAAATTTCAAATAGTTGTCATATATATATTTGGCTCTCCTAGACAAATAAATTTATTAGTTACTAATTATTATATCAATTGTATCTATTATAATGTAATAAATTATATACCCACTATAGGATACTATATTTCTCAGGGTTAAAATTGGTTTATAAGAAATAAATAGTAATTAATGAATTTATCAATATTATTATGATAGTTGAATGATCAAGGAACATCAACCGTTAGGGGAAAACATCATGTAATGTTATAAAATTGATTTTTTATGAAAATAGTATGGATGAGTTGACCATTAAATAATGAAATTTAGCCTTATATTTAAATGAATTGCAGACCAATACATCAATTTTATTTATAAATTTAATTAGTCTAAAAATTAATTCTCATAATTAAAATATAAAAATGTATAAAAAATTGTTTATATAGTGATTCCATTCCATGAATAACAACCACTTCCTCAACCAAAGTTAAATGCATTCTAGATCACATAAAATCTATTTTGGAAACATCATCTGAATCATAGCTATGAAAAATATGAACAATTAAAGGCCCCCATAAATAAAAAATTAAATATCATCCTTGAATTAATATGTTTTTAAATAATCGTAATGTATATTTTAATATAATGATATAATAATCCAGAAAAAACATGTAAACCCCAAATATCGGATTTATTCTATTAATGGTGATCTATTGAAATATTGTTTTGAGATCTTAAGACCCACATTCCTGGATTAATTGCTAAAAACATAAAATTTACATTTATATATTTGATATAGATAATCATGACCCAATTTTTTTCATTCAAAATTTACAACCTCAAAATAAAATAATTTATTACATATATATGATAGGTCTTTTTTTATTTATAGTATTATTTAATTTGAAATAATATTTCATAATAATACCCATATCATCATATAAATATTTTTCCCCTTATACCTAGTTCTTATAATTCCAAAATATGTCTTCAGTATCTATTACAAATTCATTCAAAAATGAATAATTTAAAATTATAATTTATTTAACATAATTCTCCATAACCTGGGTAAATGGAAATATAAGAAGGGTGAGGATAAATTATTTTTAAGGTTAAACATAAGGGTTCCAAATTAACTATCATTAGTGGGAATAAGAAGTGATAATGGGTATGATGATATAATCAGAGTGAATAAGTATAATATAAAATAACTCATTCCCAATAAAATCCAGATCATAAATCAAGAAACAGAGTATAAAGATTTAACAAAATACAAGAGTCATAAGAATCAATAATCACGAGCCCTGTGATATATATTTGGATCAAAGGAAGTATTTAAAAACCTTATAAATCATTAAAAGGTTTTTGGAATATTATAAAATAATTATTATATAAACATTACGATCACTCTTACAAATGGAATAACCATTATTGTTACTAATAGAATATCATTCATGGTTACTAATGCAATAAGTTTAATAGTAAAATTGAAATATCAATCTTACTAAATGCAGTAGAGGTCTAGCATAGACCCACTTGTCCATGGTTAATAATTGAACCACCCATCATAATAAACAATTTACATAAACTATATAATTAATAAACAACATATATATTTCATTTCATGATAAAACATATAGAACAAACCAATACTCCTTTCGAAATTTTGTTAACCTGTAGAAAAAGGAACGTGTTCTTGAAATCATTTTTAAAATAGACATTATAGGCCTTCTAAAGAAATAATATGGATAGTATATTAGGATAATATTATTAGTAAAATAGAATAATAATTATAGAATCTTTAAATAGATGAAAATAAATTAAAAAAATAATTAAAACATTTCTTTAAAAATAAACGAACTTATCATCTTCTTCGAGTATTATGTAATAAAAAACTAAAAAAAATTGGGAAATGATTTTATTTAAAAAATAAACATGTATAATTATATAAAAAGAATCAAAAAATTGTATTATAAATTTATAAATATAATCTATTCATGAAATAAATGTTGAAAACAAACATTCTTTTCAAACATTTTGGAAGGATTGTCAAAATAGACCCTTATAGAAACTGTTATGAAATTTCTTTTTTAAAACCCTTTAAAATAAGGTAAAATATCATGGAAAATATCATTAAGTGATCATTTTTTTATAAAAAAATATTTTCAATAACACTTATGAAAACATGGATATGAAAGAGAATGATTCCAAATCTAAAATAAGATAAAGTGTTAATATCACTTACGAACAACATTATTCATATATCTTTAATGAATAAGGGAATAAATGGAAAATAAATATTTAAAATAAATTCATAAACAAAAAATGATAAAATAAATTTAAATATATAAAATAATATCATATTATCCGCCAAAATGTAACCATGAAGATAAACAATATTGAAATGCAATGGGCTTTATATGATAAAGCCTTTACTAATTTGGTAATTATCAAATCTAAATTCATTGAAATAAAAAGTGTGACATGGATCTATAAATCACCTTAATGTCATGATTTAATTTAAAACCATTATTCATGATTCATTAAGTACTTCATTCAATGAAATCATGGTTCATGACAAAACAAATTCTCAGGAAAATATGATTGAGAAAAAGAGAACTCTTATAGAGCTCATGTCTTTTGAAGTGAGAATTAATTAATGATGTGATTATGTAAAAATATGTAACTCAAAATAAAATAGTTTTAAATATATAATAAAGAAATTTTTATATCTATTCATTTATAATCATGGTCTATAAAAGTTAATAAACTAGAATTCTAACCCAATTTAATGAATTTGAGTTAAAAAAGCCTTACCACTTGATAAATTCAAGTCAAACCCCATGAATGAAATAAATTATATTTAAATAAAATAAAATAATGTATGAATAATTCATAATATAATACGTAAATGTGTTTTATACAAATTATATATAGTAAATCATTTTATTATATAAATTAAGCCTTCATAAAGGGAAATTGTAATGAAATCCCTTACCTTGAGTACAAACGTTCCACATATGTCTTTTAACTCAGATATAATATACTTATATTAATTATTTTATTTAGAAAAAATGTATTATAACTTAATTAACTTTTCCTAATACCATTTATTTTATTTATTTTAATGATATATTTAATTACATAATTAGTTAAGTCTATGTTGTGGGTTTTAAGGATATTTAATTCATAGCTTCAAAATGGCTTCGGTGTGTTGATTGTGGTAAATAGGGTCATTGATAAATCTTATAAATAATAATAATCCTAAAAAAATATCATTTTTATTTATAAATTGTAATTTTTTATTCCATTCACTAAATATGGTTATGAAAAATTAACTATGTTACATTCAATGAGGCAGTAGTCCATACCTATACACGAGTAACCTTTATTTTTTCAGGGAACATTTTGGAAAGAAGGTAAGTAATATTTTATATTTAAATATTTATAAATATATAATAAATACCATATTATTTATTTTTATACTCTTATATATATCATCAATGTTAGTTAGTTATGAAAAAATAATCAAATCACATCTTTGAGGTGGTAATCTATACATACACATAAATGACATTGTAATTTTTCAATGGATGGAATAGTAAGAAAATATATGATATATTATCCTTAGTAAATAATTATAACTTATTTAACAATATATATTTACATAAATCTAATCATTATAAATATTCATTAGAGGTGGTGATGGAAAATGAATTACATCAGTGAGTGAGGTGGTAGTCCACCAAACACATGAACGACATCCTTGTTTCCCATTTGATGGATGTGGACATAAATATAGGTTATTCAATTAAAAAAATAATTAATAATTATATGTAATATACTTTTATTATTATCGCATCATGATTTAAGAAAATTTTATTAAGATAAAAGAAGAAATAAAATGAAAATTATTGGTTAAGAACTATACCTCTTCTTCAGAAAATATCCACTTCTTTACACATTATAAACTCTAAGGTTGGTATGATAACTAAACCAAACCTATATAGTGATGGTAATTATTCAAGAAAGGTATTTCATAAAATTTTATCTAATAAAACATGATATTTAAGTGTGTAGAGAGGAAGATAGGGGGTTAATATTTACAATGAGGGCATGGTCATTCTTGAGATTTTTAAAGGTATCAAATTATTGTAATTTATATTTTATCATAAAACGGAACTAGAAATCAAATATTCAAATATATAATGAATATTAGTATAAATATTCTCATCCAATAATGTATTTTTTTGTGTTTATATTAGGTTTTCAACCATATCTATTGGTTTTAACCCCCGTTAACCCTTTTCAAAAATACTGTGATAACAATGATTTTTACTCCTTATGCATCAATATATTTTCAATTAGAGGAAAATTGGTCCATAAATGGACCATTTTTGAAATTTTAAACCTTACTATAATAACTTTCCCAAACATAGCCTTTTTATTTTTAAATCATTTAATTAAATATTATTTGTCATAAACTAACATTAACTTTAATTTTGGAACTATTTATTTGACTTCATTTTGAATACTATATGACAATAATAGAATTAGAATATATTACATTAACACCAATATAATATTTAATTTATATATATGAAATTTCATAACATAATAAATCACTCAAATAATTTTATTTATGTAGTTTTTAAATCATTCTATTGATTTTTACTACTTTGACAATAACTGTGTTGTTGTATAAGAATTTAAGGTACCTATTTAGTCTCTAAAATTTATAAACAAATTATCATGATCAGAAAATAATTTATATTTCCAATTAATAATTAGATAATAAAAAATACTCTTTCTATCATTTAGTAAAAAATTTAAAGATAATAAAATAATGAGAATTACATTTTTGAACTTTTCCTTACATAAAATACTATAAATATAAAAATCCTGGACAAATGTAAAATATTTCATTTATTAAATTTTATTATGGTTGAGATAATATCAAAAAAAATTAATTTAAGTCATATGGTCATTTTTACCCCTTATAATATTATCATGAAAGCTCATCCAAACACAAATTCTCTGACCATTTTTTAAAATAATAGAAAATTATAGAAACCAAGTATCACGAGCCCAAAAAAACAATTACATATCATAAAAACCGTACTTGTCACTATATCCATGATCTATTGCTTCATCTGAAGTAGCTGATTCCTTGTCCAAGATTTCTTAATGCTTCAAAAAATTAACATACTTCCTTATGAGATTTAACTTTTCCAAATATAGAAACTCCTCAGAAGACTGCACAAATTTTCCCTTGCTGACAGAAGACATAGTAGGCAACAACTTTGGCATATAAGAGTAGTATTTACCATGCCCTATTCATAGTGGAGTGGTCATGACTTCCTCATTCCCCAACACCTTCTTATTTCCACCCTGAATAATGTAACTATAAGAGGTTTGAACCATGGCACCATCAATCTCTTTTCCACTATTAGAGACATCCCCCCATTTACCAAAGATATTCACCTCCTGGTAACCATAATTCACTCCCCATTCTGGATCAAAGTGACTATTAGTAACAATCATTGCTAAAAATTGTGTGTCTTCCATAAATTGAAATTTACCAAGACCAAAATAAGACTCCTTCTCCATTGCCTCCTCCACAACTCCTCCTTTATTGGGGACTACAGCCTGTGAAACACCAACATCGATCACTTGGGGACCTTCCATCACCGGTGGCATCTTCTCATGCGCAAGAATGCCAAATATATTGTAGGTTACAACTCCACCAGATCAATGAGTACCCATGTTCACATGGGGACCTTCCATCATTGGTGGCATATACATTAAAATATTATTATCAACCTAAATTACTTGGTTTAACCTTACTCTGGTCACATAAATTAAATATGGTTACTATTTATAATGACGAAATATAAAATGGACATATTTACCAAATTTGGACATAATGGTTTCAGATATAGAAATGAATTCAATAATAAATTAATTTAAATTTCATAATTAAATTTAAAATTGAACTTGAAAAGGGTAATAAAAATTTATTTTTCATAAAAATGAATATTTTTAAATAGAGATTGTTTTTATACTAAATTCAAGTGTAAAAGTAACTATAAGGACATTATTTTTGTTATTTTAAATAAAAATTAATTAATTAAAATTTAAAAATAATCCAAAAAATAACTTCACTTTGTAAATAATTTAAATTAAAATACAATTTTCAATAAAAATATGTATTTTTAACTATTCACATAAAAAACAAACTTTCCCAAAAATTATCAAACTTTTAATTTATGATAATTTTTATATTATTATCTGAGAATTTAAAAAAAATTATCGAATATATTTTATAAATTTTCTATAAATTCATTATAATATACACTCATATAAATAAATAAAAATAATTTTTGATGAAAATTTATTTTAGAAGCATAAAATAAGTATACTTCAAATTATGTTTCTATATTTTAATAAATAATCAAAATTTTTATTACATTGTTTAAAATAATCCATATTATTCATAGTCTTGACCAAAAATAATAAATTAATATTTTAGTCAAAAAAACCATTCCCCTTAACCTATAAATTCAATATGTTCCACCAATTCCTATTCACATAAAAATAAAATTACCATGTAAAATATCTACCAAAATACCTGCATATTCCATTCAAAGATATATTTTATGAAACATTCTAATAAAATAAACCGATATTAGAATACTTAAGTTGGTTTTATATAGGGCCATATCAAGGACAAAAGTAAATCTTTTAATCTTATACCATTCAATTATTTTCAATTTATTTCCTCTTAATCCTCTTTATAAATTTGTTAAAAAAATATATAATGAAACTACTTGTATAATACTCCTACAATATTAATGATACCATAATATTATTTTGAAATTCCATTTTGTATTTATTTATAGCATAAATCCCACTAGGCTCAGTTTTAACGGCCAGTATAAAAGACATTATCAATCTACTATTACCAACTATCATGAATGGTTTGGAAAACTGATTTATTGGAAAAATATAATATTTATGATATTATAATGGTTTGTATTGATAAATTGGTCATTATATTTAGGATATTAGAAATAAACATTCATATTTATCTTAACGACCTAAAATGAGCACACTAATATATCTTATTAAATTTTAAACAATTTTGGTCCTTCTATTTTACTTTTGAACTTTTATGGTATTATAATATACATTACTCTATATATTTACAAATATATTGATATTTGAACTATATTATACCTCCTTTGAATACTTATAATATAATGAAGCAATTATGGAGTATTTAATCAAAAAACACCAAGTGATCGGTATGAGAAACATAAATACAATTAATGAATAACATATTATAACTTATGAATTTTAATATATTATATATTAATTAATAAGGTTTTGATTTATTAAATTAACCTATGTAATTCAATTACTTTTAAGGATATATAATCATCCGAGGGAGTTGAGAGTCATTGTTTGGAAACTTCTACACATTAATTTTCCTTTAGTACTTGGTTTATCAATCTCTCTATCTCTATTTTCCCATTTCTCTATTATTTTTTCAATTAAGTTTCATTCTAATTTCTTAATAAATAATTCTTCTATGTCTACTATTTCATTTTCAATTATTTGTTTGTGATATTCATGACTTTTAATCTCACATTAAAATTACTTCTTCAATTCAGATTCAATAAAAAGGAATGTAACACCCTGAGATTTTATGAAAAATATTCTTTTAATTTCATTAATGTATTGTGTTGTATGCTACACCAAGATTACCTTGCGCTATACACAACACCATATTAGCTTGTAGTATACGCAACACTATTCTTGGATCGTGTTACACACAATTTTGATAATAGTTATTCTATGCAACATTGAGTATATATATATATATATATATATTCAATGTGTAAATGAAATATGGTTGGATTATATTATACTAAACAACGAAGGATTCTTTCACAACACGCAACACTGACTTGGCTTGCATTACACGCAATCGCGACCTTGCTCGATAGCGTGTGTTGTACGCAATGCCGGGTTTTACTAAACAACGATATATTATTATAATATTATTATAAACTAGCCGTTATGAATAGTATTAACTAAATTTTGAATTTTATAACATTATTATTCATCTTACACATTATCTAGAATATGGTATAAGAACAAAATATATTTTTTGGGTAAAATAAGTATTTTTCAAAAAATGCAGTTTTGCCGCCTTTTGATGGCGCACCCACATTAAATCTAGTTTTTGACATGTTTATAAGTTCAATTTGACAAAATAAAATTCTTCTTTGGAATCTAGAAATAAAAATTTACTTTGGATAAATTTTTCATGTTATTCTGGTAACTTTCATATTTTGATGAATAGTAAAAACACGCTATATTTTAAGGAAAAACAACTTTTTTTCATCGTAATAATTTATATGGTTAAATTATAATATTGAATGGTTTTAAAGTATAAATAGAATATATTTTTACCATTTAATATAATTTATGTCATTATCATTGATTTTACATTGAATTCCTAGGTTAAATCAATTCAATCTTTTGCAATGTTTTAAACAAAAACCCGTTTTCATTCGACAACGGGATTAATTTTAATTTAATTTCTGCAACTTCTGTGTATTGAATTTGAAAAAATGGATTCCATATTTGGAATAAGTGGGTCCAAATTATGTTAATCTGCTACTTTTTATTTTTGGGAATTATGAATAGTAACTACGGTAAATTTTATTTACCTTAGTTAAAGGTAAATCGGGTAATTAAGGGTAAATATAATATAATAATATTACCATAACACATGCCAAAATTCTATTGGATGGCTAAAAGTAAACCCATATCAACTAAGGGTCGGATTAGATTCATTTTATGGATTTTGACCATGAAAATAATTTAATTATTATTAAAACCAAAGAAAGTGACAACATGTCACTCTCTTAAATCTTATAAGTATAATAATTTTAATTTAGTGATAAAAATCATAAAACTTCGAAACTGAATAGTCTCCAGAAATATAATAAAATTATCTACATCATGATAATTTATTTATAATTTTTAGGGATTAAATAATTGTCATTAATGGTGATACATTAATGATACAGAAATTATTTATTAAGTGGAAAATAAGTAATATAGTTTTTATTGAAATAATAATACCCATTAAAAGCCCAAAAACCTCACCAAAACTTATTGTTAGTGTATATATACACCTTAATCATCCAATTACCTAATATATAACCGTTTGGATCCTTATAAACATGATTATGACACTTATATTATTTTATTTTAAATGATGCCAAAGTTGTCACCTTTATAATTTAATAAATATAACAATTTAAATATTGTGATTTTAAGATGATAAATTTGAGTAAAATTATTACTGTGAAAGTTAATAGATTTATCTTCATAAGAGGATTTTATTTTAAATTTTTATGCAACAAATCAGTATATTAAATAATTATACAAAAATGTTGTAGTAATTATTTTATTAAGAGATAAACCAAATAAATTGTTTTAAAAATAATAAAATAAATATTATATGAACTATTTAATGTGATACACTCATTTTATCGATACATATGACCTTTTATGAATCTATTAAAGATTTTAGTTCGAACATATCTTCTGTATATATTTTATTTAAATTCAAATAAATGAATAGTGTCAAAATTGACACTATTGTTATTTTATAAAAATAACATATTATAAAATTGTTTAAAAATCACAAAAATATTTAAAAATTATAAATTTAAATTTATATGTTCTATAATGTTATAAAGTAAACAATTATGTAAAATTCACAACAAATAAGTAATTATTTGTTATAATTTAAAATTTGGAATTTTATTACCACAAATAAACTTAAATAGATTAAATAAGGATAAATCAAAATGATATGGTTTAAAATAAGATCCAAACATGTCTAAATTTGATTGGTTGATGATATTACAACCCTATATCATCTAATAATCGAATATGAGTCATTTTTGTAGGTTTTTAAGTGGGGTTAGATTTATTATAAATTAATATTTTTAAGAATTCCAAAGGTGCCCCTCTCCTCCCTTATAAAAGGGCACATCCTCCCTCTCCTCCTCACATCAATTTGAGCCTTAAATCTCAGCCAACCCCTGCCAAATTATCTTCTCCACTTCCCTAGAAACATCCTAGAGGTTCTGTTCTACTTTAAAGACCAATCTTAGTGCCCTAAGAGGAGGTTTCAAAGAGGCGTATCAAAGAAGAGGTAATTTCTTCTCCTGATTCTTTCAAGCTTCTTTCTTCTTCAACTTCTTCTTCTTTAGTTGTTTCATTATAAAGTAATTACATAAGTATCTCTAATATACTGATTTTTTATTATAAATATGAAACAACCCCATTTCACCTTCTATCCATCCTACGGAAAACAAAATCACCGCGCGTGCGTACATACAGAATACCGTCTCCACGCCGTGGTGTAATCTGTTTTTCCACCAACACCTTAAATGGATTGGTATAATGGTGTAAATAATATCTATACATAGTTATTATAACATCATACTGACTCTTATATATTGTATCATCCACTCCAATTCAATTCAATAATTATGGAAACGATATCATCACTCGTGCGTACGTACGGACTACTGTCTCCACGACGTGGTGAGATTCATTCTCCATGTTAAAGATTTAAGAATGGTTATAAAGTATATATAAGAAATAATAATGAAATATATGACATTATAAAGCTACTGTATTTATGTATATATTTATTTCATCTACTTAATTCCATTCAACTCAATAAGGAAACGAAAACAGCGCTCATGCGTACGTACGACCTACCGTCTCCATGAACGGTGTATTTATTTCCATTTATCGATCTATTATATATATGTATATTCTGAATATATATTATAAATAAATCATGTTTTATATTCTAGATGTATTTAATCATGATCTAAGTAATCATATGAATAATTACAAGTCAAAAGACGGACGAAAAATGAAACGATTTTACCCAAAACACTCTTTAACATGGAATTTACAAAAGAACGGGTAATATAAAGTCATAAGTGAACCATATATGATATCATAACAATGAATATGATTATGTAATAATTCAATGACATTATTTAAATCATTATACAGGAGGTTCAGATACATACGAAGCATATCGGACATAAGGTAAGGGATAATTTTGCAAATCTCATTTTTATCCGAGATTTCTTATTCGTAAGTATTTACTGTGGTTATTTATATAATCCATGTCCATGTTTTATAAAAGTGTTTTCATGTATGTTTAAAGTCATTTTTACCAATTTTTGACTTTTACAATATGGTACGTAAGGAATCTTTCTTTTGTTTACGTTACGAGGTACTTTTTTGACTTTTCTGACAAAATTATGAGAAGAATGTTCTTTTTAACATATATGGCATGGAAGGATTTTTACAGTTTTATAAATCCTTATTTTCATGAAGCTTGCTCCAAAATATTTCATGACTATTTTAAAAAAATCATTTTCTTTTAAAATTTCATGACGTTTTGTTAAAAGAGAATGATTTTGAAGAAGAAATGTTATTTTTCTCAAGAATTCATTTCAAGTGTTTTATCAAAACCATTTTCCATCTAAGATGAAATTATTTCATATGTGTATGTTTCAAGTGTAATGTCTCTATGATTTACATGGTATCACTTTTCTTATTATGAAATGATATCCATTTCTTTTATATAGATTATGTGATGATGGAATGATGTTTATGAAACCCATTTTGTTTATTGGGTTATTATGAATGATGTATGTTTTTTTGTGTGGCACAAGTAAGAATGATTTCATTATGAGATGGGTGGGACCTATATCTCCCTCCAATGCATTGGGTAAATATATTATATCTCATGAGATAGACATGGCTGGAACGGTAAGTTAATCCGGTTCAGTGTTACAGGACTGAAACGAGGAGTGAACTCGATTCAGAATGGGACTTTGTCCACTAAGATGGTCTTGGCAGCAATGCCTTGGCTACTATGGAAATCATTACATGTGGTTAATGGATTCCATAATTACATGTTTTATTCCCATGCTATTTTATCATGGTTTATGTTCCATTATGATCTATGTCTTATGTACTTCCATGTTTTATGTCGTTGCTCAAGATTTTAATGTTTAAACATTATGTTCATGTTTTCAAGTTCCAATGTATATGGTATGTTTCATTTTATCCATGTTTACCCTTACTGAGAATTTTAGCTCACCCTTTTTATGTTTTATTTTCCCCCAGGATCAAAAGAAAGGTTTTAGGTCAGGAAACAAAAAGTGGAAGATCTTTATGGGAGATGTTGAAGATCTTTCACCACGATTAGAAGATTACGTTCCATGTTTCCAAAGACACTAAACTATTATGGTCCTTGTGTGTCTGTTTTTGTTATGTATTAAGTATTCCGCTAAAGTAATGTAATGTCCATGTACATCAAGCTTAGGTTCTCTACAGTTGGTATCAGAGGAAAGGTTTAGTCAACCTTTGGAAACTAGGATGCAAAAACGTTAGTGAGATCCCTAGAGATATTTCTAAGGTATGTCTAGGGATGTCCCTAAGGATAAGTATACGTATAGGATATAGTCCTAGAACTACAGTAACAATCTTAGAATTTAACCTAAGATGTTAGATATTGAAGGTACCCCCCCTTTATTATATTATTTTCCCTAGCGTGATTTTTACCTCTCACACTATTCTTTTTGGGTTTTAGACGATGGCTGGAACCCGAAGGAACCGTGTTGATCAATGTAATGGAAAATGCAATGATTTTCCTCCTGAACAAACAAATGTTATGGGATATGGAGTGAAAAATCTTATTGCTATACTTAGACAATCTATGAATCATTCTGGACTTCCAAATGAGCAGAGAAGGGAACAATATTCTATTCAGTCATTCATGAGGCAACGTCCACCTTCTTTCAGTGGGTCTTCTGATCCACTTGTTGCTGAAAAATGGATCAGTACTACTGAAAAGATACTTTCAGTTCTTCAATGTTCTGAACATGATAAAGTCATCTTAGCAGTATATCGTTTGGAAGGTGAAGCTGATCAATGGTGGAATCTTATCAAGAATACAAGGCCAAGAGATGAAATTGAGTTCATGGAATGGGACGAGTTCAAGAACTTATTTTTCAATAAGTACTTCCCTCGTATTCTTCGAAAAAAGATGGAGAAGGAGTTTCTTTAACTAAAGCAAAAGGATGATGAATCTGTTGGTATATATGAAGAGAATTTTACAAGGCTTTCCAGGTATGCATCTGGATTAATCATCCAACCTAAAAGTAAAGTTGATCGATTCTTCAGTGGCTTAAAACCAAATCTTAGAAGGGAATTAGCTATTAGAGACTTCAGTAGCTATAAAGAAATTGTGCATTGTGCTATCAAGGTAAAAATGGAAGTTGGTGCTACTTATCCATCTCTTAGTTTTGACATGAAACGAAAGATGGAGTTCAAGGAGAAATATCAGAATAATGGTGAAAAGAATATGAATGTTTCCCTATGCTCAAAGTGTGGAAAGAAGCATTGTGGAGATTGTCTTAAAGGGACAAGTAAATGTTTCAAATGTGGAAAGGAAGGTCATCGGGCATTTGAATTCCGCAATGATGGGAAGAAGATGTCTACTGATGCAATCAAAGGAAGGGATACACAGAATGAACCTACTACACTTCAATGATTCAAGTGCAAGGAAATGGGGCATTATGCTAATAAATTCCCTAATCCAAGGGTTAGTGATGATCGACATGAGCAACCACTTAAGGCAAAGGACAAAGGAAAGTCACATGTGATCACTATTGGTGATGTTGAATATGAAAACAATGTGGTGTAATGATTAAGTGTTTATGTAATGGGATTCCAAAATAATGTTGTATATAGTATCGTGGAATATTGGAATATTTATGTATTGGTATATTGTGGTTTTCAATGGTACCGATAACCATGGAATGTGATTGAGATATTTTTGGAAAAAAAGATGATATGCGCATAATGAAAGGAAAACGAGAAAATGAAATGTTTGACCGTATTCATGAGCTCATGACTAATATAAGGAGAAGGTTATATCATGGTTTGAGTATATAGAACTTTTGGATTTTGGTATGTGGAAAGAGTTAACTTTTGACTGCATTCATGTTTTCACTAAGGTTCAATGGGTATTCATTCTTCAAGAGAATACATGATTAAGGTATTCACATGTTTGTAATTTGACCAACAAGACATATCTTATGATATATGGGGATCAAAGATGGTATTAAATATCTAGTAATCATTTTCACTATATTATGAGAGTGGACTGTAGTATTATGGATAAGCCTAAAGATTGGAATGGATTATGTTGGACATAAGTTAGTATTGTTTAAGGATATAATTTTTTTTTGATATTATTGATGGGATGTTATAGGAATATAGTTTTAGAAAAAAGACAACCTGCAGGATGGGCGAAAGCCCATCACGTCGGACAAGGCTGTGGGAATCGAACCCACAACAGAAATGCGACTGGCCTTTATCGCCTACCACTGGCCTACAGGAAGTCACTGGTTAGTAGAAACTAGTTTTATTTTATTAAGCGGTATGATATATGAAGTATAAGTTCATTTTTGGAACCATATACGATTAATCTAACCATAATATGGACTTATAACTTTTGCTAACCTTTTTTTTGAAAGGGATGGAATGACCCATCATTCTATCACATGATCTGCTAACACATCACGAATAACAAATTCAACTTCATTTCTTTAAGGGATGAAGTGGAAATTGTTCAATTCACGAACAACAGTAAGATTGTACCAAAATCATGCAAGTATTTCTTTTAATTCATCAACTTTCAGGAAATGATCTTGAAAACCAAAAATGTTGTCCTAGTGCTCTTATATCTGATGAATCAGATGGTACCTTAGATCGTCACAAATTTATGTCTTTGTGATTGTTGGCTTTTCCATAGCCATGTTCTCTACCACTCTCCATCAGAACATGATGGTTAGATTTCTCTTCCATATCCATATTTTAACCTATGTGGAAACCCAGTGATTAGTTTATTTGGGTAACCGTTACGTTTCATACTTTTGTTTTTAAAGATTGGTTTTGGTATTCCTTTTTACAATGTGGGTTTTTATTAAAGAAACTTTTGAATAATAAACCATTTATAACCCCGACGAATTTCGAGGGAGAAATTCATTTTAAGGGGGGTAGAATGTAACACCCCGAGATTTTATGAAAAATATTCTTTTAATTTCATTAATGTCTTGTGTTGTATGCTACACCAAGATTACCTTGCACTATACGCAACACCGTATTAGCTTGCAGTATACGCAACACTATTCTTGGATCGTGTTACACACAATTTTGATAATAGTTATTCTACGCAATATTGAGTATATATATATATATATATTCAATGTATAAATGAAATATTGTTGGATTCTGTTATACGAAACAACGAAGGATTCTTTCACAACACGCAACCCTGACTTGGCTTGCATTACACACAATCGCGACCTTCCTCGATAGCGTGTGTTGTACGCAATACCAGGTTTTACTAAACAACGATATATTATTATAATATTATTATGAACTTACCATTATGAATAGTATTAAATAAATTTTTAATTTTATAACATTATTATTCATCTTACACATTTTCTAGAACATGGTATAAGAACAAAATATATATTTCGGGTAAAATAAGTATTTTTCAAAAAACGCAGTTTTGCCGCCTTTTGATGGCGCACCCACTTTAAATCTCGTTTTTGAAATGTTTATAAGTTAAATTTGACAAAATAAAATTCTTCTTTGGAATCAAGAAATAAAAATTTACTTTGGATAAATTTTTTCGTGTTATTCTGGTAACTTTCATATTTTGATGAATAGTAAAAACACGCTATATTTTAATGAAAAACAACTTTTTTCATCGTAATAATTTATATGGTTAAATTATAATATTGAATGGTTTTAAAGTATAAATAGAATATATTTTTACCATTTAATATAATGTATGTCATTAGCAGTGATTTTACATTGAATTCGTAGGTTAAATCAATTCAATCTTTTGCAATGTTTTAAACAAAAACCCGTTTTCATTCGACAACGGGATTAATTTTAATTTAATTTCTGCAACTTCTGTGTATTGAATTTGAAAAAATGGATTCCACATTGTGAATCAGTGGGTCCAAATTATGTTAATATGCTACTTTTTATTTTTGGGAATTATGAATAGTAACTACGGTAAATTTTATTTACCTTAGTTAAAGGTAAATCGGGTAATTAAGGGTAAATATAATATTATAAAATTACCCTAACACATGACAAAATTATATTTGATGGCTAAAAGTAAACTCATATCAACTAAGGGTCGGATTAGATTCATTTTATGGACTTTTGACCATGAAAATAATTTAATTATTATTAAAACCAAAGAAAGAGACAACATGTCACTCTCTTAAATATTATAAGTATAATAATTTTAATTTAGAGATAAATATCATAAAACTTCAAAAATGAATAGTCTAAAGAAAGCTAATAAAATTATCTACGTCATGATAATTTATTTGGAATTTTTAGGGATTAAATAATTGTTATTAATGGTGATACATTATTGATATAGAAATTATTTATTAAGTGGAAAATAAGTAATATAGTTTTTATTGAAATAATAATACCCATTAAAAGGCCCACAAACCTGACCAAAACTTATTGGTAGTGTATATAAACACCTTAATCATCCAATGACCTAATATATAATCGTTTGTATCCTTATAAACATGATTATGACACTTATATTATTTTATTTTAAATGATGCCAAAGTTGCCACCTTCATAATTTAATAAATATAACAATTTAAATATTGTGATTTTAAGATGATAAATTTTAGTAAAAGTATTACTGTGAAAGTTAATAGATTTATTTTCATCATAGGATTTTATTTTAAATTTTTATGCAACAAATAAGTATATTAAATAATTATACAAAAATGTTGTAGTAATTATTTTATTAAGAGATAAACCAAATAAATTGTTTTAAAAATAATAAACTAAATATTATATAACTATTTAATGTGATCCACTAATTTAATAGATACAAATGACCTTTTATGAATCTACTAAATCTTTTATTTTGAAAATATATTCTGTATATATTCTATTTAAATTCAAATAAATGAATAGTGTCAAAATTGACACTATTGTTATTTTATAAAAATAACATATTATAAAATTGTTTAAAAATCAAAAAAATATTTAAAAATTATAAATTTAAATTTATATGGTCTATAATGTTATAAAGTAAACAATTATGGAAAATTCACAACAAATAAGTAATTATTTGTTATAATTTAAAATTTAGAATTTTATTACCACAAATAAACTTAAATAGATTAAATAAGGATAAATCAAAATGATAAGGTTTAAAATAAGATCCAAACATGTATAAATTTGATTGGTTGATGATATTACAACCCTATATCATCTAATCTTCGAATATGAGTCATTTTTGGAGGTTTTATGTGGGGTTAGATTTATTATAAATTAATATTTTTAAGAATTCCAAAGGTGCCCCTCTCCTCCCTTATAAAAGGGCACCTCCTACCTCTCCTCCTCACACCAATTTGAGCCTTCAGGCTCTGCCAACCCCTGCCAAATTATCTTCTCCACTTCCATAGAAAAATCCTAGTGGTTATGTTCTACTTTAAAGACCAATCTTAGTGCCCTAAGAGGAGGTTTCGAAGAGGCGTATCGAAGAAGAGGTAATTTCTTATCCCGATTCTTTCAAGCTTCTTTCTTCTTCAACTTCTTCTTATTTAGTTGTTTAATTATAAATTAATAACATCAGTATCTATAATATACTGATTTGTTATTATAAATATGAAACAACCCCATTTCACCTTCTATCCATCCTACGGAAAACAAAATCACCGCGCGTGCGTACGTACGGAATACCGTCTCCATGCCGTGGTGTAATCTGTTTTTCCACCAACACCTTAAATGGATGGGTATAATGGTGTAAAGAATAACTATACATAGTTATTATAAAATCATAATGATTCTTATATATTGTATCATCCACTCCAATTCAATTCAATAATTATGGAAACGATATCATCGCTCGTGCGTACGTACGGACTACCGTCTCCACGACGCGATGAGATTCATTCTCCATGTTAACGATTTAAGAATGATTATAAAGAATATATAAGTAATAATAATTAAATATATGACATTATAAAGATACTGGATTTATTTATATATTTATGTCATCTACTTAATTGCATTCAACTCAATAAGGAAACGAAAACAGCGTTCATGCGTACGTACGGCCTACTGTCTCCATGAACGGTGTATTTTTTGCCATTTATCGATCTATTATATATATATATTCGGAATATATATAATATATAGATCATTTTTTATATTCTGGAAGTATTTAATCGTGATCTATGTAATCATATGAATAATTACAAGTCAAAACACGGACGAAAAATGAAAAGATTTTACCCAAAACACTCTTTAACATGGAATTTACAAAAGAACGGGTAATATAATGTCATAAGTGAACCATATATGATATAATAACAATGAATATGATTCTATAATAATTCAATGACATTATTTAAATCATTATACCGGAGGTTCGGATACATATGAAGCATATCGGACATAAGGTAAGGGATAATTTTTCAAATCTCATTTTTATCCGAGATTGCTTATTCGTAAGTATTTACTGGGGTTATTTATATCATCCATGTACATGTTTTATAAAAGTGTTTTCATGTATATTTAAAGTCATTTTTACCAATTTTTGACTTTTACTATATGGTACGTAAGGAATCTTTATTTCGTTTACGTTACGAGGTAATTTTTTGACTTTTCCGACAAAATTACGAGAAGAATGTTCTTTTTAACATATACAGCATGAATGGATTTTTACGGATTTATAAATCCTTATTTTCATGAAGCTTCCTCCAAAATATTTCATGACTATTTTAAACAAAATCATTTTCTTTTAAAATTTCATGACGTTTTGTGAAAAGGGAATGATTTTGAAGAATAAATGATATTTTCCTCAAGAATTCATTTCTAGTGTTTTATCAAAACCATTTTCCATCTAAGATGAAATTATTTCATATGTGTATGTTTCAAGTGTAATGTCTCTATGATTTACATTGTATCACTTTTATTATTATGAAATGATATCCATTTCTTTTATATGGATTATGTGATGATGGAATGATGTTTATGAAACCCATTTTGTTTATTGGGTTATTATGAATGATGTATGTTTTTGTGTGTGGAACAAGTAAGAATGATTTCATTATGATATGGGTGGGACCTATATATCCCTCCAATGCATTTGGAAAAGATTTTATATCTCATGAGATAGACATGGCTGGAACGGTATGTTAATCCGGTTCAGTGTTACAGGACTGAAACGAGGAGTGAACTCGATTCAGAATGGGACTTTGTCCACTAAGATGGTCTTGGCAGCAATGCCTTGGCTACTATGGAAATCATTACATGTGGTTAATGGATGCCACAATTACATGTTTTATTCCCATGCAATTTTATCATGGTTTATGTTCCATTATGATCTATGCCTTATGTACTTCCATGTTTTATGTCGTTGCTCAAGATTGTAATGTTTAAACATTATGTTCATGTTTTTAAGTTCCAATGTATATGGTATGTTTTATTTTATCCATGCTTACCCTTACTGAGCATTTGAGCTCAACCTTTTTATGTTTTATTTTCCCCCAGGATCAAAAGAAAGGTTTTAGGTCAGGAAACAAAAAGTGGAAGATCTTTATGGGAGATGTTGAAGATCTTTCACCACGATGAGAAGATTACGTTCCAAGTTTACAAAGACACTAAACTATTATGGTCCTTGTGTGTCTATTTTTGTTATGTATTAAGTATTCCGCTAAAGTAATGTAATGTCCATGTACGTCAAGCTTAGGGTCTCTACAAGGAACCTTTCAATTTTATTCATCATTTTCATGTATCACACTTATAATGAAACATATTTCAAAAAGAATACTTTATTTAGAAAAATGTTCTAGTTAATTTAAGTTTTTTAAGAAAACAATCAACTCGTTTCTATTTAAAAGGTTTTTTACACATTTCTTAAAACCATATTTATGTAGTTGATTTTCATAAAAACTTTTTCCATATAATTATGATTTTGTATAACATTATCTATATCTCCATGTTCTATTGTTATTTATTAAATTATGAACATACAAAATTCTTTAATCCATTATTTTCATTGGTAAATTTGTGATACATCCTTTAGTTATGCTATGTGGCATAATTATAGAACCTATTTCCTTCTCATTGGGTTTTCGCATTCTTAGGATTTATATATGATTTATTTTTGATGAGGTACACATTTTCATGAAATAATATGATGAGATGACTTAGACAGATATTATACACCCCATATCATTTTGATAATGATTATATCTCATGATATATTATTTATGGTTCATTGGTAGAGAGCATAACACACTATGTTTTAATGTCATATTAGTGATCCTGAATATATGATTACGGTAAAAAAAATTATGTTCTGATTCATTCCAATGATTATTTTGCTTCCTATGTTACTCTAACATCATATTATTTATTCCACAATTTGATGTTCTGATTTTTGTTTACAAATTTTATGATTATATATTAGGATGATGGACCCTCAAGTTATCTTACCCTTTTGATTATCATGATTAATCCCTTATTGGTATTCTTAGACCTCAAATTATTTTATGTATTTATCCAAGATAAAACATACAATGATTGGAATATGATGATATTAAGGAGGGTAAAATGATATTAGAATTAAATTATGAAATTTTTATTTATATTAGTTTGTATAATGTTGTTAATCTATCAAATAAAATAGAATGAAACATTTCATGGTTTGGCCATGTTTATTTTAATAAATATGACATAACAATTTATGTTGGAGATATTTTTTATTATAGTTTGTATAAATTCAAGGTATAGTACTTTTTGGGGAATATATTAGAGATACCAGTAGGGGATACATAATAAATAACCAAGATTTAAAAATAAAAAATATATATGTTTGGATATATAAGTGCATTTTTAGTTAGAGTGAGTATCTCAATAATGGGTGAAATTGATTAAGCAATAAAAATATATGCCAAAATAAGTTTAAATAAAATTTTCCCAAAAATTAAAACAACCTAGGTAATCAAAATAGAAGATCGATATCAGTTCTAGTCATTTAAATGATTCCTCAATGAATGATTTTTTTAGTTAAAACAATTTATAATAATTAGTTTAACTTTTGAAATCAAGATACATAATAATAATTTTATATAAAAATTAATTAAGACTAACTATCAAAGTAGTGATTTTTCTATAGTATAATATATATTCATCTTAAATTATAGATATAAAACAAAATAAAACATATAGTCAAATAAATTAAAGAGGTTCTGTCTCAATATGAGACCAAATCATATCCACTTGAAAATAACCTACTTCTATATAGATTATATTAAGTAATGTTCATCCACAATGTAGATTAGGTATACAAAAATAGGAAAGAAATTGTATTGGCCATATATATTAATCTTCCACAACAACCATGGGAATAAAAAATAATAACATTACACATAGGGAATTCATCTACAACACATTGGAAAACTAGTGTAAAGTGAGTTAAATATGTAATATATTATGTTACCTTTATAGATAATGAGACTGTGTGTGTGTGTGTTTAATATTTATAGTAAATTACAAACTGCATAAAATGTAAGGTAGTAAACATAAGGATAAATTTAATATTTAGAGAACATTATGGTTCTTGATTTGATATGCTATGAAGCTTTAGTCTCCTTGGATACAGCTTGAAAGGTATCTCGAGTAGTTTCTCAGAAATTTTCAGCAAAACAGAGTGTTATAATCTCTTTTTATTGTGACTGTATGAGAGGAACTAGATGTTTTTTAAGCTCTAGTCTTTCAGAGTTAGTTGATGTTAATGATTATTCAGGTAAATATCTTTTGAAAAATTCACACTTCACAGTAGTTTACATTGTTTGAAATGCTATACCTCTCTTCTATATGATTATATCCATTGCATGAGGGAGTATTCTTCATAACATATCAGCATTATGAAAGAAAAATCATCTAGATCCACTACTCCTCGTACTGATTTACTCACACAAACTTTAATGAATTCCTAAAATACTTTAAGAGAAATTTCGTTAATAAATCTCAAAATTAAATTGTATAAAATAGTTTTTAGAAATAATTATTTCAAAATTAAAAGAAATTGTTATTGTCACTATTCTAAACAATGATATAACTCTGGTGGTGAGTTAGGTTGGAAGTGAGTCATGGGAATGATGACGCATCTCAGTGGTAACTTGTTTTAATGGTGAGTCATCTCAGCACTTTTCCAAATTTTTTGGTGGTAGGTCAAGTCTGATGGTTGTTGATTTTCAATTGTGACTTCTCTTGGGTGGTAGGTATTTTTAACACAAAGCTAAATTTTCATCGTGGTGGGGAATCAACTCTAAAGGTTGGTCTTTTTGACACTTATCCAAATGTCTTGGTTTAGTGGTGATTCATATTTAATGGAGGTTATTTATCATACTTAGCCAAAAATATTTTCTACGGCGTGTCTTTCCCATAAATATCTAACAAATCCATTATAGCGGTGATTATTCCCTAATGGTGGGCCTTTTAGCATTTTTTAGAAATGTCCCCAATCTCCCTCAAATTATAAAATTCTGTCATAAAGAATAAAACACATTAAAATCATAGTGAACATGATTTTGTGATGATATAAACAAGGGTTCCAAAAACCAAAACATGATTTTTTTTTATCATTAAAACAAGGTTTCCCACAATATCCCATTGTTTGATGATCATAAATCATGGAATTTTATAAAGGATATAAAGAAAAGGGGGGGTTAAATTAGATCATCATGCCACATTGAAAATCTATAGTGATAGTTTGATCAGATATTACAGCTTAAATTGGATGGTATCAAAAGAATAATATTAATATAGAAATAAAATAATTAATAAAAGCCAAGAGTAATTATCCACCTCTTATGATTATGAAAAATCAAAAATAAAATAAGAAAAGAAAAGGAATAAAATATGAATAATAAGAGAATTTATATTAATAAAAATAATTGAAGAACATCAGAAAAGATACAATAAAAGTCATATAAAGAAACCATAAAAGAATAAAAATCCAATTAAAACACTTTTCAAGCTGGGTTGAAGGGAAGAAGTTGAGTTTTACCCTTCCCCTTATTAGAAGATTAAGGTTCACTAGTATATCCAAATCTGACTATAGGGATGGATATATGGACAAAAGGTAGAGAAGGAGTATATCTGATAATGATAGGCCTGATATATTATACTTCCACTCTGGGATTCAGAATAAAGGGAAGGAAATGAATAGTTAAGGGAAAATTTTGATCTTAGGTAAAGCCCTGTGTGAAAAATCAAGATAATAAACTCGAGGGGTGAGATGAGAAGTAACATGAATATAATCCTGAGGCACCACTACGATTCCTAAAACATGAATAAAGGTTTTCATTAAATTTATGAATTCCATGATAAAATTTCCCCCCCTTTACATAGAACATTAATATAATTTTTCTCTTCTATAAATAGCGTGAGCACTAGATTAATTACTTTTATATGATTCACTTTTTCTTTGAAATCTTGAGTAACTGGCGGCATTATAATGTTTTCATCCAAAAACATGAAAGAGAGTAGAGTTCATTTTTAGTGATAATCCTATAAAGGTAAAGTTTTATTTCATTTTTAATTATATCTATACAATATTTCATAATCTAAAAATATTCTAGGACCATTATATACACATAATCACTATTATTACATATTTTCCTTAAATATTACCAAGGTGTGTCAGGTACAACATTTGATACACTGTGAAGATCTTTTCTAACCACCGATCAGATCAAATAAACATCTAGAAGAGGATGTGTAACACTTGATTTAGATGGCATTGATGAAATGTTCTCCACCATCTCTAACAAGGTATCCATATAATCCACAAATTAAGATATCATGTAATCTAATATATATATATATATATATCAAATCCTTCATCTCATTTTATCCTCTTTTTTCTATCTCTACTTCATTAATTTGAAGTATCTTTTGGGGATGGATTTTCACGTCCATAAGCACTAACATATTTCATTCATATTTCTCAATGATATTGGGGACTAAAGGGGATTTAATTTAAAAAAACAAAATCTTAAATAATTAATTCCCATATGTATTTTATTTCAGCTTTGGTAACAACATCAAATGAACCAGATGTAATGGTAGGTGCAACAACTCTCTCAACTACATTAGTCTCGGTTGACTCTGTACTGGACGTCGTATCCGAGAAAACACTCGGATATTACTCAAAAGAATCTATCTACTCAACCAATGATACCTTAGGAAAAATATCATATCGAATAACAGATCCACCATACCTTTGTGGAATACCTTCATCATATTAAGTTGATTATTCCAGAAAAAGTCTGAAATACCCTTGAAACTTATCCCACTAGTCAAGATCTGGGCCCCCTAATCTGATAGAAGGAACACAATAATACTTAAAAATATTAGAGTCATAAATTTTAGGGTCAACGACATAAGGTAAAACAATTAACTTCTAAAAATACCTTTACACACTAGCTATCTCCTCAGCAATCATATGAATATCCTTTATAATCACAACATGTTCACCAAAAATAGCATGACTATCTAGGCTTGGGGATTACTCCCCCTAAGAAGATGTTTCCTTCTCATCTATAAAATTTATATAATAATATTCAACTAGGCTTAGTATATATTTGGATATAGAAACAAATTACAAACTGGGATAAGAAATAATTTTATGAGGTATCTCAACATCATCCACACCAATGTTTCCACCAAGACCACATTGGTTACAACCTCCATCACTTTCATCTCCACCAACAACCTCATAATTTTCTCCATATCCATCTTAATTTCATTAATCGTTTCCATTTAAATTTCTTTCATAATCATATCTCTCTTATTATTAATCATCATTATCACCATTCTATTCACTACAATTTTTCAAAAGACTAAGAAGTGATCTTAAACTATTATTCACCAGAAACTTCTATTTCATCTTTCTTACTTTATTCTTTTAATAGATTCTCTCAAATATGGAGATATATGTGTGGGATAGTAGCACTGTATTTAATGGATTGAGAACTACATGGAATGTCTATGTCACTACATTAAACCACTGAAAAATCCTACTCCTTACACCAGAGGAAACAACCTCCTCTTCTTACTCATCAGAATACTCAACCACATATTCTCAATCCATTCTAAGTTCCAAAATATTCATTGTTTTATAAGGGTGATCAAATAGATTAAAATTCTCCTATATTCTATCATCATAGTCAATCCATTTTTTCTTCTAGGGGTTCTAACATGTATTTATTCTTTTTAAAATGACCCTTGTAATACAATAACTTCAAAAAATTTACAAAAGTTTCTTATAGTTAATTAACTAATCCCTTGGCCTACATCATGGACATAATAAACATACAATAAATTTGGAAATATGATATAGAATACACATTTCATATCTCATTGATATAAAAAAATTTCTATTTAGATAGATTAATCAATTCATCTATTTTTTAGACACAAAATATATCTGTCTTAATCCCTCAATATGAAAAAATAACATTTCCTCAGGCATGGAATATGTTGGATAAACATTAAAATTAAGCAATATTCACAACCAAGATATGTAGAAATTGGTCTTATTATTATTCCACCTCATGTCAACTCTTCCATGGAATCCTCATAGACAATGTTAGGAATGTCACTAGGAATAGTTTTTTTGTACTCATTTGAAATTACATTATGAGTTACATTAAGTTACCTTTCCCATTTTCTTGAAGACAAGACAAATTTTCTTCCCTCTATTCTTTTTCATACCTAGTTTTTATCTTCCTTGAACAAATACATGACCAATACAAACAAACTTGTGGAATAACCTAGGATACAAATGCCTCTCATTACCAGAAAACCATTCTACCCATCCATGGTCTAAATAATTATAATAATCAAAGACTTTGTTGGTAATATCCTTTTAGAATGAACTTCTTTTTTAGGGCCCATTGTTTTCTTTGAAATATTATGATTTACTATATCAATATAAACTAGATGGCGAGAAAATATATTATGCTTATTTAAAGTAGGAAACACATAAAAATAAGATACATTGGCTCTCTTTACTCTAACAGTAGTGATCATCTTAGAAGGTTTGTGTGAATATGGGGGAAGGTCTATAGTTGGGAGAGAAAGGTCCAGGAAAAGGATTAAGGGAAAGGCATGAGGGGGTGAGATTTGAAATTAGGATAATGTGTACTTTTTATTTTATATGGATTTAAAGATTTTTAAAATTAATATAAAATATCATTTGAATCAAATTAAAAAAACAATCCATAAAAAGAATATAGAATAGTGGCCTAAAAAGAAACGATGTGCAAACAAAATGATGGGTAAAACTCTAACGGTTGGTAAAAATCCAACATTGTTCGAAACTCACAATGTGGGTACGACTAAAAGGTTCAGTAAATCTAAAATAGTGGGAAATACTAAAATAGTAGGTAAAAATCCATTGGTGGGTCGTAGAAAATTTATTCAAAATTATTCCTATCAATCTCATCTTTAATGTACTTCATTCTCCTAGAATTCAATATCTTTGTGATAATTTCATCAAGATAGTGTTTAGTTTTAATTTATTCAAGATTTATATCACCCTTTTGAAAATGATCTCTCAAAAATTTATTTCTTAAATAAATGATTTTTTTTCAATAGTGAGATATAGGGTTTTTAGAAATTTCTATAGCACTTGTATAGTCGTAGTTTATGGGTACATGTCGGAATTGATATCCATAGTCTAGTAATGTGTGTTCCATCTAAAAAATTTGAGCATAGTAGCTACCAATATAAATATTCATTTTCAATAGTAGACAGTGAATCTAAATTTTATTTCTTACAACACCAAGATACTAGAGAATTTTTGAAAAGGTGACATGTTCTAATGGTTCTTTCTCTAGATAACTATCAACCACCAAAAGCAGCATCTGAATAAATGACTATGTGAAATTATTTTCCTTTCGGGTAGAACAATCCAAAATTGTTTTTATACATTAGGTATTGAAAAATAATTTTTACAGCAAGTTTTATTATTTTGGTTTTGATTGAAAGTGAGAACATAAACACACACTAAACTTAATGTCAGGTTGGTAAACAGTTATGTAGAGAAGACATAAATAATACTTCTAAAAATGGTTCTATCCATTGATTTTCCATCTTCATCAATATCCAATTTATAGGTGGTAATCAAAAGAGTTTCACTATTGTTAGTTCTATCTATATTAAAATATTTTAAAAGGTATTTAGTGAATTTACTTTGATTTTTAATAGTTTTCTCTTTATTTTAAAAAAATATGAAAACAAATAATGAATTTCATTTCTCCTATAAAACTCATTTGAAATTGTTATTCCATATTCTAAAAAAAAATACGTAATAAATTTTACGAATATCCGAAAATAATATAATATACTTTAATTTGAACAATTAAAACATCATTTGAAATTCTATTCATAAATAGGGTAGGATGAGATATAACTTTTGAGAATACTTTTGAAATAAGAAAAGAGCTAATCCTATTATAAAAATCTCTTGGAGGTTGTTTGAAAGAATATAATGATTTTGTTAACTTGAATACATGATTTGGAAAATGGGGAATTTGAAATCTAGGGGGTTTTTCAAGAAAAACATCATCAACTATAAACCCATTCAAGAAGAAACTTTTAACATCCATTTGATATAGTTTTAAATTTTTATTTTCTATATAGGCAAGAAATATTTTAATCGCTTCAAGTATGGATACACCTATAAAGGTAACTTTATAGTCTATAACTTTTTCTTTAATACAACTATATGCAGAAAGTCAAGCCTTATTCCGTACTATTGTGCAAGATTCATCAACCTTGTTTATAAACACCCATTTTTGTCCTATAGTTAAGTTGTATTCATGTCTATTAATAGGAGCTCAAACATTATTTCTATCAAATTGATTAGTCTATTATTACTTAAACATTACCCATAATTCATAATTTATTACATCATTGATGTTCATAGGTTCAATTTGTGACAAGAAAGATTTATGTTCAACCTAGTTTCTTAGAGGACCTCCAGTCACTACTGAAAATGGAAACTTTCCCAACGGTTCAGAACTGTTCGGAAAGCCTGCGGAACCATTGGTATATCTTATACCAACGGTTATGAAAACCATGGGTAAGTATGCCGTTGGGAAAGCTTTTCCCAAAAGTTTACATAGAACCATTGGGATAGCTTAGAAAAATGTAGCTATCCCAACAGTTGTACCAAACCATTGGAAAAAACTATCCCAATGGTTTGTCTTGAACTGTTGGGAAAACAAACGATAGGACTTCTTACACAATGGTTTAGAAATCATTGGAAAAGGTTTTTTACCAACAGTTCTCTATGAACCGTTGGTAAAAAAAATACTCAAAATCATATGCCAACGGTTTGAAACCATTGGCATAGCCTATGCTGTGCAAATTACATAGCAGCCTGCAATTTTCACTGCAGCCTGCAATTTGCACAGCATGCTATAATTTCCACAGTAGCCTCCAATTCACTCTCAATTACAATTATTGTACCTACACTAATCAACTAACACATACATATTCAATTATTGTACCTGTAATAACCAACTGACACATACATATATAGAACAAATTTATACACATTTAACAGATAATGCATACTGGAACTATACACATCCAGAATTAAATCAAAATTAATAACGTAATTATAAACATACATAACTCATTTTGAATTCAATTTAAAATTTAGGTGACAATTATATGTGGAATCTTGAATTCAATTCATAATTTGATCGGTTTTTCGTATACTAGATTTTTTACTAAAAATGAAATTCATTTTAAATAAAATACATATACATGGAGTGATACCGGCCACACCATGCCACAGATTGAGGCAAGGTTAACTCATACATGTCACAAATGACCCATCGATCATTGTCCAAAAGTATCAACATATTCCAAAAGCATTTGGTCGGATTTCCGTATGTCAGTTGTTGTTTTCACTTAAAATGATGTGCTTTTTAAATAAAAGAGAGACACTTTAAGTGGTATCGGCCACACCGCGCCTCGGATTGAGGCGGAGTTGACTCGTACACGTCACAAATGATCCATGGATCATTGTTCTAAAGTATCTACACAATCAAAAACTGTTTGGTTGGTTTTCCGTATGTACATATAATTTTATCCAGTTTAAACATAAGAGAGACACTTTGGGTGGTTTCGGCCACACCGCGACTCGGATTGAGGTGCGGTTGACATGTACACATCACATATGACCCATGGATCATTTTCCTAAAGCTTCAACAGATTCTAAATGTGTTTGGTCGGTTTTTCCTATGCCAGTTGTTCTTTTCACTTATAATCCTGTCCATTTTAAACAAAAGAGACACAATTAGAGTGGTACCAGCCACACCGCACCTCAGATTTAGACGAGGTTGACTCATACACGTCTCAAATGACCCATTGATAATTGTCTTAAAGTATCAACTCAATATGAATGCGTTTGGTCAGTTTTCCATATGCCCGTTGATGTTTTCACTTAAAATGATGTCCTTTTGAAACCAATGAGATACACTTTGAGTGGTCCCTGCCACACTATGCCAAAGATTGAGGTGGGGTTGATTTGTACACATGACATATGACCCATGTATCATTGTTCGAAAGTATCAACCTAATCAGAATCCATTTTGTCAGTTTTCCGTATATACTTAAAATGGTGTCCATTTTAAACAATAGAGAGACACTTTGAGTGGTTCTGGCCACACCATGCCTTGGATTGAGGCAGGGTTTACTTGTACACGTCAAATATGACCCACGGGAAGTTTTCTTGAAGAATAAACACATTTCGAATGCGTTTGTTCAGTTTCTCGTATGTCAGTTGTCGTTTTCACTTAAAATGAAGTGCTTTTTAAATAAAAGAGAGACAATTTGAGTGGTTTCGGACACACTGTGTCTTAGATTGAGGCAGGGTTAGCTCGTACACATCATATATTACCCATGGATCATTTTTCTAAAGTATCAACACAATCAGAATAACTTTGTTCAGATTTTCGTATGTCAGTTGTTGTTTTCACTTAAAATGAATTGCTTTTTAAATAAAAGATTGACACTTTGAGTGGTGTCGGCAAAACCGTGCCTCGGATTGAGGCGAGGTTGACTCATACACGTCAGAAATTACCCATGGATATTTGTGCTAAAGTATCAACAAAAACCGAATGTGTTTGTTCAGTTTTCCATATGTACTTAAAATGTTGTCCATTTTAAACATAAGAGAGACACTTTGGGTGGTGTCGGCCACACCATGACTCTGATTTAGGAATTGTTGACTCATACGTGTCACATATTACCCATGGATCATTTTCCAAAAGTTTCAACAGATTCTGAATGTGTTTGGATGGTTTTTTGAATTCCAGTTGTTCATTTCACTTATAATCCTGTCCATTTTAAACAAAAGAGACACAGTTATAGTGTTACCGGACACACCGCACCTCTGATTTAGACGAGGGTTGACTCATACACGTCTCAAATGACCCATGGATCACGGTCCTAAGGTATCAACACAATCCAAATGCGTTTGGTCAGTTTTTCGTATTCCAGTTGATATTTTCACTTAAAATGATCTCCTTTTGAAACAAAAGAGATACACTTCGAGTGGTGTCGGCCACACCACACCCCAGATTGAGGTGGGGTTTATTCATACACATCACATATGACCCATGGATCATTGTTCTAAATTATCAACACAATCAGAATCTGTTTGGTCAGTTTTCCGTATGTACTTAAAATGTTGTTCATTTAAAAAAATGAAAGACACTTTCAGTGGTGTCAGCCACACCTTGCCTCGGATTGAGGCAGAGTTGACTCGTAAATGTAAAATATAACCCATGGATCATTTTCTAAAGCATCAACACATTTTGAATGCTTTTGGTCAGTTTTTGTATATTAGTTGTTTTTTCACTTAAAATGGTGTTCATTTTAATCAAAAGAGAGACACTATGAATGGTGCTGGCCACACCGTGCCTCGGATTGAGGCGGGGTTGACTTGTACACATCACATATGACCCATGGATCGTTTTTCTAAACTATCAACACAATCAGAATCCATTTGGTTGGTTTTCCGTATGTATGTTGTTGTTTTCACTTAAAATGAAGTGATTTTTAAATAAAAGAGAGACACTTTGAGTGGTACCGGCCACACCATGCATCATATTGAGGCGGGGTTGATTCGTACACATTACATATGACCCACGAATTTTTGTTCTAAAGTATCAACAGAAACCGAATGTGTTTCGTCAGTTTTCTGTATGAACTTACAAAGTTGTCCATTTTAAACATAAGAGAGACATTTTGGGTGGTGTCGGCTACACCGCGACTCGGATTGAGGGGCGGTTGACTCATACACATCACATATGACCCATGGATCGTTGTCCTAAAGTTTCAACAGAATACGAATGTGTTTGGTCGGTTTTTTGTATGCCATTTTTTCTTTTCACTTATAATCTGGTCCATTTTAAACAAAAGAGACACAGTTAGAGTGGTACCAGCCACACCACGCCTCAGATTTATATGTGGTTGACTTGTACACATCTCAAATGACCCATGGATCATTGTCCTAAAATATCAATGAATTCTGAATGTTTTTGGTTGGTTTTTTGTATGCCAGTTGATGATTTCAATTAAAATGAAGTTATTTTGAAAAAAAAAGAGAGACACTTTGAGTGGTGCCAGTAACACCACACCTCAGATTGAGGCAGGGATGATTTTTACACGTCACATATGACCCATGGAAAATTGTGATAAAGTATCCACACAATCAGAATCTGTTTGGTCAGTTTTCCATATGTACTTAATATGTTTTCCATTTTAAAGAAAAGAGAGACATTTTGAGTTGTGCCGACCACACCATACCTCGGATTGAGGCAGTGTTGACTTGTACACATCAAATATGACCCATGTATCATTGTCCTAAAGTATCAACACATTCAGAATATGTTTGGTTAGTTTTTCGTATGTCAGTTGTTGTTTTCACTTAAA
The DNA here is from genome assembly GCA_963277665.1 of Viscum album. Classification (NCBI taxonomy): domain Eukaryota; kingdom Viridiplantae; phylum Streptophyta; class Magnoliopsida; order Santalales; family Viscaceae; genus Viscum; species Viscum album. Next base: position 1,404,344,176 of record OY728129.1, read on the forward strand.
ATGATGTCCATTTTAAACAAAATAGAGACACTATGAATGGTGCTAGCCACACCGCGCCTCGGATTGAGGCGGGGTTGACTCATACACGTCAAATATGACCCATGGAACTTTGTTCTAAAGTATCAACACAATCATAATCTGTTTGGTTAGTTTTACGTATGTAAGTTGTTGTTTTCACTAAATATGAAGTTATTTTGAAATAAAATAGAGACACTTTGAGTGGTGTTGGCCACACCGTGCCTCAGATTGATCTGGGGTTCACATGTACACGTCACATATGACCCATGCATCATTCTCCTAATGTTTCAACAGAAACTGAAAGCGTTTGGTTTTTTTCCGTATGTACTTAAAATGTTGTCCATTTTAAATAAAAAGAGAGACACTTAGAGTGATCGTGGCCACACTGCAACTCGGATTGAGCCCGGGTTGGCTCGTACACGTCACATATGACCCATGGATCATTGTGATAATGTATCAATAGAATCCGAATGCATTTGGTCAGTTTTTCGTATGGCATTTTTTCTTTTCACTTATAATCCTATCCATTTTAAACAAAAGAGACACATTTTGAGTGGTACCAGCCACACCGTGCCTCAGATTTAGAAGGGGTTGACTCGTACACATCTCAAATGACCCATGGATCATTTTCCTAATGTATCAACACAATCTGAATGCATTTGGTGGGTTTTTCGTCTGCCATTTGTTCATTTCACTTAAAATCCCGGCCAAACCGTGCCACGGATTTAGACGGGGTTGACTCGTAAACGTCACTTTGAGTGGTGTCGACCACACCGTAACTCGGATTTAGGTGTCCTTGTTTTCCAAGTATCTCACATAGGGGACCTGGTATCACCTGAGGCATGGTATTACCATCTTGCAAAATAGACATCTCCTCAATTTATCTTAAAGGAACCAATATCACTCAGGAGTAATAGAAACCATCCATGTAGCCATCACCTTGAAACCAAAGCATTCATCATGGAATTTTAGGTCTAAATTCTCTGAGCATGACAAGTCTGTCCATGATTCCTTAATATGTAACCCATGTTTTATCCTAAAAATTGATATGTAAACCAAATCAAACAAGGCATAATTCACATGACATAGATAATGTACAACAAGACTTTGTATTCAATTTAAAGCATATCATCACATGAATTTGATGATCATGATCTAATAAGATTACCAAGACATTCAAATAATTCGAGACATAAAAAATGGAATAATCATAAATAACATTTCATGATAAACGAAATAAAAAAAAGGCATGTGAAATCAAGGAGAAGGGTGGGGGCTGTCAGGGGGTCCAGGGAGGAGGGTGGGGGGGGCTGTCTGGGGTCCAAGGAGGAGGGTGGGGGGGGCTGTCCAGGGGGCTGTCTGGGGGGCTGTCCCGGGAGGTCCCAAGCACACAAAACTTTATAAACATGCTCAAGATACAATGAAACCACTAAAAGACATCATCATCCATGAAAACAGAAAATATATAAAAATAACTCTACTCTAATACTATACTACGAGTGTAGATAAAACCAACAACTAGAATATATTGAACATAAAATCTCGGTAATACTGGTAAAAAATGCAATGGATCAACTTTTCCCACATCACCATCACCATCTTCACCATCATCATCACCCTCATCTTCGTCCTTGCCCTCCTCAACGCCCTCCTCCTCACCCTCCTCCTCGCCCTCGCCATCTGCCTTCCCCTCCTCCTCTCCCTCCTCTTCCGCATCAGACTCCTCACCATCATCATTGTCAAGCTGAAAATTGTCTTGAACACCACTAGAACTTCCACCTATAGCCCCATATATAGAACATATCGACAACATATATTCATCAAAAGCTGGGCTGGCCTCTGGTGGAAGAGTTGGACGCATAACTTCAATAAATTTCATAATTGCCATGTTTGTCCTAGAATACTATTTTGCCGTCTCTATGGACCTTTTTCAGAATTTTCTTCATGTTCCATAACATTATACAGCTCATTGGCACTACAAATCATACCTGAGGAGGGCCAATACCTTGTCGGGTCTATCCTAGGTCGGCAACGTACTCTTCCAGGATGCTCCTCTCCCAACACCTGATGTAAATGATCAGTTGGCCCAAAATTGTCTGGTTCTTGGGCATTGAGGGCCTCTAAAGCATCCTGTTACAAATATAAATATATTATTACATTAAAAAATAGATATTAACATATAAAATCAATAGATTAAAACTTAAAATCTTTTACTGAGTCTCTTCGTTGATGACACTTCCATCCTTTTTCCGTCTACTCGAGAAAAACCGTTTTTCTTGAGGCACACGTCCTTCAATATTCTATATTTTCCTCTATAATGAAATTGAAAAATAATGTAATATGAAATATTTAGTAAACACTTAAATAATTTTGGAAACAAAATAAAGTGTAAGTCGTAATGAAAACTTATAAACAGTTGGTATACCTGCTTTCTCTCATGATCTGGCATCGTAGTACGTCCCAGTGTGTAGAGGTACATTTTTGCATCAATGTTTTTTTTTTCAGATGATTCCTAAATAAAATTCAATAATTCAAAATATATTATTAATTCAAAACTTGAAATTTATTATTTAAATACCTCAAATTTAATTAATACCTTAAACTGGGTAGTTGTCCAATGAGTAATCATCTAACAATACTGCTCTATAAGACAATCATCCACGATTGGTACTGCCTCTAACTCATTTCCAACTCTAGCAAGCCAGCCAACATATAAATCATGCTTGTAGGATCTCCAAATCTCGCCTAAATCCCTTAGATGTTTCGGTCGTGCACCCTCACCATCGGGAAAATTAAATCGATGCTAGCATCAAAATATTAATTCATATAAATACAAAAATAATTCATGGCAATAAATTAAACAGATTTTTTACCCATATCTCTGCCCAAGATCTATCCTTGATCTTATGTGGTAAATGTCTCCATGATAGCAGGCTGATGGGAATGGTTTCGGTGTATTTGGAAAGCGTCTCTAAAAAATCCAACATTGCTGCCCTGTTTTCTCAACCATTTGGTTGTCTTCATTGTATTCCACCATGACCTGTGTGTGGAGGTTCCACACCGCACCCAAGTGTGTACGCCCCCGCTCTCACCTCATGTCAGTAGATGTATCTTTCATGAAAGAAAAACAAATATTTTATCAAAACATGTTATAATGAAAATAAATATTTCTATAGAAATTTTTTAGGGTTATATAAATATACCTGCGCCAGTCTGATCGATGACCGCTGCTGGATCCACAAAAACCGATGGAACACCATGTGGTGGAACAGGAGTCGAAGATGATGGAATATAGAATCTCGGAGTAGAAAAAGTAGAATCATATGAAGATGGGACAGATGTATGCCCAGATTCTGACTGGGGAGTGGGAATCATCATGGGATATGAAAAAGATGGGCCAGAAGATGCAAAAGGTGGCGAAAACATTGGAGGCCTAAATATCCCGTGTTGGTCCCTAACGACACACCGGGATCAGAATGTGGGAAGGCTGAAATGTCAGTGGGAGGGGCAGAGGTCTAGTCGGGTACGTGAAGCTGCTCATCCACCTCTGGTACGAACCCTCCTCGTACCACCGACCTGAGTACTAGGACCAGTACTAGCTCCTCATCGAATAACCGTCGACGTATAGGTGGATCCTACAAATTGTTTGCAAAAAAAATCACATGACATTATATATTCTTTAAATTATATATATTTGAAATAAAGTACTCACTATAGGCACTAATGGTGGAATTCCCATCTCCACCATTCGATGATTGTTCTCCATCATTGTTTTCCTTTGCCTCTCTTCAATTGGCTGCATTTCATGCTTTTGAAAACAAATATGTATTTAATTATAAAAAGGATACTAATGTGTAACCCAACCAACTAAATATATGAGGGAATAGGTCTATTCATTGGTAATTTATCATGGCTAGTGAAAAGCACCCCACCCTCATAAAAGTGATCATTGGCCTAAAAGGAAACATAATATACAATGTAAAATGAGAACCATATTTAATTGACCCTAAAGTTATATTATTACAGTCCTCTTGGGGGAAATGGAATATATGATCATGGTTAACTGATGATTTCAAAAGCTCGTATTCCATATGTAGGACACTATCTGAAGTAATAAATCATGTGAGGAGGGGTATACATCATTCAATTTATTACATGCTAGTGAGAATCAAGGCTTGTATTAATGAGTTGAGTTCACTGATTAAATGATGTTAGAGGCTTCATAGCCTGTGTAAACAAAATGGTTAAATAAGGGTATAGGTTGCATACACTGTTCATGGTGGGGGAGTCTTAGATGATTTAGAAACTAAAATAAATTCCATCATAGGTATCAAAAAGAAACATCAGCATCAAAAAGAAACTCCAAATAAAAAGGGACTAAAAACATCAAACACTTTTTATGTTATCCACCAAAAATGATCAGGAATGTCCCTATACATTTTCATACTTCCAGAATTTATAGTGAGTTTATAGTTATGAGCTTCATCCACTTTCACACCCTTCCCACCCCCACTTGTACAGCCTACCCCCACCCCACTTGGACAGCCCTACCCCCAATCCACTTGGACAACCCAGCCCCCCCCCCCACCCCACATGGACAACCATACCCCACCCAACTTGGATAACCCAGCCCCCACCCCACTTGGATATCCCTACCCCACCCCCACTTAGACATCCCAGCCCCCCCTCCCCCCACTTGGACAGCCCTACCCCCACCCCACTTGGACAACCCAGCCCCCCCTCCCCACTTGGACATCCCTACCCCCACCACACTTGGACAACCCAGCCCCCCCCCCCACATGGGCAGCCCTACCCCCACCCCACTTGGAAAACCTAGCCCCCCCCACCCAACTTGGATCTCCCTAACCCCACCCCACTAGGACAGCCAATCCCCCCACCCCCACATAAACAGCCCTACCCCCACCCCACATGGACAACCCTACCCCAACCCCACCCACCCCACATGGACATCCCCACCACCTCCCCACTTGACAAACCCAGCCCCCCCCCCCTCCACTTGGATAACCCAGCCCCCCCCCCCCCCCACCTGGACACCCCTACCCCCCACACCCCATATGGAAAACACCCCCCCACCCCCACCTGGACAGCCCTACCGTCACCCCACTTGGACAACCCATCCACCCCACCCTAGCTAGACATCCCCTCCCCACCCCACCTACACACCCTCCCCACCCCACTTGGGACAACCCTGCCTGAACACCCTCCCCCACCCCACCTGTACAACCTCCCCCACCCCAAAATGCCCTACCCCCACCCCATTTGGACAAAGAGGCCCCTCCCCCACCCTACCTAGATAGCCCCTCCCCCCACCCCACTTGGATATCCTCGACATCCCTCCCCCACCCCATCTGCACACCCTCCCCCTCCCCAAATGTAAACATAAATTCATCCAAATCAAAATCCAATTTTCAACTAATCTAAAGTCCACCAAAAGTACCATATCACCCCAATAAAAAAACCCTTTACCATGTTTTAAGAGTATAACAAAAAACAGAAAACAAATACAAGGGTTTCGTAGATAGCAACCCTAATTTAGCCTAAATCAAAACATCAAACACCAAAAAAAGAGGAATAACGATAAAATGAAGATAAAACTTACTAATTTGAAGTGTGAAATAATTTTTTTTTATTGAAGATGGATCTTTGTTGGAAGGTGTCTCACAACGGAGAAGTATTCTAGAGGAGATCGATTAGGTTCTATCTGTAATCAGGCAGAGTGGGGGCTCAGGTGTTTTGTATTTGGGGGAAATCATTCCAACAGTTTTTAAAAACCGTTCGGAAAGACTATCTTTACCAACAGTTTAACTAAACTGTTGGTATATGTTTAAATAAAATAAGGGACTTCCAAACGTTTTTGGAAAACCGTTGGTATATGTTAAGTTTTCTACAGATTTTATAACACCCCAAGCTTCCACGACATGCTTCTCTTTGAATAATAGAATAGCATGTGTTGTATGCAACTTCAAGTTATAACCAACCGCAACCAATCAAACTAGCCATTAAGAATACTAATACCCACTTTTTGAAATTTTAAAAATTTTAACTTTTAAAATGGAGTTCATTTTTGTATTCGGAATATCGAAATTAGCTTAGGTTGAATTTTTGGTATTTTTCTGAAACTTTCAATTTTGATGAATAGTGAAAAACACTCAGTTATAGTTTAAAACTGAATTTTTATTTAAATATTTATTTATTTTATTTAAATTTATTTTTTGGTAAAATAGATACATAATACCTATATAAGTTCAATTTAATTCATTAGAGTTAGTTTATAATAATTTTAGATATATAAAAATTTTATTGAACTTTTTACCGTCTTTTACCCACCTCCTAGGAGCGTATGAAAATTTATATAAAACATAATTTTACCACTTCTATGAGTTGAATTTCAAAAATCCCAGAGACACGATTTATATTAGTAAGTAAAATGTGGTTCAATAAGATGAAATTATTTTTTGGTAAATAGTAATTTTTACTTTTATTTACCACGGTTAAAAGTAAATAGGGAAATTAAGGGTAAAATTGTATTATTATTACCCGAACACATGTTCTAATTATATTGGATAAGTGTAATTTAAAACAAAATAACTTTAGGAATAAAATATGATCCTTTAGGTACACTTGGATTAGATTAGTACATTTATTATTATTTAATTCAAAGAAGAGTTAAAAGTGTTATATTCAATGTTTAATAACTAAACCATTTTTAATATAGGGTTAAACATAAAATAAGTTCGACTATAATTATTCAATAGAAATATAAAAAGATTTACTACATAATGGTATTTTAGTTATAATTTTTTGAAATTAAATAATTAAATTTATTTATGACACAATTATGATGCAGTAATTACATAATTAATGAAATATTAAAATAATTGATATTATAAATATACAAATAAATTTAATTTGAGACTTTTTATAAATTAAAGTTATTTTAGATGTTAATATGACTTGTTAGGATTGATTAATTGTATTTATTTTGAAGTAATAAAGTTATTAGGAATTTAACAAAAATCAATTATTAAATAATGTCAAAATTGTCATAAATGAGTTTTTAAAACAAATACAATATTATTAATTGATATTCTATTAATAAAAATCTATGGTTCAGACAAAAGACTTATATAATGATACTTTTATCATTAATTAACCACTTGAGGTTCACTTGGAAGTTTATAGTATGTTTATTAACCATATAATATAAAAATACAAAGAGACATGGTAAATGTCAAACTATTTAACTAAGAGATAAATCTATAAGATAAAGTTAATATAGTAACCCAAACCAATCTAAATTTTTTTTGATGAGTGGTCTTTGACCCATCCCCACTTTATCCTTTAATTAATTCATTTTGGAGCCATTATAAACTGAAAATTATTTTGTTATAAAATAATATTTCAAGCCTTTCCTAAGGTGCCCCTCACCACTCTTATAAAAGGGAACTCCCCCTTCTCTCTAACTCACACCATCAAAGCCATTTGGCTCGACCAAACACTGCCCAAATTCCCTATAAACTGTCCTACCTTAATTTTAGAGGCCATACTTTACTCATAAATCCAACCTAAGAAGCCCTTTTGATACATGAAGAAGAGGTAAATATTTCATCACCTCTTTCAAGTTCCCTTCTTCCACTTCCTATTTCTTTGTTGTTTTCATTCTAAAATAATAACTCCAGTATCTTCTATACACTGTGATGTTATTATAAATATTTTACAAACAAATTCATTATTCTATCCATCCTTTGAATGACATGTCACCATACATGTGTACGTACGACTTACCATCTCCATGTTGTGGTGTAATTGTTATTCAATATATTATTATTTGAATGGGTATAACAGTGATGTGTAATTGATGTAAATAATAAATATAACATGATAATGATTCGGTATTTATTATATAACATCCAATTATATATTATTTTAAAATAAAAATAATTATATTGTCGCTCATGTGTACGGATTACCTTCTCCACGAACGTGATGAGATTCATTCCCCATCGTATCCATTCAAGACTAATTTCCAATAGATGATTAAAAATAATGTGTAAATACATAATATCATTCTAAATATCAATAAGATACAACCTATGCATAAAAAATTAATTACATAACAAATCATATAAAGGAAAGCGAATCAGTTAACACCAGAAATGATGATAATACTAAGATATTATTAACAAAGCAATATTAAAATATCATATATGATATAATATTAATGTATATGATTCTTTTATAATTTAATAACAATCATTTCACCATTATACAGTATTTTAACCTACCCTCTACAAAGGAAAAGTACAAGGTAAAGGTTAATTTCACAATCTCTTCATTATCCAAGGTTGTTTATACGTAATTATCTACTCGGACCTCATTATCATCCAAATCTATGTTTCTTAAAAATGTATTTCAAAACATTTTTATTATTTAATAGACAATAGTTTAAAGTCATTTATACCCTTATTTTACCTTATATGTTTTTAAAGGAATCTTTCTGTCGTTTTCCAAAAAGGTACTTTATGGCCTTTTTGACAAAATTAAGGTAAGAATGTTTTTTTAACTTATACGGCGGGTGTGGATATTTTCCACCATTATAACATCATAAAAGTATTCCCTCAAAGTATTATAATAATATTTTCAAAATAAATGTTTTCTTATACAATTAATTGAATTTAAATGATTTCAAAATAGAAAGAGATATTTCTCTAAAAAAGGATTGCATTTCATCTATGTCAACATCCTTTGATGGATTTTAAGTTATTTGAAGTGGATTTATTATGATACACAACTTCCATATTGTATTGAAGGTTTTCTGATATGTTTGACTATGGATGTGTTATTTTTACACCATTCATAGTTTATGGATAATGTATTGAAATTTCATATTCATGTTTTAATATGAATGTTTATGCTATGTTTAAACCTTTTCATATGATTAATGCATTGGACTTAGTATGTGACAGGTGGAGCCCGTTATATCTCCTCGATGCATCGGTAGGTATTATAAGAAAAAAATAGTGTTTAGGTACAAGGCCTTGACAAAATCTTATTTTTAGTCTTGGTACAAGGCCTTGACTATGTGGTTATGAAAGTCTAGCATTATGCATTCAATTATTATGAAAATGGATATTGATATTTTATATGATTATTTGACGAGTAGAATATCCATGTAAGTAATTAAATGGCATTATATTGATTTATATTTTCCATATTATGATGAATTTTATGTTGAAAACCATTTTGTTTTAGTTTTATACATTGCCTTAAATGTTTATGCTTATTTATGAATGTTTCTGCTATATTGTTATCCTTATAGATCTTTTAAGCTCACCCCTTTCTATATTTTATATTTCCCAGGATGTGAAGAGGTATATTATGACTGACCTGCAGGGATAGTCTATGGGATCTCAGTTTTTTCCATGGAAAAAATTTTGTTGTAGTTTTCCATTTTATGATGTAATGTAAACCTTATGAATGTATCTAGTACTTCCAAGGCTACTAAACTAATCGGTCTTTCGAGACATGATCTTTTGTGATCATTCCAATGTTATTTAATAATTCACCGACTCTGGGTAACTAGGGTCGGGGCGTTACTGTTGGTATTAGAGTAAGTTTAGTACAAACCTTGGAAACTAGATTTAGATAAACACTGATTACAACACATAGCCCTAAGATAGAATTTAAGGATTAGTATAAAAGAACTTCCTAGAATTTTGGTATTGTAGAGATTTTGTGAGTTTTCCAAGAAATACATTCTTGTCTGGATACGACCAGGTAGAGGTGGCTCTAAAACAGATGTACCTAGGCGTAAAACCCAAAATCACCGCTTTGAGTTAGACTCGAACAAGAACTGGTGCACGACAACGGGCCTTGCTGCACTCTTGGTTAAGACACTCTTGTGGGATATGCTTAGGATAATTATCATTTTCATTACAAACCATTATGAAGGGTTTATGAGTATATAATTTCATCAAAGAATTTTTTTTATGATCACGGATTATATCCATAAAATGTTCAATTTATGTTATGTGTTTTACATGTTTGGAATTATGTATTTCGATTCATAAACTAATCTAATTTATGCCATTGTTTAGAAATGGAAACTAGTGGAAGTAATGGAAACTGTATCAATGCACTCACTCCATGTAGGAATTTCCCTCCTACTCAATATAATTATAGTGGAGCTGGTGATGCATCCAGGGATGATCAGCTAATCACCATACTGGGACAACTCACTCAAGTTATGAATAGTAACCTTACCCGTATATAGCTCCCTCATCCACAACATGGAGGATTAGTGTTAGATCACTTCATGAGGAAACAACCACCAACATTCAATGGGGGTACAAATCTACTAGTAGCTTATCAATGGATTAATTCCTTAGTGATAATAGTCCACACCTTTGCGAGTAGCGAAAGAGAAAAAGTTGTCATGGCAGTTTACCGCCTCACTGGAGATGCTGATCGATGGTGGTCATTGGTTTAATATAAAAAGGAAGATTAGGAAGTATAAAATATATAATGGAGGGCGTTTAAAGTTATTTTCTTAGAAATATACCCTCGTGATCATCGAGAGGATATGGAACGACAATTTCTGAGTCCAAGGAAAAAGGAGGATGAGAATGTCGCAAAGTATAAAGCGAACTTTACAAGGTTAGCAAGGCATGTTGCATAATATATACGTAACCCAAGAAGAGATATTGATCATTTATTTGATGGGTTAAAACATTTTCTCTGTCGAGCATTAGTCTAACAATCCTTCTCGTTATATGAAGATATTGTCTCATGTGCTATCAAGATAGAAAAATAATTATCTAAGTCTTACGACTTTAAAGAAAATCAATAGAATAAGAGATCTGTTAAACATTCTGGAAATGGAAATAAGGGGAAGAAGGTAGAAGTTGAATATCCATCCTGTAGTAAATGTGGGAAGAAACACCCTGGTACTTACCTAAAGGGAATGTGAGTCTATTACAAGTGTGGTGAAAAAGGACCCCAAGCTCGTGATTGGAAGGGGAAGAAATATGATGTCAATGTTTAATGATACAATTGTAGAGAAAGGGGGAATTATGCAAATGAATGTCCTAAGCGTCAAGGGAACATACCTTAGAAAAGGACAAGGGATCAATGTCAAGCTTATGCTATAACTAATGGTTAGGTTGAAGCTCTGAAAGATGTAGTGGTAGGTAATTTAAAGTTTTCCTCATGTTTACCCAATGATTTATTTGATTCTGGATCATCACATTGTTTCATATCTTCCTAGTTATCTAATAAAATTAGATATTTCCAATTCGATTTAACAAGGGAGTTTCCAGAAAAAACTCTTAAGGGAAGTATTATTGCAACAATGGTTTGTGAATCAGTACCCATTAGGGCATATAAATTTTCTTTATCTGCAGATCTCATCGTCATACCCATGATTTAATTTGATATAATCCTCGGTATGGATTGGAATTTGGACCATGATGAAAAAAATTATGATAAGAAAAAGGAGGTTACTATTTTTGATGGCGATGATAAATAAATCCTTATATTTAGAGCTGAATTGTCACCACCTAATTATTATCTAGATCTACCCCTATTATCTGAACTAAATTCAATTATTGGGGAGGAATAGAATGAAATAACTTTGGGTGAGTAAATGAAGGTTCAAATAGAGTATGTAACTATTGTGAAATAATATGTTGGTGTGCTTCTAGAATATTTACCTGGACATCCTCCAGAATGAGAAATTGAGTTTTCCATTGATTTAATTCCTGGATCAAGGCCCATATCAAAGACCCCTTATAGAATGGTCACTGTGGAATTAGTGGAACTAAATAAAAAACTAGATAAATTGAGTAATAAGGTATTTATTCGCCCTAGTGTTTCTCCATGGGGATCCCTTGTTCTTTTTGTAAAGAAGAAAGATTGATCTATGAGGTTGTGCATTGACTACAGGGAGATCAATGCTATAACAATAAAAAACAAGTATCCCCTACCTCGCATTGATGATTTATTCAACAAACTTCATGGAGCTCAATACTTTTCAAAGATTGACCTTCCATCTGGATATCTTCATTTGTGTGTAAAGAAGGAAGACATTCCAAAAAGAACATTTTGAACCAGGTACGGGCATTACGGGTTTACAGTAATGCCTTTTGGATTGACTAATGCACCCTCTATATTTATAGATCTAATGAATAGAGTTTTCAAGGAATATCTTAATGAATTTGTAGTGATATTTATTGATGATATCTTGGTATAGTCCAAAATCTATGAAGATCATGAAAATCACATGCGTATTTTTATAAAGACTCTTAGAAGAGACGAATTATATGGGAAGTTTAGGAAGTGTGAATTCTGGATTCAGGAGATTTCTTTTCATGGCCATATTTTCTCTAATGATGGAATCTATTTTGATCCTTCTAATACCAAGGAAATCCAAGAATGTCCATCACTGACGAGTATAAATGAGGTACACAGTTTTATTGGTTTAGTAGGTTATTATCGACGTTTCGTCCAGAATTTTGCACAGTTGGCTAACCCATTAACAAATATCACTCAAAAGGGGTTAAATTTGTTTGTAAAAAAGAGTGTGAAGAATGTTTTGAAGAATTTAAGGGAAGATTAGTCAATGATCCTATCTTGAATATACCATGGGGGAATGATGGGTTTTTTATTTATAGTGATGTTTTAAATAAATTACATGGTTGTGTCCCTATGCAGAATGATATGGTTATTACCTATTCATCACAACAACTAAAAATTCATGAGAAAAACTATCCTAATCATGATCTTGAGTTAGCAGCTGTAATCTTTGCTTTGAAGATTTAGAGACACTATATCTATGGTGAAAAATGTGGGATATATACTGATCACAAGAGTTTGAAGTATATTTTTTCACAGAAAGAACTCAACATAAGGAAAAGGAGATGGCTTGAACTACTCAAGGATTATTATTTCACTACACACTACCACTCGAGGAAGGAAAATAAGGTGGAATATGCTTTGAGTAGAAAGTATCATGGAGTTTTGAACAACATGAGAGTTGAAAAGGATACTATATTCATGGATCTAGTAAAGATGGATATGGGAATCACCATGGAAGGTGATACATCAATACTTTTTCAAATGGTTTCCAAACCATCTTTAATAGAAAGGATAAAGAGTTCTCAAACCAGTTATGAAGAGTTTCAAAAGAAGATTAAAGCTGTGAATGATGGGAGATTGAGTGACGTTGTGTATGAAGATGGAATTTGGAAATTTGGGAAGAGACATTATGTTCCCAATATAACTGATCTAAAAATTGAATTGTTGGATGATGCTCATATTTCCAATTTCTCTATACACCCTGGGAGCACTAAAATTTATATATATTTGAAAGAACATTTTCGGTGGGACAACATGAAGAGGGAGATTGCAGATTTTTTGTCAAGATGTATGGTTTGTCAACAAGTGAAAGATAGAAGGAAACGTCTTGGATGAGTCATGCGACCTCTTCCCATATGTGAATGGAAATGGTATGATATCATGATGGACTTTTTCATGGGTCTACCAAAGAATCCTAGAAGGAACGATGCAATATGGGTCATTGTTGATCGTCTTGCCAAGTCAGCACATTTTCATTCTCTAAGGGAAGATTTACCACTTGAACATTTAGCCAGACTATATATTAACTAAGTTTTAAGTCTTCTTGAAGTACCTCTATCGATTTTTTCTGATCATGATCCCCATTTTACATCAAGATTCTGGAAAAGTCGTCCGAAATCCCTAGATATTCAACTTCGTTTGAGCACTTCCTACCACCCTAAACTGATGGAAAATCAGAACGGACTATTAATACCTTAGAAGAATTGTTGATATCATGATCACTTGACTTTCATGGTATTTGGGATCAATATTTACCTCTGGTAGAATTTTCCAATAACAATAGCTTCAATTCAAGTATTCAGATGGAACCATATGAAGCGTTATACAGAAAGAGATATCCCACACCAACCTACTGGGCTGATGTTGACGAAAGAAAACTCGAAGGCCCAGAACATGTGGAGGAAACGATGGAAAAGGTGAAGGTAATCCAAAACCACATCAAAGCAGCTCATGGGTAGAAAAAGATCTATGCTGATAACCAAAGGAAGGAATTGGAATTTCAGGTTAGAGATCATGTTTTCTTGTAGGTATCTCCATGGAAGGGTGTTATACGTTTTAGTAAGAAGGGAAACTTGAGTCCCATGTACATTGAACCTTTTGAAATTATAGAACGAATTGGGGATGTAGCTTACCATTTAGAAAATGCCGCCAAGTCATTCCAAAGTTCATGATGTATTCCAAGTATCACTATTGAGAAAATACATACCTGACCCAACATATGTACACACCTATGAGGAATTAGAATTGGAATCTGATCTGTCTTATTGCGAAGATCCTGTCAAGGTTCTTGATATAAGAGAAAAAGTTTTGAGAAACCGGACGACTCATCTGGTAAAAGTACTATGTGGATACCATTAGATGGAAGAGGCAACATGGGAACTTGGGAAACTTATGATGAAGAACCACCCAAATCATTTTACGATGTAATACTCTAGAAATTTCTAGGATGAATTTATTTGAAAGAGAGGAGAATGTAACACCCCTATCTTCCACGATACGTTTCACATTGAATAATACAGTAGTGTGTGTTGTACGCAACTTCGAGTTCTAATAGACCACAACCAATCAAACTAGCCGTTATGAATAGTAATACCCAGTTTTTGAAATTTTATAAATTTTATCTTTCAAAACGGAGTTCATTTTTTGATTCAGAATATCGAAATTATCTTAGGGTGAATTTTTGGTATTTTTTCTGAAAATATTCAATTTTTGATGAATATTGAAAAACACTAGGTTGTAGTTTAAAACCAAATTTTTATTTTAATAATGATTTATTTTATTTAAATTTATTTTAGGTCAAAATAGATACATAATACATATATACTTTCAATGTAATTCATTGTAGTTAGTTTATAATAATTTTAGATATATAAAAATTTTATTTAACTATTTAACGTCTTTTACCCACCTCCTAGGAGCATTTGCAAATTTACATAAAACATAATTTTACAACTTCTGTGAGTTGAATTTTAAAAATCCAAGGGACACATTTGATATCATTAAGGAAAATTTGGTTCAATAAGGTGAAAATAATTTTTCATGTATAGTAACTTTTTGCTTTTATTTACCAATGTTAAAATTAAATAGAACAATTAAGGGTAAAATGATATTATTATTACCCTAAAAATGTCCTAATTCTATTTTATAAGTGTAATTAGAAAAAAACAACTTTAGGAATAAAATATGATCCTTTAGGTACACTTGTATTAGATTGGGAAATTTGTTATTATTTAATTCAATGAAGAGTTAAAAGTGTTAAATTCAATGTTTAATAACTAAACCATTTTTAATATAGGGTTAAACATAATATAAGATCGAAAATAAATATAAATTTGAAATATAAAACTATTTCTTACATTATTTTATTTTGTTTATAATATTTATAAATTAAATAATTAAAATTATTTATGACGTAATGATGATGCAGTAATTACCTAATTAATGAAATATTAAAATAATTCATATTATAAATATCCAAATAAATGTAATTTGAAAATTTTTATTAATTACACTAATTTTATTGGTTAATATGACATGTTAGGTTTGATTAAATGTATTTAGTTTGAAGTAATAATGTTTTTAGGAATTTAAGAAAAATCAATTTTTAAATAATGTCAAAATTGACACAAATGAGTTTTTAAAACAAATACAATATTATTAATTGATATTCTATTCCTAAAATTATATGGTTTGGCCAAAAGGCTTATATAATGATATTTGAATCATTAATGAACCACTTTGGGTTCTCTTGTATGTTTATTGTAAGCTTATTAACCATATAATATAAAAATAGAGAGAGACATGGTAAATGTCAAACTATTTAACTAAAAGATAAATCTAAAAGATAAAGTTAATATACTGACCCAAACATGTATAAAACCTATTAGTTGAGTATTTTTTAACTCATACCCACCATATCCTTACAATAATTTATTTGGGAACCATTATAAAATGAAAATTATTTTATTATAAAATAATATTTCTAGGTTTTCCTAAGGTGCCCCTCACCCCTCTTATAAAATGGCACTCCACATTCTCTCTAATTGACACTTTCAAATACATTTTTTCAGATAAAACCTGACCAAATACCCTCTCAATTGTCCTCCCTTCATCCTATAGGACTTACTTTAGTCATAAATCCATCCTAGAAAGCCCTTTTTATCAAATCAAAAGGAAGAACCTGAAAAAGAGGTAAAAATTTCATCACCTCTTTCAAGTTCCTTTCTTCTTCCACTTCATCATTTATTGTTATTCCAATTATAAAATAATAAATCCAGTATATTATATATACTGGGATGTTATTATAAATATGTTATAACCATATTCATTATTCCATCCATCCTTTTAATGACATGTCACCATATGTGCATATGTACAGCTTACCATCTCCACGTCATGGTGTAATTGTTATTCAACACATTATTATTTGGATGGGTATAATAATGATGTTTAATTGATATATATAATAAATATAACATGATAATGATTCTCTATATATGATATAACATCCAATTATATATTATTTTAATATCAAAAAAATGATATTATCGCTCTTGTATACGGATTACCGTCTCCACGAACGCGATGAGATTCATTCCCCATCGTATCTATTCAAGACTAATTTTTATTAGATGATTAAAAATAATGTTTAAAGACTTAATATCATTCTGAATATGAATAATATAAATTCTATCCATAATAAACATTACTTATGTAAAAAATCATATAATAGAAAACGAATCAGTTGACACCCGTAACGACGATAAGACAAAGATATTATTAACAAAGAAATGTTAAAAGATCATATATGATATAATATTAATGTATATGATTATTTTATAATTTAATAACAATTATTTCACCATTATACAGGATTTTAACCTACCCTCAACCAAGGAAAATTACAAGGTAAGGGTTAATTTCACAATCTCTTTATTATCTGAGGTTGTTTATATGTAATTATCTACTGGGACCTCTTTATCATCCACATCTATGTTTCATAAAAATGTATTTCAAAACATTTTTACTATTTATTATACAATGGGTTAAAGTCATTTATACCCTTCTTTGACCTTATATGTTTTTAAAGGAACGTTTCCATCGTTTTCCAAACAGGGTACTTAATGAACTTTTTGACAAAATTAAGGTAAGAATGTTTTTTTAACTTATAGGGCGGTTGTGGCTATTTTTCGCCATTATAAAATAATCCAATATTACCATACAAGATTATAAAAATATTTCCAAAATAAATGTTTTCTTTTATAATTATATGAATTTTAAATGATTTCAAAATAGAAAGAGATATTTCTCTAAAAAAAGGTTTTGATTTCATCCATGTCAACATCCTTTGATGGATTTTAAGCTTATTTGAATTTTATTTATTATGATACAAAACATACATATTGGATTGAAGGTTATATGATATGTTTGAATATGGATGTGATATTTTTACACCATTCATGGTTTTTGGATAAAGCATTGACATTTCATATGATAGTTTTAATACAAATTTTTAAGCAATGTTTAAACCTTTTCATATGATGAATGCATTGGACTTAGTATGTGACGGGTGGAGCTCGCTATCGCTCCTCGATTAATGGATAGGTCTCATGAGACAAACTAGTGTCTTGGAATAAGTCCTTGACAAAATATTATTTGTAGTCTTGGAACAAGCCCTTGACTATGTGGTTATGAAAGTCTGGCATTATGCATTCCATCATTATGAAAGTGGATATTGATATTGCATGTGATTATTCAACTAGTAGAATATCCTTGTGAGTAAGTAAATGGAATTATTTTGGTTTATATTTTCCATATTATGGTGAAGCTTATTTTTAAAATTATTTATTTTTAGTTTTATACATTTCCTTAAATGTTTATGCTTGTTTGGGAAAGTTTCTGTTGTATTGTTATCCGTACTGAGCATTTGACTCACCCCTTTCTATGATTTATTTTTCCAAGTATGCGAAAAATTAAATTATGACTGACCTACGTGGATAGTCTATGGGATCTCAGTGTTTCCCATGGAAACAATGTTGTTATAGTTTTCTATTTTCTGATGTAGTGTAAGCCTTATTAATGTACCAATTACTTCCAAGGTTACTAAAATAATCGGTCTTCTGAGAATTGATCTTTTGTGATCATGCCAATGTTATGTAATAATGCACCGAATCTGGGTAATGAGGGTCGGGGCATTACCGATTTAGCATACATGGTATAATAAAAAAAAGTCTTCACTGTTGTGAGATAATAATATTACACAATATTAACTTAAAAAATTCAACTATAAGTACATATACATAGTGTTTCCCGTTTAAACTGGAAACCATGGATGTTACAAACAATTCCATGTGAACTAACTAAAGAGGTTGAGAAGTTTAACCTTACTTCCTTAATTTAAAATATATATTGTGTTGTTTCCTTTTTTATAGGGGTTTGCAGACTTTTTCATTTAGGAATTCATTTTTTAATAGA
Source organism: Viscum album (assembly GCA_963277665.1). Taxonomy (NCBI): domain Eukaryota; kingdom Viridiplantae; phylum Streptophyta; class Magnoliopsida; order Santalales; family Viscaceae; genus Viscum; species Viscum album. Next base: position 1,404,362,824 of record OY728129.1, read on the forward strand.
TCCTTAACTAACCCTTTCCTATTGAGCTTTCTAAGTGAGTGAATTTTATAGTGGCCTGGTCTCTATTTACAAAGATAACATTCTCTATGAAATTAACTTATGAAAGATGTGAAAATAAATAATCAAGATTAATAGCATACACATTATTATTTATCAATGTAGTAAATACTATACAATTACTAGAATTAAAAACATTACAATTTTTTAAAAATTTCACATGAAAACCATCATCACATAGTTGTGAGATTATAAATAAGATTTTATTTTAAACCATAAACAAATAGTACTTTAAAAATTAAATTCGAGTTGGTATTACTGATTTAGACAAGTCTGATGATATTTCCTTTCGCATAATCTCCAAAGGTGACATGACCACCATCAACCTTTATCATACACCTGAAGCTCAAGTAATCTCCTTTCCTGTTCTTATAATATCCGTAGTCCAAGTACAACATATTTTGAAAGGAGATTTTACAGATTGTTTTCAACAAAAAAAATTATACCATGAATGATTTTGTTTCCTAGATTTTTTTGGGTCTAGATATGTTGGTAAATATGGAATTAGAATCCCATATTTTCTTGATAATTTTCCTATAAAAATATTTTAAACTATTTTAGATAATGTCTCTATTAAGTCCACTAGACTAAAAAATTTCATTTTAATTTCCAAAAGATGACTTAGGAACCAAAGTTCTTTGAACAGTTCTTTTGTATCCAGGTTGGCAAACTAGACCAATAATATATTTCGAAGAGATTTTTTTCTTGTATTTGAGTGGGTTTTTCTCTTCCATTTTTAAATCTATTGAAGTCATTCATTAGTTGCTCATTTGATAATTTTAGTTCAATATTGCCTTTCGACAAATATGAATATTTCTATTTTTCTACTGTAAGATCAGTTTTATACTAGTATATAAACAATGATACTTTTCAGTATTTTTTATTTTTATTTGAGTACAATAAATGTATATTGAAGCATATATAAGTTCTCAAACCTTTCCTATTTTGACATATCAACAACATTTTTTACATTTTCAAAATGAGTAAAATTATGTACAGATGTGATAGTAGGTACCTCAAATAGATTTTATATAAATGACATATTTTTTATGTTAGGGTTCTCTATATGAGTCATTTTTGGGTAATTGGAGCAATACTCATAAGCAATCCATGTGGATTTTACGGCTCTCATATAATTTCTATCCTTATTCACATACATGTTCTTGTACTATAACTTAGGGTAGTCATCCTTAACTTTTCCTTTTCTATAACACTCATAATAAGTTATATCATTTGTATTGTCATCTCATTTACATTAATTTTACCAATTCTTTATATTGTCATATTTTACCTTATAGCTTGGCTTTCTAAATAATTTATTTGTCTTTTATACTTTCTTAAACCTTCTGGTCATATGGGGCATTTCCTCATCACTATTGAGAGGTGATTCCTCATCACTTGATCTTTCACATTTAACTTCTTTCTTTTCCTTTTGTTTTAATGTTTTAGTCTTAAAGGCAATAGATTTACTATTAAGTTCATCACACCCTTCTTGATTAACAATATCCTTATCCTTATAAATAATTTACATCCAAATCAATTCATTGGAAAGTTCTTACTAAGGTAATGTGATTCTATTATTTAAATTCATGTTACTCTCCATATCTCTAGAGTGTCTCTTAGTATTCTCATAATTTGATCCTTGTCATACACTAGATTCCCCTACGATCTCATTGTGTTCATTATCTTACTAATCCTTAGATACATATTAGAAATAATTTCATCAGGTTTCATCTTAATTGTATCATATTTTATTTTATAAGTGTTAAATATCATATCTTTTACATTAGTATCTCCATAAAGAAAAATAAATAATGTATCCCTTATTCTTATAGTATGTTTTACAAGTAGACATCATATTAAATTCATCATCATCTAAGGTAAAACAAAGAGAATTCATGAATTTGTATTTGGTATTGTAAGAAAGTTTAGTAGCCTCATTTCATGTATACCTAGAGGAATTATGTAACTCATAGTTATCCTCTATAGTATACCATATTTCAAAACCCATTCTTTTAACAAAAAATTGCCATCTTTATTTTCCATTGATCATAGTAAATTACATTTAGGAAAGGTTTTTTGTTGGTAGCAGAAACTTCTTGTATATTAATAATTTAAATAATTAAATTTTGAACTAAAATAAATTTAATATAATTAAAACACAACTAAAAATCACTGTTGAAATGATTTTCAATGTCATTTGATTCCAAATGTTGGTCGGGGTGAGTATCTCAAGAGGGGATAAAGTGAGAACCCAATATTAATTTCTATTAATATATGGGTAAATCAAATCCCCCAAATAATTAAAATACCCCACATAATCAAAATAACATATCGATATATGTTTTTATCTTTAAAAATATTTCTCAATTATTTCTTAAGTATCAGTTAATGAAATAAGTGAAAATTACTTTAAATATTGAAATCAATTTACATAATAAAAAAATAATATAAACACAAATTAAGACTAACGATCAATTTAGTGGTTTTAATTATAATATAAAATAGATTCAGTTCAAAGCATATAAATAAAACAAGATAAGACAAATAGAATAATAAATACCAAAGGATCGATCTCAAGCTGATACCTAATACTGTCCACATAGAAATCGATTTCTTCCAAGTTGATTATATTAAATAATCTCAATCCACAACCTAGATCTGTTATAAAAAAATATCTATCCGGGTATCTTGGCCACAGAAGGACCAATTCCACAATACCCATGTGAATAAAAAATAAACACATGACACATAGGGACCTCTTCCACAACATGTTGAAAAATATGTGTATTGGGAGTTAAAGAAGATATCAAGTATCTTCTCTTTATAGCTCATAATAAAATTTGTGTTTAACATACAAAGTAAATCACACACTGTTCAAAACATAATGATGGTAAACCAGGTGTGAAAGTAAATATATAGAGAATAATGTGGTTCTAAATCTAATATTCTTTGTAAATATTTTCTCCTTTGATACATCTTGAATAGGATTGCAAGACAATTTTTAAAAATTTCTAATAAAATAGAGATTCATAATCTCTCTTTGTTGTGACTATATAAAATGAACTAAATGTTCTATAATAACCACTCTTTCATAGTCGGTTGAATTTAAGGATACTTTGGGTAATGATTTTTTGAAAACAACACTTCATAGTACACTATAGTTCTTGAAATATTCCACCTCTCTTTTATAAGCTTATATACTTTGCATGTGGGAGCCTTCTTCTTAGTAGATTAGCATCATGAAAGAACCATCATTCTGATACTCTAATCATCATACTGATTGACTGAATCAAACTTTAAGTAATCCTATAATAGTATAGGAATAACCATTAAAATAATTTTGAGTATTAAATTTGATAATATATCCACTATAAATAGTTAATTCAAAATAAAATAAATAGTGACAATGAATCTTATGAATAACGAGTCAACTCAAGTGGAAACTTAGGTTGTTAGTGATTCATCCAAACAGTGACTCATCTAACTAATGACCTGACTCCATAGTGAGTCATTTCAGTACTTTTACAAATTTTGTTGTTGTTACTAATGTATTCTGGTACATCGTCATCAATTATGACTTATCTCTGGCGGCCATTCTTTTCGAAACATTTCCAGATGTTCATACCCACAGTGACTCATGTATGATGGTATTTGTTATCAAAAATTATCCAAATTTTTTGGTTCAATGATGAGTCATATCTGATGGTGGGTCTTTTCCATACATAGAAAAAAATCAATTCTTACCAAGATTCTTTCTTGGTGGTGGTTCATTCCAACAATTTTTCAAAAGGTCGCCAATATTACTTATATTATAAAATGATATAATAAAAAAATAAATTAAAACCTATTTAACATGATTTTTTTACTATTAAAACAAGGATTCCAGTAATGTGAAAAAAATTAATGTGATAATTAAAACAAGGGTGACAATAATATTTTTTAGTAATTCATTATATGTTGTAAATTTTCCATTTAAATGATCATTTTTTAGAATATTATCATCACTATGTTGCCATTATTTTTTAAATGGATATAAATGGTAGTAATAATATTAAAATACCAAGGGTATTGTAAATTAAATGATTTATTGAAGGGGTGGAGGTTGCGACTTCCGCCGCAGGACACTTCATGGAATGCTTAACAACAAATTCTTCATATGATGAATTCGGGCTTAGCAACAGCAGCATGATGTGGAACTTCCTTACCAATTAGTGGACTAGATTCTTCTTAGACTCTTAAATGGATGAAATTTTCTATATTCGTGGCTTGCGAGGTGGAAGCGTGTCAGGATAATGTGACGTACTTATAGCTAGATCTCGTATGGAAGACCAGATCTAGTCCGAATTTGGCGTCACGGTGGATAGTGGGTTGCAGTTCATGTCATGGATAGTGGTGGTGTCAAAATCATAGATGTTGGTGGTACATGGCTCCCTAGATCTTATCCTTATGTCAGAAATGGAGGTGAGCAGTCAATCTCTTCCTTGAAAACAGATCCAGATCTACCTGTTCAGATATTTTGTTTTCTGGATGGTCGTAATCTATTAGGGGTCTATCCCACTGGGCATGTGGACCCCCTGTAATTGGTTTATTGGGCCCTGATCATTTTTAAGCCTCATAATTTGATCTGTTTTGGACTTTTTTTGTAATGTTTTTGTGCCTTTGGTCTTTTAGGTCATTGTATTTTGAAGCTTTTGTGCCTCTAGGTGGTGGAATTTCAGATGGGTTCTCCCTAATCATACAAAAGGGGTTGTGTGGTTTTTTTTGGTTAATAGACAGTCTTGCCCCCCAATTTTTATACTAAAATTATTTCTTAAAAGGGATTAGAAATATAATGAGAGTGGGATTCAAGAACCTCTTGGAGTTACTTGATCAATTGATTGCAGTTATCAACAATAACTTCAATGATATAGAGCATCCCCATTCTCCCAAGAGAAAATTGTTTTTTTTTAATTTATACAACAAAAACCTCTCTTTTGGTGGATCTTTAAATCCCCTAATCATGAAAAAAGGGATTAATTTAATTTTGAAGGTTTTTTCCCTTAAGATATCCAAAAATATAAAAGATATATTATCCCAACATCACCTATAGGTAAAATTCAATCAATTGTCTAAATTGATGAAGAATAATAACCTCAAGGAAGAAATTATATCAATATAATTGAATTTATTAATTAAAATTAAATTCAAGAAAGAAATAATTCAATCAATCATCCACCCATGGCCTAATATTTCAATGACAATAAAAATAGACACTATTCATGTAAATTCTCTTATCTAAGGGTCATCAAGGATAGCCAACAATAAAAACTCCTTAATTCAATGGAGTAAGGATGTATTTTAAAAATTACTACCATGGAGGTGGATAATGAATACTATGAAAATATAGGTTCACTTTTTATTTATTCATGAATAGATAATTTTTTATTTGATTATTATTATATGAATTGTTTTATATCATGCATAATTTCTAGAAATTTTCAGACACCGCCACTAGAAATTTAGGTTGTATTGTAGGGAAAAAATAAGTTGTTCAATCAGTATAGATCATGTATATAATTATTTATGAATTAATATTTTTGTATAAAATTTATAGGAAAATAATTTTATTTTCTCTTTGTTAGAATTCATTGTAATAGTACGAAGGAATTTATTATCCTTATATATATTCAAAAAAACATATTGGAGGAGGAAATCACCATTCATATCCACAACCATCCAATAATACTATATAAGTGTAATTAGAACTATGAATATTTTTTTAAGATCCCCTTAAATTATAGATATCATTTCATTATGAGAAAGTATATCTGGGTCAATATATTGAGAAAATAGAATGGATCATCTTTGTTGACATGACCATAGTAAATTATTATGTTGATGTGTTACCCAAATATTTACCTACCCCTCCTCCTAGTTTTGCAATTTAGTTCTCTATAGAACATATAACTGTATCCCATTCTATATCCCAGATTCTCTATTTATAGATAGCCATTGAACTATAACTATTAAAGAAGAAACTATGTGGGATCTTAGACATGATTTGTATACAACATTGTGTTCCACTATAAAGTGTCCTATAACCATTAATTAAAAATAAATATGGGTAAATTAATCTCTTCCTTGATTATCATGATCTTAAAAATCATGATAAATAGTAAGTATCCACTTCTAAAAATTTATGTCTTTTTTCACCAACTACATGGGGCTTAGTAATTGTAAAAGGTGGATCATTGATTAGGATGTCATCAAATAAAGGTAAATAAGGATGATATTGAAAAGGCTACCCTTATTAAATATATGAAAAATAAGAGATCATAGTTATAGATTTCGTAATAATTAATGTTACATAAATCTTCATGGACTTAATGAATTTAGCCTTCAGAGATTAACATGAAACTGTTTTGGTGGAATTTATAGATAATATTCTCATATACTTTAAATTAAATGATAGAAATCAAAATATTTTGTGTACTTCACAAAAATATTTTGGAAATGATAATTTGTATGTAGAATATAATAAAGGTTAATTATGGGTGGAGTATGTTTTATTCATAGTGAATGGAATCAAATACCAAGGGATATATTTTTATCCATCAAAGTCAAAGGTGAAAATAAAATGACCAATACCATCATATTTTAATGATATCCAAATATTTTTTAGGTTGTTTGGGCACTATCAATAGTTTTTTGGGAACATAAAAATATTTTCATACTCATTTAACAAGATGACTCAAAACGAGTATTGTTTTAGCATGTATGAATGTGATGTGTGTTTTAAGGAGTTGAAGAAGAAGATAGTCATTGAATATATAATCACACTACTCATACATGGGTAAATAGTATATATATATATTTATATATTTATTATTAGAATATGGGATTACATTTTTTACAAGTTAAAATGATAATGTGATAGAATATTACACAATATATTTAATATTTGATGAGAAATTTTGAAAAAATATGATCTAGATTTGACACCAATAAAATTATCCTCAATAATTTGTAGGCATTTTCTCTATGGAGTAAAGTGTGAACTATATAATGATCATTAGAGAAAAATTTATTTATTCACACAAAATGTGCTCAAAATGCCTCCAAAAAGGGAGATGTAGATAATAAATAACTATGATTGATCAATTCATCTCCATCCACACCAACACAAAAAAAGTGGTATATTATATAAGTAGAAAATATAATATAACATGATCCGTTATAAGGGTTTTAAAAAATATAATATACTTTAACATACAAAAGATATAAATGTAATCATAAAGGAATGTAAAACATCCTACCATTCATAAATAATTGTTAACAATCTATCTTAGAGAAGGACATGGAAGCTTAAAGTTATGATGCAGATATAAAAAAGGAGGAATAGATATGTATGGGGGAAATATCTAAATTTAACTTTGATAAATATGTAGTTGTTAGATTTTTTATATTATTATTGATATTGCAAGGTGCATAATTAAATGTGGGGTTATTACACGATTCCTATATCTTGATGTTCTTCATGAACCTAGGGATCATAATGTTGTATAGTGATCATTGAGTGAAATTATGGTGGGAAAATACGGAGAAGTATATTTATTAATATAGATTAATGTTTTTATAATACCAAGAGGTTATGAAATAATGGGAAAATTTAAAGGGAATGATGCAACTGTTACACATAGTTACGTTGAAATAGGATAACATCACCATGGATTTTATTCACTGATCTTCTATAGACATTTAAATTAAAAAAAATTATATGGGTTATAGTGGACTTGTGAAGTATAATTAATTCATTATTATTTTATAAGACTTATCAATTGTTCAATATTACAATATATACATCTGAGAATTTTTCCGGCTATATATAACCCCACTATTGATTATATAGGATCACGGTCCATGTTTTACATAAAATTCATAGACGAGTCCCAATATAATTGTTGAACGTATATCATTATCAAAAATATGTTCAATATGAAAGGAACATTCAAACTCAATAATATACTATTTGATAGTAGACGATATACTTCAAAGGAGGCTTGGATATATATTTTCCCCCCAAAAAACTTTCTACACAAAAATATATTCTAAAAAAAAAATTAAATTTCTCCATAAAAAAAGTGTTATGGAAATATATTTATAATGTAAAACATTTGGGGAAATTTTAGAGGGACTAATCTATTGAGATGATAATTGGATAATAAAATGAAAGAGTAAGTCTAAGACATTCAGAAACACATCAATGTATCATATAATGGATAAAAGATCTACCCAAACAATCATTTATGAAGCCACTATTTTGATGTTATAGATAATGTTTTAGCACCCATGTATTTTCAAATATATTTCTCATTAAATAGTTTTATTTCATTTATAGGATTCATTAGATACACCACTAATTTTAATTATTCATTAAAATACTATTAAAATATTTTTATTAAAGGATATGGTTGTCATCTAGCCACTGGAATAGTAGGTAAAAATAGGAAATAAATTATGATAAAATTCTAGTCTACCAAGATTAAAAATTATTTCATTGGTAATAAATTAATTAGTAGTCAAAAAAAGTATTTGAAAAATAAATGAGCTGTTTTTTTGAAAAACAAATATTTTTTATGCTCAAAGTTTTTTTATCATAAACAATAAAATTTATTACTATTGGTAACATATTTGAATCAAATTTATATATTAATATTCAAAAAAAATGATTTAACATTTATTTAATATTTTTTCTAAGAATTTGAAACGAATAAACCATGTCTTATGCATAAAATTATATTTTTCTAAAAAATGTTTTTCATCATATTTTTCACTCATAGTTTAAAATTATTTTCTATAAATTACAATTTATTTAAAAAAATGGAATTTATATTTGGAATTATGAGTTTAATTTTTTTTAAAGATGCCCCTTTTATTCTATGTTCAATATGAATAATAGGATTAGTTAAATTTATCACCTCAGTAAAGGGTAAATTTGTTTAATCTTGGTTAAAATAATTTTTAAAGTAATTAATTTTGATAATATTTTTTAATTGATGAATTTAATTTTGACTTTTATCATTTTATTCAGTAAAGATAAATTTATAAGGGAAACTTTTCCATAAAAATGACCCATATTATATTTAAATCAGAAAAAAAGAAAAATTTCACTCCCTCGTTTTCAAATATCTCTAATGTGTCCACATTAATATAAAATAATGTAATGAATAAATATAAATTTCTATTAATGAAATAATTTTATTATTATAAATTTATTTCTAATTTTTAGTATTTATATAATTACCATAAAGTCCTTTGCCACAGAAATTTAAAAATTTATTCAATTAATAAAAAAATATAATAAATGATTTCTAAAATATTACAGTAATATAATATGAGTGAGTTAATTTGTTCCAGGAATATTTTATATATATATATGGAATATAATTTTTATTTTAAAATAGTATATTGAAATTTAATATTTATATTTATATCTTTTAAGTAAAATTAAATGAATAGTGTGAAAATTGACAGTAATGTTATTTTATCAACATAATATCATATTAAATTATTTTAAAAAATAAGAATCATTAAAAAGGAAAAGGTGAAAATTATATGTATGAAATATTTATACCTTCTCCAATTATGATCTAATTATCAACTTATATGAAAAATTATAGCCCGTTATGTGTGAAAAGAGGTTAACGCAGTTAATGATAATTAGGATAACTATGGGGTAAAACCAAAAGATAAAGTTTCAAACACAACATTAACCTATCCAAATTTTATTTATTGATGGTAACCGCATCCTATCATAGATAAAAATACCAATACATTTAGAATCATTTATCTAGAGAATAACATTATTGTATTTTAATCATTTTATAAATTCCAAGTGTGCTCGTCCGTCAATTATAAAATGGCACCCATCCTTTGTCTTATTGAAACCACCTGAAATATTAAATATCAACCACAAACTACAAAATTATCTTCCCAAATACCTTAAATACATTATATGAGTTCTTTTATTCCCAAAATTCTAACCCGAGAACCATTAATATATGATCTAGAGGATTTGTTTCAAGGAATATATAACCTACCTAACCAATCACTTTATTTTTAATTATTATATTACACCTAATAAATCTATTATATTCATTGAAAAATAATATATTAATTATCTCTAATATATTTAAATGTTATCATGATTATTAAACCAATTTTACTCACTCTATTTTAATCAAATTTTATTTTAAGTACCACTCATGCATGCATACGAATTGCCATCTTCACATCACAGTATTGTTCATTTTCCATCACAGTGTTTAATGGATGGTTATTATGATGTATTAAAGTTTATATATGATATTTTTCAATTAATTGTTCTATATAACGATTTTTTCATATCATAATTCCTATATTCCAATCCATTGGAAAATAATAACATCCCTCATCCGTTTGTGTGGGCTACCACCTCTACAAAGAGATGTGATTCATTTCTTGTTTTATTTTTTTAATTTTAAATAAGAATTAATTTAATGAATATATATATTATATATTATATAATAATGATTTTTTAAAGTTTATTTATTATTTACCTTCCTTTTATTCCACTCTATAAAAAGTGTAAATAATTTTCATGCATACTTATGACCTACCATCTCCATGAACGGTGTAACACATTTCTCTCTCTCACACATTTATGAATGATTATAAATTATTAAAATTCTGTGAACATGATAAAATTTCAAGTACCAAAACTACTGAACCAAAACATAAATAAAAAACGAAGTAGTTATCACCCAGAGTAGTGATTTTAATGAATAATTTTTAATAAACAAGTGATAAACGGATATAAGTAAATAAAAGGGTCACCACCAAATTAGGATCTCTATTCGGAGAACATTGGTGGCAATTAGAGACAGATAATTGGAGGAAAAATGTAAATATTTATAGGTAGTGATTGAGGTCATCAATCATAAACAAGTGTAAAATTGAGGGCCTTAAATTCATCAATATATGATGGTTTAAAATACCATCGGTTCAACAAAATATATGGTATTAGGATAACACATTTTTTTGTTTTAAGATCTCTTCACTAAAGTATAAGAATTAATTTTTTCATTGAATAAGAGAATAAGAAAAGTATATACTTGACATGTAGAGTCTCAACCTTTAACTAAGTTCTACCACAAACTCATATTTCACTCTGAAAGATAATAGAACTTAAAAATAATATTCTATTTATCCTATTCGTATAGGGTTAAAAAAAGAATTTATAATTCATCTAGAAGAACCATTAAAAACGACATTATTCAAACCAGGACATCACGTGGGTCAGTGGTAGGTGATACACCCTTGTCACCCTTCCGTTGTGGGTTCATGTCTCGTGGCCTTGCCAGACGCGATGGGTTGTCGCCCGACCTCCGGGTTGTCCTTTTATGGAAATCCAAATTAATCCAAACTAGAACTATCCAAAATACTTCAGTCTAAAATTTATAAGGAAGGTAAACACAATGAAGATCCCTTTTTTCCGCGTAATAACATGTAATCACCTTCATCATGTATTCTTTTAAAACACTGCAACATCCTGAAGTACCATAAAACCTTATTGATTACATTCATGATCCCTTATTCCTTAATGAATAATAGATATACTCCTTCAATCCAAAAATGTTGTAAACCCCAACAATGATGGAATATACAAATCATTAATTAGTTTCAAGTTAGTCAAGAATATCCAATATAATTTATCCAAATCAATCATGTATTATTATAAAATCACTACCTCGGTATCAGAACCATATTATGGTTTATCTTTCTCTCAACCATATATTTTCCAAAACATTCACCTGCTATTGAGTCACTTTTCTTTCGTCCACACAATCTCAAGTCCTTAATGAAATAGTACTGCAGTACAATCCTTATATACTCCATAATTATTATAATAAGTACATTGTTGATACATCACTCAAATGACATAATCAACATAAGAACTCTAATCATTCCTCTTCATCTGTGGTAGTATCATAACTTGATTATTATCCAATAGCATCATTTGCGTCATAGTACAATGACTAGGACATAGGTTCGCGTAGTGTCCAGACTCCTTGCAAATGAAGAATTGTACATTGAAACCATTTTCTTACCCATGTAGTCACGTACTTTGTGCCCTTTTCCTATACAATTATAACAAAATCTCATTCCTTTCAGGCAAGTTCCAGGGTGTTTCTTCCCACAGTTATCACATATGGGAAAATTCTTATTTTCCCTCTTCCCTTTATCCATCTTTCTCTATTCCATCCTTTTCTTCTCTTACTTCCCTTCAAAGCCATAGGACTTAGTAAACTCTTTACTTATCTTATCAATACATGATATTATTTCTTCATATGATGATAACACATGGGAGACTATTTCTCTTATAAATTCTGGCTTAAGGCCATGAAATATATGATCCATCTTTCTCTTTGGATCATGTGCATTGCTGGAGTTCTCATTCCATCTACTGGGCGTCATTTCTAAAAAATGGCATACACTAGATTAGTTTATGAATAACAATACCTAATCCCAAACCTGTAAAACACATAACATAAATTAAATAGTTTATGGATATAATCCATAATCATAAAAATGTCTCCTTTGAGAAAGTATATACTCATAAACCCATCATAATGGTTTGTAAAAAAATTGAGAATTATCCTAAGCATATCCCCTGGGAGTGTCGTAACCAAGAGTGCAGGAAGGCCCGTTGTCGTGCACGAATACCCATTCGATTCTAGTTCAAAGAGGTGTTTTCGGGTTTTACCCCGAGGTACATCTGTGCCAGAGCCACCTCTACCTGCTCGTATCCAGACAGGGATGTATTGCTCAAAAAACTCACAAAATCTCTACAATACCAAAATTCTAGGAAGTTCTTCTATACTAATCCTCAAAGTTTATCTTAGGTCTATGTGCTCTAATCAGAGTTTATCTAAATCAAGCTTCCAAGGATTGTACTAAACTTCCTCTGATACCAACTGTAACGCCCCGACCCTAGTTACCTAGAGTCGGTGCATTATTACATAACATTGGCATGATCATAAGAAAGATCAAATATCGAAAGGCTGATTAGTTTATTATCCTTGGAAACACTAGATATATTCATAAGTCTTACATTACATCATAAAAATGAAAACTACAACAACATATTTTCTTCATATTCCACACTCATATCCCCACATACTATCCCTGTAGGTCATTCATAAATTACTTATTCACATCCTGGGAAAAATAAAATATTGAATGGGGTGAGCTCAAATGCCCAGTAAGGATAACAATATAGCGGAAACTTTCTTAAATAAGAATAAACATTTAAGGCAATGTATAACTAAAACAAAAGCCTTTTAAACTTAAACTTCAACATAGTATGGAAAAAATGAAATAATTCCATTTACTTATTTACATGAATATTCTACTAATTGAATAATCACATGAAATATCAATAACCACTTTCATAATGATGGAATTCATAATGCCAGACTATCATAACCACATAGCCAAGGCCTCATGCCAAGACTACAAATAAGATTTTTCCAAGGCCTTGTGCGAAACCACTATTTTGTCTCATGAGACCTACCGATGCATCGAGGAGCTATAGCGGGCTCCACCCGTCACATATTAAGTCCAATGCATTCCCATATGAAAAGGATTAAACATAACATAAACATTTGTATTAAAACTAGCATACGAAATGTAAATACATTATCCATAAACCATGAATGGTATAAAAATAATACATCCACAGTCAAACATATCACAAAAACTTCAATACAATATAAAAGTTTTGTATCATAATAAATCAACTTCAAATAAGCGTAAAATCCATCAAAAGATGTTGACATAGATGAAATCAAAATTTTTTTTAGAGAAATATCTCTTTCTGTTTTGAAATTATTTAAGAGTCATATATTTATAAAATAAAACATTTTCTTTGAAAATATTCTTATAAGCTTGTAAGGGAAGCTTCGATGGAAAATAGCCGCACCCGCCGTATAAGTTAAAAAACATTCTTACCTTAATTCTGTCGAAAAGTTTAAAAAGGACCTTGTTTGGAAAACCACGGAAAGATTCCATTATAAACTTCTTATAAAAAGTCAAACAAGGGTATAAATGACTTTAACCCATATTCTGTAAAATATTAATAATGTTTTGAAATACATTTTTAAGAAACATGGATGTGGATGATAAAGAGATCCCAGTAGATTATTACATATAAACAACCTCGGATAATGAAGAGATTGCGAAATAAACCCTTACCTTGTACTTTTCCTTGGTTGGGGTAGGATAACCTCCTGTATAATGGTGAAATAATTGTTATTAAATTATACAAGAATTATATACATTAATATGATTTCATATATGATCTTTTAACATTGATTTATTAATAATATCTTAGTATTATCGTTGTTTCGGGTGTTAACTTACTCGTTTTATTTTATATGTTTTGTTACGTAAGCTGTGTTTTTCATGGATAAGTTGTATCTTAATAATATCCAGAATGATATAAAGTCCTTATATACTATTATTAATCATCAAATGAGAATTATACTTGAATGGATACGATGGTGAATGAATCTCATCGCGTTCGTGGAGACGGTAGCCCATACGTACACACGAGCGATAATATCATTGTTTTGATATGAAAATAATATATAATTGGATGGTATATCATATATAACGAATCATTATCATGTTATATTTATTATTTACATGAGTTACACATCATTATTATACCCATCCAAATAATAATTTGTTGAATAACAATTACACCACGACGTGGAGACGGTAAGTCGTACGTACGCATGTATGGTGACATGTTATTCAAAGGATGGATAGAATACTAAATATGGTTGTACCATATTTATAATAAAATCACATTATATATAATATATTGTAGTTATTATTTTAGAATGGTAATAACAAAGAAGGATGAAGTGGAAGAAGAAAGTAACTTGGAAAAGGGTGGTGAAATAATTACCTCTTCTTCGGGTTCTTCCTTTTGATTTGATCAAAAGGGATCTTAGGTTGGATTTCAGACTAAATGAAGGACTCTAGGATGAAGTGAGGGAAGTGGAGAGAGTATTTGGGCATATTTTGGCCGAGAAAAAAGGCTTTGAAGGTGTGAATTAATGAGAAGGGGGAGTGCCCTTTTATAAGAGGGGTGAGGGGCACCTTTGGAAAAGCTAGAAATATTATTTTATAATAAATTCATATTCGGTTTCTAATGGATCCAAAGTGTATTATTTAAGGGTTAAGGTGGGTATGGGTCTAAAACCACCCAACCAATAGAATTTAGACAGGTTTGGGTTACTATATTAACCATATCATTAAGTATTAAATCTTAGTTAATTAGTTTCACTTTTACAATGTCTCTTTGTATTTTTATATTATATGGTTAATAAACTTACTATATATATCCAAGAGACCCCCCAGTGGTACATGAATGATACACCTATCATGATATAAATCTCTTGACCGAACCTTAGATTTTTAGGAATTTAATATCAATTAATTATATAATATTCGTTTTAAAAACTCTTTTCTGTCAATTTTGACACTATTCAATAATTGATTTTTGTAAAAATCATAACAGAATTATTACTACTAAAACAGTTAATTAAATCATTCCTAACATGTCATATTAACCTATAAAATTAATTTAATTCATAAAAAGTCTCAAATTATATTTATTTGGTATCTACAATATCAATAATTTTAATTTTTCACTATTATGGTAATTACTGCATCACCATTGTGTCATAAATACATTAAATTATTTAATGTCTAAAAATTATAAATAAAATAAAATTATGTAGTAAATCTTTTTCTATTTCTAATGAATATTTATAGTCTAAAATCAAACATATATAACCCTATGTAAAAATTGTTCTTCTAAAAGATATATGCTTGTGTTATTTTTGTATTCATTTTAACTTAATTAAAATAAAGTGTCCCTATCACTTACAAGTGGCACCATGGGGTCCCAAAATCAGCCCAAAGATGCCCATGGTTGGACATGTATCAACCAATAAGGTTAGGTCACGTTTTAGGGTAATTGTTTATTATTATAATATTATTTTTAACCCTTATTTACCGGATTTACCCTTTAACCATGGTAAATAAAATATTTACCAAAGTAATTATTAAAAATGTATAAAAATAAAAGTTACCTATTTACACAATTTGAACATCCTAATTCCAAATATGGAATCCATTTTTCCAAATTCAAAACACAGAAGTGGCAGAAATTAATTTAAAATTAATTCCCGTTGTCAAAACAAAAGCGTGTTTTTAAGATATAATAACTATCAAAAGATTGATACTTGTTTATGATCGGTTTAATTTAGAAATTATGTCCAATGACCAACATTGTATTAAATGATAAAAATATATTCTAAATATACTTTAAAACCACTAAAATTCATAATTTATCACTATTAATTATTTTGATTAAAAAATTTGTTTTTAATTAAAATTTAGTAATTTTCACTATTCATCAAAAAATTAAAGTTATCCGAAAAGTACCAAAATTTCACCTTAGGCTAAATTCGATACTACGAATCCAAAAATGAAGTCCATTTTGAGAGATATAATCTCTATAAATTTAAAAAGAAGGTATTACTATTTATAACGGCTAGTTTGATTGGTTGTGGTGTGTGTTAGAACTTGAAGTTGCGTACAACACACGCTACTGTATTATTCAAAAGAAAGCATGACGTGGAAGCTTGGGATGTTTCATTGTAAATTTTTTTGATTTCCCCATTCTAAAAAGTAAATTTATTTAGTCAAATTGAATATATAAATGTTTAAAATATTGGATTTAAAAAGGGTTCACTATTAAAAGTTGGTAAAAGTGCAATACTGAAAATGAATTTGTTCTAACATTATGTCTAAGAAACTCAAAATATGGATTCTAAAATTATAAGGATTATATAAAGATTAATATTTAGTTAATAATATTCATAACATCTCTTGAATGGGTTGTTTGGTAATTCATGGTGCACTTGAACTCGGTGTTGCGTGTAGTACAAGTTATTGAATTAATTTGAAGAAATAACACACTATGAAATCTTGGGGTGTTACAGAGTTTTTTCGCTATTCATCAAAAATTGAAATTTTTCAGAAAAATATGAAAAATTCACCCTAAGATAATTTCGATATTCGAAATCCAACAATGAAGTAAATTTTGAAAGATAAAATTTATAAAGTTTCAAAAAATGGGTATTATTATTCATAATGGCTAGTTTGATTGGTCGCGGTGTGTTAGAATCTCAAAGTTGTGTACAATGCAAGATATTGCATTATTCAAAGGGAAATGTACCATGGAAGCTTTTGGTGTTACAATATTATAATGTGATAGGTTTTTAAATAGCTATATAGCCCCCAATAAATTGTGTAACACTTATAAATTGTGATATTCCATGAATGGTTCATGGTCAATGTTCCAGAACACAATGTTATGAAATTTTTATTGGGATACTTAACATATGTTTATGATTATTTTTTTATTTTAGTTTTTATGATTTTTAGGCTTGCCATATTACGATTTTATCTTATATATTATATCATTTTTAAAATTTATGATTATTTAGATCTCAAATTTATGATTATTTATTATTATTATTGACCCTTGTGTGATTATTGAATGGCATAAGATTGTTAATATTATGGTTCTTTAGAATTTATTCTAATTTATATAGTATCACCTATAGTCTTTAATTTCTCTAATTACATCCTAACAATGAGAGTATCTCTTGAGATTTATCAAAATTGTGGTTTTATACTTGAAATTATTCAATTTTAACAATAATAACATTAATGGGAGGAATAATATCAATGTACTTGTTATTAATTTTTAATAGTTCTACTTGATTAGTGATGTGGAAAGCTTAATGAAACTAGGAGATTCATCAACCTTCATGTCAAACAAGACAATGTAATCATATCACATACTTTATCCTCTTCTTCCACCATATAGGGGTGTTGGATTTGTTGTCACCCTCATGGTATTATTTTGAAAACATATATTGATGGTTTATTTTTTAAAGGTGGTATATGAAGTAAAGGTTTTGTGCACAATATGAAAGGTTCAATTCTCATAGTTTTCTCTATGTCCTTTGTAAATGGATCCTCATTCATTAATAAATCCAATATCATTCATTTATATATATATATATAATCATTAATGGGGTGATTTTTCTCTCCCAGTCAAAGTTGGAATCATCTTTAACTATCAATATAATGGGCTCCCCTGTTACCTCACACTAGTTAGTTAGTTATATTCTATAAATATGTAAAGGTAATATTAGGAAGGATGATATATTTAAAACACATTGAAATATTTTAATTCATCCATGGACTCTCTTTCCTCCTTTTCGGGGGTATTTGGTTGGTATAATGGAGTTTAAAGTATACTTCTCCCACTTTTGTGTAATTGTTTTGTCAGTGCAGATACAATTGGGCTCTAATTAAATAAGACCCTTTGATGTTATGTATTTATAATATTCTACCAATAATCATTAAATTTTTTCTATAAAATAAAAAATAATGGAATTGTATAGAATGAACATTGGACTTCCTCAAACATATGTTCATCTTGGTTATTTCTTTACTGGGAATTTTATCTTGCATAATCAGTAATATATGTCTAAATGATACCCCATGTAAGTATTGGAGTTAAACTATATCTATGAGGTTAAAATGAATATTTAATTAAAGTAATATGATTTTATTTTTAAGATTTTATATTATGAATATAATCTAGAAAAGCACTATAACCCTATATTTATGGAGTTTTATCTCTATTTTTTATATAAAAGTTTTAGTACTATATTTTTTGAGGTGAACAATTATAATTAAGGTCATGGATTGTGGTTTCTAGTACTTGAGTAAAGGTTACCATGTTTTGGTGGTAGGCCATCACTATAACACCCAAATACATTACAATATATTTATTTTAGAACAAATCTAATTACGTTCATAGCCTGTGACGCACACAACACCATGTTTAAACAAAACATGATTTAATACAAATTTTCCAAAATAACAAAAAAAATTATCACTTTTAGAAAATTTATTTGAATTAATGAACATCATTTTTGAAATAATCATATAACAAGTATCTAAGGGATAATTTTTTGTATTTTTATGAAAAGGTTCGTGTTTTGATAAATTGTGAAAAATAATTAATTTAAATTGAAAAATATAATTTCATATAAATAATTTATTATGTTAAGTTATATTTTTTTAAAGTAAATTTAGATAAATTTTATAAAAATTAATACAATTTAATCTATTGGAAACATTTTCATATTAAATTTTTATATGAAAACATTTTAAACTCTTGAACATTTTTTCCTTCAAAACCTATACTCTCATCTTTTTCGAGAGATTAATTTTATATTAAATATATCACTTATGTGAATTGAATTTTGAAAAATATATTCCATATTTGGAATCATAATAAAATATAATTTCTGGAAATTTTGAATTAAATTTGATCCAAATGATTAGTGAATGGAGTAAAAATTAATTATAATGTTTAAGGTAAAAACTAATTTATTGTGTGTTAAACTAAGAAAATAAGGGTTAAAATGGATTAAAAACATGTAAAAACCCCATTTTATATCCATATTGAGACTTTATATATTATATTATCTATAAGTTTCCATTTTTATAACTTTTTTCCAAATAATAATGTCGGTATGATTGAATCCTATAAACAAATTACAAGTGCTCTACTCACCTAACTTATATAAGTTCACCCCTCTCCTCTCTTATTAACGCCATAATACCAATTTTATTTTTACAATACCTTCCCAAATAACATTAAAAAATACACCCTCACTTCATAGATACATTATTTTTTTAATATAACCAACCGAGGATGGATTTATGGAAAAGATAAAGAGGATACCTGAAGAACAGGTATCGTTATTCAATTATCATTTTTATTTTTTATTCCTCCACATAATTAAATTATTTTTTAACCATTATTATGTAATAAAATCAATAAACCCAATATAATGATATTTTTTATGTTATGTTCATGACCCAAAACCACCCCATGTCTATAAAATGGGTTATGAAATCATATTTCTTGTGTACGGTAGAATACCATCTCACAAACGGATGTCATTAATGTTTCAATTACCACATATAAAAATTGGGTACACTGATGGAAATAAATTATATATATGATTATTATGAAATAGTTATACTTCTATAATCATTATATCATGTATATATTTTTTAATTTCAATTCTGTAGGAGATACAACAATATTACTTGTGTGTACGGTGAACTACCGCCTCAAGAGAGATGTGATTCATCATTCACTAATTCTTTTCATGAAAGGTGAAGAGGATAAATTTTAATGAAAATATATGATATAAATGACATAATTATAATATTAATGAAATTTTTATACTTCTTAAAATATAATATATATCATTTTCTTTTCTAACTTTTCCACTTAATGAATATGATAAATTCATTTGTGTACGTGTGGACTACCACCTTCATGAAACGATGCGACTCTCTATTAATCGCCACACCTAATTAAAGATGTATATAAGATTATGTAAAGAAATAATATTTTTTTATTATATTTTGATAATTCTATAATGTTAATATATTAATTCCTTTCCATAATGATCATTGAAAAATTGAAACATTACTCATGTGTATGTATGACCTACCGTCCTCATGAGCGTAACATATTTCATGAATAAAAAAAATCTTTGATAATTGATATTAAATGTATAATTGATAAATAATGAAAATAATTATATCATTATTATTTTACTGGGTATGATGGAACTATATAAAATTCATCATAACTAGAACATTCATGACAATGCATAAAAGAGAAAACAAGGCAATTAACACCCGAAACAATAAAAAAATATTATTAACGAATGAGTTATATGATGTTATAAAAAGATCATATGTTATGTTATAAATACAAATATGGTTATGGTATATGTTAATTTAATTTTTAAGAACCACTGTATAGGAGGTTAAATGAAGTTCACACAAAAAGGAAGAATGTGGTAAGGGACTTCATCTCAATTTCTCTTCATTGAGACATATTGAAATATTATGAACCTAATTTATTTAATACGGTGTCTATAATTATTTTTGATAATTAATATAATGATTAAATTTTAATTCATGGTATTTTATGTTCTAATTTGATTTATTTTATCCATTGGGGTTCAAATTGAAAACTACCAAGTGGTAAAAGTTATTATAGAGTGTCACGTTCTTTTTTATGGATAATTTTCTCTCCAATCAATCACTTTCATATAATCATATTTCATTGGAAATTTCATTTATATTAAATATACTTATGCTTATATAATGGATATAATTAATTTCAAAACCATATACCATTATTACATACAGTGTTTACATTTAATATTATTTTATTATCTTGGTAATGTTGATAAATATGTATCCTTTACTCTATACAAGTATTTTATAATAAGGAAAATTTTTATTCATTAAATCTATTATATGATATTTGAAGAATTAATTTATAATGAAGACATGGGTGGGTCCCAGTTATAGATAGCCCCTCGATCCATCGACATGTCTCATGTGAAAACCTAGTTGGCCAAATAAGATTGGTTTTACTGGATAGATTTAATGTATCTTGAGGATATACCCTGATGATTGAGGTATCATAGGAATAATACATGGGATCCAATAATTAATAGTTTTATTCATTTATAATTCATCTATCTTATTATTCAGGACATTTTCACCATGATATTTTCTGTTGATTCATTTCATTTTTTTTATTGATTAAATGACATGTGTTTTCAGTTATTTAACTTTCCATATTGATTACGCCTTATCTTATCATGATATTCGAGTTAATAAAATTTCATGTCTATTTAGTTATTTATAATTCCATATTTGTTACACTTATGGATTTATGATATCTTACACTGTACATAACCCATTCTATGTATTTAAGATCACCCTTTGGTTTCATTCCCAAGGATGTGATGAAGAATCCTTTGTATGAGTTTTCAATGATTAAAAACACTACTTTTGTAATGAATTAAGATTTATTTTTTAATTAATGTTGTAAAATGGGTGTCATTTATGTGTATTGTTCACTAGAAATATTATGTTTATTGGTCTTTTGGGATTATACCATTTTAATATATACTAATATAATTAAGTATGGAACTGGAATTGGGTTGTTGGGGTCGGGGTCATTATAGTTTCTAATAGAGAACATTTTGTACAATCTTTTGGATCTAGATTTAAGAAAACATATATTAAAGATCATAACCCCATGATATAATTTCAAGATAAATATAGAAGAATAACATAACATTTTGGTTTGGTAAACATTATGTAGTTTTCAGTATAAATTCATCCATGTTTGGATATTACAATTTGAAATGGTTCTTGTAAAGAGGTGCCTTGTGGTAATAAAATGAAAATAGAAAATAAAGTATAGACCTGATCATCACCTGGTGCTTGACAATGTGCCTTAGTGTGAACCTAGTTTGACACACCCATGGGAAATTATTAATACGATTTACATTTTCAATACAAACCATTATGAAGGATTTGAAAATAATGATATCCATGAAGAAACCAATTTTATAATTTTGGATTAAAATAAATAATTTTAATTTATGTTAAGTAATTAGAACTGTATATTTGGATTTAATGTTCACAATTTTATTAGATAATATATTATATTTCGTTATTTATATTTGGAATCTAGAAGTAAGAAAGGTATCAAAAGTCATGGCCAATTTTGGAATTTACCTGGTGAGGAGGAAAATAAAAAATGTTATTTAAACTAATAAAATTATGCTAATATTAGGTATCTTAATCATATTTTGATAAATAACCTTTTCAGGATGGAGAAACCTATCCCATAATGAGATTATCTTATATTGGATCACATTATGTGAAAAAAGAACCAATAATTTTGTGGGTATACTAACCCAGTGTTTGATGACAAATGGATTATGTATAAGGAGAAGTTATTTATGGCATTGGGATGCCATGAAAAGAAAACTTTTACACATAAAATGTATTTCTCCAATGTAGATGATGACCAATTAGGATCGTTGATCCAGAATATTTGGGAGGAAGAGGAAATGGAACTCATGGAATGAAAATATTTTAAGGAAATGCTCATTGAAAAATATTTCCCTCATGGAAAACAAATTAAAATGAAGATATAGTTCTTTAACTTAAGTAAAAAGGATGAAGATGGTGTTTCAATGTATGGGGATACCTTTAGAATGTTATCCAGGTATTCTAAAGATTACATATTTAATGCAGAGTGCAAGATTGACCATTTAATTTGAAGATCACATGAAAAGTATCCGAAGGGCCCTGGTCTATCTAGAATTTTCATCATATGATGAATTAGTTTTATGTGCCATCAAAATGCAGAAGTAATTTTCTAGATAAAATATATTATAAGGGGATCAGGAGGATAATAATTCATCTGGACACCATGAAAAATGGAATATGTCAAAGAAGAAGAATAAAACATGTTTATTACCATATTTTGAAAACTGTGGAAATCATCATCATCAGAAATACTTAAAGGGATTGGGAGTTTTGTTATAATTGTGGTGACAAGGGTCCCCATGAATAATAGTGAAAATTGAAAAATGATAAACTAATATTCAGTATTTCAACTATCAGGAGATAGGGAACTGCATAAATGAATTCACCAAGCATCATGTAAATCCCCTAAAAAAGAGGACAAGGGGAGAAATCCATGCTTATGAGATCACTATAGAATTGGTGTATGTATATAATGATATGGTGGAAGGTAATTTAATATAATATTCAAATTTAGATAATTATTTATTTCATTCTAGATCCCCAAAAACTTTTATATCGACATAGTTTATTAAAGAAATTATGTATTTATATATTAATTTATAAAGGGGGTTATTAGATAAAACTCTTAGGAGAAGTCTCACTATAACAAATATGTGATAGGAAGTCCCCATTATGACACAAAAACATGTTTTATTTTCTATCCTTATTATAATAACTATGGTTGACACCAATACAATACATAGTTTGTATTTGATTTCATAATATGATGAAACCATTATTATAAGAAGAAGGAAAATATGATTTTTGAGGAAGATGTATAATTCCTTATCTTTATAGAAGAGAATTCATCATTTGAGTCACATTTAGATCCACCCCCATTATATATACTGAATGATATTTATGGGGAAGAAGATAAAAATGTAGGGATGGATTATGTAATCATCAAATTATGGATGTACCTATTTCACATGTATACATTGATTTATTTCCTAAAGATCCACCTAGAAAACACTCATAGTGTGAATATGAGTTTTCTGTTGATTTAAACTCTAATATAAGACCATTTTCAAAGACTCTTAATATAATAGACACTATTGAATTATAGGATTTTAAGAAACAGCGAGAGGATTTGGGTGATAATGTATTTATTCTCCCTATAAATTCAATATTGGGATCCCATGTTCTCTTTATTAAAAAATATTGATTAATGATATGATTCATTGATTATAGGTAAATAAATTATATTACGATAAATAAAAAGTATCATTCGTCTCACTTTGGTGACTTATTCGATTAAATTCATATCAATCCAAATATTTTTCAATGATTGACCTTCTTTTTGGATATCATTAATTGCATGTAAAGAAGAAATAAATTCCAAATAAAACTTTTTGAACAAGGTATAAAAATTATGAGCTCAAATTAATTCCATTTTTATTGACTAATGCACACTCTATAGTTATATATCTAATAAATATAGTATTAAACAAATATCTTGATGGTTTTTTGGTTCTCTTCATTGATCATATTTTGTTTTATTCTAAAATATATGAGAACTTTGAAAATCACTTGTAGATTATTCTTGGGACTCTTAAAATGAAAGAGTTATATAGTAAATTTAGTAAGTGTGACTTCTGGCTTCATGAAGTTTCCTTTCTTAGAATTATTTTATCCATGTATAGGATCTCAGTAGTTCCTATGAAGAAAAATGCAGTTAGATAGTGGCCTACAATAACAAACATAAATGAGGTAAATATATTAAATGGTTTGGAATGTTACAATCAGCGATTAGTTCAAAACAAATTATAGATTTTCTAACCCATTAACCAATATTTTATATAAAGGGGTTATGTCTATTTGGAAAATGGATTGTGAAGAATATTTTGATGAACTAATGAGGAGATTTCCCAATGCTCTGATCTTGACTCTACCATATAGAAATGATGGGTTTGGGATATATATTATTGCATAGAATACACGACATGGTTGTTACCTAATAACAAATGATAATGTTATTACATATGCATCAAGGAAATTTATAACTCATGAATAGAACTACTCAACCCATGATATAGAGTTGAAATCTATAATAATTTCTTTGAATATATGAATACATTATTGTGATGGTGAAATATTTGAGATATACACATAACATAAAATCCTATAATAAAAATTTTCATAGAATTATCATAGTGTGAGATAAAGTCTATGGCTCTATATTTAGAAGGGTTATGATTTTTCAATACATTACCACCATGGGAATAAAATAAGGTTATAGATAAATTGAGTAGTAAATATCATGGATTTTTTAACCAAATGAGGATTGAGAGCGCTCAAATGTTCATGGATCTAGTAAGTATGGACACACGAATTATTAATGAATTGGATACATCAGTCATTTTTTAAATTATTATGAAACCATCTTCACTATAAAATATAAAAATTCCCAAAAATATTATGAGAACATTGAATAGAAAATATAAACAATGAATGATGGGAAACTAGTAGATTTTGTTTGTTGAAATGGTACTATAAAATTTGAAATGTCAACATGTGTTTTATATATAACTGAGCTGAGAAGGGAATTGTTTGACGATGCTTATAGCTCATATTTATATATAAACCCATGTAGCACAATGATCTATAGGGATTTTAGGGAACACATTTTTTGGGATAACATGAAGTGGAAAATTAATGATTATCTATCCATATGATAGATTTTTCAACAAGTTCAATATGTGAGTTAGTCTGATATTTTATTAATGAAACATCTTCTTGTTCCTATATGGGAATGGTATGACATTAGAATGGACTTTGTTAAATTACTACCAATAAATCCTAGAAGTAATGATACAATATGGTTTATCGTTGATCACCTAACTGAATCTGCACATTTCCTCGCTAAAATATAATATATTCCTCTTGAAAAACACACAAGGATCTATATTAATGAATTTGTAAGAATCCATGGTGCACCTATTTTATTGTTTCTAATAATAATCCTTCTTCTACATTGAAATATTGGAAGAGTCTATAGAAGGCTCTTGTTATTGATCTTCATTTGAGAAATTCCAACCGTTATAATTATAACAAACAATATGAAAGGAAAATTAATGAATAGAAGAAATGTTGAGTTCTATATTACTTGACTTTCAAGGTATATGGGAACAATATTTAACATTGGTTTATTTTCCATATAACAATAGTTTCAATTCATGTTTTTGAATGGCGTGGTATAACATATTATATTGAAAGTGATGTTGTACTCAAACTTGTTGTAATCGGAATGGTTAAAGAAAAATAGAAGTCCCAAAATAAACCAATGTTATGTTAGTATAAATGAAATTTTGAGGATGAATTTTTTATATTTAGGGAGAATATAACAACCCTAGATAATACAATATATTTGTTTTGGAATAAATTTAATTTCATTAATACCTTGTGATCCCCACAACACATGGTTTAAAAAAATATGGTTTAGTCTGGATTTCTATACATAATTTAAAATTAGTTGATAAAACATTATGAAAAATCATTTAAAAAAAATCATTTTTCTAATCATCGTATATAAATTATCTTAGGAATTATTTTTTGGATGTTTTGGAAAAATTAGATTTTTTAATGAATAGTGAAGAAGGTTTAATTTTAATGAATAGTGAAGAATGTTTAATTTTAATAGAAACCAACAATTTCATTTAAATAATATATAATGATTAATTTTATATTAAATTGTTTTTAAGGTAAAATTAGTTCAATTTTATATCAATTATTAAAATTTAAGTCATTAGAATCATTCTCATATTGAATTTTAATATAAATATATTGTAAACTTTAGAACATTTTCTCTTTAAAAATGTCTTTCTCATTATGTGTGGGGATTAATTTTAAAATTATATTTTTCAATTATATGAATGGAATTTTCGAAAATATATTCCATATTTTGAATCTGAATAAATTTGAATTTCTAATATTTTCAACATAATTTTTGACCAAAATTATTAGTCAATGAACTAAATAATAATAATAATTGTGGTAAAGGTAAAAACTGATTTATTGGGGGTAAACATAGAATATAAGGGATAAAATGGCCTAAAGACTTTTCAAACTCCAATTATATTTATATATTTATACATTTTTTATAATAGGATCTATAATGGATAATTTTGGGGTATTTTTTATTGATAAAAATGTTATTATGGTTGAATCTTTTTAAAATAATTATAGGTGTGCCACTCACACCACTTATAAAAGGGAACCCCTTTGTTATCTACATTTTACCTTAAAAACCACTTTGGATTAGCTAATACCTGGCCAAATAACATCTTAACTTCTTTAATATCATCCTAGAAGACATGTTGTTTGAATAAATAAAACATAGGATGAATTTAGTGTAATCCTATGGAGGATTCACTAAGAAGCGGTAATGTTCATCAATAAAAAATTTTATTTTATTTATTATTCCACATAGTTTAATTATTTTTAAACTATGATAGTATAATATGATAATTATCTTACATGTATATAGATATTTTAATTTAGTGACTTAAAACCACCCTCAATTCCACCAAATGTGCAACAAAATCCTTATTCATGTGTACGACACACAACCTTCTCGTGAACTGATGTCATTCATTTATCACTAATTCCTATCATAGTTGGGTATGATGATGGATCTAAATTATATATATTATATTTATATAATTTTTATACATCTATTTTCATTACATCCTGAATACCTTTTTACAATACATTTTGTAAGAGATACGATAACGTCACTCGTGCGTATAACTGACTACCACTAGATGAAGCGATGTTGTTCGTCTTTCAATAACACTTTACAAGGAAGTTGATGAATAAAATTTTAATGATTTTATGTGATATAAATGAAATTATTAAAATATTAATTTCATATCTACCATTTTTAATAGAAAATATATATCATTATATTTCTAACATTTTCACTCAATGAATATGGTAATATCATCTATGTACATTCGGACTACCGCCATCATGAAATGATGTCGCTCTCTTTTTATCAACACACAACATGGATGAAAAATATAAGTATATTTAAATAAATAATATGATATTTATGATATTATGGTCAATTAGTAAGTATAAAATATTATTGACCTCCATTCCAAAATTATCATTAAAAATGGGACTATTTCTCACGTGTATGTATAACCTACTATCTTCCGGATCGTAACCTAATTTATTTATCAAAAAAATATTTCATGACTGTTATTAAAATTATAATTGATGTATAAATATGATAATTATTTCATGATTATTATTCTGGATATGATGAAACTGAACAATTTTCAAAATAATCAGAACATTCATAATAATGAATGAATGAGAAAACAAGGAAATTAACTCATGAGACATTGAAAATAATGAAAATTTATTAATGAACTTTTGATAATATGTTATAAAAGGAACATATATGATATTATATATATTAACATGTTTCTATTATAATTTAATTACATGCTTAAAAACCACTACACATGAATTTAAATAACATTCACCCAAAATGAAACATGAGGTAAGGGACTTTGTTTCAATTTCCCTTTATTGGGAAATATTGTAATGTCGTAGACCTAATTATTTTTATAAAGTGTATATAATACCCTATTAAATATAATATCTTGATTCATTCATATGATATGTAACATTATTTACTAATTCAATTGATTCCTCAATATATGATTAATTCTTTGAGAATGCATACATGGTCATGGCCCAATTATAGATAACCCATCGATGCATCAACATGTCTAATGAGAAAAATTGGTTGGCTAAAATTGATGGATTTTTTCCAGTAGTATTAAACTTTTTTAGTGGTATATATTGATGGTAGATGCATCATGTGTCTTAGAAATGAAATCCAATAATTAATAATTTCAGTCATTTATAATTAATTTATATTATTATAAATTCTATTTTTCGATGATATTATCTTTGGAAGCATTTCCTTCTTAGTTTATTGATTAAGTTGCATGTCTTTTAGTATTTACCTTTCCATAATGATTATTTCTTATCTTTTAATTATAGTCACATTTTTTAATTGGAATTTATACTCATCTACTTAACTTTCATTGTGATTATTTTTGTTTATTCAAGTTATCTTATATTTTAGTTAACCCTTACTAAACATTTGAGATCACCCTTATTTGTTTTCCTTTCCCAAGGATATATAGAAGAAATCTTTGCTTGAGATTTCAAGGATGCAGATCATATATATTTTTTATTTTATTTTCCATATTTAAAACTAGTTTCATGTATGTAAATGGTTCTCAAAAACTACTAAAATGATCATTCCTTCTAGATATGACCCTTTTTATATATGATAATTTAATAAAATAAGGCATTATCTCTCAGTTTATAGGGTTGAGGTAAATAAAAACAAACTATTGTGGTTCAAATTCTGGTGAAATATCGAATACAAATTTCGTACTAGGGGTATATTTGAGTTTAAAAGGGGATATTTTGTCTCAACTTGTGTAATCTTGGATGTATTAATTTTAAAACAACCATCAAGGATAGTTGGAAATAACTGAGATAGGGGTGAATCAATGATTAAAATTACATTTATGTTTCTTTGTGATACAACATTCACAACATGTTGAGGTTATTAATAAGATCACTATCAAACCCATCGATTCATATACATATACATGGAATAATATATTTTTATAGTGTTCAACACTTAAAATAAGTAAAAATTTCTTGATATGATACTAACTCACATAAGATCATACAAGCCACTAGTTTTATCTTGTGAATTACAAGAATGGTGCATTACTTACTTAGGATATACAATTATCTCTTGATTTTGTACACTTCTCTTATAAAATTTAAATTATCTCTTTATTTTGTTCAGTTATCTTGTAAAATTAAAATTATTATTTTTAAAATAACTTGTCAATATGCCTCTAGAATAGACTTCCATCACATTGTTGTTGTTTTTCTTCATTTTACCATTCTTTTTATTCTATTTCAATTTCTACATAAACAAAAAAAAGTATTCTACCACTCTATATTAAACTATATCACTATAAAAATATTCTATTTTAGTGCATATATCATTATTCTATTCTTATCATTACATGTATAAAAATATATTTTTAATTCATCTCACATGTAGTAGTATCATTATTCTAAAATATTTATATGTTAGTATAAATTAAATTTTGAGGATGAATTTTTTATATTTGGGGAGAATATAACAACCCAAGAAAATACAATATATATTTTTTGTAATAAATGTAATTTCATCAATACCTTGTGATTCCCACAACACATGGTTTAAAAAAATATGGTTTAGTTGGGATTTCTATAATTAATTTAAAATTAGTTGATAAAAAAGTACGAAAAATTATTTAAAAAAAATCATTTTTCTAATCGTCATATAAAAATTATCTTAGGAATTATTTTTTTGTATATTTTGGAAAAAAAATTATTTTTTAATGAATATTGAAGAATGTTTAATTTTAATGAATAGTGAATAATGTTTAATTTTAATAGAAACCAACATTTTCATTTAAATAATATATAATGACTAATTTTATATTAAATTGTTTTAAGGTAAAATTAGTTCAATTTTATATCAATTATTAAAATTTAAGTCATTTGTATCATTCTCATATTGAATTTTGATATAAAAATATTGTAAACTTTGGAACATTTTCTCTTTAAAAATGTCTTTCTCATTATGTGTTGGGATTAATTTTAAAATTATAATTTTCAATTATATGAATTTAATTTTTGAAAATATATTCCATATTTTCAAATTGAATAAATTTGAATTTCTAATATTTTCAACATAAGTTTTGACCAAAATGAATAGTCAATGAATTAAAAAATAATAATAATCATGGTTAAGGTAAAAACTGATTTATTGGGGGTAAAATAAGAATATAAGGGCTAAAATGACTTAAATACTTTTCAAACTCCAGTTATATTTACATATTTATACATTTTTTATTACAGGATCTATAATGGAAAATTTTGTGGTCTTTTGCATTGATAAAAATGTTATTATGGTTCAATCATTTTAAAATAATTATAGGTGTGCCACTCACACCACTTATAAAAGGGAACCCATATACTCTATACTTTTTACATTAAAACCCACTTTGTATCAGCTAATACCTGCCAAAATAACTTCTTAACTTCTCTAATATCATCCTAGAAGCGATATTTTTTTAATAAATAAAACATAAGAAAGATTTTGTGTAATCCCTTGGAGAATTCCCTAAGAAGAAGTAATGTTCATCAATAATTTTTTTTATTTTATTTGTTATTCCACATAATTTAATTATTTTTAAACTATGATAGTATAATATGATAATTATCTTACATGTATATAGATATTTTAATGCAGTGATTAAAACCGCCCTCAATTTCACCAAATGTGCAACAAAATCCTTATTCATGTGTATGACACACAACCTTCTTGTGAAGTGATGTCATTCATCTATCACTAATTCCTATCACAGTTGGGTATGATGATGGATCTAAATTATATATATGATATTTAAATAATTATTATACATCTATTTCCATTACATATTTAATTCCTTTTTACAATAAATTTTGTAAGAGATACGATAACGTCACTCGTGTGTATAACTGACTACCACCACATGAAGCGATGTTGTTCGTCATTCATTAACACGTTACATGGAAATTGATGAAGAAACTTTTAATGATTTTATGTGATATAAATGAAATTATTAAAATATTAATTTCATATCTACCATTCTTAATAGATAATATATATCATTTTATTTCTAAAATTTTCACTCAATGAATATGATAATATCGTCTGTGTACTTGTGGACTACCGCTATCACGAAATGATGTCGCTATCTTTTTATCATCACACAACATGGATGATAAATATAAGAATATTTAAATAAATAATATGATATTTATGATATTATGGTCAATTAGTAAGTATAAAATATTAATGACCTCCATTCCATAATTATCATTAAAAAAATGGGACTGTTTCTCACGTGTATGTATAGAATACTATCTTCCGGATCGTAACCTAATTCATTTATCCAAAAAATATTCCATGATTGTTATTAAAAGTATAATTGATGTATAAATATGATTATTATTTCATGATTATTATTCTGGATATGATGAAACTAATCAATTTTCAAAATAATGAGAACATTCATAATAAAGAATGAATGAGAAAACAAGGAAATTAACTCCTAAGACAATGAAAATAATGAAAAATTATTAATGAACTGGTGATAATATGTTATACAAGGAACATATATGATATTTTATATATTAACATGATTCTTTTATAATCTAATTACATGCTTAAAAAACACTACACGTGAATTTAAATATCATTCACCCAAAATGAAACATTAGGTAAGGGACATTGTTTCATTTCCCCTTCATTTGGAAATATTGTAATGTAGTGGACCTAATTATTTTTATACGGTGTATATAATACACTATTAAATATAATATCTTGATTCATTCATATTTTAAGGTATTTTATGTTCCAATTTTTATTATATTAACCAAGGGGATTTGACCTAAAAACTAATAAGTGATAAAATTTATTGCACATTTTCACTTTCTTTTTTGATTAATAACTTTCCCTTGAACCAATCAATTTTTATTATCATCTCATTAGAAATTAATTTTATATTAAAAATCCATATTATCGTATAGTTGATATTACTATTCCCTAAATCTTATAATATTTATATATAGTATTTATTATAAATGTTATTTGATTAACTATGGAAATATTGAAAAATTTCAATCACAGACTCCATATGGATTTCCTATTATATGTAACATTATTTACTAATTAAATTTATTCCACAATATACGATGAATTCATTGAGAATTCATACATGGTCATGGCCCAATGATATATAACCCATCGATTCATCAACATGTCCAATGAGAAAAATTGGTTGGCCAAAATAGATGGATTTTATCCAGTAGTTTTAAACTTTTTTATTGGAAGATCTTGATGGTAGATGCGTCATGTGTCTGAGAAATGACAACCAATAATTAATAATTTCAGTCAATTGTAATTAATTTATCTTATCATAAATGCTATTTTCCATGATATTATATTTGGAAGTATTTCATTCCTAGTTTATTGATTAAGTTGCATGTCTTTTAGTATTTACCTTTTCATAATGATTATGCCTTATCTTTTAATTATAGTCACATTATTTAAGTGGAATTTATACTCATCTACATAACTTTACTTGCGATTATTTTTATTTATTCAAGGTATGTTATATTTTAATTAACACTTACTAAACATTTGTGATCACCCTTATTTGTTTTCCTTTCCCAAGGATATATAGAAGAAATCATTGATTGAGATTTCAAGGATGCATATCATATATATTTTTTATTTTATTTTCCATATTTAGAACTTGTTTCATGTATGTAAATGGTTCTCAAAAACTACTAAAATGATCATTCCATATATATATGACCCTTTTTATATATGCTAATTTAATAAAATAAGGCATCATCTCTTGGTTTATAGGTTTGAGGTAAATAATACCAAACTATTGGGATTCAAATTCTTGTGGAATATCGAATACAATTTTCTTACTGGGGGGGGGGGGGGTATATTTGAGTTTCAAAGGGGATACTTTTTCTCGATTTATAAAATATTGGTTGTATTAATATTAAAAGGAAAATCAAGGCTAGTTAGAAATAACTAATATAGGGGTGAATCAATGATTAAAATTACATTTATGTTTCTTTGTTATACAACATTCACAACATGTTGAGGTTATTAATAATATCACTATCGAACCCATCCATTCACATACATATACATGGAACAATATATTTTTATAGGATTTAATACTTAGAATAAGTATAAAGTTCTTGATATGATAATAACTCAAATAAGATCATACAATCCAATAGTTTCATCCTGTGAATTACAAGAATGGTGTATTTCTTACTCAGGATATACAATTATCTCCTAATTTTGTACACTTCTCTTGAAAAATTAAAATTATCTCTTGATTTTGTACACTTATCTTGTAAAATTAATATTATTATTTTTAAATAACATGTGAATATGCCTCTAAAATAGACTTACATCACATTGTTGTTGTTTTTGATCATTTTACCCTTCTTCTGATTTTATTTCATTTTCTACATGCACAACAAAAAGTATTCTATCACTCCATATTAAACTATATCACTATAAAAATATTCTATTTTAGTGCATATATCATTATTCTATTCTTATAATTATATGTATAAAAATATGTTTTTAATTCATCTCACATGTAGCAGTATCATTATATTAAAATTTTAATTTATAATTAGAATTAAAAATAATGACTTCCTTCAACTACTCTGACTTATTTTATCAAATTATTCTAATTATTTTTTTCTATTTTATTGAATGGATATATCCATGTGAACTATGATATAATTAATAGTGTAAATGGTTTCTTCAATGGGTAGCCAAGTATTTTTCCCAAAAATAAAATGAAATTTTTTCCCTTCATGATGTAGTATGATTATTAATTATGTGAACCAACAATATTTCATAGAACAATGAAAACCAAACTATTAATGCTTTTATATCTTTATGTGACAATATTTTTCTTTTCTCCTTAACTACATGGTGACAATGAAATTTTACTTTCCATGGAATTAACCATTTTCTCAACACTAACATGAATCAGAAATTCCCTTTGTGATATCTAAACCATTATAGATCAACATAATAATATTTTTATTTTATAACTAATCATTAATTAAAA
The DNA here is from genome assembly GCA_963277665.1 of Viscum album. NCBI lineage: Eukaryota > Viridiplantae > Streptophyta > Magnoliopsida > Santalales > Viscaceae > Viscum > Viscum album. The sequence continues at coordinate 1,404,398,043 of OY728129.1, forward strand.
TTTATAATATTAAATCCTTCCACTGAAATTCTTGGATCATATTCAGAACTCCATGTAAAATTCAGAAGATCATAAATTTTTGTGTAAGTCAAAAATTATATTCATCCCTTAAAATGTATTATGTATCATGTAATATTTATAAAAGATACATATGAGACCTTTTTTTGAGTAATTAACCAAATTCGATGTTAAGAAAAAAAATTCTTATATTTGATCTCAAAAATTTTATGTATCCAAAAATATATATAATGTATAATATAATATATATTAAATAATATGAATCACACCATGTGCTAAGGACTTTTACAATTATTATTGTTATGGTGAATATTGTGTGCATCTCTAAAATTATACTAGGTAATTTTCCCCATTAATTATCCTAAAAAATATATTTTTATTTGAACATAAAAACCTACTCATTTTGTAATTTTCCAATTTTCAATGAACATCATAAAAATATATTATATATGTATCAAATATATTATACATCACCTTATAAGAAATGAATTTTCCAATTTTATTTCCCTAAACTACATAGTTATAAAAAACATATGAATGGAAGGTTAAAAGAAAAAAATAATATGAAAATATGAAAATTTTCAATAACCTCCACAGTAACTCAAAACTTCTCTAATCATTTTATATGGGATTCGAAAATCCAAAATATTATTCACCTAAATTAAAAATCAATAATCAATGTTATTTTCCATATGATTTATTTATTGAAAATAAACCCTGACACAAGAAACAAATCTACCCCTTGAGTCTCAATAATCTCCCCAATGTTTACAATTGAATCATATCTTAATATCTCACTATACAAATCTATTTTTCTCTGGAATCTCTCCCTTTGTATTATTTTGGATACAATGGAAGAAAAATAATTTTGAAACATTACACACTTTGAAATGTATCAATATTCACAAATATATTTTCATATTTAAGAGATGTCATTGTAGGAAACTAGTATATATAACATTAATATCAATATTTCTATTAATGTTTGACTCCATTATTTTCTTCAAAACTCTTAAAATAACTTTACATCAATTGGAAACCCACTATAACATATTTACCGATTCTGAAAATTATTCACAAAACCATTGAATTATATTTTCATGTATTCATGCTCAACAATACTATTAAAATAGTTCAAAATCATTTAAACTCACACATAAATATTATATATTCATATACTTATCATTTTAACAACTATCTCTAAAAATGAGATCCCTTTAAATAAGGGATATCCTCTGTATATGGTAAAACACATACACTTAGATATATCAAAAATAGATTTCTCCCTATTTATAAATATATAATGTATGTACATAAAGGAATAAACACATAATATATTTATATTTTATTTATGATCCATTGATAACAACATCCAATGATAAAGTTAGAGAGAGGACAGATTCACCATACCTTAGTTACGAGAGGAACAAAGTTAAAATCCTATAAAAAACATCAGCCTTCAAAATATGTCTATAATAAGTGTTTTGGTGAAAAAATCATCTATTTTATCCAATTATAGAATAAATTATAGCTAAAAAACATTTTTTCCCACAAGCACTTTTATGGAGTCAAATTTTATATCAATTTTCTTTTACTTCGAATATTGAAAAAAATTTATGGATAGATTGAGATAACTATGATTATCAAAACCCAAAATCAGTGGTAACATCACTTCCACATTAGTATATTATAATTGAGTTCCTTTACATATTAATTGGGTGATTTATTGTGTAGAACGCGCTTATTCTACACAAGAAATGATCAAGGACACCATGATTTATTTCTTGGTGTTCTAAAAAAATCACCTTTCACACATAAAGAAAAATATATGGGTTATTGATCTTAGATAATCTATATTTCCATCATAATTTGTATTAGTATATCCAAATAGTTAATTTAATCAATGAATTTAATATTTCAGTACATAGGCTATTATCCCTTTCATATACAAATGAATTCTTTTTTGAAAATTGAAATGAAAAAATTTAGGTGTTACTCGATACCTGGAATATAATTTAACTATATATACAGCATGTAATATCGAATAATTCAAGAATAAAAAATAATGACAATTTTCCTAAACTCATTTTTATTTAATTAATTTTTTATATCATCCATAGAAAATAAATTCCTTCTAAAATTAGTGTAGGAACCAGCTTTTAATCCTCTAAAAAAATATATTTTATAAGTTCTCGAGCATATTTCTTTTGATAAAGGACGATATGATCTTATTCTTGGGAAACTTTTATGCCCAAATAGTATATCATTGATATAAGAATGGAATTTTTAAATAAATTATTTATATCCAAATAAGAATCTTCCCAAAATTCCTTATAATTTCTAGTAATAATGATATAATCTTTGAATACAATAATAATAATTGATAACACTTTTTCACCTTTAATGTAGTGGTTATTCTCCACTATACCTACAATGAAATTTTACTAATTCAACAAAGTATCTAACTTGGGATATTATTATCTTGGGGATTTTTGTCACCAATATTGACCCTTATTTGACCAATACTTATATATTTCATCTTCACCAAATAAGAAACAATAGATTTTCTCAGTATAGACTTCCTCTTACAACTATTTATTGGGGAAGGAAGACCAGACATCCATTTAGAAAACATTATATTTCATTTTTGTTATAATAGAATGATATATCCTAATGTTCTCAAGAATAGATATTGGTGTGAAGGTACATCAAAATGAATTCATTTTACTTGTCAGTACCATTTTCACAGAAATATTTATTTGATTCTTGTAACATCTTATTTTTTATTTGACATGTCTCAAAACAACCAAATTGTTAGAATAAAATTTTTATTGATTGGATTGGGTACCGACTACCATTTTTTATTATATCTCTAAAATCTAATTTGTCATTCATATTATCAACCCCCTCTTGATTTTTTTCTGCCTTATTCATATATCTTCATTCATCATTCAGAAACAGTGGTGTATGTGTTGATGTCCTTGATTTTTTCTATCCTGGACCTACTATACTTATTCTTCAATAATATTACAGTACTCCAACAAATTTTTCACCCTTCAATTATTTGAATAATTTTTATTCATCACATGAAATTTTTTGATAATTATATTCAAACTAAAAAGAAAAATAATCTAATTAATTTTAGAAGAACACCCTATTTCTCAACATACAAACTACTTAATCATCATCACTTATAGAACATTATTTTCTTTATACAATGTTCTTATTTGAGTGTTCCAAAATATTTACATCATATATATCTATAAAATTCCATTCTTCTTTATTGTAATAGTGGAATATTCTTCCATTTGGAAGATAACCAAGGAAGATTCCATCAAAATTTATATGCTCAAACTTCCCAAGATTTTCACCATTCACATTAATAATGTAGGGGATTCCCAAAAAAATTAAATATTTCAATATTGGTAGTTTTAAATAAAATATTTAGTATACCAAAATATTAGACTATTTTATATTTAAGAAATAGTTCTAAATGTGAACTGCTTCACTGATTGTACATATTTGGAAACAAAAACAAGTAACATGCTCGACCAACATGGTACAATCCAACCCCACCAAAAATCTATTCTTGTATTAAGAAAAATAACTATCCTTAGTGTGTATGATTCATTAGGTTCATGGTGAATACTAAGGATGATAAGATAATATTAAAATATTATACTAGTATATATTGAAAAATTTTCGGTCAATGTCATTTTTATGGAAAACCCAAACCTCTTTATAGCTATTCTTCTAGAACATTTGAATATTATTTAAGGCCTATGAGTTGTGCTTCAGAAAAAAATGAAACTGATGTGAATAAATTCATTAATAATTTCCATAATATATATATATATATATATATCCTCACTTATTGTGATCTTTCTCATAGGCCTGTAAATTTCTGAATGAGTAAGATCTAATGGATGACATTTTTGAATTTCAACATTCTCATGTGAAGAATTTAAATTATTTACATTTTTACACATAGTTAACAAAACATTTTCCTATCTTATATATATATATATCCACATCCAAGAATATTCTACATGGGTAATATTTATCATGTTTTTTCCAAAATGATATTGCCCATGATGCCATATATTTTTTATTGTTTAAATCTTAAGAAGAATAAATTTTTAAAATCACCAACCAAAATCATGAATACTCTTATTCCCATACTTGTGCCAATTCACATTAATATTTTAAAATATTTACCAATAAAACATCATTTTGACAAACCACTTCATTACCATCATCACATAGCTGAGATACACTTAATGGATTGTGTTTTATCCCATCATTTTATAAAGAATCCTTTGATTACATTTATAATTTTATAATAAATACATATATGATTCCTTTGATGTTAAGTTAAAAATCAATTAAAAGTTCATTGAACTTTACATTCACTTTTCAACATTGTTTAGAATCTTGACATTTACTATAATATGTGAATCACATCCATTGTCCTCAGTCGATAGACATTCCTTTGTTGATGATTAAGTGTTACTTCAATAAAAAAAAGTTATTTTTATCCTTTCTCCATATTATGATAATACTTTAGATTATTTCATTTCATAATCAATTGGGATAGTGGGATAGTGATACAATCTCCCACCAAGTGATCCATCTTGACACATATTCCGAAAACCTCGTCTATTTATTGAATTTTTTTAACAACCTATAGTATATAAATTTCAGTTTTATTTTTATTTGTCCTCCTAGGAGAGGGATGATTACCACTAAACCATTTCTTATAACCCTTCTTATAATATGACAATATTTTTACTTAAACTAAAAATTTTATTCAATGTTCCCAATTCCTCTAAAATATAACAAAATTTAATAAAAAACCTATTTTTCTATTAAAACATATTTTTGTCTAGATGATGCCCCAATATTTTGATCCATCCTTTAGTCAAAAAATTTAGACCATTTAATACTAAAAGAAAAAATTTAATAGTGCTAGAATAGGCCTTTATCAATGCTATAAAAATGCTTACAACATTATCACAGTTTAAAGGAAAATCCTTTAATCAATGATAGAAAAGCACAGATAAAGGGAAGCTTTATCAGTGAAAATTAAAGTAATTATAAAGCATAATTTTATCATCACATTTATTTATCACTGATATAGAGACACTTTATCAGAAATTTTAGAAGCGCTACTAAATATTTCTTTATCAGCAATTTAAAAAGCACTGATAAAGATACCCTTTATCAGAACTTTTACAATCACTGATGAAAATTACCTTTGTTGACACTTGTAGAAGAGATCAAAAAGGATTACTTTATCAGCACTTATAAAATCACTGCTAATTTCTATATTTATTAGTGCATTTAGTAGCACTGATAAATTTTAAAACTATGGTGTGATGCTACAACACACTACATCACCAGAAACGGGTGCAGTGTGTTATAACAAGACATTGTATCACTAGAAAAAATTAAAAAAAATTAAAAAAATAAGATACAAATAATTTATTTAAATGAAAAAAATATAATAAAAATTCAATAAAAAAACTACTATATAGTATGTCAGTTGTTTTTTAAATAAAATTAATCTAAATGTTGAAAAAATGTGGACTTAGATTCTTATTGGACACACTGTGAGTCTAATTGTATTGTGACTGATTCTTACATGTCACAAATGACATTTGGATCATTTAAATAAAGTACCAAAGCAATATGAATTTGTTTGTTAAATTTTGAGTATGTAAGTTGTTATTTATTATAAATAATATCAGATTTGAAAGAAAAATCACACATTGAGTCATACCAGTCACACCATAAATTAAATTAAGGACTAGATGATTCTTAATCGTAAAAACTAACATATGGATCTTTTTTCTAATGTACCAAAACAATGAAAATTAATTTTCTAGGTTTTTAGTATGTCGATTGTTTTTTCACTAAAATTAATGTATATTTTGAATAAAAATATACACTTTGAGTTATATTGACCATACCGTGTGTCGGATTATGCTGAGGTCAATTGATACGTGTTGAAAATTACTCATATATCATTTTCCTAAAGTATCTAAATAATAATAATGTCCATCCTCGGTTTTCAGTGCACCACTTTTGTTTTTTTACTAAAATGGAATTTTCAACTAGAAACACACACTTTGATCCATACTGGTGTCATCATGTGTGGGTTTAAATTAAGACTGATTAATACATGTCACAAATTAATTATGATTCAATTCACAAATTACCAAGACAATTTGAGCATGTTTTCATGGTTTTTAGTGACTATCCATTTTTTGTATTAAAATGTTCATTTTAAAATAATAACGAACACTTAGAGTCTTACTGGACACACCAAGCGTCAGATTGAGGTACATATGATTCCTACATGTTACAAATGTCTTATATATCAGTTTTCAAAAGTACCAAAACAATCCAATTTTTTTCCTAGTTTTTAGTATATCTCTTTTGTTTTCACAAAAATTAATGTTAATTTAGAATAAAAAGATTCACTCAGAGTCATACCGGTCACACCTTGTGTCATATTGAGGTTTGGATAATACATACAGGTCCCAAATGTAAAATGGATCGTGTTTTCTAATGTACAAAAACAAGCAGAATGTCATTCCACATTTTTTAGTATGCCACTTTTGTTTTTTACTAAAATGTAATTTTATACAGGAAACAAAAAATTTGATATGAACATGTGGTATTATGTGTGGGTTTGAAAATAGACTGATTCATACATGTCACAAATTAATTATGAATTATTTTCCAAAATTATCAAGAAAATATGATCATGTTAGCTCGGTTTTCAGTGAGTGACACTTTTTTATTAAAATGTCAATTATAAACTCATAATAGAAACTCGGTGCCATACTAGAAACAACTTGAATCAGATTGAGGTGAAAATGATTCTTACATATAAAAAATTACTTATGTATCATTTTCCAAAAGTACCAAAATAATCTGATTGTGTTTTTTTCATTTTGAGTTTGTTAGTTTTTTTCTCTAAAATTAATGTCAATTTTTAATAAAAATACACACTTTGAGTCATACAGGTCACAATGTGCATCTGATTGAGGTGGGACTGAATCATAAAAGTTCTAAATGAATTATGGATTATTTTCCAAAATTATCAAAACAATCATAATGTGATTCATTTTTATGAGTATGCAACTTTATTTTTACTAAAATGTCTTTTTAAAATGGAAACACACACTTTGATCTAAACAGGATTCATCATGTGTGGTTTTGATATAAGAACATTTCATAAATTTCAAAATTGAATTATAAATTTTTTTCTCAAAATATAAATACAATATGTGCACTTTTTTATAGGTTTTCAGTGAGTGAAATTTTTTTATTGAAATGAAAATTTTAAAATCATAACGAAAAATTAGAGTCATACCAGTAACACCATGTTCCAAATTGAGGTGTGGATGATTCCTACACATAAAAAATGATTTCTGGATCATTTTACTAAAGTTACAAAACAATACGAATGTGTTTTCTAAATTTTGAGTTTGTTAGTTGATTTCACTAAATCAATATCAATTTTGAATAAAAAGACGCACTTGGAGTCATAGTAGTCAAACCATGCATCAGATTGAGGTATATCTAATTCCTACAGGTTCCAAATCACTTTTAGATTTCTTTTATATAAGTATCAAAATAATTAGAATCCATTTACATTGTTTTGAGTATGCCACATTTGTTTTTTACTAAAATGACATTTTAAACTGGAAACACACACTTTGAGCCATATAGATGGAATCGTGTATGGGTTTTACATAAGACTGATTCATACCCATCAAAAATGAATTATGATTCATTTTCCAAAATTAGCAAGACAACTCAAGCGCATTTTATTGCTTTTTGGTGAGTTGCAATTTTTATATTAAAATGTCAATGTTAAACTCATAAACAGACACTTGGAGTCATACCAGTCACACTATAATTCTGATTGAGATGTGGAATATTACTACATGTCAAAAATTATGTAGGGATTTTTTTGTAATTTACTAAAACAATCCAAATTCATTTTATTATTTTTCAGTATGTCAGTCGTTTGTTTCACTAAAATTAATGTCAATTTTCAATAAAAAGGCACAATTTGAGTCATTTCAGTCACACCATGTGTAATATTGAAGTGAGGGTGATTAATACATGCCCCAAATCACTTATAAATCATTTTACTAAAGTAGAAAGACAATAATAATATGTTTCATTGGTTTTGAGTATTCCACTATTATTTTAAAAAATATGTCATTTTAAACTGGAAACAGTCACATTCAGCCATACAGGTGGCATCGTGTTTTGGTTTGACATGAGAATAATTCATGTATGTCACAAATGAATTTTGAATTGTTTTCCCAAATTATTAAGAAAATTCAAGAATGTTTTCTTTTTTTAATGAGTTACACTTTTTATATTTAAATTTAAATTTTAAACTAATAACGAACACTTAGAGTAATACCAATCACACTGGGAATCATATTGAGGTGCTGATAATTACTATATGTCACAAATGACTTTTGGATCATTATACTAAATTAAAAAAAATAATCTGAATGTGTTTTCATGGTTTTGAGTATTCTTGTTTTTTTCCCCAAAATTAATGTCAATTTTGAATAAAAATATGTACTTAGAGTCATAGTAGTCGCAAATGAATTATATTAAGGTGAAGATTATTCCTATAGGTCCCAATTTTTATATGTATTGTTTTTCTAAAGTATCATAACAATCAAAATTCATTTCCTAAGTTTTGAGTACACCACTTGTGTTTTTACTAAAATGTCATTTTAAACTCGAAACATGCACTTTCAGCCATATAAGTGGCATCATTGGTGAGATTGAAATGAGACTAATTAATACACATCAAAAATTAATTAAGAACCATTTCCCCAAATTATCAAGACAACATGAGCATGTTTTCTTGGTTTTTATTAGGTGAAACTTTTTATTATTAAATTGCACATTTTAAACTAATAATGGAAACTTTGAAACCATCCCTCCTCATTGACCGAGATGTATCTATGCTGGTTTAATCCAATAGTTATTTCATACATCCATTAACTTAAATGGTCGATTAAAAACATATTTATTGAAACATTTAGGTCGTATTATATATTTTTTTGATGATTAGAAGCTGTAAACATGTTAGTTCAATAACACTAGTAGAGAAATTGAAGCATCCAACACATAATGACCTTATAGGTGGATTAATACCATGAATAAAATCACTTAAACAGGTGGTTAAAAATATTATTTTAATAAGTCACCAGAAACACCTATACAATGGATCTTATCATATGTGACATGTTTTCTCTTCACTTTTAATCTGTTTTTATATAACATAATCATGGTATGATCCTCATTCTAATTCATTTCTCAAAAATTTTATTGCCTTCATGCCAGCAGTTCTAATCCTCCTCCACCTTTGTCTCCACCTCAGTATTCGCTTATTCCACTTCCTCCATGTCAGTCTCCAACACCAACTCTTCCTTTGCCTCTGCCTCTACCTCCTACTAAACAATTGTCCAAAATATTTATTGTTTTCTTTTCAGCATTACTAAACAAATTGATTTCCTCCATTATTCTACTCCTTGAAAAAGAGATAAAAAATAATATTTAAGCATTATAAAACTAATTATTCACACCACAAATTTTATTATAAAATAATTACTTGTATTTGATCACAAGCATAGTATATAATCACAAAAATTTGGTTTCAGCATACATTCTGACAAAAAGCATGTTTCCCACACATCTCTAAACAAATGGATTTCTTCTTTTGTGTAACTAGCTTGTGAAAAATCTTGATTGTACTAAGAAAATATAGACAAACCAATAATAATAAAATATATTTAATGAAGTTTTAATTATCTTCAGAAATGACATATTGGTGGATGCCCGTCTTTTCATGATTTATGATTTCTCAGATGAATCTGCAAACATAACATCCATAATTGATGTCATTCTCTTCTTTAATACACTCAATAAACAATTACCAAAATAAGTAAAAAATTTTCAAATGTCTTGTTAGTAAAATATTACGATATATACCTTAATTATTTTCCATTTTCCATAACCACAGGCAATATACCTTTAGACATCGACTTCATTTCATGATCTAGCCTATATTTGGTGACCAATCTATTATGATTTTGTTTAAAACATAGACTGAACATATAATTATAATTTTTTTTATAAAATGTTGATTTTAGTGTATTAGGTATTATAAATACATATCATGTGTGGTCTATTAGTTTCATATCTATACATTGGATCCAAAAAATATATATTTGGGGTTTGTATATTGACTACTATTAGTATCCAATTCATCCTAAAAAAACAAAAACAATTATTTAATTAAAATTTTCAAAATATATTGTATTTTATTATATTTTAGAGTTTTGACTTTCCATAAGTAGTCATCAGAATGATTATATCATAATATGTTCCTTTATTAAATACTTTGAGTAAATCACCTTTTTTCTTCTTAATTTATTCCTCATTTAAAGTAATTTCTAGCGTAGAAATGATACTGGAATTAATGAATAAAAATCATGTTTCATGTGCTCTTCCTTTTATATAGTTGTGATATAAACCCCTATAAAAAAATATGAATAGTTATTAACTTTAATACACATATTAGCTCACTATTTAGATATATGTATTAGGAAAATATACCTTATATTTGTATTCACAACTGAGATGCTCATCCATTCATTCTTGAGAATCTTAGTTAGATTCTCGACACAAATTACACATTTGATGTACTCTCCACTTATTTTTTCTTCATATTCAATGTAATAAATATTTTTATCTTTAAATTTAGACTCTTCAAGTTGTTGTAATTATAATAAATGTTTCTATAGAACTTTCGGGGATAAAGTAATCTTTGATGGTCATTTTTTTCATGGTCGATTCACTAGATTTTAATTGTTGGACCTTCCATTTCTCCGCTGCTCTATCCAACTATAACATCATATATTAATTTGGAACTTTTATAATCGAATGTTACATTTTTTTCATATGATTTTTTTAAATATGTACCTCATGTATCTTTATAAGATTATATAACCATGCTATGATGTATCTTTATAAGATTATATAACCACACTATGAAATCTCTAATAGCAGCTTTGATCATTATAATTTTTGGAACCAAGGTTGTTCGATGATAATAACGAAGTTTGGTTTGGGTTTTTTGTCAATATGTATATGGATGACTAGTAAGTATTCATGGAATGAGGTCATACGATTGAGGGTGAAAGCAATATTGAAGGATGTGTAGTTTCCCAATGTTTGCCAAATTTTTGGGCCTCAAAATCGATGGTATGATATTGGAAAAGAAAGGATTTCTTCATAGGAGTAAATTTTATAAAAATGTTGAAGAAAATAAAAAAACTGTGAGAAATATGTACCATAATACATGGGCCACATACCATGTTTTGGGAACGTTACTTGGAGCAGAAAAAGAAGTACGCGAGTGAGGTTCGTGGAACCAAAAATGCTTCGCGGTTGAGCGGTAGTGTAGTACGTGGATAGGGTAAAGTCAGCAGAGAAAATTGACAGCGTATGAGAAAAGGTGATATATGAAGCACATAAGAAAATAGTTCATGGGTGGCTTGCAGTTTAAGGTGTCTGAAGAATCGGTAAGCGGTGGAGGCTGGATTTCAGATCTGGTAAATATTGATTTAACGAATTAAGCTGGTATCTTTGTCGTTATAAGAATCTCTAACCCCTATGATTATTGGGGAGATTGAACATTATTAGTGAATACTTTTTTTCTCCAGGATTTTGGAAAAGGATAACGGTAGTTCGCGAGGGGAGGTTCATGAAGGATGAAGTGGTTCGTGCTGAAGGTGTTTGCAAAAATTCATAACCCACAAAGGAAGTATGCTACAATGAGCAGGAAGTTTGGTATGTGGAAGGAGTTAACTCGGTACACGATGGAGGAATCTATGGTACGTGGGAGTGAGGTTTTTGCAAGCGGTAAATGGAGGGGGAGCTCTGGTACGTAGAATAAAAGTTAGTCCATGAATAGATAACAGCTCACAGACAGGAGGTTTTTTGCATAGAAGGTTTGCAAAATTTGTGGTACGTGATCGCAATGATTGAGCCAGTCCACGGATGAAGGGCAGTTCATGGTAGTAGTAGTGGTATGGGAGGAAGTTGTCCCGTGTACCAATCCCAGTACTCAATAAGTTGGAGGATAGGTTGGTTCGTGATTTTCATAAAGAAGCATTCAAAAGATTCAAATCAGGTTATAAAGGAATTTTCCGGTACTTAGAAGTACCTGGGAAGGTGTACATCATCTATAGGTGAAAAAGGAACATCAACAGAGCATCCATTTATTTTTGATGATGCATGATTTGTTGTTAGACCATGAAGAGACCTAGGAGTTAATAAACTGAGTAAAGATTCTTCCAACGCAGTTAGCAAGGGTGAGTCAATGGAAGTGATGCGAGGGATGCAGTGTGCTATCCCTGGATCTTGTAAAGGAAGTGTGCCTAACACAGAGTTACTATGATAAAATTTTGTATTCCAAAAATTGTGACGATTAGTGGTTTGGTATGACTAACACAATATTGGTGTATGATCTTTTGATGTAGCCCTTATTGGTGAACAAAGTAAAATTGATGTGTCATTGCTTTGCATGTGATGTTTTATTTTCTGATCCTCTTATTCAGACAGGTTTAACTGGTTCCTACCAACATGGGAACAAGATCCATTAGTTTAAAAGAAAATGTTGACACCTTGATTCACCCCTCCCCTCATAGGGTGTTCTCGGTTCTTTTAGTAATATCCAAACCATGAAGTGGAATCAACAACTCAGCAATAGGCTCATAATCCATCTCAATATCCACTCTCATGTGTTATTTTTTATTTCTTTATTATCTAGCTAGTATCTCAAGATATTATACACTATACCCATCACAACACAGCAGTACGTGGGTACTGACAGATAAATATTGAATACAACTTTACCCTACAAAATTTTAGTAAAATGAAGTTATCAAAAAAAAATTGATTCACATTTTGGAAAAAGAGTATTTTGAAAAATGATTACCCTATGTATGGTATCCTGTTTTGGGAAATGACTATCCTCAAATATAATGGGATCATTTGGTTCATGTGTGGATCTATGCTCCACCTCAGGATCCCTTTGGTTCTTTATTATATATTGGTCCGCCAAACCAGACCACAAACTAGTAGCTTGAAATGAGTCTATTTGTTTCTGAAATCGTGTCACCATATTATATGTAGTTTTATGTAGTTTTATCTTCTCAACATATTTTCAAGGAGAGAATCCAAAACCCAATCTTCTTACATGAACATATTTTTAAGGTCACTTAAAAGCTACAGAATGTAGCTTTTCTTCTCGTACGTTCATTGTTGATTCTTGTGTGTAAACCATATAGAAACATGAACATAAATAGATATTTATATGTAATATTTTCATAATAAATAATGAATTACTGTTATTCCATACTTACACATGCTTCCCATAATGATTTTTTGTTTTTGTCAACTAATTTACCCTCTTTATTTACCTGATCCTCCTTACATAGCACATGATGTGGGATGTAAGTGGTTTCAAATTTTTATTCATCAATATACATATAAACAACGAAAAATATTTTTTTTCATATCACATTATGAAACTTTTATTTTTGATTTAAAATACATACAATTTTCTTCTATAATGAAGCGTACACCAATATTCTTTTTTGATAGGGGTACATTGGTTTTGATGCATGTTTTTTATTTTCGTCACTCTTATGTTGTTTCATAAATTAACAATATTTAATCAAGTTGGATAAATAAATATTTTAAAATAATATATTATTGACTGTAATATGCATGAAATTATTTCCCATTATAATGATTGATGAAATTAGTTCATGTTTTCTACATTATAAAGTGTGTATAACTATGTGTTGGCTGGAGCATAATTTTTCCCATAGCATCCCTATGTTGTAACTTTGTTAGAAGATTCTAAAAGCCTATATGGGATTTTTTGTCATCCATTAAGAAACATTTCATACGAAAATCTTCTAAAATGGTAAAAGTCTATAAGAAATAATGAAAACTAAATAAATATTTCATTATATAATTTTTCAACAAAATAGAGAAAGTATATGGTAAAAACATCGTTATGTCTTTCCAATGGATTTACTTTGTTATAGGCAACACGAATAACCATGATTAAATATCAATCAGGAAATTCACCCTAATTGTGATCACAAGATAACTAATGAACATTGACTTATTGGGGTCAATAGGTTGGCCGTGTTGATTCCAACAAACCACAAATTTTATACCCCGACTTATTTCCTTGATAATTTTATTCCCAATTGTGATGTTGCGTCGTTGTTGTTTTTTTGACCAACATGTTATTGATCCCCTAATAATTCTACAAATTCATTTCCAATAGTATGTTCTTCCAAAGGATTGGTGACATAATCATGTTTAGATGACATTATCTTCATGAGTAGTCAAACATTTAATTTTTCTTGAATAACAACAATAAAATATACGCCATGCATAAAATTCCACAATTTCATGCATTTTTCCTGAAAATTTTTATTGTCATGAATAAAGATACAATACTTTAACATTATAGAACAACTAACCTTCAATACCTTTATTTAATCTTCTCTTAAATATTCATTGACTTCCATATCTTGATGATGGATTGGACTCCATCTTTCGAACTAGCCTTCCTCTCATCATTGTGGATCCAAAGTTCATTGAGGACATACCTCCCAAATAGTTATTATTAAATGTTGTTGTTTGATATTTATCGCACATATTTTTTGGACATAAAACTATATTTATTCAAATACTCTTATAAAAATTCATCCTATACAATGTAATGTTGATCATTTTGGATGACTACTACTCAGAGTAGTTCAAAAAACATGGAATATATACGGGATGAGTCTCAATCAACAAAATAAAATAATAAATATTTGGGAGATGAAAGTAGAGTTTCCAGTGAGGTTCAAAAATAACATAAAAAAGAAATTTTAATTATGGATTCTAAAATATTACATTATAAAAAAAGAAAGAGTGAACATTCAAATCCATAGGACTTCCTATCACAGTCATTTAATTACACTCACAATCATTAATTACTATTTTCCCAAATTTTTTACTTATAGAGAATATTGATGTTAATAACGTTATGTATAATTAATAATCATAAGCCCAAATGAAATATAAGATAATCATAAATAATGAATAGGAATCTTCTATGTCCTAAGACCATCAACAAGAGTATAATATACTATAATTGCACCTATCACTATTGAAAAAACATTTATTGCATCATCCATGGAGTACTCAACCATAAATAATCTACTAGTCTTATCTAATGACCCTTCCTAGAAGGACTATCTCAAAAGTACCATTGGAGGTTCCCAAACTAACCACATTAATAGAAAATTTTCAAATTAAAGAGACAATAAGGATTAAAGTTTCCTAGGAACCTGCACTGATGGAATCACTCAAAAAGTCTCCTTAGTTGAAGAGGAATTGTAATACCTCAACTCTAATGGTATTGAAGAAATGAATCTCTCCCCACCAACATTTTACATCACTTCATTGTACTCAAGGATTCCTCACCTTCTAATTTTGGATTTTTTTTTATTTTCCATAAAATCCCTCTAATAAAATCTATCCCTTTAATGGGTGAATTTTTCAACTTATTCTCAGAATTGATGTAGAATATTTTTACTCTTATAAATGAGATGAATCTATTCACTACGATCCAATTTTTTTTATTATTATATTTTTCCATTAAATCTTAGAGGAGCCATAGATACTATATGTTCCAATCATTAAAAATTATTCCTCATAAATTGATGTAGATATATAATTACCTGTAGTACATGAGGATCATTATAAGTTCTATAATATAGAGGATGATCATTGGCTCCTTCTAATGTATATATTGGGGTCAGATTAGTGTCATATTTTAAATTTTTATACAGATTCACATAATTTTCCTCTTCTAAGATATAATAACCTTTTAGAAATAGGAACAAAACAATCTATATAAAATATTAACCCCCTACCCCTATATCTCATTCATTTAATTTTTAAAAAGCCTATTCATAATGTAAATATAATTTACATTTTTTTAGAAGCATTATTTTATAAAAAAATAACAAATACCATCGATAATGTGGGTTACTAAATAAACACAATCAATTTATACAGTATATAAACCAAATCATTACTAATGTGTAAATAAGAATGAACAATTTATTTATTATTAATGTTTATATTAATATAAATTTATATTTGATTATATAAAAAAATTAAACAAAGACACATAAAAATATTACATTTCATACATTCTTACTTATTACCTCCTATTAACTCCTAAATAAGAGGCATGATACTCGAGAAGTTAAGTCAAGGAAAAAATAAAAACAACAACATCGACTTTATATGGTAACTCAAGTATCCAACATAATTTTGTAATCCAAACATATTTATGGATTACTATTTATGTCTGAAATATTTTTTCTTTTGGATATAATATATACCAATATCCTTATATTTACTATGTTTCCATTTTGTATCATTTTTTACCTAGTATACCCAAATAGTTACCTATTCAAGTTAGCACATCACCCAATAAACACTTCCCAATCAATAAATAATTATTTCAATGTTAAGGGATATATAAATCATGTTTCAAAAATGGATTAAATAATTCATTCTTTAACTAAAATAAATTTGATAATTCTATACATCCAACATTATATTTGTAGTAACATGTGGTGAAAAATCTATTTTACATATCCAGACAGGCCCATACACATCTGTTCACTAACCATATCATATGAAAAAATACCTTTATTCAATTGAAAACATTGTCTATGGAAGAAACAAACAAAATTGAACTACTCGTTGTATTTCAGGGGTGATGAGATGAGATGTAGGGTTCGTCATGGTTAAGAATATTTCAAAAAAACAAAAAATTTAAACCCAAAAAATCAAAAAATAATAGAGGAAATGTAGAACATAACATACATTGGATTCTACCATTGATTAATATGAGTGGATATAGAGGAGTCGTGCCGATAGTGTAGGAGTTCCATGAGATCTTGAGAATCGCGAGTGACTGAGTCGCGGTTAGGGTTTTTTGAATAGATCAAGGACACATTTTATAGTGCTTTCAGAAAAGCATTGATAAAGATCACCTTTACTAGTGATAAATTAATAAGGGCGGATAAAAGGGATATTTTTCAGTTTTTACATTTTAGTGCTGAGAAATATTTCTTTTAACGGATCTTTTTCAGAGCTGATAAAGTTTGATCTTTATCAATGCAAGAAAAGAGCTAATAAATATTCCTTTTATAAATGCTAAAACTTTATTGTTGATAATGTTTTTATAATTATATATATTTAGTAAAATTATTATAATTTCCTAATAATTTAAATATATTATATAAATACATATTTAGTAAATAATAATTAATTTTTTTTAATAATTATAAATATAGTAAATATATAAACATAGTAAATTAACATTTAAAAATAATTTTTTGTTATTATTTATTTACAAATTTATTTTTAACATTATTATTCGGTATATAATCTTAAATTAATTAATTTTTAAAAGTTTGAAATTGAATAATTCAAAATGAATGCACTTTAAAAATATTTATAAAATGGATAGGTTTTATTAATTAATTATAAATTATTAAAAAATATGGATATCTATAAATATTGAAGTGGATGAATATATATTAAAAATACTAAAACATAGTAAATAAATATCTATAAAAAAATAATAGAAAATGATGAAATCCAAAAAAAATAAAAAATAAAAAATATTAAAAATGAATACCCTAAATGTAATAATATTAAAACAAAATTGACCAATTAAAAATATAATATGTTAAATGTATCAGGTTATAATTAAATTAAAAAATATATTAAAATTTGAATAAATTACAAAAATAGTAGGTTTATGTGTTTCTATATATGGTGTAAATATATTTGTGTCTGTTATTGTATATAGAAATGCATTAATTACATATATATATGTTCATGAAATCAATTTGACACACGGAATTTGATATATGTTAAATTGAAAAATCAAACAACATTAAAAATCAATATGACATTAATATGTTTTTAATTATATTTTATTCATTTTATATATATTTTTATTTAATATATATTATTTATTATTATTTATACTTAATATATATATATTATACTTATTCATTTTTATTAATAATTTTTTCATTAATATATTTTTAAATAATTTTTCAATTTATTCATTCCGAATTTTTTTTGATTTGTTATTAAAGTTTAATCATTTTATATTTCAATATTTAATATATATTATTTATTTATATTTAAAATCTATGTATATTTATATTAAATTTATTCATTTTTATCAATAATTATTAAATTAATAAAATGTTTAATATATTTATAAATTTACACATTTTATGTTGTTATTTATTTTTTAATTAGTTCATTTTATTTATTTTACATATCTATATATTTAATGTATAAAATTTATTGATTTTTAATATATATATATATATATATATGTGTGTGTGTGTGTGTGTGAATATTCAATTTATTCATTTTTCAAAATAATTATTTATTTAATGAATTTGTTAATTTATTTATTTCTTTAATTATTTCATTTATTATGGACCTTTATCAATGCTAAAAAATATGATAAAGTTTATCAATTACAAATAATAAAAGTAATGTGCTGATAGAAGGTATCCTTTATGAGCGCTAAAATAAGCACTAATAAAGATGAACATTATAAGTGCATTTTTCTAGTGCTTATAAAAGCCAGTGTTGTTAAATGCATATTTTGTATTAGTGATTTTTGTGAACATGAATTTTGGTAGATTCAATAAATATTAGACCTCATACTATAATCCATTCCGTACTTTTTCGAATCATCATTTTTACCGATTTTTTACTTCCAGTTATATGTTCAAAGAATTTCAATATTTCTGTGAATTGTCTTGATTTATTTAACACCTAAACTTCTTAATATGTGACTTTATCTTAGATATTCTACCAACACTTATATGATATTTTTCATTGTTTGAGTGTAAAATTTTTATGTCAAATTGATCCTCATCATTCTATGAATCTTCAACACCTATCATAAACATATTGTTTTAGCTTTCACTAACTTCTTAGATAAAATTAAGCAAGTTAGATTTGATCTTGTACAATAGGTTCTAAGTTTTAATCTATTTAAACTGGATAGTATTAATCTCATTCTCATTCATTTTGAAACATTCTTATCTTTCATTTCTTAATTTTTTTCATAATAAATTCTTTAACTCATAAATCTCCTTCATGAGTCTCAACTATTTATCTGCATGAGAAGAACATTTTATTCTTGATGATTGGTTATCTTTTTCCAAAAAATTTATCTTTATCACGACCTTACATACTACGTTCTGACCCATGACAACCCCAATCATGCCTCTAATAGTCTAGGGGATGGAGATCAGTGTTGAGTAGGCATATCCCACAAATGGGAGGCATTTTCCTAAAGTACATGTACACACACACTCATTTTCAATGCCACATAATGCTAAACTACAATACAACTGAAACAATTCATGCTTGCATCTAAGTTCCAACAACAGATTATGACAGTAAAGTACTAAAAATAGAAATATGGGGCCAAAATCATGCATAAGATAAACTATAAAAAGTCCACCCTAGTCTAATGGAAAATAACCAAGTCTAAAGTACACATATAATAAACACTTCAGTCTGTCGAGCTCCATATATACTCCACCCAATCCCTATATTCCCAAGGCAACATCAAAAAGAGTCATCTTCCACACAAGACATGACATGTGTGGGAAAATATCGTATAGGGGTGAGTATAAAAAAACTTATTAGGACACCCCCAAAACACTGAACTCGAAGCACCAAGTATATTCAACTCAATATAAGATATAACAATCATTGTATCAAAGAAGAAAAACCTAGATATACTTAGTAAAGACACCACACAACCAGGTGGTCATAACCAAATTTCAGACACATTATTATGTTCAAAGAAACACTCATTAACGGAGAGCCCACCACAAAATCCATGCTTCCATTAGAGACACTCGATGAAGAGGTCATGGTCATTATGCCCTGCCAAATGAAGATCACTGGTTTAAGGGGATCATGATACATGGACAAGGGGTCACACCCATAACCATATGGGGAACCATGAAACCATTATGGATCAACCCAATTCATTGGGATTATTATGTCAATGATTCCAAAAACCCTAGAAATATATCATGTTAGATGGAGGATTAATTCCATGTTGAGGTAGGTGACATTGATTCCACAAACTCCAACTAGGGAACACATATGATAGAGGATCCCACACTAGTCTCACAGAGGGATACCAAAATAATAAATAAGACTCTACCTCTAGAAGGTATTTTAATCCCCTGATTTTTAGGTAATTATACATTGTACCATTAAGGAAAAGAACCAAGGGAACGCACTTAGCCTATAATTTTTCAAACTACGAAAACAGAAAGCCCCATGAACTCTTGAAGGGACTACATGAATTTTCACATGGGGTACACAACATGTCAAACTATACTATGTCCTTGTAGTGTAGAAGAGCCTCATATGGCATGTAGTCTCCATATACATGGCATTTAGAAGGATATACACCGCATATAAGGACACACATTATCCTGGATATGCTTCCTAGCAGTGTCTATTTACCAAATCCATATCTTCCAAGCCGTGTTTGTGGGAGTACATGGCGTGTCTATGCCCTTGTAATCTAACCCGTGTCTGTGTACTTATGAATTACATGCTATGTCAACTGGGGAGTATCACATGATGTTTCATATGGGTCACACTCCATGTGACTTTTATCACTATTAGAACACCCTATATGTTGTTGAAGGGGCCCCACATGCCATGTAATATAGGATTACATGCTGTGTGGTATGAGATTTTCTAGAATCCTATATCCAATGTTGTGCACCTTTTCATTGCTCTTTACCTTTGTTTTTTTCCGCTCCTTATCAGAGTATTGGAGATCTGATGTCTTTAGAGCCATGGAATAGTTGAAAAATGTGTTTCATCAATGGATCCACTAGAAAATCTGAGTAAAACATCATTCCTTGTCTTATGCCGAAAAACATGATTTTGGGAATCGTTCATCATTAGATTCATTATCGACACCACTACCACAACATGACAATCCTAAATCTATGAAATAATATTATTGTGCCAAGAATTCTCTTTCCAATGATTGATTGATCGGAATGTGTCGGACCACGAGCCAACAAAGAACATCTAGCGAGAAATTTGGAATTCAGGGAGAAAAGTACAATCAATCAAGAGGAATGACCCTAAATCAATGTTCATGTTAATATGGGCTCCATTCTATTAAAATACTAAATGAATTTATAACCAAATTAAACCTATTAATTTCTCTCGTAAATCAGCATAATATAAATCCCATCCCACAATATGCATAACCCGTGAATCAATCCGTTCATCAATATATTTAAGTTCATTGTAGAAATAAATAATGGGTAAGAATCCATATAAAATAAAACCATACCTAGATTCAGTTTGATAACTATTGAAGTCTGTTTGTTGCATCACATTTATTAGGGAGATATATGGAATATGAGGATGTTCTAATTGATCGATCCATAATTAGAAACTTCGTCATCATTCGTTTGAGAGAATTCTCCATGGGTTCTCTCCAGCAATCCTCTGGAGGATCCAGGGTTATGTAGCTAACACTGAAATTCTAAAATAAAGATACATTTAAATAAAATAATGACTCTAGACTACCACAATATTTTAAAATAATCTTATCAAATAATTTTATTCATTTTAAGCATGTGAAAATATTTTCACAAATGACCTGTGGCGTCCAATGTTAGGTCCAACCATGGGTGAAATCAGCATTATGAGATCAATGTTTCCAAAAAATTTATTATTCGAGAACTCATTTAAGATTTATTCTTATTTTTTAGGAAAACCGAGTATGCATTCTATTTAATATTTTAATATAATTAAAATATTTTTTCTGGGTACACCGAGACTCAGAATTGTACACCATCTTAGCACCTATTCTCAAAAATAATTCATATAATATATAAAAGTAATACATGGAAAATATGAGATGTTACATTCTACCCACCTTATGGATTTACATCCAAAAAATCCAATAGAAGGGCTGCATAAAGAGATGTGGGTGCTATGTAAGAATCTAATCCTCTCGCTCCCATGTGATCTACTTAAGATTCTTATGCTTCCACCAAACACACACAAGGGAAATCGAACACCTGTGAAGGATCCTGTCTTACTAATCATTGATCTATACTAGGTATTGGGTAAAGGTTTCCCCATTCTCAATTTTCATCTCACCTAAGTTAATAATTTGTGATGGGTCATGCATGTACCTTCTTAGCTGTGACGCATGGAAGACGTCTTGTACCAAGTCTAATTTGAGATGTTTATCTAAAAGATATGCAACCAAACTGACTCTAAAAAATATCTGGAAAGATCTAATGAACCTCATAGATATCTTGAAGAATCATCCAAATATCAATAATCGATATTAAGGTGAAAACCATAGGAACACCTAGTCTCTCTCCTAGAACTCCAATGGCCTCTACAACCAATCATCATATGACTTTTGATGGAACTGTGTAGTCTTTATCTTCACCTGGATGATCTATATTATAGTAGCTCACACCAAATTTAGGCCCATTAGTTTCGACTCCCTTGGGTAATCCTAAAAAAGTGGTGACCTATATGGTCACTCGTACCAAGCCTCAAATGATTTCATAAATTTGTTAGAATGGTATATGTTTTTGTACATAGACTCCACTAGTGGTAGTTGATCCTCCCAACTATGACCAAAATCTAAATGAAAGCTCGCAATATTCCTCCATAACCTGAATGGTCTAGTCAGTCTGACCATTAGTTTATGGGTGAACCATTTTTCTTAAGAATAACTGTATCTCAAATGCCTCCTATAATCCCTTAAATAATTGGGATGTAAATCCATTATCACGGTCAGAAACTATCATTGATGGAACTCCATGGAGTCAAACATTCTCCAAAATGTAGAGGTGCATCAAGATCTCTACTAAACTCTGTTCTTGGATAACTAGGAAGTGGTATGACTTGGTGAGTTGGTCAAAAATCACTGAGATGGAATTATGTCCTCTGGATGTATGTGTTAATACCATCAGTAATTCCATATATATCCCATCAAACTTCTATTCTGGAACCTCAAGGGGTTGACCTAAACCTAGTGGAACTTGGTGATCAGCCTTCATTTACTCACATGTAATGAATTAAGATTCAAACTCATCAACTACTTTCTTCATTCCTAGAGACCAAAACTGACATTGGTGGTTTGGTACATATTCTCCACAACAGGATGTACCACCAAGGGAGATTTATTAAACTCTCTCAAAACATCCACTTGCAATGTCATTGGTACCATCAAGAATCTTTGGAAATACTGACATGCTCCCCAACCCTATAAAATCAATCAGGAACCTACCTATGGATATTTAAGAACATAGGGTCTCCCTGTTGGCATAACTAATATATGCCTCCCTAAATATCTATAAGAGTGGAGGGGTGAAAACCATTAATTCGAGGTAAGATTCTCCACCTCCATCCAAAAAGGATAACTAAAATGAAACCAACTACGCTGATTCCTAATTCAACAACAATGAACTATATCACTTATTGACAGTATCGGCCACCATGTTCCCCTTCCTAGGAGAATAGAAAATCTCAGAGTCATAATCTTGGAGGATATTTATTCATCTCCTTATCTCAAGTTATTATCATTCTAATAGAATATAAACTTGGAACTATTGAGGTTAGAGTACATGGTGAATTTCTCACCCACCCAGTAGTGTCACCAAATCCTCAATACAAAATAAAATACTGATAAGTCATGGTCATGGTTCACATAGTTTCTCTCATGTGGTCTCAAATATCATGAACCATAAGTAATAATTTGTTTCATCTTCATTAGAACCCAACCATGTATGGTCCCTGATGCATCGCAAAACACTATGTACTTGACACCTTCCACCACTAACCACTATATGGGAGTTCTCTACAACCTCTTCCTTAGATCCTAAAAGAATTATTGTCACTTTTTGGTTCTCCTTAAATGATTCTATTTCCTGATCAAGGATTTAGATGTATTTTCCACACTAGAGAAGTTGGGTAAAAATATCTGATAGTACCTATCCAATCCAAGGAAACTTTGTACCTCGGTAACATTATTATGTGGCTCCCAGGAATGGTCGGCCTCAACTTTCAATGGATCCACTATAAGTATAGCCTCTTATATGATTTAACCTACAAAATAAAACTTCTTAAATCCAAAACTCACACTTCAAGAGGTTTCCAAAATGTTGGTTCTCTAGGATTGTGTCCCAAACTATTCTGAAGTGTCTTGTATGCTCCTCCTAGGATACTACGTAAAAAGGAAGTCATCGATTAAGAACACCATGTAAAAATCTATGAAAGGTAAAAAAATAAAGTTCATGAGTCCCATGAAAACTATTATAGAATTAGTCGCACAAAATTAAATCACCATGTAATTATAGTGAATATAATAGCATTAGAAGGCCATTTTAGATATATAATTGTCCCGTACTCACAGCCGGTGATAGCCTGATCTATGATTAATCTTCAAGAAACATTTCATCCATTTTAACTTATCAATGAGGTCATTGATCATCATTGGTGGATAATTTTTTCATGGTCAAATTTTCTAAATGATAGTAATCCACACATAACCTCAACTTCCCATCTTCCTACATGGAAAACAGAATTGGGAATGCCTGGGGTGAAACACTGGGCCTCACGAAGATCTTCAACTATAAGTCCACCAACATCACCTTCAACACACGAAGCTCTGCAGGATCTATCAGATATGTAGGTGTAGTTATAGGTGTTGTATTGGGTTTTAGATAAATGTATAAGTCTATCTCTCAATGAGGAGATAAACCTCAAAAATCTTCAGGGAATATGTCCACATACTCTGTCACCATTGTAGGAAACATGAAACACATAATATCCACTACACCAAGACTCATGCTAGATAACTGATGTGTAATCGGCTGCACCATCCTATGAATGGGTCAATCATTCATTGACTAGGTTTCCATTTCACAGATAAAGTAAAACCATGTTCCATCACTATGGGCACACAACACCCTTCACCTAAAACTGTCAATATGAGAACGAATTGTGGATATCCTATCCATACCCATAATGACGTCATAAGGCCTTGACACCACTACCAAGAATCCCAACCGACACTCTGTCCTCTAAGATTCAGGTCATAGTGTCTGCACCAGTATGTGATCATTGATTATCCTCCGTTATGAGTAACCAAACGAAAGGTTCGAGTCAACGGTTCAATCAGAATCTTTATGTATCGAACATGTTTCATGGAAAGAAAATAAAGAATAGAAACAGTTTCTGTCAATACTCTAGTTAAGGTATAAAAGACACATATCATACTTGTATCACCCTTGGAGGATTAGGGTCATAGGCCTTCATAGCCTGCAATTGGCCTTGTCCCTACCCACCTGCTCCCTAATCCTGGCATAGACCACCTGGGGGTGGTGGCGGTAATTGGTCAAACCTCTGACCACCTCCTACTACTCTATCGACCACGCTGCCACGTATTCCACCCTATAAACAACCCTTACCTTACTTATGTCTTTATCTCGGTGGTCCATCGACCGTCTCTCAATCAGCTACATGATGGGTCAGGAAATATAATTCCATATATCCCATACATTCATAATAGGAAAACCGCATATCCCTTGGATGATTCAATCCACACCGAGATCCATGTATGGTAGACCTTGAGTCCTAGGATCGACTCCTGAAGCCTTTGACCCACTTGGTTCCATGTGACTACCATAAACTACATATTTTCTGAGGTATCAACTACCTAGTTCCCACTACTATCTCCCACTACTAGTGTATTCTCTTCCAGAAGACTTTCTACCAACATGACTCACATAAGTACCCCTGTATAGGTGGAAATTCATAGAGATTCCTTTGATGCCCTAATGTCCCTGTGCAATCCCTGGTCAAATGTCTAAGCCCTGAAGAACTAATCTTATACAATATCCAAGGAATAGTGTGAGTGATTGGTAAAAATGTCTATATACTCTTCCATGGTCAAACTATGCTACTGCAGATGTATAATGTCATGTATGTTTACCGACCACAATATGGCCAGATATAACTCATCTCTGAAGAGATGCTTGATATCTATGGAGGAGAGTGTTATCTCATCATGTGACCAAGTCACCAAACACCACCATCACCCTATAAAATCCTAGAAAAAACTTACCATGAGGTTTTCTATCTAGTATAGAGGCATCCTCATAAGGTGAAAAATACGAGTAACTACCTCTAGCACGTTCTCAGCCACCTGAGGGTCTTTCTCACCTCAAAACGTGGGAGGTCGCTGCCTCTGAAACTCTTACAATGTCATCATATGATTTTCATCCTCATCTGGTAGATCTAGTACTAACTTCTTCTCAACAGTTGGTGGTATAGCTGGTAAACCACCTAGAGGATTAATCTCTTGTAAAAATCCTAGTACTATATCCTCATTACTAGGTAGAACATCATCATGATCATGCGGGGGAATCTTGGATAACTATCTTAGTGGTGTAATCCTAAAATAAAATAAGATGAAACATGTTTAAAAGAGTATATCTAGAAAGATGAATCGAGAAGGACATGGAAAACACACCCATTCCTATATGATACATGTACCATGCTCTAATGGAAAAATTACCTATACCAATGGTTTGGAACCGTTGGTATATGACCCCAAACCATTGGTATATCCTATACCAATAGTTTGGCAAGACATTGAGTGACTTGGAGTAGGGAAAGACCAATCCCAATGGTTTGGAGAAAACTATTGGGAAAGACATCTCCCAACAGTTTTCAAACCATTGGTATAGGTATTTCCCTACGGTTTTCCAAAACGTTGGGATAGGTCTTTCACCAAGGTTTGGGGAAACCGTTTGTATAGGTATATATATATATATATAAATTTCTAGTAGAGGTTTAAACCCACAACCTCCACGTTATATATCAACGACTTTACCACTACCCTAGAGTTTCCTTTGTGAATATATTTTGATATATATATATATATAATATTTATTTATTTGACAATATTCAATAAATGTACTCTTAAAAAATAAGGGTACGTATCCCAATGGTTCACAAAACTGTTGAGATTTTCCATTACCAACGGTTCTGAGAACTGTTGGGATAGGTACCCACTCTTTCCCAATAGTTTGGCCAAACTGTTGGAAAAAGTGGCCTCAAAGTGGAATTTTCACAATGGTTTGGCTAAACAGTTTGGAATGCCATACCATTTCCCAAATGTTCGGCCAAATCGTTGGGAAATGTGGCCTCAAAGTGGCCTTTTCCCAATGGTTTGGCCAAACCATTTGAAAATCCATACCCTTTCCAAAATGTTTGGCCAAACCATTGAGAAAAGTGCCCTCAAAGTGGCATTTTTCCATTGGTTTGGCCAAACTGTTAGGAAATCCACACCCTTTCCCAATGGTTTTGGAAAACCATTGGGAAAAGTTGCCTCAAAGTAAGATTATCCCAATGGTTTGGCTAAACCATTGGGAATTCCACACCCATTCCCAATGGTTTTTTCAAACTGTTGAGAAAAGTGACCTCAATGTGGCCTTTTCCCAACAGTTTGGCCAAACCCTTGGGAAAGCAACACCCTTTCCCAACGTTTTGGCCAAACTGTTGGTAAAAGTGGCCTCAAAGTGGACTTTTCCCAATGTTTTGGCTAAAACGCAGGGAAAGCCACACCCTTTCCTAATGGTTTCGGAAAACCATTGTGAAAAGTGGCCTCAAAGGGGTCGTTTCCCAAAAGTTTGGAAAAACTATTTGGAAATCCATAACCTTTCACAAATTTTTTGGAAAACCATTGGGAAAGTAGCCTCAAAGTGGGGTTTTTAACGTTTTGGCCAAACCATTGGGAAAGGGGACCTATAACAATGGTTTGTAAAAACCATTGATATAGATGCATTG
Organism: Viscum album; assembly: GCA_963277665.1. Classification (NCBI taxonomy): domain Eukaryota; kingdom Viridiplantae; phylum Streptophyta; class Magnoliopsida; order Santalales; family Viscaceae; genus Viscum; species Viscum album. The sequence goes on from OY728129.1 coordinate 1,404,426,192, forward strand.
GTATAGGTCAGATTTCCAGTAGTGATGGTTTCCACTGCAATCAGTGTTCTCATGTACCCAATCAAGTACACAAGCACATATCAACAAGCCTAAACAATACTGAAATGTAAATCAATTGAAAAAATTCATGCATATATCTAAGATCCCACAATAGAGTACGACAGTAAAGTATTGAAAACAAAAAAAGGGGGGAAAACAAGCCCAACCAAAACTACAATAAGTCTAACCTACTCAAAGGGTGTGGGATGAGTAAAATTTATGCTCCAAAAAAACACATAATCCTGTCAAGCTCTATCTACACTCCACTCATTCCCTATCAACCCAACACCATGTGAAAAAGGTCTTCATCTGTACAAGACACGAGATGTGTGGGCAAAGCCCGTGCAAGGGTGGGTATAAAAATACTCAGTAGGACACCTCGAAAACAATAAACACAAATAACCAAGTATATTAAGATCAATAAAATATATAAAAATAAATTTATAATAGATGCAAAACCTATATATTGTCAATAAAGACACCACACCACCAAGTAGTCCTAACAAAAGTTCAGTCGCGATATTCTGTTCAAAGAAAAACTAATTCTGGGAGAATCTACTCCAAAATCCATTCTACCATCAGAGACACTCTACAAATGGGTATGGGTAATTCGGCCCTTCCCAATGAAGCTTAATGGTCTAAGTGGACCATGATACACAGACAAGGGGGTCATGCCTAGAACCACTACAGGACACCATGAACCCAGTTTGAGTTAACATGCTACATAGAGGATGGTATGCCAACGATTCCAAAAACCATATCCAAATAGACTAGTAGATCGAGGATCAAAACCCAGCTTAGGGAGGTCACACTGACTCCACAAACTCCAACTAGAGAATAATGGTGATAGATGATTGCACTATAGTCTCATGAAGGGAAACCACAACTCTATCTGAGACTCCACCTATAGAGGGGATCACAATCAAGTGATTAGGATGCAATGCAACACTATAACATTATGAAAAGGGAACAAGGGTACACACTCAACCTATACTAGTTCAAAATATGAAAAATGATAGCCTCAATCACTCTTGGAGGGACTACACGGCATGTCCCATGGGGTACACAACATGTTCTGCTATGCCATGTCCTTCCCTTGTGGATGATCCTCACATGACATGTATTATTCATATACACAACATAAAGAAGGATATACACAACATGTAGAGACACACATTATCCTTCCCATTTCACCTAGCCCTATTCGTGCATCGAATCCATGTATTTCAAGACGTTTCTGTGTGGGAGTACACTGTGTTTCTGTTTCTGTGTACTCCAACCCCTATCCATGTACTTCCAAAGTACATGATGATTCAACCAAGGAGGGTCAAATTTCATGTGATATAGGTCACACACTTTTTGATCATCATCTCTTTCCTAAAACCCTATCTAACACTGAGGGGTCCCCACACACCATGAAATTCTATATTAAACGTTTTGTGTTATATTATTTTCTGGAATCCCAGATATCTGGTCGTCTACATCCTCACCACTTCGGCCTTTGGTTTCTAGCCTCGTCTTGCTGGAAAATTTGATATCAAACGTCTTATAAGTAATTCCATCACCGAACGATGTGTTTCATCACACGATCTTCATGTAAATCATATCAAAACATCATTCCTTATCTCACACTAAAGAAAGGTGAAGAACACAATTTCTAGAATAATTCATCATTAGATACGATACTACAACCACCACTGCACCACCATCACATCATACCAATCCCAAATCTACAATATCAGATCGTTTCACCCTGAATCATTTTCACAACAATCGATTGATCCAGATCTTTGAAACCCCAAGACAATGAAGAACACCCATGGTGAAACAAAGAATTCATGGAGAAAAGTACAATCAATAAAGAAGAACGATCCTAGATCAATATTCCTGTCAATCTTGGTTCATTACCATCATACCCTACTTCGATTCAGTTATATCACTAATGAATAACATTCGTTGCATCATGTTAGTTGGCGAGATCCATCGAATTTGATGCTACACTGATTGATCGATCAAATATTAGCAACCTCGTCATCGTTTGTTTGAGATAATTCTACATAGTTTATCTCAAACGATCCTCCAGAGGATCCAAGGTCATGCAGTTAACCCTAGAATTCTATTATAAGGATACATTTAATGAAAATAAAGTTGTTGTATAAAAAAAGAGAATTAAAATAGTTTTTTAAAAAAAAACTATTCATTTTATGCCCATGACAATGTTTTCAAAAATGACCCATGACTACTTATTTTAGGTCATGACTTGGGTAAAACCTCTATTCTGAGATCAATAATACCCTCATATTTCTGATCTGAACACCCATTTAATGTTTTTTCTTCTTTTACAAGAAACCCGCATGTGCGTGCTATTTAATATTTTAGTATTTTTAAAAAATTTATTCTGGGAACACTGAGCCTTGTAATCACATGTCGTCTCAGTGCCTGGTCTTGAAAATAATCCATATAATATTGAAAAAAATACATGCAAAATTAAAAATGTTACAATCCCTTTCACTAACTTTAAGATATTTGAAATAAATTACCTAATTCATTCTTCAATATAACCAATCAAAAGATAAAATTGTCTGGAAAATTATTTAACTATCACCACAACGCAACATAGGCTAGTTATATTATATATCATTCTAAACATTGATTAATTAACTAAAATCCTTTCATAATTTGAAAATTTTTCTTAAAAATTAATTTGATGAGTTTTATAACCACTAGATAATCACAATTGGGATTTGTAAAATAATATGTCCATTTTGATCTATAGAGTAAAACAACCATTAGGTTGTAATTTTAATTTTTAATAGAATGCTAAAAATATTAAATCATAAAATGATATAATAGGTCATTTATTATTAAGAAAGGGGACTACTCAAGTAATATTCCACCATATGACTATATGAATACCCATATAGGTGACAATAGACACTATAAATATCCATCCCTGCATAATTTATACATATCCCCATGTGGCCATGTTCTAAGGCATAGAATGATAAGGTGACCTATGCGGGTCCATTCATACCCATATTGGGTCCATAACCCACAAAAAGTGTATTAATTATTAATGTTTCAAAATAACTATAGTGGGTAATCTCATAAGAAACATGCCCAAACTAACCTATGTGGGTCCAGTTGTGAATTTAAGAACTTAGTCATATGGGTCATCATGGCAATGTTGTAGAGGTATAAGAATTTATATTGGCCCCATTTTTCTGATAGGATTTAAATTTTTTCATACATATAAAACCACCATGGTTCGTGTTGATAAATTTCCATGGAAAAGTTATAAAGGTACATGTCATTATAAATTATAATTGTATTCAAATACCTTTATCCGGGCTTTTAGATTTGATTTCTAGAATATCATAAGTTCTTGTGTAATTTTTTGATTAAGTGGGTTACACTTCCTAATTTTATAAGGGACTATAAAGTGCTTAAATTTTAACTAGTTCCATATTTAATCACAACCATATATGTTTCAACCCATGTTACCAATGGTCCATTGATCAAACACATCAACATTGGTTGGTTAAGGTGTCCCCGTCAACTTATGTTGGAAAATACCATTTAGGTTAGATTTTTCACTTTAATAATTTTTTTATTAAACATATAAATAATAATGATAAACATAGAAACAACTATAGGTAAACATGCTAAACAAGCACCCAAGACAAATAGATAAACCTTAAAATAATCACAAAATAATTATGAACTAACATAGAAATCTACTAAGAAAGGAAAACACCAAATCAAGGTTTACATAAGAATCGTGATAGATAAATCACAAAATCATTCTATAAAGACCACATAATATATAAATCACACATAATATTATATAAAAAACAGGATAATGATTCATATAACCAGTTATAAACTACAAATGTCACTAAAATACCTAACATGTTGTAAATCATAATTATCACTCATAGAGTATTAATAAATCTATAACATCCTTGAGACATAATCTACATGGAATGTCATGTAGATATCAATTTTCCTTTGATGTTGTATGTAATGCTACATCCACCCCTCACTGATGAATGAAATTATACCATAAAACAAAAAAATTAATAAATAGTGGAAGAAACACCAATCACTCAATGTGAAGTCATAATAAAATATAACAACGAACATCACAAACAATATTCTCATCTAGGCCCACTTGGACTTTTTCCCTTCCATGGGTTGATCTCACCAAAACATTATTATTTACTAACTCCTGAAACATTTCTAGATTCATATCTACCAACCCAAAATAGTTTGAAAAATAAAAATACCCTTTGATACCATATTGTAACATCCCAAAAAGAATGAATATATTACCATTATCTAGACTACTAGCCACATGTCCTCAAGCATGCCTCCCCATATTCTGGAGACTGCTGATTCAGTGAAAGGGTATAACGATGGTGTGGTTGGGAGAAGATACCCTCTTTATAAGAGTCATGCATCAGTATAAGAATAATAAATTAACAGAAAATATCTGAAACAGTAATTATAAATGATAACTTGTGGAATTTAAATAATGTAAATGATAAAGAAAAGAAGTGGAAAATTCCAAATATTTGTCGATTCATGTATGTTTAGGTTCTTCTATATAAGGTAATTAATAAATATATAGAAGGTGATATATAACAATATAATAGTATTAATAAATTAACAGACCCCAGTGGATAACTTCATGAGAATCCTGAGCTTCATCTCAGTCCCGTGCTCCTCACTCCCACGTACAATGAACATCACTAGCAAGTTCATATGGACCTGTGAAACTAAGCTCTACTCAGTTACTAATGAAGGACTGAGTAGGGTGTGAGATATAATCATTAGGACAACACCAATGGTGTATAATGAATAATACAATCACTATATATAAAAATAAAGTAGTGTAACGATATAATATAAAATAGGAGATGCTAAAAATTAAATACTGGTCAGCTCACACATGACCGACACTGCCAGCTTTGGCATAGGCCAGAATGAGTCCAGTCAGTTTATCATATATATATATAGTAATATTATAAATATATATATATAATATAATATTTATAAATGTATATTCTCAATATATGTGAGGAAATCTATAGGCATTTACATGGACACTACGTGCTAGTTGGACCCAGGGCACAGCTCATACATTCATAACTAGTATAACGAGCGAATAAATCCAAAAAGGGTACTAGTGCATATCTTCTATGAATGTGAGACTTAATTTCCATTGGTCAATATGGTGGGGTGTTTCATGTTTCCTAACACCTGATATAGGGGAACCTGGAACGTCATGCCCATCACCTAAATAGTAGTAAATGGTGTCGAATGTCATTCTTAATACACAACTTTAAGAAACATAAAATGTCATGCTCAATAAGTCCCTTAACCATTTTTAGGCATCCACTATCAATTTTTTATTCGTAATAATAATAATAATAATAATAATAATCATCATCATTATCATGAGGGATTTCATTTAAGAATTTATTATCAATCAACCTAATCTAACCAAGGGAATACCAATAAAATTATTCATATTCATAATAAATAAACACTTTGTGTGGCCTTTCAACTTTCTTCTATTGAGTTAAATTTTCCCATTTATTTTGATTAGAGAGAAAAAATTTATGAATAAAATATAATACATGACTGTAAACATTACATTTGATTTATTAGGTGGTCCATTACATTATTAGGGGAATCCAAGGATTGAGTAGATGTATTAAGGTCAGGTGGAATTTCCAATGGATGAAAAAAACCTACATTAAATTTTATATTATATTCCATAATAACATTAATTATACTCAAAACATTATGTTTGTTCCAATTAATTAGGTCACAGCCTTTTAAAAGATCGCTTGGTAACTAAGGGGTAACATAGTGGAATTTCTAATTTAATACGACATCTCACCTTAAAGAGGGGTTTTATTAGAAAATAATTAATTTATTAAAGTTATTCCATGTGAACTTATTTAAGGGTGGTTCAAGCATGAGGTTTAATTCAATCAATAATTGTAATTTAATACACAAATACATCTCGATTTACGTCATTATGTTTTATAAATAAAACATCTCATTTTTGAGACGTCACGTGAAAATACCAACACACAACATTAGAAAGAAATTTATATATGTAAATATTTTAACAAATATATATATATATAACACATACCATATAGCATGTACGATTCACTCATCTAATATCAAGGCTTGATTTATTGTACATCGACAGAAATTGATGAAATGGATCAATTTAACGAGAATAGGGTTAACTAACTTGCATGAAGAGAGTGGAAATAATGGGGAACTAAAAAGTAATGGAGTAAGGATGATGCAAAATTTCACCAATACACTTCCAACATGATGAATTATGGTTGAAATACTCAATAAATATGGGAAATCTCCTCACACATATAGTAGGAGAAGGACAGCGCCACTAGATCTACTATGTGTGGGTAAGACTATAAGAAGAGAATAAAATAAATAATTGTAGGAGAAAAAATTGGTAAATTTAGACATTTTAATGTCGAGAAATTGTGATCCAACCTTGATCGACCTACTACCAAAGGAGGGGGCTCCCATGGTTCTTGGGCATTGGTTGGGAAACCATGCATAGACTATTCATTTCCCCTCTATCAAAAATTTTAAATTAGGTGGAAATCCATGTGGATCCTCTCACACAGTTACACCAAAATGTGTGATTCCTCTAGGTCCACTAGATCAATATCACAGTTTCTACTGGGGTCTTCATGGTTTCAAAAAAACTATCCTCCCCTATCAGGATTATTGGATTTTGATGTTTTGGTGTCTAGTGCTCCTAAAACTCAACAAAACTCCTTAGAAAAATATTAAGAAATAAAAAAAGTCTATAAAAAACCCATCCGAGTTTCCCAAATCATATATTTGTATTCAAAATATTGATTTAAAGAGTGTATCACCCAACTAAAAATAAAATTCAAACCCATTATAAAATTCTTATGGCCCAAAAACATGGGATGCTACTTTATTTTTTTAATAAAATTAAATCTATAACCCCAACCCATTTGGATTCATTCATATGAAAGAGGTATGGGAGGTCCTCCTATGGTGATAGAAAAATATTGGAAGAACCAAGGAGAGGAGGTGTTGTCAAATCCCCTTGTTGGCATTGATCATATCCATATTTAGGTGTAACAGTTTCCTAGCTTGAGGTCAGACTCCATTATTGGGAATTTTGACAAGAGTTGGGCGTATTTTGGATCATTAAATCTTAACCCCCTGTGATGAATTTTCTATGGTTTTATAGACCTTAGAAAACTTTTAAGGACCCCTTGGGGTTCGATTTGTGGTTCTCATATGAAAATCATGGTTTTTGGATGGCTTAAAGTATATTATCATTAGAGATTTCCAATCTCACAACATGTAGTGTAAGATAACATGTTGTTTGTCCTTTACATTTGGAAAAAATGAACTTTTTTGGACTACACATTGTGTACTAGGGGTACATGTTGTGTAGTGTGCACTGGTTTTGTGGCCGAGGGACATGAACCTTCTTTTAGTGTTAAAGGAGATGGCCTTGTGAATGTACATTGACAAAATACCTGGGATCGACATGAGTTACAAAGATATGACCAAGGACAAGTGATTATGCCCGGCCAGGATGAATATGTTGTGTTTTGAGGGTACAAGACGTGTGTGGTTGCTGACACACCCATAGATTCAGATAGGGTCACATTTCATGTGACATAAGTTGCACACCATGTATTTCCTTATAAACACACTATGAACCAAGAGGGTAAATCACCATGGGCCGATTGTGAGAGACACATCATTTTCTATGGGTACACACCGTGTTATTCCATTTGGATACTTTTCCTTCACGCATCTTCTTCTCTAAGATTCAGATATAGGATTGCGAGTACCTTATTCTAAGTATTATTTCATGAAGAATGTGATGCTGGCCATGGTTTTGGGGTTATAGATGCAATTTGACGTGACATTTGGGTCGCTTCAGTTAGAAATGTATATAATAGAAGTTTTTGAGTGAGTTACCTTGGTTTATCCTTATGAGATTTTGGTGTGGAATTACGTCATCATCATAAGATCGTAACCCCTCTATGCTTTCCCCATGAGTATGCAACATGTTCATATTCCTTTACTATTTAGTGATTTATCTCTTCCCACATTAACTATACCCCATAGTGTCTTAGACCATGTATCCCTTGGAGAGGCCCAAAGTTATCCTCACATTATTTGTGTTTCCCATTGTAGTTTTTGTGGAATCGTTGTGACCATTATTTACATGGTCATAGATACCTATCTAAGAGGATGTTTTTATTAGGTTTAGATGTACCCTCACTAATCCCTATGATTTGAACTCATATCTTTGTATTATAATATGAAATTTTTAGTCAGGTATTGCTCAGATAGAGTGTGTATATCATATGAATCCCCTCAATTTGTTATGGTGGTGTATGATGATGTTTGCCTAGCTGAGGTATCTAATTCGAGGTGATCAATGCTACATGAGTTTCGATCCCCTTCTTAGCAAGGTTTTCTATATTAGGGTTGTAGTAAAGGACCTTTTTATTTGTATACTATTTCAATTAGGATTCATTCTACCCCCATCCATCATGGGAGTGATCCCCTATCTCAGATTTGAGACCTACTAATTCACATGGTGACTTTCTACATGAAGAGACATGGTGAGCATGTTATTTCATACATATAACTTATAGGATGGTGGGGATGCGACATTGTCTTAGAGAAACTCGATGTGAGATATCTCTATGTTGAGTTCCATCAGGGATGGCATGGATTGTGTGGTGAGTTCTCCTAGATGAGCATTACTATTTGAGCCTCTAGGTTGATGTTGTGGATGAAATTTTATTAGGACCTTGAGACATGGAGTCTATTGTGAGTGTGTATCATATATTTTGGGATATCATACAGTATTAGTCATCTTGGTTGACATACTTGGTGGTGTTGATATCATTAGTATATTATTGGTGATAAGTGGGTAAGATATAACTCTCTCTCTCTCTCTCTTAGATTTTCTATTTTGTCTTTTGGTTGAACTAACTGATGATTATCTATTCCTCCCTTTGGTTATTTATTTTTGGTTTCCTCTTGGGTATTTCTATACTCACCCATGCAATGGTTCTTCCAACCACATGTCATGTCCTATCCATACTATAGGTATTTTAGCTCTTTCTGTAGTTTACGTGGAGTGTTTTCAGCATAATTATAGGACTTATAGACCATGGAGTACACCAATAATGTATTTTATAGTAGTTCCCTCATTTCCAACAGGTGGGAATCTTTGTTGTAGTTTTTTTGTGGGAATGTATTTCTCCCTTCTATAAAAATAAAATAGTTTTTACATGATCTAGTGTGGGATAGTTGTATGCATACATTTTTTTTATCTATTTAATTATTATATTTTCAATCTTATATTGATATGGATGTGATTGTGTGTGTTCTGGTACCATAGGATAATTCCTTCCATGTGTGTGACATGTCTGCTCGGCACTAGTAGCCATCCCTTGTCCTATTAGAGACATGAATGGGGTAGTGGTGGCTCATCCTTCCACTTGCCCGGTCGGCCCTGGTGGGTCAGGTGGTTACATTCTAGGTTATTTGACATTGTACCCTTCTAGTTTAACCCCTAGTAAACCCATTTTCACCAAAACAATAATAATCATTTTTTAATATTTTTTCTATTGATTATGGTCAAAAATTATGTTCCCCCTGTTAGATAAAATAAATTATTTTCATACAAAATATAGAATTACTTTTTCCAAATTCCATTAATATAAGTGAAAACAATTATTTATAACTAATCTTGAAGATGCAAGGAGAAAGCAATTTTCCAAAGAAAAAATGTTCAAATGTTTAAAAAGTTTTAACATAAAAATTTAATATAAATTCATTATAATGACCTAAATTGAATTAATAGATATATAATTGAACTAAAATGACTTTTAAAACCACTTTAAAACAACTTTTTTATAATAATTTAAAATATTTTAGAATTATTAATAAAATCCACTATCTTAAAATATTCATTGAAAATTTTATCTTCTCTGAAAATTATATAAAGTTAACACAAATATAATTTTTACATAGAAATTTCAAAAATGAATTCAATTTTTTTGAAATTAATTTTATGAAATTAGAAAATTTTATTCTCAAAATTGTGAAAGAAAGGTGATAGAACTACTTTTTTAAAAAATATTTTTTAAGCGTAAAATTCGATTTATTCTTATCTCTTGACCAAAAAACACATAAGTTAAATGTAAAAAATTGGATCGATTATATAGTATATAAATTTCATAAAATTCATTTACCAAAAGTTATTTTGTGTGATTTATTATGTTAAAATAAGTTTTTGTGCATAAAAATAGATTTTTAAGAACAATATTTCCTTTACTATAAAATAGTTTTTTAATTTCAGTTCTTATAAATTATTCACTAAAGAATAATTTTTACATTCAGGCATAAACTGTGTATTTTTATAATTTAGTTAACTATAATAAAACTATCCATTTAAGTGGCTAAGTGATAACAATCATATTAAATAATAATATTTTAAAATAATGTCATGATTCTTTTAAACTTGATGATACATGTAACACAAGCTATACTCGGTGTTGTGTGTAATGAAAGCTAAAATATGTATTGCATGTAACAAAATCTTACCTCAGTGTAGCATATAATAGAAGCTAAACTCTATGTTTCAAGTAAAGAAAAATACATAATGGATTAAATTTATTTTCCAAAAATATTTCATTAAATCATAGGGTGTTACATTCTAACCTCTTAAATAAACTGAATCCTCACAATTTAAACATGTGGTTGGTAAAGAAGGGTTTAATATTTTTCAATCCCTTTGTGAAAAAAACACATCATAAAAAGTGTTAATAATTGATTCACTTGAAAAGGGAGAAATTTATTTTAAAAGGTCATCTAGAATATCACATTCTAGGTTTATGAATAGATAACATAGGTAGGAAGTTGATATTTTTTCATGGAAGCCTGATGTCCAAATAATGATGGAGAGTGAAAGTGGTCATTGATCAAAAGAAATTGAATGATATTGTGAAAAAATAATGAAAAAATCAAATTCAAAATTGGTGTGAAAACGTTAATTTATATCATAATAAATGATAATAATAGGATAATATTTTATTTCAAGAGACTTTTCATAAAATTGAAAAAAAATATGTGGACATATACTTACTTGATTTGATACCATTTCATAAAAACAATATCATCATTTTGTTGTTCCTTAATCAATTTCCATGTCATCTATTACTCTATGAAATTATCAATAACACCTTATTCTTGAAGAGGAAATAGATCATAAGATCTATAATAGACTTATATGTCATTATTTGAATATCTAGTAATCATTATAACAAAATAGTTATCACAGATTATCCAATATGCATAAATATACATATTATATAGTAATACATTAATCTTTAAAACATTATATAAAGTTAAAATTAAACAATTTCATAAAAGGTTAACCTTATGAACCTTCCATGAGATAAAAATAAAAAAAAGTAGAAAATAGGTAACTAAATTTCCAATGCCAACTTATAATTAATCCACCAAACAAAATAAAGTAACTTTCAGTTTTCATATAACAAAAATGTCAATACCATTATCATGTATTCTATTAGAACATGGTAAAAACATGAATTACCATAAAATGTATTGAAAGTATACATTCTCACTTATTCCAAAAATAAAACATAGTTTATTAGAGAAACTAAATAAATCCAAAATTATTAAAAACACCATCAATGATAGTTTAAACCAAATTGTCTATAAATCATTAATCAATTATAAGATAATCAGTACTATCAAATTTGCTTTATCTATATCAATATTATATTTATCATAAATTCTTAATCTCAACATTCAAAACATATTAAGGGTGAAATTTCACTTAATAATGTGTTTTCCATGAATATCAATATTCCATTAAATCTATTGTTGAAGTTCTCAAAATCATTAAACAATTTCTTGAAAATAATTACAATGAAAAATATACTGAAAAATAGATATATAATTCATAATTCTTGATTTCCAAAACAAAAAATATTCACTAATTCTACATCATTATTAAATAATTAACTAGGATATATAATATTATTCTTTAATACCACATTCCTTTCATATGTCGTTTATGGTCTCTTCATCATCTGTAGTATAACCATTACTCATACCACCTTGCTGATTCTCATCACAAACATCCCCCCTAAGTAATATATTTATATAATTACCATAATTTCCACATTTTTAACACTCAAACATTGATTAATCCTTAGGGAAAACAATATTACAATTCATTTAATTAACTGAACATTTTATTTTTCTATAGTAATTACTTGATTTTTGTTTTTCATTTCCTCACCCAAAACATCTTCTTATCCATTTGAGATATTCTTTTGACCAATTGTTTCCACATTCTCGACATATAAGAAACTGAATCTTCTTTCCTCCATGGTCTCTACTACAAAAACTCTCAGTTAACTCTATCATAATATTCTTGGGTGAGTTTGAGAGTTTGATTAGGTAAAAGTTGTTAATCATGTTTCATGATAAATTATTACGAATAATGAAAATATCTTCCACTGTAGTCATCATCCCATTTTGATTCATTATATAAAATTTTCCATTACAATAAATGTTAACAGATTTAATCCAAGTTATCATGATTGACTAAAACCAAAAATTATAATTTGAGTAGCAATATTCATTTTAGAAAATCACATAGTTTGACAAATCATTTATAGTATTTCTAAATCAAGAAAACTTATTTTCAATATTTTTCAATTTATGGTTAAACTAGGTTATTTGTGTATATTATTAGAGTCCTTTATGATGGTTCAAAATGTTTTAATAAATTTTCTAATAATATCACTCAAGATTGTCAAAATAGGTGCACACTAAGGCTAGTTTTCATGCACCAGGTAATGCTTGAGTCAATATTGATGAACTTTTTTGGTGTTATTCCCCTTAGGTGCCTCTTTTTTCTAACCATGAACACTTATATTATCCAAATAATGATGTCTTTCTAAGAAAACCACACTCATTTAATTACCCTAAATTATGATGTTATCCAATATATTGGATTATCCTATGTTTTCTAACTAATGTTTTTCCGTATAAGTTTCCAAAAGTTAACTAAACCCATCCCTGGTAATAAGTAGAACAACACAAGATTTTCATATGTAGATATTAAATCTTTTTAGATGAAAATTCATTTCATTACATAAGAAATTCCTAAGCCACTACAAAAAAATGACCAGTTTAGAGGGGGTTATTTTTTACGTTAGAAGGGGTTACAACCCTTTTAAAGATATTAGTGGTGTTTGTGAGTAATCACTGCTAATTTTCACACCTACTATCACAAGACGTGATTTTGAGTAATTGCTGGTAACATCATGATGACTTAGAGGAGGTTACATTAGAGGGGGTTTCAAACCCATCTAATGCTTACTTAAATTCACAAAAAATCTTCTATTAGTGGCGGTTATAAAAGAAACTGCAACTAATTGAAGAGTTTAAGGGTGGCTTTAACTGTCTATAGTGGGATTAGTTACTTTAGGTGCGGTTGTGAGAACCGCCCCCAAATATTCTTGTTTTTTATTATATATTTTTACACATGTATTAATTTATATATACTTGATTCATTATTTCAATAAATATTATTTACATCATATATTTAAATACATTTAAATATATAAAATATATATGAATTTATATAAAATATATATTTATTTGTATATACACATATATTTATATATTTATAAATATATTCAAATAAATTATTTACATACTTAAATACATATTAATATATTATATACATGTTTATTTATATAATAAATATATTAATAATTATATTTACATATATAAATATATATTTATAAATACATTTATATATGTGTGTGTGTTTCTGTATTTATGTAATATGTATATAATCGATGCACAACTACAGACTTCCTTCTTCCATCTTTGAAAATTGAACGAGATCATTTTTCTATATTTTCCATTGCATTTTCCAAGATTTTCTTACATTTTAAAAAACCGAATAATTTCTTGTAGATATAATATAATTATAATATATATTTATTTAGTTATGTGTAAATACATATATATTTATGTGTGTATCTGTATGATAACTACAATATTATTAATTTTTATTACTGGTATTACAGCTATTGTTTCAACTATATAATTTATGTGTTGGTTTTATAAAAACCATACATTTGTTTAATGATTTATATCATTCATACATTATATTGAATACATTTATAATATATATTTATGTAAATTATTTATATTCCTAAATACATGTTTATTTAAATAATATATATATATATTATTATTTGCATAATATATTTATATAATGTATCTAAACATATATTTATATAATATATTTAAATACATATATTTTTTATTATTTAAATTATTATATATTTTTATTTTAATAAATTTTATAATATCATATATAATTAATATAATATAATATAAAATTTATCGAAATATTTATATCATATATATTTAATATTATATGAAATAAAATTTATAAAAATATTTATATAATGTTATATGAAATAAGATTTTACATTATATATAATATGAAAGCATAAACATATTATTCAAAAAAAATTCGTATTATAATATAAGTTATAAAAACTATATGATGTATTTTTAAATATATTATATTATATTTATATATATATTTAAATAATATTTTTATATTTTTATATTATAAATAATTAATATTATATGAAATACAATTTATATGAATAAATATTTATTTCTGTAGATAATAATCTATAGTTATATTTTTGTATACATATTAATAAAATAATGTAGAATCATATAAATATTTTATATAATATGTTCAAATAATGTATTTAAATAAATTTATAAATTGTGTTTTAAATGTGTGTGTGTGTGTGTTGGGGGGTTTGATTTTTCAAAAAATAATAGGGGTTCTCAAACACCTTTAATCTCTAAAATTTGAGGGGGTTCTGAACCCCCCTAATATAAAGACATTATGGTGGATTTTTACACCCCCCCCCCATTAATTTTAGATATTATAAGGTCTTTTGAATCCTTTATAATATACAACATTATAGGGGATTTTTGACCCCCATTAATTTAATATATGATAGGGGTTTTGATCCACCTCTAAAATATAGCCTAGTATTTAAAAAATAATGATAAAAAATTATATGGGGTTGAAAACACCCTCTGATTTATGAAGTTAATGGGGGTCCATAACACCCACTAAATTCAATGATTATAGAGGGTTGTACATACCCCCCTCTTGTTTTTACAAAAAATGTATTTAGAGGTGGTTCATAACCCCCTCTAAATTTAGTGAGTAGAGGGATTTCTGTAGATTCCCTTATAATTATACAAAAACATAATTTAGAGGGGTTTGTGTATAACCACCTCTAATCTGCTATTTTTTAGTGAGTATCCTAATTTTTAGTGTCTTTGGAGCATATAAATGAAAATATTTTTATTTTGTTAAATATCTTCAATGTATCCAATACATATCACCCTATTTAGTAATCTTCATAGATATACCAACCTGAAAACCCTTCTTTGTGACCTTGGGGAACGAAATATAAGAAATTTTGAGCTCAAATTCTTCGTATGGTTAAAAATTAGAGATGTTAAAATATTATCACATTAAAGTATAATATAGGAATAATGGTATGAGGTTTGGAACATTACTTGCAAAATTAATACCCAATATTTCATAGAACATAAAAATTAATCCTGGAATAATGATTGGCAGTTCTTAAGAAATGAAACATGATGCTATCAAAGAACATTAGCCATGAGCGGATAACACTTGAATGTGACCTATAATTCTTGTATACAAATAAAATTAGATGATGATTACTAAATTTTTCAAGTCTTTACAATTCTATAATATAGGAATGGGTTCAATTCTAAACTATCATATTATTCAAGGTTCAATCCCAATATTATCATAGTGGGAAAAGACCCATAATTAAATGGGATTACACCCCATGCCAGTCATGTCTATCTCATGCGATATAAAATCATTACTTAATCAGTTATAGGGAGATATAAGTCCCAGCCATCAAATAATGATAATCATATATACATGTATCAAAATATCATAAAACATTCATCATATCAAAACCCATGAAAATATATGTATTTCATAAAAATTTCATCACAACCTATGGAAAATAAATAGGTTTCATAATCATTTAATCACAACATAACCCATGGAAAATAAATGTATTTCACAATCTATTCATCATATCATCATATCATAACCCATAGAAAAGGAATGGGTTTCATAAAAATATTTTCATCAAAAACAAAAACCAGTCAGAGTTTGAATAAGAATGGTTTCCAAGGAACATATCCCCAAAAAGTATAAATAATATCAAAGGATCTCATATTTGATGAAAAATTATTTTAAAGATCATGTGAAAAAATTCTTTTGGAAAATATCCATTCTACATTGAAACATGGTAGTTCAAACATTAAAAAAATTCATAATTTTTTTCTTCAAAAATATTCTTTAAATATAATATAAAAAATCCTTAGAAAATATCATTTCCACGTGAAAAAGACTTTTTAAAAAATAAAACACGAATAAAATATAATTCATTAAAAATAATATATAAAAATCAGTTAAAAATAATGATTAAAGAAAATATTCTTTCTAATATAAAAAACACTTTTTAAAACATAAAATATTTGGAAATATTTTTCATTAAAAATAATTTTAAAGACCATTTAATAAAATCTTGAGTAAATTATCCTTTCACATAAAAAACACTTTATACTAAATTAGACATTTTGAAAAAAAAAATCAAAAAAAAAATTAAATTTATAAAGGATGTTTTAAAACATTTAGTGGTCATGAGGAATGAAATGTTTTTCATTTCATACAAGTTAAAATAATGATTCTTTTATCATTTTCTGTAATATATAAACATGCCTTATAATGTAAAATGAAATGAATATTTTATTTAAGAAATTTTATAAAATTATAAAATGGGTAAAATGTACTTATTAAATATTTTATAGAATTATAATTCATTTTTTAAAATATAAATAGTGTGCATAAATTTTAATAATATTGTAAATAATCATGAATAAACATATTATAATTAAATAGGTCAGTTTTATGATAGAAATATCAAAACACTTTCCCAAAAATAGTTATAAACATAAAAAATATGAACTAATGATGAGATTGTGAAATAAAACATTACCACATTAAAAAATACACCATAAAAGGAATATAATCAAGTGGGTATCTAAATAACCAAAAAATTTATTATAATTACCATAAAATAAATTCATGGATATTATATAAACCACCTAAATGAAAAATTTGGTTAATAAGGCATGTGTCTCCCAGAAGTAAAAAAAGTGAGAAAAATCTCTTACCTTAAGTCACGAAAACCTTTAAACATGTTCGACCATCCTTTATAATAGATATAAGTTTCTTAAAAATATATTAATGAACCATTTTAATAAATATCATTCCATATATGACATTATTATACCCTTTTATCTCTTATTAATTAAATATTTCTTGTTAGAATTATGTTTTGTGTGATAATTTCTTCATTTTCCATGTATGTTTTTGTTTAGTTTTTTCAGTCCTTTTACTTTGATCATGGATCTATCATTTAATAAATCTTATCCATGAGATAAATATAATATATATTCCTTTTTTATATATTTAGAGAAATCTGTTATATTTAAAAATATTAAATAAATTACACTGTTCATGGAGATGGTAAGTTAGATGTATGCATGAACATTATTTCCATTTCTTATATGGATGGAAAATAAGAATGGTAAATAATATATCACCCATTAAAAATAAATACAATATTTTATATATCATATATATATATATATATTATATACATATATATCATAAATATAATATATATAATATATATTTATTTAATCTATACTTATAACCATCCAAGTAAAATGGAAATGGAAATCATATGACATTAATTTTCATAGTGGTAGTCCACCGTACACACGAGTAACATTATTTTTTTCTAATGGTTTTGAAGGTATGAATGTAGATGTGATATTATATATACATAATTATTTTTAGGTCCTAAATATCACATATTTTATTTAAATTTATACTTATTACCTACCTTGTAAAGCGTAAGTGAAGAGAAAATCACATCGCTTTGCAAGGGGGTAGTACACTTTACACACACGCAACATTTTCATATCTCTCATAGAATGGAAAGTGAAAATGGTATATGGGATATCATAATTACACAACTATTACTTTGTTACCAATATAATATATATAATTTAAATACATCATCATAACAATCTGCTAGAAAGGATTATAGAAAACATGCTATGTCAGTTCGTGAGGTGGTAGTCTGTCATGCACATGATTGATAGTTTTTTCCCATTTAAATAAATTTGAGAGGGATTTCGGTTCTTAAAACAACATAATAAAATCTCAATATATGTAGGATACTATGGTAATTATATCATCATTTATTAATATGCACTGAAGGATTTTGAGGAAGAAATAAAATCAAATGCTTGATTAACGACGTTGCCTTTTCTTTAATAAAATTCTATTGGTTCGCAGAATAAGGCATCATAATTTAGATGTGTGACCAAAATAAGGCATAATGGATGATATTAGGGATTTAATTTTGTTATTTTATTAGTTTATAGAAAAACTAATAGAGTTTGGATGTGCGAAGAAGAGAGGAGAGACGTTGGCCTTTTATAGGTGAGGTTAGTATCACACTTCTAATATTTGAAAATAAATTGGTGTACCCACATTTTTCACATGAAAAAATTTTAAAAATGGGTCATTATCAAAATTAAATAATATGAGGATGAAATATTTCCATTCAATGGGTGTTTTTTCTATTTATCCCTCATTAAACCTCTTATACTTTTAGTTTAACCACTCAGAAAACCCATTTTCATCTTAACCATGGTAATGAATTTTTACTCTTTTTACTTTTCATTATGGTAAAAAATTTAGTTGACCTTATTATATAATAAAAATAATTTCGATTAAAAATTGGGAATCAAAATTTCATTCAAATAATTGTAAAAATCTAATTTAAAACTAATTGCGTTGATGCGATGAGAAAGTGAATTTTCAAAGAGAAAATGTTCAAAAGTTAAAAAAAATTATATAAAAATTAAATAAAAAATTGATTCCATAGAGCTAAATTGGTTTAATATATATAAAACTGAACTAATTTAACTTTTAAAACCATATTAAAATAAGTTGGATGTTTTTAAATTCTTTAAAAGAAATGACAATTCTTAATAAAAACAAGTATTTCTAACTATTCAAGGAAAAATTATCCTTTTCAGAAATTTTTTAAAAATTTACCCTATGATAAATTTAAAATAATGATTAAAAATGATTTTAATTTTTAATTTTTTTTAATATTATAAAAAATTAATTTGAAAGTATGTGTGAGGAAAGCAACAAAACAATTATTTTATAAAAATGCAGTTTTAAGTATAAAAGTTGATTTATTATTATCTATTGTCTAAAAAATACATAATATGAATTATAAAAAAATGATTTAATATATGACATATAAAATTCATTATAATAATTAACCAATTTTTTTCTTAATTATTGACAGAAAACATTTTTGTATTCATAAAATTAGTTTTTCAAGAAAATAATATTTTTACTTTCAAATAGTTTTTATTTTCATTTATAATTTATTGTCCACCAAATAATTTATTTTATATAAACTTGTAAATAATAAATTTTCATAATTTACATAATCACATTCATACCTTCTATTTCAATGTCTATGTGATACCTAACAAATTAAATTAAAAAATATTAATAGTATGTTATGATCAGTTTAAACTCGATATTACATGTAACATGAGAAAAACATGGGTTTTCATGTAATGTATGAAAATGTGCGTGTTTCATGTTACTGAATCTAAACTCAATGTTTCTTTTAATATAAAATATTGAAAAAATTAATTTTAAAAAAAATTAATCACAAAATCATAGGGTGTTAGTCTATGTGTGTGAAATTCATACTGAGTGATAATCACCAACCCCATGAATATTGGAGATGGAATTTAGATTCACGACTCTACATACCCCCATCCAGGTGGTCCCTAGTGGTTCATGTTGTGAAATATTTGTATCAAATAAATCGGTTCTACCTATGTACTAGTGTTTATAAATTTTCTAGCTATGAGGTTTTAGTTTGGGATTTATGAAACTATTGTTAATGTGTTTTGAGATCAACTGTTAAGATAGGGACTATGGTATTGGTTTAGTAACTGATGTATCCATTCACATGGGCTCTAAAAAACTTATTTTTTTACTCGATACATGTAGGAACTAGTTTCACAGAAAACATTGGTTCATGCATTATATAATAACGATTTGTGGTTTCCATGTCATCCTCAGATTAGCTCCCCAAATGTACTATTGAATACATGGAACATATTGATTTTATTTCAAGATGAATCTATTAGTATATTCATCCCGTATTCTTTTATTGGATCATGATTATGATCTTATTACTGAGGAGGTTTCAATATGGTGTATTATACAAAAGGTAGTGTCTACGGGTGGTTTTCTTGTTTTCTCCCACCCATTGAGTAGTAGGTTGGGCCGGAAGTACCGAATGAATATGTTTATAATCTGAGTATGTTCTAGAACACTATAGTTATAAAAATCACATGTTACAAGGTGATATAGAAGCCCAATAAGATATGTATTGGATTAAGAATGTGACCTAAGTTTTTTACCTTGTGAGGACACCGCCAGATCAGATGGTGGTCCTAGCGAGAAGTCTTCGTCGGGGATCCATGATGTTATAGTGGCTTCAAGTGACTCAAAAACGTGATGATATGAATATATGTTGGATGTGTTATGATATAATCTTTCGGGAGGATTTTTTTATATCCACATTGTGATTCGTGCATATAAAAGTGCTCTTACTGCTTCATCAAGGTAGTATTTCCATGGATGTTTATTTGAAGATGTTCACTAATATCTCACAATAATCTTCATATTTGTTAAAAGATCCATTATTCTAATAAAATACATTAGAACATGGAAAATGATGAGTTATTAGGGATATAGTGATATCTCTTTTCATTCCAACCTATACAGGAGTATTGCGGTGGTCTCTGCATATGGAATGCTTTTTGGAAAAGAAAACATAGGAAGTTGTTTATGCCGAAGGAAAAAAATCTGTAGTTGGTATTTGATGGATTGGTTAGGGATTCATTATTTTTATATTCTTCAGAATATGGTCTCAAAATAGAGGGTCTAAATATTATGGATCTTAGGATGGGTCTATTTAGTAGAGAGAGAGGTCATGTTTCTCTTATGATGATCGGGGGAATCTCGCTCAAGATTGTATGACCCTTCGTATAGTTGATAGGTATACAGTTGAAAGACCTCCTATAAAGAGATAAATAAAGGATTATTATGGTCCATATGGTGGTGGATATATAAGAGGATTATGGAGAGCAACATTAGGTGACATTTTTTTTGAACTATTTCCACCACCACACCTTGGTGGTCTACACCATGCTTAGGGATATGGTGGTTAGGGATGAGGAAAACTACAGATCATGTAGACCTATGACCCAAATAATCTCAAGATAATTCTATGTAAGAATTTTTTATTTTATAAAATTTATATAATATTTATTGAATTAGGTGAAATCCACTAGATTCTTTCCACTTCTTTTGTTCGAGACAGAGAATTTGGTTGAGCCTTTAGCTACACCCTTGCACTTGGAGACTTTGACCAGAGTGTATTCAATAATCACAAACTACCTTTTCCAATATGAAATTGATAATAGAATATTTTAATTTGTATGATATCTATTTAAAGAAGTGATAAGGCTTTGTGAAATCATTTTTTGTGTGGACTAGTTATCCACAACTCATCACAAGAATGATTTTTTAATATGGAGGATACAGTGAGTCCATAGTGATTGGATATGGTTTTCCTTTCTTGGTGAAAAGGAAACCTATGTAGATAAGGATATAATAATTCACATGAGAATATATAAAATTACTCTCTAATTAGCTTTTTTTACCCATGGAACATCAAATACTTTGAGTTATCAGCTTTCTGTAGTGGTTAAAAATTCTAAAGATGCCTTTCATGGGGGTGTGTCAAGATTACGTCCTCACCGAGAGATTTGATTCTTCAAATAATTTCACCTAGGGGAATCCTGGATATCTATTCAAACATATTTTATGTACCTAATATATCTTTTTGAGATGAAGGTGTGGTTGGAGTACTTGCATATGATGGGGTTTGACAGACCAAGTGTCTCACCCTAGGCAGCCCTAGTATTGTTCACAAAAAAAGAATATGGGATCTTGTGGTTATTTTTATATTACCATCACCTGAATTAGGTGTGAATATAGAATATGTATCCACTAATGAGGATAAATGACCTATTAGATCAGCTGAGAGGGGTGATATGGTTCACGATGATTGACTGAAAATTAGGCTATCATCAACTCTGAGTATGTGATGTGGATATACCTAAGATGTCATTTGGGTGCCTCTATGGTCACTATGAGTACTTGGAAATAAATCTGGGAATAAATAACTCCATAGTAGTGTTCATGGGAATCATGAATGATATATTTCATCCCTTCCTACACTATTTCATTGTAGTCTCCATCGATGATATCTTAGTGCACTAGGCATCTAAAGAAAAGTTCACAAGACACTTCAGAATGGTCTTATACATACTCTGAGACAACCATTATTATGGTAAGCTATCTAAGTGTTCGTTATCGATATGATAGGTCCACTTCCAAGGATATTTATTCTCATATGAATTATTTGTAGTAGATCTAATAACGGTTGATGTAGATCTAGAATTGGTTCCACCCAAGAGTGTGACTAAGGTGTTGATCTTCCATGTGTTCGTTAGATAAATTCTGATTTTTATGCCTAATTTCCACCGGATACCATCACATTTGACTACAATTACTCAAAAGGGATATCATTCCATGTGAATAGAGAGGTTCTATAAGGGTTTTAAGGAGTTATGATAGAGATAGATTAACACCTCCATCACGAGACTTCTAGATAAGGGTGTCAAGATGTAGCGTTATTTAGATCCTCAGGGTCATGGTAGGTCTTTTATGTTGATAAAACATTAGCATCACAACATAACCTGGGATCTGGAGATAGAAAAAGAATTATCACTTGTAAGATACGGTGACATTTCCGTATGGGTGAGTGGTGTATCGTCTATTCCAAACATAAGAGTCTCATGTTTATATCATTATAGAAGGATATTATCTTAATGAAGAGGATATTGATATATTTCATACAAAATTATAATAGAAATATTTTCTATACTCATGGGACGGGGAATGATGTGGAAGAAACTCTTAGTAATATATCTTTTTTGAAATTTCTAAGAATGGTTTTTTAGTAGTTTACCTCATTTTAGTGATATTTAGTAGATAGGGATATTGTAGCTTATCCCGAGATAATTGTTGTTAACCCAATGCTTCTTCTGTCTAATGTGGAGGATCATCCAATAGATACTGAATATGTGACCTTTCATGATAAGCTAAAAAAATGTATGTGATACTAATGGATTTTATAAAGGTGGGGAGCATGCTATCTTTTTTAAAGAGGGATGATAATCCATGTTACATTGTCAGAGAAGGTTCAAAGGTATTTCCAAACATCCCCATTAGTCGTACATCAAAGAGTGGAATAATTTACTAGGAACTTTAGCGTCATTTATGGTGTCTTGGATGAAGAATATGTAGTTGATTTTCCCTCATAATTCCCCACTTCAAAGTAGATGAAGCTTGACAACCAGGATCCAGTGGATTTAGCTCAACTTCTTGAGTTTCCATAGAGGAAGTGGGATAAATTTTCCGGGAATTAATGATGGGGCTTCCAGGAAAATAAAAAGAATAAAATTCTAACCAGGTGATCACAAAAAACACTCCATGTTGGTATACTTCCTAGTTATCATATAGTAGAGTTCATTAGAGATATTGGGATGACTTTATGTATTAGAGAGAGTATGGTTTCAAATAGTTCCATTGGATATTTTTTCGAACTATGATGCTCTATACATGTGAGGACTATGGATAGGATAGTAAGAATATTTTGGGATTTTTTTTCTTTTAGCATGGAATTTCACTCCCAAATCAACAAAAAATGAAGGCAAGATAATTCTACTTCTAGAGGTCACACTTTAGGCTTACATTTTTTAATTTGAATATAGTTTATAGGATCATCTAACCATGGTGGATTTTTTATACAAAAAGCATTTACCATTCCTCCATCATTATGGAATACTTCATGTATTTTTATATAAGACCCTACAGGTCCCCACTATGAAGGATATATATAATAGGGTCAATATGAATTGGCCCAGTGTTGGTTGGAGTGATAAAATAGAGGGTGAAAATAATATAAGATTAGATTAAAAATGACTAGAGAGATCATAATTTTTATATAAAATTATTAATGAGGCCTTTGAAGTTTGAGATGGGAGACCATGTGTTTCTGGAGGTCTCACCAAGATTTGTAAACTGATATTTGACCGAGGGGATCAATTATCTTTGATATTAATTATACATTTTCATATAAAACATAGATTTGGAGAGGTGTTGTACCACTTCCCTTTATCCACGTAGCTAGACTAAGTGCATGAGGTCTTGAACATGTCACAACTGAGGAGGTATGTGCACAATCCATTACATGTTATCAATTGTGGTGAGCTGGACATTGAGGAAGGATGTACCTTGAAAAGTACCCTTTGGGGATCAAGGATTGGTAGGATAATATCCCTTGATGGTGATATATTACCATTATATGTAACTAGTGGTAGTGAAAACCCCTTTTGGAGTGTACTCGGGAGCAGGAGACCCATATGTGATCCAAATACCCTAATCTTTTTTAGAAGGCCATTCAATTTTTTGGGAATAACAACCTGAGGTGGGGTGAGTTTAATATATTTTTTTTCCTTATAAGACATTATAATATTAAAATAAATTCTTTTAGATCCAGGAATTGATCTAATAAGATATTTGGAGGCTCAGTGAGCTCAAGTTTGACCTAATAAAAATGATAAATATATTATGTCACATGCATGATGTTTTTTATAAAATATTGAAATAACTACTAAATGGGGACTCAGATAGAAAATTTGGGACACTCTTTGAATAAGAAATGTGGGGTTTTCCCAAGGAATGATATAATTTTTATTAGAATTGGGTGTTTCGACATAGCACCATCAGGATTGATTGTAGGTGGATCATTTTTTCCAATCGAGTTCATGGATCTCGACAATGATGAAAATGAAAATTCATGCTTCTTCACTAATTGATATAAATATGAGGTATGAATTTTTTTTTATCATTTAGATGTTTTATTATCCTTTGATGAATGTGAATTACATCTATCAACATATTGATTTGTGTGTCGTTGTTGCTTGCCGATTTGGGATTATCTTCCTTGGATTCTCGGGAAATGATTTTAATCAATTTTGGTTCTTTATTTGTATTCCTAATATAAATTAATTTATTCTAACATGAATAATGGATAAGGTTCATTCCCCTTTTATTATTATTATTTTATTACCGATTTCTCCACATATTCATCGTCAAAAATGTCTTTGGATAGTGGTTTAAAAAAAACCTAATATTAAATCATTTTGTCACCATTCTTCTAGGAAATGAATCAATACTGAATTTTAGGTTACTGATCGATGGATCAATCAAGGTGAAATGTTGAATATTAGTGTTTATAAGAGGATATTTTCTATATCAATGATCGACATTTCCATGTTTGGCTCACAGTGTTGGAAATTTATAATGGGAATCGACTCTATGGGTATCAGATGGATATAATTTGATGGCGGTGATGGAAATGAATGTACAAAACAAGATCGATGATTTCAGGGAATAATTGGTAGGGGAATTAGTAGCTGTGATTTCACGAGTAACATATGTGTGAAGAACCTACGTGTTCTGGAAAATCTATTGTCAAATGGTGTGCAGTTCGGGATAATACACGTGGTGTGGTCCCCTTCTACAACACTAGGGTGTATGTGTAGAGTTAAGTATCACACAATGTGTGACACATGTCACATGCCATGTGACCCTATTTGGGAATCCAATCATGTACTATGGGAGTACAAAATAAAGTAAATGGATATGAAAATGGGTACAACCTAGGTGTATGAGTATGTCCAGGTAACCATGCATGGCCACTTTACACGGCAACACCAGAGTACATAGACACGACCAGGTGTATAATAGAATAAGAAATTGAACACATAAATGGACATGAGTAGGTCTGGGGTTTGTAGAACATAGTGTGTACTACCATTACAAATCATTTAGATCTACATAAGTAGTTTAAATCCTTTCATTTATTCGGTAAGGACTCTTATCAATTGAGTTGGATCCCTTGGTTTTCTATATATGGGTACAATATGACAATATGTCCTGATCATAAGGATTTTGATCCCCTCTAGGGGGGTTTTCTCTGGTAGATTCTTCATTATCACTTCATGAGATTGAGGTGGGATCCTTTAATATTTCATCACCTTCACTAAGTGGGGATTGTGGAATCATCCTGACCAACTTATGGGAGTGTACAATCCTTAACCCAGTGGTTTATACTGATATGGTTTGTAGTGTCCCCCAATTGATATGGGTGTGATCTCCAATGATCGTAATAATATATTCGGAGTTCTTGTGAGTAATTATTTGTCAATACTCGATGATCCCAACCTCTTAGATAAGAGTCATCAGAGATATCATGGTTCATGTAGTGTATTATCCTAGACAATTGTTACCATCAAGTGTCAAGTGGAATCTTATAGATGGCAGTGTGGTCATGATATCATTGATACTCAATGTCCTTTTTGAGTATTATAGGGTTTTTATTATGGTTATCTATAATTCCTTGAAGGTAAAAATTACAAAATATTTAATTAAGATAATAATTCAAATTGAGTATCTTTTCAAGATTAGAGTTTTAGAAAATTAGGCTACAACTATTACATTACATCTCAAATATTACAAAGTAGACACTTATACTCAGTATCCATTTTTTTATAAAATAAAAACTCTTACAAGAAAAAATAATTATTTTCTTGATAGAAATATTCTTGAATTATTCCTTTCTCTTACCCTTCCTTATATCCCATGAAAAACATTTCCAAAAGATGGGGTGAGCATAAAAAGCTCATAAAGTGTTATAAAACAAGGAATGAAAACATTAGTCAATCAATAAATACATGTAAATGAAATCATTCTTTTCAATCTTTAAAATACCACACAAGATCATAATATTTATGAATAATAAATTGAACATAAATCATAAATGTAACTTGTGGCATCCATAACATAATTTCATAGTATCTTTCACAACTACGTATGGAGTTACATTTGAAAATACCCATTATAGTATATACTCTAAATCAATTGGGAGAAAAATTAACCTTTACCTACATCAAATTACCCAATGGATGGGAGAGCTATCTCAGGCTCACCTGCCAAAGGTTTATCATGGAACCACCCATATACGTATGTAATACCTAAGAACCATAACATATTAATAACACATAAAACGGACATAAAGGAAACATAAAATTTTCCCATTTCAATCACAATATATCATTTAAGTATACTGACATAACCAATCCTTTATCAAATCCATTTTCAATGCCAAAATATGTAAAATAGTATATGGAATTTATTTTCCCTTTTAAAAACACTACGGCTTGTTAAGGAAGCCAAATACCAAATAACGCTCACATCAGTGGAAAGGTCATTGTCACCATGAATGTAAAAGAAACATTATCTTTATAGTTTAGTAAAACTCTACATTGAAATATATTCCATTTCGTTGAAATGAAATTTCAAATGGTTTTATAAACAGTATAAAATAAAGTCCTGTATAAATCAAAATATGCCTCAATGAAAGGAGTTTGACGAAGTCCCTTACCTCGTGTCTGACTTGAATCATTCATTATTTAATCACCAGAATAACAAACTAATGTTAATTTCTACTTATATAAAAACATTTTTCATGTTTATTATTCCTTTTATATTACTTATTACCATGTTATAAACTTTACATAATCATTTAAGTTAATAATGGTCATTTTGTCGATATTTGGTACTTGACTAAAAAATAAACTTCTTATAATTACAAGTTGTCCATGTGGTAAAAATTCCTTTATCTATAGAATAATATTCATGATTTATATATCATATATATCAATTATATATAATTATTTATAATATTACATAAAATTTGGAGATAATAAATGAAATGCATCGTTCATGGAGATGTTAAGCCATAGGTACGCATGAATTCTACTTTCATGTCTATTTTGAATTTAATGGAAAGAAAAACCTAATGATACATAGGTATATTATAATTACAGTATAATATCATATATAATTTAATTATTTCCATCCTTTATATGTTCCACGTATGGCATGAATGGGTGATATAACTTTGAGGGGGCGGTAGTCCGCACTTCCTCAAAATAAATTATCATATTTAACCATTATGGAAACCATAACGATATGCTATAAATGAAAAAATATCGAAGAATAGATAAAATATAAATATAATATATATCACATATAAATATAGTGTCATCTTAATGGCGACCATAAGAGGCGGTAGGAGATAATTGAACAATCATCGTTTCGTGAGGTAGTAGTTCATCGTCCACAGAAATAGTATGTTCGTATCAATTAGATGGAGGTGTGTGGAAGTGTTGTTATAATACATATCATAAAAACATCCTGGTATATTTAGGATACTATTTTTGTTATAAAATAATGGAAGAAAAAGAGTTTAGAGGGTTAGAGAAGGAAAATAAAAGAAATGAAGGTGAGAGAAGATGTTACCTTTAAATTGGGTAACTCCCTTTGGTTTGAACCAAAAGGATTTCTTGAAGTGACCTTATTCTTATTTAAAGGCTACTAGGTGATATATATGGATTTTGGGAGCTTATTTTTGAAGATTATGGATGATCCAAGTCAGATTGAGAGGTGTGAGTAAGGGTTATAGGTGATCGATTTTTATAAGAAGGAGGAGGGTCTCTTTAGGAACGTTTGAAATATTATTTTATTATAAACTAAATATCGATTTAAAATGGTCCAAAACTAATTTAATTCAAAAATATAAGGTGATTATTGTCCTATATTCTCAAATATAATGGATTTTAGACACGTTTAAGGAATATAATTAACATTCTCTTTCAGCTTTAACCTTTAGTTAACTAATTTAACTTTTACCATGTCCTATTGTATATTAATACGATTAGGTTAATATATTTACAATAAAATGTCAAGACCAAAAAATGGATCAATAAAGAAATTAGTAACATCATATATGCTATTTTCCAATTCTTATATTCTTAGGACTATTTTATCATTTAAAAAAATGTTGACTGATTTAAAAACTAATTTATGTCAATTTATAAACTATTCATATCAAGGCTTTTATGAAAATCTCTTACAACTTGATTCATTTGAAAAAACTGCATTAATTCAAATATAACATGTTATAATCATCCATAAACTTTTTTTATGGCATAAAAAGTTTCAAAATAAATTTATTTTGAAATATATAATCTCATTTATTTAAAACATTCATTAATGAGGTAATCATTACATCATCATTGTGTCATAAATAAATTTATTTATATGATCTCTAAAAATTATAAATAAAATACCATGATGTAGGAAATCATTTTATATTTCATTTGACTTTTTATAGTCTAAAATATCACTTATATAACCCATTATAAAAAATATTTTACTAAGAGATACATGTTTATGTTATATTTTCCTTAACTTTAAATTACTTTTTATAAAGTGTCATTTTCACATACAAGTGGCTGCATGGGGTCCCAAAATTGAACCAAGGAGTACCCAAGTCAGAAATGTGTCATCAAATAGTATTTTTAAATGTGTTAGGGTAATTAAATAATATTATAAAATAATTGTTTACCCTTATCTACCAGATGTACCTTTCAGCCACGTTAAATAAAATATTTACTAAGTTACTATTCACAATGTTTTAAAATAAAAGTTCCTTATTTAAAAAATTTGGACCTCCTAATGCCAAATATGGAATCATTTTTTCTAAATTTAAAACACATAAGATGAAAAAATTAATTTAAAATTAATTCTAATTGTCAAAACCCAAAAGCTTGTTTTTAAGAAATAATAACTGTCAAAAGATTGACACTTATTTATGTTCAATTTCAATGTAAAATTACTTACAATGACATACATTAGGTTAAATGGTAAAAATATATCCTAATTACACTTTTAAACCAATTTGAAATATAATCCAACCATATAAATAAATTATAATAAAAATAAGTTTTGAATTAAATTGTAGTATTTTTAACTATTCATTAAAAATGAACATCATCAAAAAAATTACAAAATTTCATCCAATATAAATTTTGATGTCCCTATTCTAAAGAAAAATATTATTTTGTCAAATATAATATATAAAAGTGAAAAAATTATATTTAAAAAGGGTTTGTCATTAAAAGGCGGTAAATCGACCGTTTAAAGAATATTAGAGTATTTATGATTAAAATTGGATTCATTCACATTTTAAGCCTCTAACTTTTATTGGATAAATGTGAAAACATTTAACAAACATGTATAATAATATTGTAGTTCATTATGTTTATTCCTGCTAATATAACAACTTGGCATTAACAACCATTTAAAATAATGTTTTATTTTTTTTATTTTTTTTCAGTATGACTCAACATTATCTGCAACATGAGATTTTGGATAAAACCACTATTGCTTGTAACGCACGCCATAGAACATAGCATCCACTTTAAAGTAAAATTAATATTTAATTTAAAAAAAATTAATAAATATGAAAATATTATATTTTTTATTTACCTGGGATGTTACATCCTTCCCCCTTTGGGGAATTGGGTCCACGCAATTCTATTCACTTATCAAATAAGTGGGGGTATTTATCCCTCATAAAATTTTCAGATTCCCACATTTCCTCTTCAATCATATGGTTTTTCCACAAAACCTTTACATGATGAATTGCCTAATTCCGCAACACTTTCTCTCTATGGTCAATAATCTGGACTAGTTGTTCCTCATAAGAATGGTTCTCTTCCAACTGAACTGCCTATGGACTCAAAACATGAAATGGATCCAGCATATACATTGTCAGAATTGAAACGTGAAAAAAAATTTGTACCTAGGATAAAATAGGAGGTAAATCCACTTTATAATCAACTGAAAAAACTTTATCCAAGATTTCATTAGGTCCAATGAACCTCAAACCCAACTTTCCCCTATTGCCAAAACACAACACACTTTTCCATAGAGAAACTTTGAAAAAGACATGATCATCAACCTCAAAATAAAGATCCTTCCTCAAGTTATACACATAAATTTTATGTATGCTCTAATCTTTTCTCATGTGCTTCTGAATCAATTGATATTTTTCTGCCATCTCTTCTACCAAATATGGTCCCATCAACATCCTTTCACCTACTTCATCCCAAAAAGATGATGTTCGACACATTTTTCCATATAATGCATCAAATGGTGCCATCTGTATACTGGAATGAAAAAAAATTATTATAAAAAAATTGAACCAAAGAAATATTTCAGTCCCAACTTCCCTAGTTATCCACTGATCAAACATGTAACATATCTTCCAATGTATGAATTGTTCGTCCTATCTACCCTTATGATTGTGGATTAAAAGTTGTACTAGAATTTAATTCATCACCCAATGAATTCTTAAGTCCTTTCTGAAAGTTATAAGTAAACCTGGTAACACGATCAAATACATTGGATAGGAGAATTCCATTCAAGATGATAGTTTTTTTAACATACAACCGATAAAGTTGATCTAGAGAAAAAATATCTCAAATTGGAAGGAAATGAGCAGATTTAGTCAATCGATCATCAATATCCCAGATTTCATTATTACCTTGAAAAGTATTTGGTAATCCCACGATGAAATCCGTGGTCACATTTTCCCATTTCCAGTCTGGATTTAGTAAAGGATGGATCATCCCTTTCAGTAACTGCTGCTCTACTTTAACGTGTTGACAAGTAAAACACTTCCTATTTAAGTCAGCAAAATCAATTTTCATTCCATCCCACAAGTAATACTCTTGAAGATCTCTGTACATCTCAGTACAGCCAGGATGAAATAAAAATGAAGAACCATGATCTTCACATAAAAAGTCATTCCTCAAATGTGAATCACAAGGAACACATAATCTCTTCCAAAATCTCAAAATACAATCATTATCAATGTTAAAATCTTTCAACATACCTTTCTGAACCAACTCTACCATTTTCTAAAACTCACATTCTCCCTTCTGTGCTTTCATAACTCTTCCTGATAGATAGGATTTCACTAACACCTAAAATAAAATATTTTAATTTCCTACACGAACAAAATCTATTCCGAAGTTTAAAAAATCATTAATCAAATGATCTTGTTCCAAATGTAACATGGTTAATGTAGCATTACTTTCTCGACTCAAAGCATCTCCCACTTTATTTTCATTTCTTGGATGGTAATGAATTGTGAAAAAATAATTGTTGATTAATTCCATCTATCTCATTTGTCTCATGTTCAATTCTTTTTGAGTGAATATATACTTCAATTTTTGGTGGTCAGTATACATTCACATTTTACCCCATACAGATGATGCCTCTAAATTTGTAAAGAAAAAAAACAGAACCTAATTCCAAAATCAAGTGTTGTGTAATTTAACTAATGAGGTTTCAACTAATGTGAAGCATAATAAATTACCTGATCATTATGAATAAAGACAAAACTAAGTCCTTTCAATGAAGGATCACTGTAGATAAAAAATTCACCATCTCTGGAAGATAGTGCCAAAACTGGAGAATTCACAAATATTCTTCTAATTTCCTAAAAAAAATCATCACATTCTTTTCTCAAAATGAACTTAACACCTTTTTGAGTTAACATAGAAATTGGGCTTGATAACCGTGAAAAGGGTTCAACAAACTGTTTGTAATAACCTGCTCAACCACGAAAACTAAGGATCTAGGTTATATTTGTGGGTCTTGGCCACTCTTCAAAATCTTTCGTTTTATAAGGATCAACAGTTATTCCATTTTCTGAAATAATGTGACCATGGAATGAAATTTTCTATAACCAAAACTCAGACTTTGTGAATTTCCCATATAGTTTTTTTCTTTTATTTTTTTCAATACAACCCTTAAATTACTTTCATGTTCCTCTATACATTTGGAATAAACGAAAATATCATCAATAAACACAACAAAAAACTTATCCAATAATTCATGGAAAACTTTATTCATAAGATCCATGAATACAACTGGTGAATTGGTTATCACAAAGGGCATAAATAAAAATTCATAATGGCCATATCTAGTATGAAAAGTGGTCTTCAGAATGTATACTTCCTTTACTTTCAATTGATGGCACCCTGAACTCAATTCAAACATTGAAAAATACTGAGCTCCCTAGAGCTGATCAAACAAATCATAGATATGTGGAAAATGATAGTTGTTCTTAATAGTGATATTATTAAATGCTCCAAAATTAATGAAAAGTCACATTGGACCGTCTTTTTTTTCAAAGAAGACATGATAACCACATGGTGACGTGCTAGGTCGAATGAAATCTTTATCTAATAACTC
Source organism: Viscum album (assembly GCA_963277665.1). NCBI lineage: Eukaryota > Viridiplantae > Streptophyta > Magnoliopsida > Santalales > Viscaceae > Viscum > Viscum album. The sequence continues at coordinate 1,404,460,006 of OY728129.1, forward strand.
CTGCAATTGCTTATTTAACGTTAGAAGTTCAATTTAAGCCATTAGATAAGGGGGTTTTGAATTTGTCTTAGCATTAGGAACTAATTCAATAGTACATTCAACTTCTCCATCTAATGGCCTGAAGGCCATTATTTTTTATTGATTTTTGATAATCCACCTTTAAAGGGGTGAGGTGGAACCCTAACAAGGCCTATAGTCATAAGTATTACATGGCTCGTAGGCCTTAGAGGAATTAATTTTCCCGTAGACTTAAAACATTACATACAGCCCAGACTACCTATTTGTAACTACTCATCCCCAGCATCTTCATCATGAAATCACCTCTCCACCTTTTCTTGGATGTTCGGCTAGGCATTCCCATGCATGAACAGGCCTGTCCCGATGGGAGGTTCCATACACTCTCATTCTTGAAATCTGTTTAGCTTCTGTTGTGGTGAACAGTTCCATTGATTTCATCAATATGTGCAAGATAACATTCCTTTCATTCTTTTACTAGTTTCTCAACTTCTTCATATGTTATCAAAATTATGGGTTCATTACTTTACACAAACTGTAATTATTTCTGAAATGAAACTAATTTAGCTCTATATTCAATCTTAGCATGATAAATGGAAATCCAGTCCATCCCTAATATAAAATAAAACCATACTTGAAGGAAAAAAATAAGATTTTCTGTGGATACACTCCACACACAAGGACTGGAAGGTTCTTATAATTTCTTTTTGTCTCAACATTTACTCTCAGTGTTTTTACCATAAGTTCAGGATTCATTTATTTAGATGGTATTCCCAATTTACTAGAAAATTTCTCAGAAATGAAAGAATGTGTAGACCCTATATCAAATAACACATTGGCATAATCTGAATAAAATATTGTGTACCTGATACTACTTAATTAGATGGCCCAACATATAATGAAGTAGTTTCAAAGGATTTCACCACCCTTTCTGCTTGTATTCTGGCTACGTTCCCTTAGTTTAGATATTCGTTGGACACTCATTTTCATAATGACCCATTTCAATGCACTTAAAACATTTTAGTAACTATAAATCAGATTAAGTCTTACCATTACCCGGATCTTTTTAAACGAAATTGCAAGCCTTATGTCCCATTTTACAACATCAGTTGCACTTAACAGAATTTAAAAGGCATTCCACAACACGCTTGTTACCACAACTTTCACAAACTATAAACCTAAGTTTATTACCATTAGACTTTTTTAAAGTGTTCTTACCTTTCGTTTACCACCTCGTCCTGTTATTTTTTTGTTTTTCAAAGAACACATGATCATCGGTAAACTTCATTTCCACCTTTTACACACATCAAACAAGTTTTTCATAACTTTTGAACTCATGAGAAGATAAATCCATTTGATACTTAGGATTTAATCCTGAGTAAAATGGTTAATTTTACTATCATGATCTCATATGAAATTTGGAGCATAACTTTCCAATCGAGTGAATTTCTCTTCATAAGTATCCACCGAGTCATCCTCATACATCAATTATAGGATTTTTTTCCCATCCTACGATGAACCACCTTAGTAAATTATTTCCAATGAAACAGACCGTTGAATTCTTCCCAATCAACAACATCAATCTCCCCACTATCCCTGATATTTTTCACCATCGACCACCACTGATCAACTTCACCATAAAAATTGTAAATAGGAAGACAAACCTTTTGATGTTTTGAACACCCCATGAAATCAAAAATTGTTTCCATTAATTTAATTCACCCTTATCTAGAAAAAGGTCAGATGATGCTCTAAATGATGGGGGATGCTGCCTCATGAAATGATCCACTACTAACATGTTCAGTTGTGGTTGACCTGGATGAAATCATCCATGGATACCACCACCATTTATATCATGATTCAACTGTTCCAACACTGCAATGAACTGCTCAGTTCCAATTTTGACCATCTCAGGTTGCTGATTTGGATATTTTTTTCCTCTTGATGTCGTCCCATCATAGGTTCCCTCTTTCCTCTGCGGAAAACCATTCTAAACATAGAAATATCATAGGTAAATCAACATGGTAATATATAAATGATATATCATTTCAATCTTAAGATAAATTAATTTATGGATATTAATTTAACAATACCCTAACTCTTAAAGTTGTCTAAACTGACCTTTGGTACAAACTATAAATACTTGACCTTAAACATCACATAATCTTAAATTATCTTAATAATTCACTTTGAGGATCTTTTCAAGTTTAGAGTTTTAGAGAATTAGGCCATAACTGTTACATTACATTTCAAATATTACAAAGTAGACACTTCTACTCAGTATCCATTTTTTTCAAAAAATAAAAAATCTTAAAAGAAAACAAGAATTACTTTCTTGATATAAATCTTCTTGAATTCATCCTTTCTCTTAACCTTCCTTATATCTTGTGAAAATCATTTCAAAAACATTGGATGAGCATAAAAAGCTGAGTAAAGGTTATAAAGAAAGGAAAGAAAACATAATTCTATCAATAAATACAAGTCAATGAAATCGTACTTTTAATATTTAAAATACCACATAGGATGTAACGAACCCAGTGGGCCTAAAGCCCAACAAACTCGGCCACACTCAAGCCCTGCCCTCTGGTAGATAGAAAACCCCTGCCCCACAGGCAGATAACAGGCCCCCACCTTAGACTGTCCCAGATAACACGTGGTAGTTACTGTCCCCTTCATGATGAGGACTTTAATTCGCCTCCCCCGCAAAACGAACTGGAGACCACAGGTATAACAGCCAACCTAGAGCATTACGAGGTGGGGGCCAGTTATCTTCCGGTGGTCTCCAATTCAATTTATGGGGGAGCTGATTTAAATCCTCATCAGGTAGGGGATAGTTCCAGCCATGTGTTATCTAGGAAAGTCTAAGGTGGGGGCCTGTTATCAGCCCATGGGGTGGAGGTCTGCTATCTTCCAGAGGGTGGGGCTTGGGCATGGCCGAGTTCGATGTGGCTATAGGCCCACCGGGTTCGTTACATAGTATCAAAGGATTTATGAATAAAAAATAGAAATCATAAATCATAAAGGTAACGTGTGGCATCCATAACATACTTATATTGTAGCTATCATCGGTACATAAGGAGTTACATTTGAAATACTCGTCACAGTGTATTCCCTAAATATCTTAAGTGAAACCTTAATGTTTTCCTCTACCATGTTACCCAATACATTTGAGAGCAATCTCAGGCTAACCCACCCTTGGTTTTTCACAAAACCACCCGTATATGTAAACAATTCCCAAGAACTATAACTTTTTTATGACACATAAAACAAACATAAAGGAAAGATAAAATTTCCACATTTCAATCATAATATATCATTTAAACATATTGACATAACCAATCCATTATCAAAACCATTTTCAAAACCAAAATACGTTAAATATTATATGGTATTTATTTTCCCTTTTAAAAACATTACGTCTAGTTAAGGAAGCCAAATATCAAATAACACTCACAGCGGCTGAATGTTTGTAGTCACCACATACGTTAAAAAGAAACAGTCCCTACGTAGTTTAGTAAAACACTACATACAAATATATTATCTTTGAATGAAATTAAAATTCAAAGGGTTTTACACACTCTATAATAGAAATGTGTGTATAAAACAAAATATGCCTCAGTGAAATGAGATTAAGATGAAGTCCCTTACCTCATGCCTGACTTGACTCATACATTCTTTAATCTCTTAAATAATAAACTAACGATAATTTTTACTTTATTAAGAACCTTTTTCATGTTTATTATTCATTTATATTACTTATTTCCATATTATAAACATTACATAATCATTTAAGTTAATAATGTTCATTTTTTCGATATTTGGTACTTGAGTCAAAAATAAACTTCTTATAATTACATGTTATCCTTATGGTAAAAAATACATTATCTAAATAATGATATTCATGATTTATATATCATATATATAATATATATCAATTATATTTATGTATTTATAATTGTAAAAAAAAACATTTGGAGATAAAAAATGAAATGCAACATTCATGGATATGGTTAGTCGTACATACACATAAACAATACTTTAGTTTAAATTTCGTATTTAATGGAATGAATAATTAATGATAAATTGGTATATTGTTATTCCAGTATAATATCAAATATACTTTCAGTAACTCCATCCTTTATACATTACACATATGGCATTAACGAGTCATATCACTTTGATGGGGCAGTAGTCTACACTTCCTCAAATGAAATTATCGTATTTACCCATTATGGAAACCATAGAGTTATGATATAAATGAAAAATAAAGAAGAATAAAGACAATATAAATATAATATATATATCATATAAATATTTCTCCATCTTAATGGCCATCACAAGAGATGAAAGTAGTCAATTGAACAATCATCGTTTCGTGAGGTCGTAGTTCGCCGCCCACAGAAAAAGTATGTTCTTATCCATTAAATGGAGGTGTGTGAAAGTTTACTTCGAATCCTTCTCCTAAAAACATCCTAGTATATTTATTATAGTGAATTTTTTAAAATAATGTAATAAAGAGATTTTAGGGGGTGATATAATGAAAATAAAAGAAAATAACTTGAGAGAAGATGTTACCTTTAAATTGGGTAACTCACTTTCGTTTGAACCAAATGGATTTATTGAAGTGACTTCTGCCTAATTTAAGGATTATTGGTGGAATATAGGGATGTTGGAAGATTATTTGGGTATATATTGGGCAAGAAAAGGGTTCTTGAGAGGTGTGAGTATGGGTTAGAGGTGATGGATTTTTATAAGGGGGAGGAGGGGCTCTTTTGGAAAAATTGAAAATATTATTTTATTATAAACATAATTTCAATTTCAAAAGGTCCACAACTCATTTAATTAAAATATAAGGTTAATATAGTTATTAATACTCTCATAAAATGGGTTTTAGACATGTATAGGTAAAAATATTAACCTTAACTTTTAGCTTTAACATTTAGTTAGCTGATTTAACTTTTAACGTATCCTCTTGTATATTAATACTATATGTTTAATATATTAACTATAAAATTACAAGAGACTAAATAATTGATCAATAATGAAATTAGTAACATCATATATGTATTTTGGATGAGTCATAGATTTTTAAGGCTATTTTAGTATTCAATAAAATTTTGATTGATTTAAAAACTCATTAATGTCAATTTATAAAATATTCATATCAAGACTATTAAAAAAATATAACTACTTGATTATTTCAAAAAAACTACATTAATTAAAATATAACAAGTTATAATAATCCATAAAATTTTTGGATGGAATAAAAGGTTTAAAAAAATATTTTAATATTTATAATCTCATTTGTTTAACACATTCATTAATGAGGTAATCATTACATCATCATTGTGTCATACATAAAATTATTTTTTTTATGTCTAAAAATTTTAAATAAAATACAATGATGTAGGAAATATTTTTATATTTTTAATGATGATTTATAGTATAAAATATCACTTATATAACCCATTATAAATATTTTTTTACTAAGAGATATATGTTTATGTTATAGTTTCCATAACTTTAAATTAATTTATATAAAGTGTCATTTTCACTTACAAGTGGCTCTTTGGGGTCCCAAAATCGACCAAAGGATACCGATGGTCGGACATGTACTATCCAATGGTATTAGGACACATGTTAGGGTAATTTAATATTATTATAATATTATTTTTTACCCTTATTTTTTCAGATTTACCCTTTAACCATGATAAATAAAATATTTATTGAAGTTACTATTCATAATGTCTAAAAATAAAAGTTACCTATTTATAAAATTTACAACTCCTCATTCAAAATTTGAAATATATATTTCAAAATTCAAAACAAAGAAGTTACAAAAATTAATTTAAAATTAATTGCCGTTTTCAAAAAGAAAAAAGCGTGTTTTTAAGATTCAATAACTCTCAAAAGATTTACACTTGTGTATGTTCAATTTTAAAGTAAAATTACATAAAATGACAAAAATTGGATTAAATTATAAAAATATAATCTAATTACACATTAAAACCAATGAAATGAAAATCTATTCATATAAATAAATTTATTTAAAAGGGATTTTTGAATTAAAATGCAGTATAATTCACTATTCATTAAAAATTGAACATTACTAGAAAAATACCAAAATTTCATCCAAATTAAATTTTGAAGTCTTGATTCTAAAAAAGAGTATTATTTTTTCAAATAGAAATATAAAAGTGAAAAAAAATATATTTAAAAAGGGCTCTCCATCAAAAGGCGGTAAATCAACCTTTTAAAGAATATTAGAGTATTTTTGCCTGAAATTGAATTAATTCATATTATAAGCTTCTAAATTTTATTGGATAAATGTAAGAACATTTAAAAAAAATTTATAATAATATTTTAGTTAGATCATTTCATTCCTGACAATAGAACAACTCGGGGTTAAATACAATTTAAAATAAATTTATAATTTTATATTTTTTTCAGTATGACTTAGCATTTTGTGCAACATGAGATTTTGAAAAACCCATTGTTGAGTGTCGGGTATGCCATTGAACATAACATCCCCATAAATTAAATTAAATTTTTAATTCAAAAATATTAATAAATATGAAAATATCATAATCTCTATTTACCTAGGATGTTACATTATATATCAAATTTATTTTATAAATGCATTCATAGTGATGATATGACTACTCCATCTTGATGTTTTATGTTTGTTGATTTTTGGGTTCCCTACTCGGTATTGTTACACTTAACCCTACATGGTCTCTACATATAAGTGTCATGTATTATATAGATGATAGACCATTTGAAGGGGTCCTCTGAGGTTTAGGACTTGTAAAAATCATAGTTTTCTAGAAAGACCATGGTTTGTACAAGGTATTATATTTGAAGGAAATCCCCTCCTTCTAAGGAAGTTGGAATATTTTATAGATTTTAAAGGATTTTATTTTTCTATTTATTCTTTTGATACTTATATGATACTATCCTTATAGGATATAGTTGTATTCATGCATTATGGTGTCAGCCACATTCTACCTTTTTGTATTTTATCAATATTAGAGATGTTTGTGTGTGTGCATAGGTACCCCGGTTTAAGGCCACCCATGTGTGTGATATTTCCACTCGACACACGTCACCAGACCCTACCCTATTTATTAGATATAGTCATGGGGAGTCAAGACCTGGCTTACTTCCCTCAAAGAGGGAATTGGTGGGAAGGTTCTGGACTCTAGTGGCTTTATGTTTCTAAGATTCATCATTAATCTCAATCCATATATCAAAACCTAAACTTTTAATATGTATTTTAAATTTTATTTCCCATTTAGAATAGATTTTAATATTAAAATATGGAAGGTTGTTAGTATTACTTCCCTCAGGATCAGAATTATCCATAAAGAATTGAATTTTTATTAAAAATGAAATTAGACCATTTTAGTTAAAAACTAGATCATTGTTAAAAACAAATGAGAAAATTTTAAAGAAACAAAATAATCTCATACCAAATGTTGGTTAGTGTGGACAAAAAAAATAAGGGAGTGAATTGAGTTTCTAATAAGAAATTTTTTCTAAAAATAATTTAAAACTAAATCTACCAATTTATAAAAACATACTAGTAAACAAAAATATTAGAAATATTTAATTTGATGTATTAAAATGATATATCAAATTCTCGATCACAACATAGTTAATATTATATTAAAATAACATAAAATTTTGAGTCAAATATTTACACTTAAAACAATATATATAACTCACTTATTCAAGCTAACTATCAATGTATTAATTTTCAATGTATCTTTGGATGAAATAAACCAATTTTAAAAACAATGTAATAAAAAACAAATTAACACACAACAGAAATAAATAAAATAAGTTGAATATAAGCATGAGAAATAATTCTCTCTACTTCATAGTCACCTTATTTCAAGAAAATTTATCAAAAAAAAATCAATCCATAACCAAGATCATGTGATACAAATTAAACTTTTCACAGGGAATTCCAAGATACACAAAACATCTCCCATAGATATAAATGGAACAAAAGATTTTAAATAAGTTTTATTATGGTATCAGAGTAATATATAATAGATCATAGAATTTTTTTCTATATATTTAAAAGATATTGTAAGAAAATATGAAGGTGAGATGAATAGATAAGAACGGAGAAATAGTGTACAACTGACTGTGTGTTTCTCTTTCTTTGATCAACTTGGATGATCAATAATGATCTTTTTATTTTTAAGGAATGTGTTTAAATATGACCTTGAAGTCACATTGAACATTCTCAAAAAAAATTAGTTTTTGAATTTAAAATAAAGGGTCTTATAGAGCATTGGCAATCAAATCTCCTAAAGGCACACTTAATCATGTACATTTACATATGTCAACCATCCTTCGAGTCAACCAACAATCAAGTTTGTTAATAAATGATTCCTCATATTTTATGTTTTTAAAATCTCTAATTATCTATTGTGGGATAATAATAATATAAACCATCACAAGGAGAAAAAAGCACAAAAATTATTAATTTTTAGAAAGTTCATAATCTGTTTCAGAATAATAATTCATAAATCATCATAATCAGTGAATCTATGACTTATAATAAGTTCCATAAAATAGAAATTAAAATTTATTTAAATTTTAATTATATACAATCATAGGATAAATGATTTTAACAAAAGAAGAGATCAACTATAAGTAGCATAATTAGCTGGGAGAGAGAGGATTCAATATGGACGTAGTAGATCTTCAACTTGAGGATGAAAAACTATATTGGTTTTACAAAAACAATTATTTTTGTAGAAGATATATATTTAAAGTGGTAAAACTACACTAATAGTATAAATATTTAACTATTTATGGGGGGTTTATTATAGTGGTATCAGAACTAGTCTATTCAAAAAATGATTTTACTAGCAGTAGATGAATAATTCTAATGGTAGTAGGATTCAAATGAATGAATAAATATTTGGATTAATGGTCGTATATGTTTTGGTGTTAGAAAACATGAAATAAAAGTAAGAAGACTTGTCGTGGTGGTATAAAAGATACACTATAAGTATCATACATATTCTGGTGGTCGCACAAGTATACTTGTCATAGTAGGAGTCTAGTGGTGGTATACAACATCTTTCTGATGGAAGCGTCTTGTACATAGAGACATTTTATGTAATATCCATAATTGCATGCTTCTATCAATTAACACAAGAAAAGTTAGAAATAATTTAAACATCGTTTGTGTAAATTGAAAAAAAAATTGGACTGGTCCAATAACAAGATTACTGGAGGTAAATCAACTCGAACACAAACATGGTGAATTTGGAAAATGTAGTGCACAAATCTATTATCAAAGGCAGAGACAGAATCAATTAAAAAGGAAGAAAAGAATGAATCATTGGTGAATTCCAAGAATGAAGAGTTACACAAAATTTACAGGAACCTAAATTGGGATCTTTTTTATATACATAGTAATTATTATGTGATTGGTACAAAATGGGTGTTCAAAAATAAGATTTATGAACATAGAAGAGTGGTAACACTAACGTGAGGATGGGGTGTAAAGGATATACATAGGTTGAAGGATTTAATTTTGACAAAATATTATCTATGATAGAATAATGGAATCGATAATAAACATTCATATAGTGGTTATTCAAAGAAATATAAGATTTTATCAAATGGATGTGATGTATTTTCAATTGTAGTAAAAATAAATTTGTTGAAATGTTTTGAAATATAAAGTATATAGAATTTGATATGTATAGGATTAGAGAACTAATATATTTTCCTGGGTTTCAATTTTATCAAATAGAAGGTCACACATTCATCACACCAAGGAAATACACATGATATGTGTTAAATAAGTATAGGAAAATAATATTTTCTACCAAAAACTAGAATTTAGCGACAGTTTTTAGCAACATTTAAAATATTTGAAAATTTAGCCTCGTGTTTTCAAATAAAACATGGTTACTTTATTGAAATTTTTTTATCCATGTTTTGAACCATTGTTAATTTTAATTTTAGTCACATTTTTTAAAGAACATGGTTATTTTTTAGGCTATTTTAGACATGCCAAATTTAAAATGTAGCCACATTTTTAAGAAAATGAGGCTATTTTATTCATGTTTTTAAGATACATTGCTATTTGAGGGGTGTTTTACCATCATTTTATAACATTACCATATATATATAATTAAAATTATATTAATATACATATGAAAAAAAATTTAATTTTATAATAATTATTATATATATGTATTTGTATTTGTATATTTATATTTATATTTATATTTATATTTATATTTATATTTATATTTATATTTATGTTTATATTTATATTTATATACACATTCCTTAAAATATATTTAAATGTTGTAATATTTTTAAATTATTTTATATATTTATAAACATATATATATATATATATATTAATAAATATTTATATATTTATATTTTAAGAAATATATATATATATATATATATTAACTAATATATGTATATTTATTAACATGGCCTCTAGCTATCCCGCATCAGAAAATTGATGTGGATGAGAGCCTATTTTTTAATCTTATATATATATATATGTAAATTGATATTTTAATATGGTAATAAAAAAATAAAAAAATATAAATGTTTTTTAATATAACACATACACTATATGTATTCATACAAACATATAAATTTGTATACATATTAATCTATAAATGAATATATAAATTTATAAGTATATATATATATATTAGTATCTATAAACATATTTATAATATTACACATATAATTTAATTTTATAGAAATAAAAGAAATGTTATTCTTATTAAATTTATATACGCATGCACATATATATACATATAAATATTCAAACACAGATTTTATAAGTTAATTATAATAAATTATTAATAATTTCATTATTAATTATTAATATATATATTTATATTTATAAATACTGTTTAAATTTATGTTAATTTATATATTAATATATATTTATATACACAATAAAAATATATTAAATATATATATATTAATAGATAACATTCATATTAATATATAATAACTCATGATAACAAATATGTGTTTGTGTAGTATATAATAACATGTATATTAATTTATCATAACATACATAAATAATAACAAACATTATCACACACGCACACAAAGATATATATATATATGTATATGTATATGTATATGTATAAAACATGATAACCTATGTGTTAATATAATAAAAAATATAATATATATATATTAATATATAATATATATGTTAATTCATATCTAAATATATAACATATTTTATTTGTTATATTATATATATGCGTTTATGTGGATTTATAAGTACCCACACACACACTTATATAAACACATATATGAATTATATATATATATATATAATTATTTATAAATATATAAATATAATTACACTTATATATATATATATATAATATTAATATATGTATATTAAAATAGAAAATTATGTATTTATAGAAAATATATATAAATTTTTATTTATATTGATATATATTAGCACGTGTATAAATATAGTTTATTACATGTTTTTAATATATAATCTGTTTATCTCGGTTGGTCTCGTCATAGGGTGTTGGGAATGCATGTTACTAGATCATATCCTTTGAGGTGAAAATATATTAGGTGGGGGGGATTCTTTTTAGGGACCGAGTTTCATCGAGTTGGTGATGTCGTTGACTGACGTCGTGGGGTGATGAGGTGATACAAGGGGTGAAGAAAGTTTCGGTAAGGGGAAAATATTTGGGGTTTATGGGGGGTGTATTTAATGTGGATAATTAGTGGGACATGGAGAGTAAGAGTGCAATAAAAGATTAGACTCAACTTGTTGTAGAAGAATCGTTGTGTGGAAACTCTATAATAGTAAACAAGAACTGAAATCTTCTATGTTGTGTTCTTGGAAACAAATTTTTATATTTATCAAAACTAAATGGCATACCTTGTAGTAAAAAAGATAAAAAGTTATATTAATGGAATATTAAAATATATATTATTTTTAAAAGCATATGAAGATCATTATTTGATGACATATTATGATACTAACATGGCTGGAGATAGTTTAGATCAGAAAAATGATAAGTAAAATATAATTGTTCATTGGTGTAAATTGAATTAGATAGATTTATAAAAATAATTATTGTGTATACATGAGTATAATATAAGTTAAAAAATTTATTATACTTAAATTTTTATAGAATAGTCATTGAAATTAATCGTGGTGCTAGAATAAAAAGAACAGAAATCTTCTATGCTATATTTTTTGGAACACATTATCATATTTCTCCAAAATAAAAAGTATCAGTCATCAATAAAGAACATAGATAGGTAAAAATAATGAATATTAAAATTATTTTTACTTTTTAAGTCATTTGAATATCATTATTTTATGGATTATTCTGATAACAACTTGGATGGTGATAGTTTAGATCAAAAAATAATAAGTTGCAAATATTTCACAACAGTTAGAAATTGAGTTGGATATCTATGTAAAAATTAGGATTGTGTTTAGTTGAGTACAAGATATGTAAAATATATTTCTTACACAAATTATTAAATATAGGTGATGTGGAGGGTAAGGAAATTTCTATGAGGGGATGACGTTAGGGTTTTATGGGGAGGGGTGGGTGGGTGGGGGTTGTATGAGGGTTTGAGCATGTAAAGAAATATGTTAGAAATTTTATAAAGAAAATAAACCCATACATTAATATATAATTTTTAAAAATAATAATTCTCTCCACTTTTAAAAAATCATGGTTAAAAAACATGAAACTAATTAGTTAAATAATGCTTCCCTACATTATTTTAAAAAGCAATAGGTAATTTCAATATATATGTTTTAAAACATTCCATTTGTAAAAAAAGAAAATGTGGATAAATTAAATATTTCTTATAGTGATAGAAAAATAATTTCAACACTAAAAGTTTATGGCATGAAACTTTATATGTAAGACGAAAATAAGGTAGTAGACTCAACTTTGTATAGAAGTATCATTGGAAGTCAACTCTATCATAGAGTAAAAATAACTAGAATCTTTTATACTATGTTCATGGAAACATATTTTCATAGTTCCCTAAAAGAAAAAGAATCAATCAGCAATAACGAAGATACCAAGGTATAAAAAATGATATATAAAACAACATTTTAGTTTTCATAGTAGGAAAAGATCATTATTTGATGGATTATTCTGATTCTGGCTAGGCTAAAGATTGTTTAGAAAAAAAATAAGTTTCAGATATTTATTTATTAGAAGAAATTGAGTTGGATAGATATGTAAAAATTAAAATTCTATATACTTGAGTACAACATAAATAGAATATATTTCAAAAACCAAGGCTTAAACATATTTTATTTCCATCGAGTTAATGAATTATCTAGTATGATAGTCTTAAATGAAGAATTTTTTTATCCATTACCACTTTATAAAGAAGAAGGAAGATAAATATATTGGGAAATTTGAGTTTTTAGGAACTCAACATCTAGTGGGAGATATCATTAAAGAATTATCGGTTTCACACTTGTTAGGAAAGAATAAGACGAAACTATGGGTTAATCAAATCTTCACAACTTATGGTTGTTCCTTTTTCCCATACCAATTGAATTCAATGCTTTAATTTGTATTTTTTTATTCTTTCCTGAAATTGTCAATTGTTTTATTATTAACAGATAATATTCCACACTATCCATGGGGAATTTTTTGTGGAAATAAGTTTGATTATAGTAAAATAATGATATCATGATATACATTGGCATATTATCTAGTATTATATATTTCAAATTGACACCCAAAGTCCAATAATAAAATTTACTGTATTTTTTCTTAGTTTTTGACATCTTAGAAGCCTCATGACTATATGAAGGTTCATATATATGTGGAAGAGTAAAAAAAATTATTTCTATTACAAAAGGGAGAGAAAGATTATTGGTGATATGGGAGAGTATGTCACCTAAATAGGAATCTTGGTTAGAATGATTGATTAATTATTGAGGAGTGATAACTGATAAGTAAATTATAATAGGGACAATTTTTCTACTACCTGTTTTATTTATTTTATATATTTTTTAATTAGAAGTTAATAAGAAATAGATGGAGTGATTTTGAAATTTGATAAGATGTTAAAGGTTTTGTTAAGGTGGATACAGATTTGAATATGGAGTTTTGTAGATCGTAGGAACATTCTAGACAATGATAACGAGGGTCAATATATGATTTTAGTTTTTCATGATGTGAGTAGAATACTCACATTGTTAAACAATTTTATGTAAGGGTCAGTTGGTTTCTAAAATTTTTAAACATGAGGAACACTATTGGTTACTTAGTGTGAATGATTTCACACCATGAATAATATCAGTCTTGATTTTTTATTTTTACTTAAAAAATATATGAAATCATAAATATTGGAACCATATTTCTACATTTTTGTCCTAAAATAATAATGAAGGCCATGAAGGTTATGTTTTAGGATGTTTTAGACTGGAAAGCAACAGCACATATTAATGATCTATTTCATGCCATGATAAAATAAACCACACTACAACATAGAGGGAGTAAATAAAGATATAGGGACACTAAAGTTAGGTTTTAATATATTTTAAAATAAAAAACAAGTCCACAATGTGATGTTTTTTGTCACCCCACAATACTACTTGTAGTATACGAAGAATAAAAATGATCTAATCAATAAAACCATTATGTATGCCCACATGATATAATATCTAAAATATATAGGGTTTTGGGAGAATTTGTTTCCTGTAATTATCAAGAATTTTTGGTAGTTCATGGTGCATCCATTAACTTCCTTTTTTAGTATTAATTGTGGAATTATTATTATAAATTATCCAATAATTGGATTTGAAGTTGAGGTTGTTGGAAATTGATTAAATGGTGATTTTTTTAAATTGAAATTACAAATTCCAGGTATATATTATAATTGAATGTAAAAAATGAAGAATTAAAAATAATAAAGGGATATTAAATATCTTGAATAACAAAGAAGGGTGAACTAGTATAGAAAATTATTTAATATCTAGAATTATGAAGTGATGATTGATTAAACTAGATTCAATTGTATATCAGTCCATGATGTAAAGATTTTTTGTGAATATCAATGAAAATTTATAATTGAAGAATATGTAATCATTATGAACACAATTTTTTATGTTATAACATTGATTTATATCTTTTTGAGTTTATCCAACATGTCAAAACTATTTTATATATCCCTATTAAAAAGTATTGAGTGTGACAGAGGAAAAGATTGTCAAACTTGGATGAGTAGTGATCTTGTCAGAAATATTGTAATACAAAACTAATAGATTACATATATTTTTTTCATATCAATGCATAATTGATATGAAATCCTTATTTTTATCCTTGTGTGAGTGAACCAAGTAAAATCATTGTTTTCGTACTTCTACATTTTTGTATATTCAATTGATAATTTTTTGGGCACATCATGAAATATTTGATATTTCTTTGAGAAATCTAAAAATAGATCCAATTGTACAAAAAACAATAATTATTTTTTATTCACCACAATTCACCTGCATTAGGGTGTATTGAGAGATATTATGTTACAAAACATTTTATTTCTATCACGATGAAGAAGAAGAATAAAAAAATTATCGATGCTCAAAGGATTTTCCATAATTAAGAATAGTGTGTAGATATGTAGAGATTCAGATAAAAGATCCCAATATCTCCAAAGAGGGAACTATGTCAGATTGAAGTTTTAAATCATCCAATTCATTTAATGATGGTCTAGGGTTACCTAAAAGCCTAATTTAAGGAATGATGATGGACCCACTAGTAATGAAGAGATTCCAAGTATTGCAAAGTATTTAGGGTTACAAGTAGGAATCATAATGTTGAGGAAATAGAAATATCCCCATAAAATTAATGTTACCATGATAAAGATTGTGTTATTGAATTTAATAAATCCAAAACTAAGATTAGTTTAAGTGGATAATGATCATTTCCAGAAGAATGAGATATAATAATTATAATTAAATAATTATTCTCTAAACTAGAAGATACATAAATAAAATTCTTTAGAGAATATAATTATCTCAAAATAAAATCATGAGTTAAAGGATAAAAAATATAAATTTAATGCACACATAGAAAAATTAGTTGATGATATTTATCATATATATCGAGAGAAACTAATCTTGAATGATAAAAATGTCTATATGAACACTGATATGAAGAAACAAAATGACCCATTGGATGATCCTATAAATAAGTTAAAGGTTCATCTTGCTAAGGAACATTTTTCAAAGGAGATATGATTTATTTATTTAATGGGAGAAAAAAATATCTAACTACTTTACGAGACATTTATCATGGAATAAAATAAAGTATTATAACAAAACTTCTTGTGTATGATTGTCTTAGAATATTCCTTACATTTATTATGTAATTATACTTTTTTAGGTGATAATGATTTAAATGAAAATTATTTTAACTCATGTAAGAGTAATAAAAAATGTATAAGGATAAAAATTACACATTCCATGGGAAAACATAGGATTGGATATGTTAAGGCTTTATCAATGTATATTAATAATAAGTCCATATGTGTTATTTAGAATAGAGGAACAATATTCTTCATGAAACATAGATAATAGAGTGTATGAAATGAAAATACATATAAAAAGTTATTAATAATATGTTTGAACAATTTACGAGATTTTAAAGGTAAAATATTTATAGACAAATTATTTTATTGTGTAATTTATAGTCATTTTTCTATGTTTTTTATAAAAAATTAGAATATATTTCTTATATTGAAGTTAATATAAAATTTTAAATTCATTGATGAAAACCAAAAAGAAATTAGTATGAATATTTTCCTAATAATTATTTCCCTTTTAATTATGTCTTTAATTATTTTCATTGGAAAAATTGTTTAAAATGATCAAGTAAAATTGTTATATTTATAATTGAAAATTTATCTTATATAGTAATATATTTAATAGACTGGTCAATAATGATCAAAATGCTAAAATAATATTGAAGAGAAGTTTAAATCCTTTTAGTGAAAAAGAATTCATGGAATGCTGAGAATAGAATTTAGAAAAGTGTAATAAGATCTATCATTGTTGATGAGAATAAAAATCATAAAAGGTAAGTATTCCAAAGAATGTTGTGAACTGAGAAAACTAATGAATCTTTCTTGGATACAAAAACATGCAATATGTTTTAGAAAATAAAATAAAAAAATACTTATTAAATTGAGAAATCCTTCAGGGCAAGAAACCCATAGGAAAAAAACATTTTGAATTAGGTTCTGTATGAAATATGAGGCCTGTAGAGGAATAAGTGGATTTACATTCATTCAAAATGGATTTCAAACTCTATATGGATCGTAAAAATGAAGTATAAAGTAGATGAATGGTCTATATTGAGTCCCCATATTATTTAGCTCTATGATGTAAGACGACCCACAGAATTCATATTTTTTTCCAAAACTATTGATTGAGGTGGTGTTGTGATGTAGGGAAATTAGAAATTGTAAGGAAGATATAAAAAATGATATTATAATTTTGAAACTTAATTACATGTGCTTTAACAATGCAGGTGACAATATATTATGGGTGGAAGAAATAGGAACATGCAAGGAGGAATATATAATCAATTTGATTATGTGCTAACATGTTGTGTTGTATACTTTTGGGGTAATTTAGTCATAGAATGTGGATGTACACCCTAAAATATTTACTACTTGTATTAAAGTTTTATTTCATAATACTATGATTTTGATAACTCTCTAATAAAAGGAAAGACATTCTGTGAAAAGATAAATTATATTATATAATGTTTCAGTTCATTTCTGTCACTTAAATTATAAAATGGTATAGCTCACAAACATATTTTTTCTTGGTTATTTGCTAATGATATTTTGAATGTTTTATTTACTTCACATGGGGTTTCCTTGAAATAAATATCAGTTTCATTCTACTATATCTTCATGGAATGTATGTGAATCTAAAGGAATGATTATATTTGATTGAATTATTCTCTTGATTCAAACATAGATTTTTAGAAAAATTATCTTAATGGAGTTGGTAATATATATTTCTAAGGTGGGGATTTTATTTACAAAAATATCAAGATATTTATACAAGAAGAGGTATTGTGATGGAAAATATAATTAATTGGAAAATGGAGACATTAAATAAATAATTTGTGTCAATTTTTATCCCCTATTACATTAATATTTTTAGTTAATGATTAAAGATTTTTTAATTTTTTCCCTTAAGAATAAATGAGGATTATTAAATCCACACATTATCTAAATGGTGAAACCCATGGATTTTAACTTCATTTCTTTTCAGGAATGAATTGTTTTATTTTATTCAGATTTTATGTCATGGTATGAGAATAAATAATCATGAATCAATTTAATTTTTATTATATTGTTATTGTAATTCATCTATAAGGATTAATGAAATATTTTAAAAAAATTTGAATGGTCAAAATTATTAGAATCTAATAAGAAATTAGTGGTACTTGATGTTGGACTTGATGTCAACCATTTATAGTTATTTATATAATTTTTATATCTTTGTGTCATGATATTGTATTAGGAGTTGGTGATGTTATTATTATAGTCAATGAAAATAAATAAAGGTTTTATGATTTTTTAACATGAATGAATATTTTTTGTTATTGTGGTAATGTGAATCATTAGTTAAATGTTTGTAAAATATTATTATTTGTGAGGTTTGTTGACAATGGACTAGTGTTGGAAGTTCCTCAAATAATATTGTTATGATTATGGTTTATGTTTTCTTGGATAAATAAAATCATATTGTGGTTTACAGTGTTTATTCAACTAAGGTGACCATAGTTAAGGAAAAAGGTTGGTGTGTTTTTTTATTCCTTATTATTATACAATATAATATGAAACAATGAATTTTTATTATGATACATCATGATTGATGTCACAACCCATCCCCTGGGGCCTGTTCCGTGACTACCCCAAACACGCCTTCCATAGGCCAGGGGCTGACGACTAGCGCCAAAAAGTGTATTCCCTAAAACTGGGAAGGCATTTACTTTATAACCTGTAAAATCACACAACCAAGAACAAAGAAGGATACAAGTACAAAGTAAAACTATAAATTAAACATGGTGTGTACAGATAGAAAAAGGGTCCAGAATACAAGCCCAACTGAAAAGTACAATTAAACTGAAAAATACAAGTAAAATTGAAACACCTCCTGTGAACACCCACCAAGGATCCTACCTGAAGGGTAGATAAAACTCTAGAATGGTCATCTCTGCGGTACGCCTCATCTAATGTCCACCTCCGAGCTTCCTCCAGTCCTAGTACCCTCATCCTTTGACATCACTTTCTATCGTCTACACCAAACACAACAAGGTACGGGCGTAGCCCGTGCATGTGAGAGTATAATGATACTCAGTAGGGTCCTTGAGACCCTCAAAGGGTCTCACAAAATCCACCAAGGATAAACCTAAAATCATGAAAACAACTTACAACCCAACTTAGGTATACTCCCATATATATACCTAAGTTATCAAGTATAACCATCTCATTCATGAGGAAACATAGGGTCCTACTCAAAAGCCCAAATCTCAACTGTTCCACAATGGAAGGAAAACCACGATGGTATCACCACTAAGGTAAGTACAACAAAGGTAAAGCCACACCGAAGAATTCCACAAATGTGTCACTACGATGGTAAGTACCACACAGGTAGGCCACACAGAAGATTACCACAAGGTTAAAGACTTAGCTCACACCATGTATAACTTTGGAACGGCAGTAAATATGATTAGATGTAACTACTAAATCATCTTACTCGGTTAAGAGGCAGACCCATGTAGGATCCTAAATCATCATACCCACATATGATCCTAGTACAGAAGAACCACATAGTATCCTAGAGTAGTCCCACGTGGATTCCTATAGCGGATCCATGTGGGACCCTGGAACACATACCAACATAGGATCCCAAAGAATAGACCCACGTAGGATCCCTTTCTCATATTACATCTTTCCATAGGGTTCCCGTACTAAGCCTGATTTTTTACAGGAGGGTCCGCTCCTCAAGCCATAGGTCAATAGTCTAACTACTATGAAGCACCATGAAGAAGTATCCCAAAGTACCTCCACGTAAATGGTGTCTCAACACAATTGACGGTTCGTCAATCATACGCCCGATCTATAAGTTTTTGTCCTTTTAGTCCCAAGGGCCTAGTTGGATTCGTGTTCGATCCAACCCAGCCATACCCCAAATTTATTCAAAACTAATTTGGGGTATACCAAAAGTACTGTCTCCATCCAAGGATTCTGGCACCGTAGAGAGTTCGTCAATCGGACTCCTAAAGCTCAAGATATTACCAAAAGAGAGAAAAGGGGTCGAAGCTGGTCAAGGTTCCATATGACCCGGTCAGACCGACCCTGCCTGGGCCGACCTGTGTCCGAAGCTGGATCTGACGTGGCCCATGAGATCTGACCCAGCCCGTGCTGGCCCGCGGTGGGGTCTGCCCTAGCCACCACCCAAGGGGGAGGGGCCCCTTAGTTACCTCGAACGGTTGGGCCGTTTGGGTTGGGAGGCCGACCGGCCGGCACCACATGGTGCCGGCAGCTGGCACACAGGACCCGGGGTCCCATTCGGCTCCCCAACTAGCCTGATGGTCAGCCCTCCTCCGTGGTGCAGTCGTGCGTTGTGTCACCACTGGTGGCTAGCAGCAAGCCAGCCGCCCTCCTTTCGTCGTCACGACCTCGTGTCGCGACTCCTACACGCTCGGCAGTGCAGACGCATGCTCCCGCCCCTTTTGTGCGGTCGGTCGTGCGTCGGTCGACACCCCCCTTCTCTTCTACAGCCGACTGTCCAGGGCCCTTATCCAGCGGTGCAGTTTCGCCGCCACCACTCCCAAGCCCTACCAGCGCTGGTCACCAAAACTGGTCACCGGCGATGTTCCTCAGGTCACTAGGTGCGCCCCGGTGGCCCGATCATCGTTCCAAATACTCCCACACTCGTCTCGGGACGACTCCATCAATTCAAGACCACCAAAATCCACAAAGTTTTCTGGGAGTTCAGTCCATGTTTTTTTGGCCTGCACCCTCTGCATTAGAATAGTAACAGGCAGCATAATTGTTCTTGAATTAGGAAGAATGAAAAGAATGGGGTAAGATGGTATAAAACAACAATCCCTACCTCGATTGCTCGTTGGAAGTACCGTGAGATGATGTCGGTGAAGGCTATGAGGGTGCCAACGATTGTCACTTCCACAACACGCATCTGAAGTCGGGCTTCTGTGTCATCCACATTCTTGATTCCGAAGTATGTTCTTCGTTGGAGAGGGCGTTCTTCATTTGGAGAAAATGTTTCTCCACTGTTCTCCCAACTCTCTCCTTGGCCAATGATTTCCAACCCAAAAATGAGGATCCAACCTATTAAAAAAATCCTATCAATTAATTATGTGAAGTTGAAACAATAAATTAATTGATGAGTTGAAAGGGTTTCCCACATTAAGAGGGGTTTGGGTGGTCCCTACAACCATGAATTCAGAATGGGGGATTTTCCACCTTCGGTGGTCCCCACATTCATAATTCAAAAAGTGAGGTTTCAAAAGAAAAATAAAATTTTAATTATTTTATTTTTCTTCTTCCATGGAAATAACAGAAAAACAGTCTTCCACTCTCGACCTACTTTTGTTGAGGTGATGGTCTCCATAAGCGAATATCAGCGCTTTATGTTCAACGATGTCCTCTGATTTTAATTCTGAGCACCTGTTCAAAAGTTACAAAAACATGCTCACACGTTTACTGAACGTACTTAAAAAAAGTTCATAAATTTATTCCAGGCACACCAGGACTCGGAATCACGCACCTTCAATTCTGGTGGACTCGTAATATTTCCATTTAATAAAAAGAATTAAATGGAAAATCCAGGTCTTTACAATTGACATATTGGAAAACTATTGTGTTTTTTTCAATGTGACTAAAAATGGGAAGAAGATAAAAAAATAATCATGATACATGTTAGGTTATTGAAGATTGGAAAACATCACAGGGAGAAATAGTTTTTAGTGTTCATGTATCCTAGATGAATTTAAAAATTACCATATCTTCAAGGGGGAGGCTAAAAATTTCCATGGTGGTTGTAGTGGTTAAGATGAAAAATAGAGGGTGGATAGGGAACATAGGAATTTTGATAAACATTTTTCGTGGAGTTGTATCTTAAATAAATTATATCAAGGTTTACTCAACACTAAAACATTTTTTGTCCATATATTAAAGCTTGAAATATGGAAATAGTAATATTTTATTGGTTTTATAGATATATAATCTATGGTTCGTAGACCTAAAGATATAAATAATGAAGACCATGTCAATATGGTAGATCATTATTTCATAGAAGGTCAATTTCTTGTGAAATGTAAGATTCAAAATTCCTATATTTTATGTGTTGATTTTAGGTCAAAAGAGGATATTTGTACTCAGTTTATAAGGGAATGGTGGATGAATTTTACCATTCTTAAAAAGTAAGGAGAGCTTGTTTAAAGGTTAAGATAAGACCACAAAGTCATAGATGTAGGAAATATACACTAAATAAAATAATAATTAAATGTTTTCTTATACAAAATTATTGTGTATTTTGGATTCCAATGTGACTTAATATTGGTCATTAAATCATTTTATTGTTCTTGGACATATTTTTTATATCATGACATGTTGGTTCATTAGCTATTCTATTCTTATTGTTATCATGCTCTGTTATTTTTCCGGCGACAATGATTTTGAGGAGATTGATTCATCCAAATTGATTGTTAAAACCTTAAATAATTAATAGAAAAATTAATAGTCAGGATTTTTCACCAATATAAATCATGATATATTTCTCTATAAATGGACAGAAGCTCAGAGTACCCTTCTAAGGCCTATAGAGTGAGGACCTTTTTTTATTAGATTCTACTGGTCGAAAAATACTGTAAAAACTACTAAAACCAAGATATATTATCCTTTATTGTATCTCTATATCCTTTAAAAAGTTCTAGAAGACCATGGGTTTCCGGGAGTTTAAACTCATGAATTAAGTTATTCGGATGAACCATGGATGCCATAAGAGGTTAAAACCCTTTGGTTTCTCCTCAGTGATCTCAATCAAACTCTTGTGACAAGCATGGAAAGACGTAATAATCAATATGAAAGGTAAAAAATTTATTCATTTCATTATTAATTTTGAATATATATATATATATATATATAGATTTTAGAATAAATGGTGTTTTTGAGTTATTATTATTTTTTAATTAGGATACTAGACATCCCTTAGAAACCAAATCATGGTATCAGATCTGGTCTATTAATGTTTGGATTCATTTATAAATAAATGATTAAATATGGGAAAATAATTTTTCTATGTACCATGACATAACTCAAGCTGAAAATCCAATTTTTTTCATGAGATTTTAGTCTATGGGGTTAAAGTAATACATAACTATAATTATGGTTCATGTTTTATCAATAACATTTTATATTCCTTTTTATACTATAATTTTGAGTATCATAAGAAAAATGTAAAAATAGAGCCTTGCTATCAACTTTAAAATGATGCAATCAAAAAATTTCTTTATCATGGTTATGGGAACAATGGTTATAGTGTTATGTCCCAACCCTAGTTACCCATAGTCGGTGCATTATTACATAACATTGTTATGAACACACAAGATCAATCCTTGAAAGACCGATTAGTTTAGTAGCCTTGGAAATACTAGATACATTCATAAGTTTTACATTACATTATAAAATGAAAAACAACAAAACAATAGTCTCTATACGCCACACCCATATCCCTTAGACTATCCCGGCAGGTCAGTCATAAAATACTTCATCGCATCCTGGGAAAAATAAAACATATAACGGGATGAGCTTAGATTCTAAGTAAGGATAACAAGATAACCGAAACATTCATAAATAAGCATAAATATTTAAGGAAATTTATAAGACTAAAACAGAATCCTTTTAAACATAAACTTCAACATAATAGGGAAAATATACAATAAAATAATGCCATTTAATTATTCACATAGATTTTCTACAAGTTGAATAATCGCATTCAATATCAATAGCCACTTTCATAATGAAGTAATGCATAATTCCAGACTTTATAACCACATATTCAAGGTCTTGTTCCAAGAATACAAATAATATTTTGTTAAGGCCTTTTCCAAGATGCTAGTTTGTCTCATGAGACCTACCAATGCATCGAGGAGCTATAACGGGATCCACCCATCACTTATTAAGTCCAATGCATTCCACATATGAAAAGGATTAAACATAACATAAACATTCATATTAAAACTAGCATACGAAATGTAAATATTTTATACATACACCATGAATGGTATAAAAATAAAATATCCACATTCAAACATATCACAAAACTGTCAATATAGTATAGAAGAATTGTATCATAATAAATCAACATCAAACAAGTTTAAAATCAATCAAGTGATGTTGATATAGATGAAAATTACTTGTAAAATCTTTGAGAGAAATATCCCTTTTCAATAAAAACATTTAAAAGTCACAAAATTTTGAAAGGAATATATTTAAAGACATTTTTGAATCAAAGTGTCTCATACCATTTTGAAACTTTTGAAAGGAATTAACATTTTAAAAACATTCATGTCCATATAAATAAATCCTTAAAACCTTTTTGAAATCATGAAAACTATAGAGAATGATTTAAAAGAATAAATATTTAAAAATTTTAAAATGATGTTTTAGTAAAAATTCCCTTAAATTAATCCCTTTTGAAAACTCTTTCATGAATCATGGACATGGATAATAAATATGTCCTAGTAGATACTTACGAAAAAACAACTTCGGATAATAAAGTGACTGTGAAATTAACCCTTACATTGTAACTTTCCTTGGTCAAGGGTATGTTGACCACCTATATAATAGTTAAATCATTTTTATTAAATTATTCAAGAACTATATACATAAATATGATATCATATATGAATTTCTAATATTTCTTTGTTAATGTTATTTCAGTATTTTCATCATTTTGGGTGTTAACTGATTCATTTTCATTTATATGCTTTGCTACATAAGAAATGTTTATTATGGATTGGATGTATCTTATTAATATTTAGAATAATATTAAGTCTTTAAAAATTATATATAATCATAAAATGAAAATTAGTCTGGAATGGATACGATGGGGAATGAATCTCGTTGTGTTCTTGGAGACCGTAATTCGTATCTACGCACGAGTGACAATATTATTCTTTTGATACTAAAATCATATATAATTGGATGATATATCATATATATATATAACAATTATCATGTTATATTTATTATTTAAATCATTTATACTCATTATTATACCCATCCAAAAGATGAAGTATTTAAATAACAAACTACACCACGACGTGGAGACGGTAATCTGTACGTATGCACATATGGTGACATTGTCATTTATAGGATGGATAGAATAATGAATATGGTTGTACAATTTTTATAATAACATCAAATCTTATATAAGATATTGGAGTTATTATTTTATAATGGAAACAACAAAGAAAGAGGAAGTGGAAGAAGAAAAATACTTGAAAGAGGTGATGAAATAATTACCTCATCTTTGGGTTCTTCATTTTGATTTGATCAAAAGGGCCCATTTGGTTGGTTTATGACTAAATAATGTCCTCTAGGATGAATGCAGATAAGTTGGGAGGATATTTGGGTAGGATTTGGCCGAGCCAAATGGCTTTGAAGGTGTAAATTTGAGGGAAGGGGAAGTGCCCTTTTAAAAGAGGGGTGAGGGGAACCTTCGGAAAGATTGAAATATTATTTTATAATAAACTCATTTTCGGTTTCTAATGTCTTATAAATGATTTATTTCAAGTATAAGGTGGTTATGGGTCGAAAAACACTAAACTAATAGGTTTTATACAGGTTTGGGTCACTATATTAACCTTATCTTTTAGATTTAACTCTTAGTTAAATAGTTTGGCATTTACCATATCTCTTTGTATTTTTATATTATAAGGCTAATAAACATACTATAAACTTCCAAGAGAACCTCAAGATATTCAATAATGACATATATAATATTACTTATTCCCTTTGGATCAACCTTAGATTTTTAGGAATATAATAAAAATTAATAATATAATATATGTTTTAAAACACTTTTATGTCAATTTTGACACTATTTGGTATTTTTTTTGTTAAATTCATAACTGCATTATTACTTAAAAAAATTCATTCCATCAACCCTAACATGTCATATTAACTTATAAATTTTTTTTAATTAATTAAATGTCTCAAATTTGATTTATTTTGATATTTATAATATCAATTATTTTAATCTTTCATTAATAAGGTAATTTTTGCATCATCATTGTGTCATTTAAAAATTTAATTATTTAATTTCTAAAAATTATAAATAAAATACCATTATGTATGAAATATTTTTAGATTTCTAATTAATATTCTTAATCAAATTTTTCTTATGCATAACCCTATATGAAAAATGATTTAGTTATTAAACGTTGATTTTATCTCTTTTAACTCTTCGTTAAATTAAATAATAAAAAATGTCCTAATCTAATCCAAGTGGACAAAAGAGGTACATATTTTATTAATAAGGTTGTTTTTGGCCTAATTATACTCATCAAATAGTATTAGAACATGTTTTAGGGTAATTATGATTTCATTTTTACCCTTAATTAACCAATTAACTTTTAACCGTGGTAGATAAAAGTAAAAAGTTACTATTCACCAAAAATTATTTTCATTTTATTGAACAAAATTTTACTTAATAATATTAAACATGTCTCTCAGATTTTTGAAATTCAACTCACAGAAGTGGTAAAATTATGTTTTATTCAAATTTGTGAATTCTCCTAGGAGGTGGGTGAAAGACGGTAAAAAGTTCACTAAAATTTTCATAAATCTAAACTCATAATAAAATGAATCCAATAAATTACATTGAACATATATAGGTATTATGTATATATTTTGGCCTAAAATAAAATTAAATTAAATAAATAATTATTTAAATAAAATGTCGGTTTTAAACAATCACTTAGTGTTTTCCACTATTCATCAAAAATTGAAAGTTTTTAGAAAAAATCCAAAAATTCACCCTTAGATAATTTCAATATTCCGAATCCAAAAATGAACACCATTTTGAAAGATAAAATTTTAAAAATTGGTTATTACTATTCATATTAGATAGTTTGATTGGTCGCGGTGTGTTAGAATCTTGAAGTTGCATACAATGGAAGATATTGCATTATTCAAAGAGAAACGTATCGTGGAAGCTTGGGGTGTTACATATAGACTACACTGTAGTGATTTTTATCTACCTATTTTGGGATCGATGAGGTCATTTCCAAAATGTCCTAGGCAAGTGAAATTTCTTGAGAAAAAATGGAATGGATGGAGCAGTTTCCACTGAAAATAGTTCTCATGCTTCCCATGATAAGATTTGTCACTACTACGGAAAACATACTAAGGTAAGAGTATTCAGGGCAATGAAGATAAAAATAGAGGAGCACATTCAAACAGGGGAAAATATGGCTTATTATTTTGAAGATGTTATCAAGGATTATTCAACTACAAAGGTAAATGGGCTCCATTTGAAATTATTTAAGAAAATTGGGTCTAGTAGGATTAAATTATATTTTAATGGTTTATCTATCACTTATGGTATTTTATGCTTAGTTAATTATAATTGCATGGGTTATCAATTTTCTTTATTCTTATTAATTTCTAACTGATTATAGTTTTTGAGATCCTCCTTCATTGATATAATTTACAAAAAACTTATAAATTATAAAGTAAGGTAAAGTATAAAAGTATGTATATTTATTTATTAATTATTCATAAAATAAATTTTAAATGATCATATTAGTTACACCTTTATAATTATTTTAAGTTAATCGAAATGTATTTTGGGGTGATGATGTGATAAATGGTTCATATAAAAGCATGTATGTGATATTTAGTTTATGTATATTTTTAAAACAAAAATGGAATGTATATTGTTCAATAAAATTTATTTTTATACAATATAAATTATCTTAAAATATAAAGGAATTCATATTAAAACATTGTAAATGATAATATAAAAATATCATATTAGATAAAACATAATTTTTCATTTTTAATCATGTATATATTATAAATTATATATAATCTGTATATAAATTTTCCATAATTTTTTATCTCATGTATATATTTATGAATTGTCCATTTACTTATCTTATCCCATTATTTATTATTCATGTATATAAGTGTTATATTATGATTTTGTTGTAGGATTTAGTTTAGAAGTGGTTAAACTATATCTATGTTATCATACATGATTTTATGCACTTACACACTAGGTAAAATAATTGATTTTTTTCCTTTTACATTGAATTGGGATTTCATTAGGATATTAGACATAATTAAGAAGTTAATTATTATTTGTACATATTATGGGTTATAATTATGATATAATTGGGGTATATCATTATTAAATATACCTTTGTAGATGAAATTTGGATCACACTGATTATCGGCATGAAGTTTTATGCCTTCCATAGAAAATTGTGGGTTGGAGAACCATATCTCCATACTTACTATTTTGGGGATTTTTTATTTCATATAATTCTATGAAATTTCATGAAGGTTATCCATTTAACTTATGAATGGGGAAATTTTGAGGCATTAAAATATATAAGGATTTTAATTTCAATTAAAACAAGAGTTATTAGTGTTATTAATAGTTACACATCAATATACTTTGAACATAATCATTTGGTGGAAGGAATAGTGAATCTAAACAAAAAAATTAGAATCATTCATATGTATAAATGGAATATATGAAACAAATGATGAGATAAAATCCCATTTATAATACTTAGTGTTATTTTCCTTCCAAATATAGCACATTTTAATACCTCGATCATCTAACCCGGTAGGATCATCCCTATAGAGATGCTAGACTTTTACGCACATTTTTATATGATTTTATACATGACTATCCATTAAATATAAACAAGGATAAAAATGTATAGTTTATTTAGAAGACTAGAAACATAATTAGAAAACATGAGACTAGTATAAAACAGGTTTTTATCAATATCAATAATGAGCCCCTAACCCCCATTGAGCTCTTATAACTTCATTGGATAACCTGGGGAATACATAGACCAATAAAATGATCTAAAAAGCCATGTAAAGGAATGAATATAGTAAAGAAGGGTTACATAATAGCTAAAAAGAATAAAATGATTAAATAAAATTAAAGGATCATGAATAAAATTTAGAGTCATAACTAATCTATAATTGAAGCATATGATGATGGAAATAATGGAATGTTCCAGCAAAACATAACATGACATAAACATTAGTTAAGGCTATGTTCCAAGACAATATCACATGGTGCATAAAGTCCCACAATGGATTAGGTTTACTCCATAATCTGTTACATAATGTATCCTAAGACAAAAAATTACACAATTAATTGGACATATTTATGGTCACACCTATCATAACAGGTTCATGCATATATTTTCAACATAAAGAAATCAATCATAAGGAATAACCATAAGGGTGACCCATGGAAAGAAATGGGTTTCACGACTCTGTTATAAGGAAAAACCAAAGGGAGTATCATAATGGTATCCATAAAAGAAGGGATTAAATCATTCATGGATATTCATAAATGAATTTTAGGAACATTTCATGGATTATGAAGTCCAATTGAAAATAAATCATGAAAATAAGTGGCTAGGTAATATTAGAAATGGGCCACTATAGCATTGTTTTATGGGAAAGAATAGAGATTTTATAAAGAGGATAAAGGAATTAATATTTCAATAAGACCATAAATGAGCTAAAATAAATTTTCATGATAAAATGAGTGATTTTAGAAAAAATATGGTTGTCATATAACGTTTTAATGAGTGTATATGAAAATCGGTACAAAACGGATAATTACCCTTTAATTGGGTTTACTTATCAAGAGGAATCGAGAAGGCAACCTTTTAAAACACATATTTCCACATCAAATGAAGATTAACTGATCTAGATATGTATGTTTCGAACATATATAGATAATTTGGGATAATTTTATTAGATTAATGACGAAATAAATTGTGGAAAATAAAGAGAAAGTGTAACCTGAATGAAAAATGGAGGTCTAGAGAGATCCCTTACCTTATGCCTAAATGTATTCTGTATTTTCACTTAATTTCCGGGATAATCAAATAAAATTAAATAATTCCTTAATTCATATCCCCTTAAATATATATTTTATTTATATCTATTTTTATGATCTATAATGATTAATTTCATCATTCCAAGAGCATTAGTTTCATGGTTTCATCGTCGGTTTACTTAGGTATAATGATAGATGTTTTTATAATATAGAAATAAAACTATAGAAGTGAAATAAAATCATATTAATTCTCTTAAATATATTTAAATGGTCCCATATATCAATTTTCCAACATTAGGATGATTCATTTGAAAAAACATTATTAAATTTTTAGCTTATTTTAGCAGTTTTCCGAAAACTGTGAATTAGTTTCATTTAAGTTAATATTATGTCTATATATTAGTTCCAAACCATAAATAATTTTTTATATACCTATTAAATCATATTTAGAAATATTAATAGTCTTATGACCATCCATAGAGGTGGAAATGGAAAACCAAAATGTCATTATTGATTAGGATGGTTAGCCACTATAATTTAGACAATGGTCTCATTCCATTGAATATGAGGATATGATAAAAGGACATGATATAAGTTATTACATTCAAAATATAACATTATAGTTTATTCTGGATATTATATATATTATAATTTTATTTATGAGGTAGGTGAGGAGAATCTAGAAGAATAAAATAAATCAATAGTGGTAGTTTTACAATGTTACCTCTTGAATATAACCTCCTTGAATGACCCATTAAAGAATGTGGAATTGTTGTTTTAGTGAGACCAAAATAACATGGATATGGGGAGAGTGGGTAGAATAGGGTTTTGAAGAAATTTTACATCCTTAAAGGCTTAAAAGGTGTGAGGATAAATGGTTGTGTGGGGTGGTATTTATAATGTGATGAGTGGGATGTTTTTATTACTATATTTATTAGTTTATTATATTAACTCAATAATATGGATTATTATGAAAATATGTAGTAAATAATTCATGTGAGTTTGAGATAATGGGTTCGTACATCATCTATAACTCTAAATTAATTTATGTTTCTTATAATATTAAATAATATAAATTATCGTATATTATTATTCAGAAAAAATAAAATATTTTTATAAAAATACATTAAAATTAACCCTAACCATTTTTTGAAATTTATATTTTAAAAATGGAATCTATTTTTTGAATATATTTTTTTAAATATAATAATTTTAATTTTTAAATAAAATAATAATTTAATCAAAAAATACGAATTTTAGTATTATAATGGATTTTATAACCCTATGAATAATTCCATATGGTCTCATAAATTCATCTTATAATTATAATAAAACATAATATTAATTTTTTAATCCATTTTATGAAAATAAATTTTCTTTTAAACCATTATATGCCCTATAAAATTGCAAATTAAACATTTAAATTTTACAAAAATACCAACACATAATTTATCATTAAAAAAATTAATTTAGTTTTAACATGATATAAATATATTATATTTTCATTCTATAAGATACCTAAAGATTATTTTACATTTCCATAGGCAGGCTCAGTATTCTAATCATCATATTACTATTTTTATCATTCATATTGCTATTTTAATTACCAAGTTGCTCTTCCATCTATCAGGTTACTATTATGATGGTCAAATTACTATTATAACAGTTATATTTATAACAGTCAGATTTATAATGGTAATATGGGTTTACTACTTCTTATAAATACCTCTTATTCAATTTATTCTCTATTCCCTTCTACTTTATGCTAGGTTTATATATAGTTTCATCTTTTGAATTAATGTTGTATTGTTAACATTGTGTTCTATTCGTATAGATTTGTTCATGAGTGTGGTCATTCTGGTGGATCGATCGTATCCAAATTATCCTATTCTTATCCTCTTCTTTTCTATTTATTATCTCTTTGTAATATTTGAAATTATTATAGGTGTATTTACTGACTAATGTATAATTCTTCATTTAAGATAATATTGTTTTTTTATCTATGTGATGATTTTATTTATGCTACATGAAATAATTATAAGAATGAAAATCTCATCTTTAGAATTATGGGTCATTAAATTCTTCCCACCTATGGAATTTCTCCTATGATTGTTTTGACATACTAAAGTGAAGACTGGTGAGTGTAATTATCTTTTTTCACTTTCTTTGGTTCACATGTCACCTCTTCATAATATCTATTCCCCCATAATACTTTAACTAGGTGAGTGGTATTATTGGGTAGAACATTTTCCCTATTGTCCAATAACCACACCTAATACATTTTATCAGAGTTATAATTTTCCTACCATAACAACAATAAATTTATACATGTAATGAATCTGGAATGTACTTCCTAAGGATGGATACATATCATTCATCTTTTACTTGAGGCATGGTTTTTTGGATGTGCTAGTTAATATTCCAGAACTCAAATGTGATCATGAATATCAAAGGGTCGATGTACATAAGACTTAGGTTTCCCTTCTTCCCAAATCACATGAATCTCTTCCATGGTGATATATAGAGGAATGTCTTATCTCCAACCTCAAACTCTTGGTCTCATGTATGATTTAATACATAACACTTTTTATCAAATTTTGGTACCCCTGATGTGATGTTGAATGGAATTTACCTTTTATACTATTTTCCTCAACCATTTCTAGTCCCAACAACTTGCATCCACCGACTTCATACCAGAATATAGGTGTTCTAAAACTCTTCCCATATAGTGAATCATATGAATAAATCTAGATACTCAATTGGAAAAAAATTTGTTATATAAGTTTACCATAGAAATATGTTTGTCTCATCCTTATTTTAATTCCATCGATCATTCTCTCAACATGTCTTCCAATATCAGAATATTATTCTTAGAATAGAATCAATTTTAGGGTAAAATGTTGTATAAAAGATCATCTTAGTGTTTAGATAACGTTAGAGATTCTTATAGAAATTTTATGTAAATCTTAAATCTCAAGTAGTTATAATTGATAATAGAACTCTATGGAGCATCGAAACTTGTTTATTGTATATCCATGCATGTTGATCGAGTGATAATTGATATCGATTTCTAATAAAGTGAGTTGTTTTTGTAAGATGATCCAAAATAACCCATATTTTATTTTTCCTCTAGATGTATATATAAGTACAATGTCAAATTCCCTGGTGATGTCTTCCCATTTACACAAAGTTATAGATAATGGTTTAATAATACCTTTATAAATTATCCTTATAGCCTCCACTTATTGACATACTTGGAACATTGATGTGTATTCACTGATCTTATTCTTCATAATGTCCAACCAAATAATACTCTTGGAGATCTCGATACATCTTTGTGCTCCATGGGTTGTTGGAGAAGGCCGAGTTATGTGCATCATTCAAAATATCTCACTTTATCTCATGATTTGATGGTACACATAAACGTGAACCAAATATTATGAATCCTTCATCATCAATTTTCAATTCTTAGTATTTTCCATTTCACATAGCTTCTACCTTCTTTTAGATTTCCACATCATTTCATTGATCATGCTTAATATTCTCTAAAAGTGAAGGTTGATTAATCATTTTAGAAATGAATGATAATGTTCCATTCTTTACGATTTCAATGTCTATCCTATTCAAGTCAAAGAGAATTTTATCCTTCATAATTCTCACCATTGATAAAGTTATAGGATCATTCCAATATATACAATCTTCCAATGTTTTTACGTTACTAGGATGATAGTGGATTGAGTATTCATAATATATAATGAGATATAACCATCAATATATGTGAATATTAATATCCTTTCATGTGAATGTATATTTTATTCTCCTATTATAAATATATATCTCACACTTCTCCACATAGAGATAATACTACTAGGTTTTCAATGCATAGATCACAACTGATACCTCTATATCATGTGTCGGTTTTTTTCTAATAAAATATTAGATTCTTTGGGGTCTAGGATATCAGATTATAATTTTTAATCAGTACAACACTTAATCCTTTATTTGATTCATCATTGTATGCCACAACGAGTTCTCCACTTCTGGGTAGTCTATGTAATAATGTTGTGATATGCCTATTTTTAACAATTTTAAGCAGTCTTCACATTCACTAGTCCATAAAAAGTTTACTCCCTTTTGAGTTATCATGGTTATTGGGTTTGAAAATCAACATAAGTTCCTTAATATAATTGGTAATACCTAGCTAGACCAAGGAAACTATGGCCCTCTGTTACATATGTTGTCCAGAGCCACTCCACAATTGCATTTATCTTATAGGAGTCCATTTATATCACCTTAATATTGATAACAAGCCCCAATAATTATACCTTTAATCCAGAACTCGCATTTACAGTAATCTGCATATTGTTTTCCCCCTTGAAAATTATTTTGTTCAATATTAAAATGCTTCTCATTAACCTCCTCTCTCTTATAGTATATCAAATTATTATCTTTAAATGCAGCCAAATATTTGGTGAGATAATCTCTAAAGACTCAACTTATTATGTCAATGTAATGTTTTGGAGAATTAGTGATTCGGACGGTCATCAACATGAACTCATTGTGTCAATACCTAATTAAAATGTTAGTATTGGTAATATCATTGTTCTTCGCCTTTAATTGGTAATACCCCAACCAAAGGTCAACCTTAGAAGAATAATTGGCCCCACATAGTTGATCAGACAATACTTTTGACTCTTGTAGATGATACATATTATTTATCATGATTTGTTAAAGATCATTATAATCAATGCATAAGTGCATTGATTTATCCTTATTCATGAAAAGAAGGACTGACACACCCTATGGTGATGCACTCAGGCATATAAAACCCTTTTCCATATTCTATTGTAACTAATTATTTAGTCATTATAAATTAATGTTGTTCATCCTATACAGAGTCTTAAATACAGGTAGATATCTAAGTATATGTTCAATTGAAAACTGAAACTCGTTTTCAGGAGGAAGACTGTGAAATTATTCAAGGAACATAATAGTGTATTCCCTCACAATGGTCATGTCTCTAGCATAGTCCTATACTTTTCCACAATCATTTGAGTTATATATTCTTACTCATAATGAAATAGTACCCATTTTTGAGAATAATATTCCAAATGGTGATCTTCCTTTTCCTTACATTAGTACAGAGTTGGAATATTCCACATAAGGTTAAGAGTGATCTCCCTTTCCCCATATTTTATATTGGATTTATATAAAGATAGTCAATCCATGACCAATAAAGCATTAAACACCACCAAATGAAGTAATGAAAAATTTTAACGGAGGATTAGGACACAAGCCTTGCCTAGGAATGAGTTATATACTTTATATTAAATAATTTCCTCATTCGTGGTTCTCATGGATCATCCAAAAATTATATTTTGAAGTGATGTTTGAATAGTTCTACTAAACATGTAAGATATGAAATAATGTATATAAATATAATCCAAAATTAACTTGTTATTATTGAATTAGTAGATATTGTACCTTTAACCACATCATTATCTTGATCCACCTCAGCAGTACTGATAGAATATAACCATCTCTTCTTCCTTGTAGGTTGTTGTCATTTATTGTCTCTAAATACCCTAGGCTTAGGTAATTGACGCAAATATTTAAAATATTTGTTATAGTTGATGAACATTACTACAGGATGAGTATTGTTCTAAATCTTCTTTTATTATTTCGTATTTGGTATATTATTTATATCCATTTTGAAATTATTAGCCTAATTCCATTATTATCCACATTTACAATACCTGCTCATTTCCTTTAGACACTTCTAGGGTTGATTTTTCTCCCACATTTAGAATGTCAGACATTGGGTTTTCCTTCCTCTATGGGATTTATCTATTGATCCTCCCATACTAAAATCCATTTTCACCTTTCTATCTCCAAGACCATGAGACCACTGAGCGTATCAAAAATCCATATAAACCTTAAGGAAACAATAGAAAATATTGCAATAACCGTTGGAGTCTTAAATCACTAATTCATTTTAGAGAGTTATATTTAATCCACTCAATAATAAATATACCTTATATTCAATGTTCATGAGAAATCTAGAGTTGTATCATGAAAGGCTTTGAAATTTTACCACATATTCCCCAATAGATTCATATTCTTTTTTTTTCAATCCATGGAACTCCCTTTCTACATTAATACAGAGTGTTTAAGGAATATATTTTTTAAGAAATATTTTTCATGAATCTATATAATTCCATGGAATCAATATTTTATTACTAATTATTTCTCTTTATTAGTTTCTACCAGTGATCAACTTCCCCATCAAAATGATAGACCTCTAGTATGAAATTCTCTCCATATAAGTATTGGAGGGTCGATAATATACTCTCAATGGAGTTAATCAATTATTTCTTGATGAGAGGAATATAAGATCTAAAAAAAGTAGGAGGACTTTTTCTCATAATGGATTTGATTGAAACATGATATTTATTAGGGGAAAGTAGTCATTCCACATGGTTAATGTTATTATTCATAACATGTTCCAGTTGATCTTGTAAAATAATGATGTTCTAAACTCCAGTTCTCATCATGTTTGGAATCTCATTAGGATAATCATCACATTTCCTATCAGATGGGTTATATGTAAAGGTCCTCGTATTTACATCCATTCAATAAGAAAATAAAATTAGTGGGATCTTGAATACTTAGATAACGACAATACAAAATGGAAACTAGGAAAATATAAGGATAAATTTATAAATGAGAAGTATATCCTATCTTATGATTTTCTTCGTTTCAATCTAGGTTATATAAGGGGATAGAATTGTCACTAGGGTTTTTTAATATTTTCTATCCCTAATTAAAAATAATAATCAAACCATACTCTAATACCAACATTTGAAACCCTATCCTTTTACACATATTATTACATAATTTTAAGCATAATTATACATCAAATATAAACCAATGATCAAAACAACTAGTTTCTTTAAAAGTCAAGGTACATAATTAAAAAACATGAAAATTGAATAAAAATTATTTGTATATGTCTCTGTAATGATTTATAAGTCATATTGAGCACCTATAACTACATTGGATAACCTAGCGAATACAAAGACTAAAGGGATGAGATAAAAATTCTAATAATGGAATAAACATGGGAAATAATGATAACACACGAGTCAGAAGGCATAACTTGATAACAGAAAAGGAATGGATCATGAATAAAAATATAGAGGAATAACATATATTACATTGAATAATATGATAATGTAAATAATGGAATATAGAATAAACATATAACATCACATAATTTTGATTCAAGGCTAATTGCCAAGATGATATCATATGGTGGAAAAGTATCATAATGGATTAAGTATACTCACTAATCCCATACATAACATCTCGTGAGACAAAAAATTACCAAATTAATTGGGATTCTATAAAGGAATACCCATCATGAAATTTAAATGAATATATATGCCACATAAAGATATCAAACATCAGGAATAATCACAAGGTTTACTCGTGGAAATAAATGGCTTTCGTAACTGTGTCAAAAGGAAAAAACCAAAGGCCGTATCATAATGGTATCCATAAAAGAAGTAATTAAAAAATAATTTTCCATTAATAAAGGAAATTTAATAATATATCATGGATTATTAAGTCCCATTTATGTGAAATCATGAAAAATAGTGTATAGGTAACTTTATAAATGTGACACTTAAGCATAGTTTTAGGGAAAAGAATGAAGAGTTTTTAAAGTGGACAAAGGCATGATTATTTAAACAAAATAAGAAATAAACTAAAATTATTTTTAATTATAAAATATTGATTTTATATAACATATTTTTTTATTTTAACAGTTTATTTAGTGTACAAGAAAATGGGTGAGAAATAGAGAAGTTCCCTTTAATCAGGTGTGCTTATCAAGTAGAATTGAGAAGAGATGCTTTAAAACACATATATCCCCATCAATGAAATATGAATTGAGCTAGATTAATATGCCCAAAACATATTGAAATAATTTAGGAGATTTATATTAGATGAATAAGTAAATAAATTGTGGAAAATGTAGAGAAAGAGTAACCTAAAGAAAAAATCGATGTTCTGAGAGATACCTAACCTAAAGTCCAAATGTGTTCTGTAGTTGCACTTAATTTCCAAGTTAATAAAATTTCATTAATTAATTACATAATTAATAACCTATTCCTCATATATGTTATTCAAAATAATTTTTTTATGTTTTTTATGGCCATTTTGGTGAGCTATAAGGACTAATTTCATCTTTACAGGAGCATTTGTTTCATGGTTTCTTGGTTAGTTCACTTGTGTATAATTATGGATGTTATTATAAAATGGAAATAAAACTCTATAAGTTAAATTAATTGTTATTCATGAACTTGCATATGTTTAAATGGTTCCATATATCATTTTTTTCTTTCATGAGGATGATTCATTTGATAAAATGGTAATGGTAAATGCTTAGTTTATATAAGCTGTTTTTTCAACAATTAAAAATTAGTTTCATGTCATTAAATATTATGTTACATATCAATTCAAGAAAATGAAATCAGTTATAAATTTTTTATAAATTCTTCTTGAACCATAATAATAGTTTTATAACCATCCTTGAAGGTGGTAATGGAAAATAAAAACCCATTATTCATGGAGACGGTTAAACACCATAATTTAGACAATGGTTTTATTTCATTTAATGTGAGGATATAAAAAAGGAGATGAATATAAGATATTATATTATAAATATAACAATATATTATATAAATGATACTATAGTTATTATTATCTAATTAACTATGTAGGTTAGGATAAGTTTGAAAAATAAAATTTGTTAATATAGGTAGTTTGAGAATGTTACCCCTTGAATATCACCTCTTTGAATGACCCCTTAAAGAAAAAGGAATTTGTATTTTGGTGAGAATAGAAGCATGAGGACATTTTAAGAGTTTCAAATATATTTCTTCCAATATATATGGGATTCTTCACTCCCTGAATGTTGTGAGGTGAATGGGTTGTGATGAGTGGTATTTATAAGGGGAGAAGAGCATTGTTTTGGTTATTATATTCATTTATTTATTATTTTAGAGAAATAATATCAATAGTACTGATTATTGTGACAATATAATATTAATGTTTCATTTTAATTAATGATAAAAGGTTCTTGAATCATTTATGTCAAAAAAATGCCTATATTTGGCTTAAAATTTTAAATACTAGAATCACTATATTTCACATTTCACAAAAAATTCAACTATTTTTGAAGAATCCCAAAAATTCATCAAAACCATTTTTTCAAAATTAATATTTTAAATATGGGACCCATATTTTAAAAATAATTTTCTAAATAGGAAAATTTTAATTTTTAAATATAATAATAAATAATTTTAAAAAAAGAGATTTTAATATTATAGTCGAGTTTATGACCCCTTAAAAAATTTCTTACGGACTCAAAAAATTATATTATTATTATAATAAAAAAATTGATTTATGATTCCTTTTTAGGAAAATAATTTTTTATAAATCAATATATTTATTATCAAATTGTAAAGAAACATTTACATCTTACCAAAATACCAACACATAATTTAT
Organism: Viscum album; assembly: GCA_963277665.1. Classification (NCBI taxonomy): domain Eukaryota; kingdom Viridiplantae; phylum Streptophyta; class Magnoliopsida; order Santalales; family Viscaceae; genus Viscum; species Viscum album. Next base: position 1,404,499,799 of record OY728129.1, read on the forward strand.
CATTTTAAAAAACAACTTACCAACACCATGATATAAATATATCATGTTCTCATTTTATAAGATAACTAAATACTAATTTACATTTCCATAAGAAATGTTACTGTTATTAAGGAAATATATACTATTTATATCTGTTTGATCATAATTCCAATGGTTAGGTTATTATTCCAATGGTCAGGTTAATATTCAATTGTTAGATTATTGTTCCAATGGTCATATTTATTACAGTCAGATTTATAATGGTCAAGTGGGTTTCATAATTACTATAAATACAACTCATTCCATACATTCTTCTTTCACTTCTATTTTGTCTCAATTTTATATATAATTTCATCTTCATAATAAATATTGTATTATTAAGAATATATTTTATTTCTACATATTTTTTCGTGATTGATGTCATTCTAGTTGATCGTAATGATCAAAATTATCCAATTATATCCTTTTAATTTCTACATATTGTCCCTCTATAATATTTGAAATTATTATATGATTATTTTATGAATAATTTACCATTTATCATTTATGATAATATCATTCTGGTTTATCTATGTGGTTTTGGTGCTTTACACTACATGAAAAAATTATAATAAGGAAAATATCATCGATAAAACTATCTTTTATTACAATTCCAATGTTGGGTTCCCATATATTATATTATTTTATAAAATTAAGTAATGAGGTTATGTAGATAGTTAGGTACCTTGTTTTTTGGGGTTTTATTTGGGTTACGCTTAGCTTTGAAACTACTAAAATGGATAAGAATAATGTTTAGTTTATCTATTTGATGGATTTTTCAAAGGATTGTACTCTCAACCATCCACGATTAATGTATGATAATATTTTCATGAATTCCAATCTAAATATTTAATTTTATCATATTCTCACAATATCAGGAATGCTACTTTTTGATATATGAATCTTATATCATTATTTAATAGGATATATAATAAAAGTTATAATCATTTTATTGGTAGAACATTTAAGAAATGATAAAATTAAATTAATATAAAATAATATAATCATTTTATAAATTATTCTTTTTAAGATAAATGAAATAACCACCAACATATAATAATTTATGATAAATCCTCATGTAATGAAATTAATTTCTTGGACCGGTACATAATGTGATGAATCATTCCTAAGAAAAAGTGAAAATATAATGTGTTAGAGTAATACCTTTCTCAGTTACAGAATTTTTTTTGGAAATTAAACCATGATACTTATGTGATTCATAAAAGAATTTTCATGAGGTTTAAAAAGGTAACATATGTGAAATAAACTAAAAAAATTTAATCTCTACTCATGTGCTCAATATGATTGGGAATGATTATGAATTGATGATACTAAGGGATTTTATTGAGGCTTGATATATATGAGGGATTAATTATTGAATTACTATTTGTAATGTCTTGTCAAATATGATTATATTCAATAAATGTTTACCATAACTCTTAAAAGTAATGATGGTAAATGAGAATGAAATATAATTTATAGTCTCTCGTATTGGGTTGAAAAAAGGGTAAATGTTAATTCTAGAGGATGAATATGAAATTCTATAATATTTAACCATTATCATAAAACATGAAGGAAATTTCAGGTAGAAATGGAAAAAAATTCAAAGGAGATAATTATTCAAAATTCTATAAGGGTTTTGAGAAACTTCATAGAGATTCAGCATCCTGTATTAGTGTTATAATTTATTCTTCAAAAAATAATGATATTGGAACACATGAAACCAAATATTATATGTATGAAATTGTTTATTTCACTTAAGGAATTAAATATTATTTCTGAAACCCAAAATAGTTTTTGTTTCTAATCATGATATTTTGAAGATAATATAGTTTCTAAAAGTGTTTTGGATGTATATTTGGACTATTAAAAGTTTATGTTCAAAAAAATTAATGATTATTTCTCTTAAATTTGAATGTGAATGTCACATAATATCCTAAAATAGATTATTTTATACTACTAAATATAAATTTAAAGAGTTACATTTAGTTACTATAATGAAATAAATGCCACTTATTATCCTAAAGTAGTTTGGGATGTGTTGTTAAAATTGATATTAATGTAAATTTTTATATTTAGTTGCCAATATTGATCTCAAAAAATATTAGTTATTCTTCTAAGAGGATTATGGTGAACATAGAAATAATTTTAATTAGACAACATAATATATCAATATCATAACATTAGGCGTTATAAATTAAAGGATTTTTAATACTGTATTAATTTTTTAAAAAAATGAATGTTTTTTATTTAGAAAAAATCATAATATTTATTATATTTTTTGTTATGAAAAGGGTATCTAAATTTTCTATTCTATTTCAAACTATTATTTATGACTTTTCTAATTAAATTAATTTCATAAAATACTTGGTGACATCATATTGGACATATTTTCTCAGACCCATTATACAACTTATGTATATATATATCCTTTATATATATATATATGTATATGTATATATATATATGTATATGTATATACATATATTTTCTTGGAAAATGCTTAGAATTTTTATCATTTACAATGGGGAAATCAATGTGTTATTAAATTTGAAGAAAATCATGGGTTTTGTGGAGGAACATAGGCAGTTTTCTTTTGAGTTCTATTTTGATTTTTATTATACATGTATCATTGAAGACAAACTCTCTTTGTCTTTATTCATTTATTTTATTATGAATTTTCATTCCATGTTGTATTTTTATTTTTATATTGTCATTCCATGTTGTATTTTTATTTTTAGATAATATTATATGTATAAATAAATAATTTATACCATGTCCATTTGATTTTGTAATTTTGGATTAGATTATTTATTATGGTTATTCTTATTGACATTTTATTGAATTATAATTTCTAAATTGTATATGAATGATTTTGGTAAATCACCGGTTCCCATGAAACTCTGATTTGAGTCCAAAATCAATCCCATGGTGTTCTCTTGGATTCATAAGTATTAGTTTATATCCTGTGGGGATCAAAAATTCCCTTCAAGCCAAGTGATGGGTCATGTTGGGTGATATATTAGCCCAATTCAATCTATTTTTTTTAAAAGGAATCAGAGACTAATATCATTGAAATTCATAGGTTTTTGTGGAAACCCACTTTTTATTTAGTGTGTATCAAGTTATTTTTGAGATATTAATGTTAAAACTCTATTGGTAGTTGTGAGGAACAATATTTCTAGCTACTTTTCATTAAAAATATCATGTTTCCTTAGGAAGTTGGGGTTGGAGTATTGGGATTTTATTTTCATTTTTATTGTTTAAGTTTTATTTTAATTTTGAGGGTTAATATTTGGATCCTTGTTGTGTTTTTAATTGATTTTTTTGGGTTTCCTTATGTGTTGGTGTAAAAGATGATGAATAATAAGAGTTAAACTATTTTGTTCAGTGTTTACCAAACCATTCACAACTCGGAATCCCTCTAAAATTTATTGTTTTTAGATCAATTGGTTTAAAATTACCCTATATATGGATTACCCTTATTATATATAGATTAAAGAGGGTTTTTTCTATTTAAATTTGGTTGAAAAATAATTCATTAAATGTAAAATTAAATATTTTTAGGATTTTTATTTTAAGTTTGTTTGGGGAAAACAATGAGATTTTCTAAAATATGTGATTTAAAAACACATTTGGGTGGGTGTTGTTTATAAAAGAACCAATTTATTTTATGTTGGATGTTTTATTAATTGGTTTATTTCATTACATTAATTGAGAACTATTATAAAAAACGTATAATTCTAGTTAATTGTTTTGAACTTTTTTTATTAGAATATTATTATTAAAAATTATACCGATTTATAAAAATGGATTTAAATTTAAATAAAAGATTGAAATGATTATTTTTTAAAACATTTATCGGAATATTACCAAGTATGGGTCATTCCAATGGAAAGGTTTTTTTCATTCCAAAATATTGATTTGGTTAAAGATGTTTTCTAGTGTGTGATTGATGCATTTGTTTTTTATAGAGTTATGTTTTCATATTTTTCCTTCATTTAAAATGGGGAATATTTTATTTATGTTATAAGATATTCCTTTAATACATTCCAAAACTATGTTACCTAGAGTATTCTTCCTAGCATAATAAAGAAAAATATAAAGACTCTGATTTTTCCTTGTAAGAGTTTTAAATATATCAAGAAGTATTTTTGGAGCTAGGTGGTGAGATGTAACTTGAGTATTAAGCATTATTATCCTAGAATTTATATTTCAAACTACTTAAATTTATTTATATCTACTTGAAAAATGTTTTTTATAAATAATGGAATACATCATGAAAATTTTCTCCCATCCAAGATCTATGATCACAGTTGAATCTACAGTGTGGGATTTAATATAAGCATGACATAAGGATGGTCAGTGTGGAATGTTTAGTAGAGGAAGTTGTTGGAGGTGAATTTAATTAAAATAAATAACTGAATTTATTTAATTATCTTAAATATCTAAATTTTAAAAACACATTATAAATACCCTCTTATAATGATTCATCATGGATTATATATATGAACCACGCTTGTTCTCAGAGATGGGAGGGGAAATGTTTTTATTTTCGGATCAACATAGGACACTGAACGATGATTGGATCAAGGTGGATCGAAAGGGAGTAAACAGAGTGAGATACCCTCACCATTTGTGAACACATTCTTCACCAATGATCGATCCAATATTTAGGAAGGGTCTTTCATATTTTCTTTCCATATCATTGAACAAATTCCAAAAACCTGAATTTGGTATGTATTATTTGATATAAAACTTATTTTTTCCTATCATGGGCCCAATATATTCATTGAATTTATTATTGGATTAAATTTGTTTATTCCAAATTCAATTTTGATTTTTTATTATATATGTATCATATAAGAAACCCTCTCTTTATATGTATTAATTTATTTTATTGTGAATTTTCATTCCATATTGTATGTTTATTTTTAGATAATGATCAATGTTTATGTAAATTTGTTATACCATTTTTTTATTATGTCTTTTTCTATTGGTTTATTTATTCTATTTATGATTATTTATGTATCATCGAAGTCCAATGGCCTGATTGTCCCTAACATATTTTGTAATGGCCCGGACCTCTCCAGCCCATTCATTTGTCAAAAAGAAGGCCACGTAGTGTTCTGGAGGGTAAAATGGACTTGTCCCACACTTTCAATAATTTTGAAACTACATTTCGTGTAGTTTGAGTACACGTCGTGTACCCCCTTGCCGGGTATACCCCGTGTTGGAGCCGTGTCTTTGCCATGTGAATTAAGTTGGTACACGCTGTGTGTCCTGTAATACACGCCGTGTTGTCCTTCCCTGCATATGCGTTACCTGTCAACGACCGTGTGCCATGTTGGAGCCGTGTCCTTGCCATGTGAAATAAATGGGTACAAGTCGTGTTCCCAAACTACATGTCGTGTAGTCCTTCCCCACGTATGCGTTACCCTCAAACCGTGTGTTGACCAGTCAACGGCCGCAGAGCCGTGTTGGAAGCCGCGTGGAGATCGTGTAAAATAACCGAGTACATGCTGTGCACCATAAAGTACACGCTGTGTAATTTTTTTTTCTCTCCTATAAAAGCAGGGGTCCCCTCCTACTTTTCAACTCACCCCTCTCCTCCCCATTCCTCTGAGCAGAGTTCTCCAAAGAGACTCGAAGGCTCTTTCTTCCATAACTTCTTCGTCTGAGCTCCGATTTACGATCCGTCAGTGGCTACGGGATCGTAACAACGAGATGGAACTTCTTAGCATTGATCCGTTGTCTTTCCTTCGGCCTTTACATTCCAACTTCCACCCGAGGAGGTTTTTTCGGGACTCGACGGAAGTGACGGATGTCGATGGACGTCTTCTAAAGTTGATCCTGGGGAGCGTTGCGATCAGAACTTGGTGAGGCAGGGATCCTACCTTCTTCTCTCTAATTTTTGCTTTATGAAGGGTGGGTATCCTTTTGTTTTCTTGAGAAATAGTTAAACCATTAAATAAAGATTATAACTGGTTAAAGAATGGGGATGGGGAAAGTTGTTATGTTTATCTTTGTTTATCCTATTGATATGTTGTGAATTGAATAGGATTATGCCTACTAAATATCATGGTCGTTGGGTGCCTTTTATTGTGCAATTAAATGTTTCCCTATCTTTTTAGACCTTTTTTGTGGGTGGAAACTTTGTGGAATGTTGAAATTGGTTAATCACGTAAAGTTGGATGTTTAAAATCTGGAACCCTTGTGTGATCACCCCGGTTAAACAAAATGGAATAATGAACATGTGGGTTTTTGGCTTGGTTACTTGTGTTTGAAAGGGAAGGGTGAATCATGGGTTGTTATGAATAGAACATGCAGTAGGGATGCGGTAAATAATTTTAAAGGGGCGATGATGTTGCACGAACTTTGTTTTGTGGTTTGTTGTGGATCGGGTGGGCAGCGGGGCTGCGATAAATGGTATTAAAGGGATAATGATGTACGATGCAGTTGTGGTTATGGCAGTTGGCAGCGGGGCTGCAGGGATGGGTTTGAATGTGAATGGGCTATGGGTTGCGATTAATAAATAAAAATTGGAAGAGTTAATGAATGGTGGGTCATGGTAATGGAACAAGAATAGTAATCAATGGGGCTGTTTGGCTAATAAGAAGGACTTGGTTATATTGCTTGTGTTTTTCCTAACTTGTTTTGTGGATGGCAGGGATATGTTTTATGAACAATCGATGTGGTTGGTTGTGGATAGTTTCCCAGTAGTTAAAGAACTAAATAAACTAATTATGCTAAAACATGAATACCTAAATGGGGTTGGGGTTGTTTGTTGTATGCATGCTTCGTAGTAGCAATGATGAGGCATGTGCTCGGTTTTTCTGTTTAGAAGCCATAGGTTGGGTTGTGTGTTTGGTATACATATATATATCTATATCTTTTGTGTTTTATCGCACCCCACCCAAGTTGAGCAGTTAGTGCTGAACACTCCCATCTCATGGGAGAGGTTGTTTTCCCTTAGTTAATACCTCCTTCCTGCTCTTTCTCCCCTAGGTTGTGATGGCTTGAGGAGACCTTACACCTAATACACTTCGGGTAGGTTTCGATTGTGATGGTTTTATCCCAAGACTCTTCGGGCATGTTCTACTATTTCCCAAGAATCTTTGGGATGAGGCTCAGGTGTGTGCGGGTGGGATACGTGGTTGTTAGGCCCAGGTGTGTGCGGGCGGGACACGTGGTTGTGAGGCCTAGGTGTGTGCAGGCGGGATACATGGTTGTGAGGCCCAGGTGTGTTCTGGCGGAATACGTGGTTGTGAGGCCCAAGTGTGTGCGGGCGGGATGTGTGGTTTGTGAGGCCCAGGTGTGTGTGGGCGGGGAGAGTATGGCAGCGTCAGGACGTTTTCCGTTAGGAAGAGCAGCTAACTAATGGGAAATGGTGCGGGATACCCAATACTCTTGTTTCTTATATACTACTACCTGTTGTGATTGTGATTTTGGTGAGTGTGGCTGATGAGGTTTGGTGGATAGAATTCCTTGCTAGGTTTCTTCTATTGTTCTCACGGGACATTAGGATGTCTCCCCACTTGTGCACGAGAGCTTTAGGTTTCCCTACTGAGTATACTTGTATTCTCACCCTACGTTTACTTTCAGGTTTCCAGGAGGACTATCAGGGTCGTGCGGGACCCTACTAGTCGGACAGTTTGAGTTGTTGCAGTTGTTGTACTCTTGTTTTCTTTTGGTATTGTACTTTGAGCTTTCTTGTACTTGTACCTTGTTATAAAATTTTTTAAACATGCATGTGGGGTTGGTTTGGGTTTATTTATATACACTTGTTCTTTTCCTTTTTGGTGGTTGACTTGTCCTATTTCCCGATCCTAAATAATAAAAATGGTAATGCCTCCCATATTTGTGAAAACTCATACCCTTGGTGCTAGTCGCCTCCCTGGGGCCTACTGGAGGCGGGACTCGGGGGGTCATTATCTCCCTTTCACCATTGTCAGCTCAAGAGGGGCATCTTTGGTGGGGGGGGGGGTCGTGCCAGAATGGTATCAGTGCTGATGGTTGAGAAATAGGATGGATTCTGGAGTTAGGCACAGGGAGAATTGCATGGGATGGTAGGGCAACAGTGTTAGTTAATCTTGGTGTGTGACATAGACCAGGGAATACCAGCTATGAAACAGGATTTTAGGGCCCCCCGTGATAAGATGCAAGGACTCTGAGCATACTGAACAACCAAGTGAGACTACATTGATTGCAGGGTAGAGACCCTAGGGAAGGTACATGCATCATCATGATTGTGTTTTACTTGATTTGGGTGTTCTGGGAAAGAAATTGAAATGAAAATAATAAAATAAAAACATTGAGAAATTTACTTACTACTTGGGCTTAGGCGATCTTTGTTTACCATACAGCTATGGCACCTAGACATCATCCCCAGGTGGCTCAGACGACCGAGGCCCAATAGATTCAGGCGGTCAATCAGTTGAGGATTGACCGAGAGGAGGAAGATAGCCAGTGGCAGAAGACTCTCCGTTCTTTTCAGTGGCATACCCTCAAGAAGTACGAGGGTAGTACTTCGTATACGGAGATGGAGGGGTGGATTGAAGAGCTAGGGATCACTTTTACCTTGATTCGTGCTCCGAGGGAGTACTGGGTTCCCCTACCAGTCTGTCAGCTGAGAGGTGCGGCGCGATAGTGATGGATGCTCTACCTCGTAGAGAGGATAAAGGAAGAGGTTCCATGGGCTGAGAGGAATTACTTTCTTCCATGATCAAGGCGGAGAAGCGGCCGGAGTTACTCTCCCTTCAGCAGGGGATTATGTCAGTACGAGAGATGGTGATCAAGTTCAAGGATCTCTTGCGCTTTGCTCGGGATCGCTTTCCGGATGAGGAGTCTCGGGTGATATGTTTGAAGGAGGCGCTTCGTCCTTCGCTCCAGTATGTTATTACCCCCTTCACCCTTCTAACATACTTGGAAGTACAGAAGAAGGCAGAGGTTTTAGAGAGGATTCACTCGCTGGGAGGTTCACCCCGAGAGGGGATCCATCCGGGCTCGTTGAAGGGGAAGGCAATCAGCAGCAGGTCTCCTGCGACGGGACCTTCCAGGTTCAGGCCAGTGGGGAGCAGGCCCCAGCAGTTCCAGTTCAGATCTTCGGGTCCTCGTCCCTTTTTCACGAGCCCAGGACCGAAGTGTTTTTCTTGTATAGGTTTCAGGCACGTTCAGAGTCGGTGTCTAACTCGAGATTAGTACGGGGGAGGTGGGCAGGTTCAGCGCCCACCTCCGCAGCACCTGTTGCCGGCGAGGCCCTTCCAGCAGCAGGAGGACCATGCTCCTCTGAGGGCAGACTTTGCAGGAGGAGGCCGAACTCAGGGTGCTTCTCAAGGACCTTGACCAGGGCGTGGTCAGGGAGGTCGTCGACATCAGAGAGGCAGAGGAGCTGGGCGTGGACAGTTGTACACAGCAGAGTTGATAGCTCCTGCAGGACCAGAGGTGGTGCGAGGTACGATTTGTTTGTTCAGCACTCTTGTTTCTGCTTTGTTCGATTAGGGAGCTTTGTACTCCTTTGTTTCACCTGGTCTAGCCTATGCTTTGGGACTAGACGTAGAGAGACTTTCCGTACCACTGGTGATGAGTACACCAGTTGGAGGCCAGACCAGTATATCTTGTGTTTTCTGGGGATGTGGGCTGACGTTGGGACCACATCGATCTAGTGGGGAACTTCTTCTGTTATAGATGCAGCCATACAATTTCATCCTAGGCATCGACTGGTTGTTTTCTGTTAGTGCCATTATCGACTGCTTCTAGAGAAGAGTTGTGTTCTCCGACGTGGATGGGCAGCGCGTATCTTTTGTTGTCGATAGGAGCTATCAGGTGGGAAGCCGGCATGTGAAGCATCTCCTTTCCTTGTTAGGCGGGTTATCAGTGGTTCCAGCTGATACAGATATGATGGATGTCTCAGAGGTTGTTTGGGAGTTCCTCAATGCTTTTCCTGAGGAGGTTGTGACTCTACCCCCCCCCCCCCCCCCCCGATGTGACGTTGAGTTCGGGATAGACTTACAGCCTGGTGCCCGTCCGATTTCGATGGCCCCTTAACGGATGGAACCTTCAGAGTTGCGGGAGTTGCGGATTCAGATTGATGATCTGATGGAGAAAGGTTTTGTTTGACCCAGCGTATCTCCATGGGGTGCTCCAGTTTTTTTTTCATGAAGAAGGCAGATGGTGGTCTCAGGCTATGCATAGACTACTAAAGGTTGAACCAGGTAACAGTCTAGAACTGCTACCCCTTTCCAAGGATAGATGATCTCTTCGACCAACTGAGGGGAGCAGGTTGGTTTTCTAAGATTGATCTACGATCTGGATATCATCAGCTGAGGGTAAAGGATAGTGACATCTCGAAGACAGCTTTCAGGTGCAGTTATGGGCACTTCGAGTTTGTATTAATTCCGTTTGGAGTTACGAATGCACCAGCTGGGTTCATGGGACTTATGAACATTGTCTTCTGAGAGTTTCTGGACCGGTTCATCGTTGTGTTTGTCGATCACATCCTGATCTACTCAAGATCAGAGGAGGAACACGTTGAGCATCTCAGGGCAGTCTTGGAAGTCCTTCGACACCACCAGATTTATGGGAAATTGTCGAAGTGTAAGTTCTTGATGCAAGAAGTACACTTCCTTGGGCACGTGGTGTCTCAGCATGGAGTGTATGTGGACCCGTCGAAGGTAGAGGAAGATGTTTCTTGGGCATCACCCAAGAGCGTCGTAGAAGTTCGTAGTTTCCTGGGGTTAGAAAGTTACTATCGGAGGTTTATTTCGGACTTCTCTCGAGTTTTTTCTCCATTGACAGCTTTGACTAGGAAGAACCAGGTCTTCCTATAGAGCGAGCAATGCCAGAAGGCTTTCAACTACCTGAAAGAGAAGTTGGTCAGTGCTCCTGTACTCAGGTTTCCAGAGGAAGGGTTGTTGTATGATGTGTTTTGTGATTCTTCTGGCCTTGGTATGGGGTGCGTGCTGATGTAGAAGAAGGGAGTGATCTGTTATGGGTCTGGGCAGTTACGCCCTCACGAGCATAATTATGCCACCCATGACCTAGAGCTTGCAGAATTAGTGTACTCACTAAAGATGTGGCGACATTACCTCTTTGGGGAGCGCTTTGTGGTCTTCTCAGATCACAAGATCCTGCGTTATATCTTCTCCCAGTGTGACCTGAACCTACAGCAGTGGAGATGGGTCGAGTTTCTCCAAGACTATGTCTTTGAGATCTCTTACACTGAAGGTAAGGGCAACATTGTGGATGATTCCCTAAGAAATAAGTCGCATAAGGAAGTGGTTAGGGAATCCACTGATTCTTGGAAGGTTATGGGAGAGTTGTCTTCCTTGCACATGGATCCCAGGGTAGAAGGTGCTAGAGGCTGTTTGTTTCAGATGATGGTGCAGTTCTCCTTGTTGCAACAGGTGGAAGAGTCTCAGTGGGGGGACTCTGAGGAGGAAGTGATGCGAGATAGTGTCGATCATGGGAATGCTCCAGAAGGATGGTCAGAGGACAGCCGACATCGGATGCTTTTCCATGGAAGGTTTTTTGTTCCGGAGGAAATGCGTGAGGGAGTTCTCCCTGAGTTCCATAGCTCAGCCTTGGCGGTACATCCAGGAGTTTCAAAAATTTATCGAGGTCTGAGGGAATAGTTTTGGTGGCCCAGGGTGAATTGGGCAGTGGCTGAGTTTGTTGCTAAATTCCTAGTGTGTCAGCAAGTGAAGGATGAACACCGTGTTCCCAGTGGGTTGTTGCATCCTTTAGATGTCCCCTAGTGGAAGTGAGATGACATCTCAATGGACTTCGTCACAGGACTACCCAGAGCTCAGGGTGGTTATGATGATATCTAAGTAGTGGTGGATCGACTGACGAAATCAGCCCACTTCATAGCAATTAAGGAGTCGGTCCCAGTGAGTACCTTATCACAGAGGTACATAGATGGGGTGGTGCTTTTTCATGGATTTCCATAGACCATCGTATCAGATCGGGATACTCGGTTTACCTCATGATTCTGGAGGGGGTTACAACATGCTTTTGGCACCCAGCTACGCCTTAGCACAGCTTTCCACCCCCAGACCGATGGGTAGACAGATCGGACTATCCAGACGCTGGAGGACATGCTGCGAGCATGCGTTTTAGATTTCCTAGGATCATGGGTACGACACTTGCCTTTAATAGAGTTCTCCTACAATAACAGCTTCCACTCGGCTATTGGCATGGAACTGTTTGAGGCTTTGTATGGAAGACCATGTCGTTCAACCATTTGTTGGGCAGAGGTTGGTGAGACAGGTGTTCTTGGGCCATAGGTAGTGCAGAGCACCATAGAGAAAGTCCAGCTTGTACATGAGAGGATGAAAGTGGATCAGGACCGACAGAAGTCTTATGTTGATCGTCGGAGGAGGCCCTTGGAGTTTGAGGTGGGAGATCATGTGTTCTTGAAGGTTTCCCCTCAACGGGGGAAACAGAGGTTTGGGAAAGGGAGCAAGCTCTCACCTAGGATCATCGGACCTTTTGAGGTGCTGAGGTGAGTTGGCGAGGTGGCATATCAGCTAGCCCTGCCACCTCAGTTGGAGAATTTTCATGATGTCTTCCATGTCTCCCAGTTTCGTTGATACTTACATGACGACTCTCACGTTATCGACTAGGGAGAGCTAGATATGGGAGAGGATGCGACCTTCAAGGAAGGACCAGTCAGAATCATGGATCGTAAAGAGAAGGTTCTCTGTCGACGAACCATTCTGTTGGTTCGTGTGTTATGGAGGCACGGTGGCCTCGAGGAGAGCACTTGGGAGTGGGAGACCCAGATGCACGCTCAGTACCCGGAGTTGTTTTGACTTGTGTTTTCCCTTGTTCTTTTGAGCTTTGTGTTGATGTTCTACTCTGTACCTTTGATATATGGAAAGCTTGGCTTGTCGTTTGTGAGACCTTTTGTTTCCTTGTTCTCTAAAAGTGTGTAGCATGTTCGGATGAGTGGGAAAAAGGGGGAAAAACCTAATCCTTAATCGAGGCGCATTAATGTGGATGTGATTGAACCCGTGCGGGTGAGTCAGTGCCGCCTAAAGCGGATAATAAATCGACATAGGATAAAGAATTTCCCCAAACCACATGTTCGGGTAGAGTGTTGGTTGTGTGGTGTTGGGGGTAGTGCGAGTTGAGAAATCCTAATGTATGAAAGTGGGAAGACCCAATTCTTAATCGAGATGCATTAATGAGGATGCGATTAAACCCGTGCAGGTGAGTCAGTGCCGCCTAAAGTGGATAATGTATTGATATAGGAGAAGGAATTCCTAACCCATATGATTAGAGTTGTTGGTTGGGTTCCTGTTATAACAAGGACCCTAAGAGGTATCTTGTCGGGTTCCTCTGGGTTGGTTTTTGAATTCTCGGGGACGAGAATATTTTAAGAGGTATCTGATGTAATGGCCCAGACCTTTCCGGCCCATTACATTGTCAAAAAGAAGGCCACGAAGTGTGCTGGAGGGTAAAATAGACTTTTCCCACACTTTCCAGAATTTTGAAACTACACGCCATGTAGTTTGAGTAAATGCCATGTACCCCCTTTCCGGGTATACCCCATATTGGAGCCGTGTCTTTTCCGTGTGAAATAAGTGGGTACAGGTCGTGTGTCCCGTATTACACACCGTGTAGTCCATCCCCGCGTATGCGTTTCCAGTCAATGGCCATGTGACGTGTTGGAGCTGTGTCCTTGCCATGTGAAATAAATGGTCACACGCTGTGTGCCCAAACTACACGCCATGTAGTCCTTCCCCGCGTATGCGTTACCCTCAAACCATGTGTTGACCAGTCAACGGCCGCGGAGTCGTGTTGGAAGTCGCGTGGAGACCGTGTAAAATAACCGAGTACACTCCATGTACCATAAAGTACATGCCGTGTACGTTTTCTTTTCTCACCTATAAAAGGAGGGGTCCCCTCCTCCTTTTCAACTCACCCCTCTCCTCCTCTTTCCTCTGAGCGGAGTTCTCCCAAGAGACTCGAAGGCTCTTTCTTCCATAACTTCTTCGTCCGAGCTCCGATTTACAATCCGTCAGCAGCCATAGGATTGTAACAACGAGGCGGAACTTCTAATCTTGGATCTGTTGTCTTTCCATATGCATTTCCTTTCCAACATTCACCCGAGGAGGTTTTTCCGAGACTCGATGGAAGTGGCGGACACCGATGGACGTCTTCTAAAGTTGATTCGGGGGAGCGTTGCGATCAGAACCTGTTGAGGTAGGGATCTTACCTTCGTCTCTCTAATTTTTTGCATCATGCGGGGTGGTTATCCTTTTGTTTTCTTGAGAAATAGTTGAACCATAAAATAAAGATAATAACTGGTTAAAGAATAGAGATGGGGAAAGTTTTTATGTTTATCTTTGTTTATCCAATTGATATGTTGTGAATTGAATAAGCTTATACCTACTAAAAATAACGGTCTTCGGGAGACTTTTCTTGTGAAATTAAATGTTTCCCTATCTTTCTAGACTGTTTTTGTTGATGGAAACTTTGTGGAATGTGGAAATTGGTTAATCACGTAAAGTCGGTTATTTAAAATCTGGAACCCTTGTGTGATCACCTCGGTTAAACAAAATGGAATAATGAACATCTGGGTTTTTGTATTGGTTACTGGTGTGTGAAAGGGAGGGGTGAATCCTCGGTTGTTACGAATATAACAGGCAGCAGGGCTGCGGTAAATGATGTTAAAGGGGTGATGATGCGGCACGAACTTTGTTTTGTGGGTTGTTGTGGATCAGGTGGGCAGCAGGGCTGCGATAAATGGTATTAAAGGGATAACGATGTATGGTGCAGTTGTGGTTATGATAGTTGGCAGCGGGGCTGCAGGGATGGGTTTGAATTTGAATGGGCTATGGGTTGTGATTAATAAATAAAAATTGGAAGAGTTAGTGAATTTTGGGTCATGGTAATGGAACAGGAATAATAATCAATGGGGCTGTTTGGAAAATAAGAAGGACTTGGTTGTGTTGCTTGTGTTTTTCCTAACTTGTTTCGTGGATGGCATGGATATGTTTTACGAACGATCGATGTGGTTGGTTGTGGATAGTTGCCCAGTAGTTAAGGAACTAAATAAACTAATTCTGCTGAAATGTGAAAACCTAAATGGGGTTGGGGTTGTTTGTTGTATGCATGCTTCGTAGTAGCAGTGCCGAGGCATGTGGTCAGTTTCTCTGTTTAGAAGCCATAGGTTGGGATGTGTGTTTGGCATACATATATATATATCTGTATATTTTTTGTTTTATCGCACCCCACCCATGTTGAGCACTTAGTGCCGAACACTCCCATCTCATAGAAGAGGGTGTATTCCCTTAGTTACTAGATCCTTCCTGCTCCTTCTCCCAAGGCTATGATGGCTTTAGGCGACCTTACACCTAAGACTCTTCAGGTAGGTTTTTATTGGGATGCTTTTAGCCCAAGGTTTTTCGGGCAGGTTCTACTGTTTTCCAAGAATCTTCGGGATGAGGCCCAGGTGTGTGGGGGCGGGATACGTGGTTGTGAGGCCCAGGTGTGTGCAGGCAGGATACCTGGTTGTGAGGCCCAGGTGTGTACGGGCGGGATACGTGGTTGTGAGGCCCAGGTGTGTGTGGGAAGGATACGTTGTTGTGAGGCCCAGGTTTGTGCGGGCAGGATGTGTGGTTTGTGAGGCCCAGGTGTGTGTGGGCGGGGAGAGTGTGGCAGCGTCTGGACGTTCGCCGTTAGGAATAGAAGCTAACTGAAGTAAAATGGTGTGGGGTACCCAATACTCTTGTTTTTTATATACTACTACCTGTTGTGATTATGCCTTTGGTGAGTGTAGATGGTGAGGTTGGGTGGATATAATTCCTTGCTAGGTTTCTTCTATTGTTCTCATGGGACATTTGGATGTCTCCCCACTTGTGCACGAGAGCTTTAGGTTTCCCTACTGAGTATACTTGTATGCTCACCCTATGTTTACTTTCAGGTTTCCAGGAGGACTACCAGGGTCGTGCGGGACCCTACTAGTCGGACAGTTGGAGTTGTTGCAGTTGTTGGACTCTTATTTTCTTTTGGTATTGTACTTTGAGATTTCTTTTACTTGTACCTTGTTATAAAATTGTTTAAACATGTATGTGGGGTTGGTTTGAGTTTATTTATATACACTTGTTCTTTTCCTTTTTGGTGGTTTACTCTTCCTATTTACCGATCCTAAATAATAAAAAGGGTAATGCCTCCCATATTTGTGAAGACTCATACCCTTGGTGCTAGTTTCCACCCCAGGGCCTACTGGAGGCGGGACTCGGTGGGTCATTATCTCCCTTTCACCATTGCCGGCTCAGGAGGGGCATCTTTGGTGGGAGGGGGTCATGACATATTTTGATATATTGATTGTTTTCAATTAACTTTAATTTGAGTCTGAAATAATTCCCTTGGTGTTCTCACTAATTCCCAAGTAGTAGTTTCTATCCCAGGGGGATTGGAAATTCTCATGGAGCATAACGATGGGTTGGGTTGGGTGATATGTTGGGCCAGTTCAAGATAGTTTGTCATAAGCTATATTGGGGCCTAGAATCATGGAAATAAATAGATTATTATGGACTCACACTTTTTATTTGGTTTTTCTCATGTTATTTGTCGGATATGTATTCTAGGACTCTAGAGGTAGTTTCAAGGAAGATTCGTGTGAGCTATTTCTTATTCAAAACCTCATGTTTCCTTTGGTAGTTGGGGCTTCAGTATTGGAATTATAATTTTTTGATTGTTTTTTTTTCTTATTTTTATTTTGAGGGGTGATAAATGGATCCTTAATGAGTTTAGAAATTTAATTTTTTGGTTTACTTATGGGTGGGTGTAATAGTTGATGAATAATAGGAATTAAAAGGTTTTATGGACTATCTACTGACTATAAACAATTCATCATCCCACTTAGATTTATTATTTTGAGATCTATTTGTTTTGAATTACTCTATATAGGGATTGCACTTACTGTATTTAGTTTCAGGAAGCTTCTTAGGGTGTTTTAATGTGGTTGAAAAAGAATTTACTCAATGTGAAATTCAATATTTTTTTGGTTTTTTTGTTAAAAAGATTTTTGTAAAAAATAGATATGATTTTATAAAACAAATGCTTTAGAAACTCATTTGGGTGGGTGTTAATTTGAAAAGAACCAGATTATTTTTTTTTGAGATATTTTATTATGTGGTTTATTTCATTACATTAATTGACAATAATTTTAAAATAAAATTTTAAATTTAGGTAAATTTTTTGAAAATTTATTATTATAATATAATTATTTAAAATTATACTGATGTATAAAAATGGTTTTAAATTGATATAAATGACTGAAATTATTTTTTTATTTTTAAATGGGTCTAGGGATGTTTCCAAGTATGGTTTATTCCAATGGAAGGGTTATTTTCTTTTCAAAAGACTGATTTGGAAAAATATGTTTTCTATTGTACGATTTATACATTTTGTTTTTATAGAGTTGTGTTATCATATTTTTCCCATTGATTTACAATGGGGGATGATTTAATTATGTTATAACACATTCCATTAATTAGTTCATGACTTCTATTTTCTAAAGAATTCCTCCTCAAATAATAAAGAAAAATATGATGGCCCCAATTTTTTCTTGTAAGACTTTGAAATATATCAAGAAATATTTTTAGAGCTAGGTGGTGAGATGATGCGTGATTCCGAGACCTGATGAGCCTAAATTTTATTTTTCAAAACTATTAAATATATCAATATCTTATGCATGAAATTTTTTAGAAATAAAATAATACCTCTTGAAAGGTGACTCGCATCCAAATCTAAGACCATGGTTAAGTCTTGAGTGTGGGGTATTTTATAGGCATGACTTAAGGATGGTTGGCATGAAATGTTTGGTAGATGAAGCCATTGGTGGTGTATTCAGTCAAAATAAATAACAGGATTTATTTATTTTCTCTTAAATGCCCAAATTTTCAAAAAATCTATAAATACAAACTTATGATTATTTTACAAGGATTACAAACAAGACCATTTCTATATCTGAGAGAATGGAGGAGAGAATTATTTATTTCCATATCAAAATAGGACGATGAATGAAATCAGATCGAGATGGATCAATATATAGTGAACAAAGTTGGATACCCAGATCACTGGTGAATGTATTCTTCACCAACGATCAATCAAATCATGAGGAATGAATTCTCAATTGTTCAATATATATATATATGATTAAATTGATAGATCATGAATTTGGATTGAATTATTTGATCTATAATGAATGTTTTCATCACATGAGCCCCACATATTCATTGATTATATTATTAGATTTAATTATTCCATTCAACCTATTATTACCTTGGATAGCCAATCATTTGATCATTGGTAAAGAATCCATATCCTATAATGGTTTTCAATTTACTTACGTAATTTTCCCCCTCCGTTATTCACATTCATCATCATTGGACCATGGTGTTATGGTTAAACATTATCAGTGCAGGTTCAAGCATGATCAAATCCTGGATCCATAGATGACTCACAAATGATGAATAGATTGAAGATTTACATATGGATCAGGTAATTTTATTGATGTAGGGGATTATTTTCATATATATATAATCTGAGACTGAGTAGAAATGATCAAAAAAGTGGGTCACTCAAGAAGGCTCTATGTTAAAAGTTTGGGTCTATTTTATGGCCACCAGAGGCTAGGAAACAATGGCCAAAAGTAAACCCCATCGATTTCATGTACTCAAATGGTAGAAATATGGGAGAGAAATCTAGATCTATTGAATACATAAATAATCTAGAGTTTCTGTTAAAAATTCCACTCAAATTTGTGTATTCTAATTAACACACTCCTTGTAGAACCACACATCTACAATAGTAAGGGTTTGGGGAAGATAATGATCAAATTATATGTTGTTAGGATACATTTGGTATGAACTTCCTATGGTGGAAAAATTGTGTTCTAGTATGTACATTCACATGAACACATGTCAGTGGACACTTTATATACTCTATTATTACACGAGAATAGGTTGGTACCCAAGAACAACTAGGTACATGGACATGATACAGTCCACGATTATGACCAGGAGCCAATGAGTAGGCCCCAGGTGGTTGAGACATGTTGTTTGGGACCTATCCATGAAATTTCTATGACATGACCCCTAATCCATGTCTATAGGAGAACATGGATAGACATCAGAGCATAACCACATTTCATGTGGGTCCCCCGCATTATGTGTACTTCCATTTTAAGAAACATCTACCTTGGGTATTCCCCTTTCCAGTACATGGATTTTGGCCCATGATTTTTCTATCTTAATTAATTTTCAATATAGAACATTATGGTAGCATTAACGATGGAATTTGAGATATGATATGGAATTTTTGGAGTTTTATGCTACTTTAGGCAATGAATGAAAATTGTTGTGATTGGGTAGGATCATTAGAGAAGCTAGGGTTGAATTTCCCCCTATTGCAATATGGTGTGCGTCACCCCATCTCTTTAAACTTATTTGAGTTGAATCCCCCTATGTAGCTTGGTAGGGGATCCTCTATCCCCTTTTAGTGGAATCTCTCTATTGTACTAGGGAACTGATCTTCCATGTGTAGAGTGGAACCCCATGATGCACTAGACAAAAAATCATATATCGATACATACTGATAGGAACCAGATACCATGATTGGGTGTGGGTCCTCTATGTATTGAGTAGAACCCCCTGATGCACTATGGTGTGGGTCCTCTATCTATAGAGTGGAACCCCTTGATGCACTAGGGAATGATTCCTTCCATTCATTGTGACATACCCCCTCCCCCAGAAGAAATATGGAATGGTTCCTCTATCTACCGATTCAACCCCTATCATACTAAGGCATGGGTTATATACTTAGAGATTTTTCCCCTTGACTATGAGGAACTATGGCATGGTTTTGTTCCTCCACACAGTTTCATATTCAAACACCTAAGATACCAGGAATCAGAGATGTACTTATTAGATATATTTAAAGAATCATCAATCTAGGATGGGTCGTGATATGAAGGACCAATTTCTCACTCATATGGGCCACTAATTTAAGCTCGTGTATATCTATGTTTTTGTGGTTTATTACCCTCCTTCTTTGGGTTGATATGAATACTTACATCATCTCTTCTTTTTCTCCATTATTATTTTTCAGGGTGTCCAAATGGGTTTTTATATACTCACCATTGTATGGGATTTTCCCACACATGTCATGTATTATGTAGATGATGGATAGATCATGGATAATTTCAAAAGATTATAGGGATACTCAGGTACATAGACCTCATACTGTAGTTAGGACTTGAGACCAAAAGTTGGTCTTTCTTAGCTATTTTCATTTCCATATTTTTTCATGTTGCGACACCTTTTTTAGTTTGGTGTTTATTTTTTCAAATTCATTTTTAATTAATATGTTTCACTCTTAGGTATTTAAAAGTGTTTATTATATGCGTGGTTCTTCATCTAGTTGAAGTTGCCTTATATTTTTATTCATGTTCCCTTCTTCATGGATATGGTTGGGTGCATGTGTATAGGTACTTAAGGAAAAGGCCTCCCATTATAGTTATTCTTTATTGATACTTTTCTCCATCCTTTTGCCTATGGATACGTTCATGGGGTTACAAAATCATGGGTATTGAGTGAAATTTTAAGGATAGGGAAGCGATTGTTGTTGTGGTGGTTGATGTATCCATACACCGGGACTCCAATAACATGCTTTCTGACACAGAATATTGACACATTTGTTTTATGGAACATTAGTACATGCATCGTATATGATTCAGTCATTCTATTTTCCTTCTCAAGTTAGATCCCCTAATATATATATATATATATATTCTCATTTGACTATGGTACATCTTTATTTCATTTAGGGTTCCTCTATGAAGACAACCAACCATATTACCAATTCTAGATTATTAAAATGATCCAATGAGTGATGAGGCCTTAGTAATGAGTAAATCACTCGAGGTCTTCCCTCCAGGATGTATTTTAGTATTATCCCCACTTTTAAAGAAATATATTATATAAGAAAAGTGGGTTTAGGATATATATAGGATGAGAAAAATCTATGAGTTCCAAAACCAGAGGCCACTGGGTATCTATGGTGAGCCATATCCCTCTGTAGCATAGGATTCGAATGAGTTATTGATCCTAGTTTTCATAATTTTATAGACCCTGACTGATAATATTATTGAACAGGAAAAAATTATGTTCCATGTGTTATATAGGTTCTAGTGTATTCTAGTCAAATATATGCATGATGAGTAACTAATCTCATGGTTTGACTTCCGGTAACTCTTTCTTGAAGAGTATTACCCCTCATGCTAGTGCCCATTTCGGATTCAAGAGATTTTGGAGATACAAATGTGAGGGATGAAGTTTTTTGAGTATGTTCTGATGTTCAGTAACCTTATATGTTACTACCTTGACATTACATGGGATTCCAACTTCTAGGAATGGATGCTTGTGTAGGTTCTCTATAGAGATATGTGTGACAGTATGGCACCCCTATGCATTCCCACATATATTGAAGTACTGGAGAGGGTTCTTGGGATAGAGAGAATCCAATATAAAGGAAAGAATATTTTTGGGGGTGGATGTGGGTATCATGGGGTTGAGTCTTCTACAACCACTAGTATTCGCTCCTCGATAGTGACTCATTATAGGAGACCTTCAAATAAATAGACTCTAGGATGTGTTCTTTTGGAACATTGACTGCATAGAGGACCATGGAATCCTAGATAGGGGTAATTTTATGCGTATTATGGGTGATGTCACATGCACATGATTACTTAACCTGACATTCCAAGGGGCATAGTTAGCCAGCGGATTGACCGCCATGGAAAAAGAAGCATCATAAACATGGATCTATCAGGTGAGGTAAAGGTGTATCCCCAAGAGGTGGTGATATAAGAGAATAAGTTGTAGCTCTGGATATAGGAGATACTAGTATGAGATGACATTATGATTTACATTAACCACTACCACCAGAAGGCCCATTCTAGGCACGGGGAGCTCATGACGAGGTCCAGAAGAAGCTGCTGGATACATAAGCATATGACCCGACACCATATTAGATGATCAGAGGTACAATATATGTTTATTATTGTCTTTATTTATTTCTAGTAGACATAGTTGTGAGTAATTATTTCATCCACTTCCCCTTGGTGTGACAGATCGAACTCCTCATTGAGAATTTAACCCCAAAACTTTGGAATGAGGTTCCTACAAGGAATAATTTTTCTATATCATTTATCTTCCAATAGTGGGATCTATCACATGGTGGAAAGAATTTATTATGGAAAATATTGGTCATAAAAATGACTCATTATGATGTTATCTTGGGTATATACATGTTATCCATGATCCAAGTTATCCATGATCCAAGACTATATTTATTTTCACAAAATTTGAGTTGATTCCATCAGATAAATGGGACAAGATTCTATTTTGGGGTTGAGAGAGATCTCATGGAGAAGACATAGTGTCGTATAAGAAGGAAGATGAAACACATAACCCATCATTTGATGATGTTATCAAAATTGTTAGACATGTATTTAGACATCTGAGTTTCATCAACAACTAAGAATTTTAAGGGCATATTCTTTGTGGAATTCCTAGGACTACCTCCATGGAGAGAGATGGAGTTTTTCATCAACATTCCACCTAAGAACTCTATGATATATTCTATAACATATTGGATAGCACATATCTATCTCTAAGATCATAGGGTGTAGTTGGATGACTTTCAAGAGAATGTTTTTATCACACCTATTGTGTGCCCTAGACAGATCTAGTTTTATTCTTGAAAAATGTGGATGCGATAATGAATATTTGTGTTGATTATTATCACCTAAAACATGTCATGATAAAGAAAAAGTTACCATTTCCATGTATTTATAACTTCTTTGATCAGTTTTGATGCATGGTATAGTAGTTTATAATTGATATCGGGTTTCTATACAACCATTTGAATGATTACAATGATGATTTTATGAATTTTACATTTCCATATCGATAAATATCATATGATATAATAGTGATTCATTTTGGTATATAGAATACTCTTGATGTGTTTATGTATTTGATGAATTAGATCATCAAACCATATATAGATTGATTTATTTTCATCATCATTGATGACATACTCATCTACTTTTCATCACAAGAGGATCATGCAAAGCACATGAGGATGGTCCAAGAAATACTATAGGATACAAATATTTATCATAAGCTCTCGGGGTGACATTTTTGGATATGTTTGGTTTAATTTCTTGAGCATGCCATTTATTATCATGGATTTTTTTGGACTTGGTGAATATTGATGCAATTATTTATTGGGATCCACCCAAGAACCTGGCATAGGTGAGGAGTTTCCTTGGCTCTTCAAGGTACTACAAGTGGTTCATGGTGAGGTTTTCTAGTATTCCATCCCCTTTGAACACCCTATCACAAAAAGGGTAGGCATTTACCTGGAAAAAGTAGTTTCATAGATCATTTGTGGGGTTGAGGCTAAGGAGGACTAGTGCTTCTATTTGGAGACTACCAGAGGATGGGATGGTGTTCATAATGTATTGTGAAGCCTCTTGATCAGGGATCATCTATGTATTAAAGTAGATATGGGTCATTATCCCAAATGGGTTGAGGAATTTGATACCCCATGAGATGAACTATGTGAACCATGAAATGGAGTTGAAAGTAATAATATTTATTCTACATAAGTGGAGGCATTATCTTCAATGTGAACACTTTTTCGTTTACACAACCCAAGATATTCTTCGGTATGTATTCAAATAGAGAGATGTGAACCTGAGACGTAGCTACTGGTTGGAGTTCATACTGGATTATTACTTTTAGACAGTCTATACTTATGGGAAGGTAAAAGTGGTTGAGTATTCACATAGTTGGACATCATATTCTCATTTAGTGTAGGAATCATCATAAAATTTGGATTCATTATATCTGTCCCTAATGGAGGAGAGGGTTTCATTTCTTCTTTACTCTTTGGTGTTGGATCCACCTCTTCTCTAGTAAGTGAGGGAGCCTCATTTAAGAGACATCAAATTTTAGGTCCAATGTGACCTGATATCCTCATGAGATTCAAAAAATGGATTATCTAAAAGATGGAATAATGCAACCCATTTCCATGGTAGGATGTTGGTCATGATCACGTTGTAAGAGTAGTTTATGATGGAGTTTTAAACTTATCATTTGGATATAAATAATATTGTAGGGATGATGTATATAGAACTTTAGTGGTATCCTTGGTGGGAGGATTTTGGGTGAGGAATTTCTTAGTTCATCTCTCGATTTCTCACAAGTTATGAGGTGAATGACAAGAACCATGTTTCAGATGGGTTGTTATAGACTCCTGATGTCCTTGAGTGGAAATGTAATGAAATATGCATGGAATTTTGTAAAATGATTACACTAAAATATTGAGGCCATGATTCCATCTAGGTTATAATTAATCAACAAAAGAAGTTGGGTCACTTCCTCACAATCAGGGATATGTGTTTAGTATAGAGTTTGGGTAAATTTTACAAGCAGGTGATTATTCACTATCATGGGATTCCCTTGAATATTTTCTCTAACCAAAATGTGTGGTTCATGTCTGGATTATAGAGAGGCCAAAAATAGGTAATCAAAACATAGTTGAGGATGAGTAAATATTTTCACCAATTGAAAGATTGGCTTGCTGAGCCTGCTATCCAGCTATTTGAGGATATACTGATAGGTTCTATGTTAGAATTCATATGACACTGATATGATCACATAACTTTGGTAGAGTTTACTTATAATAGTTTCTATCACTCTACTGTGAGGATGGAACCTTCCAAGGACCTATATGGGAGACCCTGTAGGTCATCATTATGTTGTACTAAGATCAACGAGACATATATATTTGGCCCATATATGGTGTGTATGATAATAGAGAATGTACAGGTGGTCCATGAGATGATGATAATATCCTAGAGAAGGCATAATGCTTATAAAGACGGATATTTATGAATTTGGAGTTTGATAATTGGGACCAAATTTCCTTGAGAGTGTCCCCAAGATGAGGATTTTGAATATTAAGATGGAGAGGCAAGTTATCCCTGATGTTCATCAGGTAATTTGAGATATTAAAGAGGGTTTTTGACCTTATATACTACCTAGACATACAAATACAATTAGAGAAGGTGCATGATTTCTTCCATGTGATGAAACTGAGGAGAAACGTGTATAATCCTATGTATGTTATTGAGTGGGGAGATATTAAAGTTGAGGATGGATCCAAATTCAAGAAGTTCCCAATGTTTATTGGGGATTGATCGGATAGGGTCCTTCATAGATGGACCATTACCTTGGTTCATGAATTTTAGAAGCATGAGAGCTTGCAGGTGAGCTCTAGTGAGTGAGAGAGACAGATTTGGGCTCAATATCTCTATAATTTTTTATTTAGCTTGTGATTTTTGGGGATGAATATAATCAAAGGCGAGAATAAAAAATAATCTATTTTTTCACTATATCACATTGAAATATATCATTGAATATCTCCACATCTAGTTATTGAGACGATGTGAGATTCAGGGACACAGTGAGCCCAGAATTGGTATTTGAAAAATATTAATTATATTAATATCTTGTGGATGTACTCTTTCAAAAATAATGGAAAATATTTATAATAGATTCTGAAATCAAAAATTTGTGACCACGGTTCAATCTAGAGCATGGGGTTAACCATAATCATGTCCTATGGTTGTTTAGTAGGAGATGTCTGATAGATGAAACCATTAGAAATAAGTATATTCAAAATAAATAATTGGAGTATTTATTTTACTTTAAATGATGTAATCTTAAAAATCCTCTATAAAAACCCTCATATGATGATTTTACAAGGGTGATCCAGATGAACCATGCTAGATCCGAGAGAAGGGGGAGAGAATTCATCATTTGATAATCAACATAACATGATGAACAATGATCAGATCAAGGTGTATTGGTTGTAAAAGATCATAGTGGTACCCTCACCTCATTGGAGAACTAATTCATCAACAATGATCTATCCAATCTTTTGGTAGGGATCATCAATTTTGGATTCCACCCCTTTGATTAAATTTTTATTGAATGAATTTTATCTACTCTATTTGATCTATAATTTATTTTTTCTTTGCGTGAAACCAATATATTCATTGATTATATTATTTTATTTAATTATTCAATTCCATATTCTATTACCTTGGATACATCAATTTTGTGCACATTGGGCAAGAATGACTGGACAATAATAGACTCATATTATTTTATATTCCCCCTCTTTTCTTTACATTCTTCATGATTGGCCAATGGGGTTATTGTTCTAATTTTCAGGGTGGGTTCAAGTTAGATCAAACTCTCTGATTAATGGATGATTCATAAATGCAAATGAATGAGAGATCTGTGGACAAAGTGGGTTTTGTTGCAGGATGTAGGTTGTAGTTCCCATAGATATGGGATCTAGGACCGAGTGGAAGAAATTAGAGGAGCATTACTTGTCTATGAGTTCATATTAATGGAAACATCTATTTTTCGAACAACTGTGGTCGAGAAATGATGTATTAAGGTGACCCCCACAAATTTTGGGTGGTTAAACAGAAAAAATCAGGGTAGGAAATATGGATATGGTGAATTAGTAAAGAATGTGGTGTTTCTATTATTAACATGACTTCAGGGTGTTTAGTATGTTGAAAAAACACTATGTAGTCCCACCTAGATTTGATATCTAGGGTTTTGTGGAAGATAAGGATCAGACATCATATGGATTGGACATACACCATGTGACCCTCCCTGGGTGTCCAGGTGTAACACCCCCAAGATTTTAGTCATTTTTTGAATTAATTTAATCATTTTATATTACTCATTTCACGCAACACTGAACATATATTTTCACTAAGTCAAAAATTCCTTTCACATATATCCATCTTGTAATATTGTACATGAAATCCCAACTAGGAATTCATTGCATAGAACAATAAGGATAGCATATATTACACACAAGATTGACCTTCCTGGAGGGCTTGTGTACCACACAAGACTGAGTGTTACCTAACTATAATGTATTATTGAAAATATTATTATAATGAGATATAACCCAACCATTATGTTTATGGATATGAATATTATTGTCAAAATTATTGAAATATATGGTTTAAAAAAATTAAATATGAATTCATAGGTTACAAATTAATTATAAATGAATTTGAAAACCAATTAAATATAATAGAAAATATCATTATAGTGAAAACCCTATTTTAAACTAGTAAGTTAAATTAATTTCAATTGGTAAGTTATATTAATATAATAAATATGTTATATATTCAATAAAATATATCTAATATTAATCCAATAAATTTTATTGATTTAAGAAAAGAAAAAACAAAATTTTATGCTTAAAATCCTATATTTTATTAAGGAATTGTTTACCTCCTTTTAATAGAGAACACATTTAAATCATATTTTTTGAACTTTTATATGTTTAGTATGTAAACATAAACATTATAATTGGAATCAAAAGATAAAGACAAGGATAGGATAATTGTTTTTATTTTTATGAAAGGTTTCATCTTTTAATGAATATTTAAAAATACTTGATTTTATTTGAAAAATTCTTTTTCATCTAATTTATTTATAAGGTTAAATTATATTTTTAAATGGTTTAATAGTTTAGTTAGATAATATTTTTACCAATTCATCCAATTTATATTGTTAGAACAAATTTCACAATAACATTGGATATAAAAATATAGAAAATGTTTGATCATTTTTACTTAAAAAACCCCACAATGTCGTCCCGATAGCGGAATTAATTTTAAATTAATTTATTAAACTTATATGATAAGAGTTTGGAAAAATGTATTCCATATTTTTAATCCGAATAATTTATAATTTCTAATATTTTAAACTTTATTTTTGACCAAAATATATAGTTAGTAATTAAAATTAATTACATCGGTTAAGAGAAAAATTAGGTTCATAAAGTAGTAAACCATAAATTTAAGACCCAAAATGAACTATAAAATTATCAAAAACCTGTTGTCTGTCCATATTTATACCCTATCATCAATTGGATTGACCATTTTAAATTATTTTATCCACTTGAAACATGAAAAATATGGGTGTTATTCTCTCTTCAAATATTTTCAAGAGTGTTACTCCTCCTCCACTATAAAAGTCCACCACATCTACCCATTCATTACACATATAAACCCTTTTAATTTCATCCAATATCTACCGAAATAGACCCCCAATCATATTCCCTTATACCATGAGTCCTTTATTTTTGCATAATGAATTTTTAGGAACCCTTTGGGACAAACCAAAATGAATTACGTGATTTAGAGGCAACATCTTCTCTAAAGCTCATTTCTATTATTTCCATTATTCTAACCTCCACTTTATTTATTCCATTATTTTTTCTAAAGAAAATTTTATTACATATATTAGTATGTTTTCATCAAAATAATTTTTCTTACACTTACACATAATTACAACTAATGGATATCAAATATACTATTTCTGGGTATAGAAAACTACTGCCTCAAGAAACGATGATTGTTCATTTATCTATTACCACCCATCACAGTCTCCATTATGATGAAGAATATATTTATTTATGTTTTATATAAGATATATAATGTATTTGAGATTATTTTTTAATTTTTAAACACATACCTTTTTACTTCCCATTTGGTGTTAATATTATAATCTTGTTTGGGGAAGTGTGGACTACCACCCCCTCAAAGCGATGTGATTCGTTCACACACCACTTGAAATGTATTAAGGATGGATTTAGTGAAATTATATGATATATATAATATATTAATTCTTATGAAATAATTATATATATATATGTCATTTTCATACTTTCTTTCAACAAGACAATAAAAATAGAAACAACATTCATGCGTACGCACGACTTACCGTCACTGTGAACGGTGTATTCCATTTCATAATTAATTGTCAAATATATTTTTATAATATAAATAAACATTATATATATTATTTTTATATCATTTTATAAATTATTTAATTATGATATAATTATAAGGACAAAATATATAATAAATTAAGACACATGCGAAAAACAATGCAAATATTATCCAAGGTGAAACCCTAATGGAGGATCGTTAAAAAGGGGGTAATATAAAGACATAATAAAACAAAATATGGTAATATATATATGAATATTATTATTTAAAATATGTATAATAAATGAATATTTATTAAAAAATAATCTTGTACGAGTACAAAGAGATTCAAGATACAAGGTAACGGGATTTCATCTCACTTTTAATTTCTGTGAGATGCATGTTATATTATCAACTATTTCCATTTATATGGTGTATGTACTACCCATTATTTTATTATATGCATATTATACATAAATTTATGTGTATTCACATTTCCATTTTATTATCCTTCATCCATGGGGTTTAACCTTCAAAAGTTACCAAATCGGTAAAATGTTTTGTCTCAATTTGCCTTCTTGGAGACTCCTGTTTTGTTATGCACCTAAAATCTTTTTTGAGTTGAATATGATTCCATTTTTCATAAAATATCATTAAAATAAATATTTTATTGAAATTATATTCTTAATTTTATTTAATTTCCTTACATAGAGATTATAAAACCAAGATACCATGTTATAAGAGTTTATTGAGGTAATCTCATTACTTTTCGAGAATGTTTATTTTTATGCTTCATTTGAGGAAATATTGTGAAAAATATATCAAGAATATTCATGATTTTATTTATCCTATGTTATTTAATGGTATTATCATTTTTTGGTACCATATTCTACTCTTTGGTATATAATATACTTAAGAATTTTTTTTAGGAAAGCCTGACATTACCCTTTCATCGGTATGAAATCTTTGTTTTGTAAAAATGGTTTCCTAGATATATTAAACCATTATCCTATGAGATTTAAAAGAAAATTTTACCATTTTTTCTTTCACCAATCTATATAATAGAATATTCTTATCATTTTCTCAATAAGGAATTTTATAACCTTTTACTGTGAAAAGTCTATTCATTTAACCTCGTACGACATGTATGGATTTACCCATCATCATTTATTCAAATCCCCCCCTACATTTTTGAAAGGTTAATCTTTAAGAAAATTTTTTAAAATATATTTTCATAGATAATTTTTTTAAAAAATTATTAAAGTCCTCTCTTATTTGTTTTGAAGTAGAATTGTTTTCAAAACATTTTCAATATATCTTTATAAATTTTCAAATTGTTTTCAAAGAAAAAGATTTCTAATTTTTTTTAATATTATTTTATAAGTTTTAAACAAAAATGCTTTTAAAAATGATTTCATGCATTTCTTATAAGTTTTTAAGTTATTTTATAATAAAAATATTTTTAAATGGTTCTATGTATTAAAAATAAATTTTCAAAAAAGAAAGGATATTCTGCTAAATAAATGTTTTTATAAGATATTTAAAAACTTGTTTCCATATAAGTAGACAACTATTGATGTTACATATGCCAATAAAAAGGTTCCATTAATATTCTTTATATTAATGGTTTATGCTTAATGAAATGGTCTTTATGAAACCCATATATCCTTCATGGGAATATATATATGAAAGTCATTCCTCTTTCACGGGTTATGATTTTGATGAAATGATTACGATACCAGTAATTTTTTCATAGGTTTTGATATTCTTACGTGTTTATGATACCCATTTAATTTCATGGGTTATGATATGTTTATTTATGATCTTTTCGAACATGTATGTATGATTTCATTATGTGACGGGTGGTACTTATATCTACCTTCAATGTATTGGGTATAGTTTTATATATCATGAGATAAACTAAGATAGTTTTGGGAGTGAACCTTGAATACTATGATGGCCATGGGAATGAACCATGACCACTAAGATGGTATGAGGATTGAACTAATGCTACTATGTTGGAAATGGGAGAGAACCATGACTATTATAATTGTATGGTGATTTAATCCATACTAATAAGATGGCCATGGAAACAACGCCTTGGATACTAAGGAAATCATTATATGCTTACGTGTTTTCCACAATTCCATGTTTTATTCCTACATTATGATTTCATAGATTATGATCTCTAATTCATTATGATTCATGTATTATGAATTCACACTCTATATTAAATGATCTCTATTATCATATTTGATATGTAGGTTTTGGTATTACATTTTCATTATGACATTTTCATACCCTTATACTCATGTTTATGCATACATGTCTCCCTTTGTTACCCTTACCAAGAATATGAGGTCACCCCTTTTATGTTCCTTTCCTCATGGTTATGATGATATGTATTATTTTTGATATGTCTAAGAATGGTTCTAGTCATGAAGAACCTAGTTGGAGATGATATATCTCACATATATACCGGTGTTTATGTTTCCATGTTTCCAAAGGCACTAAACCAACTACGGTCTTTAGGAATCTATTCGTATAATGTTTAATTACTCCACATAAATTATGTAATGTTCATGTTTGAAGAGTTAGCGTAACTATATTTGGTATCATGGAAAAGTTAAAGTTAAAATTTATAAACTAGGATGAGAAAACATTTGTGAGATCACTACATGTATTTCTAAGGATATTTCTAGGTATGTATTTAAGGATAAGTATAAGGATGAGTTAACATTTAAGAACCATTCCGAGAATTTTGGGAAATGATAGAGTTAGTAGTTTCTTATAAATACATCCATTTATGGATACTATAAGTGGATGGGTCTCTAGAACATATGAACCTAGTGGTAAAAACATTGACAAGATATTCCTATCATGACTTGGGGTAATATGGTATATGACAATAGGCCTTGCTTCACACCTAGTTTGACACTCCAAGGGGATATGCTTTGGGAATTCAAAAACTCTTTCTGAACCATTATGAAGGATTTATAGATAATTTTCTTATGAATAACCTAGGATAAGATTAGGTTTTCATATATTAAGGATGGTGTCATGATTTAGATATCCTTTAAGAAATTATTTTATGGCTATGTTGTTTTCTTCTTTGATAAGTAATTCTCACACTATGCTTCTGGTTTTATTAAATGGAAGGAAATTGAAGGAACTGTATGAATATTGAATGTGATGGATGATTTTCTGATGATTATCCAAGTTTTTTAATCAATAGAGTGATAGATGTTATAATAATTCCAAATCAGTTCGCACAAAAAATGATTAACAATGTTTATGTTAATTGTCTCTTGAAATCATGAAGAGAAAGAAGGAATTCACTAAGAGTTCGGGTAATTGGGATCTTGGTGGAAAAAATATTCAGTTTCCTTTCTATAAATAATGTGAAAATAATCACCTACCTAAATGACTTAGAGGAACAATAAGATGTTTTGACTATAGAAAATATGGACACCAAGAAACATACTACAAGGGAAAAATGAAGAGTTTGGTTAACGAAATGGATGAAAATATTGGCCTCCCTAATTCGTCATCGAATGTTATGTTTTTTATGTGTGGAGTAAAAGGTCATTATGAAACTAAATGTACCGTGAATAAAGTTCCTGAATAGAATCAGTAGGGTGGTGTGAGTAATGGTTACATTACTGATGATGATGAGACTATAGAAGAAATGTGAAATGAATGAGGTTTTGTGTTATAGGATGAGGTAGCCTTGCTAATGGAATCAGGATGAAGTGGAATAATCAATGTTTTTTTATTTGGATTTAAAATATCCTAATGATGAAATATACAAGGATTATTCTACTTATGTTTTTCTCACAGTATTTACATGTTTATATTGAATGTTCACTATGGTTTGGTGAAGTGATTTAATAATAAAATGATATTAGGACTAAGGAAATGTAAACCATAATATTGTCATTATGTTAAGATAATGTTGTATGGATAAAGATATGTGGGATATAAACAAGTAAATTGGATGGTGTTGATTACCTTGTAACAAAGTAATGATTATTTGATACGTAGATTATGCTATCACTGTTGAAGTTTATAGTATTTTTGGATTTAAGAAATGGATCAAATAAAATTTGGAATATGGAAGAATACATGTTTTCAAAAATGATTTATGGTAATTTAGGTTATTACCATGTTTCAAGAGAATATTTTATGGGGGTATTCACATGCATGAAATGGGACAAGAAAGATCTAGTTTTTGTTATACAGGGGAATCAATATTAAGATAATTTCATGAATCACTTTATAATGTTTTCGATGTTCATCTTTGAGAAGGTTTATTAGGTTAACCATTCATGAAAAGATTAAGTTAAACAACAAAGGAAGTATTTATATACTAAGTTTGTATTGAAATCATTCTTTAAAATGATATTCAGTGGTTAACCTTCTTTCAATGGTGTCCATATTTTATATTTTGTGAAAGAAAATCATGTATGTTAGGTGAAAACCAATCAATTCAGGAAAGCCAATGGGTCTTGAACCCAGGAATGAAGGATGATAAGGGTTTCACATATACCACTATCCAATACAATGTCCTGATTAATGAATATTTATTTTTAATGAAAAAAATATTTATGATGAACCAGTACTATTACTTTTTATGTTTATTCATGTTGATTTTAAATAGACAATTTGTTATACTTTTTTCATTATTTTAGGGTACTTAAGATCCATTTTAAATGTATGTTAGTGATTTATGCATCGAAGTTAATTTATGGACTTTCATTCCAAGAGGTAATGTATGTATTAGAAAATTTTCAAATAACAACCCAATAACGAATTTTTTAATATAAATTTATCAATAATTACTCAACATTCTGAAATTGGTCAAAAAACATTTTCCTAATACCATAATATTCATTTATCTAATAACCTTTTAAATCATAATATATTTATGAATTTTAGGCCCTCAAATTTCATTTGACCAATCACTTATTTGTCATTGATAACCTCAATTACTCCCAAAAATATTTATGCTTTTCCTCCATGTCTAATATTTACTCCTTACCTATGTTCTCTTATGTGGAAACCCAGTTATATGTTACTTTGGGTAACCATTGTGGTTCCAAATTTCCCTTTTTTAGGGAAGTTTTATTATCCATCATTAAGATCTGGTTTTCTATGAATGAATATTCCAAGTACTAATCCTTTGATAACCTAGACTAATTTAGAGGGATATATTCATTTTAATGGGGGTAGAATGTAACACCCCAAGATTATGTAGAATTTTTTTCAAATTAATTCAATCTGTTGATATTATTCATTTCATGCCACAGTAAAAATTTCTTTTCATGAATTATTTCATTATATTAACACAAATACAACATGGTGTATGTTACATACAGTCCCAATTTGGAATACGCTTCATGGAATGATAGGGATAGGGTACATTACTTGTAATATTGACCTTCCTTGGTGGCTTGCATAACATGCAAGGCCGACTGTTACCTAACTAAAATATATTATTAAAAATATTATTATAATGACATATAACCAAGATATTAAGTTGATGGATATGAATATTATTGAATAAATTATTAAAATTTGTGGTTTACAAAAAATTAATGATGAAATCATAAGTTACCAATTACTTATAAATGAATATGAAACACGAATGAATATAATGAAAAATATCATTATAGTTACAAAGCTATTTTAACCATCTAAATTAAATTAATTAAAATTGTTAAGTTATATTAATATAATAAATATATTATATATTCAATAAAATATGTTATATATTTATCCAATAGATTCGATACATTCAACATAATAAGAAACCTAATTTTATGCTTAAAACCCAATATTTTTATTAAGTCATTTTTATCGTATTTTAAAATCGAATGCATTTAAATAAAAGTTTTGAACATTTTATTGATTTAATATGTCAAACTAACCTATATATTTCTAATAAAATCATAAAAAAATGTTAGTATACATTCTTTGAATTTTTATGAAAGGTTTCTCCTTTTAATGTATAGTTAAAAATACTGGATTTTATTTCAAAACACTGTTTTCATCTAATTTATTTTTAACTTTAAATTATATTTTTTAAATGGTTTAATTGTTTATTGAGATAATATTTTTTCCAATTAATCCAATTTAGGTCATTGGAACCTATTTTACATTGAAATTGGAAATAAATACTTAACAAAAATTGGATCATTTTTACTTAAAAACCCCACACTTTTGTCCCAACAGCGGGATCAATTTTAAATTAATATCTTCCAATTATGTGTTTAGAATTTGGAAAATTGTATTAAATATATAGAATAATAATAATTTATAATTTATAATAATTTAAAAAAAAATTACTGAAAATATCAGTGAAGGTAATTAAAAATAATTACACCAGTTAAGAGAAAAATTCAATTAATAAAGTAATAAACCATAAATTTAAGACCCAAAATGAAATATAAACAAGTCCAAAACCCATTAAATGTCTGTATTTAGACCCTATAATCAATTTGATCGACTTATTGTATTATGTGATCCACTTGAAACATGACAAACATGGGTGGAATTCTCCCCTCAAATGTTTACAAGAGTGCCACTCCTCCTCCACTATAAAAGGCCACCACCTCTACCCATTCCTCACACCTCTCAATGATTATATGTTCGTCTATTATCTTCCAAAATAGACTCCATAAAATTATCAATTATTCATTTAATCCTCCCTTTGATCATAAATCCTCTCAAGGAAGCCTTTTGGAACAAACCAAAAGTACTTGCCCGATTCAGAGGTAATGTCTCCTCTCAAGATCTTTTCCTTTATTTCCCTTATTCACCCACTACAATCCCGTTAGTCCATAATTGTGTAAAAAAACATTATAATACATATATGATGGTTTAATACAAATATTTGGACCAACAATTGGACACACATCCATGTAATGGATATCGAAGATACTGTTTCACTGTATGGTGAAGTACTGCCTCACGAAATGATTATTGTCATTTCTCTATTACCTCCAATTAAAGAGGTAATTATGATGGAAACTATATTTATATATATTATATATATTATATATTATTTATTTAATATTATTTATTAATTTTTACAAAGAAATATTTTTACATACTATTTGGTGTTAATACGATAATCTTGTTCGAGGAAGTGTTTACTACCGCCCCTGAAATCGATGTGATTCATTCACACACCAAACAGAATATATTAAGGATGGGTTTAGTGATATTATATGATATATATAATATAATAATTCAAATAGAAAAATTATATATATACATACATACATATATGTATGTCATTTACATACTTTCTTTAAATATGACAATAAAAACGGAAACAACATTCATGTGTATGTAGGGCTTATCGTCTCCATGAATAGTGTATTCCATTTCATACATAATTATGAAATAAATTATTATAATATAAATATACTGTATGTAAATTATATTTATATAATGATCTACATTCTATAACCATGATGTAAGTATAAGGACCAATGATATAACAAATTAAGACACGTGTGAAAAACAATGTGATTATTACCAGAAGTGAAACCTTAATATGGGCTAATTAACAAGAGGGTAATATAAAGTAAAAATAGAACCATATATGGAAATATATATATTAATATTATTGTATAAAATATTTACTATAAAATTATATTTATTATATAGGAATTTTGTATGAGTATGGAGAGAGTTAGGACATAATATAAGTGGATTTCATGTCACTTTTAATTTCTATGAGATACATGTTATGTTTTACATTCTATCCTTTTGTGAGGTGTATGTAATACACATTATTTTATTATATTTATATTATAATTCAATTATGGGTATTCACATTTTCATTTTATGATCCTTCTTTGATGGGGTATAACTTTCAAAAGTTACCAAATCAATAAAACGTATTGTCTCATTTTTTGCTCCTTTGAGACTCATGTTTTGTTATTCACCTAAACTCTTATTTAAGGTGAATATATTTAAATTTTTTCATAAAATATCAGGAATAAAAATATTTTAATGATATTATATTCTTAATTTAATTTAATTTCATTACATTGAATGTATAATCCCAAGATACCAAGTTATAAGATTTTATTGAGACAATCTCATTGATTTTGGAGATTTTTTATGTTTATACTTCCTTTGATGCAGTCTTATGATTCATATATCAATAATATTTATGAGTTTCTTTATCCTCTTTAATTTCATGATATAGGCATGTATTGGTCCCATATTATACTCATCGGTGAAAAAGATAGTTAAGAAAGTGTTTTTAGGACAGAAAACATTACCCTTTCTTTGGTCGTAAATCTATGTTTTCCGAAAAGGGGTTTCCAAGAATATTATACCATTATCCTAGAAGGAATAAAAATTATTCTTACCATGTTTTTATTTTAAAAATATATTCAAGGGAATCTTCTTGTCTCTTGTCGAACAATAAAATTTACTTCCTTTTTACCATGAAAAAGGTATGTTCTTTTAACCTCATATGACATGTACGGATTTACCCACCGTCATTTCTTTGAAGCTATCCTTTCATTTTTAAAAACATAATATTTATTAAAAAAATTTAAAAGAGAATTTAAAATAAAAATTGTTTTCAATATTTTTATAGCTTATTTTATATGTTTTCAAGTACAATGGTTTTAAAAACCTTTTCAATATCTTTTTATATGTTTTTAAAGTGTATACAATGAAAACTATTTTTAATATGTTTTTAATCTTATCTTATATGTTTTCAAGGGATTTTTTTTTCAAAATAATTTCCTGAATTATTTATATGATTTCAAGGTATTTTATATGAAAAATATTTCTAAATACTTTTATGTATTAAAAATCCTATATCAAAAAAGAAAGAATATTTTCCTAAATATTTTTTTAAAAAGATATTTCAAAATTATTTTCCATCTAAATGGAATCTATTGACATTACACAAGTCAATATAAAGGGTCCATTAATCTCTATTATATGAATGGGTTATGATTAATGTCATTGTCTTTATGAGACCCGTTTCTCTTTCATGGGTAATATGTTTATAAAATCCGTTATTCTTTCACAGGTTTTTCTTTTGATGAAATTATTATGAAACCTGTAATATTTCCATAGGTTGTGATTTTTTTACATGTTTATGAGACCAATTTCATTTCATGTGTTATGATATTTTTATTTATGATATTGTGTAATGTGTATGTATGATTTCATTATGTGATGGGTGGGCCTACATCTCCCTCCAATGCAATGGGTAAAGTTTAATATCTCATGAGATAAACTAGGATTTTCTTGGTAGTGAACCTTGACTACTATGATGGCCATGAGAGTGAAAAATTACTAATAAGATGGTATGAGGAGTTAATTGATGCTACTATGATGGCCATGGTTGTGGGCCATTACAACTATGATCATATAGGGAGTTAACCCATACAACTAATATGGTCATGGTTGTGATTCCTTGGATACAATGGAAATCATTATGTGCTTATGGGTTTTCCACAATTCCTTGTTTTATTCCTATGTTATTATTTCATGTCTTATGGTCTCTATAATTATATGATTCATGTCTTAAGAACTGTCATTATATATTCCACAACCTATGTTATGATCTATTATATATTGGTTATGATCTTTTATCTTTATTATCACATTATCATACCCTTATGCTCATCTTTATGTCTACATGTCTCACTTTTTTACCTTTACTAATCATTTGATATCACCCTTTTATTGTTCCTTTTCCCTAGGATATGATGATATGTACTATGGTTTATATGTCCAAGAAGGGTTCTAGTAAATAATAACATAGTTGGATATGATGTATCTCATATATGTACTAGTGTTTATGTTTCCATATTTCCAAAGGCACTATACGAACTATGATATTTGGGCATCTGTTTGCATAATGTTTAAGTATTAAATAAAACATATGTAATGTCAATGTTTGAAAATGGATGGTCACTATTCCTTGTCATTTTCAAGCATGAACATCCCCAGGACCCTATATGGGAGTATTCATGGTGTTCTTGTGGAGTTAATGACTATAGGTCCATAACTAGGAATTTCTAGGTACATGGCCAAGTACACAGGCATGAGCTGATACATGAGCACAACATGGAGCATACAGGCAGGACCCGGGTGGCTGAGACATGTTGTGTGGGACATATAGATGTTGTATATGGTGCCATAGCCACTGATAGATTTCCATTGGAGAAAAAACACTAGGAAGTAAAGTGATACCAAATTCCATGTGGGTCTATTAAACACTGTGTGTTTTTTTTCTGATAATCATCATTCATTCATATTCCCATCAACTAGAATCTGATATTTTCCCATGAGTAGCCAATACTAAGTATTATTTCACATAGAACACAATGGTATCCTATATGATTGATTCCAATATATGATGTGAAATGTTCCATGCATAAAAAATCTTTTTTTGAGGCCTGATAATGATCTTAATCAGATAGGATCGTTAAGGATGTTAGGGTTGACAACCCCCATTTCATACTAGGATATGGGTCCCCTATCTCCTTGCACTAGATTGAATATCAACGCCCTATGGAACTATGGTGGTGATCCACAAACCACTTTGAGTGGAAACCCCTTTCTGTGCTAGGGTGAATGTCCACCGCGTATATAATATCACCTCCTGACGCAATAGGGCATGAGTCCTATATCGATATTTACTATGCGGCACCCCTACCATACTAGGGTGTGGGTCCTACCTACATAGAGTTTCACCACATGAAGCACTAGGGTTACAACCCTCAATCAATATATACTGAGTGAAACCCCTACTATAATAGTGTGAAGTTCCTCTATTTATTGAGTGGAACCCCCAAATGCAGTAGGGTGGAGGACCTCTATTGATAGTTACCGAATGTCACCCCACTATTTTGTTAGAGACTGGGTCCCCTGTAAAATAAGAGGCACCCCCTGATGCACTAGGGAGTGGTTACTCTACCTATTGATAGTAACCCCCATATAATACTATAGAGTTGTTCATCTACCTAGAGATATTTTCCCCTGACTATGTGGAATTGTTGTCAGGTTTGGATCATCCACACATTTTCATCTTCATACCCACTAGATTCTTAGAAATGAAGATTGTCTTCAAGGAGCTATTGGTATATTCATTGTCCTAGATGATGAAATGAGATGTAGATCCCATTTCTCCCTCATAAAGGTTTATAATTTGAATGAATATATATCTGTGTTATTGGGTCTCATTTTCCACATACTTTTTTTTGAGATGACAAAAACTATCATGTCTTCTTTTTCTACCTCTTTGTTTTTTGCGGTATCCTAATGGGTGTGTATACACAAAACCCTTCATGGGATTTTCCCATGTGTTTTTTGTCTTATGAAGATGTCAGATTGGTTAGTAGTGATTTCAGAAGTACAGGGATAATCAGGTGTATAAACTGCATATAATGATGATCATGGAGATCAAGATTTGGGATCTCTCAAATGTTTTAATTTCCAGTTGTGGAAAGGTAGGGAAATATTTTTTAAGTGGGAATTTATTTTTCTCTTTTTCAATTTGGATTACTTTTTCACTATCTTTTATATTTATTACATGCATTTGTTTTAGTCATTATATATTTGTATTATGTTTGTATTCAATTTAACATATTCATAAAGATGGTTGGATGCATGCATACAAGTAATTTAGGAAAAGTTTACCAATTTTAGTTCTTCCTTATAAGTGCTTATAAGCATCCCTTGGCCTATAGTGGTGGGATTGGGGTTGTGGAGACCCCATCTTCTTCTACTAATGCATGCCTCAATGGTAAGGTGATGATAAAAAAATTGAAGGCTTTTCCAAAATTTTATCCCCAAGGTTTCATTATTTAGAGGATATCTATTAAATTCCAAAATTCACCCAAACATTGAATGCAGTTATGGTCTCAGAATTTTATCTACTCATAGACACTATATATGAACCTTTTAAATCTACCTTAGTAGTTTTTAAACATTCCCTTGAGCTAGTAAATTCTGCTTTTTTATCCAATTATTTGATGTTGGGTATCTTGTGTAGATTTCCCCTTTTAGGATTCAAATATAGGAATGTTTTCTGGTTATGTTTAAATAGATTTTTTCATTGGGTGTTTCTCGAAGGATTTTTGGGGTTTTCATTATCTGTGGGTATGATTTGGATAGTGAATGGAATTTTGGGTCTTGGGGGTTTTATTTATGATGTTGGTTGTTTAGAAATTTATTTTTTATGGGTTAGACATTAGAGAGATTTGGGTCCATTCTTGTGTGACTAGGATTAGAGTTTCATTCCAGTAAGCATGTGAGTGTATTACTTTTCATTCATGATACAGTGTTCTTTGGTTAAGGACTTAGTTTACCTATGGAGAATGTTATTGCCCGGGTCTAGGATCTAAGTTATTTTTTATGAGGATATTTGGGTTCTTTCCCTCACATCCATTTATAAGATATTTGTGGAAGTTTAGTGATGATCTATAATTATGGATTTTAGGTAATCATCTGGGTTGATTTTGTTTTAGAGATTTGCGAAACAGTTTCCTTAGAATTGTCATATATGGTTTGTGGGTGGGGATTATTTTGCTTGTGTCCTTCTTTTAGTGATTTGTCTTTTTATTTCACAACATTAGAGGAATTATAAATAGTGGGGAGACCTATGATGGTTCTATGATTATTAGGACATCAGATTAGATGGTCTTGTTTTGGTTGGTGTCTATTGTTGGTTGATATTGTTTGGGGATTTGTATTCTGTTACATTGAGGATTTTAGTTAGATGGTTTCAGGTAAAATGATGCATCATGTGAGTAGTTTTATTTTAATAATCCATTTATCTTTGATCAAATGAAATTTATGATTATTAATTTCTATAGTGGGAGGTTTTTAACAACCCATGTTTTTATCGTTTAATAAATTTTATAAACTATTTGGAAAATTTATTTTTTCTAAATATGATTGAATTTTTGAGATTTTTTAAAGTTATACTCTTTGTATGGTTTGTAAAATGTCTTCAAAATCCTAAATACAACCCTCATTTTTGGGGTTCCTTTAATGAATGTGATATCATATATGGTTTTATCTAAAATGTGTGGGTAATCTGATACAGGATGGTCCGTAGTTCATTTTTGAATGTGAATGTTTTGTGTGCATGGGTAATACATGGTTCCGAGTGAACCATGTAGGTCCTAGGAAAAACTGATCATATATATTTTCATGGGATTTACCTAGTGAACATCTTCTTCTCATATAGTAGAAACCATGTGACATGCATGTGAGGTGTGGTTGTTTTTAAAATATCCACCCACACTACTAGCTCACAGTTTAGAAATTATTTTGGTAAAATTATGTCCTATTACTAGATAATTTTTATATTTGGATTTAACTATATTTACCACTATATTTTTAAATTTCCACCTGTCACACTCCGACCTCACATATTTATTATTTTTAACTACTTTAATTATTACTTTGGGTTTTAGACAATTTATTGCATTATTGCATGGTCATCCCGCGTGGTTAGGTTAACAGCGTGGTGCCTCCATAGACTCTCAGGTGTGTCAGAGTTATTTAGCACGACTCACACGCAGTTTATAAAACTGTGCAGTAAGCACGTGACTTGACCCTGCAAGTGGGTAGTACCAGGTGGCACAATTCGGGCGTAGTTTGCTCAGCAGTGCATCGGACTACAGGCACACGGTGCAACTGCCCTAGTTTTTGAAATAAATAAATAAATTTATTTCATTGGTAAATGGAATAAATAAATAAATAAAATAGAGTATGTAAAATTAAATTAAACTAATTTTTTAAAAATGTTTAGTAATTATTACAATAATAATATGTTTTTTATAATAATCTTTTTATTATTATTACTATTTTTTATCATTATTATTATTGTTATTTTTATTATTGTGATTGTTATTATTTTATTATTATTTTATGATTATTTAAATGAAAAAAATGGACCAAACCCAAGCACCCCCTAATGTTCACCGCACGGCTTCTCCTTTCCCCCTCTGTGTTTTCCCGGCCCGCCGAACCTCATGTGGAGACCGACCTACCCCACTTTCCATACGCCTTTTCTCCCTCGCCCTCAAGCCACCGCACCAGTCTCCTCCATTCCTTATCGAGACCCAGCCGCCCCTCAGGTTCCCTGCGCAGCGTCACCCCCACCCCCTTGCGGCTTCGCATGCACCACAACCTCTCCCTGGCCAGCGCCCTCGCCCCTTCATGATCCCACCAACCAGCCGGACCTCCGCCTCCTCAACACCAGCCCCCTTACGCGGATCCGCCCCCTTCAGGTCGCCCTACCCTTCGGCTTTGACTCCTCAGCGCACCGAGCTGCCACCCTCTGGCTGCATTTTGACCTCTCTATCGT
The DNA here is from genome assembly GCA_963277665.1 of Viscum album. Classification (NCBI taxonomy): domain Eukaryota; kingdom Viridiplantae; phylum Streptophyta; class Magnoliopsida; order Santalales; family Viscaceae; genus Viscum; species Viscum album. Next base: position 1,404,543,091 of record OY728129.1, read on the forward strand.
TGCATCCCACTGGCATGGATCCCAGCTTCCGCACCTCCGTCACACCGATTCTTACCTGCTGACATCTGTACAACATTCGATCCTTCCCATTATGTCACAACCCTGACACGACCGTCTTTACTAACCCCGACCAGAATCATGGCCACTCATTTCCCTCGCCGGCATGACCACTGCTGGTCAGTGCGACTCCCCCCGATGCAGCCCCTGCTTGCTGGCATCAAACCCCCTCCCTTTGGTGATGTTTATCTCCCCTTTTGGTAAGGTATTTTGTTTTACGGTTAAATAATAAATTTTTTGATTTTGATTTTGTTTGTGTGTGTTGGTTTTGGCTTCCCGCAGGTGTGGTTGTGGTGCGAACAAGGCTTCACACCGGCTTTATGAGTACAATCCACATTTGAGGTAGGTGGCTATGCATTTAACCATCGTTTTATGATTTAATTTGCATCTTAAATTAGTAAAGAATATATATAGATTAGTTTGTTTGATGCGGATCAAGTTTTTAATTGATGTTGATATGTATATTTGGTATATGCATGTTTTTTTTGAGCAACCATGCTTAGTTGTTTATTCGCATTTCACAAAATGTGTAGATTGTGTATTGTTTTGGCATCAATGTGTATAGAGTCATAAAAGTGGTTTTTAAATAGGTTATGGTGTGTGTAAACTAGAAAGTGGTTTGTTATAAAAAGTAGTGTTTTCCTGGTATGTTTGTAATGTCTGGCTTGTGGATTTGTAAATTGGTGTGTATGATAGAAAGAATGGATTTTGAGCTGGTTTTGTGTGTGTAAAGATATGGTATACTTATCAAACCAGATTTATAAACATTTAAAGTATTTATTAAATTATATGGATTTAGCATGTCTGGGTTTTGAAAAGTGTTGAGCCACGCATGCTTTAAAATGTAGTTTTCAATGTATCGTTCTCTTTTGTTGGGTTATGCACTCAAAATGTTTTCTTGAATTGTCATGACGGATCTTTAAAATGATTAGTGAGTTATTTTGGGCGTTGTGTGTTTTTTTGTAAACACTTTGTGGATTTTAAAGGGGTTTTGTAAATAGTGTTGATGGTTCGAGTTGTGTTCTTAAAACACGTCGAGGTGGTTTTTATACCGTTAGTTCATTTGGATTATCTTAAGTCTGTAGTTATGGTTTTTTAGTTATTGTGTGTTGGTTGTAGCATGTGTAGATGAGGAAAACCTGGGATACTGTGGTCGTCAACTTCTGTGTTTTTGTGCATTTGTGCGAGGCGTGACACGCCATTATGTTTGGACAGAAAGCTGATGTAGGTCCCCCAATACACTAACCTTTAAATTCAGAATTTATTAATTGCTTGATATTTTATTAATTTTAATAAATGAGAAATAATATAAGATAATTAATTTTTAAAAGATTATTTGGTTTAAAAGAGCATCTTATTTTATACACGACACTTCAAATATTTTCTTAATGAACGGACACCCAGTAGTGAGAGAATGCTCGTTTGGCCTTTAAACATAAATCACAGAATTTCTAATGTAGTTATGGTTTATTAATAAATGATTTCTTTTGAATCATGAACAAGTGTTTTGGTTCTCTTGATAAATGAAGATTTTCTTTAAAGTTGGTTGGTTAAGGCCCGTTTGGCACTTTGATAGAATAAATTATTTTAAGAAAAAAAAATTTTGGATAATAATGGGGTGATCTTGTTGTATTCGACAATTGTGTGAGATTATTGTGTGTGATGGTTGTACATTGGAATTGGTTGCTTATTTGACAATTTTGTCTCACCCCTGTTTATTATATGTGTTGGCATGGAAACCTGGCATTGTAAGTGAATCTTTTTAGAAAGATTGCCGCACTAGTTTAGATTACGCTCAAGATAGTTTCCCTTGTTATGGATTATACTCTACTAGGGGATTGGGCCCCTCTGTTAGGACAAGTAGGGAAACCTCGGGCGTTAGGGTGTTAGGACGTCATCGAGAGTATAGTATGTTCTCGATTGTTCATGAGCTCCTAGGTTTGACCCATTTTTTCTTTAGTGTTAATTTTGTATGTGGTGGATGATTGGGAGGTCTAGTTCGGTTGCTGGCCCCTGTGTGCCACTTCTTTTCCATTAACCATAGTGTGTGATGAATGTTGTGTGTGGTTTTCCCTTTGACTAACAACTGAAATTTGAATTTTAACTTGTTCGCATAAATGTTTTAAAATGCAATACACTTTTTCCTTTCAAACATTAAACTTGTTTTTAAATTAAAAAGGGAAATGGACCGTTAGTTTTCTAATAAATGGAAGTGTGTGTGTGGGAACCCATATTTTTTATAATTTAGTTCAATCTTGGAATTAGTAAATTTCTTTGTTTAAGGGTAGTGCATTGGGAATAGATTGATGGGCACGCCTACTGACTATTAATACTCATGCCTATATTGTTTTACTTTTTTTAATTTTTTGTAGGTTTGACTTGATTTTTCTTGCCATGCGTGAGAGTTGGTTGTGGATTGGTGAGATACTCTTAGAGTCGCGAGGAGTTTTGGTCGTGGGTAGGTTAGTTGGTTGTTGTTGGTCGTTCTTTCTATTTGTGCTGTTAATTTACTTCACCTTATTCTACTTTTCGACTGCATTATTTATTTTCACTGGGTGAAATCAACCACAATGTTCTTTTATTGATGCACTGGTGCTTATCGCCAGTCCGGGAGGAACGGGAACGCCTCTCGGGCCATGTCGCGGACCGGATCAGGTGACCAGTTTAGGGTCGACCCAGGTTGCTTCATGAAAAAATGGTATCATAGTAGGCCCTTGTTATTTGGGGTGTCTAGTAGAAGGAAATTTGGACTGTTGGGGCACAGGAGGTAGGTTATGGGTCGATTCATGATCACCACTGGATGCAACAAGACCTGAGTTACCAGGGGTGGTCTAGGTTTTGAGTCTTCTGCTTTTGTTTTGGTATTGAGGAATGAAAATGGAGGCGAACCAGTGTCATGTCGTGACCTCACATGGTGTAGTGACCCATTTGGAGTCTGATCACACGGTTGAGATTCTCCTAATCATTTACGCTTGCTTGGGGTGTGGCTCACTTCTATGTCACCACGTTAAGAATAATTGCTAGATCATCGTCCCAATGGTTTGTTATAAGATGGGTTTTATTTTGGTTCTGATTGATTTAAGCGTGTTTTTTTTAAATGAAAAAGGGAAATGTTTTTTTGGAAAATTGAATTGGTTTGAAAAGTGTGTTTGGTATTTGGGAATTGGCATTGAAGAAAGGAAGTTTTGAAATCTAATGTGAAAAAATGATTTTTGTGTTGTGTTTGTATTTTTTTGGTTTTTTTAGTTGGATGTTTTTGGATGAAAGTGCTTTCAATGATATTCCATTGGCTTGATATTGGTTTTGGCTCTGCGTTTTACATGTTGTTCAGAAAATACAACCCAGAAAGGTCCCCAGGGTTTCTGATAAGTCCTGCCCTTTTTTTGGTCCTTTTCGAACATTTCCTGTTTTTCATAGTGATCGGGGTCTGTTAAAGGCAGTTATGTGCTTGAAGTGGTCGAGTGTGTTTTTAGAATGTTGGGAACTCCCGAGTATGTTAGAGTTTGAGCTGTCCTGGGAACATTTAAGGGTCTGACTTCATACGAATAAGAGTTGCTCACCCCACCGTCGATACAAGTTGGGATGATGTGGGACGCTTTAAATCTGTCTTTTTTTTATGGTACATACCGGAAAAGGTGCCGAAGATGAAAAAGGAAGAGCTCATGTGTATTCAAGAAGGACAATGGACAGTGAAAGCGTATGTTGACCATTTCAAGGAACTAGTTTCCTTTTCTATAGAGGTAGCATCAAAAGAGTTAATAAAGACTTCTCTCTTCGTCGGGTGTCTTCATCGAAAGATCAAGGAGTGCGTCCTCCCATTTAGGGACTATCATTTTGAGAAGTTAGTGCATGAGGTGTTTTTAGCTGAGTTGGTCTCCAGATCGTAGATGGTTGAAAATATAGTGTATCTAGTTACTCATGGTGGTTCCCCATCTAGTGAGTAAGACATGCCAGAGGGACCTATTTCTAAAGAGTCAACTTCAGTGGTTCTGGTTTCCTGTTCATCGGACCGTTCAGTGGTGTGCCACCTGTGTGTCCGGTTCGGGCACGTGAAGCTGTCATGTCGCATTCCTCCGAAGACGTGTCGTCATTGCGACTATTTGGATCACTTGGAAAAGTTTTGTAGAAAGCGTCTCCTGAAGAAGACATTGTGACCGGAGGAATTTCAGTGTCTAACTGTGAAGCAAGAGATTCTTCAGTCATCATAACCCCAGCCACAGGTCCTGGGGTGAATCTCATGCATAGTTAGGAGTTGTCAGGGGTGTGAAGCCTCGGTTTGGGTTTCATGTTCCTTGTTGGAACTAGAACATTTAAAGTCTTTTCATTATTGTTTTTTTGTTAAAAGTTTTGAAGTTGTTGTAAGATCATTGTTTTATCGTGGAGTTATGACGGACAAGTTCTATAGTAATTCAATTATGTTTTGTTCGTCTTATCATGGTTTTCTAAATCATGTGCTTTTCTTAGAAGTGGGTTTGTCCCTTCTATGGATTAGTATCGGTTTAGCTATGTCATTTGGAGATATAAGTGTCTGTGAAGGAGTCAAGTCTTGTATTTATGCTCGGGTTTGCCGCTTGGGTTATGTTCTGCTCGGAGGATTTTCTCTAGTGTTCGTTCTTTCATTAGTCTGTGTCTAGAGATCCATGTTTCAGCTGAGGTGTTATTTCTCTTGTGCTATAAAAGTTAGTTTTGATTGGTTGGTAGATCTCGTGCCCCCCCTCCTTGGGTGGTATTTTTGGCTGTTAAATTTCTGCTCTAATTGAGTTCTTGTGGTGGGGAGAACCCCTTCGCGTTCTCCCCTCAACCTTGGGCTTCAATTTTCTCTTGAATCGGTCGGGTGTGACCTGTGTGAAGTATGGTTATCCTGAGATTCTCAGTTGTCTTTGGTTCTTCTAGTTCTATTTGGGCATGGACTAAATTCTAGATCAACATACGGCTTTGGGACTTTCTAGGGGAAGAAAGTGTCTATGGTAGGGAGAATTATCACACCACGACGTCACAGATTTATTATTTTTAATTACATTAATTATTACGTTGGGTTTTAGACAATTTTTTCACTATTTCATAGTAATCCAACACGGTTAGGAGTAACAGCGCGGTGCCCACACAGACACCTTGGTGTGTTAGAGTTATGGTGCATGACTCACACACAGTTTATATAACCGCGCAGTAAGCACGTGACTTGACCCTGCAAGCAGGTAGTACTAGGTGGAACGGTTTGGGTGCAGTTTGCTCAGCAGTGCATCAGACTGCAGGAGAGTATTGCAACTTCCCCAGTTTTCAAAATAAATAAATGAATTTATTTAAATGTTAAATAGAAAAAATAAATAAATTAATTAAATAGAGTACTCCAAATTAAATTAAACCGATTTTTGTAAAATGTTTAATAATTATAACTATTATAATTTGTTTTTTTATAATAATATTGTTATTATTATTACTATTTTTTATCATTATTATTATTTTTATTGTTATTATTGTATTATTATATAAATGAAAAAAAAACGAACCATACCCTAGCTCCCCTACTGTTCGCTGCATGACTCCCCCTTTCCCCCTTCGTGTTTTCCATGCCCGCTGAACCTCATGCAGCAGCCGACCTGCCACGCTCGCCATCCGCCTTTTCTCCCACACCCTCAAGACGCCGCACCAGTCTCCTCCCTTCCTCGTCGCGACCCAGCCACCCCTCCGGTTCCTTGCACAACGTCACCCCCAGCCCCTTGCAGCTTCGCATGCACCACAGCCTCCCTTTGGCCAGCGCCCTTTCCCCTACATGATCCCACTGACCAACCGGCCCTCTGCCTCCCCACCGCCGGACCCCTTACGTTGATCCGCCCCTGCAGGATACCCTAACCTTCAACTTCACCTCCTCAATGCACCGGACCGCCACCCTTCGGCTGGATTTGGACCTCTCTACCACCGTATCCCACTGGCGTGGATCCTAGCTTCCACACCTCCATCATGTCAATGATTCCTTGCTGAAATCTGTACATCAGTCGAGCCTTCCCTTTCCGGTGCAACCCTAACGCGACTGTCCTTCCTAACCCCAACTGGACTCATGACCACTCCTTTCCCTCGCCGGCGCGGCCACTACTGACCGGTGCGACTCACCCCGACACAACCCCTGCATGTTGGCGTAGAACCCCCTCCCTTTAGTAATGTTTCTCTCCCCTTTTGGTAAGGGATTTTGTTTTATAGTTAAATCATAATTTTTGTGAGTTTGATTTTGTTTGTGTGTGTTGGTTTTGGCATCCTGTATGTGTGTTTTTGGTGCGAACAAGGTTTCGCACTAGCTTCGGGTGGATCATCCAAGTTTAAGGTAGGTGGTTATGCATTTAACCATTGTTTTATGAATTAATTTTCTTCTTAAATTAGTTAATCATATATATTAATTAGTTAGTTTGATGTGGATCTTTTTTTTAATTGATGTTGATATGTATATATGGTATATGTGTGTTTTATTTGAGCAACCATGCTGAGTTTTTTATTCACATTTAACAATCTGTGGAGATTTTTTTTTGTTTAGCTTCAATGTGTGTAGAGTCATAAAAGATTTTTTTGAACAGGTTTTGGTATGTGTAAACTGGAAAGTGGTTTATTATAAAAATTGGTGTTTTCCTGGTCTGTTTGTAATGACTGAAATGTGGATTTGAAAATTGGAGTGTATGATGGAAAGAAGGGCTTTCGAGCTGGTTTTGTGTGTGTGAAGATATGGTATACTTCTCAAACCAGATTTACAAACATTTAAATTATTTATTAAATTATATGGATGCTGCAAGTCTGGGTTTGGAAAACTGTTGAGTCGCACATGCTTTTAAATGTAGTTTTCAATGTACCATGTGCTTTTGTTGGGTTATGCACTCTACTAGATTTCTTGAATTGGCATGATGGCTCTTTAATATGATTAGTGAGTTATTTTGGGCATTCTGTGTTTTTATTGTAAACACTTTGTGAATTTTAAAGGGATTTAGTAAATAGTGTTGATGGTGCGAGTTGTGTTTTGAAAACACTTCATGGTGGTTTTTACATCATTTTTTCATTTGGATTGTCTTAAGTCAGTGGTTATGGGTTTTTAGTTGTTGTGCATTTGTTGTAGCTCATGTGAGTGAGTAAAACCCAGGATACTGTGGTCGTCGACTTGCACGTGTTTGTGGGTCTATGCGAGGCATGACGTGCCATTGTATTTGGACAGCGATCTAAGGTAGGTCCCCCACTGCACTCGCCTTTAAATTCAGAATTTATTAATTGCTTGATATTTTATTAATTTTAATAATGAGAAGCAATATAAGATAATTAATTTTTAAATGATTATTTGGTGTAAAAAGAGTAGTTTATTTTATACACGACACTTGAAATATTTTCTTAATGAACGGACACCGAGTAGTGAAAGAATTCCCATTTGGACTTTAAACATAATTTATAGAATTTCTAAAGTAGTTCTGGTTTATTCATAATTGATTTCTTTTGAAGCATGAACAAGTGTTTTGGTTCTTTTGAGAAATGAGTATTTTCTTTAAAGTTGGTTGGTTAAGACCCATTTGGTACTTTGATAAAATAAATTATTTTGAGAAAACATTCTTTGGGATAACACATGGGTGATCTTGTTATGTTCGATGATTGTGTGAGATTATTGTTTGTGATGCTCGTACATTGGAATTGATGTTTGTTTGACATTGTTGACTCACCCCTGTTTATTATATGTGTCGACATGGGAACCAAGCATTGTAAGTGAATCTTCTGAGAATGATTGCAACAGTAGTTTAGATTATGCAATTGCTAGTGGCCCTTAGTATGAATTATGCTCTGCTAGGGGATTGGGCCCCTGGGTTAGGCCTTGTAGGGAAACACTGGGAGCTAGGGCATTATTACGTCATCGAGAGTAGACATGCCTTCAGGATTAGACACATGTATGGTATGTTTTGGATTGTTCACGAGCTCTTAGGTTCGACACATGTTTTATTTATTGTTTATTTTTATGTGGTGGATGATTGAGAGGTCTATTTCGGTTGCTGGCCCCTGTGTGCCACTTCATTTCCATTTCTCTTAGTGTGTGTTGTGTGTTGTGTGTGGTTTTCCATTTGACTAACAACTGAAATTTGAATTTATTACTTGTTCACAGAAATTTTTTATAATGAAATGACACTACGGGAAAAATGGGTATTTGCGACGGGATTTATCCCGTCGCAAATAGCCCCGTTAAAAACTTATTTGCGACGGGGGTGTTTGCCCGTCGCAAATAAGTAGCCTTTTGCGACGGGATAGCTTTCCCCGTCGCAAAAGAACTTGCGCGCTTTGCGCGCCAAATCGCGGGAAACATATTTGCGACGGGCGGTTATTGCCCGTCGCAAATAACCGGCGGCGGTAAAAGGTATTTGCGATGGGAATATTCCCCCGTCGCAAATAGTATGTCGGCAGGTGGTTATTTGCGACGGAACCCGTCGCAAATAACTATATAACCGTTGACCGTAATAAATGATGGCTAAGGTATTTGCGACGGGATACCCGTCGCAAATGGACCCGTCGCAAATAATCTAACCTATAAATACCCCCCTCCGTTTTTTTTCAATTCATTCTCAAACTCCATCTTCTCCTTCTCTCAAAGTTCTATTTCTAGAGTTCGGCGTTTCTCAAGTTTAATTTTTTTCGCCGGAGTTGATATTGAAGTTTTCAAGAACGATCAGATATCAACCTCAGATCAATCTTCAAGGTATTTATGTTCATTTTAATTTAATATTTATTTTAAATTTTTTATTAGTTTCAATTATTTTTAATTAGTTGTAATTTAATTATGTTTACATTGTTTTGTTACTTAATAAATTTAAATTATTAGTATTGTTCATAGTTAATGGTAATTAGGAATAATTAGTAATAATTTTCAATAATTAAGAATAAATATTAATAATTAGTAATAAATACCAATAATTAGGAATAATAACATTATTAAATTATTAGTATATTTTATTATTAATATTAAAATAATATAATTTTTTATATTATATACAATTCTCCTTTCATCTGTGTGTTTTCTGTCTCCACATGTATTATTTGTATGTGGAGACAGAAAACACAGAGATGAAAGAAAAATTGTATATAATATAGAAAATTATATTATTTTAATATTAATAATAAAATATACTAATAATGTTATTATTCCTAATTATTGGTAATTATTTCTAATTATTGGTAATTATTCATATAATTACTAATAATTAGGAATAATTATCAATAATTAGCAATAATTAGGAATAATTTGTAATAATTAGTAATAATTAGTAATAATTAACAATAATTAGTAATAATTACCAATAATTAGTAATAATTACCAATAATTAGGAATAATTACCAATAATTAGTAATAATTACCAATAATTCGTAATACTTACCAATAATTTGTAATACTTACCAATAATTAGTAATAATTACCAATAATTGGTAATAATTAGTAATAATTATCAATAATTATCAATAATTAGTAATAATTAGTAATAATTACTCATAATTACCACTAATTAGTAATAATTAGGAATAATTACCAATAATTAGTAATAATTAATAATAATTAGTAATAATTAGTAATAATTAGTAATAATTAGTAATAATTAGTAATAATTAGTAATAATTAGGAATAATTAGTAATAATTACCAATAATTATCAATAATTACCGATAATTACCAATAATTAGGAATAATTAGCAATAATTAGGAATAATTACCATTAATTAGGAATAATTACCAATAATTAGGAATAATTACCAATAATTAGTAATAATTACCAATAATTGGTAATAATTACCAATAATTAGTAATAATTACCAATAATTAGGAATAATTACCAATAATTAGGAATAATTGCCAATAATTAGGAATAATTACCAATAATTAGGAATAATTAGTAATAATTACCAATAATTAGTAATAATTAGTAATAATTAGTAATAATTACCAATAATTAGTAATAATTAGTAATAATTAGTAATAATTACCAATAATTAGTAATAATTAGTAATAATTAGTAATAATTACCAATAATTAGTAATAATTAACAATAATTAGTAATAATTACCAATAATTAGTAATAATTACCCATAATTACCAATAATAACCGGTAAATAGTAATAATTACCAATAATTTGGAATAATTACTAATAATTAGTAATAATTAGTAATAATTCGTAATAATTACCAATAATTAGTAATAATTAGTAATAATTAGTAATAATTAGTAATAATTACCAATAATTAGTAATAATTAGTCGTAATTACCAATAATTAGTAATAATTTGTAATAATTAGTAATAATTACCAATAATTAGTAATAATTAGTAATAATTAGTAATAATTACCAATAATTAGTAATAATTAACAATAATTAGTAATAATTACCAATAATTAGTAATAATTAGCAATAATTACCAATAATTACCGGTAAATAGTAATAATTACCAATAATTAGGAATAATTACTAATAATTAGTAATAATTAGTAATAATTCGTAATAATTACCAATAATTAGTAATAATTAGTAATAATTAGTAATAATTAGTAATAATTACCAATAATTAGTAATAATTACCAATAATTAGTAATAATTAGTAATAATTAGTAATAATTAGTAATAATTAATAATAATTACCAATAATTAATAATAATTACCAATAATTAGTAATAATTACCAATAATTACCAATAATTAGTAATAATTACCAATAATTAGTAATAATTAAAAATAATTAGTTATAATTACCAATAATTAGTAATAATTATCAATAATTAGTAATAATTACCAATAATTAGTAATAATTAGTAATAATTAATAATAATTACCAATAATTAGCAATAATTACCGATAATTACCAATAATTAGTAATAATTACCAATAATTAGTAATAATTACCAATAATTAGTAATAATTACCAATAATTACCAATAATTAGTAATAATTACCAATAATTAGTAATAATTAGTAATAATTAGTAATAATTAGTAATAATTACCAATAATTAGTAATAATTAGTAATAACTAGTAATAATTAGTAATAATTACCAATAATTAGTAATAATTAACAATAATTAGTAATAATTACCAATAATTAGGAATAATTACCAATAATTACCAATAATTACCGGTTAATAGTAATAATGAGTAATAATTAGTAATATTTAGTAATAATTACCAATAATTAGTAATAATTACCAATAATTAGTAATAATTAGGAATAATTACCAATAATTAGTAATAATTAGTAATAATTTCCAATAATTAGTAATAATTACTAATAATTAGTAATAATTACCAATAATTAGTAATAATTAGTAATAATTACCATTAATTAGTAATAATTACCAATAATTAATATTAATTACCAATAATTAGTATTAATTACCAATAATTAGTAATAATTATTATTAATTACCAATAATTAGTAATAATTAGTAATAATTAGTAATAATTAGTAATATTTAGTAATAATTACCAATAATTAGTAATAATTAACAATAATTAGTAATAATTATCAATAATTAGTAATAATTACCAATAATTAGTAATAATTACCAATAATTAGTAATAATTACCAATAATTAGTATTAATTACCGATAATTAGCAATAATTACCGATAATTACCAATAATTACCGATAATTACCAATAATTACCGATAATTACCAATAATTAGTAATAATTAGTAATAATTACCAATAATTAGTAATAATTAGGAATAATTTCCAATAATTAGTAATAATTAGGAATAATTACCAATAATTAGTAATAATTAGTAATAATTATTAATAAATAGTAATAATTAATAATAATTAGTAATAATTAGTAATAATTAGTAATAATTACTAATAATTAGTAATAATTAGTAATAATTAGTAATAATTAGTAATAATTAGTAATAATTACCAATAATTAGTAATAATTACCAATAATTAGTAATAATTAGTAATAATTAGTAATAATTCCCAATAATTAGTATTAATTACCAATAATTAGTAATAATTACCAATAATTACCAATAATTAGTAATAATTAGTAATAATTACTAATAATTACCAATAATTAGTAATAATTAGTAATAATTACCAATAATTAGTAATAATTACCAATAATTAGTAATAATTACCAATAATTAGTAATAATTAACAATAATTAGTAACAATTACCAATAATTGGTAATAATTACCAATAATTAGTATTAATTACCAATATTTAGTATTAATTGCCGATAATTAGCAATAATTACCGATAATTAGTAATAATTAGTAATAATTACAAATAATTAGTAATAATTAGTAATAATTACCAATAATTAGTAATAATTAGTAATAATTACCAGTAATTAGTAATAATTAGTAATAATTAGTAATAATTAGTAATAATTACCAATAATTAGTAATAATTAACAATAAAAAGTTTGCGTCAGTCATGTATGATGTAAACTCTATAATTATCCTAGCTTGAGTGTTTCTTCTAACAAATTATTCAAAACCAGTAATGCTTTTATATTTTATAGAAAAATATGGAAGAACGAGGTCGTCAACAATCATTATTAGGTGACCGCATATGGATAAATCAACGTAGAAATCCAAACGGTTCTGGTTTAAATCCAGTATATGTAGAGGGTGTGGAGACTTTTTTATCATTTGCGGCATCAAATCCAGAATTTGTTTCAGAAGGAAAAATAAAATTCCCTTGCAGAAAATGTGCATTGAGAACGTTTGACACGTTTGAAAAAGTGGGGGAACATCTCTTGCGTTTTGGTTTTCAACCAGATTATGTTTTTTGGTATCAACACGGTGAACGCAGTTCCCGAGCAGGTGATACCAACTTGATTCCGGATCCATCCCGGTTTCAAGATTTAGTACATGATGTTGCAGGTTCATCTGTTCAACATACAGAAACTCCGGCTGATATAGCTTCTAATCCTGAGTTGGCACCGTCTGAATTTTATGAGTTGTTGAGGTCTGCTGAGGATGCATTATATCCTGGCTGCAAGATGAGAAAATTAGAAGCAGTTGCAAAATTTATGGCTATCAAATCAGATAATGAAATGTCAAACACCTGTTTTGACCAGATATTTTCTTTGCTTAAAACACTGTTTTCTGAAGGAAATGTTTTTCCTGCAAATTACTATGAGAGTAAGAGGCTTGTTCGAAATTTGGGACTTACTTGTCAGAAGATTCATGCATGTTCAAATGATTGCATTTTATATTCTGGGGAAAATGAGTCGTTGGATAGTTGTCCCACAAGTGGGAAACTGAGATATAAAGAAGGACAACATGGGAAGTCTGGTTTGATTCCTGTAAAACAGTTGAGATATTTTCCGCTTACATCCAGAATTCCGCATTTATTCATGTCTAAGAATACGGTGAAAATGATGTCATGGCATAAAGAGAATATTTCAACCGATAAAATCTTGAATCATCTAGCCGATGGTGATTCATGGAAACATTTTGATAGAGTGCATCCATCCTTTTCTTTAGAAGCTAAAAATGTTCGACTGGGCCTTTCCATTGATGGTTTCTGTCCATTCAGATCTTATGGTAGTCAATATTCATGTTGGCCTGTTTTTTTAACTCCGTACAATTTACCTCCATGGATGTTGATGAAGGAGCTATATATCTTTTTGACTTTACTAATTCCAGGACATCCGAAGAAAAATATTGATGTTTATTTGAAACCATTGATTGATGAATTATGTTTATTGTGGAGTACTGGTGTCAGTACATATGATGTTGCAACGAAACAGAATTTCATACTAAGAGAAGCATTGATGTGGACAATTAGTGACTTCCCGGCTTATGGGATGTTATCTGGTTGGAGTACACATGGTCAGAAATCATGTCCTTACTGTATGGGAGAGAACAAAGCATTTATGCTCATTCATGGAAAGAAACCTTGTTATTTTGACTGTCATCGCAGATTTCTTCCAGCTGATCATCCTTTTCGCAGAAACAGATCTTATTTCAGAAAAAGGAACAGTTTAAAGGGATGGACCTCCAAAAATGCTATCAGGTTCGGAGTTAAAATCAGTTGTATTTTCATTACCTCCCATCACTTTTGGTCCCACAATAAACCAACAGAGAATATCTGGTTTTGGGAAAGAACACAATTGGATTAAACGTAGCATATTTTGGGATTTGCCATATTGGTCTGATTTGTTGGTCCGACACATGTTAGATGTCATGCACATTGAGAAGAACTGTTTTGATAATTTTTTCATACAGTTTTGGATACGCCAGGAAAGAGCAAAGACAATGTAAATGCATGTTTAGATCTTGCCCAAATTTGCAGCCGTCCAGAACTGGAACTGTTTGAGAATGTCAGAACAGAAAGGTTACTGAAACCAAAAGCATCTTATACACTGTCTAAAGAAAACCATTTATTATTTTGTCAGTGGATTGCAGATATGAGACTTCCAGATGGCTGTGCTTCCAATTTGGGTAGATGTGTAAAGAATGGTCATATTACTGGATTAAAAAGTAATGATTGTCATGTTATAATGGAAAGACTTCTACCCATTGGAATAAGAGGTCTGTTGAATTCTGTGATTTGGGATTCCATAACAGACATGTCTCATTTTTTTCGGGAAATTTGTGCGGCTACAACAGATTATGATGCTCTAGGAAAACTTGAAGAAGATGTTGTTGTAATTATATGTAAACTAGAAAAAATATATCCGCCATCTTTCTTCGAATCAATGGAACATTTGGTGTTACATTTGTTATATGAAGCCAAATGTGGAGGTCCAGTACAGTTTTGATGGATGTACCCATTTGAAAGATGCAAGAAAAAATTGAAAAGAAAAGTATGTAACATAGCATCTGTTGAAGGATCTATTGCAGAAGCTTATTTGCAAGAGGAAATATCTTTTTTTTGCTCCCATTATTTCGAATATGAGTATCCTACAAAACACAACCGAATGGGACGGAACGAGAGGAATATTGATGAAATCAACAATCAATTATCTGTTTTCAACCAGCCAGAGTTTGGTTTTGGTGGAGTTTATGAACGCTGGCTTTCAGATGATGAACATCATAGAGCTCATACGTATGTTCTGCTCAACTGTGAAGAGATGACATCAGTTGTACTGTAATTGTTTATATCACTTATTCTATCATTTATGTTACAATAAATAACTTTGGTTTTTCTAGGTTGTATGATAATAATATCAAGAAACAAATTCCCCAAATTACAGCAGCTGCTCTCGAAGAACATTGACTGAAAAATTTCTCTCAGTGGTTTCAAAAACTGGTAACATAAATTCTTTATCCTTTAGAAACTCATTCAATGTATAGTTTACTATATTGATAATTATTTCACAAATTTTCAGGTGTCTTGACATGCTGATAAAATTGACAAACGGCTGTGTGTATTGAGTAACCCACCTTCCAAACTTGTTAAAACTTATAATGCATATGGGGTGAATGGATTTCGATTTCACACACATGCATATGGGGAATCGAAAAAAACAATGAACAGTGGAGTTAGCTTGAGAGGATCTCATCATCGAGAAAATGAAGTTGAATTTTATGGCATAATTGATGAAATCATTGAACTCTGTTATCTTGGACAACATTACATAACCATGTTCAAATGTCGGTGGTTGGATACAGAGAGAGGCGTGCGTGTTCATCCAACTCATGGAATCATCGATATTAAATGTAAAAGTGTTCTCGCAGTAAATGAACCATTCTTATTGGCTCAACAGGCACATCAAGTTTATTACGCAAATTACTGTGCTACATCAACAGACATGACTAATTGGTGGAGTGTAATAAAAATCAAAATTCGAGACAATCAGTTTAGTCAAAGTGAATGTGCTTTAACTGATGTGCAAAGAATTGAAGTTTTTCAAGAGAGTACTCAAAATCATTCTTTTTTAAAAAGAGACATGAGTATCGATGAAGACACCCCACATTTAAGAGTCGGTGGTGACGATGATGTTAATGATGTCACATATGAATTTGAAATGGTAAGAGATGAAGCAACTGTAACTCGAATGGATATCGATGATGTTGAGGAGGAATATGAAGATGACATTTACATATATGAAGATGATGATGAAGATGAACACTGATAGAATTCCATGGTATTTATATACAATCATAATATGTATATATGTATATATAATTTTAATTATCAATTATTTCCTAACAACATTAGCATTTTCTGTTTCAGATGGATGACGCCACATTTCGTGAGTTGGCGGATGCTGACCTGTCTTTCGATGCGGATGAGTTGCTGGCAGATGACCCTCAGCCTGCAGGCGCTCCAGGGAGTACGCGGAGGGGGCGCAGTCTTGCACGATTGATGATTCCTGACCCCGTCCCCGAGCGACGTCCACGTCTTGGGTTTGATCCACGCACACGGAGGTGTGATAACCTGTGTGATAACCTGTGGATTTGACTAAGATTTCATTAATCTATTCACATAATAAATGTTTATTATTTTTATAGTTTTCCGCATATAGCAGTCGGACAGGGTAGCGCTATTTTGCACAACTATTTCTCTCAGCTGTGGACCACATGAGAGTAGATTCCTATTGATGTACAGCAGGTCATGTTCGGCCATTGGTTGGTACGTACATAAATAAATAATTTTTATTTTGAAAATTATTTCATTTCTAACTTGATATTTTGATTTATTTGTAGGTTTTATGGTATCTGATCGAAGATACCATGCGTGACGCCATCCACGAGGCATGGGAGGTGGCCATGCGTGATCGCCTTCGTCAGTTTTTGCACAATTTAAGAAAATCTGCCATTAAGAAAGCAGGAGTGTCAGATTTTGACGAGTCATGTAGAGCACACCGACCAGAGTACATTTCATCCCATGTATGGGATGGATTATGTGCGCACTGGTTGAGTGGTGCCTTTCAGAGGAGATCATCGGTGGGGAGGCAGAATCGGGGGAGACAGGAGGTGACTCATCGAGCTGGGAGTCATTCTTTCAGTACTCATAGATAGCATCTGGTACATACATTATTTATAAATATTTTAGATAACTATAAATATTAACAGTTTAATTTTTATTCTTATAGGCTGTCGAGCACCCTGATATTACGGAGTACGATGTATATCGGAGGATGTATAGTGATCCTACTATTGGGGAGCTCAGAGGTGATCGTCAGCATCACATCGTGGTCAGTATTATTTGATTTCAAGTTTAAAATTTAACTGCATATAATATATTCACAATTTTAATTTTAAATTGCAACTACATGAGTCATATGAGGCCGCAGCGTCATAGGCCCGGCTTGAGAGTCAGGCCGAGTCATCAGATCAGACCACTAGCCTTCAGTTTGATGAGGTGGCATGGATGCAGACCACCTAGTATTCCTTCGAGAAGGGCCGGGTAGTTGGTATCAGCTCTCGACTGACTCCCGGAGATTATTATGGCAGTGTTGCGATGTCGGCGTCCAGCTCGAGAGGAGATCGTGCATCTTCTTCTGCTACACAGTATGAGGATCAGTTGCGATCTCAGACTGCACTGATAGAGAGTCTCCGACAGGAGCAGGAGCAGATGCGTTAGCAGCATGAGGAGGAGTGCCGACGCCAGCAGCAGCTGTACGAGGAGCAGACGAGTCGGTGGCAGCAGCATCATCAGGAGCAGATGGAGTACATGCGCCGACTCACTCATGCTTTAGGGATGGAGTTTCCTCCACCACCATCTACAGATCCCCCCCTCCCCCTCCTTCATATTAGAGTTTGTTTTTATGTTATAAAATTTGTGAAATCAAAATATGATTTTTTTTTCTATTCGTAGTTTTTGTCTCATTATAAAATATTAATAATATTATATTTTGAAATAACAATATTAATATGAATAATAATATTATTTATATTTTATAATATTAAATTATATATATATATTAAAATTTTATAATATTATAATTTAATAATATTTTTTTGTAATACTTGAATTATTTTAATATTTGAATGTAAAATAATTCTATTATTTTTATATTAATTAAAATAACTTATTAATATTTTTTTTATTTATGAATTATATTTCTAATATTATTATATTAATTAAATCATTTATTAATATTCTATTATTTTTTATTTTTGAATTATAATTCTATTATTATTATATTAATTAAAATAATTTATTAATAATTTATTAATTTTATTTGGAAATTATAATTCTATTATTATATTAATTAAAATCATTTATTAATATTTTATTATTTTTTATTTTTGAATTATAATTGGATTATTATTATATTAATTAAAATAATTTATTAAAATTTTTTTTATAGTATTTGCGACGAGATACTATGCCCGTCGCAAATAGTATTTATTATTATATGCATTAAAATAATTTATTAATAGTTTTTTTATTTTTTTTAAAAATATTTTTTGCGACGGGTCCCGTCGCAAAAATTATTTACGGTGGGCCCGTCGCAACAGGTATTTGGGACGGGGCCCGTCGCAATTACTATTTGAAAAGTTTTTTACAAATATACGGAGTACTATTTGCGACGGGGAGAATCCCCATCGCAAAAAAAAGCTTTAGCGATGAGCCCGTCGCAAATAATTGTTGTTGCGACACCGTTTTCAGCAACGGGCCATTTGTGACGGGCCCCCGTCGCAAAAATCCATTTACGACGGGATCCCGTCGCAAATGACCCGTCGCAAATACCTGTTTTTCTAGTAGTGTGAACATATTTATTTCAAACATCAAACTTGTTTTTAAATTAAAAAGGGCAATGGACTTTTACTTGTCTTAGAAATAGAAGTGTGTGTTTGGAAACCCATATTTTGTATAATTTTAGTATAAACCTCGAATTAGTAAATTTATTTGTTTAAAGGTAGTGCATGGGGAATAGTTTTTAGGGAATTCCTACTGAGTTTTAATACTCATGCCTATAGTGTTTTCCTATTTTTAGTTTTGTTGTAAGATTGACTTGAGCTTGCTTGCTATGGGTAAGAGTTGGTTGTGGATTGGTGAGCGACTCTCGAAGTCATGGGGAGTTTTGGTCATGGGTAGGTTAGTTGGTTGTTGTTGGTCATTCTTTCTATTTGGGCTGATAATTTACTTCACCTTATTCTACTTTTCTGGTGCATTATTTATTTCCATTGGGAGGAATCATTCTCAATTATCCTTTATTGATGCCCCGATGCTTTTCGCCATACCAGGAGGATCGAGAATGCCTCTCTAGCCATGTCGCGGACCGACTCGGGTGACCAATTCAGGGTCGACCCAGGTTGGTTCGTGACACCACTCATCTTCTCAATTCCCTTTTATTCAAACCATCCCCATGAATACCTAGGGAGATATCCACACATTTTCCTTTGATTTTGTATATATTCTCCTTTATTTGCAATCGGTCTTTTATGTAAAATCATTTCTTTATATTCCATCATATTATTATTTCTTTTTACTCCTATTTTCCTATGTTCTATATTTTATTTGGAATCTTATATCTTTTTTTTGATACGTTTTATGTTCTTTATGGTTCTATTCCTTGTTTTTTCTTAGCTAAAACACGTAAATGGTTTTTTAATTTCTCTTTTTAGTGATCTCTATGGAATGTGATGTGTCGCAATGTTATTTTAATTTATTTGTTATGGGTGTTTCAATGATTTTTCTTTTTTCATCAATTCAATAAATTCATTATTTGTAATAAATTATTTTCAATTGATGTATAATTATACATAATTTATTCTCTATAAGTGAATACGGTTACTATGGAAATTATGACTTCTCTAAAAGGGATTTCTTATAAAATTTTAATTAAAAGTCAATGTACCTGGAATCCTATGTTGTTTTTCACATGAACTCCCATATGTAACTTTTAAAATGGATCATTATTCATGATACCATTTTTTTATTTCCCTAATATTGTTTCACACAATTTTGATTTATTATTCTTTAGATTTTGTGATGGATGTATGATATGAAAGGGGTAGTTCTATGTGAAGGTGTAGAAGGTGATCTGTTTTTTATTTCTTCTATATTAATTTAGAAAATTATCTATATTCCAAACTCACCATGACAGTTGTATGTTCACAAGAACACAGGATTATATGTTGGATATCTTGATAATTTTATCCCTAATTAGTACACATGCTACAAAGGTCCCCTCTAGAAGGAGATAGAGCTATACAGAGAGTTTAATTCTGGCAATGCTGGTGCATGATAGTTGGAATGATTGTTTTATGAAAGGGCTCATCATAGGATGGATGTTGCTGCATATTCTATTTAGAACTATTAGAATAGTGACATAATAATACCTAGGGTGTGTCAAATAATGTTTGTTCTTTGATCAGTGGTTATATGCTAGGGTTTCCTATAGATTTTTCCCATAATTCATGACTTGGTAAGAGTACCATTTAATATTATTTATTTCTCTATGTATTTCCTTGATAAGATGGTTTCCTTCTATATTATGCATTCATTAATTATGGTTGGTTATTTTTTCCAACATGGCGTAAAAGCTGATTCTTAAAAAAAAATTAAAATGAAATAATAAGTGGTTAATTTTCTAGTATATATTATACATGAAGAAAATTGGTTTCATTTTATTGATTTTTTAAATAAAGGGCCACATACAAGTCTTAATGAGTTTTACTACAAAGAAGAGATACCATGTGTTTTTTATAAAAAGGTAATGCTTTTTACTTCCGTAAATAATTGAATTTTGGTTTCTATTACATTTTGTAAATTTAATTCTATATGTTTGTTATATTTCAAACTAGAAATTATGAATTTTTAAATTGAAGGAATTATATATAATTCTTGGTGAGATCCAGCTGGGGTTGTTCAGTCACACCATATATACATGCTCATGTTTATTTACACAAATTTAATAATTTATATATGTTCAAGATCTATTTTTAGTTTTGATAACATTTCCCATTGGTCGATAGATGATCTGTGATGTCGAAGGAATTTGTGGGTTGTGTGGAGGCACTAGGGAAATTTCGTTCAAGTAATGATTAATTTTTTAAGTTGTAGATGAATATGCCAAGATAGCCTATATTTATCATTATTAATTTCTTTTTAAGTTCCTTATTATGAAATATTTTTTGGATGATGTTTTGTACTTATGTAAATTAGTTAAATCATGTTTGGTTGAGTATGACTAATTCGTTTGGTTTATTTATTCTGGTATGTTTTATTGATGTTTCTTAAATTACCAATGTCATAGATGGTCCATGGTAGTTTTTTAAATGATATGTTATCACTTAACTCTAATCTAAGTGTAATATTGTTACGATGGTTTTTTTGATGCACAAGAACTAGCTTCCGGCCCATAGCAATCGATTACACTATTCAAACATAGTGATGAGCCAGGTCAGGTGACGTTTTAGGTCAACCCATGCAAGTTCATTACAGTATGAAATTGTGTTATAACTAATTGATTTTATTTGTGGATTATTATATGTTTTTTGTAAAGTTTAATTGTTTTCATGTGTGGAAATTGATATAGATATATAAATAATCTCATGATTTAAAAAACATGGTTTGTGACTAGGATGACCAACCATGTATACCACATGTTGTGGCATGCACTGTGTATTTGGTATTCTAGGGCTGAATGTTTCACATTGAATCCTCATATTTGTGGTTACCAAGATTCTTATCATGAGGAACTATACACATTTTATAATCACTCAATATTCACGTATATATACATTACATTACTTTAATGGAATACTTAATACATTATACAAACAGACACCCAAAGACTGTATTATTTTAGTGGCTTTGGAAACATAAAAACATAAACCGGGGTACATAAGTGAGAAAAATTATCTCACAGTAGGTTATTAATGAATATAAACCTTATTAGACACATAATACATAATATATTTCCTTATAATCAGGGGAAGGAAACATAAAAATGGGTGATCTCAGATGCTTAGTAAGGGTATACAAGGGATATTTAATAATAAACATGAGCATTGGGGTATGAGAATGTGATCATGAAAATAGAAGATCATACTCTTTATATCAAAGATCAAATAAACTAATCATGGAATAAATATTCTCATTTTATAAGTAATGAATCATAAGTAAATAAGGAACATAATCCATGAAATAATAACATGTGAATAAAACATGGAAATGTGAAAACACATTAGCATATATATTATTTCCATAGTAGTCAATAAATCATGGTCATGAACATCATGGTATTATGGGATCACTCCCCATACCATCTTAGAATTAATGGTTTACTCCCATGGACAAATTAGTAGCATGAGTTAACTCCTCATATCATCTTGGTAGTCATTGTTCACTCTCATGGCCATAATAGTAGTCCTAGTTCACTCCCAAGACCATCTTATTCTATCTCATGATATATAAATGTTTACCCAATGAATTGTATGGATATATTAATCCCTCCATTCTCATAATGAAATTATTTATATAAGTTCCACATAATAATTAAAAGTCATATCATAACCCATGAAATGAAATGGGTGTCATAAACATGTAATCATATCATAAACTATGGAAAAATATACACGTTTTAGAATCATTTCATCCAAAACATAACCTATGAAAAGAACCAGGTTTCAAAATAATATAGCCTGTGAATGAAAAACAGGTTTCATAAACATATAATCCATGAAATAGAAATGGGTTTTATAAACATATTACCTATGAATGAGAAACAGGTTTCATAAACGAAATTCCATCATAACAGAATCCATTCAAATAAATAATATGAATTTAATCATTTAATCATTTCAATAGAAAGGCACAAGTAACACCAATGGATGTTCTCTTAAATGGGAAATAATTATAAAAGACCTTTTAAAAATATTTCTTCAAGAAAATATCATTTATTATTTGAAATTTATTTGTAAAACATAAAACATTTAGAAAACCATTTTCTTTAAAAAATCATTTAAAATTTACAAATATGTCTTGAAATCATTTTTAAAATATTTTCCCTTAAAAATTTATAAAACAATCATGAAAAAAATTTGAAAACAAATCCATAATAACATATAAAAGATGCTTGTAAAACTTTTTGTAAACTATTTTCCTTGAAAATACATAATATAATCTTCAAAACCATTTACAAAACTTTTTCTTTGAAAACAAATTGAAAACTTATAAATAAGTCTTGAAAATATTTTGAAATGTATTTCTTGGAAAATTCATTGAAAACTTATAACGAAATCATGAGAGCATTTTCAAACCCATTTCATTGAACATAAATTGAAAACTAATTATTAAAAATTGAAAAAAATTTCAAAACCATTTAATTTAAAACACATTTAAGACATATAAATAAATTAAAAAAATATTTGAAAAACATTTCTTTTAAAATAATTTGAAAGCATATAAAGAAAGCTTTAAAACATTTTTCGAAACATTTTATTTTGAAAAAAGATTTATAAAAGAAGATTTTACGAACAATAAAAATTTTAAATATACATTATTCCCAGATGAAAATTTTCAATGATCATTTTAAAACATTTTTTATTTTTTTGAAAACATTGTTTTTGAAATAAAACATATTTTCGACTAAAGAGGGAGATGAAGTCGAACATACTTAAATGTGCTTTCTTAATTGTTTTATGTACCAAAGAGTGAAAAATTGGTACCAATATATAAATATATAATGAATAACTAGAGTATAACAAATTCACAAGAGTTCTTAATAGATGGATCATAAGGTATCATCAACAGAAGCATAAATATAAACAATCTCGGGAAACATAGAGATTGTTCCAATAAACTCTTTTCACGTGGTAACTTGGGATCATACTCTCCATGTAAGATAACGAAATTAAATTAATCTTAATATATAATTAAATTAATTATATTCTTTATATAACATGTCTAATGGAAGTTTATACACCTCAAAAAAAGAATGTAGTTGTATAACAAAACATGTGTCTTAAAGATTACAAATTGAGAAAAAACAGTCTTACTGATTTGGTATCTTTTGAAACATTAACTCCATGAATAAAAGATCATAGAATGAATATTTAAAAACCCATAAATTTAATAATTTGAATCATGGAATACATTAATGGGAAGTATATACACCATGAAAAAGAAAATAGTGGTGTCTAATGCTATATCTCACAGAAATAAAAAGTGAGATGAAATTTCTCCTTCCTTGTGCCTTGACTCTTGTCATACTCATGAAGAATTCTTATATAATAAATATAATAATATTATAAATCTATAAAATAACCATATTGTCATATATGATTTCATATATGGTTTCATTATGACATTAACTTACATACTTGTTTACAATTCTATGTTATGGTTTCACTTCAGGTAATATCTGTTTTATTCTCTGCATGTATCTTAATTTTTCATATCTCTGGTATTTAAACTTATATCTTGGTTTAAATGATGTAGAACATGATATAAATATAATTTATATTAATAATATAAGAATTATCATAATCTATATAATATAAAATTATGAAATGGAATACACCGTTTATGGAGAAAGTAGGATGTATGTAGTAATGAACAGTGTTTCCATTTTATTGTTATATTGAAACATAAAATGAAATTGACATATATGTATATATTTATATAATATATTTAAATTTGAATAATTATGTAATATATATTATATATTTACACTAAGAATTTTTTAATATATTCCGTGAAGTGTGTGAATGAATCACATCACTTTGAGGGGGTGGTAGTCCACATTTCCTAAAACAAAATTATCATATTTACATCAAATGGAATGTATAAAGATATGTGATGTAAAATTATTAAATAAGTTAAAATATATAATAACTATAAAATAAAATATATAAATATATTTTCCATAATAATATGCACCATGATTTGTGGTAATGTAAAAATAAACAATTATCATTTCGTGTGGCGGGTGTTTCTCGTACACGTAATCCATATGTTCATTTTCCATTAGATGGAATTATGTGTAAGTGTAAGAAAAACCATTTGAGTAATAACATACTAGTATATTTATTATACTGGTGTTGTTATAATATACTGTAATAATAATATTGGAGGTGGTGGATAATGTAAATTACAAAAAAGAACTTGAGGAAGAATGTTACCACTTATTCGGGTAACTTTGTTTGGTTTTCACCAAATGGATTTCTTTGATTTACTTCTTCCAAAGTGGAAGAATATAGGAGTGGTTAGATATTTTGAAGAGATATTTTGGTATATTTTGTTCATAAAAATTCATGAGATGTGTGAGGAATTGAAGTAAATGAGGCCTTTTATAGTGGAGGAGGAGTGGCCCTCTGGTAAATTTTGGGAAAGGGAATTCCACCAACGTTTTTTACATGAAAGAGGATAAAATAAATGTAAAAAGTATTCAAAAGTTATTATAGGGTTTAAATATATACATTCAATGTATTTTTGATAAGTTCTTAAACCATCTATTCCCAAAAGATTAAGATTTAGTTTTTAGTTAAGCTTAATTTTACCTTAATCGATGTAATTAATTTTAATTACTTTTACTATTATTTTTGGTCAAAAAATAGGAATAAATTATTATAACTTATAAATTTTTATTATTAAAATATATAATCCATTTTTCTAAATTAAAATCACCTAAGTGGAAGAAATTAATTTAAATTTAATCCCGTATTATGGTTGATAATGTGGGTTTTTTGAGTAAAAATGTTCAAACATTTTCTATGTTTATATATTCAATTACAATTTTAAATTGGTTTCAATAATCCAAATTTGACTGTTTGATAAAAAAATTATCTAATTAAACATTGAAACCAGTATAATATATAATTTTACCTTATAAATAAATTAGATGAAAATGCTGTTTTGAACTAAAATTCAGTATTTTTCACTATTCTATAAAAAATAAAAAAACCTTGAAAAATACCAAATATTTACCCTAACCTAATTATTATGTTACAATTTAAAATTTTAAGTTTATTTTGACATATTAAATCTATAAATGCTTCAAAAATTGGATTTAAAATTGGTTATGTATTAAATTGAGGTAAAAATGCCTTAATAGAGATATAGGTTTTTAAGTATAAATGTTGGGTTTGTTCTTATCTTATGTCTATAAAATATATTGGATTTATATATAATATATTTTATTAAATTTATAAAACTAATATCACTCAATAATTTTAATAAATTTAATTTATTAAGATAAAACTGGTTTGTGATAATAAAGATAATAATATTTTTCTTAATATTCCATCAATTTTTTATATTCATTTCTAATTAATTGGTAACCTATGAATTCATATTTTGTTTTTGTAAAAAAAAAATATTTTCATAAATTACTTAATAATAATCATAACCACTAATTTAACCATTATGTTATATCTTATTATATTGAATAACACCATTTTAATAATATATTATTGTTCGGTAAAACTCAGTCTTGCGGGTTACACAAGCCATCGAGGGAAGTCAGTCTTGCATGTAACATAAGATAACATCAGTGTTATATATAGAGAAAGCTAAAATTTATGTTGCGTGTAGTAAAGGATTAACTTGGTGTTTTATATAACAAAATATAGAAATAGTGCTCTAATATAAAATAAATAATTTTCACTGTTGCATGAAAAGAAAAATATCAAAAAGATTATATTAATTTGAAAAAAATCACAAAATCCTGATATGTCAGATTCTACCCTCAATAAAAAGAGTTTTTCTCTATAAATTAATTTGTGTTATCAAAGGATTAATACTTGAAAGTTCATTTCATAGAAACCTGAATCGTAATGATAAACTGTAAAAAGTCATTAAAAAGAAAGTTAGAAACATAACGGTTACCCAAAGTATCACATAACTAGGTTTACACATATGAGAACATAGGTGGGAATTTAAATAATAGAATTGGAGGAAAAGTATAAATATTTATAAGGATTGATTGAGGTCATAAAAAACAAAAAAATTAATTGGTTAATGAAATGTTGAGGGCCTCAATGTCATAAATATATGTTAATTTAAAAGGTTAACAGTTCAACAAATATTTTTTATTATGATAACTTTTAATTTCAAGATCATTTTCCTAAAGTTGAATAATTTTCATTACAATATATACTTCCTTGATTTTAGGAAAACAACACCCTTTCTTTTTTCCTTCATCAAATTTATCTCTTTCTCTAAAAAGGAAGGTGAAATTTTCATTCCTAAATTACAAAGAGAACATGTGATCCATGATATTCCATCCCATTTGTCTTCAGTTATCATATATACATTGTTGTAATATCAGGTTATCCTATATGAATAATTCCTAATGTGGTGAGATAAAACTTTAATCTTATCGACTTTATATGAAGTTTAACTTAAACCTCCCATAAATAGGGAACTTTATAAAACTTCTAAAATATAAAAATCCAGTGCTTTTTAAACAATGGAACAAAAAAATATTAACATTTATCTACCATATATCACAATGTCACTCTTGGTTGTTACATTCTGAATAGGTGAATTTTATCATCGTATTTTCTCTAAAAACATGGTAATTTCATAAATTACCATAAATTCATATTAAAAACATGCATGTTTCTTTATCCTTACTTAGTTTTAAGGAAATAAGTACCATCCAATTTACTTATTTATATCATGCATATCTTTATCCAAATAACATTATCTTAATATAATAAACATATTAATTGTTTCCATACCTTAGTCAAAATATAACCTTTTCCCTAAATAAATTTACTAGACTATCAGGATCATTAAACATGAACTTGTAAATACTGATTGAAAAACATAAACAGTACAATACTTCTATATTTTATCATTCATATAAAATAATTTTTGAATTTAAATACAAACAAAATTAAATTATTCCACTTCTTTAATAATCCATAAGAAGGTTACATCATCCTTTTATTTACTACTTATTTCATCTATAGTCTCATAATCATCTTCAATATAACCATTACTTGTACCACCTTGAAGATTCTATTATGGAGATTTCCCCTTGGTACATTAATTTTCATAATGAGAATTCCTTCCACACTTAAATAATTTTACCATTTGTGGTGTATTAGGGAGGTCAATATTTCCATCCATTTTGTTAATCAAACCATTAATATTTCATTTTTAGTTACTTGATTTGTGTAATTCTTTTTGATAGTCAAAACACAATCATTATCCTCTAAAAAATTCACTTCAGTGGTTCTTTCCACATTCTTGACAGAAAGGAAACTGAATATTCTTTCCTCCCTTGTGTTCATTACTCAAACTCTCAAAAAAATATTTCTTTATCTTTCTTTGTGAGTTTTAGGGTTGGTTAGGGTACATGTTGTAGATCATGTTCCTTGAAAATTGATTAGGCACGATCAAAACATACTCCACTAAAATGAACATCCCATTTGACTACTCATTTATATATTTTTCATTATATTCAATATTAATCAAATTCCTTCTAGTTCCCTCTAATAACTAGAACCAGGAATAATTGAGTAATAAATTATGATCATAGTGATAGATCACATAATAATGAAACCCAATTATATGATGTCAAAATTATGATACCTTCTTTAATCTAGGACATAATATTTTTATTCTTGGTTATTCATAGTCATTATATATTTAAATCCTTCAAGATGGTTCATGATGAGTTTTTGAATTCCCATTATGTATCCCATGGGAGTGTCAAACTTGGTGTGCAGTAAGGACTATGATTATGTACTAGATTACCCACAGTTATCCCTAGTACATCTTGTCATAGTTATTAAATTTAGGCACAACTATGCTCGAGCCACATCAAATTATTATATGCAGATAGGGATGTTTTAATAGGAAACCACTTAGTCTATCCTTTACCAAAATTCATGTAAATTTTCCTAAATCATAACTCATCCTTATACTTATCCTTTGAGACATCCCTAGACATATCCTTAGAAATATATCTAGGGATCACACTAAATTTTTTTCATCATAGTTTCGAAAGGATAACTAAATATTCACTCTGATAGAAACTATAACGACCCAGACGTAATGTGCATAGAAATTATATAAATTTTCAGAATACTTAAAACATTACACATACAGACACCCAAAGACCATGTTATATTAGTGCCTTTGGAAATAATGAAATATAAACACTATTGTATAGGGAGATAAATTATCTACCACTTATTTATTCATGACTAGAACCCTTATTAGACACATCATACTTAATACATATATTCATAACATGGGGAAGGAAACATAAAAAGGGGGGGTGCTCAGATGATCAAAAAGGGTAAACAAGGGAGATATGTAAGTATAAACATGAGCATATAGGTATGAGAACATGATAATGAAAATAAAAGATCATAACCTACATATAAAAGATCATAAACATGAATCATGTCATAAATATTGGATGTTCACAATAAATAAATCCTAAGGAAATAAACAACATAGGCCCTGAAATCACAATATAAGAATAAAACATGGAATTGTGGAAAACACAAAAGATTATAATATGATTTCCATATTAGTCAAGGAATCACCACTAAGACCATATTGGTAGTATGGTTCACTCTACATACCATCTTGGTAGTCATGGTTCACTACCATATCCATCATAATATCATTAGATCACTCCTCATATCATCTCGGTAGTAACGGTTCACCCCCATGGCCATATTAGAAGTCAAGGTTCACTCCAAAGACCATATCAGTCTATCTCATATGATATAAATATTTACCCAATTAATTGGATGGAGATATATGGACTATCTATATCATAATGAAATCATGTATACATGTGAAAAAAGATCATTTAAAATCATATCATAATCTTAGAAATGAAATGGGTTTCATAAACATGTAATCATATAATAACCTATGATAATATATATAGGAATCATAATCATTTCAAAAAAACATAACCCATGCGCAAAAAGAAGGTTTCAAAATAATATAACCCATGAAAGAGAAGTGGGTTTCATAAACATATAACTCATGAAAGAGAAATGAGTTTCATAAACATATATCCCGTGAAAGAGAAATGAGTTATATAAACATCATTCCATCAAAACATAATCCATTTAGAGAAATAATATGAATGTAATCATTGATTTATGTACCCATAAGGCATTAGTAACACAAAAAAATGTCACCTTATATGGGAAATAAATTTGAAATAACTTTTAAACACTTTTCTTGAGGAAAATATAATTTAAAAAATATATATATTTTTATAGAGTAAAACCTTTAAAAACCATTTCTTTGAAACTTAACTAAAAACAACAAAATAACTCTTGAAATTATTTTGATAAAATTTTTCCTTGAAAGGTTATAAAAGAATATTGAAAAAAAATTAAAATATTTTTCCCTGAAAGAAAATAAAAGATGTTTGAAATTTTTTTGAAAAGTATTTTCTGTGAAAAATTATAAAATAAACTTAAAAAATTATAATCCTTTGTTAAACACTTTGAAAACTTATACCAAAATCATGAAATAAATTGAAAACCATTTATTTGAAAAAAAAATTAAAAACTTATAATAAATGATTTAAAAAAATTTGAAAACCATTTCTTTTAAAACAATTTGAAAACATATAAATAAATCATGAAACTATTTGAAAACCATTTCTTTGAAAATAATTTGAAAACATATAAAGAAGGATTGAAAATGTTTAGAGACCCTTTTTTTATTTGAAAATATATTTATAAAAGATTAATTTAAAACTTATAAGAATTATAGAAATATATTTTCACTTTATAACAATATTCAATGAATTTTTGAGAAAATATTTGAAAACAATTTTGAAAATATCTTTTTAGAAATAAAACAAATTTCCGACTGAAGAGAGAGAAAAAGTCAAACAGTCTTAAAAACACTTTATTGACTATTTTACATACCCGATAGTGGAAAATGGTGCCAATATATGAATATATCCTTAATACAAATTGTATAAGAAAATTCATCAGATTTTATGAAATATGGATCAAAATATTTCATCAAATGAAGTATAAATATAAATAATCTTGAAAAGCAAAGAGATTGTTTCAATAAACTCTTATCATGTGATAACATGGGATCATACTATCCATTCAAGGGATTAAAATTAGATGAATCAAAAAATATCATGAGAATAATAAGATTAATGATATATCATGTCAAATGGATGTATATACTCCTCAAAAAAGAATTTAGGTTCATAATAAAACATGTGTCTCAAATAAGTCAAATTGGTACAAAACTACCATTCCGATTTAGTAACTTTTAAAAAATTAACCACATGAAATAAATATCACAGAATAGATATTTAAATAATAATAAATTTATTAATATTAATAATTTAATAAATTTATGGTATGTATATACACAGCATAAAATAAAAGAGTGGTGTATATGGCAGGTATCTCATGAAAATAAAAAGTGAGATGAAATTTCCCTTACCTTGTGTCTTGACTCCATCATACTCATACAAATTTTCTGTATAATAAGTATAAGTTTATTATCACTATATAAAAGAACCATATAATAATATATAATACCATATATTATTTGATTATGACATTATATTACCCACTCGTCAACAATTCTATGTTACAGTTTCACTTTAGGTAATATCTGCTTTGTTCTTCACATGTGTCCTAATTTTTTATATCTTTTATCCTTATAATTATATAATGATTTAAAAAATTTATAAAATGATATAAATATAGTTTGTATTCATAATAGTCTTATTATAAGAATCTATATAATAAACAATTATGAAATGGAATGCACCATTCATGGAGATAATAGGTCATACGTAGGCATGGTGTTGTTTCCGTTTTATTATCATATTAAAATAAAGAAAAAAAATTCATGTATGAATATTAGTATATAACATCATTAATGTGGAATTATTATTTAATATATATAATAAAATTTTACTAAACCCATTTTTGATACATTACATGAAGTGTGTGAATGAATCACATCGCTTTGAGGGGTTTGTAGTACACACTTCCTCAAATGAAATTATTGTATTTATAAAAAATGAAAAGTATAAACATATGAATTTTAATATGATTAAAGATGATTAAATACATAATAAATATAATATATAACATATATCAATGTTTTTTCAATCATAATTTTTACCATGATTGGTGGTAAATGAAAATGAATAATCATTGATTTGTGAGGAGGTCATTCTCCATACATGTAAACACTATGTTTGTTACCCATTAGATGGAAGTGTATGTATGATTAGGTTGAAACCGTAGAATAAAAAACATCATAGTTTATTTATAATGATTCTTTTGTTATAAAATCATGGTATAGGAAGATTTTATTGGGTGGATAATGGAAATAACAAAAAAGAACTAGAGGAAGAATGTTACCTCTTATTCTGGTAACTCCTTTTGGATTATACCAAAGGGATCCCTTGTATTTATTTATACCAAAGGGGTAGATTATATAATGAGGGGATGGAAGTTGAGGAGCTATTTGGTAATATATGGTTTGATCAAAAGTATCTTGAGATGTTTGAAGAAGTAGTAGGAGAGGAGGTATTTTTATAGTGGAGGAGGATTGTCACTCTTGTAAATTTTGGGAAAGGGAATTCCACCCATGTTTGACCCATGGAATGTGGATCCAATAATAGTAAAAACTATAGAAAATTTATTATAGTGTTTTAATTTGGTCACCAAATATATTTTTGATAGTTTTATAGTTCATTTAGGCCCATAAGATTAAGGTTTACTCATTAGTTAAACTTAATTATACCTTAATCGATGCAAATAATTTTAATTAATCTTACTCATATTTCTGGTCAAAAATTATTTTTACCTAATTATAAATTATAAATTATATTTATTAAAATTTTTAATGAATTCTTCCAAATTATAATCAAATAATTGGTTAAAAATAATTTTAATTTAATCCTCATGTCGGGTCGAGAATGTCAGTTTTAAAGTAAAAACTTTGGAAATATTCATATGTTTTCATATTCAATTTCAAATTGAAATTGATTAAATTGAACCAAATTGGGTTGAATGATAAAAATATGATACCTTTTAAACTAATTTAAAATATAATTTATCCTTATAAACAAATTAGATGAAAAATCATTTTTGAACTAAAATTCAGTGTTTTTTATTGTTCATTAAAAAATTATACTTCATAGAAATATACCAAAGAATTACCCTAACCTAATTATTAAATTTATATTTAAAATATAAATCTTATTTTTATATATTAAATTTATAAAAGTTTTGAAAATTGGATTTAAAATGGATTCTCCATTAAAAGAAGGTAAAAATTCATTAATAAAACTATAGGTTTTTTTATCAGAAAATTTGCTTTATTCTTATATTATGTCTATCAAATATATAGTATGAAAATAAAAAATATTTTAATGAATATATAACATTAATATATATCATTATATGTAATTAATTTAATTTATTATGGTAAAACATCTCAGTGACCATAATAATAATAATATGTTCCTTTAAATTAAATTGGATTTCATATTTATGTCAAATTAATTGGTAACCTATGATTTCATATTATATTTGTGTAAAAAATATATTTTTATAAATTTTCTAATAACATTAATAATCTATAATTTAACAGTTAGGGAGTATCTTATTATATTAAATAAAAACATTTTAATAACATATTATTATTCAGTAAAACTCGGTCTTACGTGTTACGCAAGCCATTGAGGAATGTTAGTCTTGAGTGTAACATATGCTAACATAGATGTTCCGTGTAGATCTATCTAAAATTTATATTTCATGTAGTTTATAATTAAATTGGTGTTTCATATAATTCTTGCCAAACATAGGGTGTTAATATAAAATAAACTATTTTTAATGTTGCGTGAAATGAAAAATTATGTTCCAAAGGATCAAACAACAAGTGAGAAGAGGGGGGGAATCAATTGTTCACTTTTATAAGTTTAAATTATTTTCAAGACATAACCCCTAAAACCTACTAAGATTTATGTCCATATCAACTTTTAGTAAATAATCATGCATGCAATAGTAGGAAAGCATGTAAATCACACAAGACATACAAGGATCGACCTCAATGTGATAACCTACATCATTTCCATTACCACTACCATGGGTCTATGGAAATACACTATTAAGAATAAGTGAATACAACATGTTCCAAATCCCATTAGACACCTTATATCTTCTAATAGGAATGATTATACTTACTCCCTTCAGTTTAAAATGTTTTCTTATCAAATAATTGAGCCAAAAATAATTACAAAGTATTTGTTGAATTTTCTCCACAATTGCTCAGTTCGAATCTTTAGACTGATTTTTATGTATCCAATTTTCACAATCTGATGATGCTTAATTTGTGATATGATTTTCTCAACACAATGATGCATGATTCTAGACCAGATTTTCTCAATACAATGATATTGGATTCTAAATCATATTTTATAGGTATGACGATTCTGGATTTGACTCCTTAAATACGATAATGTTAGATCAAATTCTCTCAAAAAAATGATACTAAATCTGATTTTATGAATACTATAATGCTAGATCCGATTATTTCAAAATAATGAAATCAATATAATTAACTCTTTCTCAATATGAAAAACTCGAACTCTTATAGAATTATCAATATAATAATAATTCAATCAGATGAGAATTACACTTCAAATTCTCCAGCGCTCCATGTTTTATGCCTGTGTGAACGGTGATTTTGGACGAATGTTTTGAGGAATTATTTATCAGTGTCTCAAAAAGAAAAAGGAGGGAAACATGAAAACTTTCTCTACTTCCAAAAATATCAAAATATCCAAAAATCTACCACATATAAAACTACAATTTTAACTTGTTCAAACCTCCTTATATTTCACTAAGATTAACACGAAAACGAAATCCATGTTTGACCACATCAATTAATCAGTACTTTCTCAGCTCGTTATGATCTGTTTCTTTCTCATCGTCATTATGATCTATTTCTTTCTCATCTCATTACGAATATTTTCTTTCTTATATCATTACGATCCTCTTCTTTCTCATCTAATTATGATCTATTTATTTCTCATATTTGTTATGATCTGTTTCTTTCTTAGCTGATTATAATCTTTTCCTTTCTCATGTAATTATGATCTATTTTTTTCTTAGCTCATTACAATCTTTTGATTGGTCTGAATACGATTTTTAGTATCCCTTCCTCTTTCCATCTGGATCCAATCAATCAAGGTAAAATTGTTCAAGATATTGAAATTTAATAATTTTTATAATGGGGATCATATGCTACAGTACCTAATTCCAATTGTCCTTAATATGATCTATTTCACATTATGATGGAATTATCATTATAATGAAATTTTCCATAGTGATATAATTCCCATTACGATCCAATTCCCATTATGATAGAATTATCATTACGATGAAATTCTCATAATGATGGAATTCCCATTATGATAAAGTTTTCATTAAGATGGAATTTTATTTATGATGAAATTCCCGTTATGATGGAATTCTCATTATGAAAAAATTCCTATTATTATATAATTATTCCCTTTGTAATTTTGAATTTCATCGAACCTCTCCACAATTTCTTCAAAAGAATTTATCATAAAGGTTATCATGATTTGTGAGAACCAATATATCAGAAATGAATCATCACATTTGGTTTTAGAAAGTACGAAAACATTATAACTCATAACTTCACATTCTTATTTCAAAAACTCTATAGAAACCTAGTGTCTTGTTTACTCAGTATTTTGAATTCAATTGTATAAATCAAATAGACCTAATAAAGATTATTCTGAACACAAAAAATAATTATCTCTCTCTTTTTGTTTATATCAAAACATTTAGAATTCTTTACAAATTCCTCATTATGATGAATCTAAATTTTATTCCTGTAAAAAAACATTAAAATACAAAATGATTTAGTTCTAATTAAATAAAAACCAATGTTAAAACAAAACACCATCACGATTCCTCAATCTCCCCCTTTTGAGTTTTTAAAAACCATCATTATAAACTTTTCCAACTCAAAATATTTTTCACATATCAACTTTTTTGATTTTTATGAAAACATAGAATTTCTAAAAATAGAGTGTCCTCACACCACACTACCCGATAAATTAATGTATTTGATGTAATTCAATACCTCATTGGGAAGATTTTTTTGTCTATGTAAATATAAACTCCCCCTCTATTTTACCTTTTCCACTTATTTTCCTTTTTCTCTCCCCCATTATTTCTTTTCTCACTTTCTTTCTCTCATTTTTATCTTTTTATCTCCTCTATTATATGATAACCATAACATTATATTCACAAAATAATTATAAGTAAAATCTTCTTACAAAGTAGAACTTTTTTACTTTCTCTCCCATTTTTTCCATATAATCGAAAGCGTGGTGGGGTTCTTTCTTAGGAGGTTTAGGGAGAGATGGGAGGATGCTAAACGTGGAGTTGCATCCTCAATTCTACAAACCTTTTTCTAACATTTATTTTCTAATGATATCATCAATATGATACTTTTTTGCAATTTATTCCAACTAAACATCACCATCAAAAAATTTCTCTAAAAAAATTGAAACTTTATATCAATTTGTTTTGATCTTGAATGTTGAACTTGATTTTTAGAAAGATCAATTTCACTCAGATTATCACAAAGTATCTTCAATAGTTTACAAACATTAACTCTCAAATCTCCCAACTGAACTTTCATCAACAACATTTGAGCACAGGATTGAGTAGCTACAACATATTTAGATCCAGCTATTCTCAAAGTTACTAAACATTGTTTATTACTATTCCAAATGACACAATATTCACCCAATAAAAATGTTCCTCATAAGTTTTATTTTATATCATTAAAATATACATCCCAATTAGCATCAGTATATCCATGAAAAATCATCTAATTATTTTTTTATAAAAACCAATGTGAGTTTTTTCCTTGATATATATTAGAATCCTCTTTTCAACTAACATATTTGATTCTATCAGATTACTTTGAGATTTGGAACATAAAGTGGCGGCATAAGTAATATCAGTCCTTGAGGTTTTTGGTTAGAGAAGACTTCCTATCATGTTTTGAAAGTATATCTAATTCATAATTATTCTATATTTCTCTATACTCAACAATTTCCCACTGAAATGGGAGAAAAAATTATTTGGATTCCTCCATCCCAAACTGCTTTAACAATTACTTGGAATACATTTCTTAAGATAAAAATATGTAATTTTCTTTTTATTGAACTTGTTATCTAAGAAAGAATGTTAATTCTCCCCACATAGACCTTTAAAAATTCTTATTCATTTCCTCATAAAATGTTTTAAGAACAAATTATCTATCCCCAGTAAAAATTATATCATCCACATAAAAAATTACAATTAGAGCTCTAAAGTCAACATCTTTCACATATAAGTTTATATCAAATTTTTCATTATAAATTTTCAACACTCTCAAACAATTGTAAGGTTTCTAATAACAAGAACGTGGAGCGTGTTTTATCCCATATTAATATTTATTCAATTTAAAAACTTTTTTTATCCTCAGAAATTAGAATCCCACAAGGATGATCAATATAAACCTCTTCCTCAATCTCATTATTTAAGAAAGCAGACTTTATATTCATCTGATAAACATAGTAATTCTGATGAGTATCCACTACAAGAAATGTTAGAACATTTTCTTTTTTTGCAAAGGTAGAAATTTTTTCATCACAATACATACCTTACACATCTGCATATCCTTTATAAACAAGTATTTCTTTGTTTCTTGAAACTTCTCCATGTTCATTCAATTTGTTTCTATAAACCCACTTGGTTCTGATAACATTTTTATTTGCTGGCCTGGGAACAAGATCCGATTTTTCATTCATCTCAATATAATCTAACTCTTCATTCATAGAATCCAGCCATTATTTATGTTGAATAGCCTATAAAACTAATTCTAGTTCAAATTTTGAGATAAGTGATGTTTGATTTTCTAATCCCAACTTCTTTCTGGTATGAACCAAAGACTTATAAGTCTCAATAATGTTTTTGGATTCAATTTGTTTTCATAGGGTAGGAAATCTCAAGGTTTCTCAACCAGATTTACTTTTCTCACCACATGACTCATCTGAATCTTGATTAGGATGTTTTGGATAACATTAACTACTATGGGAATTATCCAATATATTGTCCTCAGCATTCTCAACAATTTTTTTTTCAGTAACTCTTATTTTCAATTACCTTCACATCATATGAGCCCACCAAATTTTTAAACATTTGATACAAGGTTTTTAACTTCTCCCATTTAGTGAATTACTGATGAAATTTCCTTCCTCATATTTCTCATTAGAAATTCCCAAATCAAAATTTTTTATTTTTAGAAAATAGAGACTTCCAAAAACATTGAAGTATTTCGATGAAGTTTTTTTATACCACATTTCATAAGGAGTCATGTTGGTTTCTGATCTCAAAAAACATTTATTTTGGACATGTACAACAGTAATGACAGCCTCTCTCAAAACAATTTTTAATGTTTGTATTATAATAACATTATTTATCCCATTTCCACAAAACTTCATTTATTTCTTTCTTCCACTCCATTTTTTGTGGGGTTCTGGGAGAAATATACTGATGTTGGATACCATGTTTTCTTAGATAATCATCAAAATTATTGTTTCTGATTTAGGTACAATTATCTGTTCTTAAATTCATTATGGAAAACCCCAATTATTTCTCAACATAATTTTGGAATAATTTGAACATTTCAATAGCCTTTATTTTTACATAATGAAAATGATGTTTGTTATATGAGTAAAATCATCCATAAAAGTAACAATGTACAAGGATACATTTTTATTGATGTCTCATCCATCCACATAAATCAGAATGGATAAGATTAAGAGATCTAGTAAATTGAATCTCAACTCTTTTATGACTTTTGTTAGTTATATTTCCTTTATGGGTGGTAATGCAGACATCATCATCTCTTATTTTCATTTCTGAAAAAATATGGGCAAAATCATCTTTAGATATTTTATTCATGTTTTTCTACCCATGGTGGCCATGTCTTTAATTCCACAACTCTATTTCATCTTCAGCACTAAAGTTACATTTGTTATTGAATTATCCTATTTAAAAGATATTCTCACTGGTTATTTCCTCTTTTTTAAGGAATTTTACATATTTCTAACTTTTGATGATACACAAATCCTTTCTAAATATTAATTATTTTCGATCACAAATCGTATGAATTACCCTACGTATGTCAAGTTTGAACCCATCAACAGGAAAAACTTCCTTAGATTTCAATTTCTTTCCTTCAATATCTATTGTTCTGGTTACTCTAATTTTTATGGAAATATCATTGACCAATGTAACTTCTCCACTATCATCACATTCAATATATTTCAATATTTTTATATTAACATTCATATGTGATGAACCAAAACTATAAATTATCCCTAGTTTGATCTTCTTACTTTCTTTTAAAGTTGTCTCAATAACAAAATCTCTTTTCTCAACCTTTTACTTTTCATCTTTATATTCTTTTCTATCAAAAGAAACCTTTTGAGAAGGAGTGTCATACATCATTATATATGATATCTAGGCTAATAATTTCTTCCATAAACAACTTCATGACATTAAAATTGATTCTTTTTTGTGAATATTCTAACATCCAGAGAATTCACCTTTCTAACATTTTGTGAGTTGGTACAGTTTCCTATTATTCTTTCACTATTTCTTCCACTTTTCTCAAGGCTTCTTCCAAGTAGATATAACTTGTTCCAACAATTATAATATCTATTCCCATAGATTCCACAACACCATAAATAGACATAAAATCTTTATTTTCTATTCAAGAAGATCTTTCTCTCTATAAACATTATTGCGGTTGGAAACTTCATTCATCTCTAACATACTCAGGATGTATACCATCTTT
Source organism: Viscum album (assembly GCA_963277665.1). Classification (NCBI taxonomy): domain Eukaryota; kingdom Viridiplantae; phylum Streptophyta; class Magnoliopsida; order Santalales; family Viscaceae; genus Viscum; species Viscum album. Next base: position 1,404,582,930 of record OY728129.1, read on the forward strand.
TCTTTTGAGTGATTTTTCTATTTTTCTATATTTGATTGGTGTCTCTCATCCTTTCCCCACACAAGATTTCCTAATAATTTTTATAGAACCAAAAAGTTAAAATGAATCATATGAAACATTATTTTTGGTCAGAGAATATTTTACCTGAATCAATTATTCCTTCATCTCACATTCTGATTTCTATATAATTACTACACCATAATTGTAGATTTTCTTATTTAACTTATTTATTCCCTTTTAAAAACACATTAAAACTTATCCCACATAATTTTTGAAGATTGTAGACCCATCACCTTATAATAAAAAATTTTAAATAAATACATAAGGATTTCCTTTATAACATTTCTGTCAACTTCTATATTTCACTTATCAGTAAACATCATAGGAGAATCATTCTCAATTGGTGGAAAACCAATAGTATCATCATCAAAAACTTCTAGGGCAATAGATAAGAGATAATAAATCATCTTATTTTTTCCACCCATAATAATTCTTTCCATCAAATATCAAAATTCCTCTATTGTTGATATAATTGATATTATCCATGATAAGGATTCAATAAGAAAAACTTCACTATGATACCAATTGAAATTAAAAGGGATCAAATAACAACTGAATGGGGGTGAATCAATTGTTCACTATTATACGGTTCAATTATTTTCCAAATGTAACCCCTTAAACTGGTTAAGATTTATATCCTTATAAAATTTGAGTAACTGCTCATTCCTGAAATAGTAGGAAGTAATGTAAATCAAATGATATTTACAAGGTACAACCTTAGTGTGAGAGCCTATATCCTTTCCATATACACTCTCATGGGTCTATCAAAATCCTATATTAATAATAAGTGATGAAAACTTAGGCTAACTCCTGTTTCACACCTTCTATCTCCCGATAGGAATGATTATAGTGACTCATGTTAGTTTACACTATTTATTATAAAAATTTGAACCCAAAAATATTAAATTATATTTTTAATCTACTCAACAATTACTCAGTTTGAATCCTCAGTTTGATTTGGATGGATCCAATTCTCTTAATCAGATTATTCTAGATTCTAGATACGATTTTCTCAATACAATGATGCTAGATTCTGGATCCAATTTTTCATGTATGATGATTCTTGATCGGATTCTATGAATATAATAATGTTGGATCCCATTATCTCAAAATAATGATGGTGGATCCAATTTTCTAAATATTATAATGATGGGTCCGATTATTTTAAAATAGTCAAATAAATACAATGAACTCATTCTCAATATACAAAAATCAAACTATTATTTAATGCTTAATATAATTCTTCTTCTATTCATATGGTAACTCTCACATCAAATTATCCAGTTTTGTGCCTTATATGAAAGTGTGAAAGATTATTTTAGACGAAAGATCTGAGGAATTATTTATAGGGGACTCAAATAAAAAGTTGGGAAACATGGAACATTACCCACATCCAAAAATCTCAAAATCACTAAAAATATCTCACATTTAAAACTTCAATTTTTATTAGTTCAAACCCCCTTAGATTTCTCTAATATTTACACAAAATTGAAATTCAAGATTGACCACTTCAATTTATCAATTATTTCCTAGATCATTATAATATGTTTCATTCTGAGATTCATTATGATCTATTTATTTCTCTTCTCCTTACGATATTTTTCATTCTCATATCATTATGATACTTTTCTTCCTCATCTCATTATTATTTGTTTCTTTATTAGCTTGAATAAAATCTATTTGTTTCTTATCTCATTATGATATTTTGATTGTCCTATATACAATCATCAGTATCTCTTCCTCTTTCCATCAAGAACAGATCAATCAGGGTATGATTATTTAGGATATGTACATTTTATAATTGATGTGATGGATGTCAAATTCTACAATACCGGATTTCAATCATCCTAAATACAATCAAATTCCCATTATGATATAAATATGTTTATGAAAAAATTCTCATTACTATGTAATTCTCATTATGATCAAATTCCCATTATGACGGAATTATCATTGTGATGAAATTTCCATTAAGATGGTATTCTCATTAATATAAAATTCCCATTATAATGAAATTCTCATTATGATGAAATTCCCATTACGATGGAATTCTCATTACAATAAAATTCCCATTACGATGGAATTATTCACTCTCCTATTTTGAATTTCTTCAAAACTATCCACCATTTCAAAAAAATATTTTACCATGAATGTTTTTGTGATTTATGAGAACTTCATGATGAATAAATAATTTCCACATTTGGTTTTAGAAATTATGAAAACTTTTTAACTTCTGAATTTACATTTTTCTTTCAAAAAAATCTTCAATAATGAAAGGACTTCTTTACTCATAATTTTTGATCTGATTGTTTGAATCCACTAGACCTAAGTATTATTCTCCAGAATATGTAAAAGAACTTTCTCCCCCCTTTTTGGATATGAACTTTTATCATTCTATAAAAATTATTCATTATGATGAATCTGAATACGATTCTTGGAAAAAATAGTCTAATACAAAAAGAGTTAGTTTTCAACAAATATAATACCTTGTTAAATGAAAATACCACAAAGCTTCTTCAAATAATATCAAAAATATTAAATTAATTCGAAAAATATCGGTGTGTTACACATTGATACAATTCTTATGAAATAATTAAATCATAGATAATCATGGGTTTTTTGGGTATTTTTCAAATTGTTTCATTAGTTGATGCATAAATAATAAGGTATTTACTCTCTCATTTGATGAGTATGAAATATTTTCCATTGATTAACATCGACTAAGGAATTATATGGTCATATATAAATGATTTACATGTGAAGTGATTAAATAATTGTGTAAGGGTTGTATGATTTTCCCATCCACTTATATGAATGACATGTGATATATTCATCACCCAAATAAGTATAAACTTGGGGAATCAAGAATATATATATATATATGACCGACATACTTTGTGTCCCATGGTTACACAATATCATTGAAAATTGATTATATGATTTTTTTCCCTCAATTTCTTGTGTTCAGATTAGGAATCATAATTTTGGAATAGTTTCAAATAGGGTTTATTGGGGAGTCAAAAACACACAATAGCTCTGTATCCAAGGGGTCCTGCTTTCCAAAGGCATGAACTCATCGAGATATTTGGCCGAAAATGCTTGAGAACTCACATTGGTCGAGATGATGGAAGGTTGGTCTAATCACACCCTTTTGTGGGGAATTATTTCCTACTTCGGGACTCTCTTATAAATTTAAGACATATTAGAAAATCCTTTTTTAAATACCAAGTGTGATATGGATTAGCCTATAATTAAAAATCAATTATTATCATGTATAGATCATTGAATAATATGTATGTAGAAAAGGTTTTCCATCAATTGTATCCTCCTATATATGGATGAGTTATTATTTTTCCATTATTATGATGATGATGGTATTCTATCCACATAGTGGGGCACTCTAAATATTATCGTCATCTAGTGAGATAAAAGTTTTTTATGTTTGTATCGAACTCACAGATGGGATTCCAATGTATCCATGTTAAATTACTCTGAACCTACAAAATTTGGTTACACATAATGGGGGGGGGCACATCATACCTTTTAATGTCATGTGATAAGAACCTAACCATATAGTTTACCTTCATGTGGAAAGGATAGTTATGGAGAAGGTGCCTAGCAAAGGTGTAGTGTGGGACCTATGTCGAAGCTTCCTGAGGAACTAGGAAGGGACATGAATTTCCAAGATGAATTTAGACCATGCAGTGAATGTGTACCTGAGAGAATATGGTTGATTATATTTGTGGGTTTGTACCTCATGGAGGATTCCTACATACCCCATTCAGGTAGTAATCAAAGCTCACATAGTTCAATCTTCTGGACCCATGCCTTTGGAGGCCATCTAGGGTATGTATCGCAAGGATTATTTAGTTTGGGATTTATCTAGAGAGGGTGACCTTGTGAAGGGGACCATGAGGAATATCTGAACTCATGGTGGTTTGGGAGGCTTGACATGAGGATTACTCCTAAGGAGGACACTCGGAATAAATGATAATGATTGGGGATTACTCATAAGGACGATGCACATTGAGCTTGTCTATTATGTAGGATTACTACATATCTGGGTTAACAATAATCAGAGTACTCATAGTTCAATATGTTTCTTGGATCACGTGGATGGTATGATCATAATTATCCCCTAATCCAAAGTGGTTCATGCTCATTTTTAGAAACAAGATGAAGTGAAAAATCTGTCAATCCACACACTTTTCTTTCTCTACTAATGGAAAAGTCAGAGGATGACGGTGGAATTTGTAACACCCGAGACTTTTATGTTATATAAATCATCAACGGAATCTTTTTCTACACAACACTTTCTTGGCTTTCTTTACACGAAATTGCGACCTTCCTCGATAGCTTGCGTCGTACGTAATACCGAGTTTCACTAAACAACGATATGCTATTAAAATATTATTAAAACTAGCCGTTATGAATAGTAATAACCACTTTTTGAAATTTTATAAATTTTATTTTTCAAAATGGACTTCATTTTTGGATTCGGAATATCGAAATTAGCCTAGGGTGAAATTTTGGTATTTTTCTGAAAACTTTCAATTTTTGATGAATAGTGAAACCACTAAGTGGTAGGTTAAAAACTGAATTTTGCATAAAACTTAATTTTACCGCTTTTGTGAAAGGAATTTCGAAAATCCGACCGACACGGTTGATATCAGTAAGTAAAATGTGGTTCAATGAGATAAAAATAATTTATTGGTGAATAGTAACTTTTTACTTTTTTTACCGCGGTTAATAGTAAATAGGGTAACTGAGGGTAAATATGATATTACTGTTACCCTAACACATGTCCTAATTCTATTGGATAAGTGTAATTCGACCAAAAACAACCTTATGAATATAATATGAATATTTAGGTCCACTTGGATTAGATTATGACATTTAATATTATTTTCTTTAATGAATAGTTAAAATAGTTAAAATCAAAGTTTAATAACTAAAACATTTTTAATATGGTGTTATACATAAGATAAATTCGATTATAAATATTCATTAGAAAGCTAAAAATATTTCATACATAATGATATTTTATTTATAATTTTTAGACTTTATATAAAATAATTTATTTATGACACAACGATGATGCAGTAATTACCCTTTTAAGGAAATGTTAACATAATTGATGTTATAAATGCCCAAATAAATGTAATTTGAGACTTTTTATGAATTAAAATAATTATCTAGGTTACTATGATTTATTAGTGTTGATTTAATCAACTTGATTAGAACATATAATTCTATTATGACTTTCACAAAAATCATATATCAAATAGTGTCAAAATTGACACAAAATAGTTTTTAAATCAAATATTATGTTATTAATTATTATTTTATTCCTAAAAATCTAAGGTTCGGCCAAATGACTTAGATAAGGATATATATATTAATAATAAACAACTTGGGGTTCGTTTGGCATGTTATAGTAAGTGTATTAACCATATAGTGTAAGAAAACAAAAAGACACGGTAAAAGTTAAATTATTTAACTTAGAGTTAAATCTAATTGATAAGGTTAAAATAAAAACCTAAACTTGTATAAATCCTATTGGTTGATAGTATTTCGACCCATCCCTACTTTATCTCCGAAATAAGAACCTTTGGAACCATTATAAACCGATTTTGACTTTAATATAAAATAATATTTTGAGATATTCCTAAGGTGCCCCTCTCCTCCCTTATAAAAGGGAACCTCCTCCCCCTCCTCCTCACACCAATTTGAGCACTCAAGCTCGGCCAACCCCTGCCAAAATCCATTCTCCACTTCCCTAGAATAATCCTAGAAGTCCTGGTCTTCTTCAAAGACCAATCTTAGTTCCCTAAGTGGAGAATTCAAATAGGCGTTTCAAAGAAGAGGTAATATCCATTACCGATCTTTTCAATTTCATTCTTCTTCAACTTCTTCTTCTTTAGTTGTTTCATGATAAAGTAATAACATCAGTATTACTTACATACTGATATGTTATTATAAATATGAAACAACCCTAATTCACCTTCTATCCATCCTACGGAAAAATGAAATCACCGCGCGTGCGTACGTACGGAATACCGTCTCCACGCCGTGGTGTAATCTATTTTCCACCATCACCTTAAAAGGATGGGTATAATGGTGTAATGAGTAACTATATATGATTATTATAAAGTGATATTGATACTGAAATAGTATAAATACACTTAAATACAATTCCACGATCATGGGAACAATATCATCGCTCGTGCGTACGTACGGAATACCGTCTCCACGATGTGATGCGACTCGTTCTACATGATCATCATTACATAGTAATTATATAAATGAATTTAATGAATAAATATAATATATGTTACACTAATACCATTCTTTATATAAGGTATCTATAACTTTAAAAGAAGAATAAGAATTTATTCAGCAAAACACGCATAAGAACAAAAGGCAATAAAGACCCGAGTAACAAGTAACAATGAAATATTACTAATAAGAAGCTAAGAATATGACCATATATGATATCATATAAATATGTATGATTCTGGAATAAGTCAATAACATTATTTAAACCATTATACAGGAGCTTCGGACACGTACAAAGCAAATCGGACCTAAGGTAAGGGAATTATCACAATCTCGTTTTTATCTGAGGTTGCTTATACTTTGGTATTTAATAGGGTGTATTTTATCATCCAAATCCATGTTACCTCAATATGTAATATTATTTACATCCACCTACAATTTTTTACAACCTATTTTACCCTTTTGTGAGTTTTTAGTAAAAGATATAAAAGGAATCTTTTGTCGTTTTTCGTATGAGGTACTTTTTGACTTTTCCGACAAAAGTACGAGAAGAATGTTTTTTTAACTTATACGGCATGAATGGATTTTTAAAACATTATTTCCAAGAAGCATCATTTACAAGTTTTAAAGTTTATTTTTTAATCAACTTCTTTTAGTTAAAATTGTATGACATGTTAAGAAAGGAAAAATGTTTTTGAAGCAGAAAGGATATTTTCCTCAAGAATGGAGTTCAAGTGTTTTATCAAAATTATTTTCCATCTAAGATAATAAAGGGTTCTGTTTTTATCCCTATTATTACATTGATTTGATTATGTTGTGATGGAATTATATTTTTATAAATTCCTTTATCTTATATTAATTGTTTTATGATGTTTAAGATTCCCATATTTATTACATGGGTTATGAAATGATGTATGATTTATGATTTTGTGGCACGCATAAGAATGGTATCATTATGAGATGGGTGGGACCAATATCTCCCTCCAATGCATTGGGTAAAGATTTTATATCTCATGAGATAGACATGGCTGGAACGGTAGGTTATACCGGTTCAGTGAAACAGGACTGAAACGAGGGTGACTCGGTTCAGAAAGGGACTTTGTCCACTAAGATAGTCTTGGCAATGAGTTTTGACTAACAAGAAATGATTCTCTATGATTATGTGTGTATGCCACAAAGTATCATGTCTTAAGTTATGATTATTGTGATTACATTTCACTGCCATGATTTATCCCACGTTATGAAATTATGATCTCTTTTGCAGGTTAAGATTTCCAAAAGTTATGTGCTTATGTATATGATGTGATTGATATTTCTTTTGTTTACCCTTACTGAGAATTTGAGCTCACCCTTTTGTATGTTTTCTTTCCCCAGGTCAGGAAGAAGGTTATTAAGTAAGATATGCCAAAAGGGACTATAGATATGATGAAATAAATGGGAGAAAGTGTAGACGCTTTATGAACCAGTTTTTTATGTTTCCCAGTTTCTAAAGACACTATACCTATATGGTCCTTTCGTGGTTTTGTTATATGTTGTAATAAGTATGCTTCAATTTCGAAGTATTAACAATGTATGTAAAGTATGGGTCGTTATAGAATTGGTCATAGTTATGTAACTTACCTACCATCAATTCACTTTATAAATGAAGCAAAGTGAAGGAAGTGGTATTAGAGATGAGTAATACCAAAACATCCTACAAGAAAGGCTAGGTGATTACTCTGGGAGAGATTCCCTACAATCGGTTCTGTGCAGGATGATAATCTGAATCCATATTGAAAGGAAAAGAATGTGTAATCCTCACCCTCCCCACTAGAAAATGAAGGAACAATAACTTATATATAAGAAAGGTAATGACATGGTATACACCCTAATACCTAAGACCTGAAACTCTCTAACACTATCCCTTAGGTAAAGGTCCTAGAGACCATAGATTTACAAATCCACCTAAACTCAGAGGATCTTGAACCTCTGGTTGGACAAGTGTGGTAAACCTATAATTATAGAAATACATATCCAAATAATAGAAATAGTGATATTCCTTCTTTCATGTTTTTTATATTTAGGAGGCCTTGGTTATGGTTTCAACTTGGACCATTTCAGACAAGGGAGCCGAGGAAAAAGATTCCCTTCAATGGGTTTCTCAGAAAAGGGCATGAAGGGTGGCCCACATAAGTCCTAGGTGTAGGTGGTTATCATAGGTATGTCATTCATGTGTGTCACTCAAGGCTTGGGAGAACTAATTGTGCTTCATTTGGGGAGGGGGGTGCATGTGCGAGCTAGATATACCTCATCCAATAGGCCACCTGGGCAATAACACTTGGGTGAGGCATTTTCCAAGGAACCATATGTCTCTTCTAATGTTCCAAAAAGGGTCTCTTGTAGGTCCATAATAAAATATAGGGACCCCATATAGGTTATTTCTTGTTAGTATAGAATGTCCCCTATGTAAGTTCCTTGTGTATTTATACCCTATAGGGTCTTTGATCTTGCTTATCCACATTAATTATATATCATCTCATGTTTTTGAGAGCTACATGATATATTTTGGGGCACATGGGTGAAGGTTTCACCCAATGATAGCATTGAGGGTTATCTCTATATTTTATTCAACTAAATGAAGAGCCTTGGGGACTTATTTATAAGAAAACATGATATCCTCGGTGATGGGGGTTGTTTGTGTAGGTCGACGGCGCAGGTGATGGGTGTAGGTACCCTGCATAAAGGCAGACAAAACATATGATCCACTCAAGTTTGTGGCCTAGGTTGGGGGAGGGTCAAGGATGGTTATGCCTTTTGGGATACATGAGCAAGGCATGTGTTATCCTCTTGGTGTACAGAGATGTTGTGTGCAGGTCCATTTGGATAGGTCCTTAGTTTCTTTTTGAGGATCTTGAGCACCTTTTAACAAACCCAATGTAATCTTTAAAATCATTTAATCCTGCTTGATAAAAAATATCAACAAAATCCCCCCCCTCATAATTGGATCCAAAAAAACAAGAGGGTATAGTCTTGAGGTAAATGAATGGGAAAATATCAATAAAGAGTGAAGCAGCAGACCACATAGGTTATTTTCGTTGGAGTTATACACAAATTTTTCCTATAGGTGATGGGCGCAAAGCACCGATGTAGGTGCCTGACGCATACCATTGGTGTCTATAAATACCCCCCACTCTCTCTTTTGGATTCTTTCACATTTGAATTTTCTTATTTTCACTCTCTCCATGTAGTTTTTCCACCCAGATGTTGCGTATTGTGCTTTAGTAAAGGTTTTCTGAATGTTCACTCATGTTACGACTACCCGAGAAATGGGGCTATGTGGATTCACCTTGGTGAGGATCCTAGTCGAGGAATCTCATCTGGGCACCTATGAAAAGTTCTTGGCCGAAGGACATACACAGGAAACCTTATCAAGGGACATACACGGGAAATTTTATCTAATATCATGCAAGGAAAACCATGTCGAGGGATCTGTGTAGATTTTTTCTTTTAAAATTTTAAGGACTCTCCAAAGTTATAATTTGATCTTTCTTAAGTCAATATCTCAAATTAATGAGATAATTTTGTGACTTATTTGATGTTATTCAATGGCTGTTTCAATTACTTCTATGGGGGAATATACCTCACATCAAGATGAGATGATCAAATCCATCAATGAAAATTAAAATGAAATTGTTGAATCTACTCTTCTTGATTGGGTGAAGTGTTTGATAACATATAAATGAGTGTACCCATGAAGTTATTACATTTCTCTATACAAGAACAGACTTCTAAGAAATTCTCATATCTTGGAATTTGGGAAAACTTCCCGGAGACATGGTTTGTGAATCATATCAACATCCCTTATTATAAAATCTCCTGGAAGGGTTATTTTATCAAAGAAGAAATAATCTGTATCGACTATATTATACATCACAGTGGATGCACTCCAGATATGAAATCACATATCATAGATTTGAGGCCTCATTCTTATGAATCAACCTTCCATTTTTCATAGAAATATCAATCAAAATGTTATAAGGAAGACTGGGACTTCCGTTCTGGAGGGGGAGTCAGGCTCGAGTGGATGTGGGCATTCTAGGTACATAGAAAATGCCTAGAATTCATAAAGGATCTACAATATTTTCTCATTTATGAGGATCTTAGGGTTTGATACACCTCTGTTTATAAGAATCTAGACATCATTTCTGAATTATTGAGATGGTGGAGTCCCTAGAAAAATTCCATTCATTTGATGCATGGTGACGTTGGTATCACTTAATGGTATGTCGACCAAATACCTAGGGTTCCCATGCTCAGGGTGATGTATGATTAGTTCATCCCACTATATTCAACATGGGGTGATGCTAATAGGACACCATAGTTGTCCCATGAGTTCTTCAAGATAGTGATGAAATTGCAGGGGGAACAAGCTACTCACCGTAGGGCTGACATACATAGGGTTACATGGATGGTGACTTTCTTGGATGTAGTATGAGAGGGTCCTACATGTTGATTCCATACTATTTTACCCACAGTAGAGAAATGGTGTTCTTTAGGAATGTTTTTCCCTATATTGGAGAAGTTCTAGTACAAGTTTTGGGGTTACAAGGTTAATCCTCACATCAATGTTAAGGTTCACCTGCTTGGCATCCTCACTATGTGGCTAAGCATTTATCTGCTCCTAGTCCGCGAGTATGGTGACAGCATGAGGCCATATAATTGTTTTCATTTCAACAAATTAGAAGAGGAGAAGTAAATAGGGGTTTATGCCTCTCTATTAGCAAGGATTTATTGCTTCTTATTTCATACCTATAACAATAAGGCCCCATTCAGAATTATAGGGAAATTTCAAGTGTTGTGTGGGTGGATTGATGTGCACTTTAGCTCGTATTTAGTGATGAGTTCAGTTAAAATCCATGACAGTCGATTCTTCCCCTTTATTCATAAAGTCTCTTGGATTCATGCTTTGAAGCTAAAACCTAATGATGTACTAAGGGTGTTGAATATATCTAGAGAATTTATAATCTTTCATTATGGAAACACACTAACCGAACATTTACCAATGATGGTAAAGAGAATAACTATGAGATGAGGGCATACATGATGCAATTCAAGGACATCATATTGATAGAACATATTCATAGTGAGATCATATATGAGGCTTAATATCCTTATCTGTTTTCTCACCAGATTAAATTTCATCAATAAACAACCATCTTCCCCCCATATGCATGTTAGGCATGAGAGGCATCTGATGGTATCCTGAAATTTAGGGATATTGATGGCTCTAGAGGCATCCAAAATGTTGATCAGAATGCTTCTATCAAAGGAATCAATCAGACTAGAGGTCATATATACCATGGGGTGGATTTCATTATACCCTCAAGGGCGTTGACAAAGGGAACTTACCGAGTAAAGGCCACAACAATGTTCATGGTATGTGCAGTAAGAAGGCACAAACCAAATATGATGCAGAGGTTACTAAAATTTGGATATATTCTCTAACAAAGAACACCATATAGACTAGGGTTGAGGAGATAACATCCACAGTTCTAAGGTGGCCAAGTCGCAACTGTAGATAGGAGGACATTTTCTCATCCCCACATTCTTCTAAAAAATAAAAGAGGCTTGAAGTGGATTCCCGATCATAGGGAATCAATTTTTCTCCCCCACCAGCCACATCAGATCTAAACTATGTATGGACCTTAGAAATACAACTTTGGGAGATCATGACTCTCAAAGTTATGTATGGATGGATGTTTCTCTAGGATATCCTGTAAATCCCTGAGCAAGGTGATATTAACATGCCCTCTAATCACTATTCTAATGATGAATTGGTTGAAGTAATGAATTATTTCAAGGAGATGGAGTATCTGATATATGAAACTGATGGTCAATTCTTAGCATCAAATTGAGTGCCTTGAATGGTAGACTAGGGAGTGTTTGAAGTTGAAACTATTTATTCAAGGGTGGAATGGTATACTTACATTAACCATGCTGATGTATGTATATTTTCTTCATTCCTTTTCCTATTCCTCTATCCATCATCTTTAATCTTGATGGGATTTCATTTTTAGCTTGGAATATGAGGAGTATGAGGAGAAGAAATGTGGTTGATTGGGTCACCAATGTATAGGCCCACGATTACCCCTATTGAAAGAGTAGATGAATCCCATAGGCCCCCAAAACTATCACCTGATCAGATGAACATGATGGATGTCATGGAAGAGGGAACTCCTCCACCCCCACCTCATATATCTATCACAAATAAGAGTGGTATACGTTGTTTTCAATCTTAGGAGAGAAAATGAAAGAGGGAATTAATGTTGGTTTGAAAAAATACATATTTGTAAGTCCTTGTTCTACTACCCGAATTTATAACCACTTCGACATGCCTTTCTTACCATGGATATCATTTGCAGAACCTACATTGTTTTCCTTTCTCAAAGGATCTAGTATTGTTCCCTCAAGGATTAAGGAGGATACTCTTGGGGAGTTATAGATTAATGCTGATTAATTTTTAATCTTGATGGAAAATGTGTCAAGAGGTGCAGCAACATATCGCCATGCTTCTTTTATATGGGGGAGAGGGTCATTTTAATGTTACATACAATACTTTTTGGTATCATGTGTTATATCTGCCTTTTCATTCTCTAATATATTTCAGATCTGTTGTCTGCACCATAGGAACCTACGTTAGTCATTATTGAACTTATTTTCACCATTGAAAGGTATTATAGGGATCATAGACTATCTAATAAGGGTGTTGATGCTGTACTTGAATCTTTGGGGGATAATAATGTTGTTCTTACTGAGTATTCAGTAGAGGGGATTGATGGCGGAGGTGATTCGGGTTCTGAGAAACCTGCCTCGAATACCATAACTAGTGAGGATGGTGAAAGGCATAACTCTATTTATCAAGACATGTGGGATGTACTTATTCCATAAATTGATATTCAAGGTTCCATAAATTATTTTGAATACTTACTCAAGGAATTGGAAGGATGTGAGTTTTATCATCCTTACATTTTTTAAAACATAGTTAATTTTCTCTCACCTAATGTCTTATATCAAGGCACAACTTGTGATGCTTTCTCTACGGATAATATTGCCAGGTTTCTTCAAGAAAAGGGTATTCAAATCCAAATTACTCTTGTTATTGAAGGAGAAATATTTTATAATCCCAAAGTGGTGGATTATATGGAGTTTCTTATTTTTCCTACTGAGAAGACTCAAGATGATGATAATCATTGGGAGGTCTTGGTCCTGAGCGACAAATATCGAGGTGCCGGAAAAGTGTCGACTCCAACATTTGACTGAACAATGGGTGAATGCCATCAACCATCTCGGCTGTTTTACCTCCTACACTATTTTTTGATCTTTTGAAGTTAACTAAGTGAGTATTTTCTCCTAAGAGTTATCAACATTGACAAATAGGCTTTAGATAAAGGATTCTATGCAATCTCCACCAACATTAGTAAGGGAGGTAGGAGCTACCACAGGGGAATCAGGACAAGATGTCTCATTGAGTTCACTGACCATGAATTATGTTTCTCCCTTTGAAATTATCTCCAAATAAAACCCATCGATGTAGGAAACTTTTCTCCACACACAAATTCTTATCTGGTGAGACATTTGGAAGATATTCAGTGAGATGCCCCTTAAAGATATGACATCATAACTTCAAAAACTTTTATTCAATCCTTCCATGTTTGGATATGGATGGTCACTAGTGCAGAAAAAAAATTTTACGTCGGTTATTTTTCATTATTTACGTCGGGTTTTAGGCGACGTTAATACGGACGACGTTATAAATAACGTTTTTACGTCGGTTATTTAAAACCCGACGTAACATACCTAACATCACGGGGTTTATCACGTCGGTTATTTCTAAACTGACGTGATAAAACTCCTGGGATATCGTTTATCACGTCGGCTATGACATAACCGACGAGATTAACCCTTCCCCGGGCCTATTATCACGTCGGTTTCTTAAATAACCGACGTGATAAAAAGGCCTGGGAAACGTTTTAGCACGCCGTTTATCCAATAACCGACGTGGTAAATCGATTCCCAGGCCTTTTAGCACGTCGGTTATATTAAGAACCGACGTGATAAAAGGTCCGGGAACGGATTAGCACGTCGGTTCTCGAAAAACCGACGTGATAAACCCCTACCGATTTATTTACCACGACGGTTATAAAATAACCGACGTGAAAGCGATATTTTTTTTAAAAATAATTGCACTGCTCTCACCAAAAAGCAACCAGAAACCAAACAACAAAAATGACCATGCCAGCCCTCCCCCAAGCCCCAACTGAACTCCACCCTCATCTATACCCACCTAACAACCTGGCCAGCCCTCCCCCACCACATTGGAGCCCCACCACAACCCTTGGACACCCCCCACCCCTTGGACAGCCCCCCTACCCTCATTTACACCCCCACGACCCCTAGTATAGCCTCAAACACCCATTGGACACCCCTCCCATATCCCTTGGACACCCCCCACCCCTTGGACACCCCCACCCCTTGGACAGCCCCCCACCCCTTGGACAGCCCCCCCCCCCCACACCCTCATTTACACCCCCAAGACCTCTAATACAGCCTCAAACACCCATTGGACACCCCCCCACACCTTGACAGCCCTCCCAGACCCCTTGGACACCCCCCGACCCCCCGACCCCTGGACACCCCCCCCCCCCCCCCCGAGCCCTTGGACAGCCCCAAACACCCCTTGGACACCCCTCCCATATCCCTTGGACACCCCCCCACCCCTTGGACAGCCCCCCCACCCTCATTTACACCCAACCGGCCCCTTGGACAGAACTCCCAGACACCTTGGACACCACTCCCATATCCCTTGGACACCCCCCATCCCTTGGACACCCCCACCCCTTCGACAGCCCCCCACCCTCATTTACACCCCCCGAACACTAGGACAGCCCCAAACACCCCTTGGACACCCCTCCCATATCCCTTGGACACCCCCCACCCCTTGGACACCCCCCCACCCCTTGGACAGCCCCCCCACCCCCTGGACACCCCCCCGACCCCTTGGAAACCCCCCCCCCCCCCCCCCGACCCCTTGGAAACCCCCCCATCCCCTTGGACAGCCCCAAACACCCCTTGGACACCCCTCCTATATCCCTTGGACACCCCTCACCACTTGGACACCTCCCCCACCCCTTGGACAGCCCCCCCCCCCCCCCCCACCCTCATTTACACCCAACCGACCCCTTGGACAGCCCCAAACACACCTTGGACACCCCTCCCATATCCCTTGGACACCCCCACCCCTTGGACACCCCCCACCCTCATTTAAACCCCCCGACCCCTAGGACAGCCCCAAACACACCTTGGACACCCTCCCATATCCCTTGTACACCCCCCAAACAGCCAACCACCCCTTGGACACCCCCCCACCCCTTGGACAGACCCCCATCCCCTGGACACCCCCCCCAACCCCTTGGAAACCCCCCCGACCCCTTGGAAACCCCCCAATCCCCTTGGACAGCCCCAAACACCCCTTGGACACCCCTCCTATATCCCTTGGACACCCCCCACCACTTGGACACCCCCACCCCTTGGACAGCCCCCCCCCCCACCCTCATTTACACCCAACCGACCCCTTGGACAGCCCCAAACACACCTTGGACACCCCTCCCATATCCCTTGGACACCCCCCACCCCTTGGACACCCCCCCCCAACCTCATTTACACCCCCCCGACCCCTAGGACAACCCCAAACACACCTTGGACACCCCTCCCATATCCCTTGGACACCCCCCAAACACCCACCCACCCCCTTCGAACCTCTCCCCCCATACCGAAATCCAGACCAGAAAAACCATCAACAGTAGACCAAAACAAGAAATAGAGAAAAATTAAACATTCACTTATATAACATTCAAAACTTACACTGTCAACTTCAAAAAAAACTAAATCCAACCTAAACGACTACGAAATACACAATTACATTGACAATATTCAAAATTACATTTTACATTACAAACAACTAAAAGTCAATCAAACCTGTAAAATAATTTGACCACTCCACTTGTAAGTGTTTGATATCTTCAGCAGTAAAGGGTTGAGGGTCATCAAAAAGCTACAAAGGAAAAGGATAGTAGTCAACGTGTATAATGAATAAATCAAATTGAAATATTATGAGAAAGAGGAAATCTTACCAGGTCAAAACTCAGAACTGTCCCAGTTGTTATTATTTCATACATAAATATTAACATGTAATATCCACATTCGATGATTCCTTGTTGCTCATGACATTTCTATTTGAATGAGTGTAAATTCAATATATTATTTTTATGTAATAAATCAAAATGTACAAATTATAAATGGATATTTACCTTCACATGTACATATTTGATCTTGAAATTCCTTTTCTTTGCGCTTTTTCGAAAGTGGACCCATGCCCTGTTAGAAAATAATACGAATGGGGTAAATTTAAAATTCATTATAATATATAAAACTATTGTGAAATTGAAACTTACATTTCCAATATATTCTTAAAACTTTCTCGCACATCATCATGGAGAGAGCATATCCAATAAAGTGCTTTCTCCCTAGGGCAAAAAACCCCTAACATCCAATGATCCCTGATAAAAGGAAATTTAACGTTAGTGGTTTTTTATGTTAAAAGATAATTAACTCTTTGAGAGGGATGTGTTTCATACCTCTCACAAAAAGGCATCATCCAACAATGTGTGATTACATTCTTTTCAAATCTATCAGCAATATAAATCATTCTTTGTTCCTCATCCAATGCACATGCTTCAGGGGAAATCAATTGTGGGTCCATGAATCCATATACATCTGTCAGCTCATTCCTCTCCCAAATTTTATACAGATACCTAATACAAAGCAGACATAAGTATACATTTTTAATAAATATAACGCAAGGAAAAGGTGTTAAGACTTACATGATAAAAATTTGCACCACGTTGATGCCCAACTTATCTCCAGTGACAAACTCCATGATATCAGTTTTCATAATCCCCACACTTAGTTCACGTCCACAGACATGAGCTTCCATTGTAAAGTCATAATGATCCGCCAACAAATTTGAATATCTTGACAATTTGTCAAGACTGCTAGTATCTGCATCTGATGTCATAGTTATCTGTCTTTGTTGTTGTCTATACAATATTTCTTTACCTTTGAAGTATTCCTGCAAAAATAAATTGAAAAATATATTAGTTTTCAAATGATAAAACATTAATAAAAATATAAAATAAAAGATATAACATCCATACCTCTATGGTAATGAGTCGAAGAAGTCTGGATGGCCAAAGTAAAAAATGGCCGATACTATGTCCAACTGTCGTCACCTCATCTGTAGGTAATGGTATCCGAGCTGATCTATCTATAATATCCTGTACAGTGACCCTCTGATTCTCTACCTCTAACTGTTGATGATGAACTGTATCTCCTATACAATATACCATCCCATATGCAACTATATGATGTTGAGGATCCTCAACATACAACTCACAATAAGTAGGTAGCTGCGGCGGAGGAGGAGGATCAAAAATGGGGTCCGCAGGCTGAGGTGGGGGAGTGGGAGCTACTGGGAGAGGTGGAGTGGGAGCTGCACCCTGAAATTGCCTTTGCAAGTCTGCAAACATAAACTGCACCGATGCACTAATCTTGTCCTCCATTGTCGCATTAATATTATGGACTTCAGCCTCCAAGGATTCTATTTTTTTTATAAACTCCCTCAACGTTAGAAGTTGAGGAACATGGCAACACTTTTCTTACCGATACACCTGCCGTATATCCTCTTACACGGCCAGGATGTTCGGGCTTTCTCAATGCCACAGATAAAATATCTTCCCTCCCAGATGGTGTAAATGTCCCCTGTGAACTCTGCTCCTCAAGAGAGTCTTGTAATAATTAATTGAACATTTCTATAATGATTGGAAATATATGACGAAATTAGTAAACCTAAATAAATAAAATAGATATCTTACAATCCTCTCAACTACGAGTCTCGATTCTTCCAAAAGATATTGTCCTTTTTTGCCCTTCCGAGCTCTTTTCCATTTCTCATGTCTAGATGGAGGGGATGGAGGGGCCACCTCTCCAGAGCTTGAAGACTCAGCTCTTAGTTGTTGAAATTTTTCTGCCATCATTTGTTCTTCCAATAATGCATACCCTCCCCGAGATAAACTATGAGGGTATACATTTTTAGATTGGATCTCTTGATGAGCTTTCCTTGTTTGCTGTAAATTAAACATAAGTAATCATTAACAAAACAATAATAAGATCATTTATATAAGAAAGCATATAAAAGTTTACATTGCCCTTACCAAAAATGATTCTTTTCTTCTACTTTCAAAAAATTGTCTCCATGTGTCTTCATCTATAAAAGGATATATACGACATGGATTCTCACGACTCCTATGACCATAAATGAAATCAGATGAGAGGGTTGATTTGAAATCCCTCCATCTCCTAGAAGCCAACGATAAGCATTTCTTCCTGACTCCTCCAGTGTCAGGAATATCAAATGTCATCTGATAAAAAAGAGGTTAAAAATATTATATATACTAGAAACATTTAAATAACAGTCAAACAATAGAAAAAGATCTTACCAAAATGGTCTCCCACAGCTGAGAAATTATCTCCTTATCCACACTTCTCCAATCATCATAGAGAATGCTTACTTTTCTCTTAGCCTGAGTTGCTACAAAACCCTTAAAATCTTTATCATTTGGACCTCTAGGAATATCATCATCATCAAACTCCACGACTATCCTCTCCTCCTTCGTACGGGAAAGTGATAATTTTGGTAAACGTGTGCACCCACGCTTACCAACCTTTGAACTCTTTTTCGTAATAGGAGCATGTAAATGTTCCTCCCCAGATGTATGACCAATATGCTCATCTCCAGAATCATGTGGCTGATCAACTGATTGATCTGTCATTTTCCTTCAAATCAAAAAAACAAACATTAGTTCACAAATATACAAATTCACATATTGTAATACTACTTAATCAGAAAATAGAAAAGTGTACTAAATTACATAATAGTAAACATTGGTAATATGGTAAGCATGTTAAACAATGATAAACATGGTAAACACCGTCTGTTGTACCCCTCTCTCTTGGATTTTAATGATCACAATCACTCTTATTATGTTCTAACTTGTTTTCAAGTGTTTTTGTTGATAGGCAAAAGGTTTCCAAGGAGTTGGCCCAAGAAAGCTGAAAAGTGGACTCACTGAGTCCACCGGTCAGCCGGTGTGAGCTCACCGGCCAGCCGGAGGACCCAGGCAGTAGACTTGCCCACTGCCTGGTGTCACCGGCCGGCCGGTGGGCCAGACAGAGAGCCTTCCTCTCTGTCTGGACCACCGGCCGGCCGCTGGATCACCACCGACCGGCCGGTGGACCAGACAGAGAGCCTTCCTCTCTGTCCGGACCACCGGTCGGCCGCTGGATCACCACCGGCCGGCCGGTGGACCCGACAGAGAGCCTTCCTCTCTGTCCGGACCACCGGCCGGCCGCTGGCTCATCACCGGCCACCCGGTGATCCACCACCGGCCCGCCGGTGCGCCCAGGACTTCTCCTCTTTATGGTTTTTATTGTTTTATCATTTTGGTTTGATACATGTTTTAATAAGTAAAAAATTTACAATATCTAACATTATATGAAAAAACTAAATGTAAACAAGAAATAAACATGTGTTACCTGTAATTTTAGGAATGTACAGTTGGATTGTTTTCCCAAATTCCTTCGTCGTGATCGTTCCTTATGGCACAAACCATGTCTTCAAAATACTCATCATTATGTTCTATTAATCTTTCCATGGAAGCAGGGATCTCACATAAATCAGCATCTTCATCAAATTCATCCTCACCAACATATTGTTTTTTCCCTTGTAAAACAACAGCCCACTGCATATCTGATTGATCTACTACATAGAAAATTTGTTTGGCATGTGTTGCCATTATAAAAGAATCAGTTGTGTCTTCCAATCTATTCAGATTAACAAGTGTCATTCCAAATTCATCGTGTCTGACACTGTTGTTACCGATAAACCATTTACAGTTAAAAACAGGAACTTTAATTTTAAAGTAATCAGCCTCCCATATGTCTTCAATCACTCCATAATATGCACTTGATGCCGAAATTGGGTTTCTGTCCTTAGCACTCGAAAAATGCATTGCTTCTGCAAACACCAATACACCACTATTCTGAACTGCACTTCTGTTGTCCTGAGCTTTCGTATGAAATGTATAGCCATTAATGACATAAGCGGACCATGTTATCACATTTAAAGATGGACCACCCACTATCCATTTTAATTTCTCTGATACATCTGATCTACCAAGCAAGGTCTTTTTAAACCATGGCAAAAAAGTTTTGTTGTGCTCATTCAAAATCCACATTTCTTTCTTCTTTGGATGACATTGTTTCAACTCATTAATATGCAATGTGATATACGGTTGAACATAAGCTATGTTATTCAAGATGTATGATTCTAACTTCTTCATCTGTTCAGCTGACAGTGATTTGACTTTCAAGCCACGAATCCCCTTTCCCTCATTATTAACCCGTTCATGGCGAGATGGAGGCAAACCTATGTGTTGCGCCGTAGCCAAGTATCTCGTACAAAACTCTGCTACCTCCTCAGAAATATACTTTTCAATAATGGAGGCTTTAGGTCGATATGGATTTTTAACATATCCCTTTAATATTTTCATATACCTTTCAAAAGGATACATCCAACGAAGATATACAGGTCCACAAAGCTTTATTTCTCAAACCAGATGAATCATTAAATGCACCATCATATCAAAAAAAGTTGGAGGAAAATACATTTCCAAATGACAAAGTATAAAAATTGCATCCTTTTCCAAAATGTTCAAAGCATTCACATCAATCGCCTTGTTACAAATTGAATTGAAAAAATAACACAACCTCATTATAGTCTTTCTGACACGGATGGGCAATATTCCACGCAGTGCAACTGGTAGAATTTGTTGCATCACGACGTGACAATCATGTGATTTCATACCTATCAACTTCAAGTCTTTCAATGAGACAAAATTTTTTACATTTGAAGAATAACCTTGAGGCACTTTGATATCACGAAGACACTGACAGAAGCTACTTTTCTCCCTCTTCGATAATGTATGACAAGCTGGGGGAAGAAATGTTCGTCTTCCTTTAGGAGTGGGAGCTAACTCCAAACGTATTCCCATTGATGGTAGGTCTAACCTTGCATTCAACCCATCTTTTGTCTTTCCTTTAATATCTAGAAATGTTCCGATCAAATAATCACAGATATTCTTCTCCACGTGCATGACATCAATATTATGTTTGACTTCATGATACCTCCAATATGGTAGCTCAAAAAATATTGACCTTTTCTTCCAAATATGTCTATCATTACCAGATTTCTGTGTCTTTCCCAATGTCACATCAAGGTTTTTCACCCTCTCAAAATACAAATCTGGGGATAAAGGTTTTGGAGCAGTATCAAATTCTCATGAGCCATTGAATGCCTTTTTAGTCTTCTATAAGGGTGATCCATAGGCAAAAACTTTCGATGACCCATGTACACTGTTTTCCTCCCATGATGCAATTGACAATATGACGTCTGTTGTTCGCAAATTGGAAATGCTTTATGCCCTTTAACACTGTATCCAGACAAATTTCCATATGCTGGGAAGTCATTTATAGTGAATAGAAGCACTGCATGCAGTTGAAAATATTCCATTTTATAAGAATCATACACCCTAATACCATCAGCCCATAACAGTTTCAAATCATCAATCAGCGGTGAAAAGTATACATCAATATCATTGCCGGGTTGCTTTGGACTAGAGATCATGATACTCAACATGACATATTTGCGCTTCATACAAACTTCAGGAGAGAGGTTGTAAATTACCAATAAAACAGGCCATGAACTATGTGTGCTACTGAGGGTTCGGTATGGATTCATTCCATCTGTGCACAAGCCTAGTATCAGATTTCTAATTTCATTTCCAAATGTAGGGTACTGGGCATCAATTTTCTTCCATTGTGGACAATCAGCTGGATGACGTATTTTTTCATCACATACCCGCTCATCAGCATGCCATCTTAACCTTTTTGCATCATGTGAATTAGCAAATAAACGTTTGAAACGAGGAATTATAGAAAGATACCAAAATACCTTTGAAGGGAGCTTTGTAATCTCTACATCAGCTTGTGATTTTTCTTTCACCTTATACCGTGATGTCCCACATTTAGGACACTCTTTCATAAATTCATATTCCTTCCTATATATAATGCAGTCATTCGGACATGCATGTATTTTCCTGTATCCCAATCCCATCGGGCATAATATTTTTTTGGCCTTATAATGTGAATCTGGAAGATCGTTATCTTTTGGAAGAATGTCTTTCATCAATTGTAGCAGCTCTGTAAAACTTCTGTCACTCCATCCATGTTTCGCCTTCAGGTTAATCAATCATAACACCGCCGACAAAACCGTAAAATCTGTACAACCTGGATATAATGGTTTTTCGGCATCACCATATAGATGTGCAACTGTCGGTTCTATCTCAATTTGTTCTGCTACAATATCGCGAATCATTTCTTCAATTCCATCGGAGTTACTATCTTGCGATTCATTATCATCAGTGACATTCTGTCCAGTTTCGCCATGCCAAATCCAAGGGTTGTAACTCGGATTGAAACCATGACAAATCAGATGATCTTTTATCTCTCTACTTTTCAACTTCTTCATATTCAGACATTTCAGGCATGGACAGAAAAAAATGTCACTACTTGGAACATTTCGTTTAGAAAATTCCAAAAAGGCATCAAAACCTTCCTCATATTCATTGCTCATTCGATGTGCCGTAATCCAACTTCGACTCATTATTACCTATAACAAATAGCAAAAATATATATATTTTTTAGATAAGACAAATATATGTTTATATGAAAAAAATCATAATTTGAATGTAAACAATTTTGAAATATAAAACAAATCGATGTGTATTTAAAAAAATATGCTTGAATATTATTTTTTAAACAAAATATAGTAAGATATAACACCCCCCTGGAACCCCCCGACCCCTCTGGACAGCCCCCCGCCCCTCCTGGACACCACCCCCCACCCCTACCCCCTTGGACACCCCCCTGGACATCCCCCAACCCTCTGGATAGCCCCCCACCCACCCGGACAACCCCAAATACCCTCTAGAGAGGCCTCCACCCACTTGTACAGCCCCCCACACCCATCCACCCCCTTGGACACCCCCCTGGACACCCCACCGACCCCTCTGGACAGGCCGCCACCCCCTTGGACAGCCCCCCACACCCACCCATCCCCTTGGACACCACCCTGGACACCCCCCGACCCCTCTGGACAGTCCCCGACCCCTCTAGAAAGCACCCCCACCCCTCCTGGACACAAACCCCCACCCCCGACCTGCTTGGACACCCTCCTGGACACCCCCAACCCTCTGGACAGCCCCCACCCCTCCTAAACACCACCCCCCACCCCTACCCCCTTGGACACCCCCTGGACACCCCCCCAACACCCACCCACACCCTTGGACAGCCCCCACACCCACCCACCCCCTTGTAAACCCCCCTGGACACCCCCCGACCCCTCTAGAGAGCCCCCCACCCCTCCTGGACACCACCCCCCCACCCCCTACCCCCTTGGACACCCCCCTGGACATCCCCCAACCCTCTGGGCAGCCCCCCCACCCACCCGGACAACCCCAAATACCCTCTGGAGAGGCCTCCACCCACTTGGATAGCCCCCCACACCCATCCACCCCCTTGGACACCCCCCTGGACACCCCACCGACCCCTCTGGACAGGCCGCCACCCCCTTGGACAGCCCCCCACACCCACCCATCCCCTTGGACACCACCCTGGACACCCCCCGACCCCTCTGGACAGCCCCCGACCCCTCTAGAAAGCACCCCCACCCCTCCTGGACACAACCCCCCACCCTCGACCTGCTTGGACACCCCCCTGGACACCCCCCAACACCCACCCACACCCTTGGACAACCCCCCACACCCACCCACCCCCTTGTAAACCCCCCTGGACACCCCCCGACCCCTCTGGACAGCCCCCCGCCCCTCCTGGACACCACCCCCCACCCCCTACCCCCTTGGACACCCCCCTGGACATCCCCCAACCCTCTGGGTAGCCCCCCCACCCACCCGGACAACCCCAAATACCCTCTGGAGAGGCCGCCACCCACTTGGACAGCCCCCCACACCCATCCAACCCCTTGGACACCCCCCTGGACACCCCACCGACCCCTCTGGACAGGCTGCCACCCCCTTGGACAGCCCCCCACACCCACCCATCCCCTTGGACACCACCCTGGACACCCCCCGACCCCTCTGGACAGCCCCCGACCCCTCTAGAAAGCACCCCCACCCCTCCTGGACACAACCCCCCACCCCCGACCTGCTTGGACACCCCCCAACCCTCTAGACAGCCCCCCACCCCTCCTAAACACCACCCCCACCCCCTACCCCCTTGGACACCCCCCTGGACACCCCCCAACACCCACCCACACCCTTGGACAGCCCCCCACACCCACCCACCCCCTTGTAAACCCCCCTGGACAGCCCCCCGCCCCTCCTGGACACCACCCCCCACCCCCTACCCCCTTGGACACCCCCCTGGACATCCCCCAACCCTCTGGACAGCCCCCCCACCCACCCGGACAACCCCAAATACCCTCTGGAGAAGCCGCCACCCACTTGGACAGCCCCCCACACCCATCCAACCCCTTGGACACCCCCATGGACACCCCATCGACCCCTCTGGACAGGCCGCCACCCCCTTGGACAGCCCCCCACACCCACCCATCCCCTTGGACACCACCCTGGACACCCCCCGACCCCTCTGGACTGCCCCCGACCCCTCTAGAAAGCACCCCCACCCCTCCTGGACACAACCCCCCACCCCCGACCTGCTTGGACACCCCCCTGGACACCCCCCAACCCTCTGGACAGTCCCCCACACCCCTCCTACACACCACCCCCACCCCCTACCCCCTTGGACACCCCTCTGGACACCCCCCAACACCCACCCACACCCTTGGACAGCCCCCCACACCCACCCACCCCCTTGTAAACCCCCCTGGACACCCCCCGACCCCTCTGGACAGCCCCCCACCCCTCCTGGACACCACCCCCCACACCCTACCCCCTTGGACACCCCCCTGGACACCCCCCAACCCTCTTGATAGCCCTCCCACCCCCCTGGAATCACTGAAAATTTACCATAACAAGAAGTTGGGCCATTCAAAGAATGTTTTTAGGTGTGGAGGAAGAACTGAGTTTCAATATTGCAAGTCGAACTAATAGATCTAGGGATGATAAATAAGATTATGGTTCCAAAACGAGTTAAAAGGGTTCGCAATCGAAGAATCTTAGGTAGTTTCAACAAAAAAATCACAACACATATATATATACTATCCGCGAAAAAAAAACGAACGAGTGGGAGGATTACCTGAGTGCTGCGAGTTTAGATGATTGATCCGAGGAGATTAAATATGAGAAACGATGATCGCAAAACGAATCTAAACCAACGAAATGGACGATCCGATTCGGGTTTACGCGCGAGAGAGACGAGTCGCGACTGTCGAAGGTAAACTCGCGAATGACAATCCACGGGTCTGGGTAAATTTTTAAATGAGTTATCACGTCGGTTATTAAATAAACGACGTTATAATTTTTTTAAAAACATTTATAACGTCAGTTATTCAATAACCGACGTAAAAACCTTCCTCCGATTCTTTTTTTACGTCGGTTCTAAAATAACCGATGTTATAAAGGGCTCAAAATCCGCGTTTTTTTACGTCGGTTATTCCATAACCGACGTCAAAAACATCTGCGGATTATTTTTTTACGTCGGTTATTTTATAACCGACGTAAAAAGGCCTTCAAAAACCGCGTTTTTTACGTCGGCTATTGAATAACCGACGTAATAACTCGTACATATGTCGATTTGTTACGTCGGTTATTGAATAACTGACGTAACAAACACCCCCCGCTTCTGTTTTTTACGGCGGTTAATGTATAACCTACGTAAAAAACGAAGCCGCGTGATTAATAACGTCGGTTATAAAAATAACCGACGTTAAAGGTGTACTAAACACAGGTTTTTACGTCGGTTATTAAATAACCGACGTAAAAAACCTCGTTTTACATATTATGACGTCGGTTTTATATAACCGACGTAAAAAATGGTGACGTAAAAAATGTTTTCTGCACTAGTGGGTTTTACTATAGTGAGATGCATAGTATAGTGAAGGTGGTCATCTAGTGGAGGGAGGAGCAGAAAAGGTGGATGTAGGATGAGGTGAATAGGAGGATCAGTTTCAGGAACTTAGAGTTTTCGTGACCTAAGATGTTTTTAGAAAATCCTTGGAGATGAAGTATCACAATCACCATGACGAGATGACTCTAAAAATAAGGTTCCTTGAAGAAGAATAAAATGTTTCATGGGAAGAGGTAGCTCAAATCCATCAATCATTGGAAGTGTCTTCAACATGACGTATATAATTTATTGAGTCTAAAAAGGAGAAGAATCATAAAGCTGGGCATTATTTTTTTGCGCAATGTTTTGAGCTTCATGAAGCTGATCTAGATACTCAGGGTTCCATTCAACTTCTTAAATCATACATTTATGTAAAACTATAAAATTGGGTGGAGAGGTTACGACATGTGGAAGTTCCTTTTTCTTTTTAGAATATAAATTAAAAGGATAATTTTTGTACCAAGTCACTTTTTTCTTCATTCTTATTCTATTTCTATGATTTTAATATAACATTGAAACTATATTTCCTAACAAAAAATCATTGTTTTATGCAATTGTAAACACAATGACAAGGATGGGGAAAACTGTTCTAATTTTTTTCCTTATGTCATGGGGCTTAGTGAGAATAGTTTGATTTTTTTCTAAGTTTGTATTGGAAACCCCAAAAATTTTGTGTCTTAAATGTAATCACCATAATGTTTGCTTATTTCTAATATAGAGGATACTTAGAGGGTAAGAATTGGATTTTTATTAGACCGCCCATTTTTGGTTTTCAACGTAACAATTTTTATGCCTTTTATCTTTTCATTGCCCGACCTTTTCCTAAACCATACAGAGTCCCAGATTAGCAAGATGAAACTCGAATTCTATCCAAACTACCATTTACAAGTTTTGAATCTGCTGATTATTATTTCTCTTTTTGTGGGCAGTTTAATTTTTTCCCAGTTAGACTAATAAGGATAGTGTTTAAGGTAAACATCATTGACCATAGACTATGAGATGATAACCCTAATAATTCTTGACGGATGGTATTGTTATGATATTCTTCAGATATTTCCAATGAGAATATTGAGCCATTATTTTATGGTTCTTGAATCTAATAACCTAGTTATGTGGGAGACTTATGCAAGTCCATCTAGGGAACACACTGCATAGTCAGATAAGGGGGTTCTTAGGAATCCTGAAATTCTATTACTCATGGTCAATGATTAAGATTTGAATTTCTCAAGACCATGAGGTTTGTTTGGCCAAGGGAAAATTTCTAAGAATGAAGGTAATTTCGGTATTGGCATAGACCATAAAAAACCACACCTATATGAATTTACGTGCATTAAAGAGGAAAATCTGACGAGTGTGTATTACAACATAGTTAGGAAAAATATTCTTCATAAATTCAAACATTATATTGCTTAAAGTCGATGAATATTTATGGATATCCATATCTCCCCAACCACATAGTTTTTTATGGAGAAAACTATCTAAACCTGGAAGGGGTATTTCAATCCATGATTTATAAATAATCGTGGGAATAAGTTCTCTATAAAGTTATAAACCCAGAATAAGAAGTATGGTTCCCATAGTTTTAGTTCATACTAATAGAACCATAATTTTATGGAAATGGTGGATGATATGTGGTCAAATGGCCCAAGGTTAGTCTGGTTTTATTTGAACACATAATGGGGGAAAATGTAGACCACAGTCTTAGAGACTATCAAATGAAGAGAGAGGTTATGGGACAAAAACACAAGGGAAGAACACTGAATTTGAATCATGGTTTTCAGTATACCATTTTCAAAGCATAAAGGGATATAAGTGGATTCTCCCAAGGTTAAAAACAAATCTATTTTACAAAACCATTTTTGAGAATTTTTTTCAAGGACAACTAGTGAACATATTTCATAACTAAAAATTTGAACCCTTTGGCTAATAGGCCCGTTATAAGGGTCATTTTATGCAAATTCGACTGGGCGTAATATAGCATAGTTAGGGAAATGAGAACTCAGTTATCAGGAATTTTTCTACTTGTAGCTGGGGAGATATTATGAAGATCTTAAAATACATAGGATTAAGAGTATGGTGCATGGAATGGATATTTTCAAGTAGAAAGTATGTTTTTAGACAAATATCAGCCATGAGTTGGAAGTCCCTTGTATAGGTCTGAATTATATGTTGAAGTATGACATCTCTATTTCCATTGTAGGCCCCCTGATAAGGGGACACTAAATAAAATCACATTCAAGGATTATATATATATATATAATGATTGTTTCATATTTACCCCATGGTTGGGACTAGGAATTAATGCTTAGGAATCACTATATATATTTTCAGAGTAGGAATCAGGATGTATATAGTTCTTAAACAGATCGTTATGTTTATTATCAGGCGATGAGAACATATGATGTTCCTTTTAAGGAATTTAAACTTAGACCATGAAATCCCAAATGTAAATTGATATTCCTTACTTATGTAGGGAAATCATTTACCAAACTCTTAATCCCAAATGAGTTGTGATCAGTGTGAGAAAAAAGGCATAATAAAGGTTTCTCTTATAGCCTAATGGTAACACAAGTTATGGATTGGGGCACATTGATTCTGTGGTGGCTCAGCCATGATATATGATCCCAGTGTAACTATGTATCTCATTAGGATGAGAAGAAATCCATACATTATTCCTCAAGAATTGTGCAGTTTCACGTCATGCGATAAGGAAAATGGATTTCTGATGTGAACGAATTATTGTAGCTAGGCCCAAGATCAAGGATCTGGACATCACTACATATCACATAGGGATGAGAATCCAGACACACGTTGTTCTTGAAGAGTCTCTCTATGCATATATAATTCAGACATTGGTAAATGGGATATATATATATTATCAAGGATATGCCCAATATTGGAGATCCAGGTGCCCCTATCTATCTTATTGAAATGATAATCAAGAAACATGTAGTTATTTAATTGATTTTCACTATGTAAGAACACAATTTAATATAACTAGTCAAAATCCCAACCCTGTTATAATTTTTGACTTGTTCAGGAGGTAACTGAAAAATTTTGGGAAGTTCTGGAAATTTCAGACTACATGTCATGTACTTTAAATTACACGCCGTGTATGGGTTAGGAAAGTACCAACCATGTGCTCTCCGAGTACATTCCATGTGATGACCAGGTAGAAATTTCCTACTACATGGTGTGTAGAGATTCTCAACAAGATGTGTATCTTCTCTTCTACATACCTACTGGGTTCAAGATGTGTGTCGAACTGTGTGGAGCATCCAATCTGTGTGGTTTCCCTGTTTAAGTAGGAGTACATAAAAGGACACTACACAGTGTGTAGTTCTTAAATACACATCATGTACTTTTTTTATTAGCTTAAGTGAAAGGTCGTCGCATCTTATTTTGTAAATCGTCTTCTTCTTCCTCAATGTCGGGACCTCTCCATTCCGAAAACCCGAAGAACACACCTAGCCTGAGATTCTTCATCCATTATATGTTCTTCAATCCATCAGCGGATGCGGGATCGCAATAGCGAGGCTAACCCTGATCACCCTATTCTGTTCTTGGTTCCTTGTCTCGCACATCACAAATTCCTTCTGAGCAGAGTTTCCATGTTTTTATGGAAACAAATATCTACAAATATTGGCTTTGAATTGGAGCACGGTATTGGATGTGCCAACATCTACGAGTCTCAGTTATGTGGTGCATACCTTCTTTTGTGCTTTCACAGACCTTTGGGTGGTGCGACTTAAATTGTGTATTTGGATATTTTGAGATATTCCTTAATTTACCTATTAATTCTCATTTAATTGTTCATTGATCTATGCGATGCCTTTGGGTATGCCCTATTACCTGTGTTTCTTGAGCGGGGACGGGTGAGTGGATGTTTCTCATTAGGGAATTTTGGTCGGGGAATTCCAATATGGTTATAACTAAATTGATTTGTTTAAAACTTTTGAGTTTAGTTTATTAAACCTTGATATGAATTGTTCGAGACGTTAAGGACCTCAGTGCCGGTATGGGACAACACTTGGTTCGTGTATTTCAACTGTTTAGATTGTTTAGACTATTTTTGTGTTTTGGTTAAATTTGTATATATGTAATTACTAAATTGCATATGATGGAACCCTTTTGGTTGTGTTCGGCATGGCCCAGATATTCTTGAGTGATACTAATCACAGGCTGGGCTTGGCCTGGGTTACATTAGGTTGTTCTGACCACAGGATTGGGCATCATGGACGTCAGCTTGAGGAAGGGTGACAATCAAGTTGGGCATAGCCCAGGATACATGGATGGCGAGGCCATCGGACTTGATCAACATGGCCATAAGGACATGAGGTGTTATAGGTGTTGTGGCGTGGGTACTGTTTTTGTGATTACCACTCACCCAGAACTTTGAGTAGTGGGCACACAAAGATACTCCGTGATGAGATGGTTTTGACCACTTTTGTGGGTAGAGGCCCCTGTTAGTTGTTTTTAGGTACTATTGGTCGGCGATCCCTGCCGTAGGAAGCCACATGGAAGGTGAGGAGCCTTAATGGGATAGAATTTAGGATGTGAGGTTGGGGGGGAGAGGCTATCCGTTATTGGTGGGCAGACATCACTATTCCTCTGGGAAATTTCTTTGAGGACATAAATCATTGTCACTCCAGTTACGTTATTTGTGGGTAGACATCGATGTATCTCTGGTTACTTATTTGAGGATAGACATCACTAATCCTCTGGGTTCTATTTCTTGGTTGTGCCTTCGGGGTGTCGGTACCTGAGACATGTGGTGTTGGGGGCACATGGTGTCGGGTTACATGGAAGAGATTTTGGCATTGGCCGAAGCAGGTGACACTTCATGGTGGCTGCTGAGCACTATTGGAGTTTATGGTTGTTTGTGCATCATGTTGTTCACAGTTTTCCTTCTAAATGCATGCATTCTTACACTTATATTAGGTACGCACCGTTGGGTGGTTTCCTACTGAGATTTGTCTCACACCCTGCACAGTCCCTTTGGGAAATGTGTAGACTTTATGGATTTACATGCATGAAAGAGGCCATCTTTGGGAGATGGGATGCAATAGCTATATAATGGAGATAATATAGACCTGGAGGTCTTGCCTAACTAGAGTTTACTTTGTTTCTCTTTCTTTTCTGTATCAACATGCCTACTTGTTTTGTAGCTATAGTTGGTTAGCCATTGGATCCCTATTATATATATATATATGTGGATATGCATGACCTTCATTGGATGCATGTTTTGTTGTTTAGTAGTAGTTAGAAGGTATCAGCATGCTGTTGTGTTTATTTCCACTGTTGTTGTTTATATTTATTGCTTCTGCTGTTTATTTCTACTATTTGTGCATTCAATATACAGGTCTAGTTTGAGTCTCCTGAGTCATTTATTCTGCTACATCTTTATTATTATACTCGGACCAGTCCCATTATTATCCTTTGAGAGGGTATAGCCTCCCCACTATACCTATAAGACACTCTCTTCTAGTCAGCATCCTTTGGCGTTTGGGGAGGTGCGCCTAAGGTAGTAACACTCAACCTGTTTGGCACTGTTTGGGTGGTTGTTCAGGTTTGGGTTGTAACAAAGTGGTATCATATGAGTACTTGACCGGGATTTAGTAGCAGTGTCTTGCTGGATACTAATGAGATTGGGACTTCTCTTTTTATTTCTAATGGTTTTACTATTTGGGATATAGTAGACTGGAGATAGGGTGTTACTGGAACTAGGTTTCAAACATTTTCTTGGGGGCCTATATCCCTAAGTATTAGTGATGGACCAAGTGGCCTTGGGTGGGAATTGTTGTTTTTCTTTTGCTCAGATTACAGTTTATATGATTTCCACCTTGGTGGATCACTTGGTATGTGATGTTGTTGATTTTGATGTGTGACCCTTAACCCGGTGTGGTAAGGAAGAATTGGGCCTTGGCCTAGTATGGCAAGGCATGATTTCTTGTCTTTTAATAGGCACATTTTTGGGAATTTTAATTTTATAACTGCTCGTATGCTATGTGATGTGATAATACTATGTGAATAGTATCAGTTTCCATGAATTGTATGATTTGAAATTTGCATAGGTGAAATTCCTGATATAATTGATGGTTTAATGCAATGAGTTTATGCCCTGATTTATACGCTTGTATAATTGCGTGTGACATACAGGTACTATGGTTGAGGTGATTTTGATCACGAGGATTGGGCGACTTGGTCATTGGTTTGAGGCAACATTGGTTGTCGGGATAGGCATGGCCCGAGGTACTTTTGATACTTGGCTCTGTTAAGGGAGGGTAAGGAGGTCATGAGGTCGGGATTCCATGGGCATGGGTTTCGGTGGGGGGAGAGTAAGGGCAGTTGTTTTATGTTTCCTCTTTATATATTTCCTTATCTGAGTTGAATATATATATATATATATATATATGGTTTGTTTGACCATTTATGGTAATAAGAGGGTTCCTCTTATACATCTCGATGAAGAATTAGACGGGTGGTGGTACAGTGCCGCAAGAGCAGGATTAGGTTCAAGATACAATGCAGGAAGAGCAGGAGCCATAGGTATAGTCTCAGGGGTAGGATCAGGTTCATAATCTAGTACAGGTAGGGCAGTAGTCAGGTTTAATAGCATTCGGTCTGTGGGTCGACGAGAAGCTCTGATCTATCCTTGTACGTTTCTTGTAGGGTATTGACATTGTTGTGCAGGGTACATAGTCATCTATGGCATATCTGATGCAGGAGTTCCAGTAGCAGCACCCGCCACTTTTTTATGGTGAGTGTGGCCCACAGGTGGTGGAGAACTGGATAGAGAGCATGCAGATGATCTTCGAGCAGCTCAAGATGCCACCAAGGAGGAGGGTCAAGTAGGATACGTACATGCTGCGAGGACCGACAAAGTGTTAGTCGGATATGCTGGTTCAGGCTCATAGGCATAAGGAACTGGAATGGAAGGAATTCGAGGATAGGTTCTTTGAGAACTTTTTCCCAGATACATTGAGGGATGAGAGACCTCAGGAGTTCTTGAGCCTTTAGTAGGGAGACATGTTTGACATGGACTATGCAGCTACCTTCACTGAATTGTCTCTCTTTGCACCTGGTATGCTTAGTGATGATGCGACAAGGGTGAGGGGCTTCGAGGATGGATTATGACACACCATTTAAATTTAGGAGAATATCTTCAGGCTGGGTTCATTCTTAGAGTTAGTGAATTAGGTGCTCATAGTAGAGGGAATCCAGAGGGATAGGCCCCAGGTTGGTCGAGGAATAGTTTCAGGTGACGGTTTGGATAGTAGGAAGCGAGGACGAGATGAGTTCTAGTAGGGCAGTCAGGACAAGGACTAAACTAGAGCACCTCATAGCAGTTCTTCAGGGGTTTTCTTTCAATGTGAACATCTAGGACATGTTCGGACTCAGTGAGAAAGGCCTCCAATGGAGTGCTGGGAATGTGGACAGGTCAAGCATCTTGAGAGGTTCTGCAAACAGTCTTCTCAGACTGTCGGTAGATAGGGACAAGGATAGACAGTGGCATCTGTAGTTGGATCAGGTTCGGTACTAGGAGAGGGTAGCCAAGGTTCAACCACACGTGAAGGATGTGACAGAGATAGCAGGATCCAGATGAGGCGTCAGTGGTCGGTGACTAGAGCAGCATCACAGGGAGGTCAGGCATCAGGCAGTCGTACATTAGGCTACATGCACACCGTTGAGCTGGCAGAGGCTGAGCAGGCTGGTGAGATGATGATGGTTAGAGGTACACCGCAAGTGTGGCCGTGACATTCTCATTTTCTTATGGCATGACCCGCTAAGCCATGTTCATTTTGAGTGCATGAGGTGCACATGATTCTTGTGGAATGACAATATGTCTGTCAGTGGGATTGTCTCCATATCAGGTGCGTTATATATTTTTATATATATGTATGAGATGTGTAGCATACGGGACTTCGAGTATGCGGGTTACTTGAGTTTCCCTGAGCATCAGGTCATCGAGGATGCGGGTTACATGAGGTGCATGGAATCAGGTTTTATTTTGAGTGTCCACGGGATACCGGACCTCGTAGAGGCAGACACCGATGCTGTGCAGGATAGGTTTGGGTGTCAGAAATTACATGAGGGCACCAATGATGCGCAAGAGTGACAATGCGTCACGAGAGGACCATGGGTTTGGAAATAGGTTAGTAAACCTTTGCTTGTTTTGATTTTTGTCGGGTTCAGACTGAGTTAGGAAATTCCAAAGGTGGAGAGCCCCTTGAAGAAATTAGCCAGAAACATTAATACTGGGGGAGTCTGGGTTACTTTGATCCGGGTGGCATGTTCGATTTCATCTCTGGGATTCATTTGATATCATGGGGATGAGCTATATTAAGGTGGGGTGATTATAAGAACCCAGGTTTTTAAAATGGGTCAAAATCTTGACCCTGTTTGAATTTTTTACTTGTTCCAGAAGCAACTAGGAAAATCTGGGAAGTTTTGGAAATTTCCAGACTACATTCCATTTACTTTAACGTACACGCCGTGTATGGGTTAGGCGAGTACCGACCGTGTGCTCTCTAAGTATAATCCATGTGATGACCGTGTAGAAATTTCCTACTACATGGAATGTAATGCTTCTCAACACACCGTGTATCTTCTCTTCTACGTACCAGTTGAGTTCATGAAGCGTATCTACCCGTTTGGTGCATCCAAGACCTGTGGTTTCCCCGCTTATGTTGTAGTATAGAAAAAGCCACAACACGACGTGTAGTTCTTAAATACACTTTGTGTACTTTTTTAATTATCTCTTGTGAAAGGACATCGTGTATTATTTCATAAAACATATTCTTCTTCCACAGCTTCATGACATCTATGTTCCAAAAACTGAAAGAGCATACCTAGCCCTAGATTCTTCATTCGTCATTCGTTCTTTGATTCGTTGGTGGATGTGGGATCACAACAGCAATGCTAACCCCGCACACCCTATTCTATTCTCGATTCTTTGCCTCTAACACCAATAATTCCATTTGATCTGAGTTGTCGGGTTATGACAGAAATGTAGATCTACGAAGATCATCTTCGATTTAGAGCTTGATATCAGACGTGCATATGTCTACGAGTCTCAGGTAGGTGGTGCATTCCTTCTTTTGTGCTTTTGCGGACCTTTTGGTGGCGCAGCTTAAAGTGCATATTTGGGTATTTTGAGAATGACCTTAATTTACATGTTATTTCTTGTTTAATTGCTCATTGATCTATGGGTTACCTTTGGGTATTCCATGTTACCTATGTTGCTTGAGCGGGGCCGGGTGAGTGGTCATTGCTCATCGGGGAATTTTGGCCAGGGAATTCCAAAATGGTTATAACTGAATTACTTTGTTTAAAACTGTTGAGTTTAGTTTCTTAAACCTTGATATGAATTGTTTGAGACGTTAAGGACCTCAGTGCTGGTATGGTCCAACACTTGGTTTGTCTATTTCCACTATTTAGATTTTTTTCCTATTTTTGTGTTTTGTTTAAATGTGTATATATGTAACTGCTGAATTTCATATGATGGAACCCTTTTGATTATGTTGGGAATGGCCTGGATATTCTTGTGTAATGCTGATCACAGGTTGGGCTTGGCCTGGGTTACATTGGGTGGTTCTAACCATGGGATTGGGTGTCATGGATGTCATCTTGAGGCATGGTGACTATCAGGTTGGGCATGGCCCAGGACACTTGGATGGCGACGTCGTCAGACTTGAGGGGCATGGTCACAGGGACATGAAGTGTTAGAGGTATTATGGCTTGGGTACTATTTCGGTGATTACCACTCACCTTGAACATTGAGTAGTGTGCACATAGAGAGGCTCTGTGATGAGGTTGTTTTGACCACTCATGTGGGTATATGCCCCCGTTAGTTGCAATTTAGGTACTATTGGTTGGGGGTGCTTGCTGTAGGAAGCCACGTGGATGGTGAGGATCCTTCAGGGGGTAGAATTTAGGATTTTGGGATGGGGGAAGAGGCTCGCCATTATTTGAGGGAAGACATTGTTGTTCTTATAGGTACTTTCTTTGAGGGAAGACATCGTTGTCCCTCCGGTTACTTTATTTGAGGGCAGACATCGATGTCCCTCTGGTTACTTATTTGAGGATAGACATTGCTGATCCTCTGAGTACTATTTCTTGGGGGTGCCTTTGGGACATCGGTACTTGAGACACGTGGTGTCAGGGGGAATACAGTGCTGGGTTACATGGAAGAGATTCTAGCGTTGGCCGAAACAGGTGACACTTCATGGTGGCAGCTGAGCACCAGTGGAGTTTATGGTTGTTTGTGCATCGTGATATTCACTGTTTTCCTTCTAAATGCATGCCTACTTAAACACTTATATTAGGTACACACCGTTGGGTGGTATCCTAGTGATATTTGTCTCACACCTTCCATGGTCCCTTCGAGATGTGTGAAGACTTTATGGATTTATGTGTTGGAAAGATGCCAGCTTCAGAAGTTGGGTTGCATTAGCTGTTTCATGGAGATGGTATGGACCCTGAGGTCTTGCCTAACTAGACCTTACTTAGTTTCTCATTATTTCCTATATCATCATGCCTACTTGTTTGGTAGTGATAGTTGGTTAGCCATTGGATCCCTATATTATATATATATGGATATGTATGACCTGTTTTGGATGCATGTTTTGATGTTCAGAAGTAGTTACAAGTGATCAAAATAATGAAGTGTTTATTTACACTACTATTGTTTATATTTATTGCTTCTGTTGTTTATTGCTAATGTTTGTGATTCCGCTATACAGGCCTGGTTAGAGTCTGCTGAGTCATTCATACCACTGCATCATTATTATTATACTTGAACAAGTCCCATTATTATCCTATGAGAGAGTATAGCCTCCCCACTATACCAATAAGACCATCTCTTATAGTCGGTAGCCTTTGGCGTTTGGGGAGGTGCACCGAAGGTAGTAACACCTGACCCATTTAGAATTGTTCGGGTGGCTATTTGGGTCTGGATCATTACACCCTACACTAATTGAGATTTGACGTGGGGATATAGGCTTTGTTAGCTTCCAAAACAATGATTGGGTTCAAGACTTGTGGCCTTGGTGTCAATGTGAATCCCCGTAGGATGAGAATCAACTCATAAATCCTATAAAATATTCTTATATAGATCTAATTTATACATGGGGAAATGAAGGGGAGTTTTATTTCCTAAAATTGTTACAAGACCCAGCATTACAGTGTTGTACCTCTCTTACCCCTCGTGGTTTAATTTTCATGATCACAATCACTCTCTTTTTTATCTAATCTTGTTTTAAGTGTTTTTGGATGATAGGCATGATTTCAGGTTGCCAAGGAATTGGGCCAAGAAAGCCAGAAGGCAAAAGTGGACTGATTTCAGTCCACCGGCCAACCGGTGGATGACCACCGGCCAGCCGGTGGAATCTTGACAGAAGGCATCCCCTCTGTCCAGACCACCGGCCAACCGGTGTCCCATCACCGTCCAGCCGGTGGAACCCAGACAGAAGGGACACCTACTGTCTCACCACCGGCCAACCGGTGGCCTCCTCACCGGCCAGCCGGTGGTGCCTGGGCAGAAGGCCTCTCCATTTTCCAAAGCACCGGCCAACCGGTGGCCAAGCACCGGTCAGCCGGTGGAGCCAGTCAAACTAGCCGTTGGGCTTTGACCAGCCTGCTCCCAATGGCTCCGAAGACTTTTTCAACGGCTCCGACGACCCCGAACGGCCATATGAGGGTTCCCCCTCTATAAATAAAGGACTAGGAAGCCCCGGAACGTGTGTGGAACAATAAACAAGCCAACGGAAGCAAACAGAAGCTAACAGACACATTTTTCATCATTTGGCAAACCTCCGGTGGATTCCTTCAAAGAACCTCAATTGCTCCAACCCACTTCCACATCCAAGGAGCACCATCAAAGAAGCTTGGGAGCACCCTTCATCAACTTCATCAAATTCATCAATCCTTTGACGCCCAAGGCTTCTCCTCTTACGGTTTTTCATTATTTATCTTTTTGAGCATCAATTTGGGTTTGTGCCTACAAACCCCTCTTTCTTTTATCTTCCTTTTGTTTGGGTTTTCACACCACTTTCAAGGTGTGAAGAGGTTAGTCAAGCCTTCCCTTTAAAAGGCTTGAGTCATAGGTGAGCTAGCCTTCACCTGTAAGAAGGCTAGTGGGTTCTTGCTCAACCATTAAAAGCAAGCTGTAATAGGTTCTAGACTACCTTAAAGTCTAGTGGGTTTCTTGCTAAAACCATTAAAAAGAAAGCAGTAGTAAATCTCTCAACAGTTGAGTTGGGAGTGGAGACGTAGGCTTTGGTTTAAGACGAACTCCGTTATCAAGTTTTGTGTCTTGCCTCTTTTATTTGCGCTGCACCTTTAACTTTGTTTTAAATTGTTAAACTTTTTTAAAAAGGAAATTCACCCCCCCTCTTGCCATCACTCTCCGACCAAACAATTGGTATCAGAGGCAAAATTTGAGTAATACCCTAACCGGTTTCAAATTCAAGATCCTTTGTGATGGCTTCACCTTCTTTCGCCCCCGAAGGCTATTCTTTGGGTCGTGCTCCATTCTTTGATGGAACCGACTATACTTATTGGAAAACCCGCATGACCACTTTTCTTAGAAGTATAGGTTATCCTTTTTATAGAATTGTCATGCATGGTTACTCTCTCTCTTCTCCCGATGAATCCAAATGGACTCAAGCCGATATTAAAAATTTCGAGCTTGATGGCAAAGCCATGAACGCTCTTCATTGCGGCCTTGATCGTAATGAATTCAATCGAGTTTCCACATGCACTTTATCTCATGAAATCTGGAAACTATTGGAGGTTACCAATGAGGGGACCAACAACGTTAAGGATACTCGATTGGATATGTACCGTCAAGATTTTGAGTCTTTGACCATGAATCCATCTGAAAATATAACTGAAATGTTTACACGTTTTACTGATGTTTGCAATGGGAGAAAGTCCCTTGGTGATGATGTGTCTGCAGAAACGATGGTCAGGAAGATCCTTTGGATCTTACCAAGCACATGGGCACCGAAAGTCACGACAATCCAAGAAGCAAAAGATGTCAAGAAAATTCCGGTCGAAGAGCTCATCGGATCCCTCATGACCTACGAGATCACCCTGAGGAGGCAAGCTGAAAAGGAAGGCAAACCGATCAAAGTTCCAAAGAACATCGCCTTCAAAGTTAAAAAAGAAGAAAGATCCTCCTCCTCATCGTCTTCCTCTTCAAGCGGCGATTCAGAAATCAAGAACCTTGCCCGCAAAATGCACAAATTCATGAAGAAGCAAAAGAAGAATAAATCCCGCAAGGCTCAACCCAACGAAAAATCCGAGCCCGAGGTAACATGTTACGGGTGTGGCAAGAAAGGCCATTACAAGCCCGATTGTCCACTCAACAAGAAAAAGGCCAAGCAAAAGGAAAAGAATAAGGCATTCAAGGCCACATGGAGTGATAGCTCCACATCCTCCTCCTCCTCCTCCTCAATTGACAATGGTAAATAATTCCTAATGGCATTTCATGAGGTAACCTCTTCCGACTCCTCTTCCTCTTGTTCTTCCAATTCTTTCAATCATTTATCTTACGAGGATCTCCAACATGCAAGAGATCAATTGGAGGAAGGTTTTCACGAACTTTCTTCCAAATTTATTTCTTTAAAAAATAATTTCAAAAAACATTCTTCCGAAAAGGAACAACTTCTCAAAGAAAAGGAGGAGTTTTCTCTCAAGGTCCAAAACCTTCCCGATGTTGATTCTATGGAATCAACAATCAAGGATTTAAGGAAATCCCTAGCTATGTTCACCGAAGGTGAACATAACCTTTCAAATCTCCTTGGTTCCCAATGCGTATCTAGAACCACCCAAGGGCTTGGCTATTCCAAGCAAGCTTCCTCATCCCATGCTCCTACTATTTTTGTAAGGGGGAGCTCCCAATATAAATTTTGCAACTATTGTAAAAAGATCGGGCACTTAATTTACGAGTGCGACTGCAAAAATGACCGGTATGGAAGGCCCAAAACCATTTCCTTTAATGATAAATTTCATAGGAGAAGGCCCTCCACAAGACAAGTTTGGATTGAAAAATCCCTTTTAGCGAGTCTCTCCGGACCAAAATTTGTCTCGGTTCTAAAATCCTCTCCCCGGTGATTTGTTGTTTTTATTTAGGGGGAGTTAGGATCGTTTAAGCCTTTTTTCTTTATATTCAAAACTTTCAATTCAAAACCTTCAATTCAAAACTTTCAATTCAAAACTTTCAATTCAAATCTCAAAAATTTCAATTGGTTTAAAAACTCTATCTTGTTTTTCAATCCTTTCCCTCAATCAAGTTTTATGCCCCGTGCTATTTTGATAATCACAAAGGAGGGGAAATTCTTGGTTGATTGGGGGAGAAATCTTTCTCTCATGCTTTGCTTTACTTTTCAATTCATCCTTTAAAGCATGCCTTTCATTTCAGTCTTTTACACTGCTTGTTTTGGTGATTGTGATCATCAAAATAGGGGGAGATTGTTGTACCTCTCGTACCCCTCGTGGTTTAATTTTCATGATCACAATCACTCTCTTTTTTATCTAATCTTGTTTTAAGTGTTTTTGGATGATAGGCATGATTTCAGGTTGCCAAGGAATTGGTTCAAGAAAGACAGAAGGAAAAAGTGGACTGGTTTCAGTCCACCGGCCAACCGGTGGATGACCACCGGCCAGCCGGTGGAATCTTGACAGAAGGCATCCCCTCTGTCCAGACCACCGGCCGACCGGTGTCCCCTCACCGGCCAGCCGGTGGAACCCAGACAGAAGGGACACCTACTGTCTCACCACCGGCCAACCGGTGGCCTCCTCACCGGCCATCCGGTGGTGCCTGGGCAGAAGGACTCTCCATTTTCCAAAGCACCGGCCAACCGGTGGCCAAGCACCGGTCAGCCGGTGGAG
Source organism: Viscum album (assembly GCA_963277665.1). Lineage (NCBI taxonomy): Eukaryota > Viridiplantae > Streptophyta > Magnoliopsida > Santalales > Viscaceae > Viscum > Viscum album. The sequence goes on from OY728129.1 coordinate 1,404,624,465, forward strand.
CCAGTCAAACTAGCCGTTGGGCTTTGACCAGCCTGCTCCCAACGGCTCCGAAGACTTTTTCAACGGCTCCGAAGACCCCGAACGGCCATATGAGGGTTCCCCCTCTATAAATAAAGGACTATGAAGCCCCGGAACGTGTGTGGAACAATAACCAAGCCAACAGAATCCAACGGAAGCTAACAGACACATTTTTCATCATTTGGCAAACCTCCGGCGGATTCCTTCAAGGAACCTCAATTGCTCCAACCCACTTCCACATCCAAGGAGCACCATCAAAGAAGCTTGGGAGCGCCCTTCATCAAATTCATCAATCCTTTGACGCCCAAGGCTTCTCCTCTTACGGTTTTTCATTATTTATCTTTTTGAGCATCAATTTGGGTTTGTGCCTACAAACCCCTCTTTCTTTTATCTTCCTTTTGTTTGGGTTTTCACACCACCTTCAAAGTGTGAAGAGGTTAGTCAAACCTTCCCTTTAAAAGGCTTGAGTCATAGGTGATCTAGCCTTCACCTGTAAGAAGGCTAGTGGGTTCTTGCTCAACCATTAAAAGCAAGCTGTAATAGGTTCTAGACTACCTTAAAGTCTAGTGGGATTCTTGCTAAAACCATTAAAAATCAAGCGGTTGTAAATCTCTCAACGGTTGAGTTGGGAGCGGAGACGTAGGCTTTGGTTTAAGCCGAACTCCGTTATCAAGTTTTGTGTCTTGCCTCTTTTATTTCCGCTACACCTTTAACTTTGTTTTAAATTGTTAAACTTTTTTAAAAAGGCAATTCACCCCCCTCTTTCCATCACTCTCCGACAAAACATACAGATCTGGGTGTCACTACATATCTTATTGGAATGAGAATCAAACCATATGTTGTCCTTTAATAGATCGTGTAGTTTATTTTTATATGATGAGGACAGTGGTCATGCAATTTATCATCTTATAGTGTGGACGTGAAAATTTTGGGTCTTATACATGTAAAAATGGGTACCCTATACCATTATGGAGTGGAATTGATATGAGTGGGACTTATGCACTGGGGAAACCCAAATTTCTTCCTCAAGTCTGGCCAAGATGGCATCTCGACATAACAATGGTTAAAGTGATGTGATTAGGACCTACACATGAAATGGAGGATGGTTTTAAAGGGATAATAGGGGATATCTCATCTAGTATCACAATGGGGGTTTCTTCAAGTCGAATGAAAAGAATGTTAACCGTGTATTTTAATGTCATGTTGTAAGGACTTAAGGCGTATTATAGTTTATTTTCATGCGATAAGGTCATTGGCCACATAGTTTAACATCATATAGTGAGGAAATTATGTTATGTAGTTTAATGTCATGCTGGAAGGACATTGTGTCATGAATTTTAAGTTCATGTGAAGAATACCCACAACATAGTTTAATATCTTGCATCTTGGATGTAGATCATGTAATTACATGAAATATTTCTTCAAGAACCTTCCATTAGTTTGGGTTGTAGTGAGATCCCCATCCATTATGATCAAGGAATAAGCACCATTTGAGTAGGCCTTATGTATGGAATAAGGTCCCTCCCACTTGAGATCAGGTTTTGGAGGCCTCTTTCTTAGTGTCATTGGATTCTTAAGGACCAAAACCAATTTTTCTTAGAGGAAATAGAGGAGGCAAACCGTATTTTTAAAAACTCATGCTATCTAATTCTGGTATACCTCCAAATGATGCAAGGTTCATAGTCTTTTTTCATATATTCTCTCCAATTCATCCATTCATTTAGGATACTATTCATCTGTTGATAGCTTGTTATAGATAGAAATACGGAGTGAAGGAAACTGAACTTTAATGGGAAGGACTTCTTCGGTTCTATTCACCAACGAGTACAAGGTTTCTCCTGTTGTAGTATTGGTTTTAGTTTGGAAATCACATAGGGCATGTAAGATCTTGTTTGGACAAGACTATTTATCTTTATCTTCCATTTTCTCATTTATATTTGATATGTTCTTGTTAAAATCCTCTATCTCTCCATTAGCCACTGCGTGATGGAAGGAAAATGGTTGGATTTGATATTATACTACTATTGTTTATTTTCTAACGTAGTATAGTATAAATTGGTTCCATTTTCCAAAAATATGCTATATGAGATACCAAATATGGTAATGATATTAATTTTGAAAAGTCTAAAAATGATTTTGGCCCCGAATTATTAGACGGGTATTGACGCATCCCATTTGGAGAAGAAATTGGTAGCAGTAAAGATATAATTAAACTGCTTAGTCATAGCTTGAGGGTATGGTCCCACAACATCCAATCCCTATATGGAAGATAGCCATGAGTATATGGAAGTACAAATCAAATAGATGAGTTGATGAATGAAATTGACATGCATTTGAATGTATGACACTTTTTAGTGAATTATATGTAATCTTATGTCATTGAAGGCTAGTAATAAACAATCCTTCAAATTTGGTGGGAAATATTATATCCAGGATGATGGGACCTGCATACCCCAGCATATAGTTCATACATAATGGTCGTATTATCTTCTCTGTCAATACATCTGATAAGGATTTCCGTAAATCCTTGTTTTAAGAATTGTTTTTATTCAGGGAAATAAATAGAGTGATGATGGATGATCACAAAAGAAATTTCTCTTTTCCTTCCCTATCCGGTGGGTATAACACATCTTGGAGATATTCTAGAATTGGTTTTATCCATACCGTTGTAGGAAAGTATGGCTTAGGGATAAGACTGACTTCATTAATCTCCTCTGTTATAACTTCAACTAAAGGGGAGGCCATTCTGGGATGGGTGATGGTGATGATAGTTTCGTCCCAATTTGGATCTAACATAGCCATGAAAGCATTTTCCAAGGAATCAGCCAAGGAATTCTATGATCACAGTATGTGATTCAATGATGGATTTTAGTGGAAATCTTCCATTATTCCCCTTACATAGTCAAATAGGGGAATTAAATAAACTTTTTTATGGAGTAATCCCTATTTATTTTCATGATTAGCAACTCTAAGATACATTTTACCTCCAAGTGGTTCACCAGTATTTGGAGTGCCAATTATAGGTCTATAATGAGAGGTGGATATTCTACCTCATTGTTAGTACAAACTTCTGATAATAGGATGGAATACAACAACACTGACATATCTGGAGAGATAATCCCAATCCCCAACCCAACTTTCTTGGGTGTGGGGTCTTCCATTATATTTCATGTTGGTATTCTAGATACACCATGAAAATTGTTCTCCTATGTTTGGAGTTTTACCATAATAAAGAATACCTCTTCACCAGGAAGCTTAATATTTAATGAAATCCCCTATATAGATGGATGTTCTGGGAGGAAATCATACAAGGCATGTCCTTTCACTACTTCCTAAGGCATGAACTGAATGTTGAACTACTATAGAATAATTGGACACTATGTCCTACATCATGTTAATATAATACAATTGAATATAAACATGGGGGGTTATTGTGAGAAATCAAGTAAATCTCATAGTTCCATGGATAGTATCTCAGTTCTTTAACTAAAAATATTAATGCTGGGAAATTATTCTCGATATATGGATAAATTGACTTTGCACCAAACATGGTTCGAATAAGATAATATATGTTTTTTTTCATTCCCAGTATCATTATTTTTTACAAGAAAGGATCATGTTGATCCATCCAAGGTATCCACATATAGGATGAGAGTAATTCCTTCATTAGGTTGAATTAACATCGGTGATCTCAAGATATACTTCTTTAGAGTTTCAAATGCTTCTTGGAAGTCATTGGTCCACTAATACGTGATGCAATTCTTCCTCAATTTTTTAAGGGAAACCCCCTACCTACAAGGTTGGATATGAAGCATCGTATTTTTTCCATGTTTCCTTGAATTAAACTAATATATTTCATTTTTATTTGATGTTACATTCCAAAAAAGATTTATTATTCATAGGAATAACTTCTATGTTGCGATGGCATAAAACGAATATATGAAAATTCACTAAGGTTACCCCGAAATCAAATTTCAAAGGGTTCATCTTTAAGTTATGTTGTTAGAGATTTATGAAGATGGTTTCTAGGTCATCCAAGTGGTCAGTCCATTGATGGGACATGAACACTATATCATCAAAATATTATTCAACTAACTTCACCAAAAATTGTTTGAAGATCGGTTTCATAGCACGTTGGTATGTGGACCCAACATTCTTTAATTAAAGAGAATTACCCATTAGAAAAATAATCCCTATAAGGCTCTAAAGTCACTGGATTCTTCAACATATAGGACCATATGATTTTTTTAACCTCAGAGTATCCATCCATGAAGGAAAGTGCACGATATCCAGATGTTTTATCAATCGGTAGTTCTGTGATTAGAACCAAGAATTCAAATTTTGGACAATGCCAATTGAGATATCTGAAAATAATGAAACTTTGATTTTACCATTCTTATTTTTCACCAGGAAAAAATTATCTTCCCATTTCATATATGGTACATCTTATATAATTTCATCCTAAATGAGTTTGTGCACTTTAATCTCAATTTTGGAGGTGTGGGTTGGGTGTGTCCATCTAACTACATGTTTGTATCCATGATGGTCTTCTATAAAAACCAAGTGGTTGGTGGACACCTTGGGATTAATACCTATCATATATATATAGTTGCAAGTGAACATGTCCTGAAGCTATTTTAGGAAGGATTTAAACACCTCCTGTTCATCGGGAGCCATGGTTGCACTAATCAGAGTGGTTAATGGATCATATATTGTACCCAGATTTATCTTTCTGAGTTTATCCACTGGGGTGGATATGCCTTCTTCAATAGATAGAGGGGCATCCTTGAGATCCCCTTCTTATACGTATTCCTCATTCTTTAATTATTTTCCCCCTTCCTAAGATATAGGTGATAAAGAAATAATTTCTGATTTAGGTGAGGGATCCTCAATTTGGACATCTAGAAGTTAAAGATATCGAGTTTAGATCATTCAACGGTGAGGTACCTATTAGCAGCTCCAAAGGTAAGATAAGATATTGAGACTAAGATTCCATATCCTTTTTTATTAATGTGGTAACGTATTCTATCCTAGTTAAGAAATCAAGTATTTTTGAAGCTCGATGGATGGAATGAAGGAATCCACATTCAGGTTTTCATTACTTCTTTGAGAGTTAAAGACTTCTCCTTCAATGTTTTATTTAGTTATCACAACTGAAATTACAAAAACTATTGAACTAGTCTTTTAATTTGGTCCCACCATTTCAATTTGGTTGATGTGTAGTACATATTATGAACTGATCTACATAAAAGTATTAAACAAGATTATCTAAAGACCATTCAAGGCATTGATTTGAGTAACATCTTCTCCCATGGAAAACATTCCTCCTTCATGATAGAATCTTGCATCAATATATTGTGATTAGTATGATTTGAATGGGTACTTTTCACCATTAAATTTCCCAATTTTTCCTATGAAATAATATTTGATACATTGATGGTATGATGAATGAATGGTCAAATGATTATGTAACAAATGTCTTCCTAGATCGACATTAAAAACCTTATCCTATTGGAGGACCATAAATTCTGAGTCTGACATGAGATCTCCAAACTGAGTTCTAAGAATGATCTCGCTAAGGGGTTCTTTCTCATTCTTTTCATATACATGTAACATCAGAGTGGAGGGATATATTATAGATTAATTAAGACTCAGTTGGTGATGTGTCAGGTCTAAAATTAGCTGGACACTTGATCCATTGTCAACAAATGCTCATTGTACATCAATTTCATTGATTTTTTCAGATATATACAAGGGCCTAATGTGTCTTTGATCATATAATATTCATCTTCATATATTAAATATATAGTTAAAGGAATTATATGGGACCATTATCTAAATGATAAACCTATGCACCCACAACCTAGACTTAAAACTCATAAGGGATTGACAATGGATCAATGATCACTTCACATAAGTCTTTTGATAGACTTAAGGATTCCATTTATGATAACTTAGCCGGAACATGGGTTAGTTACCTTAAAAAAAGTATTTATGATCCAAAGTTATGTTCTTAGGAGTATGGGAGTGTATTTTTGAATGAGCTTTGGGAGATGACGTTCTGGATGTGGATGCACAATCCTTTCGAATCAGAGATGAAGATGCTTCTGCTCATGAGGGATTGGGATGGCGGGGTCTACCTACCTACCAAGAAGGAAGTGATGTATCCTTCAATCAGTCTTCCATAATTATATTGTTAGGGAATACCCTATCAATAATGGAAAGAACTATTTTATTTTACTAAGATTGTTGAGGATCATTCCCATGAGTTTTGGCTGTGAAGATGGTTTGAGAAGGGGTTTGGTTGAAGTAGAAATTTTCAGAATGACCAAGTCTTCTCCTGTATCCTCATCCTTGATGACCTCTTCACCTAGTTCCCCAATCATGAATAGGTGACTCATGTTTATATCTATAATCATCATCTGTGAATGGATCAGTTAAATAAATAACATTAATGTAACATAATTTCAAGGTATCATTAGATGAATCTTATGTATGATGGGTAAATTATTGTTATACCATTTGTTGGGGTAGTGGTCACTCTTTCGGGATGGCAGGAATCAAGTCATCTAAAGTTAAGGAACATTTTGGCTTTGTTGGAGCTTTATCTTCCTATGATTTCTTCTTTCTTTGATGGCCTTGTCACTTTTTGGAGGATTGGACTTTGGAGGAATGGGCTACTGATAAAGTTGGTTCTACCTTGGCCGGAGTGGTATGAGGCATAATTGGTTGTTTCAACTATGTTTGTATAATAGCATGAGTCTAGATTGTCATTTTTTATAACCGTCCAATCACAAAAATTCTATGCACATTTTCTCTTAACTTATTCCCATTCATATTCTTCCTCTTCTGGGATATTGTCATAAACATATTCCACCTGATAAGGTGAATTATTTAACATCAATTTCCTTGAGTCTACCATTTATTGTAAGAGAACTCAAAAAACAATACTGGATGTGGTTCCCCAACATCTGTTGGAAGGTGAAATAATTCAGGAGATCTTCATCACCCTCCTTTTAGGGCATCTTGGGATTTATAAACATGATTAAGTAATTTTTTAATATCGATATGAAGTAACCGGGGACTTGGATATTTCAAAATGAGGTTACCTTATTTTTCATATCCTCAAACTAATTTCCCCATTGGCCTATTTGATCATTTTGAAAAGGTGGGAATTTCTACTGAGGCTCTAGGGTGGAACCATATAGTATATTGTAGGCTTTGAAAGAGGATCCGGTGTAGGGTCTTGAATAATTGTGGTTGTAGTGGCCTCTTATTTTTCTACTTTCCTTCCCTAAGTCAATGGAACTATTCTGGATTTTTATTTTGTATCTGGGATGGAATTTTCCACTTATCGGTCAATTGAGGAAAAGAAAAGAGACCCTTCTATGTACATCACATGAATTTGCGGTTTACACAAATCATCGTGAATATTTTATACACAAATGTGAAACAACTCTTCTCTAGGGAGTGGTATATATAAAGAGTATGTAAATCCTTTCCATCGGGAAATGATATATGAGACCATTTCATTATCCCATTGTTTATATTTTTTTATATTGAATATTGTTGTCTTCTAAAATATTGAGATGAACTGTAATAGAAATTTATGATGGAGATCTTCCCACCTAGTAATCAAACGAGACTGTAAAATTGTGTAACAAGTAAAGGTTGTCCCTTGCATCGATTTCGTAAATCACCTGATCTTTACTGCCTCCTATTGTTTATGGGTACCCATCATGATATATCAGTTAAAGACAAAGTGATTCAAGTGATGTTATGGGACACCTGAGCCATTAAAGATAAGAAATGTTTGATTTCCAAAGTTTGTATGGGGACGGGTAGGATTCACCCATTTTGGGTAAGACTTACTTTCTTTTTGTATTGGCACATATCATCCTTCCATGGATACCAATAGGTTAATTAATGAATCAATGGTGTTCATAAGAATTCAAGGAATATCGTGATGATCTAGGACTTGGGCAGGTGTGGATAATGGAGCTTGGATGGGTGTGGTGACCGGTAGTACTATTTGGGTTGGAAATTATAACACATGTCATGGATAGCCTATAAAAGTATGCCAGTAAGGATGTCCCTGACCATGTTTTGGTTGTGTAGCTGATGGAGGGAATTCTTGATCTGCTACTACAGGATTCAAATATATTGGTGGTTGTTTTACCACAATGAAAATTGTCCCAAATCTACTTCTGTTTCTTTGATGATCCCTCATTTTTTAGGTGCTCCAAATGTAAGTGCAAGTTGAGGATATAGTTGTAGGGAATATTAGACAAGAGGGATGCCTCAGAGTAACTTTTCATTGAGTCTTATAAACTCATTAATGTCTACTTATTTCTGAGTGAATATTTCCTTTAGTGAAAGTGATAGATCCTCTCTGAGGGGCGGGGGAGATGAGGCATAGTTCAAACCTTACTTTTTTATCTATTATACTTTTAAGGAGGTAAATGTAGATTGTTCAAGGGATTGACCAGATTTAGGACAAGCCTATGGTTTTAGGTACGAACACCTCCTTAGTTTCTTCATTTTGGATCAGATTCTGAAACGGAATATCCAATTCTGACTCCTATGAATTACAATCATGTTATGGATAATTTTTAGTGATATAATTGATGATTTCCACCAATAAATAGGGTACCATAGACATTTTATTAGTATATTTAGAATATATCTTTATTTTTCACCCTATATGAGACATTTTCCTATTCTTTGATGATCTCATGGGAGCTATTTGTTGAATAATGACCCAAAGAGAATATCCTTATATTTATGTAGAACATGTCCCCAATAAGGATACCAGATCATGAGATGACATGAACTAGGAGGATTCATTCCATGACATTTTCCCTACTCGGGATAAAAATGATTTCCCCTGAGGAGGTGATTTTCCAGGGGAAGATCCCCATACCCTGAGGATTGGGGATAGTCTTGTTTAACATTCAAAAAACATTGGGTTGAGTTTTGTAAACCTAAGGGTTGGGTAAAAAAAGTCCCCAATCTTGTGGTCTATGGTTTCATCTGAAACCATGTAACTGATATTACTATAGTTTCTCTTATGATTTTATGGATTTTTATTTAGACATGGGTTGGGTGAATCATTCGACACCCATTTAAATCTTCTAGTTTGGAAAACCATTGTTCTATTTCTAACATTTTCATTATCTGACAACTGAAATCCTCTAAGAGGGATGCCTATTTGATGTTCTCAGAATATTGACACAAAAGTACCTCAACAACCTTCTCACTTTTATCCCAATGTTAGTGATAATCAATCGAATCCTACTTCTGTTGAGAATATCATCAGTCCTGATTAGATTCTATCTATTGGAGCTGGTATGAGGATATGAAATTTCATGATACCACCTTTATCATGCTCTTCATGTTAGGGAGTGTAGTGAAAAAAAATTCTCTTTGTGTACCCCATCCCCTTATACGAAGACCATATGGGGTTCTTGTGATCAGATATCGTAACATCATTAATGTATCAAGTAATTCACATTAAAGGGATCCTTATTGTTTCTCAATATTTGGATTTCCTAAATCCAAGATAGATTCCATTTCAATTTGGAGATGCATCCCTTCTATTATGTTGATGTGAGTTTGATACTCACCAAAGGGTAATACCTTTTCTTATTGGTGGAGAATAATTTTCTATATGTTGAGGAAAATATCATGGGTACAATATCATACCAACAACTCTAGAATTTTATATTGAGGGGTGGTTAAAATCTAGAACATGACATGTATGTTATCTTTAGGTATTTTTTCCACATGCTTAGAAGATATTATCCATCTTTCACCAAAGTTCCTATGAAATGGTCCAACCATAGTGGACACTTCTCGATTATTTTACCATAAGAAATGGGATTGGTTTATATTTCCTTTGTTATATTGGAACCTAGACAATTCAACAGATTTTCAGAGAAATACTCCCACCTTGGGATTTCTTCTGGTTGATAAATTATTTCACCTACCAGCTATAAAGAGTCATACATAACTAGTTTGTGTTTGGAAGTTACTCACTATTGGAGGGATTTATCATCTCTACATTTCCAATTGGATAATTCTCTTAAAAAAGAGAAGCACTACTATGGAGAGAACATTCAAAGTGAACACAATATAGGGGAGGACCACCACGATGGATGAAAGCAAGGGGAATTCCATCTTGATCCTTATTATTTTTCCACATAGATGTTTTACATGGATCTCATCAAGATATGGGCTCTTGAGATCGACTATATTATTTTTATGATTTAAGACATCAAGGAGAAGTTTCCCGAAGGGACCATTGGAAATACTACTATTTCTACCATAATTAGGTAATGGTTAGGTAGAATCATTATCTTCCATAGATATACCTCTGAGGGTTTTAATAACCCCAACTTCAAGTAAATATTGATTATAGATTAACTTTTTATTTTCAAATTGTGTTTAATAGGGATTCTATATATGTTCCTTCTTAAGAGTGATTGAGTCTTCTTGAGGAGAGAAGTGATTTTTATGGGAAGAGATTTGTGCCTAACTTAGAGTGGCTATTGGAATAGGATGATATCCTCCATTGGCAGAGGGAGTATGTTCCTGATCCAATTGTCCATATAGTATGGCGAAGTTTACCCCCTTACCATCCTGGACTAGAGCACAGGTGTGTGTCTCCCCTAGGGTATTATGATGATGAGACATACCATTTATAGGGATAGTGTTATGACTCCATACCTTAGTAACTACTGTCAATGTCATTATGAAGTCCTAACAAGTCTGTAATATGTGCGTAGAGATTTGTGTCTTCACTTTAACAATTGAAAATATATTCATGGTGAATTTTATAGATGAAACATGGATATATTCTTATTTGGTATATAGAGTATCTGTATATACCCTATTTTTTCCTCTATTTTATACCAGTGGATACTAAAAATACTCATATTTAGAGGAAGAGAATCGAGTCTTCCACCTGATTGTCATTGAGACTTTCCTACTATCTTCTTTAGATGCTTCTAAACGTGTCTGTTAGCAGGCCTGATTGGTGAAATTAGGAGTATGTTCCTGCTCATGGTATTCCACCAAATTTGAGTGGATTTTTTTTGATTCCTCAAGGAGAGTCTATTTTCTGGCGGAATGAGTGATAACTGGTGAATGTACCCACTTATTGTTTTTTTACAACAATGGGTTGGAAGGATTCTCCAATGGGTGAAGAGGTGTGAACCTGCTCCTTGTTGGTTTCCTGTTGTCCTCAATGACAAATCTTGTATGCCCGAGTTTAAATAACCTAGGATGGTTGGATAAGGATAAAACCCTCGTCATATTGAGGGGTAACTATTTTATAGTGTTGGTGGCGAAAATTTGAGGAATGAACCATTGAGAAGAACCCTTGTGCCTCCTATATGAGGCCATATTTGGGCTCTTGATCCACCTCCCTGAGGTATGACTGGTACTTGTTATTTTGTTCTTGGGATAAGATGTTAAAATTTTTGAAGATAGCACTCAGGGCCATCTCCTTTTAGACCACCAATCGTTGTTGACTGGATGATTGGTGGTGTTTTTTGAGATAGAGGGCTTGTCGAGCGGCCTATAGGGTCAGGATTGTACCATTCTGATGGTACTATGGGACTAGTGAGTTTGAGTCCTAGTGTTGAATATTCTTGGTGGGTGATGGATTCCTTTATGCTGAGGAAGACCCAACCTAAGTCACAACCAAAGAGTTCATTGGTGAAAACATGAATAATTCCATTGGATTGAGTGGAGTTCTGAGAGTAGGTTCCTATATATATGAAAAAAAGAAACTCTGTCAAATCAACATATCATTTTATTGAATACATTCATGATTGATTGTCTTTTATTCCATCTCGTATCATATAAAAAGTGGATTTACAAATGGGTGATATCATCATCTTGGTTAATGATTCACGTCAGGTTCAATATTTTTTCCCTCAGAATCTTATGTTCTGGTTAGGAATGATCATTTCTATGTGGTTTCAAATAGTTTTTTCTGTTGAAAAAGAAACACCCAATGGATTTGTCTCCCAGGGAACCTTCACTATAAATCCAGTCATTTATCAAGATATTTTTCCAATAATGATTCATAACTCACATTGGTTGAGTACATGGGAGGTCGGGAACATCACACCATTTTGTGGGGAATTATTTTCCACTTTGGGATTCTCTTATAGGTTTAAGACATATTCTTAAATCCTTTACTAAATCCCATGTATGAATGGATTAACCTATAATTAAAAATAAATTATGATCATTTATTGAACATAAAATCAGATATATGTATATGAGGTTCTCCATTAGTAGAATCCTCTTATATATAGATTAGTGATTATTTAGTCGTTTTTACGATGATGCTGGTTTTATAGCCACATAGTGGGAAACTTCATAGTTTATCATTATCTATGGGGATAGAAGCTATTTTGATATTGGGATAAAACCCATGGATGGGCTTCCTACCTATCATCATGAAATGAATCAGAACCCATGTAGCTCAGTTCCACTACATGTGGAACATCATACCTTTTAAGGTCATGTGATAAGGACCTAATCATAATTTTTAACATGTTTTGGAAATTACATCTAGGTGGAAGGTTCTTAGTCAAGGCTCGGTGTGGGACCCATGTTAAAGCTGTTCAAAGAACATGGAAAGGATATAAATTCACAAGTTGAATTTAGACCCTCTAAAGAATGTGTCCTGGAGAGAACATGGTTGATTAGATTATTGGGTTTGAACCTCAGGAAGACTTCTAACATAACCCATTTGTATAAGAATAAAATCCAACATAGTTTGATCATGATAAACTACACTAATAAAGGACCTCAAGGGTATGCCTCATAGGGGAGTGTATCCCTTTTAGATTATTAATTCGGGGATTATTACTAAAGAGTATTAACTTGTGAAGGGGACTATGAGGCATGTCTTATGTCATATTGGTTTGGGCGGCTTAACATGGGGCTTTATCCTTAGAAGGATCCCTATATTAAGGGATATTAATTTGGGCATACTTCTAAAGCGGATTCCCATTAATCTTAGACATTTGGTAGGCTTCTTACGTATCTTATTTAATAGGAATATGAGTTCACATAGTTTAATAAGTGGCATGGATTATTTAGATGTTATGATCCTCATTAACTCATAAGCCAACTTGAGTCGTGATCAATGGGAGATATAAGAAGAAGTGAATGATCAAACAATCCAAACACTTTTCCATCCCTTCTAATGGAAAATTATGACAATAGAGCTTCAAGTGGTTGGGGTTATAACACATCCCAATATTCACTTCAACTTGGAAAAGGAATGAAGGTGATGGATGTGGTGGTAGAGAGGAACAAGACAAAAACCTCCTACCAGAAATTATAGGGGCTTACCCTTGGAGGGATTCCCTACAAGTGGTTCTGTAGTGGGATGAGGATTTGATTCTGTATTGAATGGAAAAAAAGTGTAATAGTCACCCTCCATACTGGGAACAAAAGGCTCTATATATTAGATATTATAAGGGAAGGACATAGTCCTAATCCTGAACATCCACACTAGGAACACCATAATAGTATCTTAAAGGTAATGGTCTGTATGGCCATAAGTATACAATTCCAAGGACAATATGAGGATCTAGACCCTCTAGTGGGACATGTGTTAGAAGTCTCTGACCATAGAAATCCAAATCCAAATGGAACACACAATGATGTGACTTTTCCCAATGTTTTTTATAATATGAGTCATTGGTATAGGTTTCAAATTGGTCCCTTTTAGACAAGGGACCCACAGAATAAGAGGCCCTACCATGGGTAGCTCAGAAAAGGGCCTAAAGGGTGGCTCACACAGGTCCTTGGTGAAAGTGCTCAGTATAGGTTTGTCATATAGGTGTGCTAAATAAATCCTAAGAGGAACTGAAAGTACATCACATATAGGGAAAGGCCTATGTGAGCTAGATATGCCTCGGGAAATAGGCCACCAATGAATCAAAACTCAGGTGTGGCTTTTCCCATGCCATCATGGGTTTCCTCCAATGTTTCTAAAATGGTCTCTCATGGGTCCTTGATGAGGCAGAGGGGCCTCGCGTAGGTTATTTCTTATTAAAGGAGAATGGTACCTATGTAGGTGTCTTATATATTTAGACATTATAGTGAATTTTATCATTATTATCCCTTATAATTCTCTATTTTTCCATGTTATGGAGAGCTACTTGAGAACTTTTGGGGTACCATGGATAAGTTGTTGCATAATAAGAGATCCATGGGTTCTTATGATTTTTCATTTGACTAAATTAAGAGACCTAGGGGCCTATATAAAGGACAAAATGGGAGCATTGGAGAGGGGGGTTGTCCACATAGATATGTGGAATAGGTTATGGGTGTAGGTCACCCATGATATGGTGAAAAAAACTTATGAGCTGCGTAGGTGGGTTGTGCAGCGATGGCTGCACCTTCTGGGTTGTGCATGCATGGCCGACTGTAGCCTCCTATCATGTAGTGGTGGCATGATTAGGTATATTTGGATAGGTCCATGGGTTCTCTATGAATATCTTTATAACTTTTAACAATCCCACGATTCTCTTTATAATCTTTTTATCCTCATTGATAAAAAAGGAGGGAAAAAAATTATGTATAATTATATATGATACAAATGGGGGATAAGAGTTTGCAGATATATTTGTTTGATGGTGATAATGTGGTATCCAATTATAGATTGGTTAGTATTTATATTTCTCCAGAGGTACGTCTTTGTTTTCATTTATCTATTTGGGAATTAATAATTTATTTAATCATTATAAATACTATTTGGTCACACTTTTTAGTTGTGTTGATGTGGATAAATTATATGAAACATTGAAAGATATCCCTAGAGTGTTTTTATAGGATATTAAGAGGATGTACTCTATAGATTTTCACAATTGGTTATATATTATGTATCATGGTTCAAAAATTAATGTTATAATTTTCCAAAAAAAATTAGGAAGATACCTAAAAGTGTTACTATATATTGTTTCACAAGTTATAAAATATGATGTGACATAAAGTAAACGTTTGTTAAGTATATGAGTATATAGTGTAATAGATAGATTTTTTGAAAGATACATGGATTTAAATAACAAAAAAGTGGTGTATTATACCATGATGTAGAGTATATTAGAATCCACCATGGACAATCTATATTGTAGTGCTATTCATGGACTTCCATGTTATGTGATAACAAGATGGTTTCATTTTTCACCTGTACTATTTAATATCATGGTTGATTTTTTGTCATATGATGATGATTTTTAGAGTTTTAATCATTTAACAAGAATATTGAAATATTAGAAAATTAATGGACAAATGGAGAGTCCGAAATTTTAATTGTTGTATCTCATGAAATATTTCTCCATATAAATAGTTAGAATCATGGAGTGTCTATGGGTGGCATATATTTGGAGGCTCTTAGTTTTAGTATTTTTGTTGGATTCAATTTGATCAAAATTATTTTGGAAACTAATCAAACTAATATGAATTATTATCTCTTGAATCTCTATATACTTTATATCAAATATTCTATAGTATTATTCACAATGGTGTGTTCCGACTAGAGAACCAGGTGATTACAATGACCCATGGATACTTTAGGTGATAAAAACCCCATTGTTGTCTTGTTAGTGATATTTATCGAGTTCTTGTGAACATATTTTATGTGGAAGACCTTTATGATGAAAGGAACATGCAATTCTTCATTTTATTATTTAGTTCAAATGTATAGATTGATATTGGCCCTAATTGTTTTTTTGAGTTGTTCATTCACTGTGTTTGGGGTTTTATACATCCCTCTGAAACCTAATATCATAGACACAAAAAATCTCTATAAGAAAAGTTGATTTCTTCTATATTAAATAAATAATACATCGTTATGAAATGGATAGATTAATTTTAAACTTTTTGTAATGAGATTGACTCATAAACCATGATCTGGTACTAACCAACATATTCTTTACGTACTGGATTTAATACCAACTAATAAGACACAATTTTAAACCTCCAAAAATTCAATATATATAAACAATATTTAGTATCATATATATCCTATATATTTTATTTTTGGAGTTTTAGAGTAATAGAAAACCCCATTAACAAAAAAACCATATCTTTTTCATCTGGTAGGCATTTTTTTCCATTATACCTTGAATTTACTATTCCAAAATAAGTCAATAAAATCACCAAAAAAATTCTCAACACATGATACCCTTATAGAAAAATAACACATAATATTCTTCTTCATATACCAGGGAAATGAAAAAAAATAAGAAGAGTGAGTTCAAACACTCAGTAAATGTAAACATAATTGATATCAATCAATGATCATAATTGATAATTACATCAATCATTAGGGTATGAAAATATAACAAATGTTGCAACCTCCACCATAGTAAGCTTGGATCCAGTATCTATTACTATTATATTGGAATATGATGTAATGAATTGAATCATGAATGATTGATCAGTTTAGTAATCCTTGTAAATTAGTTTTATACAAGGGTCTTTCATTACATTAGAATATTTTTTTTAAGATTACCATTAGCCCTTATAGAATATTATTTCATATATTTCATAGCAACATTCATGGAGTTATAGTGTAAGGTAAAAAAATAATGGTGAGATCAAGTTTCGAGTAAAGGTTAAGTACAATGGAATAAATTCTGAATCAATACGGATAAATAATATGGAAAGAAAAATAAATAAACACACACACCATTTATATAAATGGACTATATGAACAGGTAAATATAATAAATTTGGAAATCTAAATAATTGAACCCACATTCTATTTAATAAATAACTAATAATGAAATTCATCCAAAGATAAATCCATATTGAAAATATCATGGATAATAATAATAACTGAAATTAAGTAAATTCTTAATTATCAAACATCATTTTTTTAAAGTTTGGGGCCGAAGTCTCAATTTATTATTTAAAGCAAAGACCTCTTTATACTGGGTAGAGGGTGACCCATTACATAGCCCGAAGGCCCAAGGCCAAGTGGCCTGAATATGAGGCTAGAAAGCCCATTTTTTGGCCCAAAGGACCCCTCAGTGAACAGTACGGCTACAGTACCCACGCTGGTACAGTACCTGCTACAGCAACCACCGCCGCAATAGTGCCTGCGACAGTCCCTCTGCCACTACAGTGTCGCCGCTGCTACAGTTCCACGTCTGCTACAGTAATGCTACAGTGCCCTACTACAGTACCGGAAATTCACCCCTGCCCGGATTTGATCCCGGGTCTTTTGGATACCAAGCAGGAGCTTATACCACTAGGGTAGAAGCTCGTTGGTAGATTAATTATCAAACATCATGTTTCCTAGGAAAGTGATACTTTTACCATCAATAACTATCTTATGGATGGTTTAAAACATATTTGGTGGAAACCCATTTATTTGAGGCTAGCCATCTTATTTTTCCCCTGAGACAATTGATGCATCATGGGGATTACATTAACCATTACCCAACCCATGTATTTCATGTCCAAACAATTTCTCATGTATCGAATAATCAATTTAGTTCATAAACAATGTTCCTTATCATATATCCATATAGAGTAAAGGATAGAAATTTACCAATATTTCCATAGTTAATCAGGAATATTTATACATAAACATCAAATGTAAAAATAGTATATGGTTTAAGAAATAATCATATCCATGATATGAATATTTTGGGGAAATATAATGATCAATTATCACAAGAAAGTGAATAACTCAAGAAGAAATTAATGACAATGAAAATTGTTAAAGGAAGTTAATTTTAGTACAATCATTGTTCAAAATATTGATAATCCATCCACAAGAATAATAAGTATGGTATCAATAACATATATACCCGTTGGAGTATGAATAATTGTTTTCATTGTTCATGAAATAAAAAAATTAAAACATTCTTGAGAAAAATATCCTTTTTATTTTGGAAATCACTTTTTAAAAGATAAAACATTTTGAAAATAATTTTTATTTTGACAATTAATTTATAAAAAAAATAATGATTTTACATAGTATCATGAAATAAAATTAAATAAAAATAGAATTATAATCTTGATAAATAATAATCAATGAAATTATAGTGGGTAATTCTATACATGTTGTACAAGTTAAAAATAACAATCCTTTTTTCATTTTAAAAAGCTTCAAAAAATTCCTTGTTCATTAAAAACATGAATATTAATTTCATGAAATTTGATAAAAATAAAAAATTGGTAAGAATTACTTTAATAAATCATTATTAAAAGGTTATAAATATTGATGAAAATATTTTTTAAAACATGGTTTTGGAAGAAAAAATGTTTTTGACTGAAGATAGTAATGAAGTTGGGTTTTATTGAAAACATTATCTAAATATTTTTTAGTAAAATTGAGGGGGGAAATGGTACTATTACATTATAATAGGAACATGTAACAAGAGTAGAATAAACTAAAAGGTTTTATTAAATAATTATTAAATAATTATCAAATAATTCTCTTTAATAGAAATTCATGTGTACCTGATCTCTAATAAAATTATATTATGAATTAAACCATTGAAAAGATAATAATGTTGAAGTGAGAAGAAACCAATGAATTGATTATGTGTATCAAGTGAAAATAAAAAATAAAAAATTATATATATATAATTATTTAAAATTAATTAAACATATAATCACCGAATATTAACAAAAATGAACAAGTAATTCAAACTAAGGAAAATTAATTGAGATATGAAATTATTTACCACTTAGTAACTCTTAATTAAAAACCCATTAGATGAAATAACTCAAATTTAATCTTATAAAACCATGGATATTGAATAATTTATTACATTATATATTAAAATTTTAGTATATACACCACATAAACTAAAATATGTGCATAACATTAAAATATGCCTCAATTAAATGAAATTTAGATGTAATCCCTTACCTCACACTTTCCCAAAGTCTAATGTGATTTAACCTCCAGTATAATTATTTTAAGAATGATATTATCTTATTAAAGAACCATATAAATATTTATAATATCATATATGATCGTTTTATATTGGATTATCACCTGTTCATTAATAATCATTCTTCATTTCAATGTTTCAGTTTTAATTTCCCTATTTTCTCATGTGTATTTTGTTATGAAGTTTTTGTTCATGAACACTATGTCATATAAATAGTAGTAATAATGAAATAATAATTATATTTTTATTTCAATTTTCCTTTTAAAACCATTCATGAATGATGGGTATGAAACATTATATAGGTTATGATCGTGGATATGGTATGACATAAACACACGCATGTGTAATGTTTTCATTTTTTAATTTTCATATAGAATTGAGGTATATAATATTTTAACTTTTTATATTGATAATAATATCATATATAACATTATTTAAACAAATTTATGTCATCCATGTGGTTTGGTGATGAAAATAGAGTCACATTGCTCTGTTAAGGTGGTAGCCCACACATACATGAATGATGTTATCATCTTTATGTGAGTGAAAAGGAAATAAATAAAATGATATATATTATCTATATATAATGATAAAAATGTAATGAAAATAAAATATTTTCATTAATATAAAATATAATAATTAAATTTATATTTCTCACCTTTTATTATAAGAGTTAGTGAATGAGAAATCACATCTCTTTGTGAGGCGTTAGTATGTCGTACACATGAGTGATGTTATCGCGTCTCATATGTACTGGAAGGTAAAATGATATTAGTAATATAGTGAAACAATTGGTATAAATATTCTATATGTATATATATATAATATATCTCCATACCCAACTGTGAGAGGTGTAAATGAAAAAATGAATTCCATTAGATCATGTGGTAGTAGTTGGTGTACACACGAGAGATGAATTTATAACCCATATGATGGATGTTTCTGGGGTTTTAGATCACACCCTTGGCATAAAAACATCTTATTATATATTTATACTTATTTTATTATATTATTTAGGAATAATACGAATTTATGGGGGTTGATAAGGAAATAAAATACAAGTTCTTGTTGAAGAACGTTACCACTTTTTCAGGTATCCTCTTTAGGTTTGCACTAAATCCTTAAAAGGATTAAATTCTACCCGAAATATGACCACTTTGATGAGGGGACGGAATTTGAAAATTGATTTTGGATGCTCTTGGTAGAACCAAAGTGGTTTTTATGTGTTATGTGTATAGTAGAGGGGTGGCCTTTTATTAGTTGGGGAGATGACATGCTTGCTATTTTTGAAAAACATTGGCTAATCAGAATTTTTTCATTTATAAAAATGCATAAAAATTGATATTTATATAACTTTAGAGGTGTAATGGAATAAATATAACTATAAAATAGTTTTTATAAAATTTTATAGGTAATTTTTAACCATGTTATTTTAGTTTAACCCCAAGATAAACCCATTTTTACATTAAATATAGTAATTAATTATTATTGCATGCACTATTAATTTTTGAAAAAAATTAAGTTCAACTTATTGGAAATTATAAATTATTATTATATATCATTATGGAATTAATTTTTCCAAATTCAATCCCCATAAATGAATATTTTTATTTAAAATTATTCCTGTATATTTGATGATAAAGTGGGGTTTTAAAGTGAG
This sequence comes from Viscum album, assembly GCA_963277665.1. Lineage (NCBI taxonomy): Eukaryota > Viridiplantae > Streptophyta > Magnoliopsida > Santalales > Viscaceae > Viscum > Viscum album. The sequence continues at coordinate 1,404,645,093 of OY728129.1, forward strand.
AATTTCAAATGTTTGAAAAGTTTTTATATGAAAAATAAATATAAAAATTATTATAGTGACACAAATTTGGTTAATAGATATATAATTTAACTATTTTGACTTAAAAAAAATTAAAAATATAATTGGACCTTATAAATTATTTATATAAAATTCATTTTTTAATTAAAATCCACAATTTTTCAATTTTCATCAAAAAAATAAAACATCTTAGAAAAATCCAAATGATTAACCCAAAGATAATTTTGGTATTCTTATTTAAAAATTTTATTTTATATTTTAAAAAATAAAATAGTGTAAAAATTTAATTTTAAATTATGAGTGTTAAGCACAACTAAACCCAATTTTTGTAAAATAATTTTTTTTGGAAAATGTTTCATTTTATTTTAAATGATTCATTCTATTATTTATAAAAAAATAGAAGACTAATAAATGTGTGTAGAATATATATTTTAATAATTTATTTAATGTTCTTCATTCCCCCTATTCAAATGTCTGGGAAATTACTATCATATTAAATAATATTATTAATAATATACTGTTTTTCAGTAAAACTCGGTATTGTGTTTAACGCAATATATAAAAAAATCCATTGTTTCATATAAAATAACATATAAAAAGATTAAATTTATTATAAAATAAATTTATATTATAGTATTGGGTTTTATTTTTTCTTCTAAGAGAGATGTTCTGTGTCACATACACTATTGAATAAATTTTATTATTTTAAAATTTCAGGGTGTTACATTCTACCCACCGTAATTAAATTGCATAATAAAAATTTAAACATAATCCTGAAAATAAGTGTTTTATATTTTAAAATTGTTTTATTGAAAACCACAAATCATAAAATTTTTAATAAGAATACTCTTAATATTTGAGTAAAGGAAGTATGAGGGTCATCTGGAATAATACATAACTTGGTTTTTAAGTAGGAGAACATTAGTGGAAAGTGAAGATATGGACATGGATGAAAAGAATAATTATGTATGGATATTTATAGTATTCATTTAACATAATAATAATAATTATCAATGGAATTTTAATGGTATCAAAACCATAAATCTGTGATGATTTAAAAGACCTTCTGATTCATCATATATGAATATAATAGGGTAACATTTTTTTATTTCAATATAATTTTCTTAATGTTGAAGAATTTTTTACTATGTATAAATATAAGGAAATATACTCAATTTTTACATTTATATAAAAAATATTTCATCCATTAGCCGTGATTCAATCTTTTAATCCAAGAAAGTAATACCCAAAATTATTTTTTATGCCTGAAGCACTAAAATTTACTTTTACAGATCGTAAGATCTATAATGATTGTAAAGTTATTCCATCTATCTCTAACTATTTTTTAAAACCAATATGGTTAGCACATGATATAGTATTTTAACATCTAAAATACAGAATTAATACCAATGTTTCATTGTTAATATTTATTTTTTAAATTGTTTAACTAATGACATATTAACCAGGACATCACGTAGGCTAGTAGTAGGGGCGAATCCCTTAAGATCCTTAAATAATGGATTCAACTACTATATCCTTGCCCAATATAATGAGTTTTCACCCATAATACATGTTTAAATTTTCATAAACTGTATTAAATTCATTTAAATAACACACCCAATAAAAATATGACAAACAATTTTGAAAAATAGTAATTATTAAATTACATTTTTACTAGGGTTTTCAATACATTTTTTTTAACAATGACTAATAATAATTGTTTATTATTATTAAAATTTAAGTAATGATCATATTAACACTAAATGTTATCATAAAATTTAATCTTATTTCTATAAAATGTAAAGGCATTATTACACGATTAACTTTTCCACTAAAACATACATATTCCATAAATTTCATCAATATTTCATTAACCATGGTATACTATCACCACATAAAACTAATAAATATGCATTCATTTTATAGATCTTATGATTAATATTAATCTTATTATCCCATTATTATATCAATAACTCTTATGTTATTGAATACATAATTGCTTCTAAAATTTAACATAATTATTAGATGATTCCGAATTCTTATAACCAAAATAATATTTTTAAAATAATTCAACAATTTAAATTTTGAATCAAAATAGACCAATAATTCATCCATTTTATTTCCACTTAGGCACTTATATGGTATATAGGTTAACCTTTAGAATATAAAATTTACTTTGGTAATGCTGAGGTTCTCTACATTTAATACGACATGCTATAAATGGATCTTTATGATCAGATTTATTTCCTTACATCATACTCTTAATTTTTCCTCAATAATTAAAATCTCTATGACATTATTTTACAAAAATTATGTAGAGACCCCAAACTTGACATACATGGACCTTACATTACATTTGCGGAATACTTAATACATAAGAAAAACAGACGCCCAAAGACCGTATTAGTTTAGTATCTTCGGAAACTCGGAATGTAATCTTCTAATCATGGTGGAAGATCATCAATATCTCTCCTTTTGTTTTCTTACCTAAAACCTTTCTTTATATCTTGGGGAAAAGAAAAAATAAAAAGGGTGAGCTCAAATGCCCAGTAAGGGAAAGCATAGAGAAATTAAAACAATCCATAAACATTTTAATGAAAAAACTTGAACATAAAATCTAAACATCAAAATCTTGAGCAGAGACATAAATCTTTGAAGTACGTAAGTCATATATCATAAAGGATCATCAATCATGATAAAATAGATTTGGAATAAAACATGTAACCGTGGAAAACAATTAAGCACATGATATGATTTTCACAGTAGCCAAGACATTGCTTCCAAGACCATCTTAGTAGACAAAGTCCCTTTCTGAATTGAGTTCACTCCTCATTCCAGTCCTATAACACTGAACTAGATTAACTTACCATTCCAGCCATGTCTATCTCATGAGATATAAATCTTTACCCAATGCATTTGAGGGAGATATAGGTCCCACCCATATCATAATGAAATCATTCTTACGTGCGCCACAACATAAACATAAATCATTCATCATAACCCAAAGAATAAAATCGGTTCCATAAACATCATCCCATTATAACATAATCCATATAAAACAAATAGATATCATTTAATCATAAGAAAAGTGAAACCATGTAAATCATATAGACATTATACTTGAAACAAAAGCATATTAAATAATGTCATCTTAGATGGAAAATAGTTTTGACAAAACAACTGAAATGAATTCTTGAGGAAAATATATTTTCTTCTTAAAAATCATTTTATTTTCAAAAAATGCCATGAAATTTTAAAAGAAAAGGGTTTTTTTGGAAATAATCATGCAATATTGTAGAGGAAGCTTCATGAAAATGAGGTGTTATGAAACCGTAAAAATCCGTTCACGCCGTATAAGTTAAAAATAACATTCTCCTCGTACTTTTGTCGAAAAAGTCAAAAAGTTTCTCGTGTGGTTAAAAAAAGTAAGATTCCTTTCATAACATGTGGTAAAATTCAAAAATGGGTAAAAAGGACATTAAATATACATGAAAACATTTTTAGAAAACATGGACATGGATGATAACAAAAAACCACAGTAAATACTTACGAATAAAAATCTCGGATAAGAGAGAGATTGGAATCGCTATCCCTTACCTTAGGTCTGATATGCTACGTACGTATCTAAACCACCTGTATAATGATTTAAATAATGTCATTGACTTATTACAGAATCATATTCATTGTTATGATATCATATATGGTTCACTTATGACTTTATATTACCCGTTCTTTTGTAAATTCCATGTTAAAGCAGCGTTTTGGGTAAAATCGTCTCATTTATTATACGTGTTTCGACATGTTGTTCTTGATATTATTAATTATATCCTGATTTACTTAATTTCAGAATGTAAAACGTGATTTATATATAATATATATTCAGTATATAAATGGAATGAAATACACTGTTCATGGAGACAGTAGGTCGTGCGTACGCATGAACACTGTTTTCATTTCCTTATTGAATTAAACGGAATTATGTAAATGAAACATATATGTACATAAATCCAGTATCATTATTATGTAATATCTTTCATGATTATTTATTATATATAATTTTTAATCATACTTAAATGGTTAATCATAGAAAATTAATCTCATCGCGTTCGTAGAGACGGTAGTCCGTACGTACGCACGAGCGATGATATCATTCCCATGATTGTGGAATTGTATTGAAGTGTATGTATAATATTTCAGAATCAATAAAACTTTAAAATAATCATACATAGTTATTTATTTACACCATTATACCCATCCAAGTTAGGTGGTGGTGGAAAACAGATTACACTACGGCATGGAGACGGTATTCCGTACGTACGCACGCGCGGTGATTTCGTTTTCCGTAGGATGGATAGAAGATGAAATTGGGTTGTTTAATATTTTTAATAACATATCAGTATATGATAGATACTTATGTTATTAATTTATTATGAAACAAATAAATAAGAAGAAGTATAAGAAGAAATAAATTGTAAGAATCGGTAAAGGATATTACCTATTCTTTGACACGCCTCTTCTTAACCACCTCTTAAGGCACTAGGGTTGGTCTTCTGAGGAGACCAGAACCTATATTATGTTTCTTGGTAATATTATAAGGGAAATGGGCAGGGTTTGGCCGAGCTTCAAGGTTCAAAAGGGTGTGAAGAGAAGAGGGAAGGGGTACCCTTTTTATAAGGGAGGAGAGAGGCACCTTTGGAAAAACATAAAATATTATTTTATAATAAAGTAATATTCGGTTTATAATAGCTCTAAATTGATTTATTTCAAAGCTAAAGTGGGGATGGGTCTAAATCCTCTCAAAAAATATGTTTTAGACATGTATAGGTTACTATTTGTAACTTATCATTTAGATTTAACTCTAAGTTAAATAATTTAACCTTTACCGTGTCTTCTTGTTTTCTTACACTATATGGTTAATAAACTTACTATAACAAGCCAAAAGAACCCCAACTGGTTCATTATTAATATATATAACTGTATATAAGTCATTTGTCCAATCCTTAGTTTTTTAAGAATATAATAACAATTAAATATATAATATTGTTTTAAAAACTATTTAATGCCAATTTTGACACTATTTGGTAATTGATTTTTGTGAAATTCATAAAAGCATGATTAGTTCAAAAAAAAAGTTAATTGAATCATTTCTAACATGTCATATTAACCTATAAAATTAGTATAATTTATAAAAATACTCAAATTACATTTATTAGCGTATTTATAACATCAATTATGTAAATATTTCATTTATAAGGTAATTACTGCATCATCATTGTGTCATAAATAAATTATTTAAGGTCTAACAATTATAAATAAAATACTATTATGTAGGAAATATTTTTAGCTTTCTAATGAATATTTAATGTCAAATTTATCTTATGTATAACCCTATATTAAAAATGTTTTAGTTATTAAACATTGATTTTAACTATTTTAACTCTTCTTTATATAAAATAATAATATGTGTCTTAATCTAATCCAAGTGAACCTAAAGGGTAATATTTTATTACTAATTTTTTTTTGATATAATTAAACTTATACAATAGAATTAGGACATGTTTTAGGGTAATAATAATATCATTTTTACCCATAATTACCATATTTACTTTTAACCGCGGTAAATAAAAGTTAAAAGTTACTATTCATCAAAAATTATTTTTATCTTATTGAACCACATTTTAATCCTTGATATTAACCGTGTCTCTCGTATTTTCGAAATTCCACTCACAGAAGCTGTAAAATTATGTTTTATGTTGATTTTCAAATTTTTCTAGGAGGTGGGTAAAAGACGGTGAAAAGTTCAATAAAATTTCTATATATCTATAATTATTATAAAATGACTCAAATTAATTACATTGAACTTATATAGTTATTATGTATCAATTTTTAAATAAAATAAATTTAAATAAAATAAATAATTATTTAAATAAAAAGTCGGGTTTTAAATAGTAACCTAGTGTTTTCACTATTCATCAAAAATTGAATGTTTTCAGAAAAATACCAAAAATTTACCCTAGGCTAGTTTTGATATTCCGAATCCAAAAATGAATTCCATTTTGAAAGATAAAATTTATAAAATGTAAAAAGGTCGTTATTACTATTCATAAAGACTATTTCATAATAATATTATAATAATATCTCATTTAGTGAAACATTGTATTGCGTACTACACACGCTATCGAAGAAGGTCTTGATTGCATGTAATTCAAGCCATGTCAGAGCTGCGTGTACTGAAAGCTCCGTTTGGTGTTGCATATAACATAATCAAAACTTATTAAACAAAATATATACTTAATGTTGCGTAAAATAATTTCCACAAAACAAACTTGAAATTGTGTGTAACACGAGCCAAGAATAGTGTTGCGTATAATGCAAGCTAATACAGTGTTGTGTATAGTACAAGATAATCCTTGTGTAGTGTATAATAGAAGATATCAAAGAAATTAAAAATAATATATCTCATAAAATCTCGGGGTGTTACATTCTACCCACCTTAAAATGAATTTCGCCCTTGAAATTCGTCCGGGTTATAAATCGTTTACTACTTGAATGTTTTATTCATAGAAACCCACATCATAAAAAGGAAAACTAAATCATCATTTTAAAAAGGAAAGTTAGAAACAAAATGGACACCCAAAGTAACTCATCACTTGGGTTCCCACATAGGAGTATATAGGTGAAAATATGGATATGGAAGAGAAATCTAACAATCAAGTTCTGATGGAGAGTGGTAGAGAACATGGCTATGAAAAATCCAACAATCGCAAAGCCATAAATTTGTGATGATCTAAGGTACCATCTGATTCATCAGATATGAGAGTACTAGGACATCATTTTGGGTTTCCAAGATCATTTCCCTAACGTTGATGGCCTTTTACATAAGGAGAAATACATACTTGATTTCAGTGTAATATCACCGTTGGTCATTCCATTAACAATTTCCACTTCATCTCTATTTAAAGAAATGAATATGAATTTTTCATTCATGAAGTGTTAGCAGATCATGCGATAGAATGATAAGTCATCCCATCTGTTTCTATCACAAAAAGGTTAGCAGAAGTTATTAAATATAAATAAGTCCATCTATGGTGAGATTAATCGTATATAATTCCAACAATGGACTTATACTTCATCTATCATACCGCTTAATAAAATAAAACTAGTTCTTACTAACCAGGGACTTCCTGTAGTCTAGTGGTAGGAGAAAAAGGCCTATCGAACTTTGGTTGTGGGTTCGATTCCCATATCCCTGTCTGACGCGACAGGTTGTCACCCGTCCTGCAGGTTGTCCCTTTTTCTAAAAATACACTATTATAACATTCCCGAAATAATATCGAAAAAAAGTTATATCCTTAAAAAATATTATCTGATGTCCAACATAATCCATTCTAATCTTTAGTCTTATCTAATATACTTCTGTCCAATATCATAGTATAAAGAAAATGATTACTAGAGAGGTTATATACCAAGCATGTGAATACCATCATTTATCTACCATATATCATAAGATATATCTTGTTGGCCATATTCCAAAAATGTGAATACCTTAATCATGTATTCTTTTGAAGCATTAATTACCATAGAACCTTAGAGAAAACATGAATGTTATCAAAAGTTAACTCATTCCACATACCAAAATCCCAAAATTTCTATATACTCAAACCATGATATCACTTTGTCCTTATATCAGTCATGAGCTCAGGAATACTATCAAAATTTCATTTTCTATTTATCCCTTCATTATGTGCATATCATCTTCTTTCCAAAAATATCTGAATAACCTTTCATGGTTACCAGTACCATTCAACATATACATTCAAATAATTTAGAAAAAACAATAGCGTAACAATCCGTAGATGTTTCTTTATTCCATAGTACCATAAAATTACCTATACAACATAACTCTTGATAAACATACAATCATTCCACTACCTTCCTAAACCATTGACCAATCTTCAACACGTCTTTTATCTCATATATCATTTTTAGTCTCCTCATCATCAGCCACATAAATACTACACCTATGACCATGCTGATTCTCTTCACGATATTTTCCCTTAGGGCATTGGTTTGCATAATTACCATACATTCCACATTTAAAACATCTAATCATTATTGATGTCATAGCAATACCATTATCATTCTTCATGGTGTTAACTGAACATTTTCCTTTTCACTTACTAGATTTGTGTCCTTCTTTTCTGCACCCAAATCATCTTCCAGTTCCTTTGAAACATTCTCCTTGATGCCTCTTCCCACATGATTTATATGAGAAAAATTGAACATTCTTTCCTCTATGATCATCATGAAACTCTATCTTTCTCTTATTAGCTGAGTCAGGAAACTTACCAAATTTGAGATTATTGATCATATTATGAGATTGCTGATTAGGCATAATAATGACGTTTGGAATTCCAAATCCCATTTAATTTGGTTTCTCATGAATAATATCATTCCATTTTCCATCATATCCTCCATTATCGTGAATCTTCCTATTTCCATCCATTTTCTAAAACCCAAAAAGAATAGTGTGAGAGGAAAAAATCATGCTATGGAAAACAACATAATAAAGGGGGAGTACCGTCAATATCTAACATCTTAAGTTAAATTCTACGATCGTTACCGTAATTCTAAGACTATAACCTATACATATACTTATCATTAGGGACATCCCTATACATACCTTAGAAATATCTCTAAGGATTTCACTAAAGTTTTCGCATCCTAGTTTCCAAAGTTTAACTATAAATTTGATCTTTTAAAAGCTATAGAGACACCAAACCTGACATATATGGACATTACATTGGTTTTGCGGAATACTTAATACATGACAAAAATAGACGCCTAAATACCGTATTAGTTTAGTGTCTTTGGAAACTCAGAACATAATATTCTAATCATGGTGAAAGATCTTCAACATCTCCCCTTTGGTTTTCTTACCTAAAACCTTTCTTTATATCCTGGGGAAAAGAAAACATAAAAAGGGTGATCTCAAATGCTCAGTAAGGGAAAGCATAGAAAACATAAAACAATACATAAACATTTGAATGAAAAAACATGAACATAAAATCTAAACATCAAAATCTTGAGCAAAGACATAAATCTTGGAAGTACGTATGGCATATATCATAAAGGAACATCAATCATGATAAAATATCATTGGAATAAAATATTTAATTGTGGAAAACCATTAATCACATGATATGATTTCCATAGTAGCCAAGGAATTACCGCCAAGACCATCTTAGTGGACAATGTCCCTTTCTGAATTGAGTTCACTCCTCGTTCTAGTCCTATAACACTGAACTGGATTAACTTACCATTCTAGCCATGTCTATCTCATGAGATATAAATATTTACCCAATGCATTGGAAGAAGATATAGGTCCCACCCATCTCATAATGAAATCATTCTTATGTGTGCCACAACATAAACATAAATCATTCATCATAACCCAAAGAATAAAATGGGTTTCATAAACATCATCCCATCATAACATAATCCATATTAAAAAATGGATATCATTTAATCATAAGAAAAGTGAAACCATGTAAATTATAGAGACATTATACATGAAACAAAAACATATTAAATAATGACATCTTAGATGGAAAATAGTTTTGACAAAACACATGAAATGAATTCTTGAGTAAAATATCCTTTCTTCTTCAAAATAATTTTCTTTTCACAAAATGCCAGAAATTTTTAAAAGAAAAGGGTTTTTTTGAAAATAATCATGAAATCTTGTAGAGTAAGCTTCATGAAAATGAGGCATTATAAAACTGTAAAAATCCGTTCACACCATATAAGTTAAAAATAACATTCTCCTTGTACTTTGGTCGGAAAAGTCAAAAAGTTTCTCATGTGGTACTCAAAAGTAATATTTCTTTCATAACATGTGGTGAAATTCAAAAATGGGAAAAAATGACATTAAACATACATGAAAACATTTTTAGAAACCGTGGACATGGATGATAACAAAAAACCCCAGCAAATACTTACGAATAAATAATCTCGTATAAGAGAGAGATTGGAATAGTTATCTCTTACCTTAGGTCTGATATGCTTCATACATATCTGAACCTCCTATATAATGATTTAAATAATGTCATTTACTTATTACAGAATCATATTCATTGTTATGATATCATATATTGTTTACTTATGACTTTATATTACCCGTTCTTTTGTAAATTCCATGTTAAAGCAGCGTTTTGGGTAAAATCATTTCATTTATCGTACGCGTTTTGACATGTTCTTGATATTATTACTTATATAATTATTTAATTAATTCCATAATTTAAAACATGATTTATATATAATATATATTCAGTATATAAATGGAATGAAATACACCATTCATGGAGACGGTAGGTCGTGCATACAAATGAACGCTGTTTTTGTTTCCTTATTGAATTAAATGGAATTAAGTAAATGAAACATATATGTACATAAATCCAGTATCATTATTCTGTAATATCTTTCATGATTATTTTATATATATAATTTATAATCATATTTGAATGGTTAATCATTGAAAATGAATCTCATCGCGTTCGTGGACACGGTAGTCCGTACGTACGGACAAGCGATAATATCATTCCCATGATCGCGAAATTGTATTGAAGTGTATGTATAATATTTAAGAATCAATATCACTTTAAAATAATCATATATAGTTATTTATTTACACCATTATACCCATCCATGTAAGGTGGTGGTGGAAAACAGATTACACTACGGCGTGGAGACGGTATTCCGTACGTACACACGCGCGGTGATTTCGTTTTCTGTAGGATGGATAGAAGATAAAATTGGGTTGTTTAATATTTATAATAACATATAAGTATATGAGTGATACTGATGTTATTAATTTATGATGAATCAAATAAAGAAGAATAAGTAGAAGAAGAAATAAATTGGAAAGAATCTGTAAAGGATATTACCTCTTCTGTGACGCGCCTCTTCTTAAACTCCTCTTAAGGAACTACGGTTGGTCTTTTGGGAAGACCAGAATTTCTATTATGTTTATAGGGAATATGATAAGGGAAATGGGTAGGGGTTGGCCAAGCTTCAAGGCTCAAAAGGGTGTGAAGAGAATATGGAAGGGGTGCCTTTTTTATAAGGGAGGAGAGGGGCACCTTTGAAAAAACGTAAAATATTATTTTATTATAAAGTCATATTCGGTTTATAATAGCTCCAAATTGATTTATTTAGAAGATAAAGTGAGTATGGGTCTAAGTAATCTCAACCAACAGTTTTTAGACAAGTTTTGGTTACTATTTTAACCTTATCATTTAGATTTAACTCTAAGTTAAATAATTTAACATTTACCGTGTCTTCTTGTTTTCTTACACTATATGGTTAATAAACATACTATAACACGACAAACGAACCCCAAGTAGTTTATTTTTAATATATATAACCTAATCTAAGTCATTTTTCTGAACTTTATATTTTTATGAATATAATAACTATTAATAATATAATATTTGTTTTAAAAACTATTTTATGTCAATTTTGACACTATTTGGTAATTGATTTTTGTGAAACTAATAACATCAGTATTATTTCGAAAAACATTAATTGAATCAATAAAAACATGTCATACTAAACTAGAAAATTGTTGGAATTCCTAAAAAGTCTCAAATTACATTTATTTGTGTATTTATAACATCAATTATGTTAAAATTTCATTAATAAGGTAATTACTGCATAATCATTGTGTCATAAATAAATTATTTAATATCTAAAAATTATAAATAAAATTCCATTATGTAGGAAATATTTTTATATTTATAATTAATATTTATATTCGAATTTATCTTATGTATAACCCTATATTAAAAATGTTTTAGTTATTAAACTTTGATTTTAACTATTTTAACTCTTCTTTATATAAAATAATAATAAGTGTCCAAATCTAATCCGAGTGGACCTAAAGGGCAATATTATTTTTTCCTAAGGTTGTTTTTGGTTTAATTGAACTTATCCAATAGAATTAGGACATGTGTTAGGGTAATAATAATATCATTTTTACCCTTAATTACCTTATTTACTTTTAACCGCGGTAAATAAAAGTAAGAAGTTACTATTCACCAAAAATTATTTTTATCTTATTGAAGCACATTTTACTACTTCATATTAACCATGTCTCTAGGATTTTCATAATTCCACTCACAGAAGTGGTAAAATTATGTTTTATGTAGATTTTCAAATTCTTTTAGGAGGTGGGTAAAAGACGGTGAAACGTCCAATAAAATTTTTATATATCTAAAATTATTATAAAATGACTCAAATGAATTACATTGAACTTATATAGGTATTATGTATCAATTTTGACCTAAAATAAATTTAAATAAAACAAATAATTATTTAAATAAAAAGTCGATTTTTAAATAGTAACCCAGTGTTTTCACAATTCATCAAAAATTGAAAGTTTTTAGAAAAATACCAAAAATTCACCCTAGGCAAATTTCAATATTCCAAATCCAAAAATGAAGTCCATTATGAAAGTTAAATTTTATAAAATTTCAAAAAGTGGTTATTACTATTCATAATGGAATGTTCATAATAATATTATAATAATATCTCGTTTAGTGAAACTTGGTATTGTGTACTACACACGCTATCCAAGAAGGTCTTGATTATGTGTAATTCAATCCAAGTCAGGGCTGCGTGTAGTGAACGCTCTGTTTGGTGTTACATATAAAATAATAAAAACTTATTAAATAAAATCTATACTTAATGTTGCATTAAATAATTTCCACAAAACGAACTTGAAATTGTGTGTAACACGAGCCAAGAATAGTGTTGCATATACTGCAAGCTAATACAGTGTTGCATATAATACACGATAATCCTGGTGTAGTGTATAATAGAAGACATAAAAGAAATTAAAAATAATATATCTCATAAAATCTCAGGGTGTTACACATGAATCCTTTCCCCATTATGTTAAGAAACATGTCAATGTGTCTCCTTCCACATTTATCAATTTTTGGGAAATAAATCCTTCTATCCATTATGGTCTCCATCACTCAAGATATTATCTAACATCATCCTTCTCATATTTGATGAGTCTAATAGTTGGTTAACATATTTGTTATTAATCATATTTATTAAAAACTTATTAGGAATAATCACAATATCATTAAATCCATCCTTTATCTTTCTTATTTTCTCATATACACCATATTTTTCTTCATATTTGATGTTATCATGGCTTATTAGAGTTTCTCCCATTATCGACCACCAAAATCATAGTGGGAAAAATATAAAATCATTTTTTGGATGTTTAAATATATACACATTATTTTTGATCTATTACACCTTACAGTTATCCTAGATTAATAATTTTCATAAACTATTCAAATCCTTCATAATTTTTTGTAAAAAAATTGAATTATCCAAATAATATCCCCCATGAGTGTCAACCCAAGTACATAGTAAGGATCGTTTCCACATAACAGGTTAAACATGAGTCTAGCCAAACACACTCTTTTTGTTCTCGAACTACATCCAATTATATTATCTAAACAGGTAGTTATTACAAAAAAAACCACATAATCTCTATCATATAAAAAATTTAGGCTTTTATTCAATTATATTCATCCAATTCTATCATAGAGTTTGGTTACCTAATCTATGTTTTCATAAAATTGGTTGTTATTGTTTCTGCTAAACCTCCCTCTAATACTTTTTATAGAGACCTCAAAACCATTAATCCTAGATTTGGTGTTTTCTACCCTTCCATTTTAATATTATACAAGAAATCACATCCGAAGGGACTAATAAGTTTTATAGTTTTGGTAAACTATATACAAACATGGGTCTTTTATTACATTTGAATACAAAAATTAAAACATAATTGTTTTCGAGAGTATCATTATCCTCTCTAGAATATTTTTTCATATAATTCCTACTAACCTCTGTGGAATCAAAGGGAAATGAAACAAAATAATGGTGATCGCAAATTTCTAGTAAGGTATAAGTAAAAAAGGAATAATTCATCAATCAATATGATAAATCAATATGGAAAGGCAAATAACTAAACACGCGAGATTTTAATAACTTTATTGCATTAATATAAAAGGTATAATCAATATGGAAAGTAAAATCACTCAAAAAACATTAGATATAATAAATAACTAATAATGTAATATGTGAAAGAAAATTTCATAGTGAATATATCTTTGAAATTAATAAATACTAGATGGAAATTCTTAATTATTGGACTTCATGATTCCCAGGCACATGCTACTTTAACCATCTTGATATATCCTCCATATAGTTCAAAAGATACAGGATGAAAACCCATTTAAATGAGGCTATCCTGCTAATTTTTCTAATGTTACTACTGATTCCTCGATGGGATTACATTAACAAGTATGGAACCTGTGTATTTCATATCCAAATAATTCTTCATCTGTAGACTAAATGATTTGATTCACACATAATGTGACATATAAAATATATGTATCGAGTAGATGATATAGATATGTCAATATTTTCCAGTTAATCAAATTGATTTCAATTTAAACAACATATATTAAAATGGTATATGGTTTGGGAAATAATTATGTCTATGATATTATTATTTAAGGGAAATGTAATGTTCAGTGATTATAGTAAATTTAATAACTTTAGGGGAAGCTAATGACTGTAAAAATGATTAATGGAAGTGAATTTCAATACTATCCTTTTTCAAAACAATCATAATCCACACCAATCAATAATAAGTATGGTATCAATACAATGTAAACCCATTGGAGTAAGAATATGAGTTTTTTTATGTGATGAAATAAAAATATATTTAATAATATTCTTGATTAAAATTACCTTTCCATTTTAAAAATAACTTTTTAAAACAAAAAAAAATTGAAAATCCTTTTCATAGAAAATTAAATTTTGAAAACTATTAATTTATATAATATTTATTTTTTTAAATATTCATTCAATCATGAAAATGAATCTTCAAAGAAATGATGATGGTCAATTTCATACATGTCGTACAAGGTAAAATGAACATTCTTATTTCATTGTAAAAAATTTGAGAAACATACCTTGTTCGAATGATAATAAGAGAATTCCTTTCAATAAATTTGTTAAAAACAAAAAATGGGTAATTTTTTTATGAAATAATTTTTAAAATATTTAAAATATTTTGGAGAACATTTTTAGAAAACATCATTTTGGAAGAAAAAAGGATTCTGATTGAAGAGATAAATGAAGTTGGGATTTCTTAAAAAAAATCTATAAAACATTTTCCGTACCAAAGTAAGTTCAAAGGGTAATATTTATTTAAATTAATAATTAATTACAAGAGTATAATAAAATTAATGGTTTTATTATTTAATTATCAAATAATTACCTTCAATAGAAATTCAAGTGTTGGAAATCCAAAATAACATGGGATTGTGAAGTAAACCCTTGGAAATATCATAACATTAAAGTGATGATAAATAAATCAATTGATTATTTGTATCAACTATAAATCCACATAAACTAATTGTAAATAAAATATAGGTAGTGAAAATCCATTACACAACTAATCTTTCAATATTAATTATAATGATGAAATAATATATCCCTATGAAATGAAATTGAGTTATAAAATTTTTACAACTTGGTAACTGTTAATTAAAATCCCCTTAGATGAAATAATTAAAATTGAGAACTAAAATACCATGAATAATGAATAACACATGACATTACATGTAAACGTTATAGTATACATCATATAAAAGAAAGTAGGTGCATTACATTACAATATGCCTCTATGAAATGAAATTGAGATGAAATCCATTACCTCATGCTTTCTGTTAGTCAATCGTGGTTTAACCACCTTTATAATGGATTTAATCATGTATCTAAAATTTTTAAAAACCATATTAATATATATAACATCATATATGATATTTTTATAATGTGTTATCACCTGTTCTTTAATAATCTTTTATAATTTTTATTTTTAAGGTGTTGATTGCATTACTTTCTCACATGTGTTTTGTTATGAATTTATGGTTCATTAAAATTTTAAAAAGTTATATAATATCTAAAAAAATAATCATGACACAATTATCTTATATTTACATCAATTTTTTACTTTTAAAACTAGTCCTTAATGATGGTTAGTAATAATTATGTACATTACAATCATGGAGATGTTAGGTTGTACTTATGCATGAGTAACACCTTAATTTTCCAATGATCATTATGGAAAGAGATTAAGTAGTATATTAACGTTAAATAATTATAATAGTATTACATATAACATATTTTATACATATATATTTCATCCATGTTTTTTGGGGATGAAAATACCATCACATCACTTCAGGAAAGAAGAAGTCCACACATACATGAGTGATGTTACCATCTTTATGTGAGTGAAAGGTAATGAAATAAAATGATATATATTATCTTTTAATGATGATAAATATTTTATTAATATAATAATTATGTTATTTATATCACATATAATCAATAAATGTTTCTTTATCACCATCTATGTGAAGAGTTAGTGAAAGAATAATCACATTGCTTTGTGAGACGGTAGTCTACCACACACACGAGCAATGTTATCATTTATCCTACAAAATGGAATGTAAAAAAAGATATATGTGATATAGTGGATCTTAAGGTATTAATATGTTACCAATATCATATATATATATATATATATATTATCCATCATCATTATACTCATTGAGTGGTAGAAATGGAATAAAGAACAACATTGGTTTGTGAGAAGGTACTTTGTCGTACATGTGAATGATAGTTTCCTAACACATTTGATGGATGTGTGTAAGGTTGTAGGTCATACCATTAAAATAATAACACATAATTATATTTAAGATACCAAGGGTATTATATAATCATGGTATAATGGGTATTGAATGTGGTGGAGAAGGAAATAAAGTAAAGGAACTTGTTAAACAACATTACCTCTTCTTCAGATATTCTCTTGAGGATTGCCATAAAGCCTTAAAACATTGGATTTATGCATAAAATAAGGCTTCTAGGAAATGGGGGAATTTGTGTAGGTCTTGGAAAACCCAAATTGTTTTGAAGGTTTGAAGTGAAGAGGAGAGGGGTGGCATCTTTTAAGTTAGGGAGAGGACACACTTGGTATTTTTGAAAACCATTGATTGATCCAATGTTATCTATATGTAAAAATGGCCCAAAATCGACCATTATTGAATTGTACTGGTTTAATGGAAGAAAATATTTCTAGAAAATAGTTTTTATATAGTTATATAGGTTATGAATACTAATGGCTACTAAAACATCTTTTTGGAAAATAATGTTTTTCATAAAAATGATTTTTATTTTAAATGATTGTTATTATTTATAATAAACATAAAATAAATAAATGGGTTTAAATTATATATTTAAATATTTTATTTAATCCTATTCTTACATGTCATTATAATGGCTAACAGATAACTATCATATTAAATAATAAGAGTAATAATATATTTTTGTTTGTTAAAACTCTGTGTTAAGTGTAACACACGCTATCGAAGAAACTCTTTATTTTGAATGTCGTAATCTATCTAAGAATGTAAATTTATTATAAATGAACTATATATTAATGTATTGAGGTGTTATTTTCTCTTCTATGAGGGGTGTTATGTATTGCATACTCTATTGAGTAAAATGTTATTCTTTTAGAATTTCAAAATGTTATAATAAAGGTACATTAACATAACATATGTAGATCATACCAAATAAAACATGGATTATAATTATGATTCATAGCATGAATCTTAGAATAATTCACATGAAAAAATATTTTAAAATCACGATTTAATAATTTTGAGATATGAATATATAACATTGAAACATTTCATCTTTTTATCTCAATAATTTCATCAAACAATATCATAAGAAATAATAAAATAATAGTAATAATCATGAATAATACTTGGTATATAATATTTTAGCCTCTCTTAAAATCACCCATATAATCCCCCTTAAAATTGAAGAACTAACTCATTTTGTTCCAATATATTTTATCTATAGAATAATTCATCATCCAATGCACTGGAGGTCTATAAAGCACCTGCCTACCACCATATATAATGTCTAAGAAACAACACATGAACCAAACATATCAGTATTTTTAAATTTCGTCATAAAACTCATAAATACATCTATTTTGAAACCAGGATTTTAAGAACTTTCATTTTTCACATAAAAATAAGATGAAATATCATTTTCATTCATAAATCTATAAAAAAAATATTTAAAAAATTATGGGAGTTGAATTTAAATTGGAGGACCATGAATATTTAAAAAAATACATTACAATGAAGAATGTTCATGACCAAAGGATGTGTCAATCAATTAGATAATGTTAAAAAACATTTTTTCACAATATTATAATGAAATGTAAATGTAACACGTATGGTAAATATTAAAATTATTCTTTTTAAATCATTGTAATGAAAGACAATGATTATTGAAAACCTATTTAAATCAACATTTTTTTATAGAGATGAATTTTTAAAAAAATATATAAATAATATATACACAGAAGAAAATGAGTTTTGTAAAAGACATCAAAGCATTTAAAGATGACATTTTAATGAAAACCACTAATGACTTTTAAAATCATAAACCTTGAAATAAATAACATGAAAAGGAAATATAAATACATTGAATAAAAGAGAAACAATATTTAATTTTTCAAATAGAATATGAATATACTATATAAATAAATATTGGTTCTTAATACAAAACATTAATTGAATAAAGATAAAATGAGACAAAAAACATTTACGAATTTTGTATCTGTTAAATAAAAACTCCTGGAATAAAAGAACAAGAAATAGAATATTAAACACCATTGAAAAATATATAATCATGATATAATAAATAATATAGGAAATATATACAACATATAAAAAAATAATTACATAAATTTAAATATTTCTCAAGAAATAGAGATTATGACCAAGAACCATCATGGATTTTATAACACTTGATTCAGAATACATTGAAATGAAGAACTTTATTAATCTTTTTAAATACAATAAATTAATTGAAAAATATAATCTGAGATATTCATGGGGTAGTGATTCAAAATAACACTATATAAAAGTAATCATGGTGAAATTAATGTAACATTCCTCAATGAATTGAAATTGATACCAAGAACCCTTACCTTGAATTCCCGCTAGTTCAGATGTGATATAAACTATTGTATAATAAACTAAAATCCATTAATGATGTTTTTAATACCTTATTCATAATTATGACCTTTTAATTAAAATTATATATTCATTTATTTCTTAGTTATTTCCTATTTTAGTTAATATTAATCATTTTAATTAGTATCATTAATTGTTCCCTTCCTACTTTGTTATAATTGTGACTCCCTCTGATTTTAAGATATATTTCTCTTTTAATAAATATAATAACTTGATTTACTCACAACATTGAGGTTACATGAACCATGAAAAACTATAGAAATATTATTATTTTATATTTATATCATTTTTAGAAATCATAATTTCAATACTATCTTAGGATAAAATTTTGGGATTTCGTTAAAAAGATTTATTGTTTAGTGAATAGTGAAAATGCGGGTTTTTTGAAATAGAATTTCTTTTCCTTAAATAACTTAATAAAAAATGAAATTTATATTTTAAATTTGGTTTTAAATAGAAATAAAATCCATTAAAACAATAATATGAATAATCCATTTCAAGCAAAATTATATATTATTTATTTATATGTTAACTTTTTTCTTCAAACACATTTTTATTACGATGCTTTTTAATGTTTTTTGGTTTTAATTAGATAAATAATCCCTAAGGATTAATGATTTAGAATAAATTTATATATTATATATCTTTCTATATGAATATTAAATCTTATAAGGATTATTTCAATCCATAATGTAATGGTAAGCCCATCTTATGCTTGAAAAGTGTATTTTTCTAAGAAAAACATTTTTCAACACGTTTTTTGGGTTCATTTTTAAATTAATTTCTTTCACGTATAGAAATTTACATTTATAAAAATTGATTCCATGTTTTGATTCAGGAGGTTCATATTTTTAAAATAGATCTTTTATATATATATATCCATTTTAAATAGTAATTGTGGTAAAAATTATGACCTCAATAAAGGAAAAAATGTGAAAAAAAAGCATAAAAGTATATGGAAAAACATTAAAATATCTCTAACACATTACATTATAATATTATTTGACTAGTGTTCTCCTAGTTATTCATTTAAGGAGATAACTAAAGTATTTTAAAAAATAATTTTGAAATTGGGAATCTAAGTTTGACTTTCTTGAAGATAAATAACATTTTATAAAAATTTAAAACTATTTTTGGGTAATTTCATTTGATGGAATGGTTAGAAGGTCCCATACAGTTATTTATTTCTCCAAAAGTCTCCAAAATTTTATTTTTTTATTATTTAAAAAAAATCATGTAATCCAATTTATTATTTATATCAAGGTAAACTTATTTTTGCACTCAAAAATGGTATTTTCATAATTATAATTTCTATGTGTTTTGTATTCATACACTAAAATTAATTGTATCAAAATATTGAAATTTAATATAATAAGTTTGATTAAAATTTTTAAAATTTCATGTATACATTTGTTTAAAAAGACACTATTATTTTAGGTCATATAAATCTTTTATCATGGTAAAAGTTTAGTTATCAAGAATAGGGTTATAATGGGTTTAAAGTAGAATTGCATGGAAATAAGGATAAAATGTATCTAAAACATGTATAAATGTTATTGGATGATATTATTTAGTCTCTATAGTACATTAAATTATATTATGGGGTGCATTGTTCTGACTTTACAAGATGATTATGTATATGTTGTTTAATCATTTAAGAAATTCCATGTGTTTCATTTCCATCACTTATAAAAGGGAATCTCCTCTAATTTCTTCCTCATTAATTTTGGGAATTATAATTGACTCAATACCTAAAAAATTACTTCCTAAAATCCCGAACCATTTTCTAGATGTATTATTTTGGCAATATTACCAACCATAGAGGGCTTAAGATTTAAAATAAATGAGGTTTTCCAAATAATAGGTATAACTTTTAATTAAATTTTTTAATATTATATATTATTCTACTTCCCTTAAATATATATTACCCATCATAAATTTATGAATAAAATATAATAAATATAATGAGAGGTTATTATTATTTTGTTAATACATGTTTCAAAATATTTTCTATCATATGAAAAATGAAAACATCTCTGATGCGTACGTAAGACCTATCATCTCTTTATAGCACTATAATTTGTTTGTCATCACTGATTTAATTATAGGGTAATGAAAACATAAATATTTATTATTTATTATATTTTATAAATAATTATTTTTTTATAATTTTATTATATATTCTATTTCCATTCTCATCCACCCGTTTTAAAAGATAATGTAGCTTGTGCATAAGTATGGAATACCATCTCAAAGAAGTTATGTGACTAATTTTTCATATTTGTTTCTCATGGATTACTTTAATTGTTTATATAATGAATATGTATGATTTTTATATCATTTTTTACATTATTTTTATTATATAACCATGATTAAAGATACAGAGTATAAAAACCCACACTTTACATAATGAAATATTACATCTTAATATGTGAATATTGATTACATGATATAATTATCCACGCTAGAATCATATAGGTATATTATCTTTGAAAATGTGGAAAAAATCTTCATAAGGGAAGAAAATAATCTACCACTATGTTCTTGATTACTAACAACCTTCGTAAACATAACATTATTAATACCATTCTTTATAACCTTGGGGAAGGAAACATAAGAGAGGGTGATAAAAAATACACATTAAGAGAATAGATATATCAATGATCACTAATGCATAACATAAATATAAGGGTATGAAAACATGATCATAAAATTTGAATATCATACCTTGTAAATCATAGATCATAATCTTGTGTCATGGAATAATGAATGGTAGTTCATAAGACACAAATCATAAATAAATAAAATATCATTATCAATGAGAGTATAATATTATAATAAAACATGGAATTGTTGTATACACATAAGAATATAAAATCATTTCTTTATTATTCAAGGATTATAGTGAAGACTATCATAATGGATTGGGTTTACATCCTAACCCAACATTATAGTCATGGTTCACTCCCAAGACTACCATAGTGGATTGGGTTCACTTCCTAAAAAATTATAGTAATAATGTTTCACTCAGAAGGCTATTAGAGTAAAAATATTCAGTTACTGAACTGGGTTCCCTCCCCATTCTAGTATCAATTATCTCTTGAGATATTAATATTTATGAAATTAATTGAAGGGATATATCTGTGACCATGCATCACATAATAAAAATCACACATATGTGTTCCCAAAGATCATAAAACATTCATCTAATAATAGCCTATGAAAACCAAATGGATTCATAAATATTACTTTCATCGTGGTATAACCTGGAAAAAATTGGTTTCATAACATAATTAACTCATGGGAAAGTGATAGGTATCATAGAATAATTCTTAAGTCATCATCATCACAATCTATCAAAAGAAATAATGTGCATGGTATCATTGGATCATGTACCCTGTAATCCATATGTTTCATCAAGGATGTTATCATAGATTAAAAAGTCCTTTAAAATATCATTGGAACATTTATTGACGAAAATATCCATTCACGTTGAAAATAATATCTTAAAACCATATAAATTTTTATAGATTAACGAAACCATTTTATTGGAAAATAACAATGGAAAAAAGGGAAATTCAATGGATTGATTGGTCATGATGGTAGAGGATTCCATTTATGTCATATATATTAAAAGAAAACATTTATTTCACACTTTTGTAAAAAGTCAAAGAATACCTTGTTTGGAAAATAGAAAAAAAAATCTTTTTTAAAAGACATTCATGGGATACAATGACTTTAAAAATAATATATGAATAGTATAAAACATTCTTGAAACCATTTTTATGAAACCTATACATGGAAACAAATTTTATTTTTCAATCGAAAATAGAAATAATGTCAATTTTCCAACAATACATATTTCAAGCTCTTGACTATTTAGGGAGATGAAAATGAAAGTAGAATGAGTATTAAACATAAATATAAATATGATATAAAATTGATGATATTATTTATATATAGATCTTTATATTTCTTCATCATAAACATAATCATAAAAAATCATGATATACTATGAGATTGTCACGTAAAACCCACAACTTATGTCTGAATTCTTATATACTTATTTGGAAATCCTATATAATAAATATATATTTATAAAAAATATATTATATTACTGTAATAATATATATCATACCACATATTATTTAATAATAACCCTTTATGAATCATTTATTAACAGTTCTTTATTGAAATCACTACTCTGGGAGGTAACTGCTTTGTTTTTCATGTATGTTTTGGTTCGGTGGTTTTAGTCCTTTTATAATGATCATGGATCCATAAAATCCATAATTTAAATAATTATATAAATATAATATATATCAATTATATACATATTTATAATCATTCATATAAAATAGAGTTAGAAAAATGAATTACAATATTCATAGTGAAGGTATTCCATTCTTACACATGAAGGCATCTTTCATATTTCAATAATTTCAATGAAATGTAGATAAATAATAAATCACATTTATATAATTCATAATATATCATATATATCATATAAATTCATTCTATATATCCTTATTAAAATCCAAGTAAAACAAAAATGGAAAGTGAATCACTTCACTTTGTGGAGGTGGTAGTCTACATGTACGCACATGTAACGTAACAGTTTTAAAAAATATTGGAAAGTTATTAGGTTGATATGATATTATAATGAAATTAGAATAATAATTTTATAAATATTACATTTAATCTTTAATCCCATCATAATAACCATCCATGATTGATGGTGATGGAAAATAAATTTTATCCCTATATAGAGATGATAAACCATAAGTGTATTGGAGTGATATTTTCACTCTCTATTTGACGAAAATAGGATGAGTAAATGTAGTTTCATAATAATTATAACATCTCAGTATATTTAGGTTACTTAATATTTTATTTTATAAAAAATATAAATGATTTACATGTTGTAAAATAAGAATAAAAATATAAAATGATCAATTAAGGTAATTACCTCTTCTTTGAGAAAATATTTTTAGATATCCTATTAATTTCTCTGGGGAAGGTATTTTGGAATAAAAGAACCTCTATAATTTTTAAGTGGGATTTTATAAGAGAATTTGGTTAGTATTTGTTAACCTATCAGCCCAAATGTGTTGTAAAGAAGATAAAGGATAGGTTCCGTTTTATAATTGTGGGGAGGGGCATTCATGGAATTTCTTAAAAGAAAAAAATATAATAAGGTCATTATATAGATGAAATGATTCTAAAAATCTAGTTATTTAATGATAAGATATGATGGGGTGTTAATACCATTAAAAAAATTATGGGTTTATGTTATATTTCATACATTATCAGTTTGCTAACCACCTAGTTAACCTATTTTAACATTAACCATGTCCACACCTTTTTCACTCTTAAAAGGGTACAATTTTATATATAAGGTTTCAATTGGATCATAAATGGAAAGAGATATCATTTTTTAAAATATCTCATTAAATTTTTCTACATTAATTATTTTATTTTTTTTAAAAAAAATTATAAAATGTTATTTTGTTAAAATAAAATTATTATTTATTTTGAAACTATTAATTTAGTTTTACTTAATAAAAGTTAAGGAAATGTAAAAAAAATCAACTATAATCCTATTATAGAACCCTAATATTTTATATTATTCAAGAAAATCATGAAATACATTAACTCACTAAAATTGTAGTTTATTTAATATTTTTTAAATCATTTATAATATTTTTTTTATTAAACAGAGAAATATTTCATTGATGTTGCATAATAATTTAATTTCATTCAATAATTAATGAAAATTAGAAACAAATTTCTATCAGTAAATAATTTATTAATATCAATATAGATATTTATATTCATTCATTACAATTTTTTCCTTATTGGACATATAATAGATATTTAAAACTAATAGGGTGAAATTTTCAAACTGTATTTAATTTAAATATTATATTAGTAACTCTCATGGAGAAGTGTCCCATGTACTATTAAATTTTATAACTAAGAGTATATGGGTTGATTTACCTTCATAAAATACAAAATAGGGTGAATAATTATCGCTCTATCACTTAAATTTAACATATATTAACTTGATTAACCCTTTAATAAAGTGGTAAATTTTACAACGATTAATATTCATAATGTCTGAAAATAAAAGGGACTTAGATAAAAAATTTGGACCACATGATTAAAAATAAAAAATCCATTTTGAAAAATTTAATTTCTATAAGTGGCAGAAATTAATTTTAATATACGCACAATTACTTTTTAAAAAATTACATTTTTAAACATAAAACATTATTTTTTATCATCTTATGACAAGAAAAAATGTAGTTCAAATATTAAAAAATTATTTAATAAAAAAATATAATTTCATTAAAACCATTCCAAAATAGTGATTAATTTAATTTATTAAGATAAAAATGCACTGCACCCATAAAATATGTTTTCAAAAAAACATATCATATATTTTCAAATGCTTTTTATTTTCACTTATAATTAATTAATAATTAGGGGATTCATTTTAGTCACGTGTAAACCATACATGTTTCATTATTTAGTTATTAATATTCATAAAAATTCTTCCAAAAGTTTTTTTCATTATAGGAAAGATCATGATCCAATTGTATGACCACTAAGTTTAGTACATGTGATGGATTAGGTATATACTTCATTTGGAGAGAGTCATAGAACACATTGTGAACTTTGGAGAGAATCAATGGAAACACAAAGATATAAGATACCATCCCTACTAAATCAAGAATATCAAAAAGGACAATATTTCTAGGGAACAAGTTTATATTCTTTATGATTCACATAAACTTCTTCCATTGATAAATTCACATGAACACCTTCTCACCAAATTTGAACTCAATAACTCACCAAATATTCTCATCATAACTTTTCTATCCACTTTTGTAATACCTTGAAATGTTGTTGAATAGATCTAAATTTGTTTTCTATTTCCTCATCTTGTTCAAGTACCAATTGATTTCTTTCTCTATACTCGTCTCAGTATTTTATATTTCTATACTTCTTTCAATAAAGGGATTCATATGTAGCCATCTGAATTCACAATTTAATGTTTTTTTTAAAAACTCAATAAGGGGAAGGTGTTTATACCAACCACCTTTGTATTTTATAGAAATATATATTAGCATATCACCATGGTTTTGAATGGTTCTCTCATATTTAACATCAATATAATGATGATAAATAGTGCTAAAACATTACTATATCCAACGCCTATAAAATAATTCTCTAAAACATTGAGGTAAAACTCAAATCCTAATCAGATATAATAGAATTTGTTACTACATGAAACCTTTCCACATATTTAATTTTTATCATGGAAAGCTGATCAAGATAAAAATATTCTTTGATGTAAAAGAATTGCTCTGAATTCGTAAGGTAATAGAATACAAAACAAAAAAACATTATGTAATTTAGATGTTTTGGGGAGTACAAAAATAAAATCTATAGTAAATTTTCCAATTTTCATTCTGGTATGGGTAATTTCTATAACATACCCTTGGAAATATGTCTCTCTTTATTAACTTTTTAACATACCAAACATCAAGATACCTATTCTACAATATCTCTCTTCATGATTTCCCACAAAAAATACTCCTTCGGGTCTCTATACATCTTTTACATCCTGTATTAATATAGAATGATGAACTATGAGCCTCATCCAACCTCTCCTTCAAATATTATATTAACAGGACACATACATGGCTCTTTACCCTTTTCATTCCTTCATAATCAATGTTTAACTCAGGGGAATTTAAGACCTGATTATGAAGTTCCAAATCTTTCTTCTTAACCTCTTTAATTATTACTTGGATAGATAGTTGAACAATTATTTTAGAAATATATGATCTCCCCATTCCTTTATGATTTCCAAATCAATCCATTGAAAATTTATAAATATTTTACCTTTTGTGATACTCATCGTAGATAAGCTAGCATGATCGTTTAGGGTCAGAGCATGTGCCACCTTGTTTGCTTTCCCAGGGTGGTAATATATTAAGCAGTCATAACCTTTAATCATATCTCACCATATTATATTGAATTTATTAGAAAGTTTAGGGTTAAATATATAATTTAATTTTTTTTGATCAGTATATATATCAAAGCTTTCTCTATAAAGATAATTTCTCCATATCATTAATGGAAACAATTTCCACATCTATATTTAAAATCATGAGTTTGGTAATTTTTCTTATGAAGCTTTAATTGGTGTCAAGTATATGCGCTGACCATATCATAATGCAAGAGGGAACATCCTAATCCATTGTTTTATGCATCACTATATATTACAAACCCTTCTCCAATGTAGGGTAATGTAACCACATCTGCATTGATTAACGTTTTCTTGAATTCCATGAAATTTTCTTCACATTCAAATATCCAAAGTAACTTGGATAACTTATGAGTTAGCATGGTAAATGAATTAGAAAGGATTAAGAAATTATTCATAAAGAGTTGATAATATCCAACTGTATGAAGAAAAATTTACGGATATCATTCACTATGGTTGGTCTAGGCCAATGTTCAACAACTTCCATCTTTGATGGATCCATCGATATACACTCACTTGAGATTATATAACCCATGAATGAAACTTTATCAAGCCAAAATTGACACAAGGTAGATTTTTCATACTGAATCTCTTTCCTTGTGTTCCTCATAACAGTCCTAAAATAATATTAATTCTCTTCTTTTCCCTATGAATATAATATAATATTATCTATAAAGACTACCCCAAACTAGTCAAGGTAATCCCTAAAGACTCTATTCATTAAATACATGGTTATTGTGGATTCATTAGTTAGATGAAGTGGAATCACGACAAATTTTTAGTTTCCATACCCTGTATGAAATGTATTCATGTGTATATCCTTTTTCTGGAAGAGCAATTAATGATATTCATAATGGATTTCAATCTTTTAAAAGTATTGAATACCAAAAAGTTTATCAAACAACTCATCAATGTGGGGAAGATGATACTTGATCTTGATAGTGGTATTGTTATGTTCTTCATAATCAATACAGAGACAAATTGATCCATCATTATACTTAACAAAAGGAACTAGTGCACCCCAAGGTGAAACACTTGGCTGAATGAATCCATAATATTTTCCTAGAGTTTCTTCTTTAATTCATATAACTCAATCAGGGCTATACTATATGGAAAATTTGAAATAGGTGAAGAACTATGTATAACTAATATTGAAAATAGAACATCGTGATTATAGGGAAGACTAGAAAACCCTTTCGGGAGGATATAAAAAACTCCCTCTTAATAGGTATAATTTGGATGTGGATTTTCTCCCCAACTACCAGAGATAAATAATCATATTGTATAGAAATCAAGACCCATACAGTGGATGTAATTTAAATTGGAACTCAATATTTTTAATTGCACTAATATATGATCATAGGTTTAATTATAATATAAAATTTAACTTCACTTACATTGAAATTAATGTGGGATTTATATAATGAAACCCAATACCTGACCAAAATAACAACAAATTCTACTAGATTAATAACGATGAGATTTATAAGAATCAAATTCGTATAAACCTCAATTTGAGAAGAATGATATATGTAGGATGAAATAATCATACCATTAATGGTTTTTACTCTTAAATTAACATATAATTTGGGAGGATGTGAATTAACATTCCTTCATAATTTTCATCATATATAGAAATTCATATTACTATGATCAAATAAGTCACTTTAATATTTTTTCATACATATTACAAAATCCACTTCATAATTCAATCATAAATCCAATACTAAAACCAAAATGGTTTATATGACCATCAAGAGTCGTTAATACTATTGATTAATCATGAAAAATAATTTATATATTTTCAAACATAATATATATTATTTTTAATCATTGACACTTTAGGTTTAACCTAGCTCATCCATGATCATTTCTGAAACTTTTGGTTGTTAAAATATACATAGAAGTTTCCCCAAGGTCCTAACTAAAGCTTTATCATCACAGCTTCCAAATTTTAACAAAAACTTCATCTAATACAAACTATTTCAACCTATAATTTTCATATATAGATATTACATCTTAATAGTGAATATTCATTACGCCAGGTCTGACTTAATTTGTACATGTTCAAACCTCTTTTATAATAAATATAGATTTAATATAAATCTATTTAAAAACCATAATCATGTATATAATACCATATATTATTTAATTATACCTCTTTATCACCCATTTATTAATTTTTTTTATTAAAATCACTACTCTGGGTGATAATGGCTTCGTTTTTCCAATATGTCTTGGTTTGGTAGTATTGTTCATTATACTATTATCATAGTTCCATTATATCCAAAATGTCAATAACTATATAAATATAATATATAACCATTATATAATTATTTCAAATAATTCATAAAATATAGTGATATAAAATTGAGTTACATCATTCATGAAGCTGGTGGCATTTGTGAACGCATGAACGCTGCTATCACTTTTCGATGGATGGAAAAACGAAAGATAAATAATAAATATCACTTCAAAAATCATTATTATACTATATATATATATTATAAATTATATCCAACCTGATTACCATCCATATAAAATAGAAAAAAATTGACCAAATCGCTTCATGGAGGCGGTAGACTACACGTACGCAAAAGAAAAATTATCATTTTAAATGGATTGGAATGTAAGAAGATAGATATTATATTATATTTAAAGAAGGATAATTATTTAATAAATATTTCAAATAATATTTAAACCCAACATAATAACCAACTATGAATGATGGTGATTAAAAATTAATTGTATCGATATGTGGTGACAGTAAGTCATGTGTACGCACGAGAGATACATTAACTTCTCATTTGATGGAAAGAGTGTGAATAAATGTGTTTTCAAAATAATAATAAAATTTTAAAGTATTTATGATACAGAAGTTATTATTTTATTAAAAAATATAATATATTCATACGATATAAATTTAAAATTTTAAAATACAATGATCAATTAAGGAGATAACCTCTTCTATGAAACACCTCCTTATGATCCACTCTTAAGGGCGCTGTGGTTGACCTTTTCGGAATACCATTATCTCTATAATGTATCTAATGGATTCTGAAAGAACGTTTTCTAGGTTTTAGTTGATATAGAAGTCCCAACATGAGGCGAATAATTGAAAGGATGGGTGCCCTTTTATAATTAAGGGGAGGTGAACTCTGGGAATTTCTTATTAGATTAAAGAACAATTAAGTCATTCTATATCCCAAATTCATCCAAATGGTTGGGGATTCGAATATACGATGGTATGATATTTTAAACACATCAACTAATAAAATTTTAATAGGTTTATGTGGTATTATGATCCTTATCCTTTCCTTTAACACCTTAGTTAATTAATATTAACATTGACCACAATATGGTTTTTTCACTCTTAATGTGATATAATATTACATATATTGTGAAAATTGGTTGTTAAATGGAAAAGGAATGAAATTTCAGATAATATATTACTCAAATAGTCATATTTTAATATGTTTTTGATTAATAAATATTTTAATAAAATTTTATTTTGATAAAATTTCATTAATGTTAATTTTGAAACTATTCATTTAATTTTATTTAAAAGACATAAATAAAAATTTAAATTTGAATATAATCCCATTACACAACACTAATATGTTATATTAATAAAAAATATTCATTTAAAACATTCACTCATTGAAATTATATTACTTTTAATATTTTAATAATTATTTATTATAATTTATTATTAATTGGAGAAACATTGTTTCAGTGTAACATAAAAATATAAGGTCATTATATAATTGATTCAAATTAGAAAAATAAATTATATTATCAAACATATTTACATAGTCTCAATATATATATTTATATTCATTCATAACTTAGTATCTTCCATATGTGGACTAATAAGAGATATTTTAATCTAAGAGAGTGATATTTTATAACTTTCTTTTATTAAATTATTATATAGGTCCTTTTCATGGAAAATTTTCCATTAAATGATTAGATTTTTTACATCAGTGATAAATGAAAATTAAATTAGTCCATTAAGAATTATTTTGAAATATTGTGGAATTATCACTTATTTTAACCTAGATTTACCTAATTTACCCTTTATTGAGTCGGTAAATTGTCCAAAGGTTACAATTCAAAATGTATAAAACTAAAAGGGAAATATTTACCAAATTTGGACCTTATAATTATAAATTTGGATTCTATTTAATAAAATTCAATTTTAAGAAGTGGAAGTTATTTTTTTCAATTATATCACAAAACACAACAAATAACTCCTTTTTGAAATATACCTATTTATGTAAAA
Source organism: Viscum album (assembly GCA_963277665.1). Lineage (NCBI taxonomy): Eukaryota > Viridiplantae > Streptophyta > Magnoliopsida > Santalales > Viscaceae > Viscum > Viscum album. The sequence continues at coordinate 1,404,676,675 of OY728129.1, forward strand.
AAATTATTTATCCTTATCTCATTCCTATAAAAATATATTAGATGAATTTTAAAACACATTATAGAATATAAATTATATAATTTCATTAATCTATTAACCAATAGTTACTAATTTAATTTATTCATATAAAAACACATTTCATGCATAAAAACGTTTTTCAGAATAACATTTCCTTTATTTCAAAATGATTTTTATTTTTATTTATAATTAATTTATAACTATTGATTTCATTTAATTCATTTGTAAACTAGAAGTTTTCATAATTTATGTAGTCTTATTAATAAAAAACAATCCAACGATGAGGTGGTAATTTTCAGATAATAATATTTTAATAAAAAATTAGTGTTCGTTAAAAATTGGTGTTTTCTATAACACATGGTATCAAAGAAATAAAATTATTTAAAGATAAATATATTCCAATATTTATGGGAGTAAAATTGTGACCATAATTTCTGAATCTAACCAAACATGAAAAATAATGCAGTTAACACCACAAACAAAAATAATAATAAAATATTACTAAAAATGGTTGATAATAATTTTGAAATAAATCATATATAATATTATAGAAATGTACATGGATCTGGTATATATTTTTAAAAAATCTAAATTTATTATATTAGAGGTTAAAATCACTTATGAGGAAATTTAAACTTGAGGTAAGGGGTTTCTTAAATTAATTTCTTTCCGTTGGGTTATACTAATTCTTCATTGTCTAAGTTATGTAAAGATTATGTGTGTAACAACCTATATTTTTATGTTATATTTATTATTTTTTTATATTAATTTAAATTTGATATACATAATCAATTTTTTCATTAATTATCACTTTTTAGTTGTGGTATTTTTAAGGTATGTCACCACAATTTCCATTCCATTAAGACGTATTTGGTATTTTTCACCTATTCACTATTACTTGGAATATATACTACCTATTTTATATATTTATCAATAATTTGTCTTTATTAATTGATATTTAAGTTTCAAATATAGTTTACTATTTCTAGGGTTTGTAATTTTAACGTTACCAAAGAGGTAATAATATACTTTACAATCTCATTTTTTGGGATTCCTTATGTTTTATGTTGAAGGAATCTCATAATCTATCATTCGTAATCCCAATAAATTTTTGTATCATCTTAATAATTAAGGACTTTCCATTTTTTATATAAGTTTTCCTATATTTGGTACTGGAATCAGGAAAAGAAATTTTAAAAGAAAACACAATATTAATTCTCTTTTGATTAAGTATATTTCCTTTACATGTCCATATTTTTTAAAATTGTTTCAAAAAAATCCATATTATTTAATAAAATAATTTATTATGGAAAATTTATGATATCCAAGATTTTTTATATTGTCTAAAAATGATCAATATAATGTTCTAGAAAAGAATCATCTTTGATATTATTTTTATAAAGTAAAAGAATGAATCTTTAATTTTAAAGTATATGATGTTAACGGATCCTCCCACTTCCATAATTGTTTATCCTATTAATCTTCTCAAAAAATATTTTCATGGTTTTAAAATGAAAACTCTTTAATGAAATATTATTTTACTTTTTCATATCAAGTTTCCTTAATTCTCAAAATGATAGGATTTTAGTAAAAAACATATATATCCAATGATTTTATAGTCATATTTTTTCTCATATAAATTTTTGGCCATTAACATTATCTTGAAACATTCAATTTATTTTGATTGTTTTTATTAGACATTTCATTTATCTTAAATTTACATATTCATTGTATCATGGATATTATTATTTCAAAAATTATATAATATTTCTACATATTTTGTTATATTATGAATGTTCTTTGATTTACTGGGGAAATGTTGATATTCTATATTCATTACTCAATAAATATATTTATTGATAAGAAATATTATTAATGAGTTAAATTGATCGTTAAATAGATAAGAAATGAATTGGAAGTGAAGTGATCGGTGGGGTCAGGTTATAGATAGCCCCTCGATGAATCAATAGGTCCAATAGGACAAAAAAGATTCCCAAACCTATAAAAAAAATTTCGTTGTATATCAACTTATTTATTAAACTATCATGGAACAAGGCCTTGATGGTGAATATATCATTATTTCAATGATCATGGACTCTAACATTAAACATTTCATTCATTGATAGTTCAGTTACTATTATCTATGAGATTATAACAATGATATTTTACAGGGATCTATTTTCTAATCAAGTTATTAATTAAATGGATGTGATTTCGGTTATTTAAAATTCCATTTTGATTATGACATATTTACTCATCGCATATTCTATTTCATGTGTTAAGTTGAGATTATATTAAGAAAAACAATAAATAAGAGGGGTGAATTTTGGTTTTTTAAAGTTTAATAGGTTCAGAACATATCTCTTGTTATGACGTGGTAATTTCCATTTCTCTTAATGTCAAGTGAGAAGTGGAAATAAATAATGGAAATGAAAAAATTAAGGTATAGTGGTTCGGGGAACAATGATCCCCAAGTCCACTCCACCAATGCTCAACTACATGAGTTTAGTGATATTCACTAGTAGGTCCTCATATATGGAAACTGCTAACAAAAACCGATTACATGAATTTTACATCGTTGCAATAATGCTTTATATAGCCTTTTTGTAGTTTCATAAGGAATAAAAAATCCATAGGTTAGTATAAGAAATCGACACTTCACCACTACTAATTCCGAGTAGCTATAACTTGTTCAAATCAATTGAGATTTATTTTTTTGAGGATAGAGGTTAAATACCATAGTTTTAATAGCAACTAATATATATATTTAGATCATCAGTAATGTAAAGCTACATATAGATCTTCAATATTGCGTAGGAATTATTCAAATTATCATAGAGACAACACCACATAGTTTTTAGAAAATACATGTCTCCAAAGACTATCTCTGAAAAATGCTTTTTTTCCTCTAGAAGAAGATGTAACAATAAAATATAGCAGTAGCAACAATAGTAGTAGTCAGACAATACATCAAAAAATGTATGAATCCAAACTGTATATCTAAAGGTAATGACACATGACTTTATATATATATATATACTTTTCTATATATATTTCATTATTTTTTGCATATTCTGATAAGGAGAATCCCAATATTTATAATGTTATTTAAACCACACTATATCAAAAAAAATCTAGAAATATCACACAATAAATAATAAATATTTGAATTCAAAATCACTCAAGAGAGGTTACAACTTTCTGTAAGATTATAAACGATTTACCCAGGTGGATAAGATCCTTTGAATCAGTCATCAAATAGCTTCAAATAGATATTTAATTCCACCAAGACTATTGAAAATATCATGGATAATATCATAGATTTAAAAAATTTCCATTGAATAGTTAACCTTGGGTTCCTTCACAGTTTGAAAAACCTCCAAACATAAGGTTCACAACATACAGTTGATCACAAAAGTAGGTTTGATGTATCATACATTCTCTTCCTCAAACATAGGTCTCTTCAAAAACATAGGTCTACTTATCCATAATTTCATGACATTATAGGGTATATAATCCATACATGTTCTTTCAAACATTGTTTTACCATTCCTTACGTTATACTTACAAATGTAGGGTATGAATAGTGCTTACAAAATACATTTAAACACATCCCAATTAATTCATTAATTATTGAAATGAAGTAATGTGCTAAATTTAATTCCAAAATGAATATTCTAATGAATATAAATTTCTTAAAATTCACATAGATGAAAATTTCTTAGTAACATAAATGTGATTGTTTTTAGCATCAAATCCAAAAAGAAGTTAACAAATCGTTCAATCAATGCATGCTCAACAATATCCTCTTTTTTTATGGTCACAAAACCCATGAAAAAATAAATATAATTTAAAAATAAAAAATATATACCACTTTATAGATAATACAACATTTCTTTTATAAAGGAAAAGTGTCCCATATTATCCCTTTACATAAATTATCATCCCTTTATATAAATGTTATTTTATAGGAAACCTCTACCTTGTTATAGGGATATAAACTTATCCCTTATTTCATGGGTTTTAAGTATAAACTCCACCTAAATCATAGAATATAGCATATTATATAAATTAAAATATTAATTGAATAAATAATTAACTTTTAAATAATATTTTTATTAGTAATATTTAAAACCAAACTATTGTTTTTACTTATAGCAATGATATAACTAAATATTAAGTACAAGCTCATGTAGGATGAAAATAAAAAATGAAATTCTGTACTAACTAAAAGAACATATTTTTCCTAAATATATATATTAAAAATATTACATTGATTTTAAATAAAAAATATAAAAAAAGGTGACAAAGGAATAGATTATTAATTTGAAATTTCCAAACATTAAAAATTTTCACATAAAGTAGCTAAAATTATTGATAGTTATTCGAATATATTTTAGACATTTTTTGTTCTACGATATTAAAGATATGACCAATGTTCAAGTAGAAACAACCTCAGCTTATCCCGATCTAGCTTACTAGAAACATCCCTTCTCAGAAACTCCATTTAACATAGCATTTAAACTAAGATATCATCAAAGTATTCTATCCAGATCAAAAAATATTTCATATTTAGATACTCATTTTTCAATGAATAAAAAACAAATTTTGATACAATTCCTTTTGGTATATCTTAATAAAACATTTAAAAGGAATCAATATTATCTTTAAATTTCACATATTCTTCATTCAACACCTATAACTTAAAGAGTATCCTTTTATAATATATTTTAGAAGAATATAATTCCATTTATTCATGAAATTTAACTTGATTCTTTATTTTTTAAGACTTTTCAAATGAATTATCAACATACGAACCATACCTATCTTTTAACAAATCATAAAGATTACCTTGTATCCTTTTGTAAGAAATATTTTCTTCTAAAAGTGATTAACTTGATCAATTCATCTTTTTTGTGACTAGTTTTAAGAAATTATTTTGAATAATATATTTCAAAGAAGTATAATAAATAATTTAAAATTTTAAGAATAATTTTCAACTTTATTTTCTAATACACTGAAGACCACTTTTCATTTTTTTTTGAAAATTATAGAAGACTCAATACTTATTACGTAGAAAAATTATTTTCATTGCTGTAAATAAATAATTATTTCTATGATCCTGGAATATAAATATTCTAATAGGTTTCAAATATATGATAATAAAACTTTTAATTAATTAATCTATGTAATTTAATATTTAGAATTCAAAATCACTGTTTATAAATATTTTAAGTCTTTTAGATACTCTAATTTGGTAGTGACTTTTATATACCAATCAATCAACCACTAAAATATTTAATGATACAAATTGATGGTGTATTCGTTAAAAAAATTAAATTCAAGTGTTTTTGGTATCCATGTGATTTTGGGTCCATCAGTGATAACAATTATATTTCTAGGTAACCAAACATGCTTATTTTTTCAGAATTATACTATTCAAGTTAAACAATTATTTTGATGAGAAAACAATTTTAACAAAAAAAATTGAGGTTTTATAAAACAGAAATCATTTTCATAATGTCTATTAAAAACATAATAAAAACATTTCATAGTATACATATTCTTACTATTTAAACCATGAACAAAATAATTCTCTTATATGTTTATTCTTTCACTATTATATCCTATTCCAAAATATCCTTTTTCTTTTTTATTATCGCCAATGATTTATTTAAATATTTTTCCCCTTTTATCTACATACTAGATTATTGTTTTATGTTATCAACTTTAGTCAATAATTATTTAATTTTAGTTTCATGAAACCCTTAAAAATTTTAGAAGACTCCGACTTTATATCTGTAATCTTTTTTAACAATTTTTCATTATCTAACAGAAAAATATCATAAAATTATATAATTTATAAAATTTATCTCTTTAATAATTTTATTTTTTATTGTATCATAAATCAATACACATTTATTTCATCATAAGACATTTTATCACAACTAGAGTCTTATGAGTAAGAATATTGTCCCAAATGATCAGTATGAGCCATAAAAAATACCATTTTCTATTTATGCTCAGTCATATAATCTATAGAAGACTCTTTTTGTGAACAATAAGTATCACTCCAGGTGGAATTCAAATATTTATTTAATTTTATTTTGTAAATATATTTCCTTTGATGATTGAGTAATGAACAATTATCCTTTGTATAACTTTTTTCCTTACATTTATAACATCTATTTTATTCAGTCCCATTATTTTTTTCGGTATAGATTTTTAAATTTATTAGTGTGATTTGATAAGTATTTATCAAAATATATATGATTTAAATCATATGATTCATCAATAGTATTTTTGATAGTAGCTTTTTTTTTATGATTTTCAACTACCTCCTAAATCTTAACATCATACATCATTGAAGTTCCAATCAAATTTTTCATAGATAACTTTTTAATGAGTGAATATTGGGGTATAGATGGAGACATTCCATTCTACTTAGAGGGCAGTACTATGATTACTTTTAACGCTTATTCTAATTGTGAAATTGGATTTCCTAAACTATAAACACTGTTGAAAATCTCTTTCAACATTCCATTTATTTGGTTGATCGTATCATAGTCATATATTCTGAATGTATCAAACATTAGTTCTATAGTATCATTCCTTCATCATTGGATATATTTGGTTCCTTTATAGTAAATAAAAATAGTATTCCACATATCATATGTAGTAGGACATTGAGATACTCAATTGAATAAATTTTTTCCTGAACCACACACAATAGAATTCATAGATTTTGAATTGATATCATATTCCATTTATTGATCATTATTCAAATATTAAAAACTTTCATTTGGATTTTTACAAGGTTTATCACCCTTTAAATAAACCCTTATTCTAATATTTCTAAAATAAATAATGATAAATACTTTCCAACATCCATAATTGTCACTATTAAAATAAGGGGCATGAATCACCGACATTCCTTCTCTAGAATCATCTATTTCAAGATGCCTTCATCTGAATCATTAACTCGGTCTTGTTAGATACAATAAATATTTTGTAGAACCTTTTAATAAAACTTGTTGATATCAGATAGAAAAAATGAGGAAGAAAATATACCAGTAGATCCATCACTTTGATACCAATTTTTAGGTTGGGATGATAATGAAAAAGAAAAATAAATAATTGGAGGTAAATTTTGGTTTTCAAAAAGTTAATAGATACAAAACATCTCTATTGTTATGCATCATTCCTTTCCATTTCTCTTAAATTCAAGTGAGAAGTAAAAATTAATAAAACAAATGAACACAATGATGAAGAGTGGTTCAGGAAAAAATGACTCCCTAGTCCACTCAACTAATTCTCAAATCCATGAGCATGATTATTTTCACTAGTAGTTATTCTTATATGAAAAATTCTAAACAACAAGTGAGTTTAGGGAGTTGAAAAAATTACAATAAATATTTATAGTTCCTTCTAGTTCTTTTACAAGGATCCAAAATTCCACAGCTTAGTATAAAATGACAACACTTCACCACGACTAAGCTAGAGCATTCAAAAATCCACCAAATCAATAGAGATCAGTATTGTTGAAGATAGAATCTGAACTTCACAATAACTATAAAAAAGGGTGGATTTTTTCATATCATTAATAATGTACATCATAAAATTTATCTTCAACATTGTGTAGGATATCTTCAAGTAGAGATTGAGAAAACACAAAACAGTTGTTTTAACATGTTTGTACCCAATGTGTATCTTTGATAAATGCTTAATCATTCTTGAAAAAGAACATTTAATACAAAATGTTTTAGTAACAATAGAATCAGCAATGAAATGATAGATCCAAACATTTATGTATCCAATGTCTAGCTATGAAGGTAACAACACTTGGATTTTTATGCATATATTCTATCCAATGTATATGTTATCTTCTTGTGTATCTTTAGATTAAGAGAATCTCGATATTAACACTATTGGTTGAAAATATCTAGGTCAACCAACTCAAAATATATCTCACAATAAATCTAGAATATTTGAATTAAAAAAATTCAAGAGAGGTTGTAAATTCTCATATATGTTGAAATGATTTACTCTATTAGATTTGATCCTTTAAAAACGCAATAATGAGCCATTGAATAGTCATAAAATATCTCTGAATATATCTTTACATTCACTATTACCATTATAGAAATAATAGATAATATCATATATTTAAACATCATCCTTGAATAGTCAAAGGTAAGGTTCCTTCATGTGAAAAAAATTCAACATGTAGGGTTGACAACATATGGTTGATCACAAAAGTAGGGTTGATGTACCATAGGTTCAATTCCTCATGTTTAGGGTTAATTATAAATTTGGGTTGCTTAACCATACTTTCCTTACAGTGTAGGATATATAATCGATACATGTTGTTTTAATTGTAGGGTTCTCATTGATTGAATTATGATTATAAATATAGGTTATGAATAGTGTTTCTAGAATATATTTAAACACAACCTAAATAATTCAATAAATATTCCCAACAAAATCATTTCTTGAATATATATTCAGAATGATTATTCTGATGAATATAAAATTTCTGAAAATTATCCTAAAATCAATTTCAATAGTGACATAAATTTGGGCATTTTTGAACATCAAAACCAAATAAGAAACTAACAAAAAATGATGAATTAGTACATTCTCAACAACATATAACCCTTACTGAGTATCTGTGATTACCCTTTATATTTTTCCCTTTCTATAGGATATAATGATAGATATTGTTAATAACATTGAGGTTGTGAGAATGTTTCTTCTTCTATTTTTATTATAATTCCAATTTAATATGGGAATAGTGTATTTATATTTTTATCCAAGACTTCTAAACTAATCAATCTTATATAGTGAGATCCCTTGTATCTTTTACCAATGTAATAAAGTAAATAATCACTCAAGGTTACTAGAGTCTAGTTTCTACAGTTGGTATTAAAGTATTTTTTATAGAATCTCTAAGAACAATATTTTAAATTATCATAAATAATATGAGAATTTTGATATTCACTTATAGTATTTGAGGACCTTTACTAATAGTGGGATTTTTATTTTATGGCGTAATATTGATGAATATTACGATTTACATCTATGTGTGTTGTTATTTAGTGATAGTTCATAACAGAAGAAATTGAATCAACACCCATATTAAATGTAGGGATCTCCCTATTGAGTAAGATAGTACAGCTAGTGATTTTATTTATTAGATCATGTAAAGACCCGAAAAATCCCATATAATTTTTTTTAAATTATATAGAATTGTTCTAAGTCTGCAGTTTCTAACGAAACGTGATTCTGAGGCCCGGAGTTCCCGAAATGTTTTTTAGAAGTTTCTAAGTGCGTTCAGTGAGCTTTTGAGTGGGTTTTGGTAACTTTTGAACTGATGCTCGGAATTAAAATCTGAGGGAACCGTTGAACTCACAGCATCAGTGATTACTTAGTGAGACCATCACTGCAGCTACGTTCTACCAAGGATGGAAGTTTAATTCCCAACTTTTCATGGGAGAATGGAGAGGAAATTAGATTAGACAAGTTTTATTTTATTTCAAATCTCCTAGTGTGGACCGCCCAATTTTTAAACACCTCATTTAATGAGGTGTAACTCTTAGAACTCCCAATTAATGAGCCAACATTAAATTCTTGATTATCTCATTTTAAAGTGAGATATTCCTCTTTCATGGAATTTTTTTTTTCTCTCTGAGGATAGAGATTTGGTGGAATACGGATATCCCATGAGGATCTCTTCTTCCTCGACGTTCTATCCTCCAACAAATAACCTTCGGTCGATGAAACAAACTGTCACCCATGAAGAACGCTGACGACGTCGTCTTCAAAATTTCCATCCTTGAACTCTCCTCTCACCATCAGCGATCGACAAAAGAGGTAGGGGTTGTTTTATTATTGAGTTTTACCCTCTGTTCATCGTCATTAGTTGTTCTCTTTGAGGCCGATTTCTACCAATCTAACATGGAGGGTGAGGCCCAAACAAACATGGCCCGACCCCCCTCTGTTTTTCTTCATTATTTTGACGATGGCGGTGGAGTAATGGTGGCCGGAGACGGGATGACCGCGAAGGGAACCTGTGGCACAAGTGCTGCCAGGTCGCCGGAGGAGCGTGGCGTCGTCGGGCCATGTGGAGAACCGAGCCGCAGCCAGCGTGGGCCACGACGGAGCAAGGCGGCCAGATGACCCCAGAGGGGCACGGTGCTATCGCGCCATAGGGGTGGAAGGGCGGAGGCTAGAAGGGTCGCAGCGGTCGGATGGTGGGGCGCGGCGCCGTCGCACCATTCAAAGCCGCGGCCAGGCGGGACATGGCGGACGAACAGGGACGGTCGGCTGTGCTGGCCTTCCGGTAGGGAATGCACCAGGCGGGACCTTGGGGGTCCCATTGTGAACAAACTGGCGCCATGCGTGGGTTCTGTTTCAGGAAGACGGGGGGCATTGACCCCCCCCCCCCCCCCGCTCGGTCAGGGTGGGGTGCGGCCACCCATTGGCTTTGGCTGGCGAACCAGCTCCCAGCCACATAGGCTAGGCCACCGGCATGGGCCAGGCCGCCCGCCACGGGCCGGGCTAGTTCCAAAGATTCGGGCTGGTTCCGGTGGACTGGTTCGGGCCCGTAGACTGGGTCGGACCCTGGTCCGAATCCGGACCCGGACCCAGGTTTTACACAATTCACTTATTCGCTCATATCTTGGGATATGAGTGTCTGATTGATGAACCGTCTACGGTGACCGAAATCTTGGAACGAGGAGGTTCTTTTGGCATACCCCACTCTGGGTTTGGATGCAGTTGGGGTACTTCCAGGTTGGATTGATCCTAAATTCAACCGGGCCCTCGGAACGAAAATGTTAATAACTCACAGATCGGGTGTCCGATTGATGCGTCGTCTGTTGCATTCAGACCCTTATGACACGTCAGACCATTGAGATACTTCTACTTGGGACTTCATGACAGTTGGAGTATCGAACAATAGCTCATGGAGCGGATCCTCTCGGAGACGAGCGAGCGGAGTACGGAGGCCTAGTAGCTGGCTGAGACCTGATGACTGCTGACCTTTCGAATCGAAGTGTTTCTACTAGCCCAGTGGGAAGCGCCTCTGTATGACGCAAGAGGCCGACAGTGGGGAAAACCTCTGTGTGACGCGAAAAACCCATGATACTCGACAGGAGGACTACCTCAGTAGGCTACGAAGGGGAGTGCCACTGTGTGACGTGGCAGACCCACATGGGGGAGCACCTATGTGTGACACAGCAGACCCACGATGCTTGACAGGAGGAGTACCACAATAATCCAGGATAGTGGGAAGTGCCTCGGTGTGATGCGGTAGGCCTTCCATACCCTTTAGAGGAGGAGTACACTAGTTGCCGAGGTTTTGATAGTTTGATTGGGAGTGTTACATGTTACCGCACTAGAATAAAATCCTGGTTTTGAGCTGAGTCTATGTCTTTTGTGTTTTCCTCATGATTGAGATGGGTTACTAGATAACTTAGGTATATGTATTGGAATATACCTAAGTAATTGTTATCCATTTAATCCATATCTTGTGGTTTATCCTTGTTGGATTTTGTGATACCATGAGGGTCTCGGGGTCCCTACTGAGTATCGTCATACTCACCCCTGCACGGGCTATGCCCGTACTTCGTTGTGTTGGTTGCAGATGATAGATAGTGCTGATCGAGGCAGAGAGTAGAAGGACTGGATGGTACTCGGAGGTGGACCACCTGGCATGATGGTACATAGAGTCGGATGGATGAGAGTGCTGAGGAGTCCATCTGTACATACCCTTTAGGTAGGAACCCCGGAGGATGACCCAATATCTGTTTTACTTCTCTTCAGTGGTACTTGCGTTCAGTTGTTCCTGTACTTTACTGTTGGGATTGTATTTCCAACCCCTTTTACTTTCCATCACTTCTTATGTATACAGTTTTTCTTAGTGTTTGTCTTCCAGTTGTGTACTCTGATTGTGTGTGTTTACTTTTATAAAGGCAATGCCTTCCCAGCTTAGGGATTTACAAGTTTGGTGCTAGTCGCCAGCCCCTGGCCTATAGAAGTTGGGCTTGAGGTAGTCACGAAAAGGGTCCCGAGGAAGGGTCGTGACAAATTGGTATCATAGGAGTCAGTTCTGCTACAAAACATTGGACTCCGATCATTCTTTTTTTGTGAAAAAATAGTGTTAATGGTACTAATTTTGGTTTTCAGTTCAGGGAGTCCAGTGTTGGTGCTAGCGGCCGACGTATCCATACACTAGGAACTTGACTTATGATTTCCGACTCAGTGCATGAAAACACTGATTTCTTGTGAGTTTTCAAAAGTATTTCTTTATGTCAACTCAACCAAGTCATCTCACCAGGTATAGTCTTTTGACAGTGTACCATCTATTTCTTTTTGGATGCCTCCCAGCATAGCCACGAGATTTTTATGCTCTAACATCCCACCGAACAACAAGGCCTCGGTTCAGGGCCCTTTACCAGTGGAGGCACCAGCGGTACCACTACCCGTTGGGCCCTTGATGCCACCAGCCCCAGCAGCAGACGATGCACACCGCTTGAGCACATTGCATGAGTTCTAGCGCCAGAGGCCACCCAAGTTCCAGGGAGAGACGGACCCACAGGTTGCTAAGGATTGGCTGGAGGCTGTGGTTAGAGTCTTCAGGATGGTAGGGACACTAGAAGAACTTATGGTGATTCTTGCTACGAGTCTCATTCAGGCAGCAGTAGGCAGATGGTGGAGCCTGATTCTCCAGGTCCATGACGAGACAACACTACTCTAGATAGACTTCGAGAGCCTCTTCCGGGCAGAGTTTGTTACTTCTCCCTACAAGTGGTACGGATATAGGAGCTACTGCATCTATAGTAGGATAGCATGACTGTAGCACAATACTCATCAAGGTTCACCGACCTCTCATGGTACTCCACAGATATTGTGCGGGGACCATTCTTCAGGGCCTGGACATTCAAGCATGGGCTCAGGCGAGAGATCAGGGCTTCGATGATCTCACTCAGTATCCCAATACAGGCGGGGGTGTTAGAGAGAGCCCTCCTAGTGGACAGTTTCCTTGATGATCAGTCACCAGCATTGAGACTCACTATTAGTCTACATGCAGTGAAGTCTTCTACAGCTGCCAGTAGACAGATGGCGTAGAGGTCCAAGAGAACCAGACCCATGGGTGGATGACCGCATGACTTAGGATCAGTTGTTCGGGGCACTCGGGGAAGTGACATATATGCCAGGAGTAGAAAGTGTTATTCATGAGGCAGGTAGGGTCACATGGCTCGTGACTGTCCGACCCGCCGTTCAGATGATCAGAAGATAGTTGAGGGACCTTTCAGGCAGAGGCAAAGGTTTGATCTAGGTAGTCCGGAGGGCGTAGGCAGACGGGGCAGAGGAGTTGGTTGAGTAGCTAGTGGTGGACGACATTACGAGGTACTATCGCCACCACCACCAGGAGGTACACCCCGACCGTAGGGAGTGGGTGGACCGGGGAGTGCTCAGCTTCAGGCAGCTGAGGCGTATGACCATGGAGCTCCGGAGATGATTCGAGATATGATCGGTGTCTACTCCACCTTAGCTACAGTTCTTATAGACGTAGGTTCCATTCATTTATTCATTTACACTGCCCTCGTTCAGAGCTCGGAGATTTTGATGGAGCTGTTGGATCGATCCTTATGGCTGGAGACTCTTACGGGAGCAGACTCGATGATTACGCACTGGTGCCGGCAGTGTGATCTTACTCTAGGAGGAGAGAGCTTCGGCTGGGATCTCCTCATAGTGGCGTCGAGGCCTTACGTTTTTATCTTGGGTATGGACTGTTTATCTCTAGTTCATGCTCATATTGACTATATTAGGCGAAAATTGTGGTGTGTCCGCACGGATGGGACCCGGTTTACCTTCACCGACAAGAAGGGAACCTTTTCAGAATGGGATGGACTTACTCAGAGTAGGGTGCAACCGATAACTAACCAGTTGGCCTTTCTTACCCTCAGAGCAGTTGATGTGGAGAGGCTGACTTATCCTGTAGTGGTGTAACAGTACACAGATGTCCTCATGGACGATGTTCCAAGATTACCTCCTCACAGATAGGTGGACTTCTGCATTGACTTGTGCCCTATGAGGACACTGATATCAATTCCAGCATATCGGATGGCCCCTGCTGAGCTTCGTGAGCTGCGGGTATTGCTGGAGGACTTGTAGGGGAAGATATTCATCTAACCTAGTGTTTCTCCCTGGGAAGCCATGATTCTATTCGCCAAGAAGGTGGATGGGATCTTTAGGCTTTGTGTTGACTACCGACACCTGAACCAGGTGACCACGAAGAACAAGTACCCACTCTTGAGGATTGACGACCTCTTTGATCAGCTCATGGGAGCATGATGGTTCTCAAAGATAGACCTCAGACCAGGCTATCACCAGCTCAGAGTTCTAGATAATGATGTGAAGAAGACGACCTTCAGGTGTAGGTATGTCCAATATGAGTTCTTGGTTATGCCCTTCGGCATAACCAATGCTCCAGCAGTGTTCATTAGTCTGATGAACAGGATATTCCAGCTTTACCACGATTTCTTTGTCATAGTCTTCAACGATGACATTCTGATCTACTCGACTACTGAGGAGGAGCATGCCTACCATTTTCAGGTAGTAGTGGACACACTTTGAGAGCACTAGCTTTATGGTAAGCTCTCTAAGTACCAGTTTTGGATTCAAGAGGTTCACTTCTAGGGACATGTCATCTCGGAGGCTGGAGTTGTAGTGGATCCAGTGAAGATTGAGGTGGTACTTACTTGGGAGCCACCTAGGAATGTGATGAACGTACGGAGTTTCCTGGTCTTGGCTGGATAATACTGGAGATTCATTCCAGACTTCTATAGAGTTGCATCACCACTATCAGCTTTGATGAAGAAGGGCAAACCCTTCGTGTGGTCAGAGAGATGACAACAGAGCTTTCATGAGCTAAGGCAGAGGCTGACTAGTTACCCCATTTTGAGGCTTCTAGAGGAAGCCGTAGGGTACATAGTCTACTACGACACATCATGGACTGAACTCGGGTGTGTCCTGATGCAGGAGTGAGCCGTGATCGCGTATGGTTCTCGGTAGTTGATACATTACAAGAAGAACTACGCTACCCATGACCTGGAGTTAGTAGCCATGTTTTTCGCCTTGAATATGTGGAGGCACTATCTGATTGGTGAGCATTTCACATTGTACTCTAATCACAAGAGTCTCAGGTATATCTTATCCCAAAAGGACCTGAACTGGAGACAACGTCGTTGGCTTGAGCCCCTCCAGAACTATGAATTTGAGAAAGTCTATACTCCTTGGAAGGGGAACGTTGTTGCGGATGCACTCAGTAAGAGATGTGGTATACAACTACTAGGAGAGGAGACAGAGCATTTGGTTTCTTTACAGATTTATTATGTGGAACGAGATGGAGCAGCTTTCCTTTAGTCTCTTATAGTCACTCCTCCACTTCTTCAGCGAGTTAGGGAGGCACAACATGGGGACGCTAACTGCGAGACACGATGTGCTCAGATATCCACAGGTCAGGCACCTGATAGATTTTATAAAGGTGGGGATCACATCATTCTATTTTGAGGATGTACTACAGTACCAGTCGCACTTAAAAAGGATGTTTTGATGGAGTTCCACACTTCCCCTCATGTGGTACATCCAAGAGTGGCGAAGATGTATCCGGACCTTAGACGATATCACTGATAGCCAGGTATGAAGAAGGCAGTAGCTGAGTTTGTCTCACGATGCCTCACTTGTCAACAATTGAAGGCAGAGCACCAGTTACCAGTAGGCTTGGTTCCACCCTTAGAGGTATCAGAGTGGAAGTGGGATGGGGTATCCATGGAATTCGTGATGGGTCTTGCACATATATCTAGGAGTAACGATTCGATATGGGTAATCGTTGACCGACTCACTATGTCGTCCCACTTCGTACCGATCAGAGAGCATGGCTTAGTAGAGAGCATCAGACGCCTCTATGTGTAGAAGATTGTGTGTTTAAAAGGATTACCTTATTCTATTGTCTCTGACCATCACCCACGATTTACTTCCTGGATATGGAAGGGGTTTTAGGAGGCTTTCGGGATGCAACTATGTCTGAGCACCACCTTCCATCCTCAGACAGTTGGCCAAACTGAGTGGACCATTCAGACCCTCGAGGATATGCTCCAAGCTTGTGTTCTTGATTTTGGTTGCAACTGGGTGGATCATTTATCATTGTTAGAGTTTTCATACAACAACAGCTATCAATCCACCATAGATATGACACCTTTTGAGGCCTTATATGGTCAACCTTGCAGATCGCCACTATGCCAGACAGACCCATGGGAGTCAGCACTAGTGGGACCAGAGATGGTACGGGCTACAACGAAGAAGGTGTGGATCATCCTGGTGTGGATGAACACTGCAAAGAGCAGACATAAGTCGTATGCTGATAGGATGTGGATACCTCTGGAGTTCGAGGATGGTGACCACGTCTTCCTACGGGTCTCACCTCGATGAGGTCTATGGAGATTTGGCCGAGGCGACAAGTTTTCCCCAAGGTTCGTCAGACCTTTCCTGGTCCTCATCCAAGTAGGAGAGGTGGCTTATCGCATGGCTCTTCCACCTCAGTTGCACCAGGTGCATGACTTTTTTCACATATAATAGCTGAGGAGATACATGAATGATCAGACTCATATCATAGACTGGGGAGATCTCGACATTGATGATGGGGACACTTTTTCGGAGGTTCTAGTGGAGATCGAGGATCAACAGGAGAGAGTCCTTCATGGGTGGTCGATACCTCTTGTGCGTGTACGGTGGCAGCAAGAAAACCTCCAGAAGAGTACATGGGAGTGAGAGCCTCAGATTCATGCTTAGTACCCCCACTTGTTTCCCTATTTTTTGATTTTTGGCTTTC
Organism: Viscum album; assembly: GCA_963277665.1. Classification (NCBI taxonomy): domain Eukaryota; kingdom Viridiplantae; phylum Streptophyta; class Magnoliopsida; order Santalales; family Viscaceae; genus Viscum; species Viscum album. The sequence goes on from OY728129.1 coordinate 1,404,693,590, forward strand.
AGGGACGCAAAGCCCCGAGGTGCGGATAACGTAAAGACCCAAAAAATCCCATGCAATTTTTTTAAAATTATATGGAATTGTTCCGAGTCCAAAGTTTCTAACGGCATGTGAATCCAAGGCCTAGAGTTCCTGAAAAGTTTTTCTGAAGTTTCTATGTGCATTCAGTGAGCTTTTGAACGGGTTTTGGTAACTTTTGAACCAGTTCTCAGAATTGAAATCTGAGGGCACCGTTGAACTCGCTGCATTGGTGATTTCTTAGTGATACCTTCATGGTAGCTGCGTTCTACTGAGGATGTAAGTTGAATTTCCAACTTTTCATTGGAGAATGTAGAGGAAATAAAATTAAACAAGTTTTATTTTATTTGAAATCTCTTAGCGGGGACCGCTGAATTTTGAAACACCTCATTTAATGAGGCGTAACTCCTAGAACTCCCAATTAATGAGCCAACATTAATTGGTTGATTAACTCATTTTAAAGTGGGATCTTCCTCTTTCATGGAGGATTGTTTTTCTATCTAATGTTGGAGATTTAGTGGAATACAGATCTCCAAATAGGATCTCATCTTCCTCGATGTTCAATCCTCCAACGAAGAACCTTCATTCGAGGAACGAATCTATCACCCACGAAAAACACTGATGACATCATCTTCAACTTCATCTTCCCCGAACACTCTTCTCACAATCAGCGATCGACAAACAAAGTAGGGGTTGTTTTATGACTGAGTTTTACCCTCTGTTCTTCGCCATTAGTTGAGCTCTTTGATGCTGATTGCTACCACTCTAACATGGAGGGTGCGGACCTTACAAACATGGACCGACCCCCTCCGTTTTTATTCGTTTTTTTGATGATGATGGCGGTGTAATGGAGGCCGGTGATGGGCTGGACACGAATGGAAACGACGGCGCAAGGGCCGCCGGGTCGCCGGAGGAGTGCGGTGCCGTCTTGCTGCACGTAGAACCGGGCCGACACCAGCGTGGTCTACGATGGAGCAAGGCGGCCGGATGAATGCCAGAGGGGCGCGGTGCTGTTTCGTTGTGTAGGTGGAAGGGATGTGGACAAGAGGGCCGTGGTGGTTAGATAGTGGGAGGCTACACCATCGCACCGCGCAAAGTCGCGGCTAGGAATGTCACGGAGGACAGAGCGGGACGGTCAGTTGTACTGGCCGTCTGGCAGGGAACACACCAGGTGGGACACTAGGGGTCCCACGGAGAACGAATAGGCACCACGCGTCGATTCCATCTTAGGAAGACATGGGGGTGTTGACCCCCCCCCCCCTGACGAGTCAGAGCGGGGCCCGCAGGGCGTAGCCACCCGCTGGCTTCGGCTGGCGGACCTCCTCCCAGCCATGCAGGCTGGGCCACCGGTGCAGGTCATGGTGGCCGCAACACATGCCTGCTGGGCCGCCACGTCGGCCGGGCTGCCTGACATGGGTAGGACCGGTTCCAATGGGCCGACCCAGTTCTAATGGATCAGGCAGGTTCCGACGGGCCGGGCCGGTTCCGGTGGACGGGGTTGTACTCGCGAACCGGGTCGGTCTAACCAGGCTGGACCGGACCCAGACCCGGGTTTAAACCAATTCACTTATTCACCCATATCTTGGGTTATGGGTGTCTGATTGACAAACCATCTACATCGACGAAAATCTTGGAATGAGATAGTTATTTTTGCATACCCCACTCGAGGTTTGGACGCAGTTGGAATATGGTCGGGTTGGATTGAACCTAAATCCAACCTGGCCCTCGGAATGGAAATTCCAATAACTCACAGATCGTGCGTCTGATTGACACGTTTTCAATTGCATTGAAAACCCTATGACGAGGCGGTCCTTTGAGATACTTCAAATTGGGACTTCATGATAGTGGGAGTATGGACCAGTAGCTCGTGGAGTGGATCCTCCTAGAGATGAATGAGCGGAGTATGGAGGCCTAGTAGCTGGTTGAGACCTGACAACTGCTGACCATTCGACTCGAATTGGTTTGACTAGTGGAGTGAGAAGTGCCTCTGTGTGACGCGGAAGAACCACAGTGGGAAGCGCCTCTATGTGACGCGGAATACCCATAGTACTCAACAGGAGGAGTACCTCAGCAAGATACAATGGGGAGCGCCTCTTTATGACGCAGTAGACCCACAATGGGGTGCGCCTCTGTGTGACAAAGCAGACCCACGATGCTCGACAGGAGGAGTACCACAGCATTCCAGGACAGTGGGATGCACCTCTATGTGATGTGGTAGGCCCTCATTACCTTTTATATGAGGAGTACACTAGCTGCCGAGGTTTCAAAAGTTTGACTGGGAGTGTTACATGTTACAACCCTAGAATAAAATCCTGGTTTTGAGTTGAGTCTATGAATTTTGTGTTTTCCTCATGATTGAGATGGGCTACTAGATATCTTAGTTATATGTATGGGAATATACCTAAGTAATGGTTATCTATTGAATCCATACCTTGTGGTTTTTCCTTCTAGGATTTTGTGAGACCTTGAGGGTCTCGGGGTCCTTATTGAGTATCGTTGTACTCACCTCTGCACGGTCAATTCCCACACCTCATTGTGTTGGTTGTAGATGATGGACAGTGCTGATCGAGGCAGAGATTAGGAGGACTGGACAGTACCTAGAGGTGGACCACCTGGCATGATGGTACACGGAGTCGGACAGACAGGAGTGCTGAGGAGGCCATCTGTACCTACCCTTCAGGATGGAACCCCGGAGGACAACCCAGTAGCTGTTTTACTTTTCTTCAGTTGTACTTGCTTTCAGTTGTACCTGTACTTTACTATTGGGATTGTATTTTCATCCAATTTTACATTCCAGCACTTCTTCTGTATACATATTTTCTTAGTTTTTTGCTTCCAGTTGTGTACTCTTATTGTGTATGTTTACTTTTATAATGGGAATGCCTTCCCAGCTTAGGTATTTATGCCTTTGGTGCTAGTCGCCAGCCCCTGGCCTATAGAAGGTGGGCTGGGGGTAGTCATGGAATGGGTCCTAAGGACAGGTCGTGACAGATCATGTCCTTAATAGGGTATTTTCCTCTGGTAATGATGAATAAACTCACCCTTATAGAGCAACATGTTTTTCCATAGCGTGATTCAATATGGTGAATCACTTTATAAAAAATAATCCTCTATCATTTAATATAACTTCAAATACATTGGTAGCAATTCATTGGATTATTTTTCTTGAAAATATATTCTTTTATTAGGGATGGTATATTTGAAATTATGAATAAACCTATGATAGCCTATCTATGTAAGGATAGAATTGAACTCCCTATGGAAATTACATCATTCACATGGATTTTTCTACCTATTCATGAGTGGCATTTATCTTATATGATTAGGGAGAAACTCGTCATTGAATTTATTCCCATTGTATGAGATTCTTTTGATGTATTTATATAAGAGATTCTTATTCATCATAAAAATCATAATGTTGAGTTTTGAATTTAACTCATACCATATTTTAGGAAAATTTGAAAACAGACATATAGAATGGTCTTAGTTGAGTTCTATCAATAGAATAAGAAACACTCTGAGAATCTATATAAGGAATTTATTCATCCTAATTCTGCACCATGGATTCTTCTATTCGTGTTAATAAGAAGAAATATGGGTCAATGTGTATTGACCTTGATTAATGTGAACATAATAAGATCAAAATTAAGAATAAGTATCTTCTAACCATATTGATGATCTATTTAATCAATTATAAGGAGCCCAATGTTTTAACAATATTGATATTTGACCTAGATATCATAATTTATGGTTCAAGAATGAGGTCATACCCAAAAAATCCTTTTGTATGAGGTTTGTTCATTTTATATTTATAGTAATTTCATTTTTTACTTTCCAATGATCCTTCTATATTCATAGATTTAAGTAATAAAAAATTAATGATTATCTTTATTAAATTATGGTGGTATTTAACAATGAATTTTTTATATATTTAAATTTCAAGGAAGATATTGAATAATATTTAGGGATTGTGTTAATGACTCTAAGGAAGGATAAAATATGTGCAATGTTTTCCTTGTCCGGATTTTGGCTATAAAAATTTTCATTCTTTGGTTATATAATTTAATTTGAGGGTATATTAGTGGATCATTCACAGAAGAATGATATTGAAAAGCTCCTAAACTAACCATATTAACCAATATCTATATTTTTCTTATGAAAATTGGATACTATCGATGATTTATGAATGATTTTTCAGGATTATATATTATATTCACCATGTTTACCCAAAAGGAAGTCATGTTCTTATGGATAGATGAATATAAGGATAATTTCATAGAATTAAAGATAAGGTTGGTTTGTATCTTGTTCTTACACTACCCTATAGTGGAGATGGGTTTTTGATATATATTTATTCATTAAATAAGGGAATGAGACATTTCTTCAATCATAATGATATAGTGATATATTATGCCTCTCACCAATTTAAAATTATTTTGAAAAATTACCTGACTAGTTATTTGGAGTTCATAGTGGTAATTGTATCCTTGAAGATATAGATGAATTATTTATATGGGGAATGGCATGATACATATAACGATTAAAGTGTTTTGAGGTCTATATTTATAACGAATGAATTTAATATCCACTAGAAATGATGGTTTGAGTTCATAAAAAATTATGACTTTCAAATACAATACCACCCTAAGAATGTGAAAATGGTTGATGATTCTTTGAGTTATAAATACCATGATAGTTTGAATATTAAGAGGATTTAAATAGATCCAATATTTATTGATTCTCAAAAGATTGTTTTTGAAATATGGGGGAAAGGATAAAGATATTATCAATCTTAGAAGAATATTCTACCATCCATATGTGGGAGGAATAAGAAGGAGAAATTGGATGATGTAGAATTACAAGAATAAGGTGAGGAATGTTTCTAATTAAAAATAGGATCATGTTTGAATTGTAAGTCTCTATAAATGAGAATGTATTCCATAAACACCAAATTTGAAGATTAAGATGTTAGTTAAAGCTCATATTTCATCATTATTTATTCACCTTTGAATTATGAAGATGTATGGAGATAGGAAATAGTATTTATAGTGATATGACATGAAAAGGGATATTATAGAGTATATATCCAAATGTCCATTGTTTCATTAAGTTAATATTGATTGAATGAAATACAATGGGATTCTACAACTGTTACACATATCAGAATGGAAATAGGCAAATAGTTCAATATATTTTTTAATTGATCCAGGCAAATAATCTAAGGGGAATAATTTTATTTAGGCTATAATTGATCACCTTATGAAATCAATTCATTTTATTGACATTTTATTAGATTTATTTTTTGATCATCTTACTCGGTTATACATTACTATGTTGTGAGATTATACGGAATCATTCTCTCAATATTATTTTATCGGGATTTGATGTTTACCTTGATGTTAAATATAATCCTTCAACATGATCTGTATATGAAGATGAGTTTCAATAATTATTTTCATCCTCATACATATGGTTATTCTTAGTAGATCATTCACACTCGAGGGTACATTTTGATACATAAATCTATTGATTTTAAATGTGGTTGGATAAACACATTCCTTGAGTATAAGTTTCATAAAAATAGATTTCACTTGATCAGTGGATACTTATGTAGCCATTTATGGAAGGAAGTAAAGAGACCCAACATCTAGGGATAAATTTGGAGAAATAAATTTACTAAAAACTAATCTAGTTTAGGAAATGAAAAATAATGATAAATACATTCAATATAAAATAAAGATATCTTATATTTGATAAAATCAATATAATCATAGTTATCAGCAAGATATAGAGTTTGATGTTATTGAAAAGTTATTCTTTGAATATCTCCCAGGTTTAAGGATATCATATTTGGAAAAAAAATAGAAAGATGATACCCATGTAAAATTTTCCCTTTAAGAGTCCGGATCATATCAGGATGGTAGTTTATCACTTGTATCTTTATATGAATCTCTATCAAGTTCACTATGTGTTCTATATACCTATATACAGGAAGTACATACTTGATCCTTCACATGTAATCAACTTAAATATCGTACTATGGGAGAAATACATATCTTTTGAGGATCTAGTGGTGGTGATTCTAGATCGTAGAGAAAATGTGCTATGAAAAAAGACCACTCATCTCGTCAAAGTTCTATGGTTAAACCATAAATTAGAGTAAGACATATGTGAACTTGAGGATCAGATGAGGAATAAAAATACTTAGTTATTTGTATCATAGTGATGGAATTTTTTTGGGAGAAATTATTTTATATGTTGTAGAATGTAATTCCTTAAGATATTATGATTTATTTCTCTCTAAATAATTATTGTATCTTGATTTACATGCAACACCGAATTTAAAAAACCATAAAAAACTATCCAATTATTATTATTTGATAGTTACGTCATTTATGAAATCAAAATTTCACTACTATAATAGGTTTAATCATTAGTATTTTTTAAAAAATATTAATTTTTCATTGAATGGTGAAAATACCAATTTCTTGTAAAATTTTCATTTATTTCCATCAAATTAACTAATTTAGTAGTCCAATTATGTTGTTGATTTTTTTAAAAAATATATATGTTACATTTTACTAAACATAATCTATATAATTAAATAGGAATCTACGTCATCATTTATTTTGATATAAATTAAATTTTTTGATTTAAAAAACATGTTGCATAAAGCTACTATTAGGTACATAAAGTCTTTCCATTTTAAATAATTAAAATAAAAACTAATTTGTAATTATTTATATGAAATATATATATTATAAATATCTATATGAATTAAAATATATATAATTATTATTACTGGTCATATGAAAAAAAATTTATTTATGACTCTTTAATTCATTATTTGTTTAATAAAAGTATAGTAAAAATAACCCAGAAGATTATAAACCCTAAGGTATTTTAGAAATTAGGTAAATAGAATATAAAATTTATACATGGATACAAAACAATATTTAAAACCTTCTTAACATGCTCCAAAAATTCCATATTTCTTTTAAAACATCACAGGAGAACCTCGTGAAAAACATAAAAAGGGAGATCTATAAAGCTTAGTAAGGGAATAAACAAAGAATATCATGGTGAAATTCATACATGATAGGAAATATGGATATCAATATGATACAAAATGGGTGAGAGTCATAATGAAGAAAAAATGAGTCATGATATAATATGAAAGTATAATGGAAAAATAGGAATCTGGAAACAATAAAAAACATGGAATCCAAAACATAAGTCAATGTAAACTAGCATGAAAATAAAACACAGTGTGAGTAGGATAACCTCTCATGCACCTTATATGGTATCTAATGGGATTAAAATATTTCCCAATTCATTATAAGGATATATAATTCCAGTCCCACCCATCAATTTCATATCATATTCTTGAATAAGTTTTCCATATAGATCATTCAATAGAGAGTTGTGTTTCATCACATTTAAACCCATGTTTAAGAAGTGTGGAATTATATACATGGGAGTCACAAATCAATGAATTATTGGTATAACTCGGTGGATAAACTTGAGTGGGAATGCTTATGGATATTCAAAATAATAATTTTTTTCATGGAAAATCATAAGATAAATTTGGTAGCATAACAGGGATGTAAAATGAATCATGGCAGAGATAAATTATAATGAAGGGGTCACTTGTCACCTAGACCAAATAAGATAATTAATAGGGATATGTAAGGACATAATCCAATAAGAACAATATTTAATTTAAAGGCATAATACAATGAAGGTTCCTGAATAATGGTGATAAGAAGAGGATCCCTTACTTCATCTCGAAAATGGATTTGGTAAATGTCATAAAAAGAGTGGATAAATGATCTCTCATTATATTAACATAAATTGGAAATTAAAGTAAAATATATGAAGTCAATATAACATAATCAATTGAGATCCAAAAGGATAACTAAAAAGGAGGTTTTTTAATGAAATAAAAGATATAGATATCCCCTAATTTATGAGGGTTCTTCTAAAAGCATTGGAGGATATTCGTGAGTGCATGAGGCACCTTGGTAAAGATATACATATGGATTTTCTTTTTTATTTCCCAAACATGTTTTGGACTCTATAGAATAAAGTACTAAAAACCAAACCACACACCATTATTTTCCCATGTTTTCTTACAAAGTGAAGTGGTTTTCATTATTTTACAAGTTTAAGAACTGGGATAATTAAAATATTACCCATTGTTATGTGGAAGTGATTCATGTTCACAAAGAAATGGTTAAAAAACATAATATATAATATAGTTCATGGAAGATACATAAAGGGTTTATAAAATTAAGCAAATAACTTGTAAACACATTACTTGAAAGGGTAAATATATATATTTGTTCATGGATACCTTTTATGGAATGTAATATATTATTTTTGGGTCATTATGATTTCATAATATACACCGTGTATTTATATGATATTTAATTTCGACCCAAATTTGGATTCTCTCTGAAAATTAGGAAAAATTCATTGTTGGATAATTTCAACACGACGATTTTAAAAAAATATTTTTTTATCAAAAAAATCTATGTTAGGTAATTTAAAATTTTAAATAAAAAATACACATATATTAAAAAATAATATTTTTATGAAAATAACAGTTTCTTAACCCTAAGGAAAAGTATTTTTGAATTTGTAAAATTATATTATATTGTATATTTAATAAAAAAATATAATAGTAATATTTCATTTAGATATAATTTATTTAAAAAATACATGAACACATTAGAATATACTGTGTCGAGTGAAACTATAAATTTCCCATAAATAAAATTTGAGTTTCATTGAATAATGTTTTTTTATTAAAACTCATTATCTAATCATTTATGAATTAAAATTAAAAGGGGATAATTATAATCATTGTTTTATTAAAATAAAAAATAATACTATTAGGGTCTAGATACATATCTATTTATTAAACTAGTGAATTACCTATGGGAAATGTATTTTATTGTGAATTTCACTTGGGATTGTTTGGCCCATAATCTCGATGAGCATGAACTTCTCCCACAAATAGTTTCACTCGTGTTTTAGTTATTGAATCCTGGATTGGTCTTGGTCAAATCAAAATTCTAGTTATGATACCTCTCTCAAAAGGCCTAATGAATGGGAATTATAGGGTGTGATATTACTGTGGGAGGCCATCGTTTCTTTCATTAGCCTTAGTTGGCCTTTATCATAAAGAATAATATATACTAATTATATGATCACTATTAAATAACTATTTTATCAATGGTTATTATGCTTAATGGCCTTTTGAATTGGAAAAGATAAAAGTTATAATGGTCAAAACAACCAGATTATTTCAGAGATCTAGACAATGATTTGAAGAAGACAACTTTCAGGTGTCGGTACGGCCAATATGAGTTCTTGGTTATGCCCTTCGGCGTAACCAACGCTCCAGCAATGTTCATGAGTCTGATGAACATGATCTTCTAGCTTTAACTCAATCGCTTTGTCATATTCTTCATCGACGACATTTTGATATACTCGGCTACTAAGGAGGATCATGCCTCCCATTTTCAGGTAGTACTGGACACACTCCGAGAGCACCAACTTTATGGTAAGCTCTCTAAGTGCTAGTTTTGGATTCGAGAGGTTCACCTCTTGGGACATGTCATATCAGAGGCTGGAGTTGTAGTGGATGCAATTTAGATTGAGGTGATACTTTCATGGGAGCCACCTAGGAGTGTGATGGAGGTACGATGTTTCCTGGTCTTGGCTGTATAATACCAGAGATTCATTCCAGACTTCTCTAGAGTTGTAGCACCACTATCAGCATTGACGTAGAAGGGTCAACCCTTCGTGTGGTCGTAGAGATGACAACAGAGCTTTCAAAAGCTAAGGCAACAGATAACCAGTACCCCCATTTTGAGGATTTTAGAGGAAGGCGTGGGGTATATAGTCTACTACGACACATTAGGGACTAGACTCAGGTGTTTCCTGATGAAGGAGTGAGTTGTGATCGCGTATGGTTCTCGGTAGTTAATACAGCATGAGCAGAACTATGCTACCCATGACCTGGACTTAGCAGCTGTGGTCTTCGCCATGAATATGTGGAGGCACTATCTGATGGGAGAGCGTTTCACAGTCTACTCTGATCACAAGAGTCTCAGGTATATCTTATCCCAGAAGGACCTGAACCAGAGATAGCGTCATTGGCTTGAGTTCATCCAGGACTATAACTTCGAGAAAGTCTATACTCATGGGAAGGGGAACGTTGTTGCGGATGCACTCAGTAAGAGATCTGTTATACAACTGCTAGGAATGGAGACAAAGCAATTGGTTGCTTTACATATTTCTTATGTTGACCGAGATGGAGAAGATTTCCTTCAATCTCTTATAGTCACTCCTCCACTTCTTCAGTGAGTTAGGGAGGCACAACATGGGGACACTAACTACAAGAAACGACGTGCTTATATATCCATAGGGAAGGCACCTGGTGGATTTTATGAAGGTGGGGAGCACGTCATTCTCTTTAGAGGATGTACTATGGTACCAGTAGCACTTCAAAAGGAATTTTTGAGGGAGTTCCACACTTCCCCTCATGCGGTACATCCTGGAGTGGTGAAGATATATCGGAACCTCAGACGATAGCACCAGTGGCCAGGTATGAAGAAGGCAGTAGCTAAGTTTTGTTGAGCAATGTATTGTTTTCAAACAATTCAAAATAATGTTTTTTAAAGGGGGAGATTATTTTAAATAATACTCTGTCTCTTTATGATGATTTTGATGCTCACAAATACCCTCGATTATTTACTAATTATTTCGTTGAGTATTTTGCAGGAATTTATTTTATTTATTTATTTCATATAACGAGATTTCATACTTCATTTATTCCGAGATCAGTTTTAGCGCGTTCTGGAATCACTGTAGCGTGAGATCAGTTTTAGCGCGTACTGGAATCACTGTTCATACCCTACGTTGATGAACGTAACGTATGGATGAAAAATTTTACTTTTTATGTTAAAAGAAACGTATGGTTAAGGAACCTTACGTTATTTTGAAAAGTATGGTTAATGAACCTTACGTTGTTGAAAAGTATGGAAGAAGAACATTACGTTTGGAAGGAATCTTACGTTTTTGTTATTGGACAAGTATGGAAGAGAAACCGTACGTTAGTTTTCAGTGTTGAGTTTGTTTCTCAAAAGTATGGATCATCAACCTTACTTTTATAATCAACCATACGTTCTTTGGAGAGTTGAAGCAAGAAAAAGTATGGATGATCAACCCTACGTTTGAATGCTGAAGAGAAAGTATGTATGTTCAACCTTACGTTTGTGAACCTTACGTTTGTGAACCTTACGTTTGTGAACCCTACGTTTGGAGCCACGTCATCAACCCTACGTTTGGCGTCGGGATATTTTTGACAGACGATATTTTCTTTTGCAATGGTCAAACAGGCGGATTATTAAGAGGATTTCGAGCCGATTCTTAAGTACGACTTTGACTGAATTAAAGACAATTTTCAACGGATTAATGATTGATTTAAACGGAGCTTTTTATGCCGATTCTTCATGGGAGTTACAACGGCTCTGTTATTTATATCGCGAATCTAAAGGAGATTTTCATGGATCTATTTATGCGGAAGATTTTATCAGATTTGAATATATATGTTCTATCTTGGAAACTTTGGATATATATATACACAGGTGAGTGTATGAAATATATAGATTGATCTTTTAACGAGCAAGAAACAGAGACTGTGTGAAGGCGTTCTTTTCTGGTGATCAATAAGAAGTGTAAAACCTTTATTACCAAAGGATGATCTTGATAGCAGATTCACGTGTTCTACATCGACTATCTGTTATGAATCTACTGCTGCTGAAGTTGTGAAGTTTCTTATAATATCTATTGCAACTGGATCGACTCAGAACTGTTTTGATTACAGATCTTTTATTTTCTGAAGACGACGATCTATCTACTGTCAATTGCATTCTGTTGCAATTGTGAAGAACAACTGGAGAAGTGTTTTCTTTATCGAAACCCTTTTTTATTTTTGAGTGATCAGCTTCTCGTTCTAAGCTGTGTGGGTTCGTGTTTGAACCAGGAAGGCTGTGTTTTCCTGAAACTTGTAAAGGTGTCAACTGCCTGTACTCAGTTGTGAACAGGTCTGTGGAAACGAGGACCAGATAGTGAAAATCTCCAAGCTCGTGGATTTGAGCGTTGGTGGAGTGGACTAGGGGCTTTCTGTTCCCCGAACCACTATACATCCGTGTGTTCATGCTTTTACTTTTTCCGCTGCACAGTTAATTGTGCTAAAGCATAGTGGACAGAATTTGTCTAAATTGAAGAGATTGTAATAATTTTGAAAAGACACAATTCACCCCCCCCCTCTTGTGTGTAATCCGTAGATTCAGATCCAACAATTGGTATCAAAGGAGGAGCTTATTATTTTTAAAGTCTTATCAAGCTAGAAGTATTTAAAGATTATACATAGTGTATCATGGCTGATACGAGAGAGGGAATGTCAATGGTCAGAGCACCTTACTTTAATGGAGATAATTATGGCTGCTGGAAATCACGTATGATTATTTATCTGAAAAATCTTGGTTACAGAATCTATTCAAAGAATCTGACTCCCTATGAAATTCCTGAAAATCCCGATAAATGGAGTGCTGCTACAGAGGCTGAGTATGACATGAATTCAAAAGCTATGAATGCAATCATCTGTGGTCTAGGACCGGATGAATTTAACAGAGTATCTCAATGCCCGACTGCATATGAAATGTGGCAAACAATAGCTGTTGCTTATGAAGGAACAGATAATGTAAGACAGATGAGATATGCAACTGCTAAATTAAAATTCGATACTTTCAGAATGATTGAAGGAGAGAGCATCACTCAGATGAATGGAAGATTGACAGAAATTGTCAATAATATAACAGCTCTAGGAGAACCAATCAAGCAGGCTGATCAAGCATTAAAGGTACTGAGAGTACTTCCTAATCGATGGAATGGAATCTCTGCAGCAATCAGACAATCATCTTCTGTTAAAGATCTAACTATGAGAGAGCTGATTGGTACATTGATGATGTATGAGGCTGAAATGCAAGATGAGGTAAATGAGCATAAATTCTACATAAAAAGGGAAATACTGCTTTGAAAGTGACTTCTCAACAAAAGGATAGAAAGATGAAGAACAGAGAAGTAAGTGCTAAATCAGAAAGCTCTGATTTTTCAAATTCGGATGAAGAACTGGCTCAGTTAGCCAGAAAATTCAGAAATTTCTACAGTAAGAAGAAAGACTTCAAGAAATCCTTCAAGAAGGATAACAAGGAAGTGAGATGTTATGAATGCAAAAAGATGGGACATATCAGACCGGATTGCCCAAAATTGAAAGATGCAAAGAAGAAGAAATTCTTCAAAATAGATGGTTATGAGCAGAAAGACAAGAAAGCTATGAAAGCTACTTGGAGTGTTTCTGAAGACTCAAGTAATTCTTCTGAATCATGCTCAGAGAAGGAGGAAGCCAATTTAAAAGAAAATATGTGTTTCATGGCTGAAACTGATGAGGTACACTCATACTACTCCTCTGACTCAAATAATGAATCAAACTCTGAAACAAGCTTCTCAAATAAAAAACTTGCAGCTTACTGCAATATGCTTGAAGAAAGGTATGACTCATTATTTAAAAAATATAAATCTATAAAGAACATGCATAAAGCTATTTCAGATGAGAGAAATACTTTGCTAAAACAACATAAGGAATTAATTGACAAATACAACTCTGCTGACTCAAATAAAATTAATTTTGAATCAAAAATAAAAATTCTACAGGATGAAGTAGAATCTTATAAAAAGGCTGCATTAGTTTTTACAAAAGGAGAAAACGTCTTAAATGAGATACTTGGAAAAACTGTAATTAAAAAGGAAAGGTTTGGAATTGGAAGTAAAGGAGAAAAACCTAAGTTATACAAAAATTATTTTGTTCCTAGCACTAAACAGGTTATTTGTAACTTCTGTGGAACAAAAGGTCATATAGCTAAAAACTGTTTTCTAAGACAACCTCAAATATGTTGAATTAAGAAAGCTTATATTTCCAATGATCTATATGATTCAATCGATTTTAAGAAAACAAAGCAAATCTGGATACCCTGATCACTGCTTGCTAACACTCCTGGACCCAACAAAATATGGGTACCAAAGCAATTTGTTTGAATGTCTTTGCAGGTAGCAGGTCACCAAAGAAAGAAAGAAATATGGTATATGGACAGTGGCTGCTCAAGACACATGAGTGGAACTTCAGCTAATTTCTCTTCTCTTACTCGAAAGGAAGGAGGACTTGTCACCTTTGGTGACAATGCCAAAGGAAAGATTATTGGTATTGGAACAGTTGGACATCCAGAGACAGTCTCAATCAACAAAGTACTTTATGTACAAGGGTTAAAACACAATCTGATAAGTATCTCTCAACTCTGTGATGATGGATACACTGTTGATTTTACTAACAATAGTTGTACTATTTCTAAAGATAAAATGTTTAAGTTTAGAGCACCCAGAACTGATAATGTTTATACTTTGGATTTGTATTCCTTATGTAAACAACAAGTAAACTGCTTAACTGCTAATATAAGTGAATCCTGGATCTGGCATAGAAGACTTGGTCATTTCAATATATATGATTTACATAAATTATCTAAGAAACATCTAGTTTCTGATTTGCCTAGTCTCAAATTTGAAAATGACAGATTCTGTGATGCATGTCAGCTTGGCAAGCAACACAAATCATCATTCAAATCTGTTAATAAAGTTGCTACAACTAAACCTCTAGAACTTATCCATATGGATTTGTTTGGACCTTCAAGAGTAGAAAGTTTAGCTGGTAAATTATATGTTTATGTATTAGTTGATGATTATTCTAGATTTACTTGGATTTTCTTTTTGAAATTTAAAAGTGAAGCTTTTAGTTTATTTGAAGGTTTTTGTAAATCTATTCAAAATGAAAAAGGTTTTAATATAATCTCATTGAGAAGTGATCATGGTGGAGAATTTGAGAACCAGGAATTTAATTCCTTTTGCTCAAACATGGGTATTAAACACACCTTCTCTGCTCCAAGAACACCTCAACAGAATGGGATTGTAGAAAGAAGAAATAGAACTATTCATGAAATGGCTAGAACTATGTTAAATGAGTATAGCCTACCTATATATTTCTGGGCAGAAGCTTTTAATACAGCTTGTTATATAATGAATAGAATTTTAATAAGACCTATTTTGAAAAAGACACCCTATGAACTATGGAATAACAGAAAACCTAAAGTAAATTACTTTAAAGTTTTTGGATGCAAGGTTTACATCTTGAATACCAAAGATAATCTTGGTAAATTTGATCCAAAATCTGATAAAGGTATTTTCTTAGGATATTCTGCAACCTCCAAAGCTTATAGAGTCTATAATAAAAAGTTAAGGATTGTTGAAGAATCAGTTCATGTGAAATTTGATGAATCTGATCCTTTTTAGAAAAGGATAGAACAAATAGATGAACCTGATTCTAATGAAAACATGAGACTTGAGAATTTAAAGAATGATTTTGAAAATGTTATAAAAGAAATTCAGTCCAGTTCAGAAGAACATGACACTGAAGAACCTTTGAATGTAATGCCTAGACAGTCTAGAACCTTAAAGAATCACCCTTTAGAATCTGTGATAGGTGACTTAGAAACTGGTATTCAAACTAGAAGAAACCTTGGAAACATAGTTGAATTCTCTGCTTTCCTATCCCAACAAGAACCTAAGACCATAGAAGAAGCCTTAGATGATGAGAGCTGGGTAATAGAAATGCAGGATGAATTGAACCAGTTCAAGAGAAATAAGGTTTGGGAATTAGTCGAAAGACCACATGATTATCCAGTAATAGGAACTAAATGGGTCTTTAGGAATAAACAGGATGATCAAGGGATAATAACTAGAAATAAAGCAAGATTAGTAGCTAAAGGATATAATCAAGAAGAAGGAATAGATTATGATGAGACCTTTTCACCTGTAGCTAGGTTAGAAGCCATTATAATCCTTTTAGCCTATGCATCTTATATGAATTTTATATTATTTCAGATGGATGTTAAATCTGCCTTTTTAAATGGTTATTTAATGGAGGAAGTTTATGTTGAGCAACCTCCTAGTTTTGAAAATTCTCAAAAACCAGATTCTGTTTTCAAACTTACTAAATCTCTTTATGGCCTTAAATAAGCACCTAGAGCTTGGTATGAAAGACTAAGTTCTTTTCTTTTGAAAAATGATTTTACTGTTGGACTGGCAGATCCAACACTCTTTAAGAAAACTGTGAAAAATAATGTTTTGTTGGTTCAAATTTATGTTGATGATGTAATTTTTGGATCAACCAATAAAATTCTTTGTCATGAATTTTCAGAATTAATGCAAAAAGAATTTGAAATGAGTATGATGGGAGAATTAAATTTCTTTTTGGGTCTTCAAATATTTCAAAAAGATTTTGGAAATGTTTTAAATCAATGAAAATACATTACTGATTTACTTAAGAAATTTGGACTTGAAAATAGCAAGCCATTTACAACTCCTATGTGTACTAATATAAAACTTGATTTGGATGAAACTGGAAAATCAGTGGACAACAAGTTATATAGAGGTATGATTGGTAGTTTGTTATATCTTACTGCTAGTAGACCAGATATAATGTATTCAGTATGTCTTTGTGCTCGATTTCAATCAAATCCCAAAGAATCTCATTTAACTGCTGTTAAAAAAAAATTAGATATTTAAAAGGTACTATTTATCAATCTCTGCTTTATCCAAAAACCTCTGATTTTAATTTAATTTCATATTCAGATGCTGACTTTGGAAGCTGTAGATTAGATAGGAAGAGTACTTCAGGAACATGTCACTTTTTAGGGAAGTCTTTAGTATCATGGTCTAGTAAGAAACAACACTCAGTTTCCCTGTCAACAGCCGAGGCAGAATATGTGTCCGCAGGTAGTTGTTGTGCACAGGTGTTGTGGATGAAAAACACTCTTATGGACTTTGGATTAAATTTCAATAATACACCTATTTTATGTGATAATACTAGTGCAATTAATATTTCAAAAAATCCTATTAGTCATTCTAGAACTAAGCACATTGATATAAGACATCACTTTTTAAGAGATCATTTGTTTAAAAAGGATATATTTTTAGAATTTGTAAATACAGAAAATCAATTAGCAGATATTTTTACTAAACCACTTCCCACGGCAAGGTTTGAATTTATTAAGGGGGAGTTAGGTTTATTTAATTTTAAATAGTTTTTTTTATCTTATTCTGTTTTCGAATTCTGCTTAATTTCTGTTTCCCTCTATAAGTAATTTTATTTTGTTTTAAATAAAAGTAATGATTAGTGATTACACGGGAATCAAGGCTGTCAGAACCGTTTCACCTTCTAAACTGCTTCACCTTTTTCGGAAACCCTTTCGAAAACCTAAAACCGCACATCTGCTCCAAAACCCTTTTCTGAATCTTCAAACCCTAAACTTACGAACCTTCAGAAATCGTTGTTGGAATGGCAAAGACTAAGCGTCCAGATGAAGCCGAGAGCAGTGCTGCAAAGAAACCTAAGGTAGTTGGTCAGAAAATACTGCAAGGTAAAGTCATAGATTTAGAGTGGCTGTTTGAAACTAATTTACTGTTGAAGCAAGCGTTGTCGTTTCAAAGCCTTGAGCAAGCTTTTAATAGTGAAAATTCTGAGTTTCTATATGAGGCAGAAATGAGACATTTCTTTAGAACTGTTCAGTTTAGACTTGGAGATACAGAGGATAGTTTATTGGCTCAAATAGAGGATAATGACTTTTCAATATCATCTGTAGAGATAAGTCAAATTCTTAACTGCCCTCATGAAGGAGTTTTTCATTTCGATTTACGGAATATTGGAGATTCTGTACATAAGTCTGGAGACATTATGTCTTTTCTGTTTGGAACCAGAGTGATAAAGAAGATGTTTATTAAGGATTTGGAGCCCGATCAGAAAATCCTGGTAAAATTTGTTCAGACTGGTTTAGCACCAAGAATGGCTGAGATGGAGAAAATCCTATACCCTGACATGTACATAATTTTTCTTCTGATGTGTGATATTAAGTTTAATTTTCCTCGGTTTATGATAAGATATCTGAGTTACTGCTGTCAGAGTGAAGCAAGAATGACCTTTTTCCCTTATGGAAGGTTCATTTCTTTGTTTTTGTTTAAAAGAGGAATGATCAGATTGGTAGATGCTGGGGTGAAATGTCACCACAGTAATGTTTTTAATGCTGGAACTTTGAGGAAAGTAGGATACTTCTGGAGCAAAATTAATGGAAAACTCTTACCTGTTGGAGCTGAGGAAAGCTCGGAGAGTGCTCAGGCTCAACTGGCTAAGTCCAAGGAGGGACAAGCAGAATCAAGAGTTAGTACAGTGGCACGGAGAATTCGTTTTGAGATGGAGGAAGTTGAGGAAGAGAGAAGTCAAGAAGGACTTCAATCTAGAAGGAAGAGGTCAATTGATGAAGAAATTATCTCTCCTGCCTTGAAATCCTCTGAACAGTTAATTTCTTATTCATTTGTGAGAGAAGCTGTTGTGGAGCAGACTGCATCAATAGAGGAACCAGCAGCTCAAACAGAAACTCAAAAAGAACCTCAATCTGCTGCTGTGGCTGTGGAAAAAGTACTTCAACAAGAACAACTTATGGAGGAAGTGCCTGGTGAAGAAGTGGCCCGACATCAAGATTTACATGAAAATATTGTTCTTGACCAATCAGTAGAAGTCAGAGAGACTACTGATCGTGATGAACATACTTCTGAAGCTAATACACAGGTACTTCAAGAAGATTTTTCAGTGGAAGAATTTCAGGCTTCAAAAGATAGTTCAGTGGATCAACCTTGTCAGGACAAGGACAAAGAACAGTCAGATGCAGATTCCTTACCACTTTCCCTGCTTCATCAACCTAATTATGGACATGAGAATCGAGCACAGGGTGCCCCTGATTCGAGAAAAGAAGAATTTGTTTAGTTGTACAAGCGTATCTCTCAGTTAGAATCTGAGAATGTTTGTCTCAGAAATTCTCTGAACATAGAGCAGTTGAAGTTTCAGAAGCTGAAAGAATGTACTGTTTCAAGACAGGAAGTAGATTTGTTTAAGACTGATATGCTGCATGCTGTTGATCAGTTAAAATCAGAGATGGTAAAGAAAGATGATTTGTCTGAGTTGAAGATTTACATGGAGAATAAATTTGAGTCTGTTGCAAACAGTGCTGTGAGTGGATTAGGCTCTTCACCTGATTTGATTCGGAGATTTCAAGAAATTACTGGAGCACTGAGCAATATGAGTGACAGATTACACGATCTTCAGTGTAATAGTGCCCCTTTGTCAGTTTTGCTAGATAATCAGAGATTTTTAGTGGATCAGTTGACATCTGGAGAGCAACCGATTAGGATTCTTTTGAATCAGTTATCAGAAAAACTGGCTCTTTTTGTTGAAAAAGAAGAAAGAATGCACGAGTTTTTCAGAGTTAATTTGATTGAAGATATTCATATGACTCAAGAGAACAGAGATCTTATCATCAAGTTAGGAGATGGGATGATGAAGAGGCTCAGAGATCAGTTTACAGAGATAAAGACTGCGATTCAAAGGAGATAGACACCTTTTCCCTGTCTTATCTATGAACCTTGATTCCTCTGTATATCACAATCGTTTATATATAACAGCTTGTGAATGAAAATTCTTTTCTTACTTCTTTTTTGTTTTGTTGTTTATTGATTTATGATTGAGTTAGCCAGTATAACAAATTCACTTATTTATACACAGTTAATTATAGAATTTACTTATAGTTCAGTGCAATATTGAATGTGTTCAAATCCGTAATTTTTCATTCTTTTTTATATCACAAAAAGGGGGAGAATTTGGATAAAGACAACATTTAAATTCATTTGTTTCCTATGAAGAAATTTGGATATATGGGAGAATTTGGATATATACGACATTTATCTTTTATCCATTTTTAGCTGAAAATTTATTTTTATGGGGGAGAAATTTTATTATAGTTAAATATTGTTTTAATCCTTTCAAAATTCTAAAATTTTATAAAACTAATTTTTCAATAAAGATTGCAATTAAATTAGATCTATTATTTTATGGGTTTTGTGATCATCAAAAATGGGGAGATTGTTGAGCAATGTATTGTTTTCAAACAATTCAAAATAATGTTTTTTAAAGGGGGAGATTATTTTAAATAATACTCTGTCTCTTTATGATGATTTTGATGCTCACAAATACCCTTGATTATTTACTAATTATTTCGCTGAGTATTTTGCAGGAATTTATTTTATTTATTTATTTCATATAACGAGATTTCATACTTCATTTATTCCGAGATCAGTTTTAGCGCGTTCTGGAATCACTGTTCATACCCTACGTTGATGAACGTAACGTATGGATGAAAAAGTTTACTTTTTATGTTAAAAGAAACGTATGGTTAAGGAACCTTACGTTATTTTGAAACGTATGGTTAATGAACGTTACGTTGTTGAAAAGTATGGAAGAAGAACATTACGTTTGGAAGGAATCTTACGTTTTTGTTATTGGACAAGTATGGAAGAGAAACCGTACGTTAGTTTTCAGTGTTGAGTTTGTTTCTCAAAAGTATGGATCATCAACCTTACTTTTATAATCAACCATACGTTCTTTGGAGAGTTGAAGCAAGACAAAGTATGGATGATCAACCCTACGTTTGAATGCTGAAGAGAAAGTATGTATGTTCAACCTTACGTTTGTGAACCTTACGTTTGTGAACCTTACGTTTGTGAACCCTACATTTGGAGCCACGTCATCAACCCTACATTTGGCGTCGGGATATTTTTGACAGACGATATTTTCTTTTGCATTGGTCAAACAGGCGGATTATTAAGCAGATTTCGAGCCGATTCTTAAGTACGACTTTGGCTGAATTAAAGACGATTTTCAACGGATTAATGATTGATTTAAACGGAGCTTTTTATGCCGATTCTTCAGGGGAGTTACAATGGCTCTGTTATTTATATCGCGAATCTAAAGGAGATTTTCATGGATCTATTTATGCGGAAGATTTTCTCAGATTTGAATATATATGTTCTATCTTGGAAACTTCGGATATATATATACACAGGTGAGTGTATGAAATATATATATTGATCTTTTAACGAGCAAGAAACAGAGACTGTGTGAAGGCGTTCTTTTCTGGTGATCAAGAAGAAGTGTAAAACCTTTATTACCAAAGGAAGATCTTGATAGCAGATTCACGTGTTCTACATCGACTATCTGTTATGAATCTACTGCTGCTGAAGTTGTGAAGTTTCTTATAATATCTATTGCAACTGGATCGACTCAGAACTGTTTTGATTACAGATCTTTTATTTTCTGAAGACGACGATCTATCTACTGTCAATTGCATTCTGTTGCAATTGTGAAGAACAACTGGAGAAGTGTTTTCTTTATCGAAACCCTTCTTTATTTTTGAGTGATCAGCATCTCGTTCTAAGCTGTGTGGGTTCGTGTTTGAACCAGGAAGGCTGTGTTTTCCTGAAACTTGTAAAGGTGTCAACTGCCTGTACTCAGTTGTGAACAGGTCTGTGGAAACGAGGACCAGATAGTGAAAATCGTCAATCTCATGGATTTGAGCGTTGGTGGAGTGGACTAGGGGCTTTCTGTTCCCCGAACCACTATACATCTGTGTGTTCATGCTTTTACTTTTTCCGCTGCATAGTTAATCGTGCTAAAGCATAGTGGACAGAATTTGTCTAAATTGAAGAGATTGTAATAATTTTGAAAAGACACAATTCACCCCCCCCCCCTCTTGTGTGTAATCCGTAGATTCAGATCCAACAAGTTTTTCTCATGATGCCTCACTTTTCAACAATTGAAGGCAAAGCACCAGGTACCAGCAGGCTTGGTTCATCCATTAGAGGTCCCAGAGAAGAAGTGATATGGGGTATCCATGGAATTCGTGATGGGTCTTCCACATACATCCAGGATTAATGATTCGATATGGGTGATCATTGACCGACTCACTAAGTTGGCCCACTTCCTACCGATCAGAGAGCATGGCGCAGTAGAGAGCGTGGGATGCCTCTATGTGTAAGAGATTATGTGTTTACATGGAGTAACTTCTTCTATTATCTCCGAATGTGATGCACGGTTTACTTCTCGGCTATGGAAGGGGTTGTAGGAGGCTTTCAGGATGCAGCTATGTTTGAGCACCACCTTCCATCCTCATAAAGATGGCCAGACTGAGTGGACCATTCAGACCCTCGAGGACATGCTCCAAGCTTGTGTCCTTGACTTTGGTCGCAACTGGGAGGATCATTTACCATTGGTATAGTTTTCATACAATAACAGCTATCACTCCACCATCGGTATGACACCTTTTGAGGCCTTGAATGGTAAACCTTGCAGATCGCCACTATGATAGACAGACCCAGGGGAGTCAGCACTAGTGGGACCAGATATGGTGTGAGCTACCACAGAGAAGGTACAGATCATCCTGGAGTGGATGAAGACTACATACAGCTGACAGAAGTCATATGCTGATAGGAGGTGGAGACCTCTGGAGTTCGAGGATGGCGACCACGGCTTCCTATGGGTCTCACCTCGACGAGGCTTACAGAGATTTGGCCGAGGTGACATGTTTTCCCCAAGGTTCATCAGACCTTTCCTGGTCCTCATCTGAGTAGGAGAGGTTGCTTATCGCATGTCTCTTCCACCTCAGTTGCACTGGGTGCACGATGTTTTTCACTTATCATAGCTGAGGAGATACATGCATGATCCAACTCACATCATAGACTGGGGTGATCTCGACATCGACGACTGGGCTACTTTTTCGGAGGTTCTAGTGTAGATCGAGGATCGATAGGAGAGAGTCCTTCATGGGTGGTCGATACCTTGTGTGTGTGTACAGTGGCAGCACGAGAACCTTCAGGAGAGTACATGGGTGCGAGAGGCTCAAGTTCATGCTCAGTACCCCCACTTGTTTCCCTATTTTTTGAATTTTGGCTTTCAAGGATGCAAAGACCTGAGGTGCGGAGAATGTAAAGACCCAAAAAATCCCATGCAATTGTTTAAAAATTATATGGAATTGTTCCGAGTCCAAAGTTTCTGACGGCATGTGATTTCGAGGCCCGGAGTGCCCAAAATGTTTTTCTGAAGTTTCTAAGTGTGTTCAGGGAGATTTTGAGCGGGTTTTGGAAAATTTTGAACGAGTTCTTAGAATTGAAATATGAGGGCCCCATTGAACTCATTGCATTGGTGATTTCATAGTGAGACCTTCACCGTAGTTGCGGTCTACCGAGGATGTAAGTGTAATTCCCAACTTTTCGTGGGAGAATGGAGAGGAAATAAAATTAAAAAAGTTTTATTTTATTTCAAATCTCTTGGCAGGGACTGCCCAATTTTGAAACACCTAATTTAATGAGGTGTAACCCTTGGAACTCCCAATTAATGAGCCAACATTAATTGGTTGATTAACTCATTTTAAAGTGGGATCTTCCTCTTGCATGAAAAATTGTTTTTCTCTCTGATGTTGGAGATTTAGTGGAATATAGATCTCCAACGAGGATCTCTTCTTCCTCGATGTTCTATCCTCCAACAAAGAACCTTCGATCGAGGAACGAAACTATCACCCACGATGAACACCGACGACGTTGTCTTTAACTTCGTCTTCCCCAAACTCTCTTCCCACCATCAGTGATCGACAAACGAGGTAGGGGTTGTTTTATGATTGTCTTTTACCCTATGTTCTTTGTCATTATTTTTGCTCTTTGATGTTGATTGCTACCACACTAACATGGAGGGCGCGGGATGTACAAACACGGCCCGACCCCCTCCATTTTTCTTATTTTTTTTATGATGGAAGTGGAGTAACGGTGGCCGATGACGGGTTGGCCATGAAGGGAACCAGCGGCGCAAGGGCCACCGGGTCATCGGAGGAGCGGGGCGTCGTCGCACCGCACGTAGAACCGGGCCGACACCAGCGTGGGCTGCGATGGAGCAAGGCGGTCAAACGACCGCCGGAGGGGTGCGGTGCCATCGCGCCACGCAAAGCCATAGATAGGCGGGCCGCGGCAGATAGAGAGGGACGGTCGGCTGTGCCGGACTTCCGGTGGGGAACACACCAGGTGGGACCCTGGCGGTCCCACGGAGAATGAACTAGTGCCATGTGCCGGTTCCGTCTTAGGAAGATGTGGTGGTGTTGACCCCCCCCCCCCTAATCTGTCATAGAGGGCCCCGCAGGGCGCGGCCACCCATTGGATTCGGTTGGAGGACCACCTCCCAGCCATCCAAGATGGGCCACCGGTGCAGGCCACAACACATGCGGGCTAGGCCGCCACATGGGTTGGGCTTCCTGCCATGGGCAGTGACGATTCCAACGTGTCGGTCCGATTCTGACGGGTCGGGCCGGTTCCAACGGGCCAGGCCGGTTCCGACGGGCCAGGCCGGTTCTGACGGGCTGGGCCAGTTCCGGTGGACGGGGCCCAACCCGCGGACCGGGTCGGACCATAGTCCCGATCCAGACCCGAGTCTGACCCAATTCAATCATTTGCCCATATCTTGGGTTATGGGTGTCCGACTGACAAACCGTCTACAGTGACAAAAATCATGGAATGAGATGGTTTTTTTGAATACCACACTAAATGTTTGGATGTAGTTGCGATATAGTTGGGTTGGATTGAACCTAAATCCAACCTGGCCCTTGGAATGAGAATTCCAATAACTCACAGACCATGCGTCTGATTGACGTGTTGTCTATTGCGTTGAGATCCCTATGACGAGGAGGACCTTTGAGATACTTCAACTTGGGACTTCGTGATAGTTGGAATATCAACCAGTATCTCATTGAGTGGATCCTCTCGGAGATGAGCGAGCAGAGTATAGAGTCCTAGTAGCTGGCTGAGACCTGACGACTGCTGAGCTTTCGACTTGGAGTGTTTCGACTTTCCTAGTGAGAAGTGCCTCTGTATGACACGGCAGACCCACAGTGGGGAGTGCCTCTTTGTGATGCAGTAGACCCACAGTACTCGACAGGAGGAGTACGTCAGCAAGCTATAAGGGGGAGCGCCTCTATGTGATGTGGCAGACCCATAGTGGGGAGTGCCTCTATGTAACGCAGCAGACCCACGGTGCTTGACAGGAGGAGTACCACAGTGGTCCAGGATAGTGGGAAGCACCTCTGTGTGCTGCGACAGGCCCTCATTACCCTTTAGAGGAGAAGTACACCAGCTGCTGAGGCTTCGACAGTTTCACTGGGATTGTTACATGTTAAAAACCTAGAATAAAATCCTGGTTTTGAGTTGAGTCTATCACTTTTGGTTTTTACTCATGATTTAAATGGGCTACTAGATATCTTAGGTATATGTATAGGAATATACCTAAGTCATGGTTATCTATTGAATCCATACCTTATGGTTTATCCTTCTATGATTTTGTGAGACCTTGAGGGTCTCAGGGTCCTTATTAAGTATCATCATACTCACCTCTGCACGGTCTATTCCCACACCACGTTGTGTTGGTTTCAGAATACGGACAGCGCTGATCGAGGAAGAGAGTAGGAGGACTGGATGGTACCCGGAGGTGGACCACCTGGCATGATTGTACACGGAGTCAGACAGACGGGAGTGCTGAGGAGGCCATCTGTACCTACCCTTCAGGAAGTAACCCTGAAGGACAACCCAGTAGCTGTTTTACTTTTCATCAGTTTTACTTTCTTTCAGTTGTACCTGTACTTTACTGTTCATCTTGTATTTTTGACCCCTTTTACATTCCATCACTTCTTCTGTATATAGTTTTTCTTAGTTTTTTTCTTCCAATTGTGTACTCTTATTGTGTGTGTTTACTTTTATAAAGGCAATTCCTTCCCAAATTAGGGATTTACGCCTTTGGTTGTAGTCTCCATCCCCTGGCCTATGGAATGTGGGATTGGGGTAGTCATGGAATGGGTCCTGAGGAAATATTGTGACAGATCATGTCCCTAATATGGTAGTTTCCTCCGGTAATGATGAATAACCTCACCCATATAGAGCAACATGTTTTTCCATAGCATGATTCAATATGTTGAATCACTTTATAAAAAATAATCCTCTATCATTTAATATAACTACAAATACATTGGTAGCAATTCATTGTATTATTTCTCTTGAAAATATATTCTTGTATTAGGGATTCTATATTTGAAATTATGAATAAACCTATGATATCCTATCTATGTAAGGATATACTTGAACTCCCTATGTAAATTACATCAATCACGTGGATTTTTCTACCTATTCATGAGTGGCATTTAACTTATATGTTTAGGGAGAAACTCATCATTGAATTTATTCCCATTGTATGATATTCTTTTGATGTATTTCCATATGATTTTATTATTAATCCTCAAAATAATAATGTTGAGTTCTCAATTTAACTCATACCATATTTTATGCAATTTAAAATAGACATATAGAATGGTCCCAGTTTAGTTCTTTGAATAGACGAAGAAACACTCTAAGAATCTATTTAAGGAATTTATTCAGCCTAATTATTCACCATGGATTCTTCTATTCGTGTTAATAAGAAGAAATATGGGTCAATGTGTATTTTCATTTATTAATGTGAACATAATAAGATCAAAATTAAGAATTAGTATCTTCTACCCATATTGATGATCTGTTTGATCAACTGTGAGGATCCCAATATTTTAACGATATTGATATTTGACCTAGATATCATTATATGTGGTTCAAGAATGAGGTCATACCCAAGAAAGCCTTCTGTATGAGGTTTTTTCATTTTATATTTATAGTAATTTCATTTTTACTTACCAATGATCCTTCTATATTCATATATTTAATGAATAAAAAAATTAAATATTATCTTTATTAAATTGTGGTGGTATTTAACAATAAAATTTTTATATATTTAAATATCAAGGAAGATATTGAATAATATTTAGGGATTGTGTTAATGGCTTTAAGGAAGGAAAAAATATGTGATATGTTTTCCTTGTGCGGATTTTGGCTATAAAAATATTCATTCTTTGGTTATATAATTTAATTTGAGGGTATATTATTGGATCATTCACAGAAGAAAGATATTGAAAAAGTCCTAAACAAACTATAATAACAAATATCTATATTTTTCTTATAACGATTGGATACTATCGATGATTTATGAATGATTTTTCATGATTATATATTCAATTCACCATGTTTACCCAAAAGGGAGCCATGTTCTTATGGATAGATGAATGTAAGGATAATTTCCTAGAATTGAAGATATGGTTGGTTTGTATCTTGTTCTCACACTAACCTACACTGGTGATGGGTTTTTTGATATATATGTATTAATCAAATAAGGGAATGAGACATTTTTTCAATCATAATGATATAGTGATATATTATGCCTCTCACCAATTTAAAATTAAATAGAAAAATTACCAGACTAGTTATTTGGAGTTCATAGTGGTAATTGTATCCTTGAAGATATAGATTAATTATTTATATGGGGAATGGCATGATACATATAATGAAAAAAGTGTTTTGAGGTCTATATTTATAAATAATGAATTTAATATCCACTAGAAATGATGGTTTGAGTTCATAAAAAATTATGACTTTCAAATACAATACCACCCTGAGAATGTGAAAATGGTTGATGATTCTTTGAGTTATAAATACCATGATAGTTTGAATATTATGAGGAATTAAATAGATCCAATATTTATTGATTCTCAAAAGATGGTTTTTGAAATATGGAGGATAGGAGAAAAATATTATCAATCTTAGAAAAATATTCAACCATCCATCTGTGGGAAGAATTAGAAGGAGAAAGCGGATGATGTGGAATTACAAGAATAAGGTGAAGAATGTTTCTAATTAAAAACAGGATCATGTTTAAATAGTAAGGCTCTATAAATGAGAATTCAATCCATCAATAATAAATTTGAAGATTAAGATGTTGGATGAAGCTCATAATTCATCATTATTTATTCATATTTTAATTATGAAGATGTATAGAGATAGGAAAGAGTATTTATAGTGATATGACATGAAAAAGGGTATTAGAGTATATATCCAAAGGCCTATTGTATCATTAATTTAATATTAATTTAATGAAGTAAAATGGGATGATACAACTGTTACATATATCAGAATGGAAATAGGTAAACATTTCTATATATTTTTTAATTGATCCACACAAATAATCTAAGGGGAATAATTTTATTTAGGCTATAATTGATCACCTTATGAAATCAGTTCATTTTATTGA
This sequence comes from Viscum album, assembly GCA_963277665.1. Classification (NCBI taxonomy): domain Eukaryota; kingdom Viridiplantae; phylum Streptophyta; class Magnoliopsida; order Santalales; family Viscaceae; genus Viscum; species Viscum album. Next base: position 1,404,721,866 of record OY728129.1, read on the forward strand.
CATTTTATTAGATTTATTTTTTGATCATCTTACTCGGTTATACATTAGTAAGATGTGAGATTACACGCAATAATTCTCTCAATATTATTTGCTCAGGATTTGATGTTTACCTTGATGTTAAATAGAATCCTTCAACATGATCTGGATATAAAGATGAGTTTTGATAATTATTTTCATCCTCATACATATAGTTATTCTTAGGAGATCATTCACACTCTATGGGACATTATGATAAATAACTTTATTGATTTTAAATGTGGTTGTATAAACACATTCCTTAGATATAAGATCATAAAAAATAGATTTCACTTGATCAGTAGATACTTATATAGCCATTTATGGAAGGAAGTGAAGAGACCCAACATCTAGGGACAAATTTGGAGAAATAAATTTATTAAGACCTAATCTAGTTTAGGAGATGACAAATAATGATAAATACATTCAATATAACATAAAAATATCTTATATTTGATAAAATCAATATAATCATAGTTATCAACAAGATATAGAGTTTGAAGTGATTGAAAAGGTATTCTTTGAATATCTCCCAGGATTAAGGATTTGATATTTGGAAAAAATGGAAAGATGATACCCATGTAAAACATTCCCTTTGAAAGTCTGGATCATATCAGGATGGTAGTTTACCACTTTTATCTTTATATTAATCTCTCTCAAGTTCACTATGTGTTCTATATACCTCTATACATGAAGTACATACCTGATCCTTCACATGTAATCAACTTAAATATCGTACTATCGTGCTATGAAAAAATAACACTCATCTCATCAAAGTTCTATGGTTAAACCATAAATTATATTAAGACATATGGGAACTTGAGGATGAGATGAAGAATAAAAATACTTAGTTATTTGTATCATAGTGATAGAATTTTTTTGGGAGAAATTATTTTATATGGGGTAGAATGTAATTCCTTTAGATATTATGATTTATTTCTCTCTAAATAAATATTGTAGCTTGATGTACATGCAACACTGAATTTAAAAAACCATAAAAAACTATTCAATTATTATTATTTTATAGTTACGTCATTTATGAAATCAAAATGACAATACTATAATAGGTTTAATGATTAGTATTTTTTAAAAAATATTAATTTTTCATTTAATGGTGAAAATACGAATTTCTTGAAAAATTTTCATTTATTTTCATCAAATAAAATAATTTAGTAGTCCAATTATATTTTTTATTTAAAAAAAAATTATATGTTACATTTTACTAAACATAATCTATATAATTAAATAGGAATCTACATCATACTTTATTTTGATATAAATTTAATTTTATGATTCAGAAAACATTTTGCATAAAGCTACTGTTAGGTGCATAATGTCTTTCCATTTTATATAATTAAAATAAAAACTATTTTTTAATTCCTTATATAAAATATATATATTCTAAATATCTATTTGAGTTAAAATTTATATAATGATTATTACTGGTCATATGAAAAACATTATATTTATAACTCATTAATTCATTATTTGCTTAATAAAAGTATAGTAAACATAGTCTAGAATATTATAAACCCTAAGGTATTTTAGAAATTAGGTAAATAAAATATAAAATTTATACATCGATACAAAACCAATATTTAAAACGTTCTTAACATGCTCCAAAAATTCCATCTTTCTTTTAAAACATCACAGGAGAACCTCGTGACAAACATAAAAACGGAGATATATAAAGCTGAGTAAGGGAATAAACAAAGAATATCATGGTAAAATTCATACATGATAGTCAAGATTCATATCAATATGATACTAAATGGGTGAGAATAAAATCAAGAAAAATGAGTCATGATATAATATGAAATTATAATGGAAAAATGGGAATGCGGCAACAATAAAAAACATGAAATCCAAAACATAAGTCAATGTTAACTACCATGAAAATAAGACACAGTGTGAATAAGATAACCTCCCATGAAACTTATATTGTATCTAATGGGATTAAAAGATTTCCCATTTTATTATAAGGATATATAATTCCAGTCCCACCCATCACTTTCATATCATATTCTTGAATAAGTGTTCCATATAGAACATTCAATAGAGAATTGTGTTTCATCACATTTAAACCCATGTTTAAGGAGTGTGTAATTATATACATGGGAGTCACAAATCAATGAATTATTGGTATAACTAGGTGGATAAACTTGAGTGGGAAAGCTTATGGGTATTCAAAATAATAATTTTTGTCATGGAAAATTGTAGGATAAATTTGGTAGCGTAACAGGGATGTATAATGAATCATGGTAGGGATAAATTATAGTGAAGGGGTCACTTGACACCTACACCAAATATGATAAGTAATAGGTATATGTAAGGACATAATTCAATAAGAAAAATTTTTAATTTAAAGTCACATTACAAAGAAGGTTCTTGAATAAAGATGATAAGAAGAGGATCCCATACTTCATATCGAAAATGGATTTGGTAAATGTCATAACAAGAGAGGATAAATGATCTCTCAATATAAGAACATAAATTGGAAATTAAAGTAAAATATATGAAGTCAATATAACCTAATCAATTGAGATCCAAAAGGATAACTACAAAGGAGGTTTTTTAATTAAATAGAAGAGTTAGAGATCCCTTACTTTATGAGGGTTATTCTAAAATAATTGGAGGATATTCGTGAGTGCATGAGGCTCCTTGGTAAAGATCTACATATGGATTTTCTTTTTTATTTCCCAAACCTATTTTGGACTCTATAGAATAAAGTACTCAAAACCAAACCACACCCCATTATTTTCCCATGTTTTCTTACAAAGTTAAGTGGTTTTCATTATTTTACATGTTTAGGAACTGGGATAATTAAAATATTACCCATCGTTATGTGAAGTCATTCATGTTCACAAAGAACTGATTAAAAACATAATATATAATATAGTTCATTGAGGATTCATAAAGGGTTTATAAAATTAACCAAATAACATGTAAACACATTATTTTAAAGGGTAAATATATATATTTGGTCATGGATACCTTTTATGGAATGTACTATATTATTTTTGGGTCATTATGATGTCATAATATACATAGTGTATTTAAATGATATTTTATTTCGACCCAAAAATTTGAATGTCTCTGAAAGTTAGGAAAAATTCATTGTTGGATAATATCAACAAGTTGATTTTAAAAATAATATTTATTCTATCAAAAAAATATATGTTTTGTCATTTAAAATTTTAAATAAAAAATTCACATATATTAAAAAACAATATTTTTATGAAAATAACAGTTTCTTAACCCTTAGGAAAATTATTTTTGACTTTGTAAAATTATATTATATTGTATATTTAATAAAAAATATATAATAGTAATATTTCATTAAGATATATTTTATTTAAAAAATTCATGAACACCTTAGAATATACTGTGTTGAGTGAAAGTATAAATTTCCCATAAATAAAATTTGAGTTTCATTGAATAAAAAAATTTCTAATCAAACTCATTATCTAATCACTTATGAATTAAAATTATAAGGGGATAATTATAATCATTGTTTTATTAAAATAAAAACTAAAAAATCATACTATTAGGGTCTAGATATGCATCACTTTATTAAACTAGTAAATTACCTAAGGGAAATGTATTTTATTGGGAATTTCACTTGGGGTTGTTTTGCGTAGATTGTTTGGCCCCTAATCTCAATGAGCATGAACTTATCCCACAAATAGTTTCACTCATGCTTTAGTTATTGAATCCTAGATTGGACTTGGTCAATTAAAAATCCTAGTTATGATGCCTCTCTCAAAAGTCCTAATAAATGGGAATTATATGGTGTGATCTTACTGTGGGAGGACATCGTTTCTTTCATTGGCCTTAGTTGGCCTTTATCATAAAGAATAATATATACTAATTATATGATCACAGTTAAATAACTATATTATCAATGGTTATTATGCTTAATGGCCTTTTGAATTTGAAAAGATAAAAGTTATAATGGTCAAAAAACCAAAGTATTACATGTGTTCAATATCTATATTATCAATGATTATGATTCTTAATGGTCTTTTCAATCTAAAAAGATAGAACATATAATGGTTCAAAAAACAAAATTATTTCATGTGTTATTATGTATTATTAATTCATTAATTGATTCGAAATCAGTATTTCATTCAAAAAAATTCAGGTCATTAAATTCTTCCCCCTATCAAGAATTCCTTCCTCTATATTTTACTAAATCATATGATGATACTTTTGTTTCATCACCCCTTCTAGTTCCCGATTAACTTCCTCAAACTTGTGGTTCCACCGCAACACTTTTACCAGGTTAGTTTTTTTATTTTGTAGACCAATATCTCTATAATCTAAAATATTTAACAAATGATGCTCATATAAAAGATTATTATCCAATATGTGCCACCTCTGGATTCATTACATATGAGGGATCTGGTATGTACTTTCTCAAGACTGACACATGGAACACTTAATTTACATGACATATGTTAGGTGAAAGTTATGGTCGATAGTCCACCACTCTGTTGTGATCACGAACCTCAAAGTTGTAGATGTATCTAGGACTAAGATTTTCCATCTTCCCAACCCTCATGAAGTTATTCCATGGTGATGTATGAAATAACATTTTATCACTCACATAAAACTCCAAGTCTCTTCAATGATTGTCTTTATAGATTTTCTATCAACTATTTTGTGGATTTTAAATGATGTTGAATTGTTTAAACCTTCCCAGTCATCTGTTGGATAAGATCAGTTCCCATAAACGTACACTCCCCAACATCATTCCAATACGTCATAGTTCAAAACAACTTCCCATGCAGAGCCTTATAAGGATCCATATGAATGTTAGAATGGGAAAAAAATTTATATGAGAACTATGATTTGAGAAAACAATGTCCCCAATATCTTCAGAAACACATTGAACGTTATCTCTTCATATCCACATGTGTTTTAATATCAATTTTGACGAGGCCATCCATATAAGGGAGGTAAGAAGTTATATTTACAATTTTTTATCCAACATTTGATGAAGGCTTATTCAAAACCTCGAGGTAAACCTTGAATCTATATCAGATACAATAGAGAGTGGAACTCCAATATGGATTACCACTTACCTTATGTATGTCTTAGTGAGTTGGTCAAGATAGAAACAATAATTGATGGAATTGATAATAATTTACTTTTTAAGGTGACCAACTACCACCCAGATGGATTAATTTCCCTCGGAAGTCTAGTTGATTCCTACAATGAAATCCATGGTTAATTTTTCCCATATCTACACTAGTATGGGTAGTGGTTTCATTATCCACCTAGACTTTATCCATTTATCTTTGAATTTCTATCATACCAAGCATTAGTATATAAATTTATTAATATCTCTCTTCATGTTGTTCGAATATAAATTTTTTCTTCATATATTTATACATTTTAATGCTTCCTAGGTTAATAGTAAAGGATGAGCTATGTGAATCATACTAAAGTTCCCTCTTTAGTTATAGTTTTGATGGGAAACATATCTATGTTCTAAAACTTATAACTCCAAATTCAGAAACATTAAACAATAGAATCTTCACTACCTTATTTTATATAAACTAATAATTATTCTAGGAATACTTGAACCTCCCAATATTTGATATTTTAGTAGTTATTTGATTATGGTAGGCTGAGGATAATTTTTTTATTCCTAATTCCTTCCGCTACATGTAAAATATGATTGGATCCCTTAAAATCCTCCTCATGGATAGGGTTAAAAAATCTATTTTACTTCAAGAATCAATTAAATTTTTTATTTACAAGGATGGTAATAGATTGAACAATCAAAATCCACGACCATCTCTGCCATTTACAATGGTTCATATTGGGCTCATTTTTTGTGAATATATACTTGAGTCTTTTATGATCTGTCTATATGTCACACTTCTCAACATAGAGATAATTTCTACAAATATTTTACGTGTACATTATTACATCCAATTATTGATCATGCACTGTATATTTAATCCCATGAACATTTTATTTCTAGGATTCATAAGATATCACTTTTTCTTCTTTCATGAGTACACAACCCAATACAATTTCAGACAGAACATTTTAAATAAAACAATATTCCCCATTGGTGTGTATTGTGAGTATAAGAATAGTTATTAGTCTCTTATTCAACTCTTTAAAGATTTATACACATTCATCAGACCATATATACATGACTGCCTTCAGAGTAATCATGGTTAGTGAGATTAACAATTGTGAGATTTTTCTCATAAATGAATGATAATACTAAGTTAATCTAACGAAGCTATATATTTTTATCATAGATTTTGAATTTTCTCAGTTTTTGGAGGATCCCTAGAATTTTTTTGGTGTTTACATGCCACAAGAATGTTACTTTCTCTAAATAAAACTCACATTAACTATAATTTTCTTATAGCATTTCCTTCTACATGGTCATTAGTATATTATTCCAAAAATCCTCATGTTCCTCCATTCTTTTAGATTATATGATATTTTCATATGTAAATATTACCAAAACAAATTTCTTAGTAATCACTAAAGACTCTTCTAATCATGTATGTGAAGATGTTTGTATAATTAGTGAGTCTAAATTGTATCAAAATGAACTCATAGTACTCTTTGTAAAAAATTTAGTCTGGGGGATATCATCCTTCTTTTCATTCACATGGTTGTTTCCTGACCAAAGATCACTACGGGAAAAAGGACTTTTTGCGACGGGAATAAATCTCATTGAAAAATGTCCCTCCAAGTTGTTATTTGCAACGGGGGTAACAACCTGCCACAAATAACCGATTATTTGCGACGGGATTTTGTGTCCCGTCACAAAAGGTTTGGTGCGGGTAGCGCGCCAAACCACGTGAAGGTTATTTGAGATGGGGGGATCTCATCATCACAAATAGTGAAGTATTTGCGATGGGGCCCGTCACAAATACCCGACGGCGGTTAATGGCTTTCGGTGATGGGATGTCCTCCGGTCGCAAAAGGTGTGTCGGCTGGGACTATTTGCGACGGGTCCGGTTACAAATAACTTTTTATCCGCCGACAATAATTAATGTAGGCGTAGGTATTTCCGACGGGTCCCGTCGCAAATAATCTAACCTATATATAAACCCATCTGTTTTTCGTCTCATTCCACTCAATTCCTAGATCTTGTTTCTCTCTGAACTCTGACTTCAGAGGGAAATTTTTTCTAAGTTAATTTTTTGGACACGAAGAAGTTGTGAATCTGTTTACATCAACAACAAATCAATTTTAAAGTTATTTATTTTTTATTTAATTTATTATTTATTTCAATTTTTATGTTAATTTTTATTATTGTTGATTAGTTGTAATTAAGTTGAATTTAAATTGTTTTGTCATGAGTAATTATTTGTACTAATAAATTGAAATATTTAGTGTTAATTTTTAATAATTAGTAGTAATTAGTAATTATTAACAATAATTAGTAATGTATATAATTAATTTGTTGTAATTAATAATAATTTGTAATAAATAATAATAAATACTAATAATTAATAATAATTATTAATAATTATTAATAAATAGTAATAATTATTAATAATTATTAATAAATAGTAATAAATATTAATAATTATTAATAAATAGTAATAAATATTAATAATGAGTAATAAATAGTAATAAATTATAGAAATTAGTAATAAATGAGTAATAAATAGTAATAAATTGTAATAATTATTAATAAATTGTAATAAATAGTAATAAATTTTAATAATTAGTAATAAATTGTAATAATTAGTAATAAATTGTATTAATTAGTAATAAATTCTTATAATTATTAATAATTTGTAATAATTAGTAATAATTTGTAATAATTAGTAATAAATTGTAATAATTAGTAAAAATAAGTAATAAATTGTAATAATTAGTAATAAATTTTAATAAAATGTAATAAAATTTAATATTTAGTAATAAATTGTAATAATTGTAATAATTAGTAATAAATTGTAATAATTAGTAATAAATTGTAATAATTAGTAATAATTAGTAATAAATTATAATAATTAGTAATAATTAGTAATAAATTGTGATAATTAGTATTAAATTGCAATAAATTGTAGTAATTAGTAATAAATTTTAATAATTAGTAATAAATTGTAATAGTTATTAATAAATTGAAATAATTAGTAATAAATTGTATTAATTAGTAATAAATTGTAATAATTAGTAATACATTGTAATAAATTGTAATAATTAGTAATAAATTGTAATAATTAGTAATAAATTGTAATAATTAGTAATAAATTTTAATAATTAGTAAGAAATTGTATTAATTAGTAATAAATTGTAATAATTAGTATTAATTAGTAATAAATTGTATTATTTAGTAATAAATTGTATTAATTAGTAACAAATTGTACTAATTAGTAATAAATTATAATAATTGGTAATTAATTATAATAATAAGTAATAAACTGTATTAATTAGTAATAAACTGCTATAATTAGTAATAAAAATTAATAATTTGTAAAAAACATTAATAATTTTTAATAAACATTAACAAATAGTAACAATTATTAATAAACATTAATAATTGGTATCGACTCTCATGTGACTCCTTGTACTTATTATGGTACTGCTGCGAGGGCGTCCTGCTCGAGAGGAGCTCGTGGAGAGGCATCATCTTCTGCCTCACAGTATTAGGAGCAGTTACGAGCTCAGAATGACATTATAGAGAGTTTACAGAAGCATCAAGAAGAGATGCGTCAGCAGTAGCAGCAGCATCATGAGAAAGAGATGCGTCAATGGCAGCAGCAATATCAAAAGTAGATGGAGTACATGCACCGTCTGACTCGTAGTTTGGGGATGGAGTTTCCTCCACCATCTCCTTCAGCTCCTCCACCTCCTCTAGAAGACGACCCCCTAGTGATTTTTTATGTTAAAAACATTTGAATTTAACATTTATTGTAATATAATCTATTTACAGTTTTGGTCTTTTATATTGGTGTGAATATTAGATAGTTTAATTTTTAATATTTTATGATTTTTTGTTAATATTGAGGATTTTAATAATTTTAATTTTTTTATTAAAATAATAATAATAATATTATTTTATTAATCATAATTTTATTAAATATATTTTTTTTGTATTATATTATTTAATGTTTGTTTATTTTACTAATAATAAAAATAATAAAAATATTTTATGATTTTTTTAATATTATTTTTTGAATATTGAGAATTTTAATATAATTTTATTTTAATTATTTTATTAATATTAAAATTAATTTTTCCATAATCATAATTTTATTAAATTTATTTTTTTAAAAATTTATTTATTATTTGCGATGGGATCTGTTGTGACGGGTTCCCATCAAAAATAGTCTAAATAATTTTTTTTAAAAGTATTTGCGATGGCATTTGGGATGGTCCCATCGCAAATAGTCTAAATAATTTTTTTTATAAACGTATTTGCGACGGGGCTACAGGTCCATCGCAAAAAAAGTTTATATATATATATATATAAAGTATATAATCGGAGACTTATTTGCGATGGGGAACTAGCCTTTCGAAAAAACTATTATTTGCGACAGGCCCGTCGCAAATAATATTTTTAGCGATGCTGTTTTCTGCCACGTACTATTTGTGACGGGACCCCGTCGCAAAAAAATTATTTGTGACAGGATCCTGTCCCAAATAACCCGTCACAAATATCTGGAATTATAGTAGTGGATCTTCCATAGAGAAATAAAAGGACCCATGTACCTAATTGAACAAGTCATAATGTTTTTGTAGTGGAAACTAGTTCTTTATCATGATCTTGTTAAGCCCATGATAACGAATGTAGAGGTTTGTTGACCCATCATTCTTATTGATTGAGAGGATTGTTGCACCCCACATTGTAGCACTTGGGAGAATAAACCCTTTATCCAGATTATCTAGAAGTTTCTTTTTTAGCGCTTCCAGTTCAACCGCAGATATTCAATATGGGTTCTCTAATACTAGAAATGATTTAGGTATAATATATATTGAGAATTCAACCTTTTATCTAGGAGGAATAATCAGAAATTCTTCAGGAAACACATCAGTATATTCCTTCACAATAGGCTTGTCTTTCAGGATGATCTTTCCATTTGTCACAATAATTTGGGCCAGATAACCCTACTCACAAGTCAATAATCTCCATTCTTGATATTTTTGTACCAATGAAGACTCATCCCACTATGTCTACTTAAATTTAATAGAAGGATTATTTTTAGTATTATGGGTGATTTCATTCCCTTCGAAATTTATGTTAGCTTTATTTAGGGAAAGAAAATTCATGCCTAGAATTGTATCAAATTCTGCTAGAGGGTGTATCACATTATTATCTGGGAAGTTCAATCTACATAAATATAGAGGGGATGTTATATATTTGGGATTCCATAATTTATCAATTTTACATTTTCACTGATAGCTCTACATCCCTGATTTGTGGCGGTGTTGGAAAAGTTATAAAATAACTTTTGGGATACAAAAAATGTGTAGAACCATGTTTGATAAGCCCACCGTTCACTATTTGTAAACACCATAACCATGGTATCCAATAGTAGATGGATACTTTGTTACATTTGAATAATATAAAAATTTTCTCATTCCAAAGGACTGATCAGTTTATTAGTCTTTAAAAACTAGATACATACAAGATTTCTGAAATTCATTAGAGATAAAATGTGGAATATAAGAAATATAATATGCATCATTGAACACATTAAAAATTTCATCTTCATATCCAGGGGAATGGAAAACAATAAGGGTGAGATCAAATTCTCAATATGGTTACATATAATGAAATCTAATGTGATTAAATAAGAGAAAACAATATGGTAAGGTAAATATATGAAAATGCATGCCATTTAATAAATAACATGAGCATGAAATGTATCCATGGATAATATCAATTTGTAAATATCATGGATAAAAATAATAATTGATTTATCAATGAATGAAATGATTAATATTGGAAATCATGGTCTCAGTTATCATGATACACCTACCGTCAAGAACTTTCATCAAGAAAGTTCAAAAACTATGGTTAAAACCCATCAAATTTGGCCAACTAATTAGTCTCATGAGTCTTGTTGATGTATCAAGGGGATATATAGTTCTTAGCCCCAACCATACCTGTATATCCAAATCACTCTTCATAAATTGAATAATCTATTAAATTCATGAAGATTATGCCTTTTTAACAAATATCCATATTGAATAAAGAATACAGATTAACAGTAATAACTTAATTCATAAAATAAATTTTAAATTTAAACACAATATAAATAAATGGTATATGGTTTATGAAAAACATATATCGATGATATGATGAATATTAATATTAATATTTAACTGAAATATAATTACTAATGAAAATTGATATTGATAAATTAAATGTTTTAAGATAAAGTGAATGACCACAAAATGAATGATAGATTTTGATAAAAATAATATTCCGGGTAAAACCATGTATTTTTTAAAATTTATTATAGATAATATTTTATAAAGAGTTTTCAATTAAAAATTTTTAAAATCATATAGAATATGCTAGAAAGTATTGAATGGTTTGGTGGAGGGATAATCTGTTAACATCATATACATTAGAATAAAAAATTCCTTTTGAATTTTGTATAAAGAGTTAAAAATGACCTTTAATGAAAAAATTAAAAATATTATATTCTTAGCTTTTAAAAATTTATGTATTGTATAAAATTTCCTAATAATTAATTTTAGTAAATAAAAATAAATTTTTAAAATTATTTTGAAAAATATGAATATGGAAGAACAATATTACTGATCAAAAGAGAAATAAGACCATATTTGTTTTTAACATATAATAACATTAACTGGATATATAATCCTAATTTATAAATATATATTAATTCTAAATACCTAATATGGGTATTATATACACTCTATAAAATAAAATAGGCGTATAAAACAAAATATGTCTCAATAAAGTGTAAATTCTAATGAAGTCCTTACCTCTCACATACATTATTATAGATGTGATTTAACCTCATATATATTGTATTAAACCAGTTATTAATTTATTATATAAGAATATTAATATTAATAATTTCATATATATTTTAATTACATCATCTTATCATCTGTTCATTACCAATATTATAGTGTTCCTCTTATTTCAAGTGTTAAGGACTTCATTTCCCATGCATGTTTTATCATGGAAGATCTAATTCTTTTTTTATAGGATATATTTACATAATTTAAAAAGTTATATTAAGGTTATAAATATCATATTTATTAATTATACAGATTTTTTGAATCATTATGTAATATTATACATTGAAAATTAATCGATTTTCTTCGTGGAGATCGTAAGTCATATATACACATAAGCAGCAATATAATTTTTAAATTATTGAATGGGTTAGGAAGTGAATGATAATTAAATTTTATTATGTAAATATAATTATTTTATTAACATAAATATATATTATATTAATCTTTATAACTATCTAAGTGAAGTCATTATAAAAAACAAATAGAACCAGTACATGGAGACGGTAAGCCCAACATTGGCACAAGTGGTGTTTTAATTTTCTGTACGATGGATAAGAGGTGTAATATGGTTGTACCATAATCATAATAACATATCAGTATATAGATTATATTTTATTTATTAATTTATAATGGTAACAATATGTTAAGATAAATTAGAAGAAGAAATAAACTTGAAAGAGCTGGTAAAGACGATTACCTTTTCTTCGGTAGAGCCTCTTGAGATCTTCTCTCAAAGGACTTGGGGTTGGTATTTTGGGAAGTCCGCAACCTTAGAAACATGAATATAGATTTTTTAAATATAATTAGGAAATTTTTGGTCATGATATATGGCACAATATTTTGTACATAATTGAGGGATGAGGGGTCCTTTTATAGTTCATGTGAGGGGAACTTTTGGTATTTCGTAGAATATTAAATTAATATAATTTATTATTTTTTGTAAAAATGGATAAAAATTGATAATATTAAATTTTAAGATTATTATTAATATAAATCAATTCATCTCATAAAATATGGACAAGTCTTTATCAAATTTTAACCCTTAAATTTTTTCTTTACCATTCGTTAACCCTTTTAAAAATTTCTATTCAATTATCGTTTAATAAACATTATGGGTTAATAATGTCACTTTAAAATAAAAAAGACCCATAATTGGACCATGGTTGATCTCAATAACCATATAATATTCACTTTTATTAATATATTATTTTTATTGATTATAAATCATTTAATAAAATACTATTTTTATACAATATTAATAATGACAATATTAGAGTTATTCAATGAATTTAATAACATCAAGACAAAAAGGAAATAATGTTTCGTACATTCACATCTATATAATATGTCATCTGTATATTTAAAATTAATTTTTCATATTAATTATTTCAAAATATATTAATTTTAATATTTTTTATATCATTTATTATATTTTACAATTAATTGAATAATTACTTCATCAGTGATGTGTAAGCATTCAAATTATTTATTTCTTCACTAAAATTTATAAATAAATTGCTATGATGAATATAAATCATTCATATTTCGATAAATTATTTATATTCCAAAATATGTTGAATTCATCTATATCCTAAAATTTCATAGATATTAATAGAATAAAAGTGGCATTTTTGTCATTATCTCACACTTAAATATTATAAGGGTCAAAATCAAGGAAATATGGAACGAATTTTCCATTTATTCGAACATCTTATGGTTATAAAAAAACTAATATAATATATTAGAATAAATACAAGTGTTATGATTGTTTTTTAGTCTGTGTCATATTATTATAAACCTTAATTACTTGATTTACCCTTTTTCAATATTAACAAAAATTCATATGCTTACTATTCATAATGAAAAATATTGAAGGTGCCTTTTTAAAAAATATTAAACCTATGATTCCAAATATGGAATTCATTTTTAATTATTCAATTCCTATAATATTAAGATATTAATTTAATATAAAAACACAAAACACAACAAAAAAACAAATCTTTTAAAAAATTCATTTTGTGTATAAACATGTTTTTATAAAAATTCAACCATAAAATTAATTCCAATTAACAAAATTGGATTATTAATAATATTAAATAACTAATTTCACTTTTAATATGTTTTAAAACAAATTGTAAATTTGTAGATACTTGAAATAAAAACATAGTATTCAATTAAAAGGTGTATTTTCACAATTCACTAGAAAATAAATATTTTCATAAAAATCCTCAAACTTCATAGTAACATTATATTTATATAATGATTTCAAAATTTAATTTCATTTATCAAATAATTTTTTAAATATTTTCTTATCTAATGTGATAAAAATCATTTTTGAGGAAAACATATAAAATTACTTTAAAAATTTTAGTGTTTATTTTCGAAACATTTATTAATAAATTTATATTGAATAAGTACATTATATATATGTATATATATATATATTTCATAATATAGTTAATAATATTAACACCTAAAAATTAATGGCTACTTTTTAACATCTGTGTTAAAATAATAATATTTTAATAGTATATCATGGTTTGTTTAAGATCGATGTTGTTTGTTGTATACACTATTTAACATAACATTAATTTAAAATATGGGGGTTTTGTGTAATAAAAGATATTAAAATAATTTAATTTATTTATGAATAAACATACCATAAAATAGGTGGGTATTACATTTCCCCCCATAAATAAATTGTGTCTTCGTAATTTGGAACATATTCTTGGAAACCAAGGGTTTAACGTTTGAAAATTACTTTGTGGTCAACCCAAATTGTAAAATGGGTTAAATTTACTTCCAAATTAAATATGGAAATGGAAATTTGAAGGTAATCTAAAATAAATCAAAACTATGTTTCAGGATAGGAAAACATTACTTCGAATTCAAGACAAGGTTATTGAATAAACAAATAGCACCCAAGGACTACTACAAAGTTATAGAGAACATGTTCATGAGAAATTTAACTATAAAGAACTCATAAATATATGATGAGTTAAGATATCATTGATTTATTGTTATTAAATGTAAACAGATAACATTTTAATTTCATGGTCCTTTTCCTAATATCGTATGATTCTTTTATTATCCAGATAAAGAGATCATGAAAGTAAACTTACGTGATTTCTTTTCAGGTCATAATCATAATATCATCTTTTTTATGTTATTTGATATATTTTCACTTCATATAATTATCTAAAAATGAATATTCAAGATTAATTTTTTGATTTCTGTAATACTAATATTAACTTTTAATGAATCATAATATATATATATCATTTATTTAACCATTAAATATTTACCAAAACTAAATGGTTAGAATAAGATATCTAATATTTTCCTATGTTTAACATAATCCATTTCATAAATTTTTAACCTTAAGGCTCTTACAATGTTTAACAATAATCAAAATCCAAAAAATTAGGTCAGAAAATTTCCGAGGACAACATAACATTATTTCCCAAATAACAAAAATTATTTCTCACTATTACATAATTAATATTTTAATATATTGATCATATATTCTTTTAAAACATGTTGATCACCATAAAACCTTAATGAAAAGATGCATGTTTACAGAAATAAAATCTTATGTTATCGAATATATTCCTTAAATCCAAAAAATTATGTAAAATACATATCATAATCCACTTTTACCTCAAATAAGAAATAAGTTATAAGGTCATGGATACTATCTCATTTACATTGAAAATATTTTCTTTATCACAACTAAACATTATTAACTCAACCTCAACAAACGTTTAAGGGTTATATTTCCCATTATGTTTCCACTCATAAATTTTCAAGGTTGTCAATACAATGCCTTGAAATCCTTAAATAAACCTACTATAGTATAGTCATTAAATATTAATCGATTATAATAACCAACATATCATTGGTAAAATATTTTTACATCAGAACTCTTAAATTCAAAAACTCTAGTACATTAATCATTCTTCCCTGACTATAATAAAAACATAATCTTGACCTAGATTCCTTTTATTATTTTAAGGTATATTCCCCTGATTCTTGGGGCTTTAGTTTTCATAGTTCTCAATATCCATATAGTTAAAAAACTAAAAATCCGAGTTCTCTTTCTTAAACTATCATTCACATTACTGATGGCCTTTCTCTCCAAACCTAAAGAAAAATCCATTTCCTCTTAAACATTTGCTATGGTGTTTTTTCCACAATTATCAAATGTGGTTAAATCCGTCATTCTCTTCTTACCCTTATCCATTATTTATATAGAATCCTATCCTTCTATTTATTTTCTTTGAATCCATAAGACTTGGTAAATTCATTCTCTGTCTTAACTAAACATGATATTATATCCTCATATGATGTGGATGTAAAGGAGACTAGTTCCCTTTGAATGATTAGTTTATTCCCATCAAATAAATAGTCTATCTTACTCATTATATTATGAACGTAGTATGAAACATGACTCTCTAATAGTGTAAATCTATCTTTATACCTAAAAACATTTTGTTATTCCTTTTATTTTAGAATCAATAATTTTCTCTCTATATTTGATCATTATATATGAGGAAAATATTTTTCTATGATAATTTCCTTAAAATTTTTCCATTCCATGCATGATATTTATTCAAAATCCTTAGTGTTTTAAATAAATGAACAAAATTGATCAATATCTCATAATAGATGATAGAAAACACTATAAACCACACCCCTTCTTTAAATCTCAATGATAGAAATATCTTCTCCAAGGGTATTATCCATTTCTTGTTTACAAATGATTTTTTCTCTCATTAAATGATAGATTATTTGGATTTGTGAAGTGGTATAACTATATTTAATCACATTGTATATTAGTAGACCACTCTATATGGGAAAATTTATCTGTCATAACCTTCATCATCTTCCCCAATATAGTTATAATTTTTTCTACTCTGGCTCCAACTTAAGCTTCATAATCTTGTATAGAAGGGAAATCATTACATGGATCATGTCCATTGATATATTTTCCATTCCATCTTATATAATCCTTTACTAAATAGTATCACATGTAGAATTATATCATAATATTTTGAACCGTGATGGGAATTTTTAAAATAGTAAGACACTTGAAAGAAATTCAGAATTAATATATAAATAATCTTGAAATCATAACCATGCATTCATAGAGAATATTCTTAGACTCCATTATATGATTACATTTCCCGAATATATGTTTTATAAAGTCTTTTTATCACAGTTTCTACTAAACATCCTCTGATACCAATGGTAAATACCCCAACCCCATTATCCTAGAGTTGATGGTTACTTTATTTTATTTTCATATAATACATAGGATCTCATCTCAATAGGCAGATCAATTTAGTTTTCTTTAATATCAAGATACATACATGATTCCATTATTATATTGGTAATAAAACATGGAACATAACAATGGAAAGTAATCTACATCCTTGAAATCATTCAAATATTTCATCTTCATATCCATGGGAATGAATACAAAATTAGGATGAGCTCAAATGATTAGTCATAGTTAAATACAATAGATTCTATCAAGAGTAAATAAGGAATAAATAATATGAAATTATAAATAACTCAAAATTCATTCCATTTAATCAATGAATTTATTATAAAATGTATCCATGGATAATATCAATGTGAAAATAACATGGATAATAATAAAAACTAAACTATAAAATAATTAAATGCTTAATATTAGACATCTTTATCTTAGGTATCATGATACCTCTACCGTCAAGACCCTTCTCCTAGATATTTTAAAAACAATAAGTAAAGAACCATTTAATTTGGTCGACCGATATTTCTCATGAGACTTGTCGATGTATCAAGGGGGTATATAATTCTCAGACCCATATGTCATTGCTTGTAAAAATAATTATGCATATATCAAACAATAAATTTAATTCATGAACAACATTCCTAGTTAACAAATATCATTACTTAATAAACAATACATATTAACAATAATTCCCTAGTTTATCAAATAACTTTCAAATTTAAACCTCGTATGTATAAGTAGTGTAATATTTAGTTAATAATCATATCCATGATATAAATAATATGGTTATTTAATATAAATTTAATTACTAATGAAAAAATAAATATGGATTTCAATAAAACAATACAGGTTTTGTAATAAAAACATGTGTTTTTGGAAAATAGAATAAAAATAATAAGTTATAAATTGTTTTCTTTTAAAAAATATGAAAATATTATAGAAGAAGCTTAATAGAGTAAAATAGTTTAGTGGAGGGAACATTTTTTAATGTTGTTTAAATTAAAATAAAACATTCTTTTGACTTTGGTAAAAAGAGTGGAAAACTCCATTTTCAAATAATATTATAAAATTTCATTTAAAACTTTTTAAAAAGACAAGGATAGTATAAAA
The DNA here is from genome assembly GCA_963277665.1 of Viscum album. Classification (NCBI taxonomy): domain Eukaryota; kingdom Viridiplantae; phylum Streptophyta; class Magnoliopsida; order Santalales; family Viscaceae; genus Viscum; species Viscum album. Next base: position 1,404,740,269 of record OY728129.1, read on the forward strand.
TTAACTTAATAAATCATTTTAATACAGAAAAATAACTTCTAAAGAATTATTTTTAAAAATATGGATATGGAAGAATTATATAACTGATCGAAAGAAAAATATAACCAACTTTTCTTTTAAACATAAATAAACATGAATTGAATCAATAATCCGAATTAATAAATAGATATTCAATATAAATTCCTCATAACATCATTATATACAACACATAAAATCAAATAGGTGTATAATACCAAATATGCCTCAATGAAGTGGAAATTGAGAAGAAATACTTACCTTTCACTTCCCATTATTTGAACATTTTTAAACTTCTCTATAATGGTTTTAAACATGTTATTAATTTATATCATTAAAATTATAGTATTTATATTATCATATAATATCCTCTTATATCATCTTATCATGCGCTCTTTAATAATATTACATTATTTACCATGTTTTGGGTGTTAACTTCCTCGTTTCCCATGCGTGTTTTTTCATGGAAGGTCTAGTTCATATATATACTATGTAGTTTTTTTGAACATGTGTGTTACATTTTTTTTCATCATATGTCAGTATTTGTTTTGTGACATTGGATGAAGTGGTGATTCTTGGAGAATTTTTAAGCATGAAGTGGTGATACCTGGAGAAATGGTATGGATATATCTAATAGAATTGGATGTCATTCTTGGACAATTATTCTTTAAATGCAGTTGGATTTCACATAGATAAAATTATTCCTGGAAAAAATGTGATGATTGTTTTTTTGTTCTGAAATGTCCAAGAAAAGTTTTTAGGAGGACACACTATTTATAATAGTGTTTTTATGATTAATCAAGGCCACATAAAATGAATTTAATATTTCATGAAGAAAATAATATTACAATTTTCCCAGAAAAATAACATTGTAAATTCCAAAGGAATAATATTAGTTATGGAGTTTCACTTGGAATTACATTTTGAGAAGGCTTGAATTTGTATATCCTTTTATTCTTAATTTATCTATGTATATTTTATTGTGGTCATACATAAAAAATTAGGCTATCCCAAAGACTTCCCAATCCTGGCTCAACATGGGTTCATGTAGGACCAAAAGTTCAACCATCGCCAAGGAACCATCTTGGGAAATCCCATGGGTGGCATGGGTGGTTGTAGAAGCATGCCAACATTAGGGCAATATATAATCCCATGGGGGCCCAAGAAATAGGCTGACATAGTGTATACATGATGGGGTATAGATGTTGGGATAATATCCCACTATATGAATCCAAGGTGGTGTGTGTAGTGTATCCAAGTTCTGACCACAGTGTCAGCTTGAAGGTACAACACTCACCAATTATTGATAAACTAAAGAGGAGTTCTAATCCAAAACTATTCTGGGACAATGCTATGTGGGTACTTTTCACCAGTAATTTAAAAAAAATTAACAGTGTCCCTCTCATCTTTTTTATCATTTAAATGGGAGTTTTCTGATAAATGGGGGAGATTATACTCTTCCTCCTACATATAATCCATTCATGTATGAACCCTTCATTGACAAGGGTTACGAGATGAGGATATAGAGAGGAATTAGTTTTCCATGAGGTACATTCAAACTATATTGTAGTACATAAAAATAGGCTAAGAAAATATTTACACAAAGTACATAGGTGCATTGTGAAGTTGATTTTGGGAAGATAAATTCCATGTGGAAGAAACTTTGAGGATGGGATTATAGCCAAGGAACAACCTATGGTCATTAAAAATATGTGAATCTAAAGTTGTTTTTGTATAGTGATGTGTAATATTCAATGTTCTTTGATGAACCATTAGTGTTTTTGGAATATCATTTGTGGACATTCCATATGTGTTTGATTCACTTGGTTTGCAGTGAGTGGTACGATATGTGGATCACATTATGTTTTGGCAGTACATGAAATACTGTAACATCCTAGGTAAATAAAGAATATGAAATTTTTATACTTATTAATATTTGTGAATTGAATATTAATTTTTCTTTAAATGAGATTATATATTCGACGGCGTACCTGATATGAAACAGTGGGTTTCTTTGAAATCTTACATTGCACACAACGTTGGGTCATACTGAAAAATAATAATATAATATTATTTTAAATAGTAGTTAACGCCTAGTCATTGTATTAGAAATAATGAACAGAACTAAATGAAATATGATTATGTTGTTTTGCTAAATGTTTGTACATTTGTCCAATAATGTTTAGAGGCTTAAAATAAGAAATAATCTAATTTTAAATATAAATACTCTAATATTCATTAAAGGGTCGATTTACGTCCTTTTGATGAGGAACCATTTTTAAAAAAAGTTTTTGTCACTTTTATATTTTCTATTTGATAAAATAATATTCTTCCTTAGAATTGGTACATTGAAATTTACATTGGATGAAATTTTGATATTTTTCTAATAATGTTCATTTTTAATGAAATATTTAAAAATACTGTATTTTAATTCAAAACTACCTTTTAATCTAATTTATTTATATGGTTAGATTATATTTATAATTGGTTTTAAATTGTAATTAGAATATATTTTTTCCATTTAATCCAATTTTTGTCATTGTAAGTAAATTCACATTAAAATTGGATATAAACAAGTGTCAATCTTTTGATAGATATTATTTTTTTTAAACAAGTTTTTTTTTACAATGGGAATTAATTTTAAATTAATTTCTGCCACTTATGTGTTTGAATTTGTAAAAATAGATTCAATATTTCGAATCATGTGGTCCAAATTTTTTAGATAGGTAACTTTTATTTTTATACATTATGAATATTTACTTTGGTAAATATTTTATTTATCATTGTTAAAGGGTAAATATGGTAAATATGGGTACAAAAATATTATTATAATAATATTAAATTACCATAAAATGTGTCCTGGTCCAATATTTTGATACATTTCTGACCATTTCCATCCTTGGGTCTATTTTGGGACCCATGGGGCCACTCGGGGTGATAATGAAACATTTTATTAATTAATTTAAAGTAAAGACAACAATGGCATAAACATAAATCTTTTAGTAAATCAATTTTTACATTATGTTATATAAGTTATCTCTTCGATAGTAAATATTAATTGGAAGTCTAAAAATATTTCTAACATAATAGTTTTTTTTAATCTTTTTAGACAGCAAATAAAAAAAGTATTTATGACACAATAATGAATTAGTGTTTACCTCATCAATGAATGATATAAATAAATAATATTATAAAGAATAATATAATATCAAAAAATTGTCCAATTTTTATTGGATGATATTATTTCGAACCAGATTTATCTTATATTCGACTTTAATAAGTTTTGGACCTTTAGAAAACGAAAACCATTATTAAATAAATTAATATTATCAAATATTCCTAAAGAGACCCTCCTCCCACATATAAAAATCCCTCACCTCTAACTCATTAGTCCCACATCTAAATCCCTTTGTTTCTTCCAACCTTGGTCAAAATAAGCTCTTTATATCCCTCTATTCCACCTAGAAGCTTCACCTTTGGCAGAAGGCACTTCAATAATTCCATTTTTTTCAAACAAAAGGGAGTTACCCGAATTAAAGGTAACGTCTTCTCTAAAAATCTTTTCTTTTATTTTACTTCTCCAACCCCTAAACTCTTTTATTCATTTTTTTATAAAAACACCAGTATCCTGAATATACTAGGTTTTTTTTTATTTTTAGGATTCTAACTACACTTACACACACATCCATCTAATGGGTAAAGAACATGTTGTTTCTATAGACGTTGAACTACTGCCTCACAAAGTGATGATTATTAAATGTTCTCATACTGCCTCTCATGGTGTCCATTATGATGGATCAGTATTTATATGTGATATATATTATATTTATACTGTTTCTATTCTTCTATATGTTTTATTTATATCATACCTTTTTGATTTCCATAATAAGTAAACGCAATATTTTCATTTTAGGAAGTGCGGACTACCGCACCCTCAAAGTGATATGACTCATTTATTCCATACATGGGACATATAAAATATTGAGTTAATGAAATTATATATGATATTATACTAGAATTATAATATACCGATCTATCATTATGTTTTCATTCCATTAAAATACAAAATAGAAATGAAATTTGTGTTCATGAATATGTACGGCTTACCCTTTACATGAATGGTGCATTTCATTTCGTATCTTCAAATGTTATGTACTATTATAAATACATATATATACAAGATATATATGATATCTAAATCTTGAATATCATTCGAGTGATAATGGACTTTTGACCACATGAAAAACATGTAATTATAAGAAGATCATTTTTCACTCAAGTACCAAATATCAACAAAATGACCATTATTAACTTCAATGATTACCGAATGTTTATAACATGGTAATAAGTGATATGAATGGAATAATAAACTTGGAAAAGGTTATTAATCAAGTAAAATTTAACATTAGTTTATTATTCTAAATATTTAAGAACGAATGGGTAAAGTTGAACACGAGGTAAGGGAGTTCGTCTCATTCGACTTTCATTAAAGCATATTTTTTTTATAAATGACTTTCTTTTATATGGTGTATAAACACCAATAAAATTTATTTTCATTAAAAGGGAATCTTTTCTCTATGAATAATTTTACTAAATAACAAAAAGAATGTTTCTTTTTAACATACGCGGTGACAATGACCTTTCCGCCGCCACGAGCATTATTTGATCTTTGGATTCCTTAACAAACCATAGTGTTTTTCTAAAGGAAAATAAATACCATATACTCTTTTACATATTTTGGTAATGAAAATGGTTTTGAAAATGTAATATTTATGTCAATATATTTAAATTATATATTCTGATTGAAATGTGGAAATATTATCTTTCCTTAATATTTTTTTTCTGTGTTATGAATATGTTAGGGTTATTAGGCATTGTTTAATGTTTCTGATGCTTTTTCTAGGATGTGCATACTTCATGTAGAGGATGCGTAGCTGTTACGCCGCATTCCCGCTTTCCAAAGGCTGGTAGAATCCACTCCTTTTTCAGGGATGTCTGCTCCTTGATTGAAAAGGGATGATGGGATGTCAATTCTTCCTTCTGTGGATTCCTCCCCGAAGATCATCACCTAATCTGGGTCTCCCTTATAGACTTAAGACCTTATTCATGAAACTCTTCTGAGTTCCATATCTTCATGGACACCAGTTCATTACACTGCTTCTGTCAGGACATTTCAAGGGTTTTGGTCAGGGAAGCAACCGTCGGTTGGTAGATTAGTCACATTGGGCATCCCTGGCGTGTCAGGATGTTGGGGGATTGATATGTCTATCTTCTTTCCCTTATTATAGGGCTTCTCGAGGGTGTGGAAGCCTGAGGCATCCCACATCAAATGCGGGGAATCATATTCCTTGGGCATGTATCTAAGGTTTTCCTTAGCTTCCTATGTTTAACACAGGGTATTTCCTGAGTATAACGTCCAGTGGAGATGGATCATACTGATCAGAACACTGATTAGAGTGGATCAGACAGAGGAAACCCCTGGAGGGAACACCGGTACTGGGACCAACATGTTGATGGCTTCCTGAATGCTATCAAATGGAACGGGGAATGGGATGGAATGATCTCACCGAGATGTGGTAGCCCGTGTAGGAATCAAGATGGATGATGGAGAGTTTGAATGGAGTGGAGGGGTAATGATATGGGACCATCGTGAAGGTGACGATATTGTTGGTCTTCGGCCTCGAAGAGACTTCCTATATATCCCCGTGGTAGGGAATCAATGTCTGTGTAGTTTGGTTGGATGATGGGAATTTTGAGGAGGCAGCCTGTGTGAATGGACGCATGGATGGGACCTAGAGGAAGTGGAACCTCCGGGTTAGGGCATGGCCTTCCTGAGACCCATAGGCTCTAGGGAGAGGTTAAGATGAGACATAATTGATGGGGCTTAAACCTCGAGGAGGCTTCTTATGTAACTTACCTTGGAAAGGATCAAATACCACGTAGTTCAGATGGTGAATACAGTTTAACGTCATGTGGGATGGGGGAAAACCAACGTGAAAGGGGACGGAATGACAGGGTGTTGGGCTTGAACCTTGTGGAGGCTTCCTAGGTACCATTCCTTGACATGGATCAAAGTCCACGTAGTTTGGGAAGGGTTGGGGCTTACAGTCTGAGGTAGCCCAAGGTGTTGGATCTTGAACCTCGTGGAGGCTTCCAACGTACCATGCCTTGGCATCCATCAAAGTCCCCATAGTTTGGGATGGGATGGGGCTTACACTCTGAGGCGACCCAAGGTGTTGAGGCTTGAACCTCATGGAGGCTTCCTACATACCATGCCCTGACATGGATCAATGTCCCCGTTGTTCGGGATGGATTGGGGCTTACACTCCGTGGCGGCCCAAGGTGTTGGGGCATGAACCTCATGGAGGCTTCCTACGTACCATGCCTTGACATGGATCAATGTCCCTGTAGTTAGGGATGGGTTGGGGCTTACACTCTGAGGTGGACCAAGGTGTTGGGGCTTGAACCTTGAGGATGCTTCCTACATACCCTTCCTTGGCAGGGATTAATGTCCCCAAAAATTGGGATTGGTTGGGGCTTACTCTCTAAGGAGGATCAAGGTGTTGGGGCTTAAACCTCATGGAGGCTTCCTATGTACCATTCCTTGACATGGATCAAATTCCCTATTGTTCGGGGTGGATTGGGGATTACACTCTGAAGTGGACCAAGGTGTTGGTCTTAGTCAGTGCTCACTCTAAGCTCACGAATTCATGCTCGGTGGTAGAAACAAGAGACAGTAGAGACCAGATGATCACGTCGTGAAAGGTGCATCCGTGGGGAGTGAAGAGGGCCTTACGTGCATGACAGCCCAAGGAGCTGGGACTTACTCCAAGATGGAGGCCCGAGGCGAGAAAGCGCAGTGGTAGAGGTACTTGGGTCCAAATAAAGGAGGATCCTCATTCCATATCATGCCCTTTGCTAGCCCTGGGGACTAAAAATGAAAGGAGGAGCAAGTATGCTGCCTCCTGGAAAGAAATCTAGGGGATTACACCAAGGTGGCTACCTTTTCTAGTGGACAAACGCCACTTCAATTAGGAGGATATCATCCCCTGTGAGGGGTGATCCCATCCCCATGGAGACGAGTAGGTGTGGAGAATGTCCAAGGTGGGGGGACCCTCCATGTGAAGCACGGGGCCATGTCACAATTTAACGTCATGTGTTGAGGATGATGGTTCTTGGCAGTTTAACGTCTTGCAACTGGGATGTGGAGGGTTTTATCTACACCCCTAGGGCTTAAATAACCGGTACCCTCTGCTCCTTGTGAAAGGGAAGGCATCGGCAACGCCATAGTGAAGGGGTGTCGTGGAGGTAACCATCAAAGGGTCCACGTTAGCGTGGATATAAGAAGAAGTAATAGCTGTTAGTGTGCCAATGCGAAGAAGTATGAGGCAAAGAAACACAATGGGTTGTATCATCCAGGGGTCTTTGAAGTTACTTTGTACAATCCTAGAAGGCTTCCTGGGAAAATGGTGCATGATGTGGATGCTCGGGGCATGAGTGACACCCGTTAATGGCATCCATAAGAAGAGCATCAGGCACCCATGCAAGTGAAAGCCTGAGGAGCACCGAGGTGAGGGGTCCCGAGGAATTGCACAAAACCTCTAAGGCCTGCATGCGAAACCATTAGCCCTGCATAAAAAGAACCGGGTTGGTGAAAAATCAATAATGATTTCACATAAATGGAGCTGAGGTTTTTCACGCAACTAGAATGGATTGCGTGCAAGGATTGCGAATTGCGTGCAGTCGGGAGAGGCTGTGCGCAATGACTGGGGTGCGTGCAATTGAAGATGATTGTGCGCGACTGGATGGGGTGCGCGCAATGGAAGGGAATTGCGTGCAATTGGCCAGCCTGTGCACGAGTGGAAGGGATTTCGTGCAAGGGGCGGACCCCGAAGGGATTTGAATTCAGCCTTAAACCAAGGAAATCTCACACGGAGACGGACCCTGGGACGACTGGGCGCGAAAATAACCATACTGAAGGCCATCTTTTCATGCGCGGAAGGTGAATTTCACGCACGAAATCTGGTTTAGATTCTTCAGCCCCGAAGTGGAAGGGGGTCTCCTTCTATTTATAGGCATCTGGGGGCGTGGAAACCAGGTCGGCATGAAAAAATTGCGTGACGTTGGCGGTCGATGTGAAATGGCGCCTGCTCGGGGTGCGGCATGAAATATTTCGCACCCACGCCGACGAACATTCATGAATCCCGAAACATTCCATGCAAGGGAATATTTTTTCTCAAACCTTTGATTTTTTTTCATGCGACCCCTTCGGGCCCCCTGAACGGGGTCCCAGGGTCCAAATATGACTTCTATTTGTCATTTAGAAACCTTATTCAGCCCTTGAGCGCTTTTCAACATCTACAAATGCCCCCCCCCCCTCAGAATTGGATCGACGAGGTGTCGCAACGGCCAGATTTCGAGGGAAACACCGAAATGCAGGGCTCCACGGGGTCCATGCGTGGAAAAACCTGAAGCGGCATGCAAAACTTATGAAGGTCCGGGATTTTCTTTTTGCGCGGGCATGGAAACCAGGATTTGACTATAAAAGTCCTTGTGGGTCCCATGCTCTGTATGAATTTCCTCATGCGACATGCTCCAAGCTCTCGTACGAGAAAATTCCACTAGCCCCGTGTGAAAAAAATATATGGTTGTGCGCAATTCCACTGGGATCAAGCGTTTTTGTATGCGCAAACCCGGGTTTATTCGCACAGCAACCTGATATTTTGTGGCGTCCACTAATTTTATGCGCCACCCTCTCATATTCCACGCCAACCAGTCAAATACTTTCGGAAGAAGATGGCTGCAAACAAGTCTGGTGATAGCGAAGCTGGTGCTCTAAGGGATAAAATGGTTTCTAACACAAAGGTTTATGGTGCCGAAAGGATTGTCTCCAGTAACCATACCCTTTTCAATCTACTAACCCCCGCCCAAAAGGAGTACGCCATGTCCAACAATCTTCCACTATGGGACTTCAGCATTCTGAAGGAGGTCCCTTTTCCAGGTTTTGAGGTGGATACACTGAGGTCATGGGTGACCCGTGAGGATGATCTCCCTCGATACAACATCACCAACAAAGGTTATCCAGCTAGAGAAACCACGAACATGGATGCTTACATCCTGAATCCCCGAACTAGGACCATTGCTGGGAGTGACCCTGTCACAGAGAGCTCCCCGGCCCTCCATGTGAGTTCCTTCCACCAGAGCATCACTGACGAGGCTAAAGGCTAACTACAGGACTGAGACCTGTGGTCCGGAGGTAATTTCACCAGCGAATGGGCCTGGGCATACTGGGTTTGCCATACATGTGACAAATTTGGGGTCGAGCTACAGCATATCGTCTTATTTGAGGCGGTATGTACATCTCAATTTCACTTCTACCTCCAACATGATCTTGGGCTAGAGCGGTTCACTCTATGGTCCCCCGATACCAATACCTTCCACCTTCATCATGGGGAAGTTGGTATCAGTCTCTGGGGAATTCACTATATCGGGGGTATCCCTTTGTAGGTCCACCAATATGATGAATTCCTTCTGCCGATGAGCACTTGGGGTGACAGATCACAAGCCCCCATAATGACGTGGCACCTACTGGAGCTAGCCAAACAGAGGTTGTGGGTCAAGGATTTCTTAAAGGACAACACCTATAAGGACTGGTTTAGCCGGTTCCTAGAGAGGGATCTGGCAGTCAAGATGCCAGGGCGAGGGAGACGGTGTCCAACCGTGGCACAGAGGAGCAAGAGCGGATCATACTGGAGGATCCTGGAGGCGGGGCACTACCAGTCATGGGGCTATAGCATAAATGAGAGTTGGGACCAGAATGTTTGGTATGCTAGATTACTCGACACATTCTTGAGCGGGTGGCTCTTTCCGGTGAGGGACGCAAGCATGGGCGTCCGTCCAGTGACCCTGGTGATGGCTGGCATCATGGATGCCAACAAAAGATTCAACCTGGGGATCCCCATGCTGGCTCATCTGTACGCCATTTTAGGACGCATCTCGAGAGGGGGGTCACCTAGATAATCTGTGGCCCCTTCAAGATCTTATATGGATAGTTTACGGCTCATTGCGGCGGATATACCTTCTCGAATACCATCTGTCCTCCAGGTAATGGTATACGACCTTCCCTATTGAATATTTTCGGGGTCATGTTATTGATGCTCAATGACGAGGGAATAAGGATCAGAATTGGTAATCATGCCAAATTATCTTTCATCCCATTCCCCACCCAGACAGGGTATATGATAGACAATGGGAAAGGCTCATTGGAGCAGAGAGAGTACTTCCAGAGCATCCGAGGTGGGGTGCTTGTGGCCTGGATTGATCGGAATATCTTCTGTGATACATATGTGCCTTCCAGGTTTTCCAGCCAGTTTGGGTGCCTCTAGTGGATGCCGAAAAACTTATACACAGTTGTCCAGTAAGAAAGTAATTCCTGTGTTCTTTTCCAAATGTCGCTTATGTTCACGACCCATGGCTCCGACGATGTCATCATCTTTCCACCCACCGATATTGATGCTGGCCTCTCAACCAAGTATGCCGAAAATTGGGCCATAGCATACCCTGAGGGGCTTTTGTAGAAGCGAGTTCGACAACTCAAGGTCGCCAGTGTTGAACCTGGGTGACGAGAGAGTTGATAGAGTGCCGCTAGAGGGGGATTATCTAAAGCGCGTCAGACAATGGGGCCCGTACAGGTTGGGACCTCAGCAGCGGGGACGTCGCATGGCATGGACACGCCCTCATAGCATAGAGGAGGGTCCCACCAAGTGGCAAGAGAACTTCCTAGGAAGAAAATAAGATATCTTCTTCAACCTTCTCGTGACGCAATCTTCCCTGTGATATGGTGGACCTGGCTAACCCTGCGGCAGTTGGTAAGTACTGAAGCCCTCTGGCAGAAGATAGTGTGAGACGGGATCCAGCAGCTAGAAGTCGAGATTGTCTGGATTGTTGAAAGATTGAACTTCCATTGAAGAAATTCATATCTGAAAACCATGGACAAGTACACACACTAATAGGGTCGGTGTGTGGAGCCACCTTTATTGGTGAAAGTGATTCTCGGACAGAAGCATGATTCAGAAAAGATGATGTCGGGGGATGATGACAATAATGATGAGTAGGAGGGTGGTGAAACAGAAGAGGAGGAGGCAGAAGGAGAAGGTGAAGGGGAAGGTGATGGATAATAAGAGCCTAAATGTGAAGGGTATTAGGGGGAATCCTACCATGGGAGTCTTTGGGAGAGTGTCCAGATCGTCTGCTTCGATATGGATTTGATTGAACTGCTCGAGGTATGATTCAACACTTATCTATCCTTCTCATGTATCCACTCTTGTTTGAAATCCATAATCCACCCTCCTTATCTTACTCAGGATCATATTGTTTCTAATCAAGAGTCTCCAGTCGAAGGAGGAGGGGAAGCGCCAATAGAACAAGGTGGGGCACCGATTCCCATTATCGAATTGACGAGCGTTGAGGGATCTCATGCTCTGACAACTCCTGTAGCGGCTTGAACACTGGAGGCTAGTTCCTTGGTTTGTCGTAAGTTTCTTGCTTTGATACCGGTACATACCGTCAGAGGACTCAATTGATGAGGGTTCTCTTTGTCTGTACAGTGATCACGACATTGGAGGCTCGTCAGGCTGCTGAGCCCAGACCATTTGTGGGTGAGTCAATGGATAATGTACCACCTTATCCAGAACATGCCTCCCAAACCGAGTCGGCCCCAACAATTGTTGATCAGAGAGCGGTGGACATCAGTGGTGTTGTTGTCGGGGCAGGGCCGGAAGTTGACGAAGGTGCCACCCGGGTCAATGCGAGAGAGGAAGGTCGCTCAGACGCTGAGGAGCCTATTCCCCTGGGAGGAATCTCCGATGAAGACCCTACTGCTATCATGTTGGTTGTCATTCCTTTATATCGGCCGATTGAACCAGAGGAAATCGATGATTCAGACTCAGAAGCAGCTGAGGAGAGCCTGATGACGCGACGCAAAGGGTGGAAGTGCATCCGTCATTTTCTCAGTCAGCCTCAGATGGAATGGCTGAATCAGAAGGGATCACTCCACACCTGTATGTGTTTCCAATTTGCTGTAGGGTAATGTGCTCAACACCTCCACTTGACGGTCCGTGATTACATGTCCAAGAAGATGCGCGGGAGCAGCTGACGCTCCGACGTCACCCAGTGTTAGGAGGAGTCATGAAGTGCCCGAGAATTTATAAAGGTCAAGTAGGAGGTCCGACACCTCAAAGAATAGGCAAAAGGAAAGGAGATATTCATCAGAAATTCTTTTGAGCTTGTGGAGAAGTAGAGGGCCCAGCTGGCAGACACCCAAGAACAACTAGTGGAAGTGAGCCACCAGATGAATGAGCTCTAAACTGAACAGGTGCGGGCACGGGCTAGGGTAGAGAACTTTTCTCTGTAGCTGCTAATGAAGAGAGAGTCTTCAGGGGGCGAGAAGTTGTCATGGAGGCCCCCCAGCCAAAAGGTAGCAGTGTTGGAAAATCCATCAAAGAATTCGACCCTTAAGGACCTTGTTTTGGCCGAACCCAAAAAATTATTTTGCCTTACTGCTTCTTATTCTGAACTATATGTATGGAAAAATTTATTTACGTGTCTCTTTTGGTTAACGCATTCCACCATAATCCCAAAATAAATAGCAATCCATTCATAAACTCATGCGGGACATACCCGATGTGAGAAAGAACGGATGATCGCACTATCACTTCGTTTGATCACATGAGCCTCAACCATGCTTCGAGCATTCAAGATTAAAATTCGGATTTCCAAGGAGAAGAGGGAGGCCCAATCAAAGGAAGAGTACCTCAGACCAATCGATGTATCGTCTTCTCAATGTGCTCTAGTGCACGAGTGGGGAAATTCTAGGGGCATTGGAATCAGTCCGAACATAGGGGAATGAAAAATGTGAATCACGTTACCCAAATTTGGAAAACTATGGGAGGGGTGTGGCAATAAAAGACAATTTTTGACCGTGTTTGAAACAAAACATCCCTATTTCATTAGCCTGAAATGGTGACAAAAAATATGGGTCAACCGCTGGCCATGTTCGCAACACGGGACCTAACTCAAATATCATCCATCAGTCTTTCGGAACATTGGCCCAGGATAGTAGGCAGACCAATGGCCGAGAATCCATACTGTTAGGGGGTCCCTTCAGATGTGAAAAAGGGTGAGGGTCCAAATAAAGGGGTACGCAAATCACGAAAAGTGGAGTGGTGTTTTGTTCGAACAGAATCCAATACTCCTGAAATTACACCGCCGTGGTGGAAGCACATTAGGTGGACGCATTAATATGATAATGGATCATCATTACTTTTAGACATGACCTCTCTAGTGGGGAAACTATTGCTTCCAAATGTCATTATGTGGCTTCCCGAACATGTTCAGGGAAAATGCGGTAGTTACACAACTCCACGAAGGGTCAGGCCAAAGGGCCGACAGTGGGTAAAGGATGATATTTTTGATTATCAGGGCTGGACCCGAGACAAAATGTCTATGTGTTTTTTCATATCCCATAAGGATGGGAATCATTCCATATGTAGTTCTAGAAAGGGTCATAGTTTAAGGTCTTAGAACTCGGACCAGGGATTGGTAAGGAATGAAGGGGACACATGGTAAGGTGAATAAGAAACCCAATGTGAATGAGGACATAAGTCCAGATTACCATGTGTTCCTTGGGGAAGTGTTTATGTCAAGGGACCAAACATGAAAGATAGGGTGGGCCCATGGGGAAGAGCCTAGTCAGTCCTACGCATCTCATGAAAATGAGAATGAAGACATACGTAGTTCTGGGAGGTAGCATGGTATGGTACCAGGGAAAAGGATGAAAGGGGAATGCGGGTCTATCCCTCGCACAAAAAGAAGTGGTATTTGATATATCTTGTTTGTCCTATAAGGCGAATGGTTTTTTTGTGAAGTGATAGGCCTAGGTTATAAATTCCTAGCATCGCCACAAGAATGAAGCTGCATACATGCATTTACAAATGGTATGGTGGATTACCGATAACCAACGTGATTCCCCCTATGATAAGGTCATCACAATGCAGTGATTTTTATCATCGTGTAGCCAGGATGACATTATCATAGTTTAATGTCATGTGATAGGACCAAACAACACAATTTAACGTCATATGCCTTGGACATAAAGGAATGCACATGACGCGATAAAGCATACCCAGTATGAATGAGGACATAATTCCAAATCATCACCATGTGGAACCTTGGGAAAGGAGCCTCGGGCCAGTGAGGGTCAGAGGATAAGGGGCAGGAGAAGCTAGCTTCTAGTTGAGTTAGACCTAGAAACACAATGTCCAGGTGATCCCACAAATCCCATAAGGATGTGGATAAAGCAGCACATTGTTCTTAGAGAAGATCCGAGTTTATTGTCTTAGCGCCTGGATCACGGGAGCCCCGAAGGACACCGTATTATAGCTTTGTACCCCTGGCATGTGGAGTTGCACTGAGGGATAGTGCCAAGAGTGTCGAGGTTCCACCTGGACACGATGGGGTGGAAAATAATGTGAATCATGTAACCAACATTCAAGGCCACAAGGGGCTGGCGTGACGATGAAGGATTACTACTGACCATATTCACAACACAGTATCCTGTCATGTTAGCCTGAAATGGAGACAAAAAAATGAGAATCGACCACTGACCATGTTCACAATGTGGGACTTGTATCAATTTGTTTTCTGAAACCCTCGGGGTCGTTGGCTCATAATGTTATTAGAGAACTTAGGCCTAGAATCCATGCCGTTTTGGGGGGTCCCTTTGGGTGTGAAAGCTAACGGGGGCCCCAATGAAGGGGAACATGAAGCTTGAAAAGTGGAAAGAACTTTCCCAAGTTGCACCTGACACTCCAGTTCCTAGACCAAAGTACTCTTGGACACATCAGCGAACCACTACAAAGGGTCGAGTGGCTCATCTTTAGAGCGGCCAAGAGATGGAAAATTCCCATGAGAAGGTGGGAATGGTGCCAAAAACCCAACGCGAAGGAGGGAATAACCCTGTATCACACCTACACATCTTTCTCATAGAAAGGAACAGTCCAAGGGGCCTAGGTGAACAATATATCTCTAAGATATGGGGATGGACCCGAAATCTAAATGTTTACACGGTCCTATGTATCCCATTCGGATGGGAATCAAGCCACACGTAGTTCTTGAAGGTGCAGTTTAACATCATGAAAAACTATGTGTAGAATAACGTCGTGCGGGACGATATAGTTTAATGTCATGATAGACTTAGCATTTAGTTTAGGGTCATGTGGGACCAAATTCAGTTCAAGGTCGTGGAGGACCATATGTAGTTTATGGTCTTGCATGACCATATGGCTCAGGAAATGTATTGCTAGAATAACTTGGCATTGGTGGGAGGAGTTATATGCTCACAATCCATGGTTACCAAGGATTATGCTGCATTGGGGTAAACCTTATGAAAAATGAAAGGTACTTCCCATTTGGGCTCTAACATGGGTGGTTTTCTACAAGGTATCATTGGTTTTCTCAGAGCCAGCACTAAGTCACCTTGCAGAAAAGAGAAAAGGTGAACCTTCTTGTTGAAGGCTCGATCCATCCTGCTCTGATGCCTTTCTAGATTGTACAGGTCACAAAACATATTCTCATCAAGTGCTTCCAATTCAGCTAGATGGATTTCAGCCACTCTATCTGGTGCTTTTTGGTCATAGACCTCTATGAAAAATGAGGGAAACTGAATCTCGATGGGCAGGATGACCTCAGTTCCATATACCAGGGAAAATGGGGTCACCTGGGTGGAATTATGATTCATCATCAAATAGGCCCAGAGGGTGTTGGGGTGCTTATCTGGCTAACTCTTCTTGTTCTGACCAACCATTTTCTGCTGAATGATAGTGAGTGTTTTATTGAGCACCTCAATCTGTCCATTTTCCTGCACGTGATAGAGGGAGGTATGGTTTGAGCAGATGTTGTACTTGGCGTAAAAAAATTTCAACTCGACTACCAAGAAGTTGGTGCCATTATAGGTGAGGATATCATGAGGAACTCCAAACCGATGGATGATATTAGAACTCACTAAGTCAATGATAGAATGATTCTTGACTTCCTTGAGCAGAATTTTCTCTGCCCACTTGGAAAACAAATCTGTAGCGGTCAGAATGAACCGGCTTTGGCGAGCCATTGCCGGTGGATATGGTCCTATGACATCTAATCCCCAGACCGCAAAGGTCCAAGAGTACTTGGTAGTGTGGAGAAGCTCTAGTGGCTGATGCACAAAGTTAGCATGAACTTGTCACACATGGAACCTCTTGGAGAACTCGATGTAGTCGTGGATCATGGAGGGCCAAAAATACCCTAATCTCCGGATCCGGTGAGATAGTTCTGGCACAGCTTGATGGGAACCGCTGGAACCAGCGTTAACCTCTTGCATGACCTATAGAATCTCAACACCTTGAATGCAACAGAAGAGAACACTATAAAACCCACACTTAAAGAGGATCTGCTCAAGACTGGGACCACTCTAGAGGGTAAACTGTAGCGTGTGGTGACGCATTTGCTCACGCTCGGCCCGATTAGCTGGGAGATTACCGTGTTAGAGGTATTCGACCAAGGGTATCCTCCAATCAGCAATCATTTCGATCTCTGCATCCGGATGACCCAGGGGTCCTGACGCAGAGGCGCCGACGGTAATATGGCTTAACTATGGGCCGTCATTGCCATCCGGGGTAACAAGAGAAATGAATCTCCAATGTTCCATGTGGATAATAAGATCGTCATGTTCGGGCTCTTAAGGTGATGCAACTAAGCTGGCCAAACATCCTCTCGACTATTCTGTGATCGAGGAATATAGGTAACCTCTGGATGAGAAGGGAACTGGCCCATCAGCTGGAGGGTGCGCTCCAATAATGGTACGAGCACTGGCTTCCTGACAACATATTCATCGTTGACCTGCTTAATGACTAGCTCTAAGTCCCCATTCACATGAAAATGGGGCATGTCAATCTTAAGGGCCAGCTCGAGGATCATTAAGCCTCCTACTGATGGGGCTCCAGGAGGCACCATCAAAGTGTATCTGCCAACATGGGATGGTTTGATCGACTTAGAGGATTACCTCATCAAGAAAATCTAAGTCCAGGTATTGGTCCATGGAGGTTGGATGGGTAGCAAGGAAATCGGCCAATGCCTGTCCCTTGATATCCTTCTAAGGCATGAACCTGATGTTTAACTGCTGGAGGATTACCGCCCGCCGCGCTAGTCAGCCAGTCAACATGGGACGGCCTAGGATATACTTCAAAGGGTCTACTCGAGATACCAGTTGTACCTCATGGTGCTGCAGGTAATGTCACAATTTCTGTATGGAAAACATGAGTGCAAGGAAGCTCTTCTCGATAGGGGAGTATCTTGTCTTCATATCGAGGAGCATACGGCTGAGGTAGTAGAGGCTATTATCAATCCCCATATTGTTCCTCTGGGCGATAAGGGCATCGAGGGACCATTCCAGGGTGGTCACATACAGGATTAGCAGCTTCTCGGAGACCGGTGGCATCAAGACTCGAGGCTGGAGAAAATATTGCTTGATTTCCTCAAAGGTGGTCTGGCACTCCTCATCCCACTCATAAGAAGTGACCTTCTTTATAAGCTGAGAAAATGTCTTACACTTGCCATCCAAATTCGCAATGAATCAGTGTATATAGGCCAAGTGGCCTTGGAAGCATCAATGCTCCTGAATATTACATAAGGGAGGCATCCAAATGATTTCCTTGATCATCTCTGAGTCAATCTCGATGCCCCGGTACCTGAAAACAAAGCCAAGGAACTTCCTGGAAGTGACCACGAAGGCACACTTCAACGGGTTCATCATCAAGTGATGGGATTGGAAAAAGTCAAACACTTTCTCAAGGTCTTTGATATAGTCCTGGCACTGGTGATATTTGACCACCAGGTCATCCACATATCATTCCACCAATGTTCTGATGATTTTATTGAATATGGGACTCATGGTCCGCTGATAGGTGGCACATACATTCTTCAGGACGAAGGGCATAACCTAGTAACAGAAGGTACCTTGGGGTGCCCTGAAAGTGGTGGAATATTCATCCTCAGGGGCCATCCAGATCTGATTATATCCAGAGTAACTATCCATGAAGGAGAGGGCTTGGAACCCAGCTGTAGCATCGAACAAGAATTCTATCACTAGAAGGGAAAAATCATCCTTCAGAAAATGGAGATTGAGATCTTGGAAGTCGATACAGACTCTGATCTGACCATTCTTCTTCCTGACTGGTACAATTTTGGCCAGGTATTTGGGGTACTAGACCTCCTTAATAAATTTGGCTCTGATGAGCTTGTGAACTTTGGCCTCGACCATGGCACCATGAGACGGATACATCTTTCTAGGAGGTTTTTGAACCTGCGATGATTTGCCGGAAGACTGAGACGGTGGAAGGCTACCTGAGGATCTAGTCCTAGAATATCGTCATAACATCAGGTGAATACATTACAGTGCTATTCAAGGAATCCTACCTACCACTGCTACTCTTTGGGGGATATAGTGGCACCAATCAATGTGGGTCTTGGGTCAGCCTCCCTTCTGAGGTTCACCTGTACCAACTCATCGACCATGGTGGAGACACCTTCCTCAAAGGTAGGGGGCATCCTCTATATCCTCTTCTCCACTTATGGAGGGATATTCCATGGGTGAAGTTGTTTCTGAGTTACTATACCTTGATAGGAGGCTGGTACCAACTTGTTCGGTAGTGTTCATTGCATCGGGGAACTCCAGCGCAATCGAGACCATGGTTGTGAAGGCTGTCGACACGATCCCGTGTGGTCTCCGGCCCAAGGGGACACACTTGATAATGTCAAAGAAGTAGTGGCGTGTCTGCTGGAGCCGGATTATTACAGCCCGGCGAAACAGACAAGTATGATGTACAGTCGTTTCCATGAGCCGAATGCCCTGATACCTGATGGGAGTGGGAGGCTCCGGGATTGCTGAGGCCTAATTCGTATAAGAATATGAAGTGATCTTTCAACGCCACCTGGATTTGAGATCATGGTTCCCACTTTTCATGAAAAAAAACATTTCCCCATATCGGGGGTCGTGTTCTCCAACTATTGGATCGAGAAGACGTAAGAGTCATTAAGACATGCCCTAGGTTCAGTCGTAGAGGTGACGGGCTCAACTTCACATTCCTGTACTTACTTATCCTTGCTCTTGTAATAGTCAATGTCCAAATAGAGGGCTTCACAAGAGGAAAATGGAGATGAATCACCTTGGAGTATGCCTACTTGACCATTAAAGGTGTATTTGAGGCCTTGGTGATACGATGAGAGGACCGCTACGTGCAGGTGGATCCATGTTCTACCCTTCAACGCATTGTACGCGGTGTCCTGGGAGACAACCATAAACTCAGTGCTGGAAACTAGGCCACTGAATTTGGTCTTCAAATGGATCTTGCTGACTGGGGTATGCTCTGTCTTGTTGTATCCCTGGATTCTTAAATAGGATGGAGTCATGTCATCTTCGGATAACCCTAGCATTCATAGTGTCCGTGTTGGGATATGGTTAATCTCGGAGTCGGAGTCAACAAGACAGCAGTGAACCTCCACACTGTTAAATTGACAGGTGATATACAGCAGGCGTATGTGCCCCTATATGGGGGAGCCTTCATCCTCTTCTGAGAACGAAATGATGGCCTAGAATTCAGCATCCTCAACTATTTCAGTATGGAAAACTTCTACAGCTTCTACCTCCGTCTCAAACTGGAGGGCCCCCTTAAAGCCTCGTTGAGTGCTCCGCGTATATCTGGAGACAGGCGAAGGGATTCAAGGACTAAAAGACTCACTGAGATTCCGTCAAGGTGGTTGAGAAAATAATACTTCCACACTAGGTACAAACCTTTTCTAGTGGGAATTCGCTATGTGGTAGAAGGCATGGCGGGCCCCGCAGGCCGTACTGATGACTGACTGGTACTAGGAATATCCTGCTGCTCACTAGTCAAATCCAGGAGGGTTTCTGTAGGATGATGACCGGATAGCTGAGATCATCCTGTGGTAGGGCGAAGCTGGTCGTGGCACGACTGATGTGGTTCTTCCTAATCCAACAACACAAACGGTGGTGGAGGCGGTCCTAACGACGCCAGATGAAGAGGTTGTGAGTGCTGAGCTATGCGCTAGACCCATTTCTTGGTCTCAGTGGCATGTACGGCTTGGCTGGAGGTGCCAACCGATATGCCCCGATGACCCATATGGTTACGGCTCCGTCGACATTGGCATCAGATGGAGACATTGGGGAGGTTCTCCTTGTGCTCCCCCTCGTCGAGAGTTATATAGGGGTTTACCAACTCAACAGTGTTAACTGAATTATAACCTTTAATATCACTTTATGAATCCTTCACTACCAAGTAGATTCTGGGGGGAATCCCCATCTTTGGAGGCACAAAGTCGCTGAGAGTGCAGGGCGATGATGACACTGGTGGGGCGTGTTTCTTTTTTTCTTGCGTCGTCGGTGCTTTATCTTCTGGGAAGAGGCCGGATGAAAAGTGGTGGCCACATATTTTGAAGGCTCCAGCTAATTTTGGCGTTCATGGATAATTCCATGGGCATGGGAGACCGCTTTATGGGCCATCTGGTCGTTATACTTTTGAGACCTGTTCTGAAAAACCTGCTGTCGCCCACCTTCAATCTGGCTACTGCTATCTGACCTCACAAAGACACAAGCCACTTGTGCTGGGACCGGGCCCAACCTAACTATGTTGTTGTTAATCTGGTCTCAGAGCCAGTCCTTGAACACATAGCATTTCCTGAGGGTGTGCCCCAAGATCTGGTGATAAGGGAAGTAGTTTGTGTGACTAGTGAGATTCACATCGTTTGGCTTTCTACACTCAGGCAAGAGTACAATTCCATAATCTAAGGCACTGAAGAAGTAACCAGGGACCTAAGCCTCGTTGAATGAGTAGGTATGATTTCTTCTGTCCAAAATGGGGGATCTAGGAGCCTGGCCCTGACGAGGGGCCAGAGGAGCCTGTCGAGGAGGCAGACCCTGATTCCCCCGCCTGGGTAGTGGTGGCGCATTACGTGGAGGCGCTTTCCGATTCTGAGGACACTGCTGAACCGAAAGCTATGCCGGATATGGAGGTCCTCTACGAGGCTGTGGGGCCAGTGATACTGGTAGTAATTCTAGCTACCTGGGGGCCTCTATCTAGAACACCGCAGCGGGCTCGGCTCTAGTAGCCCTCCTCACTGGGATTATAGGGGGCAACAGACGTGCCTGGATGGCCTGTTTCAGGGCTTTTTCGAGGTGTTGGGCCTTATATGAGAAGTCTTGGAACCCTCCAGGATAGTTCTGATTGATTAGGGAGGGAACCAGCTCCGTCTTGACATTCCCCACACACATCGTTAGTAATTGTTCCGGAGTCAGTGGCATGTCAAGGGAGTATGTCATCCCCTTCCACCAGGAGATAAAGTATACAACTCGCTCATCAGGCCTTTTTTCACTTTAAGAGGTCTATGATACTCATATTCTAGGTGGTAGAGTTGAACTAGTAAAGGAACTTCCAGCGAAGGTCCTCCCAGCTGGTCACGAATCTGGCGGGGACCTGGCTAGACCAGATAAATGTCGGCCCCTCCAATGTATGATCAAAACAACAGAGCTTGGCAGCCTCCTCCTACTCTAGAGTCCCTATCATAGGCCCACACCTTGAATTGAAGTGGGCCAGGTGTTGTGGCAGGTCCCCCCTCCCCTTAAAGGGAGAGAAGGTGGGGTTCCTGAATCCTAGGGGTGCTAGCATATCATCCACCCATGCTGGGTATGGCTTGCAATCTGGTGGGATGACCACCTATTGCATTTAAAATGCCTCTAGGCGGGAGATGAGTGCCACCATTGGATCATCTAGGAAGGGCCCCTGTCTTGATGGGGGTCCCCAACCACGAGTGCGTTTCTGGGCTCTTTATTGTGGTAGTCAAGCTCAGCGGCTCGTGGAGCGGCTGGTGAAGCGACTCTTAGGGCGACCGGGGGAGCCCAAGCATGGTTCCTTGGATTTGCGCGCCATTCAGGAGGGTTTGGTGAGACATACCGTGCCATTTTTCCATGAGCTCCAGATTCTTCCTTGTCAATGATAGCGACAGGATTAGGGTGTCCTGGGGGCTGCTCGCCAAGGGGAAGCTATTCCTGCACCTGCTGCCCCGTCCTGTGATCACCGTAGTCGGGTCGTCACTCTTCAATGCATTCATCCATTAGTTCTTTGACAAATGTTTTCTGCTTAGAAAGTTTCTGGGGAAATGTGGCCTTCTCGGGGTCTTCATCCGTCTTATGCACTGAAGCAGACGGGTCGGAGTGCTTGACAGCTCTGACGTGATCTTTTCCCTTGCTGAGATTCCAGCTCAGAACTAGTGCCTCGGTGGGCGGAGGGAGACCTAGGAGGTTCCTTTACTGATGATTAATCCTCCTTGATGGGTCCTGTAGTGGTGGCACATCTTTAGGGAGGTCATTCCCATAAAAAAGTTCCATCTCATTTTCCCCTCCCAATAGATTGGTCATGTTGACCGCAACTCTTCTCGGGAGCTTGTCCCCAATGTCACCAAGCGAGCCGGGCTGCCAGGGAATAATGCTAAAGAGGAGGGCAACGTACTGCCCCAAACCACGGACTGGTTCTTGGGGGTATCCTTCTTAATAACCTTGCGGAGTACTTGGAAACTCTGAACGCATTGCTGTTGGAGGGCCATGCAGTGACCAGGTGAATCAGGGTGCACGACCCCGGGGAGTGTGGCTAGGTCAACCAGACGACATTATTCGTCGATGTCTTCAAGGTTCACTTGGCCCAGGGATAAGACAATCATTGGTGGAGGGGATGGAAGTGAGTCACCCAGAGGGTCTGTCAGATACATTCAAACTCCTCCAGGGTGAGCGATTCCGGCGCAAAAAAATTTGGTCTTGTGACCGGCCAAAACTTCTCAGGGAAGTGGTCTACTGTGAGGATGGTCCAGAAGCTCCTCTGCTCAGATTCAAGGACAAGACTTTTATTTCCCCACTCATCAACTAGGGGTGGCTAAGGAACTAGCAGCGAAACTGAGGAAGACCGTTGGAATGGAAGGCTGGTTGGCAGAGAACACGACGAGCAGGCTGACTGGCCGCCGAACCGTAGGTTGTCCTCTGAGGACTGTAGCGACTTGGCCGCTATATTGTGATAGGATGGACTGGTGACCAAATATCTTAACACATCATCAACTTCTACCGAGGGTGATCTATGTCGTAGATCCTCCGCCATTGACACCCAAAATAGCTCTTTGTAGTCTCTATCCAAGACAGAGGGAGCTCTCAGAGATGCTGGTGGCGACGGCATGGTTAGTCCCTGGGGACATGCCAAGTTATCGTCCTCCTGGATATACCTTCGGAGGGAGATAGGGATCCTATGGATCTCGCATTAGGAGAGTAAGAGGATGATGTGCCTCATTCCTACCCCGATTTTTGACTCAGAGGACTGAGGAGAGGGCTCCAGCGCCGAGTCGTACTCTGCCTCAGAGTCTAAGAAGTGGACTGGTCTGACTCCTGTCTTGCCTTCCCCGGAATTCCTCTTGCAGTGGCAAATACCCGCCTTCCTGCCCCTGGGTGGCTCCTCAGGATAGGGATGACTTCTGACACGGGGTCCTTTGGCCGCACTGGTGCTGGGGCGGAGAGGGTTTCCACCCAAGAAAGTCGGGGTGTGAGGAGCACCTGGACAAATGTCGAAAGGGACACATGCAGGACCTCCGTGCTGGCGGGTGACCAAACATGCAATGTATCCAAACCTACAGTTTGTGGAAGGGGGAGTAACTCCATACCCAATGTAGTGAGCATGGGATAGACCCCCCATACGGAGTGTTGCTGTCATGGGGAAGATCCTCACTTGGGGTTGAAGGTGGCACGAGGCAGACCTCCAAGCTGAGGTCGGAAGCAGGGAGGCCATGCACCTTCCGTAGTGGCGACATAGAGTAGGACTCCGCACTGGGTGGAATTGCTGCAGATTGGTCCGCAGTGGCCATCACTTGTGTTGGTGACTGGGAGAGTCGACCCAGCCTGCCCATGGGGTGGTTGGGGCCTTGATCTAGGTCGGGCGTATAAATGTCCCTGGTCGACGTATGCAAGGAGTTGGGGATATGAGTCAGTGGTGGCTCAGGCCATAGTAGCTGCTAACGTTGACGCACCATGGTGGGCACCCTCTTCCATTTTTGCCCGATGCGGGTGCCTGGTCAGATGAACTGGGGCCGGTGGTGCGGGCGTGTGGCTTACCTGCTCCTTGGCTCGGGGAACCAGGCGGCGGCACTGACACAGCCTGGTGGGAGCCCTCACTGGGAGCCCTTGGAATGGGACTCTGATTAGGCTAACCCGGACATCCCCTACCTCGTCGGCGTATGGTAGGGCGTTATCATGGCATTCTGGGGACAAGCTCCCGAAATGATTGAATGATGGGGTGGGGAGTAGAATCTCCCTACGCAGCCCTTGGGGGCGGCTTTGACGGCGAGGTGCAACTACCTCGAGATCTAGGATGGCCATATGTATGGTGGTGATGATCCCCTCCTCCTTATACCTACATACAAGGTCATTAATTACCCTTCACTAGATAATTTCCAATGGGGAGAGGGGGCGTGGGAGCCCATCAGTCATGCCGATTGAGGTCGTCATGGAAGAGGCAGAACCGCACAGGGTAGACACGTCGATATTGCCCATGCCCCTACGTCGATGGGTAGGTGATCGAGCTCTGGATGCAACAACTTGGTTCCTAAAAGTAGGGAGATGAACTCATTAATACTGATAGAAAAATAAATCGACAACCAGTTCCCCAATGTCATTCTGTCTTCCATGGCCGGTAAGAGGGATCCACGCTAACAACATCACAAAAAGGAATTCTCAACATCCTGACTGTCCCAACTTCTGGTGAGTTTCAGGTCAGGCCTGCTTGGTGGGACCTGGTACTGGATGACGGGGTCAGATGACATGCTAAACCATTGATTCCTCGAATGCTACTAGTCTCCATGTTGAGGAGAATACCATCACTTCGGGTTCACCGTTTCAGTTTTCGACACTTTCGCTGGGGAAAGCACATCGGTCACATAGAGGAAGTGCAACTATTACTCCACATTCCCGCTTTCCAAAGGCAGGTGGAATCTACTCCTTATTCAGGGATGTCTGCTCCTCTATTGAAATGGGATGATGGGATGTCTGTTCTTCCTTCCATGGATTCCTCCTCTGAGCTCGTCACCTAATCTGGGTCTCCCTTATAGACTTAAGACGTTATTCGTGAAACTCTTACTAGTTCCATATCTTCATGGATGCCATTTAATCACACTTCTTCTGTCATGATATTCCAAGGGGTCCAGTCGGGGCATCAGCCTTCAGTTAAGAGAGTAGTCATGTTGGGAATCACTGGCATATCTGGACACTGGGGGATTTACATGTCTTTCTTTAGTCCATTATTATAGGGCTTCTCGAGGGTGCGGATTCCTGATGCATCCCACATCGATTGCATGGAATCATATTCCATGGTAATGTATCTGAGGTTTTCCTCAGCTTCCTATGATTAACACAGGGTATTCCACGAGATTAACATCCAGCGAAGACGGATCGGACTGCTCAGAATACTGATTAGAGTGGATCAGATGGAGGAACCCCCTAGAGGGAACACCGATACTAGGGCCGACTTGTGGGTGGCTTCCCAAATGTTGTCAAACGGAATGGGGAATGGGATGGCATGATCTCACCGGGATGTGGTAGCCCGAGTAAGAATCAGGATGGATGATGGAGAGTTTGAATGGAGTGGTGGGGGAATGATATGGGACCATCATGAAGGTGAAGGTATTGTTGGTATTGAGCTTCGAAGATACTTCCTACGTATCCCCATGGTAGGGAATCAAATTCCATGTAGTTATGTGGGACGATGGAAAACTTGAGGAGGCGGCCCGTGTGAATGGACGCATGGATGGGACTCAAAGGAAGTGGAACCTCCGGGTTAGGGCATGGCCTTCCCGAGACCCATAGGCTCGAGGGAGAGGTCAGGATAAGACATGCGTGATGGGGATTGAACCTCGATGATGATTCCTATGTACCTTACCTTGGCAAGAATCAAAGACCACGTAGTTCAAATGGTGAATATAGTTTAACGTCACGTGGGACGGGGGAGAACCGACGTGAATGGGGTCAGAACGACCGGGTGTTGGGCTTGAACCTCATGGTGGCTTCCTATGTACCATGCCAGGACATGGATCAAAGTCCCTGTAGTTCGGGAAGGGTTGGGCCTTACACTCTGAGGCAGCCTAGGGTGTTGGGGCTTGAACCTCGTAGAGGCTTCCTACGTACCATGTCTTGGCAGGGATCAAAGTCCCCATAGTTTGGGATGGGTTGGGGCTTACTCTCTAAGGCGGACCAAGGTGTTGGTGATTGAACCTCATGGAGGCTTCCTACGTACCATGCCTTGACATGGATAAAAGTTCCAGTAGTTCGGGATGGATTGGGGCTTACACTCTGAGGCAGAAAAAGGTGTTGGGGCATGAACCTCATAGAGGCTTCTTACATACCATGCCTTGACATGGATAAATTTCCTCGTAGTTCAGGATGGGTTGGGGCTTACACTCTAAGGTGGCCCAAGGTGTTGGGGATTGAACCTCTAGGAGTATTCCTACATTCCATGCCTTGGCATGGATTAAAGTTATCGTAGTTCAGGATGGGTTGGGGCTTTCACTCTGAGGCGGCCCAAGGTGTTGGGGCTTGAACCTCGTGGAGGCTTCCTACGTAGCATGCCCTAACATGGATCAAATTCCCCATTTTTTGGGATTGATTGGGTCTTACACTCTGAGGCAGATCAAGGTGTTTTTCATGGTCAGTTCTCACTCTATGCTCACGTGAGTCAGGCTCGTTGTGAGAAACAAGAGACAATATAGACCTGACGATCACGTCACAAAAGGTGTGTCTGTGGGGAGTGAAGATGGTATTACACGCGAGGTGGCCCAAGGAGTTTGGACTTACTCCAGGATGGAGTCCTGAGGTGACAAAGCGCAGGGGGAGAGGGACTTGGGACCGAATAAAGGAAGATCCATTTTCCCTATCATGCCCTTTGCTGGCCCTGGGGACCGAAGATGAAAGGAGGAGCAGGGATGCTGCCTCCTGGAAAGAAATATCGGGGCTTACACCAAGTTGGATGCCCTTTTTCATGGAAAAAAATCCACTCCAATAAAGAGGATATCATCCCCCGTGAGGGGTGATCCCATCCCTGTGGAGACGATTGGGTGTGGAGAATGTCCAAGGTGGGGGGACCCTGCGTGCAAGGCACGGGGCCAGGTCAATTTTTAACATCATGTGTTGAGCACGATGGTGCTCGGCAATTTAATGTCCTACAGCTTGGACGATGTGGGTTTGCTTTGCACCCCTAGGGCTTACATAACCGGTTCCCTCTTCTCATTGTGGGTGGAAGGAATCAGCAATGATGTAGTGAAGTGGTGTCTTGGAGCGAATCATCGAAGGGTCCACATTAGTGTGACTATGCGAAGAAGCAATAGTCGTTAGCGTGCCTATGCTAAGAAGCATGAGGAAAAGCGACGCAATGGGTAGTATCATCCAGGGGACTTTGAAGTTATATCGTACGACCCTAGAAGGTGGCATGGGAAAATAGTGCATGATGTGGATTCTCGGGGTGTGAGAGACACCCGTGAATGGTATCCATAAGAAGAGCAGCAGGCACTCACGCAAGCGAACGGCCGGGGAGCACCGAGGTGAGGGGTCCCGAGGAATTGCATGCAACCTCTAAGGCTTGCACGTGAAACCAATATCCCTACATGAAAAACACTTATTTGGTGCAAAATCAATGATAATTGTGCATAAATGGTTCCAAGGTTTTGCACACAACTAGAAAGGATTGCGCACAAGGAGTGAGAATTGCACACAATCAGGAGAGGCTGCGTGCAATGAACGGGGTGCACACAATTGAAGAGGATCGTGCACGATTGGCTGGGGTGCATACAATGGAAGATAATTCTGCGCAATTGGCTAGCCTGCGTGCATGTGGAAGGGATTGCGCGCAGGGTGCAGACCCCAAAGGGATTGGAATTCAGTATTAAACCAAGGGAATCTCATGTGGAGGCGGACCCCTGGGCGACTGGGTGAAAAAAGAACCATAACTGAAGTCCATCTTTGAGTGCATAGAAGGCATATTTCACGCACGAGAGCCGGTTCAGATTCTTCATCCTAGAAGAGGACGGGGTTGCCTTTAATTTATAGGCGTCTGGGGGTGTGAAAACTAGGTCAGCGCGAAAAAATTGCGCGACGTCGGCGGTCGGGCGAAATGTCGACCGCGCAGGGTGGGGCGCGAAATATTTCACTCCCACACCGCCGAGCTTTCGTGAATCCCAGAACATTCCACGCAGGGTATATTTTTTCGTGCACCTAAGACTTTTTTTTTTGCACGACCCCGCTATGACCCCTAGATGGGGTCCCCGGGTCCAAATATGTCTTCACTTTGTCATTTGGAAACTTTCTTCATCCCTTGAGTGCTTTTCAACGACTACATTTATGCATACGGGTGGTTCTTTGATAAACCTATGGTGGGTGAGTATGAGATAGCCCTCAAATGCATTGGGTAACATGATAGAGGTAAACATGAATGTTTATCCTAAGATATTTTGGGAATATATTGTGATGGGCATTCTAAATGTAACTCCCTACATAGCTCCGAAAGCTACAACGTAAGTATTTTAGGGACGCCACAAGTTACTTTTTTGATTTTTGATTACTATGTGTTTTTCATAAATCTTATGATTTAATGAGGTATATTAAAGAGCTCATGTTATGTATGTATTGATGAACTAATTTTTCATTTCTTTGTTTTATATACCTTACTGAGATTTTTATTCTCATCCCATATTTGGAAATGCTTTTCAAAGGAGTTAAAGATGAATAGGGTCAAGGATTGGATCAAGGAAAAGTCATGCGGTCTATAACATGGAACTAGACATGGATATTTTTTTCAAGAGTTTTTTAGGAAAAAATGGAATCTGAGTAGAGTTGTATACTTTGGAATTTTTGAGATGTAATGTAATACTTATGGCCTAATTCTCTAAAACTCTAAACCTGAAAAGATCCTCAATGTGAATTATCCATTTAATTCAAGATTATGTAATGTTTTATGGTTGGGTCCTTATAGTTTATATCAAAGGTCAGTTTAGACAACATTAAGAGTTATAATATTTTTAAATTATTGTCAATAAATTAATTTATTGTTAGATTAAAATTATATAGCATTTATAGATTATCATGTTGCTTCGCCTAAGATATTTCTGTGTTTAGAATTGTTTTTCGTAGAGAAAATAGGGAAGCTATAATGGGACGATAACAAGAGGAGGAAAACCTTCCAAATAAGCAACCTGAGATGGTCAGAATCAAAATTGGATAGTTTGTTGTAGTGATGGAATAGTTTACTCACGCTATAAATGGTGGTGGTATCCATTCATGAGATCATCTCGATCAACCATATAGAAACATGTCAGCAGTAGAGCATTTCATGAGGAAACATCCCCTATCATTCAGAGGATCATCTGATACTTTTCTATAAGAATGGTGGATTACAGCACTGGAGAAGCTTTTTGATGTCATGGGGTGTTGAGAACATCAAAAGGATAGTCTCTCGGTTTACCGTTTTGAAGGTGAATCTATTCAGTGGTGGTCGATGGTGTAAAATATCAGGGATAGTGAGGAGATTGATTCTATTCCTTGGGATGAATTCAAAGGTATGATTATTGAGAAATATTTTCCTAAGGTGGTTCATCTTAGGATGGAAAAACAATTCCCAGAATTGAGGCTGGATGATGACTTATTGGCTTCTTATTAAGAAATACTCACTCGACTGGAAAGGTATGCTCCAAATTTCATATGAGGTCTTGATAGTAAAATCAACCATTTTTACACAATATTAAATCCAAAGAATAAAGGGATTTAGCTTCTCATGAGATTAAAATTTATGAAAAACTTATTCTATATACAGAGAAGGTAGAAATGGAGTTTCTCTATGATCAAGAGTTCTTTGACAAACAACAGAATAAGATGTTGAGGTGGTAGAAAAAATGGAATAACTCTTCAAAAAAGTATAATGGTAAGAAACCTATGTTTACATTTTGTGAAAATTGTGGTAAGAAGCATGATGGGGAATGTCTTTTGAATTATTTTAAATGCTACCGATGTGGTAAAATGGGTCATAAGGATCATAATTTCACTAAAAAATATCAGGTTAATGGTAAGACAAAATCTGATTTATAGTCAATAAAATGTTTTAAGTGCAATGAAATGGATCACTATACAAATTGGTGTCCAACGAAGAACACAACTGAGGGAAAGTAGCAAGACTACAAGCATAAAGGGGTGGTGAAATGCTTTTCAACTACTTTAGTAGATGTTTGACCGTTAAATGAAGTAGTATTAGGTACACTATTTATTTGTTCAGATTATGTCAATGTATTGTTTAATCTAGGGTATACACGTTTGTTCATTCTTGAGAAGTTTTCTAGTTAATTGGGAATTAAGCCTCAAGATATGAATCCTGAACTTATGGTAAAAACACTATGGGTAAATGTAGAGACCAAAATAAATTATTAAAACCTTACTATCCTTATGTGTAGAAAGAATCTACCTACAAACCTTATTTTTTGCCTACAGTAGAGTTTGATGTTATTTTGGGTATGGATTGGATTTCTGTTTATCATGCTAAGATTGAATATAGAGCTAAAGAGGTTTCTTTTCAGAAATATTTTCATTTTTTGTACAAGAATGAACCCTTACTTTTGATAACATATCAGGAAATTGAGAAACTTGTAAATGATGGAAATGAATTTTATCTTGAACATATTGTTTATAATAAAGGAACAATTAATATTAATGATGTGCCAATGATAAATGAGTACCTTGATTTTTTCAGGATGAGTTTCCTGGTATTATACCTGATCGGGAAGTAAAATTTACTATTTACATAGTTCCTGATGCAAATCAAATTTCAAAACCCCCTTATCGAAAGGCTCAAATTGAACTTTTAGAGTTAAAGAAGCAATTACAGGGGTTATTAGATAAATGTTTCATTTGACCTAGCACATCACCATGGGGTACTCATATATTGTTTGTTAAAAAGAAAGATGGTTCAATGAGAGTTTTCTTTTATTATAGAGCATTGAATAACATCACAATTAAGAACAAGTATCCATTGCCTCATATTGATGATTTTTTTGATCAGCTCCAGAGAGCTCAATATTTTTTGAAGAATGATTTGAGGTCGGGGTACCATCAGATGAAAGTAAAGGAAGCATACATTCCGAAGACCATGTTTCTTACTATATATGGCAATTATGAATTTTTAGTTATGACTTTAGGTTTAACCAATGAACCTATTGTATTCTTGGATCTCAGGAATAGAATTTTCCGTGAGTTCTTGGATATGTTTGTGGTTTTTCTTGTTGATGATATTTTTGATTATTCAAAAATTAAAGAGGACCATGAAATTCATTTAAGGGTTGTCTTGAAAACCATAAAGAAAAAAACTATATGGGCAATTCATCAAGTGTGAGTTTTGGTTACAAATAATTTCATTTCGTGGTCTCATTTTTGAAAAAATGGCATAACTATTGATCATGCTAAAAAACATTGTTAAAGAATGCCCAAGACCCAACAATATAACTAGAAACCATATTTTTCTTGGTTTGGAAAGTTATTACCGGAGGATTGAGGAAAATTATTCATGTATATCTATCCAACTGAATAAGTTAACTCGAAAATGTGTTAAGTTCATTTGGAAAAAGAATGTGATGAATGTTTTCAGGAATTGAAAATAAGTTGGGTGAATGCTCTAGTTTTGGCACTACCTTCAAGAAATGGCGAGTTTGTTATCTACATTGATGCATCATTGAAAGGACTTTATTGTGTCATAATGCATATTGATAAGTTAATTTCTTATGATTCACATTAATTGAAACTTCATGAGCTAAATTACCCAAGAAAAGATTTGGAATTAGCTACTGTTGTTTTTTCTTTAAAATTTTTGAGGCATCATCTGTATGAAGTAAAATGTGAAATATATACCAACCACAAAAGTTTGATGTATATATTCACTCAGAAATAATTAAACAAGAGACATAGGATATGGTTGGAATTAATAAAAAATTATTATTTCACGATCTATTATCATCTAGGAAAATCAAATAAAGTGGATTGTGATTTGAGTCTAAAAAGTAATGCTTCATTAACCATGCTACGTTTGGAACAATATACTTTCATTAAAGACTTGATAAACTTTTTCATATAAGTTGTTGTTGTATGAAACTCCTCTGTTTTGCTTCCTATTTTAGGGAAATAATCTCTATTAGAGGGAATTAAGCAAGAATAGAAGGATGACAGTGAGTTGTAGTTAAAGGAAGATTTGGGTCAGAAGGGTAAGTTGCCTAATTTTAACATTGATAATGATTTTTTTGAGGTTTGGGAAGAGATTATATGTGCCTTGTGATTCACAATTGTAATTGAGTTGTTATGTGATGCTCATAGTTTTCCATTTTCAGTTCATCCTGCCAGTACTAAGATGTACAAAGATATTTGGGAGTATTATTGGTGGGATGGAATGAAAAGAGATATTGCTGACTTTGTAGTAGAGTGTTTGACTTTTCGACAGGTCAAAACAGAGTGGTATTTACTGAAAGGGATGCTTCACCCTTTACGAGTGCCAGAGTGGAAATGGGAAAATATATCCATAGACATTGTTGTGGGATTATCGAAGACATATTGAGGTAACAATGCAATCTAGGTTATTATTGATAGATTGACTAAATCTTCACATTTCCATCCTATTTGAGATATTTTGTCTCTAGATCAACTTTCTCGATTGTATGTGTTTCCCTCTAGAATTGGGGATGAACTTGTTCATTGAAGGTTCAAACATTCCAATCAGTTTCTAATGGGTTTGTTCATAGAACTAGAAACATCCAATGATTCCATATCCATTTGGACCTACTTTCCAAAGGTAGGAGCTCATTAGTTGTGGAATGATGAGGCCTAGGAATTTTCATTGGTCGAGAGGATGGGAGGTCGGACTCATCACACCTTTTTGAGGGGAATTATTGTCTAATCTGGGACTCTATTTATAGATTTAAGTTATGTTCGTGAATCCTTATTACATTACCGTGTAAAAAATGAGCTTTCCATTATTCTGACAATCAATGATTGGTACGTAGGAAATTTTGAGAAACTTTTATATGTATTCGAGGTTCTTTATCGATGAAGAATCATCTGTATTTGTTAGAGATTCTTAGTTGATGGTATCCTTAAAAATACATAAAAGTCTCTTGTTCATTATGTTGAAGATACTGGTTTTAAAGACACTTAGTGGGGAACATGAAATTTATTATCATTCAGGAGGACATAGATTATTTCAGAGTTGGGATCGTACCCGCTGATGGGCTACCTATGTATCCTTTGTTTTGGAAAAGGAATCAGAACCCACATAGTTCGAGTAA
Organism: Viscum album; assembly: GCA_963277665.1. Taxonomy (NCBI): domain Eukaryota; kingdom Viridiplantae; phylum Streptophyta; class Magnoliopsida; order Santalales; family Viscaceae; genus Viscum; species Viscum album. The sequence goes on from OY728129.1 coordinate 1,404,773,773, forward strand.
GGGAGTATGATGTTTATGCATGATTGATGGCTCATGAAATATGTCATGATTACTTTTACACACTAAGCTCATGTGAGTCATGCTCGGTGTGAGAAAAAATAGGTATCGGTGAAACCAGACAATTTGTGCCACGAAAGATGCAATGATGTGGGGCTTATGTGTGTATGAATGCCCAAAATAAATGAGGATTAAGATTTACTTCAGGGACGAAATCCAGGAACAGGGTCCATAAAGGTATATATACTTCATAGATATTTGGATACTCTAATCTTGGGGCTTACTCCTAAGGAAGATTCCCAAGTTAGGATGGGACTTATGATTGGGTTTTACTCCTGAGAAGGAAGTCCAGATCAAAAGGAAATTAAGACTGGGGATTACTCCTGAAAAAGAGGCCCATATTTGAGACTGGGGCTTACTCCTGAAAAGGAATCCCAGGTTAATAGAATTATGGTTGGGGCTTACTCCTAAGGAGGATGCCCATATTTGGGAACATTAAGACTGGGGCTTACTCTTAAAGAGGATGCCCAGATTAGAGGACTTGGGGCTTACTCCTAAAGAGGATGCCCACAGTAATGAGAATTTGGACTAGGGCTTACTCCTGAAAAGGAGGCCTAGGTTAAGGATTCTCTCATCTTAAAGGATGAGGTTGAATGAATGAAATATGAATCTTTAGTGACTTAAAGATGTGTAAATAACTATATTTTGAGAGATGTTCCACGGAGTTCCTTTCAGATAAGGAATCAAAATCAAGAAATCATGCCATAAATGGATTTGAAGAGTGTATGGAAGAATGAATTTTGAATAGGAGAGGTGGAATGGCATAAGAGGGGTGAAATGGGCCGGAAAGGAACCCAAAAAGGTAGGGTCACACAAGTCCTGGCAGGCGCGCAGGTACTGCGTGGGCACGCAAGTCCTGGTCACGCAGGTATACCTGCGTGGTAGATGGGTACTTGTGTGATTTTCAGCCCTTAGAGTAATATTTGGGCGATTCTTGATCAAAGCCTTTAGAATCATCCCTAGAGGCTTTCCAGAAGATGGTGCGCAAGTTATGGTGAAGAAGTAGGGCGGCGCACAAGTGTGTTTATTTCCATTAAGGGTAAAACACTTAGGCACGCAAGTGTTAGTGAATTATAACACTTAGACCTTACTCCTCCTATTTAGACCATCCATTCTAGGTAAAGAATTACCTTAGAAGTGTTCAGAAGACCTGAATAAGAGACTTGGGCGTTCAGAGCTCTGTATATGAAATCTGGAAAAATTCCTCTCGAAATGGGGGGCCCACCGGGGGTATTTATAGGCTGGAGAAGACACCAGGAGGTTATCACCTAGGGAACACAAGTGACTTGCATGATCAACTTTGGCGCACAGGTGTACTTGCACGACCATTGCGGCGCACAGGTATACGTGCGCGACCATTGTAGAACTTGCGCGACCCTTGTGCAATGTTCTTCTTATTCATTCCTTTGTCAATTTTTGATATTTGTCCAAAGGTTGAATCACTTTGAGCTCAGATATTCCCCTTTTCCAATCTTTAGATCCTGTGACGAATGGAGCGTCAACAAAAGTCCCCCCTCAGAGTTGGATCCAAAAGAAATGAGGATTTGACTCTGAGGAAATTGAGAATCAAAAGGAAATTTGGGTGCGTAAGGTTGGGCGCGCAAATGAGCTTCGGGTGCGCAGGGTCTGGCACGCAGGGGTACGACCTTTAGTCGCACAGGCTACGACACGCAGGGTCATGGCCGCGTCTATAAATAGGGGGCTTCATTCTGCACGAAGCACTCGGATCTCATGGATTTCTTGCTCTCGGCATGCAGCTTGGCTCTCGGCTTTTGCTCATCCGCACAAGTGATTCCGCTGTTTCACACTTCTTGTTTCTTGCGTCGCGCTTCTGTTATGGTATTTGAACTTGCGCGGTGATACTTGCACGACCAATACTTTCATGAACGAAGGAGACTTGCGCACCAACTATGGGACTTGCGCGCCATAATGACTTAACCAATTTCTTCAAATCCTTTACAAATTTTATGAAAAATTAACATACCTTAAGAGTTAATTATTCAATTATTGTGCAGATCAAATGGCTCCAAAGAGAATCGTAATGACTGATGAACTACCAAGAAAAATAATTGATGACATGACGAACACTATTGCCCATGATTACTATGATATCTGCGACAACACTTTCCCAGATTTGGCTAAATATTTGAAGAAATATCATCTTAATTTCACACAGAGCATCTACCTACCTCTTTATGGTCATGGTCATCTACAAGGAGTCAATGTTCCAGATGAAAAGAACTATATGCCCGAGATGCAGCTGCACCACTACTCCTCTATTTCAGTTATGTTGTGCATTAAGAGCAACAACATTGGTGTGAACTTTAAAAATTTTCCTCCATGTCATTTCCATGCAGATATGAAAATGGAAAACCCATGGGATGAAATGTTTTCCGCTGATGGTTGGTGGAGAGAAGACAAACATGGCATTAGAGAAATATCTAAAAAGAGTACTCTCTCCAAATGGATCTTTACTTCCAATGCACCATTATCAAATCCATGTATCCATCTTTGAAGTCTCTTGGACAGAAACATAGTCACTGTTTGATCAGTAGAAAACTTTCTCAAACCGCACTCAAGAACATCCTTTTACAATTGTTCCAAGAAGAGCTGGTATCACTGTATCTCTTATTGTATCCAGTTGAATGAATGAAATTTAGGTGATTGCTGATGAAGCTCGGGATGTCGTAAATCAAATGAAGAGTTATGTTGAAAGCCTCTTGTAATTCTTGAAAAATAGAAGAGACTCTAGTATGTGGATGTCCATCTATCTCTTGTGTATCAATGAAAAACACTTTCATCTTCAATCATTTGTACCTGCATTCTTTTGCTACATGCTTTAAATTTTACCTAATCCAATGGGCCTAGTAAGCATAGTTTGATTTTTACTAGGATTAATGTAAATAACCCTACAAACTTTGAATCTTTTAATTGCTCAATATTACCTAAATCATACAAAATGTATGTTTAGTGAGATGGTACGTGAATTTTATTCAAAGTTACATTGTCTTCTGTGGGCAGTTTAAAGTCATGCACGTCGGACATAAAGAGGATAATGTTTAAGGTTGAAATAGCTTTGACCGAAATGGATTAAAATTGTCTCAATTCCTTGACAATTTATCTGAAAACATATTACCATACTCAAGTATGAGGGAAAATATTTAAACTATGACTTAAGAATATTTGAATCTGAGGAATGATATGAAAAAGTGCTAAAAGTCATTAGAAGAAGTAGTTGCCAAGAATGAAGTTACCATTATTTAACAAACCCATTAGGGTGTTGAATTATGAAGGGCTACCTAAGGGATTTGGCTGCATAGTCAAATAAATAACATCTTTTGGCTGATTGGTCTGTTATGTAGACTACTTATGCATGACCACCTAAGGGCACGTGCTGCATAGTGAAGAAAAAGAACTCTCAGAAAATTAATTTCCTAGTGCTAAAAAGCTAGTGAAAGTTTATGGATATTCAAATTTTCCAAAGTATAGAGTTTGCTGTATGGAAAGAGGTACTTGAATATGGAGAATATATTTCCAAACAAGATTATCGAAGAACAGGATGAATATCAATCCAACGAAGGTCTGACCCAAATGTAGGGAAGGAGAATATAAAAAATAGACTTAAATACTTTCAGATCATGAAAAAGGATATGGGACAAATATGTTAAGGATGGCTATTTTTGCAGATCCTTACATATTGTCAAGACAAATAAAGACAAAAGAGATTTTCCTACCAATAATGAAGTTACCACTATTTAACAAACCTGTTAGAGGGTTGAATTATGCAGGGCCACCGAAGGGAATTGGATGCATAGTCAAATAATAGCATCTTTTGGTTGACAGGTCCATTATGTAGACTGTTTATGCAAGGCTACCTAAGGGCACGTGCTACACGGTCAGGAAAAAGAACTCTCAAAATTTGAAACCTTTTGTGAATAGAAGTTAAGAAAATGGTTATGAAGATCTGAGAATATTTAAGGTTAGGACTATGACACATAAAGATGGGTATTGTCCAATGTATGCAGAGATACACAGATCAATGCTAACCATAATCATGTTGTGGATGGGTCCTGAATGGAAATGTTGGGCTTCACTACGTATCCCATAAGGATGGGAATCAAGCCATACGTAGTTCTTAAACTACAATTTAACATCGTGTCGGACAAAAGGATTGGAGATCTTAGTTTAGGGTCATAGAGCTTGGACCATTATAAGAAATACATAGTGTGTGTTTTCACAGGGACTTTTCAGCCAAGGGAATGAAAGTGGAATTTGGGGTTAGGCCCAAAGGCTTGGGGCTAGATTCGAGGGACACTCGAACATTCCTACGTATCTCATAAAGATGGGAATCAATCCCACGTAGTTCTAGAACTACCCTCTGTACAAATTTGGTTCGTACATGTGAAGGGTGAAAAGGGACTTTAGTGCAATGATGGTTTAACCAAAGATAAAAGGTCCGACATTACCATGTATACATGTAGTATTTGGAATGAAACATGATTTAAAATCAATGTAAATAATTATTCCCTCTCAGGTGAGGGTATCAAAGAATGTTATAGTTTATTGTCATACTGGACAAAAGTGTTGTACAGTTTAACGTCGTATAGCAAGGACGAAAGTGAACCAATGTAAAGATATTGATTCTAGGGGCGGTTTCACGAATCAACATCGTATGAGATGGAGGTGAACCGATGTGAAGAGATTGATTTTGGGCTTGAACCTTGGGAGGTTGCCTACGTACCCAGCCTGGAAGGCAAGGATCAAAGTCCGTGTAGTTCAATTAAAGAATGAATTAATGATCAAGTCGTTCTTGGGGACAATGACCTAAAAAATGATGTTGTTGGGACTTACACATGGTTAGTAGCCCAGAGAGAGTGTTATGGTTGAAGTTTGCTCTAAGCTCACGTGAGTCATACTTGGTGTGAGAAACAAGAGGTAACAACAACCTTAATGATGCACTGTTAAATATCATGTAGGATGTATAAAGGACTTTCTGTACAGTTTAGCGTCATGTAGTTAGGATGATGGGAACACTATAGTTTAACGTCATGTTGGATGAAAGGGGGACTATGCAGTTTAATGTCATGCAGTGAGGACAAAAGAGTACACCATTTAACATTATGTTGGACTTATTAGGGACTTCTTCACAGTTTAACATCATGACGATACAGTTTAGCGTCATGTTGGACGTAAGTTCCAATTGTTTAAGGTCGTATGCATGGACTGTGGATGGTGCAGTTTAACGTCATGCTGGATGTAAGGGACGTCTGTATAGTTTAACATCATGTAGTTAGGACGTCACAGTTTAACGTCATGTGATAGGAAAGGAATACAAATAGTTTAAGGTCATATGTATGGACCGTTGTTGTATAGTTTAATGTCATATAGCAAGGATGATGAAGGGGACACAGTTTAACATCATGTTAGGCGTATGTGCAAATAGTTTAGGGTCATATGCATGGACCGTTGGTTATGCAGTTTAACATCTTGCTGGACGGTGGTGTAGTTTAAGGTCATACCGGACCAATGATGGTATATTTTGTTTTTATACAAAATACTTCTTCAAAAATCTAGCATTGGTTGGAGTAGTGATGAGTTCTCCATCCATCGAAATTAATTAATAAGCTCCATTATAGTAGACCCTATGTATTGAGTAAGGTCCTTCCCATTTTGGCTCAAGCTTGGGAGGTTTCTTTCCTGGTATCATTGGAGTTCTGAGAACTAATACCAATTCTCCCTGAGTGAATGAATGAAGACAAACTTTTTTTTAAAAGCTTGTGCTATTTGATTCTGATAGACTTCCAAGTGGTGAAAAGTTCACAATATTTTCTCATCTAACCGTTCCAATTCATTCAATCGCTTTTGAGATTGATCATCTATAGATTACTGATCACAAATGGCTACTATGAGTGAGGGTAATTGAACTTCAATGGGCAAGATGGCTTCCGTACCATATACCAGTGAATTAGGAGTTGACCGTGTTGCAGTGCGGGTGGTAGTCCGATAAGCCCATAAAGCATGGAAGAGTTTATTAGGCCATGATTTCTTATCTTTATCCACCATCTTTTGCAGTATATTTGACAGAGTATTATTGAAGGATTCTATCTAGCCATTGGCCACTACATGATATCGAGATGAATGGTTGGATTTGATGTTGTATTCTTGATACAATTTCTTCACCCCGGATGAACAGAAGTTGGTGCCATTGTCCGTCAATATGGTATAAGGGACACCAAATCTGGTAATGATGATAGAATTGATGAAGCTAACAATTCATTTAGAACTGACTTCCTTGAGAGGTATTGCCTCTGCCCATTTGGAAAAGAAATCAGTGGCAGTAAGAATATACTTAAACTACTTGGCCGCAGCTAAAGGGTAAGGTCCCACCACATCCATTCCCCATGTAGAAAATGGAAACAAGTATTTAGCTGTATGAAGAAACTCTAGAGGTTGATGAATGAAGTTGGAATGTACTTGGAATAAATGACACTTTATTGTGAAATCAATACAATCTTGTATCATTGAAGGCCAAAAGTATCCAAGCCTTCAAATCTGATCAGAAAGTCTATGTCTAGACTGGTGAGCACCACAGACTCTTGCATGCACTTCTTTCATGACAGCCATTGTCTATTCACCATCAATGCATCTGAAGAGAACTCCATCAAAACCACATTTGTAGAGAATTTTCTCTCGGTGATCTGGGCTATCATAAAGAGTAAAATTGACCACACGTCGCCAGATTTGTTCTTTCTCGGCTCTATCAGGTGGAAGTGTTCCATTTTGAAGGTATTCCCTAATAGGTGACATCCATCCTATATTATGACTATAAGGTTCATGAATGAGACTATTTTCATTAATTTCCTCTATTCTGATTCAAACATAAGGTGAAATTGCATGATGGTGGGCAATACTGATGGTTGTCTCGTCCCGATTTGGGTCTGCTAGAGCTATGGATATATTAGCCAGTGCATCAGCTTGAGCATTTTTTGATCGCAGGACATAAGAAAATGTCGGTTCTGAAGGGAATTTCACCATTAATTCTCTGACGTAATCATACAAAGGGAATAGTTCTTCTTTTCTGATGGCATAATCCCCATTGACTTGTTTGATTACTAGGTCTGAATCACCTTTCACCTTTAAGTGATTAACTTGTGCTTGAAGCGCCAATTCCAAGCCTGCGATGAGAGCTTGGTATTCTTCTTCATTATTAGTACCACCTTCCCACAATAATAAGGAATAAGGTAACACTGCATTTTCTGAAAAAATGAGTACAATTCCTAAGACAACTTTGTTGAATTTATGATTTTCCATTTTCCTCCCTGTTGGACTTCTAGAAGCACCATCAAAATACATTTACCATGCCCAAGGACTTTCTTGAACAGAGAATAATTCCTCATCAGGGAGTTCAATATTTGAATATGTGTCTTCCACTGAAGGGTTTTCAGCCAAGAAATCAGCCAGAGCTTGGCCCTTTATTGCCGTTTGAGACACATACAGATTGTCGAATTGCTGAAAAATAACTGCCCATCTTGCCAGACGTCTTGTAAGCATTGGACGACTAAGGATGAATTTGAGCGGGTTATTGCGAGATTCCAATTGGACCTTGTGATGTTGCAGGTAGTGTCTCAACTTCTAAACTACAAATATTAATGCCAGGAAGCACTTCTCAATATTTGAATAAAGGGTTTCTGCTTCGAGCATAGTCCGACTGAGATAATAGAGGCTATTTTCATTCCCAGCATCATTATTCTGAGAAAGAAAGGCACCCAATGATTGCTCTAGATCTGTCACGTAGAGGATAAGTGGTCTTCCTTCAACAGGTGGCATAAGTACCGGTGGACTCAAGAGATATTTCTTGAGAATATCAAATTCTTCTTTACATTCTTCAGTCCACTAGTAAGTAACTCCCTTCTTCATCAATTTGGTTAAGGGTAAGCTTTTGCCTACCAAATTGGCGATGAAACGCCAAATATAGGCTATGTTTCCTTGAAGTCCTCTCAATTATCTTAAATTTCGAGGAGGTGACATGCCAAGGATTGACATTGTCTTCTCAGGATCGACCTCTATACCACGATGGCGTACAACAAATCCAAGAAATTTTCTTGAGGTTACCCCAAAAGCACATTTTAAGGGGTTCATCTTCAAATTATGTTGTCGAAGCTTGTGTAATATGACTTCCAAATCATCCAAGTGATTAGAACATTATTTGGATTTGACCACCAAATCTTCCACATAAAATTCAACAAACTTTCCCAGAAAGGGTTTGAAGATATGATGCATGGCACACTGATATGTTGCGCCTGCATTCTTTAGGATGAAGGGCATTACCCGATAGAGAAACACACCCTAAGGGGCTCTGAAGGATATATATTCTTCATCTTCTGAAGCCATATAAATTTGATTATATCCAGAATATCCATCCACGAAGGAAGGCACTACATAGCCAGCTGTCGCATCAATCAAGAGTTCTGTAATCGGAACTGGAAAATCATCCTTAGGACAATGCCGATTAAGATCTCTAAAATCAATGCAAACTCTAATTTTCCCATTCTACATTTTCACTGGGAAAATATTAGCCAACCACTTGGGATATTGAACTTCTCTGACGAAGTTAGCTTTGATGAGCTTATCCACTTTGGCCTCAATTTTGAAAGCATAGGTTGGGTGTGTTCTTCTAGCAGCTTGTTTGAATCCTCGATGTTCTTCTGGAAAACCCAAATAATGAGTGGGAACATCAGGATCAAGCCCCGACATCTCTGTATAGTTCAAAGAAAATATATCTCAATTTTTCTTTAAAAAGTAAATATATATCTCTTGTACTTCAAGAGTCATGGCCACACTGATTAAAGTGGGGCGTGGATCTTCTTTTGTAACCAGATTGATTTCTCTGAGTTCATCCACAGTAGTAGAGATACCCTCTTCAAATGATGGAGGAGCATCTCTGAGATCTTCCTCTTCTTCTTTAACATGTTTTATTTCCTCTGTTTCCACTTGCAAAGTAAATGATGAAGCAGAATTTTCATGATCAAAAGAGATGTCAAAATTTGCACGTCTTGAAGAAGAAGCTTCCATTTCCGACCCGACTGATGATGAAGGGTCTTATTTGGGTAATAAATAGGAGATGATAGATTGAGAATCGACATCAACATTTATCTCTGACATTTCTATAACCTCTTCTATCCTGGTTGGCAACGTATAGACTTTATGGATTTCAGCAGATGAAATGAAGACATCTCCATTTGAGATTTCATCATTGCTTGGTGGATCACCAATTTCTCCCATGTTGTCTAGCTCTATTGTCGTAATTGACATTATGGATATTTCCATAAGAGTATTTGGATTTGGGTCTATCCTGTCAATTTGAATGATAGGCAACACATAATCTGTACTCACAGGTTCTAATGGGTTTACTGAAATCTTTTCCAAACCATATGGAGCATTAAATTTGGTAATCCCCTTTGTTGTGGATCCCTCCTTTACCTTTATGTGGTAGAATTCCGCCTCAATGTATTGAGATTCACATGTCTTGAATGGGGCCTTATCACTATATAATCTCCCAAATTGACCATCGAAACAAAACTTCAGACATTGATGGTGTGATGAAGGGATAACCGCACGCCGATGTAGCCAGGGTCTTCCAAGCAAGATGTTGAAGGCTGATTCCTGATCAACAACCATGAAATCTAAATTGGACACAAGATCTCCAAACTGAGTTCTGAGTGTAATCTCACCCAGTGGTTCTTGTTCGTTTTTATCATATCCTCGTAACATCAAAGTAGACAGAGATAAATTAGATTCCGTGAGGCCCAATCGACGAAGTGTACGAATGGGCATGAGGTTGACTCCTAAACCATTATCAATGAAAAATCTTCGGATGTCTATGCCATTGAACTTTCCAAATAAGTACAAAGGTCTAATATGTCCATGCACGATGTCATCTTCATCTTCATCTGTGAAAGATACTACTGTATGGAATTCTGTAGGATTATTCTCTACATGGTAGACTTCAGCTACAACAATTTCAGTTTTAAACTCTTGAGGACTTGAAAAATCTTTAATGGGTGCCTCTCGAAGATCCTTTGATAAATTCAAAGTGTTCAGAATTGATAACTTGGTTGGTACTTGGGCCAGGTGTTTCAATATATCATACTTTTGATCCAAAGGTCTGCGTTTCCCAATAGGAACATGTGGTTTAGCAGGTGCATTGGAAGTTGATGATTTGGAATTTGATGCATCTTGTACCGGGATAGGAGTTGGTAATACTCCTGTCTTTGGAATATTAGACCTATTAGGTCCATTTACATTCTTAGAGGAAGAAGATGGAACCTTCAACCGATCTTCCAGAATAATTGTGCTAGGGCTGAGTCTGCCTTGTGTGGAAGATCTTGATTGTGCTTGTTGAGCTCGTTGAAGGGATCTACAATGAGTTTCTTCCACATACACAGTTCTAGTAGGGGTAGAATTAGAATAGTGGCCTCTAAAAGATCCACGTCTTCCTCTGTATCCTAAGCCTATTGAACTTCCTCTGATTCCTCTATTTGATATAGGGAATTCTGGCTCATCAAAATCGAAACTACGACTGGAATATGGATCTGTTAATTGAATTATATTAACAGAACCGAAAATCAACTCTTCCTCCGATGAAGACTCTGCCTGATTAGCCTATTTAGGTTGTGCCGTTTGGTGGGGCGGTGCCCGTTGATTTGAAGTAGATGTCTTGAAGTCTTCCAGGGTCAAAGAAAACTTAGGATTTGACTCGTACTCATCATCTTCTGATTCTTTTTCTTTCTTTGAATCATGTTGTTTCTTTGAGATTTTCCCTCTGAAAAAGAGGTTTTTGCTGCGGCATTCATGGTAGAAGGTACAATTGGTTTCTTCAATTGCGTTTGCAAAATAGCATGAGTTCGATTGATCGTCTTTCTGACCATAAACTCATCATATTTTTGTGCATTTTTGTTCTTAACTTCTTTCCACTCGCCTTCCTCCTTTGGAAATGTAGCAGTAACACATGCTACCTGAGTTGAAGAACCTTTTAGTTTGACTTGTCCCGAATCGACCATCATTTTCAAGAGGTCTTTGAAGACAAAACACTTCTGGAAGGGATGCCCCAACATTTGATGAAAGGGGAAATAATTGGGATGGTCTTCATCTCCTTCTTTGTTTGGACTTTTGGGCCTTGGAAACTGAACCAAATTATTTTCCAGAGCCGAAATGAAGTAACCAAGAACTAGTTCATTTCGAAAAGAGTATGTTTTTCTCTTTAGATCCTCAAATTGTTTTCGTATTTGATCTCTTTGTTCGTCTTGACAAAATGGCCTTTGTTGTTGGCGCTCAGGAGGTGGAGCCCTTCAAGAAGATGATGGTTTTGAAGTAGAAGCAGGTACAGATGCTTGTTTAAGCATAACTGTAGCAGTCTCTGCTTTACCCATTCTCCATCCTAGATCTGATGGAATTGTACAAGCCTTATCCTTAGTCTTTATAAGAGAATCTTCAATCTGTTGAGCGATTTAAGTAAGGTCTCAAAACCCTTCTGTATATTTCATAGGGATCAATGGTGTGCATAATTCATCCCGCATATTTTCCACACAGATTGGAAATAGTTCAACTTGAGGGAGTGCTAAGCTCAGGGAATATGTTAATCCCTTCCAAGGAGCAATGAAATCAGAGACTCTTTCATTATCCGTTTGCTTACAGTTTTTAAGATCGAAAACTGTTGTGTTTGGAAAAGTTGAGCTGAATTGAAGACGAAATTGTTGATGAAGATCTTCCCATCCGGTAATTGACCAGGATTTCAAGCTTGTATACCAGACAAAAGATGGTCCATGCAAGGTTCGCACGAAGCATCTGAGTTTCACTGCTACTTGCTGCTCCGAAGTTCCCATCATAGGATTGCAACAAGACATGTAATGCATCAAATGGTGTTCAGGGTTGCCTGATCCATTGAAAATTGGGAATACAGAGTTCCCAAAATTTTATGGGGGAGAGATTGAATCTACCCATTCATGGTAAGCTTTTTTTTCTGGTTGAACATGCACACACTTCCCATCCACAGCTTCCAACTGAGCTTTTAATGACTCAATAGTAGTTATTAACCTTTGAGAAACATCTGGTTGAGCTTGAATCTGAATAGGTGCACTGACTGGTGCTTGGACAGATGGGGTGCTTGGTACTGCAACCGATGGAAGTACTGCCAATTGTTGTTGCACTTGACCCAGAGGATTAGACCTGTGATGGTGTACTGATAAAGGAGGATATTATTGATCCATCTCAGTAGATGTAACACACTCCCTTGGCTGACTGACTCCAACACGCTTAGGAGGAAGACTACCTTGAAGTAGTTCTGCGTTCAACCTCCTCAATTCATTCATTTCGTCCTTTTTTTGCGCAAATCTTTGCTCTAGTGAGAGAGATTGGCCTTCTCCAGAGGGAGGATATGTTACTTGATTCTTTCCCTTCCATTTGTTTGATCCCTTTCGGAGAGGGGGAAGTGGGCTATTTGAAGGAACACCCAGATTTTGGGTAAATATTTGATTTCATTTACACACACCTTCTTCATTTGTTTCTGTGCGTACAACTTCCTGAGCAGGAACCTCTTCATCTGAGTCCCCTGATTGAGCCTCATCTGGTGGATCAGAAACAATGGAATTGATGAAATTTATTGATGCATAACTCATTGCATCCCTTCTATCATCATTTCTGTGATATTGTCTTCTTCTATGTCTTTGACGAGACATTGCCTTTTGTTGATTGAATCCCTCAGGAACTTCTTGAAGAACCATAATTTGGAGGGAATATCCTGATAATTTGGCTCTTAGTTCCTCTTGAGGCTTCTTCCCCAATCGAGAAAAGACCGAATTTATCTAAGGAGGGGATTGATGATTTGAAAAAGTCCCCAATTAGGTGGACTGGGGCTGTAACTGCTATTCCTCCTCAACTCCTCGAATTCTATTTTTTGATTCCGAGGGTTGGTTTAAAAGAGTCCCCAGTCTGGTAAGCTAGGGTGGCTCTTGACATGCTATGTCTGAGACTTTCTTAAAAGCTCTCCTGATCTTGCGGATCTTGGTCCGGAAATTAGCTTGATGCATCAACATGTATCCACTTTAATCACCCTGCTCGAAAGACCATTGGATGATTTCTGACACTTCTGTCACTTAATGATGTGCCTTCTCCATACGAGAGGCATGTTCAATATTCTCGTTTTCTTGATGCAGGGGTAATTCAACAACTTGTTCTCTGTATTCTTGATTTTGAGAAGAACTAGTTGAGGCATGTTCTTGGGAAAGCATTTGATTACAAGCAAAACCCACTGACTGTGGCCGGCCACGGGTAATAACATTACATGAGACCATTTTCGGTGGCCTTTGCTAACTGGAGAGCACAGTGAAATGTAGTGCTCTATGAACACCCAATCCTCTTACATGAATACTAGATGGGGCATTGGCAATTAACTGGCACAATCTTCTTAGTGCTCCAAGGCATGAACACTAAAGGGCTCTTTGCTGCTTTTCAGCCTTCGGATATCAAGATACTGATAGATATTCCAAGTAAATTTGACATTGTAACCCTTCTATTATCATAACATGATTTTCATATTCCTCATAAGATAATACTTTCTTTTTCAACTGACAAAGAGTTTTCCATATGTTGAGACGAATATCATGAATCCCATCTTCTGTCAACATCCCTGGAATGTTATACTAGGATTCATCTAGAGGCCAAAACATAACTGGCACTTCACCCTTCGCCAGTTGTTTTCTCATGTTCAACATTTCCTCTTTATCATTTAATGAAGATTCTTCTACCTGATTTGACCAGAGTTGGTACTTTCTTGTTGCTTCATCGGATTCAACAAGATTGGTAGAGAAACCACTGGTCAAACTAGATGATTCTTGACTTACGGGTGGTTCGGAGAATGACCTACACCCTGAGCTATCTTCTGATTGAGAAATTATTTCACCTGCTAGCGATGAAGCATCAGACATGACTGTTTTCTCATTTGAAAGTGCCTCAAGATAAGAGGGCTTTCTCGGCACTACATTGTCCACTAGAGCATTTTCCGGGCAATGTGCATCACTATTGCAGAGAGGACTTTCGCAACGAAATTCATCATCATGGGGAGGACCCCCATGGTGGGTTACAGCAAAAGATGAGATCTCTTTTTCCTTGGTCTTCTGTCCACATAGAGGGTTATTGTATCTCTCATTTGAAGATGAAACTTCGAGATCGACCGAACTGTCATGAAGAAAGCCTTCATGAGGAAGTGTCTTTTAAAGACCTTCTGAATGAATGTTCCCACTATTGGGAAAAGAGGGAGTAGAATCTTAAATTCCAACAGATAACTGTCTGTGGGATTCAAGAACTCCAACATCGAGAAGGCCTTCTTATAGATTGGCTATAGATCACTTTACTATGTTGGGTGGGTATTTTTCGTAGACTCTTTCTTACTCGCCTTGGAAACCACTTGTTGACGAAAGTGGCTACTCTGAGAAGGTGTATGTACCTGATCAGGAGAAATGGATAGGTTAGGATGACAATCTCTACTCAAATCAGGTTTATGTGCCTGACTTGGTTGTCCGTATGATATGGGGGGGTATGCCCCACAACCCTCTTAGACTGGAACAGATGTGTGTGTCTGTTCCAGAGTGAACTGTTGATGTGTCACTCCACTGGTAGGGACAGATTTATGTGTCTTTCCCTGAGATGTTGCTGAAGCTGTTAAAATATCCTGTCAAACATCTAGAATATGAGCATGGATTTTCTTATGTTCTTTCACCATTAATAGAATATGTTTGGTGACTTCAGCTGCCGGAATGGGGATATACGTCCATTCTGTGCTTGGAGTAGGTGTATGGGCCTGCTCCTGTCCTCCTTTTGCTATTAGTGAATCCTGATAGTACTTAAGTGTGGAGGAAGAATGTTGAGTCTGCCTTTTGTTTGTCTCTGGATATTTCTGACTGATTTCTCCATGTGCTACCAAGTGAGACCGTTGGTAGTCTTGATCAATAGTAGCTGGTGTGTGTGCCTGCTGATTGCACTTCGCCGAACGTGGTTGACGAGCTCCATCATATGCAGTCAGAAGAGCCTGATGACTAGCTGATGATGTATAAATAGGTATATGTTCCTGCCTATAGTATTCCACCAGAATTGCCTGGTGGGATTGGTGTGATGTTTCCAGACGACTCTGCAGGACAGTGGAATTAAAACGGGCAGGTGTGTGTGCCCGCTCGTTGCTTGCCACCAAGTTAGGTTGGTGGACTTCTCTGGAGATGGCAGAGATGAGAACCTGCTCACTATTAATCGGATTTCGCCTCTGGAAATTCGTCTTGCCTGCTTGGGTTTGAGGAACCTGAGCCGAACGCCTGGAGTCGGTACCCTCATCATGTTGAGGGCGCACAGACGCACGAGTCTGGTGGCGATTATTGATGGGAGCCCTTGGGAAGGACTCTTATCTCTTTGAGTTAAGGCCCTGAGGGACCTTCTCATTCACCTTCCCAGAATAAGGGAGCGAATGGTGATTGAATTCCGGGGATAATGACCTGAAACGGTTGGAGACAGTGGTTAGCAACGCCTGCTTCTTGATCACTGATCGTCGCTGTCTGGACGACCAGGGTGAATTGTTCACTTGGAGGGCTTGTCGGGCAGCCTCTAAAGTTGGAATAGTACTGGTTTGATGGTACTCCTTAACCAGCGCATTTGATACCCAGAGTTGAAGACGCTGAGCAGGTGATGTCGTCCTCAGAGCGGATGATGATCTAGTAGGAGTAGCAGTAGTGGCAATCACAGCAAGGGTTTTCACAGCAGACGTATTCACGGGTGTGAACTTGAGAGCAGCCATTTCTTAGAATGTAGAAAATCATGGAAAAGAGTGCATGTTTGATATAAAAGACGTAATCAAGATAAATTTAGCCACTACATCTTTTGGATGAGCACATATATCAATGATTTTTTGTTGGACCTCTCATTGAGTTTTAAATAGGGGCCTAACAAATAATTAAAACATCATTTTAACTTGGTTAAGGATTCACGTCGGGTTCACCATTTTTTGTTTCCCTCTGGAATTGGGGATGACCTCATTGATTGATGGTTCAGACATTCCAATTGGTTTATAACGGGTTTGTTCGTAGAACCGGAAACATCCAATGATTCCATATCCATTTGGACCTACTTTCCAAAGTTAGGCGCTCATTAGTTTTGGACTGATGAGGCTTAAGAATTTTCATTGGTCGAGAGGATGGGAGGTCGGACTCATCACACCTTTTTGAGGGGAATTATTGCCTACCCCGGGACTCCCTTTATAGATTTATGTTATGTTCGTGAATCCTTATTACATTACCAAGTATAAAATGATCTTTCCTTTAGTCTGACAATCATTGATTGGTACGTAGAAAATTCAGAGAATATTTTATATGTATTTGAGGTTCTTCATCGATGAAGAACCATCTGTATTTGTTAGAGATTCTTAGTTGATGGTATCCTTAAAAATACACTAAAGTCTCTTGGTCATTATGATGACCATACAGCTTTTAAAGCCACTCAGTGGGGCACTTGAAGTTTATTGTCATTGAAGAGGACATGGATTATTTCAGAGTTGGGATCGTACCCACTGATGGGCTACCTACGTATCCTTTGTTTTGGAAAAGGAATCTGAACCCATGTAGTTCGAGTAAGGGAGTATGATGTTTATGCATGATTGATGGATCATTAAAGATTTCATGATTACTTTTACACTCTAAGGTCACGTGAGTCATGCTCGGTGTGAGAAACAAGAGGTATCGGTGAAACAAGACAATTTGTGCCACGAAAGATGCAATTATGTGGGGCTTATGTGTGTATGACTGCCCAAAATAAATGAGGATTAAGATTTACATCCGGGAGGAAATCTAGGAACAGGGTCCATAAAGTTATATGTGCTTCATTGAGATTTGGATACTCTAATCTTGGGGCTTACTCCTAAGGAAGATGCCCATGTTAGGAGGGGACTTATGATTGAGGTTTACTCCTGAGAAGGAAGCCTAGATAAAAAGGAAATTAATACCGGGGCTTACTCCTAAAAAGGAGGCCCATATTTGAGACTGGGGCTTACTCCTGAAAAGAATGCCTAGGTTAAGATAATTATGGTTGGGGCTTACTCCTAAGGAGGATGCCCATATTTGGGAACTTTAAGAATGGGGATTACTCCTAAGAGGATGCCCAGATTAGAGGACTTGGGGCTTACTCTTAAAGAGGACTCCCACAGTAATGAGAATTTGGAATGGGGCTTACAGCTGAAAAGGAGGCCAAGGTTAAGGATTCTCTCATTTTAAAGGATGAAGTTGAATGAATGAAATCTCAATCTTTAGTGACATAAAGATGTGTAAATCACTAGATTTTGAGAGATGTTCCACGGAGTTACTTTCAGATAAGGAATCCTAATCAAGAAATCATCCCATAAATGGCTTTGAAGAGTGTCTGGAAGACTGAATTTTTAATAGGAGAGGTGGAATGGCATAAGAGGGGTGAAATGGGCAGGAAAGGAACCCAAAAAGTTAGGGGCGCGCAAGTCCTAGCAGGCGTGCAGGTACTGCGTGGGCGCGCAAGTCCTGGCTGCGTAGGTATACCTACGCGGCACATGGGTACTTGCGTGATTTTCAGCCCTTAGAGTAATATTTGGCCGATCCTTGATCAAAGCCTTTAGAATCATCCATAGAGGCTTTCCAGAAGATGGAGCACAAGTTATGGTGAAGTATTAGGACAGAGTGCAAGTGTGTTCATTTCCCTTAAGGGTAAAACACTTAGGGGCGCAAGTGTTAGTGAATTCTAACACTTAGACCTTACTCCACCTTTTTAGACCTTTCATTCTAGTTAAAGAATTACCTTAGAAGTGTTCGGAAGACCTGAAGAAGAGACTTGGGCGTTCAGAGTTCTGTATTTGAATTCTGGAAAAATTCATCTCGAAATGGGGGGCCCACCGGGGGTATTTATAGGCTGGAGAAGACCCCGGGCAGTTATCACCTAGGGCGCTCATGTGACTTGCACGACCAACTTCGGCGTGGAGGTGTACTTGCGCGACCATTGCGGCGCGCAAGTGTACTTGCGCGACCATTTTAGAACTTGCGCCACCCTTGTGCAATGTTCTTCTTATTCATTCCTTTGTAAATTTTTGATATTTGTCCAAAGGTTGAATCACTTAGAGCTCAGATATTCTCCTTTTCCAATCTTTAGATCCTGTGATGAAAGGAGCGTCAACAGTACGTTAAAGAGATAGTCTGGTTGCATGGAGTTCCCCTATCCATTTTTTCTGATCGTGATCTCGGGTTTTCTTCTAACTTTTGGAATGTCCTTCAGAAGTCGTTGGGTACTGAATTAAATTTTAGCACATCTTTTTATCCTCAATCATATGGACTGTTAGAACAAACAATTCAGACTTTGGAGGATATGTTATGTGCTTGTTCACTAGATTACTAGGGAAGTTGCGACCAACATATTTATTTGGTTGAATTTTATTACAACAATAGTTTTCATTCCACTATACCGATGGATCCATTTGAGTCATTATATGGGAAGAGGTGTCGAAATATAGCTTTTTGGGATAAATTATGTGAAAGGAAACTGATTGGATGAGAATTGGTAGAAGAGATGACAGAAAAATGTTCAGTTGATTTAGAAGAACATGAGAACATCTCAGAGTAGGAAGAAAAGTTTTTCGAATAATAGGAGGAAGGATCTCTCTTTTAAGGTAGGTGATCATGTCTTTCTCAAAGTTTCTCCATGAAAAATTGTGATGTGTTTTGGTAAGAAGGTAAAGTTGAGTTCGAGATTCCTTGGACCTTATGAAATCCTGGAGAAAGATGAATCAGTTACCTACATAGTGGATTTACCTCCATGTTTACCCCAGGTACACAATTCTTTTCATGTTTTAATGTTGGGAATGTATATTCCGGATCTATCTCACATTTTGAGCCCAGAGGTAGTTCAGTTGGACGAGAATCTCTTTTATGAGGAACAACCAGTCCAGATTCTTGACTGAAGAGAGCAAGTGTTGCAGAATAAGGTAATTCATCAGGTGAAGGTTTTGTAGAGAAACCATATGGTTAAAGAGGCAACAAGGTAATCTGAAAATTCTATGATTTATAAATACCCCCACTTATATGATAAGTGAATAGAATTGCGAGGATGTAATTCCCAAATGGGAGGAAGGATGTAACATCCTAGGTAAATAAAGAATATGATATTTTCATACTTATTAATATTTGTGAATAAAATATTAATTTTACTTTAAATGGGATGCTATGATCAATGGTGTACCAGATATGCAAAAAACGGGTTTCTTTGAAATCTTATGTTGCCCGCAATGTTGGGTCATACTAATAATAATAATAAGAATAAAATATTAATTTAAATAGTTGTTAATTCCTAGCCATTGTATTGGATGGAATGAAAAGAACTAACTATAATATGATTATACATTTTTGTTAAAGGTTTTTACATTTATCAAATAAATTTTAAAGGATTAAAACAAAAAGAATCCAATTTTAAACATAAATACTCTAATATACATTAAAGGGTCGGTTTACTGCCTTTTGATGGAGAATAGTTTTTAAATCTAGTTTTTTCACTATAATATATTCCGTTTGAAACAATAATATTCTTTATTATGACTAGGATATTTAAATTTACATTTGATTAAATTTTTATGTTTTTCTGTTAATGTTCGTTTTTTTAATGAAATAGTGAAAAATACTGCATTTTAATTCAAAACCGCCTTTTAATCAAATTTATTGATGTGGTTATTTTATTTTTTTAATTGGTTTAGAAGTTTAATTAGATAATATTTTTACCATTTAATACAATTTTGTTCATTGGATGTAATTTCACATAGAAATTGGACATAAACAAGTGTCAATCTTTTGATAATTATTTTTTTTTAAAACATGCTTGTTATTTTGACAATGAGAAAAAATTTTAAATTAATTTCTTCCACTTATGTGTTTTGAATTTGGAAAAATGGATTCTATATTTTGAATAAGTAGGTCCAAAATGTGTAAATAGTTATCTTTTATTTTTATACATTATGAATATTTACATCAGTACATATTTTATTTACCATAGTAAAAGGGTAAATCTGGTAAATAAGGGTAAAAAAATATTATAATTATAATATTAAATTACCCTAACATGTATCTTAATCTTATTATATGATACCTTTCCAACAATGGGAATCCTTGGGTAGATTTTGGGACCCCATGGAGCCACTAGGGAGTGATAATGACACATTATATTAATTAATTTAAAGTAAAGACAAAAATGACATAAACATATATCTTTTAGAAAATAAATTTTTACATGGGGTTATATAAGTTATATCTTAGACTATAAATATTCATTTTAAAGAAAAAACTATTTCCTACTTCATTGTTTTTTTATAATTTTTAGACATCAAATAAATATAATTCTTTATGACACAATAATGATGTAGTGTTTACCTCATTTATGAATAATTTAAATAAAGAAGATTATAAAGATTAAATTAATATCAAAAAACTCTCCAATTCTTATTGGATGATTTTATTTCAAAAAATAGTCATCTTATATTTTTCTTTAATAAGTTTTGGACCTTTTGGAACCGAATATAATTATATAATAAAATAATATTTTCAAACTTTCCTAAAGAGACCCTCCTCCCCTTATAAAAAGTCCTCAACTATAACCCATTACCCACAGCTCTCATGCCCCTTTGATCATCCAAACTCTGCCCAAATAAGATCTCAAGATCCCTATCTTCCACCTAGATGACTCACCTTGGGTATAAGGCACTTCAAGAAATCATTTTGGTTCAATCAAAGGGAGTTACCTGAATTAAAGGTAACGTCTTCTCTTAAATTCTTTTCTTTTATTTTACTTCTCCAACCCCTAAACTTTTTATTACATTTTTATGGAAACAACAATATCCTTAATATAATACATTTTTTATGATAAGGATTATAACTACACTTCCACACACATCCATCTAATGGGTCAAGAACATAGTGTCCCTGTGGACGACAAACTACTGCCTCACGAAACGATGACTGTTCAATATTCTCCTACCACCTCTCATGGTGGACATTATGATGCCACTATTTTTATATGTGATATATATTTTATTTATATTTTATCTATTCTTTGGTATTTTTCATTTATATCATACCTTTATGGTTTCTATAATGGGTAAACGTGATGATTTCAGTTGAGGAAGTGGGGACTACCGCACCCTCAAAGTGATATGACTTGTTCATTCCATACATGGGATATAGAAAGTATGGAGTTAATGAAACTGTATATGATATTATACTATAATTATAATATAACTATGTATCATTAATTTTTCATTCCATTAAAATATTAAATAAAAATGAAAGTAGAGTTCATGTGTACGTACGACTTTCCGTCTCCATGAATAATGCATTTCATTTATTATCTCCAAATGTTATATACTATTATAAATTCATATATATA
The DNA here is from genome assembly GCA_963277665.1 of Viscum album. Classification (NCBI taxonomy): domain Eukaryota; kingdom Viridiplantae; phylum Streptophyta; class Magnoliopsida; order Santalales; family Viscaceae; genus Viscum; species Viscum album. The sequence goes on from OY728129.1 coordinate 1,404,795,304, forward strand.
CTAGATATATATGATATATAAATCATGAATATCATTCTTTATATAATGTAATTTTGATCATACGAACAACTTGTAGTTATAAGAAGTCCATTTTTAACTCAAGTACCAAATATCGACAAAACAACCATTATTAACATAAATGATTACATAATGTTTATAACATGGTAATAAGTGATATGAAAGGAATAATAAACTTTAAAAAGGTTCTTAAGAAATTAGAAATTAACTTTAGTTTATTATTCAAGAGATTGAATAATGAACAGGTCAAGTCGGACACGAGGTAAGGGACTTCGTCTCAATTTCCTTTCTTTGAGGAATATTTCGTTTTATACATGACTTTATTTTATAAAGTGTATAAACACCATTGAATTTTATTTTCATTAAAAGAAAATATTTTCCCTATGAAGTGTTTTAATAAAAGACAAAGAGAATTTTTTAACGTATGTGGTGATAATGACCTTTCTGTTGCTGTGAGCATTATTTGATCTTTGGTTTCCTTAACAAGACATAGTGTTTTCATTGAGGAAAATAAATAACATACACTCTTTAACATATTTTTGTACTGAAAATGGTTTTGATAATGGATTTCTTATGTCAATATATTTAAATTATATATTGTTATTTAAATGTGGAAATTTTATCTTCCCTTTATATTTATTTTATTTTTTATGAATATGTTATGGTTCTTAGAAATTGTTTGGGCATACGGGTGGTTTCATAATAATCCTAGGATGGTGAGCCCAAGATAGCTCTCCAATGCATTGGGTAATGTGACGGAGGTAAACATGAATGTTTCTCCAAAGCGATTTAGGGAATATACTTTGATGGGTTTTCCAAATGTAACTCCCTACATAGCTGTGAACTCTACAATGTAAGTATGTTATGGATGCCACAAGTTACCTTTATGATTTGTTATTACTATGTGTTATTCATAAATCTTATGATTTAATGAGGTGTATTAAAGTGATTATGTTATGTATGTATTGATAAACTAATGTTTTCATTATTTTTTTTATAACCCTTACTGAGCTTTTTATTCTCATTCCACGTTTTGAAATGTTTTTCACATGACTTAAAGATGAACAACGTCAAGGATTTGATCAAGGAAAAGTCATGCGGTCTAAAACATGTAACTACACATGGATCTTTTTTCAATAGTTTTTTTTATGAAAAAATGGAAACTGAGTAGAGGTGTCTATTTTGTGATTTTTTAGATGTAATATAATACTTATGGCCTAATTATATATGAATATAAACCGGAAAATATCCTCAATGTGAATTATCCATTTAATTCATGATTATGTACTTTTTTAAGGCTGGGTCCTCATAGTTGGCATCAGAGGTCAGTTTAGGAAACTTTAGGAGTTATAATATTATTAAATTAATGTCCATAAATTAATTTATGGTAAGATTAAAATTATATTTCATTTAAAGATTACCATGTTGCTTCACCTAATATATTTCTGTGTGCCGAATGGTTTTCTGAAAAAAAAATAGGGCAGCTATGATGCGATGAAATTAGGATGAAGTCAACCTTCCAAATCAGAAACCTGAGATGGTTAGAATTGGAACTGAACAGTTCCCTGTAGTGATGGCATAGTTGACTTAGGCTATAAGTGGTTTTGGTATCCATGCATGAGATCATCGAGATTAACCACAGAGGAACATTTCAGTAGTGGATCATTTCATAAAGAAACATCCCCCATCATTCAGAGGATCACCTAACCCTATAATATAAGATAGTTGGATTAAAGAACTAGAGAAGATGTTTGATGTCATGGGGTGTTTAGAAAATCAAATGGTTAGTCTTGCTGTTTACCATTTTGACGGTGAAGCTGATCAGTGGTGGTCGATTTTGAAAAATATAAGGGATAGTGAGGATATTGATGTTCTTGATTTGGATAAATTCATAGGTATGTTTCTTGAGAAATATTTTCCTAAGGTGGTTCTTCTTAGAAGAATGACCGAGTGGCTAATTATGAAGCAAAATTCACTTGACTGTAAATGTATGCTCCAAATTTCATATGATATATTGATAGTTAAATAAACCTTTTTTACTCAGGTTTAAATCCATAAAATTGAAGGGATTTATATTCTAGTGAGTTTAAATGTTATGAAAAACTTGTTCAATGTGAGGGGAAGGTAGAAATGGAGTTTGCATATGATCCGGTGTTATATGAAAAATAATAGAATAAGTGGTCTAGGTGGTAGACAAATGTAAATAACTCTTCAAAAAAGTCTGATGGTAAGAAACATAAGTTTATAGTTTGTGAAAATTGTTGTAAAAATCATGTTGGTGAATTTTTTTAAATTATAGTAAATGCTACTGATGCGATAAAATGGAACATAGGGATCATAATTGCACTGAAAAAGATCAGGTTAATGGTAAGGAAAAATATGATTTACAGTCAATAAAATGTTTTAAGTGAAATAAAATGGATCATTATTCAAATTGGTGTCCAATGAAAAACACAACTGAGGTAAATCAGCTAGACTACAATTAAAAAGGGGCGGTGAAATCTTTTGAAACTACTTTAGTAGATGTTTTACCGTTAAATGAAGTATTATCTGGTACACTATTTTTTTGTTCAGATTATGTCAATGTGTTGTCTAATTCAGGGTCTACACATTCATTTATTTCTGATAAGTTTTCTATTTAATTGGGAATTCCATCTCATGATATGAATCCTAAACTTATGGTAAAAACACTAGGGGAAAATGTTGAGACAAAAAAAAATTATAAGAACCTTAATATCCATGTTTGTGGAAAGAATCTTCCTACAAACCTTATTGTTATTCATATAGTAGAGTTTGATGTTATTTTGGGTATATATTGGCTTTCTGTTTATTATGCTAAGATTTAATTCAGAGCTAAAGAGGATTATTTTCAAAAATCTTTTCAATTTGTGTACAAGAATGAACCCTTACTTTTGATAACATATTAGAAAGCTGAGAAACTAGTAAAAGATGGAAATGAATCTTAACTTGAACTTATTATTGAAAATAAAGGAAATGTTCAAATTAATGCTTTTCAAGATGTAAATGAGTACCTTGATGTTTTTCCAGATGAGCTTCCTGGTATTATACATGATCGAGAAGTTGAATTTATTGTTTACTAAGTTCCTTATGCTAAGCCAAATTAAAAAATCCCTTATCGAATGGCTCAAATTTAACTTTTAGAGTAAAAGAAGCAATTGAAGGAGTTATTAGATAAAGATTTAATTCGACCTAGAACATCACCATGGGCTTCTCCAGTCTTGTTTGATAAAAAAAAGATGGCTCAATGAGACTTTTCATTGATTATAAAGCATTGAATAACATTACTGTTAACAATAAGTATCCTTTTCCTCATATCGATTATTTTTTTATCAGCTCTAGGGAGCTCAGTATTTTTTGAATATTGATTTTAGGTCGGGGTACCATCAGTTGAATGTAAAGAAAGTAGACATTTCAAAGACGTGTTTCATATTAGATATTTCCATTATGAATTTGTAGTTATTCATTTTGGGTTAAGCAATTCACCTATTGTATTCATGGGTTTTTTGAATTGAGTTTTCAATAATTTCTTGAACAACTTTGTGGTTGTGTTCATTGATGATATTTTGGAAAATTCATGAAAGTAAAGAGGACCATGAAAGTCATTTAAGGAATATGTTTTAAACCTTAAAAGGAAATAAAATATATGGTAAATTCATAAAGTGTGTGTTTTGGTTACAAAAAATTTCATTCATTGGTCACATTGTTACCAAAAATGGCATAACTGTTGATCATGATAAAAAAACGTTATTAAAAAAAGTCCAAGACCCACAAATATAACCAAGATCTGTAGTTTTATTGGTTTGAAAGGTTATTACTAGTGGTTTGTAGAAAATTTTTCATGGTTATCTAGCCCAGTGACTAAGTTAACTCGAAAAGGTGTTAAGTTTATTTGGAAAAAAGAACGTGATAATTTTTTTTCAGAATTTGAAAAGAATATTGGTGAATGCTCCAGTTTTGGCACTACCTTCCTAAAATGGTGAGTTTTTTATCTACAGTGATGCTTCGTTGAAAGGAATTGGTTGTGTCTGAATGCATAATGATCAGTTAATTTCTTACGCTTCACATTAGTTAAAACCTCAAGAGTTAAATTACCCTACACATGATTTGACATTAGCAACTATTTTTTTGCTTTAAAAATTTGGGGGAATCCCCTGTTTGGATAAAAATGTGAAATATATACTTAATAAAAAAGTTTGAAGTATATATTCACTCAAAAAGAATTAAAAATTATATAGAGGAGATGGATGTGATTAATCAAGAATTATGATTTCATAATACATTACCATCCAGGAAAAGAAAATAAAGTGGCTGATGCTTTGAGTCAAAAAAGTAATGATTAATTTACCATGCTATGTTTGGAACAAGATCCTTCAATTAAAGACTTGATGAACTTTGGAATAGAAGTTGTTGGTGCAGGATGTTCCTTTGTTTTGTTTCATGTGTCAGTGAAATCATCTCTATTAGACATAATTAAGCAAGCACATAAGGAAGACATTGTGTTACAAAAAAGGTATATTTGGTTAAAAAGGGTAAGTGACCTGATTTTAACATTGATAATGATTGTGTTTTGAGGTTTGGGAAGAGATTATGTGTCCCTTGTGATTCACAGTTGAAGAATGAGTTGTTATGTGAAGTTCATAGTTCTATGTTTTCAGTTTATCCTAGCAGAACTAAGATATATAGAGATATTCAGGATTATTTCTAGTGGTATAGAATAAAAAGTGATTTTTCTAACTTTATAGTGAAGTGTTTGACTTGTTAGCAGGTTAAAGTGAAGCACCAGTTACCAAAAGTGATGCTTCAGCCTTGACCAGTGCTAGAGTGGAAATGGGAAAATATATATATGGACTTCATTGTGGGATTACAGAAGACATCTTGAGGTAACAATGAGATCTAGTTTATTATTGATCGATTGACTAAATCTACTCATTTCTTTCCTATTCAAGATACATTGTATCTAGATCAACATTCTTGGCTATGTGTTAAAGAGATAGTCAGGTTGTATGGAGTTACCCACTATATTATATCTGATCAATATCCCAGGTTTACTTCTAACTTTTGGAAAGGCCTTCAGAAGTCGTTGGGTACTGAATTAAATTTCAGTACAACTTTTTTTCCTCAATTAGATAGGCAGGCAGAATGAAAAATTCAGACCTTGGAGGATATGGTACATGCTTGTTCACTAGATTACTAGGGAATTTGGCACCAATGTCTTTCTTTGGTTGATTTTCTTATAATAAAAGTTTCCACTCTAGTATACAGATGGCTCTATTTGAGGCATTATATGGGAAGTAGTGTCGAACTCCATCTTTTTTGGGATGAAGTAGGTGAAAGGAAACTGATGGGACCAGAATAGGTAGAAGGGATGCCAGAAAAAGGTTCAGTCGATTCAGAAGAACATGAGAATAGATCAGAGTAGGCAGAAAAGTTATGCCGATAACCGGAGGAAGGATATATCTTTTGAGGTCTGTGATCATTCCTTTCTCAATGTTTCTACATGGAAAAGTGTGATGTGTATTGGTAAGAAGGGAAATTTGATTCCAAGGATCATTGTACCTTTAGAAATCATGGATAAAGTTGAATTAGTTACCTGTAGAGTGGATTTACTTCAATGTTTATCCTAGGTAAACAATGTTTTTCATGTTTCAATGTTGAGAAAGTATATGCCAGATCCATCCAATGTTTCGAGCCTAGAGGTAGTTCAGTTGGAAGAGAATATCTCTTATGAGGAACAACCAGTATAGATTCTTGAATGAAGAGAGCAAGTGTTGTGGAATAAGTTAATTCATCAGGTAATTTTTTTGTGGAAAATCCATTTGGTTGAAGAGGCAACACGGGAATCTGAAAATGCTGTGAGGGATAAATACCCCCACTTATTTGATAACTGAATAGAATTGTGGGGACACAAATCCCAAAAGGGGAGAAGGATGTAACATCCCAGGTAAATAATGAATATGATATTTTCATACACATTAGTATTTTTTAATTAAATATTAATTTTATTTTAAATGGGATGTGATTTTCGATGGCGTACCCAAATGTAATAGTGGGTTTCTTTGAAATCTCACGTTACACACAATGTTGCGTCACACTGAAAAAAAAATAGTATTATTCTGAATGATAGTTAACGCCAAGCCATTGTATTAATGGGAATGAATATAACTAACTACAACATGATTATACCTTTTTGTTAATTTTTTTTACATTTATCCAATAAATTTTAGAGGCTTAAAATAAGAAAGGATATAATTTTAAACATAAATACTCTAATACTCATTTAAAGGTCAATTTACAACCTTTGGATGGAAATCCATTTTTAAATCTAGTTTTTGTCACTTTTATATATTCTATTTGGGAAAAAAATATTCTTCTTTAGAATGAGGACATTAAAATTTACATTGGATAAAATTTTGATATTTTTCTGATAATGTTCATTTTTTAATGAAATAGTGAAAAATACGGTATTCTAATTCAAAATTTACTTTTAATATAATTTAATTATATGGTTAGATTATATTTTTAATTAGTTTTAATGTATAATTAGATTATATTTTTACCATTTAATCCAATTTTTTTCATTGGATGTAATTTCTCTTTGAAATTGGACAAAACAATTTTTAATCTTTTGATAGTAATTATTTTTTAAAAAACATGATTTTTTTTGACAACGAGAATTTATTTTAAATTAATTTATGCCAATTATGTGTTTTGAATTTGGAAAAATGGATTCGATATTTGGAATCAGGAGATCCAAATTATATAAATAAGTAACTATTATTTTTTGATATTATGAATATTTACTTTAGTAAATATTATATTTACCAAGGTTAAATAGTAAATATGGTAAATAAGGGTAAAGAAATATTAATATAATAAAATTAATTTACCCTTACATGTGTTCTAATCCTATTGGTTGATACATTTCTGACTATGGGAATCCTTGGGTTGATTTTTCGACCCCATGGAGCCACTTGGGACTGATAATGATACATTATATTAATTAATTTAAAGTATAAGCAAAATGACATAAACATACATCATTATTAAATAAATTTTTACAAGGTGTTATATAGGTTATCTCTGAGAATATAAATATTCATTTGAAATATATAAATATTTCATACATCATGATATTTTCTATAATTTTTAGACATCAAATAAATAAAATATTTATGACACAATAATGATGGAGTGTTTCCCTCATTAATGAATGATTTAAATAATTAAGATTACAATGATTAAAATAATATCCAAAAGCTGTCCAATTATTATTAGAAGATTATATTTCAGACAAGAGTCATCTTTTCTTTGACTTTAATACGTTTGGGACCTTTAGACACAAAAAATCATTATATAATAAAATAATATTTTCAAACATTCTTAAAGAGCCCCTCCTCCCCCTTATAAAAAGCTATCACCTCTAACCCATTACTCACATATCTCAATCCCCTTGGTTCATCCATCCTGTACCCAAATAATCTCTAAATATCCCTCTATTCCACCTAGAATCCTGACCTTATGAATAAGACACTTCATGAAATCCTTTTGGTTCAAACTAAAGGTAGTTACCCGAATTAAAGGCAACGTCTTCTCATAATTTTTTTTCTTTTATTATACTACTCAAACCCATAAACACTTATATTACTTTTTTATAACAACACAATTATCCTCAATATTCAAGGTTGTTTTATGAAAAGTATTCAAACTATACTTACACACACCTTCATCTAATGAGTAAAGAACATATGGTTTTTGTGGACATCGAACTATTGCCTCACAAAATAATGATTGTTCAATCTTCTCCTACCGAGTATCATGGTGGCCATTATGATGGAACTGTATTTATATGCGATATATATTATATTTATATTATCTCTATGCTTCTGTATTATTCATTTATATCATACTTTTATGGTTTCCATAATGGGTAAACATGATAATTTCATTTGAGGAATTACGGACTACCGCCCCCTCAAAGTGATATGACTCATTCATGCCCTATATTGGACATATAAAGGATGGAGTTAATTAAATTATATATGATATTATACTATAATAATAATATACCTATGTATCATTATGTTTTCATTCCATTAAAATATTAAATATAAATTAAAGTAGTGTTCATGCGTACGTACGACTTACCGTCTCCCTGAATGGTTCATTTCATTTTTTATCTCTAAATGTTATGTACTATTATAAATACAAATATATACTAGATATGTATGATATATATGGTATCTAAATCATGAATATCATTATGGAGATAATGGATTTTTTACCACATGAAAAACTAGTAATTATAAGAAGTTCATCTTTTACTAAAGTATCAAATATTGACAAAATGACCATTATTAACATAAATGATTACATACTGTTTAAAACATGGTAATAAGTGATATAAAGGGAATAATAAACTTGAAAAAGGTTCTTAAGCAAGTAGAAATTAACTTTAGTTTGTTATTCTAGAGATTATATAACAAACAGGTCATGTCAGACAAGATGTAAGGGACTTCGTCTCAATATCATTTTATTGAGGCATATTTTGTTTTATATAAGACCGCATTTTATATGGTGTATAAATACCATTTAATTTTCTTTTCATTCAAAGGAAATATTTTCTCTATGAAGCATTTTACTAAATGAAAAAAATAATGTTTCTTTTTAACGTATGTGGCGACAATGACCTTTCCTCTACCGCGAGCATTATTTTATCTTTGGCTTAATTAACAAGACATCATGTTTTTTAAAGGAAAATAAATAAAATATACTCTTTTACATATTGTGGTATTGAAAATGGTTTTGATAATGTATTTGTTATGTCAATATATTTAAATGATATATTGTGATTGAAATGTGGAAATGTTATCTTTCCTTTTTATTTGTTTTATGTGTTATGAATATGTTATAGTTATTGGGAAATTTTTATGCATACGAGTGGTTCCATGATAAAACTAGGGTGTTTGAGACCGAGATATATCTTTAATTCAATGGGTAACATGATGGAGGTAAATGTGAATGTTTCTCTTAAAAGATTTAGGGAATCTACTGTGATGGGTATTCCAAATGTAACTCCAGATGTAGCTGTGAAAGCTACAATGTAAGTATGTTATGGATTCCACAAGTTACCTTTGTGATTTTTGATTGATATGTGTTATTCATAAATCTTATGATTTCATGAGTTATATTAAATAGATTTTGTTATATATGTATTGATGAACTAATGTTTTCTTTCTTTGTTTTAGGACCCTTACTAAGCTTTTTATGCTCATCCCATGTTTTGAAATGTTTTTCACAGGAGATAAAAAAGAATATGGTCGAGGATGTGATCAAGGAAAAGTCATGCAGTCTAAAACATGGAACTAGACATGACTTTTTTTTTCAAGAGTTTTTATTTTGTGAAAAAAAATTAAATTGAGTAGAAGTGTCTACTTCGTAATTTTTTGAGATGTAATGTAATACTTGTGGAAAAATTATCAAAAAATCTAAACCAAAAAAGAACCTAAATGTGAATTATCCATTTAATTCGAGATTATGTAATGATTTAAGGCTGTGTCCTTATAAATACTGCCATAAAAACTGAAAGAACCATTCACAAACACTATGAGAAGATATTACTTTATAGACTAATTTACGCATAATTGTTTGACAGATTCCTGATTTGGAGATGAAAAATTTACGCGGAGATAGTTTTTACATATATGAACATAATATGAAAAGATGCATAGAAAATGAAATGTTATGTTGGAATGGATGTGTGGTCATACAATGAGTTTGTAGACAACATCCTTTGCAGAAGTGGTTTCTATGTGGACATGATTTGAGATTCATGTATGCACTACATGATAATGGTTTTGAAAATTCAATTAAAAGATAATTAAAAATTCATTGCGAACATAGACAAAAAAATATATGCAATGTTTGTTAAACATATGATGCAGATATTCTATGAGAATAAAATTGAACTCTATTAATCTTCTTACCATGTTTGTAGAATTATCACATGATAAAATTATCAATAACTACTAAATAATTACTTATAAATACCACATTAATTTATTGATAAGGAGTAGAGACATACATGTCGAATATAGTTATAGACAATGAGTGTGCTGAAGTGTAGATACGATTTTCAGAAATTTATTTATGGATAGCAATACAAATATCAGTTTGTGAAGAAGAAAAGAAATGTTCAGATAGTATGTTTCATCCTAAATGTTCGAGGTGATAATTATTCTTTGCACATATTGATCATTTCTCATAATATATGAGCATCTTATATTTGAAATATCATAAGTAAGATATTGAGGATGAACCTGTTCAATGATGTTATTCAAAAAGTTAGAATATGATATTTTATCTATTTTGATAGATCAAAAGAAAATATCTTCATCAACTATTACAGAAGCAGACTATATTTAGAAGTGATCTTTCTTTTGTTGTTTTTAATTATTCTTGAAACTTACAGTTTTAAACTGTTGTTCTAGTGGGACTCTGAAAATCATAGTGGGAATCTATTATATTGAATAAATATATTATGTAACCCATTGTGATTATATTGGATAATCTATGATTATGTAGTCTAACTAATCACAATAATGAGTGTAATTATATTGAGTCCATACCATGTAAAAATATTTTGTTCCAATTCCATTTTTTTCTGCATTTCGAAGAGGTTGAGTTATAATAAGTAAGGATCAGATCTTAACAAGTCAACATATATGTATTTAAAAGGAAAAAATTATAAGAATAACAAATGATTCAACCCCACCCCACCCCAATCTATGTGGTGAAATTTCTATAGGGATTTTCAATTAGTATCAGAGTTCGAGGTTTCCTCTATCAGGATCTACTAAGTATTGAATATAGATAATCTGAATTCTTTCAATAGTTGAGGTGTTACCTATTTTTATGGAATGAACTATCATAGTTGGATGAATAAGATGTTTCCATATATTCTTTCTCATGTACATTATGTTAAATATACAGTTACTATTATATTCCAACCTATTTCTGAATAATCCCTTATGTATTTTATAGATAATAGAAATATGGAAGTTTATGGAAAATATCAAGATACAATTTTTATGTCCCTATCAGAATAACTTTACAAAAGTTTATGGGACACAAATATTCCATAGAAATTTGGGGTGAGTTGGAAAGATTTAATGAAGAAAACATGAAAGTAAAGGGGCCCAAATTGAAAATTTGGATATGTATAATCGAATATATCAATATGGGAGAAGAAGAAAATATTGATGACTAATTCGCAAGAGTGAATTAAATTTTCCATAATATTTGGAGTTTTGGTTAAAAAATAGATGATTAAACTATTATTAAATAACAAATAAGAAATTTTCCTTAAAGGCTTGATCCTAAAGTATCATATTTTGACAATAGAGATGATATTACTCTGGATTTATTACATAACATATTCATTGAATAAGAAATTTGTAGGATCCCAGTCTTCAAAAAGAAGATCAAAGATGATATATATTTTAAATCCAAGAGAAAGCTCAAAATTAGTGATAATGAAACATCGAAATCAAGTGAATTTAATTATTAAAATGAAAAATAATATTTTTAAAGAATAATTGAGATTGTATCAAAAAATATTCAAGAACATAATTTTTAGAGTTAATATTAAATCGCCACATAGGTAATACAACTATAATGAAATTAGATATTTTTTAAAAAATATATCCTAAAATGAAATCAATGAAATTTTAGACAGATGATGGAAAACCATAGAAAATAAATAGGGGAATATCTCAAGAGGCACAACCAAGTATTATAGAAGAAAGAATAAAATATTTAAAAGGAAAAAATAATTATTGTTAGAAATGGAGATGAAGAGAACTCCACTATAGGCTACCAATTAGAATATGACACTTGATTCATGGATCATGTTGAAAAACGTTTTGATACCTCTGAAAGTGAATATGATGAAATAGAATAAATATAAATTGAGAAAATTATGAAAAATGAATTAGAATACTGTCTTGAGAAAAAAAAATAACCAGAATGAAAAAAGATTGTTATTAAAAGAAAAAATATATAACTGAGGAAAAGAAAAAATGTTTAATGAAAAAGATTAAGGTATGGGTAGAATCATCACAAACTGAGGAAAATATTAAATAATATTTTCTCAAGGCTATTGAGGTATGGGTAGAATCATCACAAACTGAGGAAAAGAGGGGTTTAAAGAAGAAGGTTAATTAAAAACTCTCCAAATCTCAAAATAATCAGGTTAACTCTAATAATGAAGGTCCAAAAATATATTCTAGACAAGTATGGAACATGAAGAATAGTTAGAAATCATATCCTAATTCAATGGAATAATAATATTCTCTATGTAATTTTTCCCCTAGAATGAATACAATATCCGTATATGCACAGACAACCACAAAATCTTCAAGGGAGATATATTAACTATTGGTAAGATCATGGTTTATAGGGAGTGAAAGTTTTTTGTATTTTTGGAGAAGAAAAATTATATATGTTTTTACAACATGCCCCTACCATATATATTTCATGAACACAGGGATATAAATTCATAGAAAACAAGAGAAAATTTTCAATATAAGAAATCATTTATAATGAATTGATCCTATCTACCAAAAGAAAATAAATTTGATGGTTTAGAACAAATATATGGTATATGTGACTGGTAGATCAATATTGGTGAAATGTAAATGATTATTATCCCTGAAAAAAGACAAATACTATTTAAGGTAATGGAGGTCAAAAAATTAATGAAAACTAGTCATTCTTTGATGAAGTTTCTTTGAAATCGAGAAGAAAAATCCATGTAATAGATCCTTGATATTGTATGTTCATCACACATTATTGGTGACACAAAATGTTTTAAAAACATTTAAAATAATGAAGGAGGAGAAGTAACTTTTGGAAATGATTGTTCCCAAAAAAAAGTATGAGAGCTGGAAAAGAATTTTTCGAATACCAAAATTTAAGTCTAATAACGTGTGGTTTTTAAAAGGTTCAAGCATAATTTTATTATTGTTAGCTAACTTTTTGATAAAGAACCTGATATTATTAAAAATATACTAATATATTATTAAAATCACAATGTATGGAAGAATTTTCACTCACATATAATTAACCAATAGAAATCTATTTTAAATTGGTGAGTCTATAAATTTCTATTACTTTAGGTCCAAAGATGAAAACAATCTAAGGCATAGAAGTTTGGTTCTTCTTGGTCAAATGAGCATAAGTAAAATATTGAATCATTTTATTGTGAGAGGTATTCCCAAGATAAAGGATAGTGGGATGAAATCTATGAAACCATTTAAAAAGTAAAATTAGATCGCATTTCACACAAAGGGTTTGATATTCCATCTTATAGAACCTTTAAACATATTTATACTCACTTATGTGGCCTTGAGGGACACGATTATACAAGAGGTGAACTATATTTCATTAATTTGGTGATTATTATACCTCTAAATCAATTTGATTCATTTTTTTAAAACTTTTTTAAGTTTATGTGTGACCATAACAAAATTACATGTAGGAAAAATTCAAAATTAAATCAAAGGAAATTAAAATGTTCATAAACATTAGAAGAAAAAATGAGCAGGAGATGGGTCTCTATATCAAGAAACAGAGTTCAGATAATAGTACAGAGTTTAATTATGATTCTATTAAATGTTATCTTTTAAAACATGGAATCAAGTATCAGTAAAACAAACCATAACCCCCATAGTTTAATTGTGTATCTTAAATAAATAACATAATCGTTTTAGAGATGGGGTGGTCTATGTTAGCTAAACATAACATGTTGAAGTATATAATGAGAGAAGATATATATACTCTCATAAAAATATAGAATATGTGTCTATTGGAACTAGAACCACCAAAACAAAAACATATAAAATGTGGTATAAAAACCCCAAAAGTAAAATGCTTCAATGTTTTTAGAATCCATTTCATTATAAAAATCAACAACATCTATCTGGTAAAATTTGAAGAAAAACCCGAGGAAGGAATTGTCATGGGATTCCAATATAATAGTAGTGGCTATAGATGTTGGAAGAAAAGGATGTAAAAGTTATTTTATTGCAATTATGTATAAATTATTGAACATAATAAAAATCAGAAATCATAGTTGATACAAATTCCAAAAATTTAGAAAAAAAAGTTGTTGGATTATAGAATATAAGAATTATGAAGTAACAAAGATGGATTTAAAAATTTCTAATATTGATTCTAAACTTACCAGTGATGAAAATGAAGATGATGAAAATAATAGAAAACATTATATCAAATTGAGAAAACTTGTTGAGAAAGAAAATATCATTGAAAATCCGTAATAACTAGTTCAAACTAGAATAATATTGATAATTGAACATCAAAATACACTTATTTATAAAATTGAACATTATGTAGTGGATAAAGCAGTGGATAATAATGAATTTATTCATGATATGAATAAAGAGATTAATAAAATTGAGAAGATATCTACTTGGGATCTAGTATCAAGACATAAAAATAAAACATTATATGGAACCAAGTGGGTTTTAAGAAATAATATAAATTAGAAAGGTTAAGTATGAAGAAGAAGAAGCTAGACAGATGCAAAAAGGATATTCTCATATGGAAGGTATTGAATTTGAAGATACATTTTCACCCTTAGAATGTTTGGAAATAGTTATAATGTTCTGGGTATAAGCTACAGAAAAAATTATACAATTTATAATATATAAGTGTACTCTTATTTTATAAATGGTGACATTGATAAAGAACTCTATATAGAACAAACTGAAGGTTTTGTATTAGAAAATTATGGAACCATAGTATGATGATTAAAGAAATAATTATATAGTCTGAAACAGAACCTTAGGTCATGGTATTACAAATTGGATGGTTGTTTAAGGAATATGACATTTATAAAATCTAATGATGATAGTAAAATTAATGTGAGAGAAATGTCTAAAGGTACTCTTGTAGAGACCCGAAGCCTGACGTACATTGACATTACATTACATTTGCGGAATACTTAGTACATAACAAAAACACACACACAAGGATCGTAATAGTTTAGTGTCTTTGGAAACTCAGAATATAATCTTCTAATTCCTGGTGAAAGATCTTCAACATCTCCCATAAAGATCTTATTTTTTTTATACCTAAAACCTTTATTTATATCCTGGGGAAAAGAAAACATAAAAGGGTGAGCTCAAATTCTCAGTAAGGGTAAACAAAAGAAATATCAATCACATCATATACATAAGCACATAACTTTTGAAAAATCTTATCCTGCAAAAGAGATCATAATTTCATAACATGGGATAAATCATGGCAGTGAAATGTAATCACAATAATCATAACTTAAAACATCAAACTTTGTGGCATATACACATAATCATAGAGAATCATTTCTTGTTAGTCAAGACTCATTTCCAAGACTATCTTAGTGGACAAAGTCCCTTTCTGAATCGAGTAACCCTCATTTCAGTCCTGTTTCACTGAACCGGTATAACCTACCATTCCAGCCATGTCTATCTCATGAGATATAAAATCTTTACCCAATGAATTGGAGGGAGATATAGGTCCCACCCATCTCATAATGATACCATTCTTATGTGTGCCACAAAATCATAAATCATACATCATTGCATAACCCATGTAATACAAATGGGAATCTTAAGCATCATGACATCATAAAACAATTCATATAAGATAAAGGAATTCATAAAAATAATTCCATCACAACATAATCAAATCAATGTAACAATAGGGATAAAAACAGAACCCTATGTTATCTTAGATGGAAAATAATTTTGATAAAACACTTGAAATGAATTCTTGAGGAAAATATCCTTTCTTCTTCAAAATCAATTTCTTTTCACAAAACATCATGCAATTTTAAAAGAAATAGATTTTATTAAAAATATTCATGAAATCTTTTGGAGGAAGCTTCTTGAAAATAAGTCTTTATAAAACCGTAAAAATCCATTCGTGCCGTTTAAGTTAAAAAAACATTCTTCGTACTTTTGTCGGAAAAGTCAAAAAGTACCTCGTACGAAAAATGAAAAAAGATTCCTTTCATATCCTTTACTAAAAACTCATCGAAGGGTAAAATTGGATTTAAACAATTGTAGGTGGATGGAAATAATATTACATATTGAGGTAACATGGATGTTGATAATAAAATACACCCCAGTAAATTTCAAAGTATAAACAATCTCGGATAAAAATGAGATTGTGATATTTCCCTTACCTTAGGTCCGATTAGCTTCGTATGTGTCCGAACCTCCTGTATAATGATTTAAATAATGTCATTGACTTATTACAGAATCATATTCATTGTTATGATCTCATATATGGTTGACTTATGACTTTATATTACCCGTTCTTTTGTAAATTCCATGTTAAAGAAGCGTTTTGGGTAAAATCGTTTCATTTATCGTAGGTGTTTTGACTTGTTGTTCTTGACATTATTATTACTTATATCATGATTTACTTACTTCCAGAATATAAAATATGATTTATATATCATATATATTCAGTATATATATATATAATAGATAGATAAATGAAATGAAAAATACCGTTCATGGAGACGGTAGTCCGTACGTACGCATGAATGCTGTTTTCCTTTCCTTATTGTCTTGAATGGAAGTAAGTAGATGACATACATATATATATATACATAAATCCAGTAGCTTTATAATGTCATATATTTCATTATTATTTCTTATATATACTTTATAATCATTCTTAAATGGTTAACATGGAGAATGAATCTCATCGCGTCGTGGAGACGGTAGTCCGTACGTACGCACGAGCGATGATATCATTTCCATAAATATTGAATTGAATTGGAGTGGATTATACAATATATCAGAATAAATATTATGTTTTAATAACTGTGTATAGTTATTCTTTACACCATTATACCCATCCATGTAAGGTGGTGGTGGAAAATAGATTACACCACGGCGTGGAGACGGTATTCCGTACGTACGCACGCGCGGTGATTTCTTTTTCCGTAGGATGGATAGATGGTGAAATAGGGTTGTTTCATACTTATAATAACATATCAGTATATGATTGATACTGATGTTATTACTTCATAATGAAACAACCTAATAAGAAGAAGTGGAAGAAGAAATAAAGATTAAAGAATTGGTAACGGTAATTACCTCTTCTTTGAAGCGCCTCTTTGAGACCTCCTCTTAGGGCACTAAAATTGGTCTTTGAGGAAGACCAGAACCTCTAGGATGTTTCTAGGGAAGTGGAGAAGATATTTTGGCAGGGGTTGGCCGAGCTTGAGTGCTCAAATTGGTGTGGGGAGGAGGGGGAGGAGGTGTCCTTTTATAAGGGAGGAGAGGGGCACCTTAGGAATACCTCAAAATATTATTTTATATTAAAGTCAAAATCGGTTTATAATGGTTCCAAAGGGTCTTATTTAGAAGCTAAAGTGGGGATGGGTCGAAATACTATCAACCAATAGGATTTAGACAAGTTTAGGTTATTATTTTAACCTTATCAATTAGATTTAACTCTAAGTTAAATAATTTAACTTTTACCGTGTCTTTTTGTTTTCTTACACTATATGGTTAATACACTTACTATAACATGCCAAAAGAACCCCAAATTGTTTATTATTAATATATATATCCTTATCTAAGTCATTTGGCCGAACCTTAGATTTTTAGGAATAAAATAACAATTAATAATATAATATGTGATTTAAAAACTATTTTGTGTCAATTTTGACACTATTTGATATATGATTTTTGTAAAAGTCATAAAAGAATTATATGTTCAAAAAAAGTTTATAAACCCAACAATAATATATCATAGTAACCTATAAAATTAGTGGAATTCACAAAAAGTCTCAAATTATATTTATTTGGGTATTTATAACATCAATTATGTCAATATTTCATTAATAAGATAATTACTGCATCATCGTTGTGTCATACATAAATTAAATTCTTTAATGTCTAAAAATTACAAATAAAATACCATTATGTAGGAAATCTTTTTAGATTTCTAATGAATATTTATAGTCAAATTTATCTTATTTATAACCACATATTAAAAATGTTTTAGTAAATAAACATTGATTTTAACTCTTTTAACCCTTCTTTAAATAAATTAATAATAAATGTCATAATCTTACCCAAGTGGGCCTAAATGGTCATATTTTATTCCTAAGTTTGTTTTTGGTCGAAATACACTTGTCCAATAGGATTAGTACATGTGTTAGGGTAATATTAATATCATTTTTACCCTTAATTACCCTATTTACCTTTAACCGTGGTAAAAAAAGTAAAAAGTTACTATTTACCAAAAATTATTTTCATCTCATTGAACCACATTTTAGTCCTTGATATTAACCATGTCTCTCGGATTTTCGAAATTCCATTCACAGAAGCGGTAAAATTAAGTTTTATGCAAAATTCAGTTTTTAACCTACCACTTAGTAGTTTCACTATTCATCAAAAATTGAAAGTTTTCAGAAAAATACCAAAAATTAGACCTAAGCTATATTTGATATTATGAACTCAAAAATGATGTCTATTTTACCAAATTCAAAACATATCAGTTGCATTAACTAATTTAAAAATTAATTCCCGTCATCAAAACAAATAGCGTGTTTTTAAGAGATAATAACTATCAAAAGATTGATACTTGTTTATAACTGGTTTAAATGTGAAATTACATCCAATTACCATCATTGTATTAAATTGTAAAAATATATTCTAAATATACTTTAAAACTACTAAAATTAATAATTTATCACTATTAATTATTTCGATTAAAAAAGTTGTTTTTAATTAAAATTTAGTAATTTTCACTATTCATTAGAATATGAAAGTTATCCGAAAAGTACCAAAATTTCACCCTAAGCTAATTTCGATATTACGAATCCAAAAATGAATTCCATTTTGAAAAATAAAATTTACAAAATTTCAAAAAGTGGTTATTACTATTCATAACGGCTAGTTTTAATAATATTTTAATAGCATATTGTTGTTTAGTGAAACTCGTTATTGCGTACTATACACGCTATCGAGGAAGGTCGTGATTGCGTGTAATGCAAGGCAAGTCAAGGATGCGTGTTGTGAAAGCTCCTTTAGGTGTAGCGTACAACACAAGACATTAATGAAATTAAAAAGAATATTTTTCATAAAATTTCGGGGTGTTACATTTTACCCCCCTTAAAATGAATTTCGCCCTCGAAATTCGTCGGGGTTATAAATGGTTTACTATTCGAACGTTTCATTAATAGAAACCCACATCGTAAAAAGGAAAACCAAAACCAATCTTTAAAAATGAAAGTATGAAACGTAACGGTTACCCAAGTAAACTAATCACTGGGTTTCCACATAGGTGAAAATATGGATATGGAAGAGAAATCTAACCATCATGTTCTGATGGAGAGTGGTAGAGAACATGGCTATAGAAAAGTCAGCAATCACAAACCCATTAATTTGTGATGATCTAAGGTACTATCGGATTCATCAGATATAAGAGCACTAGGACAAAATTTTTGGTTTTCAAGATCATTTTCCTAAAGTTGATGAATTAAAATAAATACTTGCATGATTTTGCTACAATATCACTGTTGTTCCTGCTTTGAACAGTTTCCACTTCATCTCGTAAAGAAATGAAGTGTTAAAAGATCATGTGATAGAATGATGGGTCATTCCATCTGTTTCAAACAAAAGGTTAGCAATAGTTATCAAATATTCATAAGTCCGTCTTTTGTGAGGTTGAACTTATACTTCATATATCATACCTCTTAATAAAATAAAACTAGTTTCTACTAACCAGGGACTTCCTGTAGGCCAGTGGTAGGCGATAAAGGCCAGTCGCACTTCGGTTGTGGGTTCGATTCCCACATCCTTGTCCGACGCGATGGGATGTCGCTCGTCCTGCAGGTTGTCCTTTTTATAAAGCCATATTACTATAACATCCCATCAATAATATTGAAAAACGTTTTATCCTAACTTATGCCCAACATAATCCATTCTAATCTTTAGGCTTATCTAAAATACTTCAGTCCAAGCTCATAGTATAAAGAAAATGATTACTTGAAATGTCACAGAATAATCACGTGAATGCCATCATTTATCCCCCATATATCATAAGATATATCTTGTTGGTAAAATTATAAACATGTGAATACCTTAATCATGTATTCTCTTGAATAATGAATACCCATTGAACCTTAGTGAAAACATGAATGCAGTTAAAAGTTAACACTTTCCACATATCAAAATCCTCAAAATTCTATATACTCAAACCATGATATCACTTAGTCCTTATATCAATCATGAGCTCATGAATACAATCAAACATCTTATTATCTTCTTATCCCTTCATTATGCTTATATCATCTGTTTACCAAAAATGTCTCAATCACTTTTCATGGTTACTAGTACCATAAAATTATTGAAATCCAAAACATAAATATTCCAATATTCCACGATACTATATACAACATTATTTTGGAATCCCATTACATAAACACTGAATCATTCCACCACATCGTTGTCATATTCAACATCGCCAATAGTGATCGCATGTGACTTCCCTTTATCCTTTGCCTTAAGCGGTTGCTCATGTCGATCATCACTAACCCTTGGATTAGGGCATTTATTGGCATAATGTCCCATCTCCTTGCACTTGAAGCATTGAAGTGTTGGTGGTGCGTTCTCTACAGTCTTTTCTTTATTCACATCATTAGAAACCCTTTTCCCACTACTTCGACACTCAGCTGCTCGATGACCTTCTTTTCCACACTTAAAACATTTTCTAGTCCCTTTTAGTCAATCTCCACCATGCTTCTTTCCACACTTTGAGCATAAGGAAACATTCATCTTATTTTCACCATTATTCTGAGATTTCTCCTTGAACTCCATCTTTTGTTTCCTGTCAAAACCATGAGATGGATATGTAACACCAACTTCCATTTCTACCTTGATAGCACAATGCACAATTTCTTCATAGCTACTGAAGTCTCTTATAGCTAATGCCCTTCGAAGACTTGGTTTTAAGCCACTGAAAAATCGATCAACTTTACTTTCAGGTTGGATGATAATTCCAGATGCATACCTTGCAAGTCTTGTAAAATTCGCTTCGTATATACCAACAGATTCATCATCCTTCTGCTTAAGTTCAAGAAACTCCTTCTCCATCTTTCTTCGAAGAATACGAGGGAAGTACTTATGGAAAAACAAGTTCATGAACTCGTCCCATTCCATGGACTCAATTTCATCTCTTGGCCTCGTATTCTTGATAAGATTCCACCATTGATCAGCTTCACCTTCCAAACGATATACTGCTAATATGACTTTATCATGTTCAGAACATTGAAGAACTGAAAATATCTTTTCAGTGGTACTGATCCATTGTTCAGCAACAAGTGGATCGGAAGACCCATTGAAAGAAGGTGGACATTGCCTCATGAAGGAATCAATAGAATATTGTTCCCTTCTCTGTTCATTTGGAAGTCCAGAATGATTCATAGCGTGTGTAAGTATAGCAATAAGATTTTGCACTCCATCTCCCATAACATTTGTTTGTTCAGGAGGGAAATCATTGCATTGTCCATTGCATTGATCAACACGGTTCCTTCGGGTTCCAGCCATCGTCTAAAACCCAAAAAGAATAGTGTGAGAGGCAAAAATCATGCTAGGGAAAACAACATAATAAAAGGGGGAGTACCTTCAATATCTAACAACTTAAGTTAAATTCTATGATCGTTACCGTAGTTCTAGGACTGTATCTTATACGTATACTTATCCTTAGGGACATCCCTAGACATACCTTATAAATATCTCTAGGGATCTCACTAAAGTTCTCGCATCCTAGTTTCCAAAGGTTGACTAAACCTTTCCTCTGATACCAACTGTAGAGACCCGAAGCCTGACGTACATTGACATTACATTACATTTGTGGAATACTTAGTACATAACAAAAACACACACACAAGGATCGTAATAGTTTAGTGTCTTTGGAAACTCGGAATATAATCTTCTAATTCCTGGTGAAAGATCTTCAACATCTCCCATAAAGATCTTCTTTTTTTTATACCTAAAACCTTTCTTTATATCCTGGGGAAAAGAAAACATAAAAGGGTGAGCTCAAATGCTCAGTAAGGGTAAACAAAAGAAATATCAATCACATCATATACATAAGCACATAACTTTTGGAAATCTTATCCTACAAAAGAGATCATAATTTCATAACATGGGATAAATCATGGCAGTGAAATGTAATCACAATAATCATAACTTAAAACATCAAACTTTGTGGCATACACACATAATCATAGAGAATCATTTCTTGTTAGTCAAGACTCATTTCCAAGACTATCTTAGTGGACAAAGTCCCTTTCTGAATCGAGTAACCCTCGTTTCAGTCCTGTTTCACTGAACCAGTATAACCTACCATTCCAGCCATGTCTATCTCATGAGATATAAAATCTTTACCCAATGCATTGGAGGTAGATATAGGTCCCACCCATCTCATAATGATACCATTCTTATGTGTGCCACAAAATCATAAATCATACATCATTGCATAACCCATGTAATACAAATGGGAATCTTAAGCATCATGACATCATAAAACAATTCATATAAGATAAAGGAATTCATAAAAATAATTCCATCACAACATAATCAAATCAATGTAACAATAGGGATAAAAACAGAACCCTATGTTATCTTAGATGGAAAATAATTTTGATAAAACACTTGAAATGAATTCTTGAGGAAAATATCCTTTCTTCTTCAAAATCAATTTCTTTTCACAAAACATCATGCAATTTTAAAAGAAAGAGATTTTATTAAAAATAGTCATGAAATCTTTTGGAGGAAGCTTCATGAAAATAAGGCTTTATAAAACCGTAAAAATCCGTTCGTGTCGTTTAAGTTAAAAAAAACATTCTTCGTACTTTTGTCGGAAAAGTCAAAAAGTACCTCGTACGAAAAATGAAAAAAGATTCCTTTCATATCCTTTACTAAAAACTCATCGAAGGGTAAAATTGGATTTAAAAAATTGTAGGTGGATGGAAATAATATTAAATATTGAGGTAACATGGATGTTGATAATAAAATACACCCCAGTAAATTTCAAAGTATAAACAATCTCGGATAAAAATGAGATTGTGATATTTCCCTTACCTTAGGTCCGATTAGCTTCGTATGTGTCCGAACCTCCTGTATAATGATTTAAATAATGTCATTGACTTATTACAGAATCATATTCATTGTTATGATCTCATATATGGTTCACTTATGACTTTATATTACCCGTTCTTTTGTAAATTCCATGTTAAAGAAGCGTTTTGGGTAAAATCGTTTCATTTATCGTAGGTGTTTTGACTTGTTGTTCTTGACATTATTATTACTTATATCATGATTTACTTACTTCCAGAATATAAAATATGATTTATATATCATATATATTCAGTATATATATATATATAATAGATAGATAAATGAAATGAAAAATACCGTTCATGGAGACGGTAGTCCGTACGTACGCATGAACGCTGTTTTCCTTTCCTTATTGTCTTGAATGGAAGTAAGTAGATGACATACATATATATATACATAAATCCAGTAGCTTTATAATGTCATATATTTCATTATTATTTCTTATATATACTTTATAATCATTCTTAAATGGTTAACATGGAGAATGAATCTCATCGCGTCGTGGAGACAGTAGTCCGTACGTACGCACGAGCGATGATATCATTTCCATAAATATTGAATTGAATTGGAGTGGATTATACAATATATCAGAATCAATATTATGTTGTAATAACTATGTATAGTTATTCTTTACACCATTATACCCATCCATGTAAGGTGGTGGTGGAAAATAGATTACACCACGGCGTGGAGACGGTATTCCGTACGTACGCACGCACGGTGATTTATTTTTCCGTAGGATGGATAGATGGTGAAATAGGGTTGTTTCATACTTATAATAACATATCAGTATATGATTGATACTGATGTTATTACTTCATAATGAAACAACCTAAGAAGAAGAAGTGGAAGAAGAAATAAAGATGAAAGAATTGGTAACGGTAATTACCTCTTCTTTGAGGCGCCTCTTTGAGACCTCCTCTTAGGGAACTAAAATTGGTCTTTGAGGAAGTCCAGAACCTCTAAGATGTTGCTAGGGAAGTGGAGAAGAGATTTTGGCAAGGGTTGGCCGAGCTTGAGTGCTCAAATTGGTGTGGGGAGGAGGGGGATGGGGCGTCCTTTTATAAGGGAGGAGAGGGGCACCTTAGGAATACCTCAAAAGATTATTTTATATTAAAGTCAAAATCGGTTTATAATGGTTCCAAAGGGTCTTATTTCGAAGCTAAAGTGGGGATGGGTCGAAATACTATCAACCAATAGGATTTAGACAAGTTTAGGTTATTATTTTAACCTTATCAATTAGATTTAACTCTAAGTTAAATAATTTAACTTTTACCGTGTCTTTTTGTTTTCTTACACTATATGGTTAATACACTTACTATAACATGCCAAAAGAACCCCAAATTGTTTATTATTAATATATATATCCTTATCTAAGTCATTTGGCCGAACCTTAGATTTTTAGGAATAAAATAACAATTAATAATACTATATTTGATTTAAAAACTATTTTGTGTCAATTTTGACACTATTTGATATATGATTTTTGTGAAAGACATAACAGAATTATATGTTCAAACCAAGTTTATAAAATCAACACTAATATATCATAGTAACCTAGAAAATTAGTGTAATTAATAAAAAGTCTCAAATTATATTTATTTGGGTATTTATAATATCAATTCTGTCAATATTTCATTAATAAGATAATTACTGCAGCATCGTTGTGTCATACATAAATTAAATTATTTAATGTCTAAAAATTACAAATAAAATACCATTATGTAGGAAAGCTTTTTATCTTTCTAATGAATATTTATAGTCAAATTTATCTTATGTATAACCCCATATTAAAAATGTTTTAGTAAATAAACTTTGATTTTAACTCTTTTAACCCTTCTTTAAATAAATTAATAATAAATGTCCTAATCTAACCCAAGTGGGCCTAAATGGTCATATTTTATTCCTAAGTTTGTTTTTGGTCGAAATACACTTGTCCAATAGGATTAGGACATGTGTTAGGGTAATATTAATATCATTTTTACCCTTAATTACCCTATTTACCTTTAACCGTGGTAAAAAAAGTAAAAAGTTACTATTCACCAAAAATTATTTTCATCTCATTGAACAACATTTTAGTCCTTGATATTAACCGTGTCTCTCGGATTTTCGAAATTCCATTCACAGAAGCGGTAAAATTAAGTTTTATGCAAAATTCAGTATTTAACCTACCACTTAGTGGTTTCACTATTCATCAAAAATTGAAAGTTTTCAGAAAAATACCAAAAATTAGACCTAAGCTATATTTGATATTATGAACTCAAAAATGATGTCTATTTTACCAAATTCAAAACATATCAGTTGCATTAACTAATTTAAAAATTAATTCCCGTCATCAAAACAAATAGCGTGTTTTTAAGAGATAATAACTATCAAAATATTGATACTTGTTTATAACTGGTTTAAATGTGAAATTAAATCCAATGACCATCATTGTATTAAATTGTAAAAATATATTCTAAATATACTTTAAAACTATTAAAATTAATAATTTATCACTATTAATTATTTCGATTAAAAAATTTGTTTTTAATTAAAATTTAGTAATTTTCACTATTCATTAGAATATGAAAGTTATCCGAAAAGTACCAAAATTTCACCTTAAGCTAATTTCGATATTAAGAATCCAAAAATGAATTCCATTTTGAAAAATAAAATTTACAAAATTTCAAAAAGTGGTTATTACTATTCATAACGGCTAGTTTTAATAATATTTTAATAGCATATTGTTGTTTAGTGAAACTCGTTATTGCGTACTATACACGCTATCGAGGAAGGTCGCGATTGCGTGTAATGCAAGGCAAGTCAAGGATGCGTGTTGTGAAAGCTCCTTTAGGTGTAGCGTACAACACAAGACATTAATTAAATTAAAAAGAATATTTTTCATAAAATTTCGGGGTGTTACAACTCTCATAGTCATTGTATATGTGGATGAAATTATATTTTATGGTGATAAGGAAGGATTATATGAAGAGTTTAAAATAAAATTAAATAAAATTTCGTGATGTAATTGCTTGGTGGGATATAATATTTTCTACGATTTCAAATTGAGTAGAAACTAAATACCATAATTCTATCAAAGGAAAATTATTATAGGGAATTATGGAAAAAGCTTAGAATGGGAAATGAAAAAAAACTTCAACACCCATTTTAATTGGATATATATTAGGAATGGATGAATATGTATAAGGTGTTAGTCAGGAGAAATTAATGAGAATTATTGGATGTCTACTTTATTTAACTACATTATGTCCATATATAACTTATGCAACAACTCTATGTTCCATATTTTAGTGTGATCCTAAATAGTTTCACTTATGGGATACTGAATTAATTATGATACATGTGAACTGAACCTTAAACTATGGGATTGCATATTGTCATGGTTCATATTTCAAACTATTGGAATTTACAGATGTTGATTGGGAAGGTGATTACATAGACAGGATATTAGCATCAAGTGTATCATTATTCCTAGGAAATGTTTTTGACAATTTGTATAACAACAAGTAGAATTTAGTTACACTAAGAATGAATATGTTTGAATGTGTTTTAGATACACATTCAAGTACACAAATTATATATATGAAAGTGAAATTTCCATAATTGAAAATTCATACTAAGATACCTCTTAAAATTCATATGATAATCTTAGCTCGAATGGCCCGAAGGCCTTCTTTTTTTATTATGGATAATCCCCCTTTAAAGGGTTTAAGGGGAACTCATACATGACCCGTAGGCCCAAGGAATAAGGCCTGACAAACCCACAATACATAAACCGAAGGCCCAGAGGCATACCATGCCCAATACATGACCCACAGGACAAGCCCACTGGAACTGCCCCTCCCCCGCTTTCTGCGTCATTGATCACCTAGCTCCCCACCTTGCATTGCTGATCAGCTAGCATTGCCCCATACAAAGCTGCATGGTGCCTGGTCCCGATGGCGGCTGCCATACCCTCTCATTATTACAATCCGGTTAGCTCTGCATCTGGTGGCTACTACTCCTGTTGCTTTGATCCTCTTCTGGGGCCTATTCTATGTGAACTGGGCTACTCCATGGTCTACGTGACCCGAAGGCCCTGTGGCTTGAAGGCCTTTGATGACCCGAAGGCCATGAAGACCCGTAGGCCCAAACCAATGGCCCGAAAGCCCAAATCGGGTGAATAGTTTTTGCTACTACAGTACCGAACAGTAACTGCTACAGGCCTGCTACAGTACCCAGAAATTTTCCTCCACCCGGTTTCGAACACGGGTCTTTTGGATGCCAAGCAGGAACCCTTACCACTCAGGTACAGGCTCATTGGCAGTATGACAATCTTAGTAATATTGGATTATTTAAAATCATCGTAAAGTATTTATTATCCAAGAATATTGATATCATGTATCAAATTATCAATGAAAACATGGAAGGTGTATATATCAACTAGAATAAATTTCTACTAATAATATCGTTTTAGTTATTTTCACCAAAACAATACCAAAAGAGATGTTTGTTGCGTTAAGGAAAAAACTGAAGGTTCATCCTTCTCCTATCACATTAATACTATTAAAATTTACCTCCTTATTAAATATTCTTTTATTTGTATTGTCTTAAAAATGTAGTTGATTGAAGGAGAAGTTTTTTTCATCCTGGGTTTCATTTAATTCCAAGATGATTAAAGTGGATGCATCTCTTGAGGGGGGGGGGGCTTCAAAAGGTTTGATTTAACCCTTTATGCTCTTATATCATTCTAAATTGTATTTATTTAAGGGGGTTATTGATTGATAAAATGATGAGAGAAGGGTGAATTATTCTTTTTTACCCAAATATTCTAATATGTTTAATAATTTTTTTTTCGATCCTATATTTCATTTGTGACATTCTGAGCATGATTTCACTTGTTTGGATTTTCTAATGACCACTTACAAACCCTTGGTTATATCTATCATTTTTTTCTGGAATAGGTATTCCCACATATACATTGAGGTTATTATCTAATGTCTCTTTTCCAATTATCATGTGATTTCATTCCTTCTATCAGAGAAGATGCTATTGAGAAGATAAAATGAGATAAAAAGACCTCAGATACAGTTTGAATTTGATTTTCATTAAGTGGGTGTATATATGATCTAAACATAAGATGATACACACATATTGAGATTTATATGATTGGATATATGTGAATGGATACTGACAAAAAAATACAAAGGTGGAGATTGGTGATCCTAAGTGTTGCATCAATTTTCACAATGTTTCAATATATGTTTGGTAAGTTTTGATGAAGTGGTTATTCTTTGAGAATTGTTATTGATAAAGTGGTGATGCCTGGAGAATTTGTATGGATCCATCTTATATAATTGGATTCCATGCATGTATATTCATCTTTATATGTCATTTCATGTCACAAATGGAAAATTCATCCTATTAAAAACATGGTAGTTCTCTAATTTGTTCCAAAATGTCCAAGACATGTGTTTAAGAGGAAACATTATTTATAAAAATGGTTTCAAGATTAAGAATTCCATTCAATATGAAAGTTATATTTCAGGATGAAAATCGGTGAATAATTTTAAATGAAAAAATATATTATAAATTCATGAGGAAGAATATTAAATATGGAGTTTTGACTGAATTATATTTTGAGAAGGCTTGGATTTTTATTTCATTTTATAATAAGAATTTTCCTATGTATATTTTAGTGTGGCATTAATTAAGAAAATTGGGTCTGACCGTGGACCTACCAAGGCTAGCTCAATTCTAGCTCATTTGGGACCCAAGGGTCCACCACACCCAAGGAACCATCTAGGGAAATCCCATGGGTGGCATTGGTGTGGATAAAAGCACGACAGCATGAGGGCCATGTATAATCCCATTGGGGATTGTACATAGGACCTGTAAATCACATACCCACTATGCCATAGATGTTGGGATTATTTCCCATTGGATAAACCCCATGTAGTGTGTGCATTGTATCTAGGAGCCAATCCTAGTGTCAGCTCGAAGGTGCATCTGTCACCACTAGATTTTTAAACCGAAGCAGAACACTAATCTAAAAATGATGTGGGAAAATTATATGTGTGTATTTTTCACCCTTCCATTAAAAAGATAAAAATAATGGTGGCCTTTAATAATTTTTATTGTTTAAATAAGATTCATTTGATTAATATAGGTGTTCAACATTTTACACCCATGTAAGAACCCCTCCCAAACAAACCATTCAATGAAAAGGGTTGCTGGATAAAGAACCACATAGTAATTTGATTTCCATGCTAGACCATTCAATGATATTTTAGTAAAAGAAATAGGCTAAGTAAATATTTCAACAAAGTATAAGGATTATTTGCGTATTTGAGTTTGGGAAGATGGATTTCATATAGAATATGTTTCGTGGATGAGTTTGAATCCAATGATCCACATACGCGCATTAACTATTTGGAACTGAAGTTGTTTGCAAATAGTAAAGAGTAGTTTTTTGTATTCTAAGATGAACCAGTAGAATTTAAAAGGGATAGTATATGGATATCCCTCTATGTGTTAAATTCGTTATTTTATCAGTGAGTGGTAAATTATTCATATTTAATTCTATTTTTTAGTACATTATATACTTCCATTCAAACTGCATGATCAGTTCACGAAATGCATGAGAACCTACTTCTTTGTGTTCCAAGTCAGGCATGATTTTCAGATGTAATTATGATTTATATATGAAACCAATATGTGGATATAGCAACTTTGTCAATGAACATAATATAATTTTTTTTAAAGAAAATAAAATGTTATGCATGAATGGAAGTGTTCTCTAGCAGTGAGTTTGTGGATACAACACTTTGAGGATTAGATTTCTATGTGGACATTATTTTTGCTATGTTCATTTAGTTTGTGATAATGATTTTAAAAACTATCTATGTGGATAATTAAAAAAAATTCATACATGAAAAAAAAATTCAATGTGAATATGGCTATAAATTCTATGCAGATATTCTATGAAAAGACCATTGAAATGATTTAAACTAATTACCACATTAACAGAATTATCTTGAAATAACTGCTTAAATAACCACTAAATAATTTCTTATAAATAATGGATTGATTTAATGATAATGATAAGATACATACATGTATATTATATCGATATATGATGAGGTTTCTGTAGTAAAGAGTTGGTTTTCTTTGAAATTTTTTTATTTCTCTTTCTAGAGATATTAGTTTGTGAAATAGAAAAAATGCGCAGATAAAATAATTTATCCTAAATATCTTATGAGATAATTATTCTATTCACATAATGATAATTTTTTATAATATATGATCAAAAAATTTCAGATAATTCATGATTCATATAGTGAGGATCAATATGGTCAATGAGGTTCTTCACAAAGTGAGCATATGATATTTTATCTATCTTGAATGATCAAAAGATAAGATCTTTATAAATTGTTATAGAAGAAACCAACATTCAGAGTTGATATTTATTACATTATTTTTAATATTTTTTTAACTAAAATTGTGAATATTTTTTTTCTAGTGGGACTCTAGAAAGCATAGTGGGGCTCTATGCAAGTGAATAGATGTGTGTTGTAACCGCTTGCGATTATTGTGGAGAAACTGTGATTGGGGAAGTTGAACCAATCATATCATGAAGCCGGATCATGTTGATAATATGACTTTAAATTTTTTTTCTTCCTATTCCATTTATTTTTACTACATTTAGGAGAGTCTAAATTATCATAAGAATGGATTAGATCATAATAGGTCAATATAGGTTAATTTCAAAAGAAAGAAAAATTATAAACAAGACCATTGATTCAACCCCCCTCCCTTCTCAGTGGTGAAAATTCACATAGGAACATCATGTTACTTCATTTATAGAATTAATTTATATTTATAAATATCATATTTATTCATTATACAAATTTTTAGATTCATTTTTTAATTTTGGACATATAAAATGAATGGAAGCTCTTTAGGGAGACGGTAAGTCATATATACGTAGGAGGGACAATGTAATATCTAAATGGTTGAAATGATTTGGAAGTGAATGATATATTAATTTTTAAAATTAAATATAATTTTATAATTAACATATATATCCACTATTTTTCTCATTATAACTATCCAAGTCAGTTGGTGATGAAGAAAAAATTGCACCACTGCGTAGAGACGGTAAGCCTTATGTATGCACAAGCGCTACTCACTTTTATCATAGAATGGATAAGAGGTGGAATATAGTTGTATCATAATCATAATAACATTTAATTATATATATGATAATTTTTTTTAAATTTATTATGGTTCAAATTTTTGGACCATATTGGATGGATAAGGAATTAAGAAAAGTTTTCTGTTACAGAGTGTTGTCTTTTGTTGTCAAAGATGCTAAATCAATTCACTTTGTAAAGGACTTGTAAACTATGATAATGATTTTTGGATTTGTATTTCACAAATATCATAAGTTTGGATAACTTTTGATGCAATCCTTTTTAAGAGTAAAGAGAGTAGAGAACTTATTTTGTAAAAGGAAAGAAAGTGACGCGCAAGTAGTGGTCTGCAAGTATTGGCGCGCAAGTATTGGCATGCAAGTGTGAGTGGCACACAAGTCATATTTCAAGATCATCCCATCAAAATATGACAAATTAAATTAAGTGGAGCATAATTCAAGTAGTGGCATGTAAGTATTGGTGTGCAAGTGTAAGTGGCGCGCAAGTCATATTTCAACATCATCATATCAAAATATGACAAAAGAAAGAAAGTGGCGTGCATGTGATGGAACGATGCGAAAGTGATGAACTGGCACGCAAGTGTGGCGCGGAAGTGATGGAGCGGAGTGCAAGTGTATGTGGCACGCAAGTCACCAAAATTCCTATAAAAAGACGATTATCCTCCTCATTTTTCAAATTCTCATCACTGAATAGAAAATTCGATCTTTGATCGCACAAGTAGTGGAAGGTACTCTGATTGTGCAAGTAGTAGAGGGCGGCGCACAATCTGAAGTGGCGCACAAGATGAGGGTTATTTATAAGGCGCACAAGTAGGGTGTCACGTAAGTCTTTCCGCACAAGTTTCCAGAGGCGCGCTAGCAGAGAGGTTCTTTCAAGAAGTGGGATGTGTATAAGTTAAAGGTGAAACACAAGTTGTGAGTTGTGCTCAATGGTGGCGCACAAGTAGTGATCATGCACACAAGAAGGTGGCGCGTAAGTAGGGAGGCGCACAAGCCGGGAGTGGCACACAAGCTGTCTGCACCAGGAGGTTCTTACCAGCTTCTGTGTAGGAAAGTGAAGAATTGTATTGAAAGATTTGATTTGTGAAAGTCCATTAAGAAGCACAGAATCATTAAATTTCCCTATTTGTGCTAAGAGGGAGAAGATGCACTATTGGAGTGTTCTAAAAGTGCTACACGAGTGTAAGGGTATATCCTACTCAATGTATTCCACGTCAAAGGATTGTTTTCTCGTGGATTTTGTGGTACTGGATTGTTTCTGTACTATACCAAGGACGTAGATACTCCAGTTGAGTAGTGAACCTTAAAAATATTGTGTTCCTATGGTTGTGCGTGTTCAACCAGGAAGAAACTCTTAAATAGGAGGCGAATATTGTTTTGAAAAGGGGAAACTTAAAAAGAAAATGATATCACTGATTCACCCCCTCAACCTCTCAGTGATACTTGGATCCTGACTAGGAACATCAATTGGTATCAGAGGGACATGTTCCCTTCATTTATTCTTTCATAAAATGGTTGAAGAGAAGTTGTGATGGAGAATCTAAATTGTGTGTACAGTAAGGGGATTCTGATTTTTGATGGAAAGAACGATAACATCTTGAAGGACAGAATGATTCCTTATCTTCTGTCTCTTGGATATGAAGTTCTTGAAACTACAACAGATGGGATTTCTTCTATTGATGCAAGATTCCTCTTACTCCTGTCGATAAGAAGAATCTTGAGAATGATGGAAGATCTATATATGTATTACTCTCATCTCTTTCTAAGAGTGAATTTTTAAGAGTGAAAGGTGTTTCTATAGCCAAAGGAATCTGGGACAAACTGAAGAAAATCTATGAAGGAAATATAAAAGTCAAGAAGGCTAAACTACAAATCAGGAGACTGAAGTATGAAGACTTGAAAATGGGAGAATTTGAATCTGTTGGGGATTCCTTTACCAGGATAAATGATATTTTCAGTATAATCAGATGTCATGGTGAAACATTGGATGATTCTAGAGTTGTCGAAAATATCTTGCGAATTCTACGTGACAAGTTTGATGCTAAAGTGTCTTAATTAGAAGATAGAGATCCTAAAACATTATCTTTGGATGATTTTCGTAGCACTCTCATTACTTATGAGATGAGAAGGGAGAAGAATTTGAAGGGAAAAACAAAAGCTGATAGAGAAATGTCATTCAAGGCTGCAAAGATAGAGAATTCAAAGAAGACTCTTATTGAATATGATTCTCTTGAATCCGATTCTGAAGAAGAGGTATGTAAAAATTTTGATGAAATTTTATCCTTGTTTTCTAAGAATGTGAAAAGAGGAACAGGGAAATACAAGTGTAAACTTCCCTTGAAATGTTTTGAGGGTCGAGCTATTGGTCACTTTGTGGCTAACTTTCCTCAAAATATTAAAGAATAAGACAGTGATGATGAAAAAAGAAGGACAAGAAGGTTGTTGAAGAAATAAGCTGACATAGATAAATATTCTTCAAAGTGGAAGGATAAAAAGTTCTTCAAATAAAAAAGAAGAAACTTTTTATCTAAATATGAAGATGAAGAAGACAACGAAGATGAATCCAAGAAATTATTTGCTGAAAAAACTAGTGAGAATACCTTTATTTCTGCAAAGAATAAGAAAGAGTATGAGAGAAAGACTTCAGAAGAAGAAGAAACTCAACATGAATATCATCTGAAGGAAGAGTTAAAATAATATCTGAGGAAGATCAGAAGACTTGAGAAGGAAAAAAACAAGATGATAAATAAAAATTCCACATTAAAAAATCAAGAACGTTTTACTAATGAGAAAATCAAGATGGAAAAAAAGATTGATGATCAGAAAAATTCTCTTGAGAATAAAAATAATCGTAATGATCATCTTGAAGTAAAGATTAGGGAAAAAGAAGAAGAGTTGGAACTTTTCCAACAGAAACATTATAAAGCTTAAGAAATGAATATCAGTTTCAAAAATTCTATCTCAGAAGTTGGTGAATGTTCTAGTAAGAATGAACCACACAAATATCCAAAAAAGTTACCTTCAAAGGTTGAAATGAAAGACATAACTGGTTCTGATAAACCATGGCTGGAATGACCATGTATGTGGTCAAAGTCGGCAATGATGAAAAATCAAAACTGCATAAAAATCATGTGTCCAGAAAGACCTCTAATGCTTATGATGCTGTTAAATATGAAATGAGAAAGGGGATTACAAATGAAAACATGAAGTTTTATGGTCATCATAGTTCTATTAAGGATGATGTTGAGAAGCATGTTCACAAATCTGGTCAGTATAGAAGTTTCAGAGGAAAATATTCTTTCTATGGTTACTGCTGGTATTGTGGTGGATTCAGACACATGGAAAATATGTGTTGGTTCCACCAACAACATAAAAACTATTCCACAAGTTTTGAAATACAAGGATTGTGGGGGAGTCAATCCTTTCAAAATATAATGTCTCCAAATAAATTTCAGAATGTATCTTAGAAGATTGATGTGGAAGTTGAGAATAGGTTCCAACCACTAGAAACTATTTGTGAAAGATGTGATCAACCTGGACATCTTGCCAAGGGCTGCCTTAGTGTGTTACTAGAGCAACAAAATATTCATAATAATTCAAAAAAGATATAGTTTTTAAATGATAAAAGTGATATGTCTGATAAGTCTAAAAATAAAGAGTGCATGGTTTTATGGCTAGAACACATTGACCTGACTCGGAAATTGGAGGAAGCAGAATATGAAGTGAAGGAAATGGAAGGACAAAAAGATCTTGTTGTTGAAAATACTTTGAAAACTAAAAAAGGATAATGTCCATGTATTCTTGATAGTGGATGTTCCTCTCATATGATATGAGACATAAATATACTGAAGAATGTGAAATACTTCAAAGAAAGAACAATGACATTTGGAAATGATGAATCTCTAAGGATCAAAGGTGTTGGATCATCCATCATTGGAAAAGATAAGATGAAATCTAGGAAAACACTATTTGTTGATGGGCTGGAACATAACCTTCTTAGTGTGTACAATTCTGTGATGAGTGAAACAGTTTTATCTTAAGAAAAGATAGATTTTGTGTGAAAAGTGAAAATGATGGAAATATAGTTACAAGGGGCCAACGTATAAGAGGGAATTTGTTCCAAGTTGGTGAAGTGAAGAACCCTTGTTACATGGGTGTAGTGGATGAAAATCAGTCGTGGTATAAAAGGCTAGGAAATATGTGTCAAAGAAATATGTGCAAGTTATCAACATGAGACAGTGTCCTAGATATTCCCGATTTGCATAGAAGAAGAGATTGGTGCTACACTATTTGTGAAAAAAGGAAGATTACAAACTCTTTTCATAAGAGAGTTGAAATTCGTTCAAAAAAACGCTTAGAACTTATGAATTATGATATATGTGGACCAATGAGCAAGCAATCAAAAAATGGAGATAATTACTTCATTACTTTAATTGATGACTTTACTCGCATTACATGTGTTATATACATGATACATAAGTCAGATGATCTGAAAATGTATAAGAGTTTCAGGAAGAAAGCAGAAAAGGAATGTGAGTATTCAGTGAAGAAGTTGAGAACTAATAATGGTGGTGAGTATAAGAATTAAGAGTTTGAATGTTATCTTGAGAATCATTGAATTCGGCATGAGTTCAGTTCGCCATACACACCTCAACAAAATGGGGTTGGTAAAAGAAAGAATCGAAGTTTGTAGGGAATGGGGAGAACTATGTTGCTTGCGCATAGTCTTTCTCATTATTATTGGAGGCAAACAATAAGCACTGATATTTATATTCAGAACCTATGTTTCTTTAGATCAATCTTAGATATGACTCCATATGAAATGTTCTATGAAAAAACTCCAAGTCTAAAATACATAAGAGGTTTTGGGAGTCCATGCATTATAAAGAAGAAAGGCGGAAACATTGGAAAGTTTGAGCAAAGAGGAGATGATGGAATTTTTCTTGGCTATGCCCCAGAAAGAATAGGATATAGATGTCTCAACAAAAAAACATGAAGAATTATTGATTCTTTAGATGTAATTTTTTTTGAAAATATAGATAAAGAAAATAAATCATATGTTGATGTGGAAGTTGAGTAGGATAGAGAAGATTTTGTTAAAAATTCTAATAATGCTGCAGACTATGTTAGTCCTACTCAAGAAGAAGAATCTAACTCAGAAAACTGAAGTGATGAATATTGAGTTAAAACAACTCATCCTAGGTTGAAGAAGCAAGTGGAGGCTCAGAATATTATTGGATATAAACACCAGAGGGTTCAAACAAGAAGAACAACGAATGATATATCACATACTTCTCTTTATTCTAAAGTTAAACTGAATGATGTAAATGAAGCATTTGAGCATCTAGAATGGGTTCATGAAATTAATGAAGAGCATGATCAAATAGAGAATAATGATACTTGGGAACTTGTACCCAATCTGGACAACAAGAACATTATTGGTACAAAGTGGATTTTCAGAACAAGCTGAATGAAGAAGGTAATGTAATAAGAAACAGAGAAATATTGGTTTGTAAATGGTACTCACAAATTGAAGGCATTGATTTCGATGAAACCTTTGCTCCAGTGGAAATATTAGAAATAATCAGAATCTTTATTGTTATTACTGCACAACGAGGTTACAAAATCATTCAAATGGATGTAAAATCCTCTTTTTTGAATGGTGTCCTTGACAAGGAAGTCTACATTGATCAACCTTGTGGATTTGTTATTGGAAAGGATGAAAGTTACGTGTGTAGGTTGAAGAAGGCTTTGTATGGGCTGAAACAGGCTCCAAGAGCATGGTATTCTAAATTAGATACTTGCTTAAGGAAGATGAACTTTAAGAAAGGGAGAGTTGACAACAATCTCTACATCAAGTAATGTCATGAGTTTTCACTGATCGTAATTGTTTATATCGATGATATTATATTTGCTGGAAATGATGAATGATCATGTGAAAAATTTTCTAAGGAGATGAAGAAGTTATTTGAGATGTCCATGCTGGGAGAAATGAAGTACTTTCTTGGGCTATAAATTTCACTGAAGAAGAATAACGTTTTTCTATCTACAGAAAAATATACTAAGGATCTTCTGAATAAGTTTGGCATGAAAAATTCGAAACCAGTTACCACACCAATTTTAGTGGGATCCAAGTTTTCTAAAGATAGAGAATGCAAGGAAGTTGATCAGAAAGTGTTTCAAAAGCTGATTGGAAGTTTGTTGTATCTGACTGCCTCAAGAGTCGACATTGTCTATGTTATCACTTTATGTGCAAGATTTCAAAGTTCTCATAAATAATAACATCTTATTTCTAGAAAAATAATTCTTTGATATATCAAAGGCACAACAAATTTTGGAATCATGTATGATGGCTCAAGAAATATTGATCTAT
The DNA here is from genome assembly GCA_963277665.1 of Viscum album. Lineage (NCBI taxonomy): Eukaryota > Viridiplantae > Streptophyta > Magnoliopsida > Santalales > Viscaceae > Viscum > Viscum album. The sequence continues at coordinate 1,404,833,123 of OY728129.1, forward strand.
TCAGATATTCTGATGCTGATTGTGAAGGAAATGTTGATGGTCAAAGATCCACATCTGGCGGAGTTTTCTTCCTGGGGAAAATTTTTGTTAGTTGGAATACCATGAAACAGAATTCGGTAACTCTTAACACAACTGAAGCTGAGTATGTTGCTGATACTCAAGCTGCAACTCAAGTAAAGTGGATAAAGACACAGATGGAAGATCTACTTGTTGAAGTAAAGCTACCATTTCTCTTGGGTTGTGATAATTAGAGTGCAATAAATCGTACAAGAAATCCGGTACAACATTCTCGTTCAAAACGCATTGATATAAAGTACCAATTTATTAAAGAGAAAGTGTGGAAGAATTAATTAAGGCTGGAGTATGTTCCTACATCTGAACAAGTTTCTGATATGTTCACAAAACCATTACCAACGGATCCATTTGCAAAATTGAGGTTGAACATGGGTGTGCAACCTCCTCATCAAGATTAAGGTACGGGTTTCTGTCCCTTTTCTCGTCTTACCTTTGGATAGTGTTGTCAAGGGGGAGAATTGTTTCATAAATCTATCCACATGGAAGCATGCATAAAGGGAGAGTTGTGGGTAAGGTGTGAATTCAGCATGTATGTGAATCCAGCATGTATGTGTGTGAACTATTCTAACTGTTTGTTGGAGTGGTTGTAGGAAGCAAATTTTTTTTCCAGGAAAGTTGATGAAGTAAAGAATACTGAGGTAGAAGCTTGAAAGTTGATCTGAAGAAGGCTGAGGAGGAATACTCTTGAGATTTAATAGTCACTTCTTTTGGACAACATGGTTTTGGCTGTTAACAATTCTTCTTTCCTACAATGAGTTAGCGCAGGTAGGATTAGAATTGTTGATAAGTAATCCTTTTCTTAAGGTTAAAATGACCAGTGATTTATGAATCTTGGTTGAAAACAAAATCCAAATGGGGAGATTGTTGGGACCAAGTTGGATGGATAAAAAAGTAAGAAAAGTTTTCTGTTACAGATTCTTGTCTTTTGTTGTCAAAGAAGCTAAATCAATTCGGTTTGTAAAGGACTTGTAAACTATGACGATGCATTTCTAATTTTTAGTTCACAAATATCATATGTTTGGAGAACTTGTGATGAAAGCCTTATGAAGAGTAGAGAGAGTAAAGAAGTGATTTTGGAAAAGGAACGAATGTGGCATGCAAGTAGTGGCACACAAGTATTGGAGCTCAAGTATTGGCACGCAAGTATTTGCACACAAGTATTGGTGCGCAAGTTTGAGTGTCGCGCAATTCATATTTCCAGATCATCCCACCAAAATATGACAAAGGAAATAAAGTGGCGTGAAAATTAAATATTGGCACGCAAGTCAAGTAGTGGCGTGCAAGTATTGGCGTTCAAGTGTATGTGGCGCTCAAGTCATATTTCAACATCATCATATCAAAATATGAAAAAGGAATGAGAGATGCACGCAAGTGATGAAATGGTGCGAAAGTGCTGAAGCGGCATGCAAGTGTGGCGCACAATTGCTGGAGCGGCGTGCAAGTGTATGTGGAACGCAAGTCACCAAAATACCTATAAATAGATGACTGACCTCCTTATTTTTCAAATTCCCAACACTGAAGAGAAAATTCGAGCTCTAATCGCGCAAGTAGTGTAGGGTGCTCTGGTCGTGCAAGTTGAAGAGGGTGGTGTGCAAGCTGAAGTGGCGCGCAAGCTGAGGGTTATTTATAAGGTGCGCAAGTAGAGTGTCACGCAAGTCATACCGCACAAGTCTTTCCATGTAAGTTTTTCCGTGAAAGTTTCCAGAGGCGTGCAAGAAGGGAGGTGATTTCAAGAAGTGGGTTGTGTATAAACCAAAGGTGATGTGCAAGTTCTGAGTTGTGCTCAATGGTGGCGCGCAAGTAGTGAGTAGGCGCACAAGAAGGTGGTGCGCAAGCAGGGAGGCGCACAAGTAAGGAGTGGCGTGCAAGTTGTCTGCACCAAGAGGTTCTTACCCGCTTCTAGGTAGGAAAGTGAAGAATTGTTTTGAAAGATTTAATTTGTGAAAGTCGATTAAGAAGAACAGAATCATTACATTACCCTATTTGTTCTTTGAGGGAGCACACACACTATTGGATTTTTTTCAAAGTGCTACACGAGTTTAAGGGTATATCCAACTCGTTGTATTCCACATCAAAGGATTCTTTTCTAGTGGATTGTGTGGTACTAGATTATTTCTGTACCATACCAAGGACGTAGCTACTCTTATTGAGTAGTTAACCTTGTAAATCTTGTGTTCCTGTGGTTCTGTGTGTTCAGTTGGGAAGAAACTCTTTAACATGAGGCGAAGGTTGTTTCGAAAAGGGGAAACATAAAAAGAAAGTGATATCACTGATTCACCCCTAACCCTCTCAGTTATACTTGGATCCTGATTGGGAACTTCATAAAAAACATTAATAGTAACTAGAAGAAGAAATCAACTTGAAAAAGTCGGTAAAGGCTATTACCCCTTCTTCAGTAAAGCCTTTTTATATCTTCTCTTAAGGGACCTAGGTTTGTTATTTATAGAAGAAAATGAACTCAAAATATTTTATAAAGATTTTGTTATGATAATTATGTAGGTTTTGGTTTTTCTATATTGATCAATCTATTATAAAGAAAATGGGCAAGAAGGTTCCCTTTTATAATTGAGGTGAGGGGCACTTTTGAATTTCTTAAATAGTAAATTAATATAAATTATTTATGATGTATAAATGGATAAAAATTAATAATATAAAAATATAAAATGATTATGAGTCTAAATAATTTCATCTTATAAAATATGGTCTTATTTTGATCACATTTTGAC